>OX424471.1:13953660-15267190 GCA_949152455.1 Lithophane leautieri | reverse complement strand
TTCAATAAGTGCGTAATAGGTAACTATCAGAATATACCTACTGCGTATCGGCTTATACAATTGTGTTAGGTATTTACGTCAAATGCTTCTAAATCCGAAAGGATTACCCGTAATTAGTCGGTCTTAATGAAGCATTACACTAGCCTGGAAACTATTGTGAACGTGGAAGATAAAAAATAATGAAATCGATAAGCGGCCGACACTTGCGTCATCGGCTTGTTCAATCATGCATCCCGTGGAACCGCGAACACGGACCAATAAATTATGACTGGCCAACACGTATTCTTGTGGAAATAACTTGAATTGCTCGACTTTATCTATATTTACAGATTTGTTGAAACAATATTTCAGGCAACCCAATTCTGAAGTACGATTGACATAAAAACTGGCTCTTCTTAATTCAAAGAACTTTCGAAGTGGCAAGATTAACTTGTAAGACTTCTAGTAACCAATGGAATTATGATTTAAATTTCCTGAAATGGGCCGACGCCAAAAGCTATTAATTCAGATTCGATTACCAAGCAGCGTTGGATTTCTATTATGTTGAGTGATTCAGGCGTATGAATTACACTGATAAGAAAGTTAAAACGACTCCTTTTGAAGTCAAATCACTGCTCGTGAGTGTGACACTGTTATTGAGATTCATTTCATGGCCTTCAGCAAGATTATCGTTTTTTCTGTAGAGGTTTTTTTATATCCAAGAACTGGCTCTGCATGCAGTCATGATCTAAACATATGTCGACGCGGACAGGTGACGCGTACTTCATTCCCAAATTCTTAGAATTGAATAGAATAATACTCTTTATTATGTACACCATAAAAAAATACAGATATAAATGCCCCTAATGCCCTCTTATCCCGTAAGTGCCAAAAATTACGTTACAATGAACAAGTCATTCCTTTGATTGCAAGGGAAAATAAAGTATTTTTACGTGAGATATGCATGATGAAATGGGTCTTAATACCCTTGTCATGAAAATATTTATCTTATCAATATTACCTAGACTAGGTCATTTGTTACGTATTTAGGTACATAATAATATTAACTGTTGCTAAAGACAAACTAAACAAAAGAAGATAAACAACTCTGACGTAAACAGAGGTACACGAGATTAGATTATTGGATTACAAGAAAATCCATGTAAACGTTTTCAAATGTTAAATTGTTTTCATTGATCACGTGCGCAGTACAGAGAAGAGTTAACAGCTATGAAATAATTGTTATTTTATACCCCAGAGATGTTGTCTAGATGACGAATCAAAGTCACCCCAATAACGTACTTAAAAAAGGGCAATGTCTTTCACAATGTGCATGTCCTTTTTAGCTAATTCGATGAGCACCTTGATGCCGATGACGGGCGTGATCCAGAAATAGTGGGTGCTGACGTTACTCCAGTACGCCGATACATTTCTCGCTGAAGGTTTGACGCAAGAAATGTTAATGACTTTGTATAAACAAGGAATAAATGAGAAGTTATAAAAATCTCTAAGTTTTTTAAATTTTGTTTTTACGAGCAGCGTTTTTGGAACCATTGGAAATCTTCAGTTAACTTAATTTTAGCGTCAAAGTTATCTGTATTAGCTTCTTTTATATTTGGGTTTGTTGCCAGTTTTATGCCGAACTATTTACCTAACGTTTAACAGCTGTCATTTGAAGGGATATTAATAAATAATATTTTTTATTTACAAAAACATAAACTTTGACTATAAAACAGAATGGTAAGCAAACTTATGTAGGATTATATAAAGATTGGATACAAAAGGTAGATAGTAAGGTCGAAAGTCCAATAAGATTAGGTACCCTGCCCCCAAAACTAGGTAAATCCTGTATCTTGGGAGGTAGTGGCCGGAATTGGGTCATTCAAGTCCAAAGAGAGTTCAAAGACCAAGTCAAATAATTTATTTCAAATTAGGCACATAAAAGGCACTTTTAAACGTCAAAAACAACAATCAGTTTTATTTTGAATACCAGATAGATACGAAAAAGATGTTTTTTTTAATATCACCTCGTTATCCATATATACCAACATATATAATTATGCCCGTCAAGATCAAGACCTTCTCTCTTCTCGTGATCAAATAAGGTGCTTTTTAAATATCAATTTTATGATGAATTAATACAATAAAAGATATAACCGAAAGATATGGATTTTTTTAATACTTTCTGAGCGAAATATACTGACTCAGCTGCAAAATTATAACTCGGCTCAATTTCTTTGTACACAATAAATTATTATTTGTCACGTTCCACTAGTAACAGTGGGAAATACTGTTATTTTATTCAGGGAATATTACCCATACCGACCTTCAGAGATTCGGTCCTGTTCAGGTAATAATAGGTGGTACAGGATGTTACGTGCCGTGGCTACCAATTTGTTACTTGATAGAAACATTAGGAAACAGCGAAGGGCATTCGGCGAAAATGGCTACCATTGTTTATAACTTTATTTGTGTTTTTTGGGAGTCGTTTGACTACCTACACTTAACACCTGTTTAACCTGAAGGATTAGGCAGAGGTGAAGTTATAGCTATACACCCACATTTCGTCAATTATATTTAGTGACAGTTGCCTTATTTGGTGACTTCATTGGTTGGACCATATTGGCATTCATTTTATAAACAAACACATTTAGTCAATTTATAATTGGTCCATTATGCGTAAAATTTTAGTCGGTCGTAAATTTTTAATCAGTCCAGTTCGTTGAGTGCTTTCAGAGGACAAGTGCGGTTGAAAACGTCCTCTAGACCGTTGTAGTCAGTCGGCTGTGGCCCTTATTGCGGGCGTTTTATGCCCTTCGCCCACGGAGCACCTTGTCTGCGTCCTCATCATGAGCCGTGCTTGTAACTTCGCCGGCGGGGACGAACGTGCCCAATTCAACAAATTTCAAAAAATCCTGCCCATTCTTCTCCACCTTATAGCACTAATGAACGGATTATTTCCTTTTCCATGGTAGAAAGATTGAGGTCGCTTGAGGGATGTTAATCTCTAACTTTAATCGTCGGTTTTAAGTTTTCCTTTTTTACATAAAAAATATTAACTTCATATATATTTTAACGACCTTACCCTACAGTTGAAAACGTAAAAAAAATGAGAACGTATTATTATTTGGGTAACGAGCAAGGCTATTTTATGAATTATTCAGATTCGTAACAGGAAGTTCGAGTCGTGGAAAATTTGGTCTTGTCTTCGGAAGTTTACGAGTTTCGATAATTCGAGAAAACCCTTCCTGAATTAAGTAGGAAACTAGTAATCCAAACAAGTTTCGTAAACTCAATTCTAAACTTGTTAGACTGTGCGACTGCGGATTTCTATCATAAAAGTTGTAAATTCCTTTTGAATGTTTTTGACTAAACGGATACCCAGATGTTAAACAAATCGCGGAGGGAGCGAAGAATGAGAAGCCTTTAGAATTCATTCATTTGTTTTCCTTTCACGTTTAGTTAAGAGCACTTAACACTGCTTTTATTACAAGTTTAAACCAAATATATTTTACCTGCTTATAAATTAAAAATACTTAGATAGCATACTATCCACAAGTTTTCCACGAAAACATGTTTATATTCAGGTAGGCATCTTAATCCCCAAAACATTGCGTCGACTGCGCAGATGTGTTTCACACGTCAGCCACGTGAAACCACGAGGTTTGAAGACGTAGATGTATCAATTTGTTCTCAACCTGCTACTCATCATCGATTGATGATTTATCCTATGTACTTTTATATTAAAAGGTTTCTCAAAAACTATGTGTTTTTATGTCTATGTTCATTGTCTTCTTTTTTACTTTGGATCAATGATTTTGAAATTCGCAGATTCTTTTGTCTATCTGAGTTATGGTTAAAAGCAAGAACTCAGAGGGCAAAATGTATATTTTTTTGCTCATTTACGTCTTTGAAGTTAATGCTGTTTGATGAATGGCCATTGGTAAATAGTAATATTGGTTGGTACTAATAATGGCATAAAGCATTTACATAGACGTCATTATTCTATTCCGCATTATTTGGGATAGCAATTTATTTGGGGTCCGCGCAACATGTTTTTTTCTGCCATTCTTCTCTCTTAGTCGTCATCTCGCTATTCGCCCAGTATCCCAGCCCATCCATCGTTTCTTTGGTCTTCCCCAAAGACGTGTGGAGAACTTATATGTACATTATAAGTAGGTACTTGAACTGAATACTATTAGAACTTATATGCCGTGTACAATGTACGTCAGTCACCTCACCTAAATACGTTATTAAAAGCGGTCTGTATTAGGATAAAGTAATAAAAGACATTTCGTATCACATTCCGGATATGACAAGCGCATTCGGTGAGCGTTTCTCACGCGACTGGCAGTAAGCAGTAATGCCTCACCTCTTATAATACCTACCTACTAAACCATTGCGTGTTGGTATTAACGCCTCAAACAAAGTATATTTGAGGTACGTATAATTTACTTTTTCCCTACATGCTCATGTACATTGACGATTTCCTTTCCGTTGCAAAATTAATTGGTATGGACGCTCATGCTAGTATGTTTGTAATGTTTCTTATTAACCTAGTGTGCGTTGTATTGTGCACATTAAGATTGCGGATAGAGATTATGAAACATTTAATCAACGTAAATTACACCTAATTAGTACATAAATAAAATGCTATTTCGATTTTAATGATGCGTTCATTCAATTCAGTTTGTAAGTTTTAATTATACTTGATTCTATCTTAAATTATTGTCTGTAGGTATTATTTCTTATCGGCGACAACCTGCGACCTGTTTTGGTAGTTACTAAAAAATACCAAATTTTATTATTATTTCTAAAGCCAGAGCAGACAGATACATTATAATATAGTCTGGCTGGATTTCAATATTATTCAATTGTAAAGATTAAACGAAAATGTTGATTTAAGCAATGGTCGTTTACCACACAAGTATTCTTCGAAAATAAATCTTTAAACCTGGAACGTGTGGCAGTGTCGAATAAGGCCCCAGTTACACGATTTAAGTTCCTTACCGGTGGCATACATTACAGTCGAAGAAACATGACTTGCATCGTCTAAACACTGTTTAGACGGCGGAACTTTTATTGTTGCTTCAACTTATGGTAAGCCTCAGGCAATTAAATCGCACGGGTAAATAACCATCCAGACAGCCTGCTATTATCCACAAGGGTCTGTCGTCTGTTGTTGCGTCTTGTTATACCGGAGGACATTATGGAAAATGTATTTTCTTTCAGAGGCGATCGTGTGTTCTGCTCGCCTCTGACGACGTCAGCAGCGTGGACCGTCGAAATATTAGTGTTTCATGCAAATGCGATCAGAAAACCAACTCGCTTCTGAACTTACATTTTCTGAAACAAAAAAGTATAAAAAAATATTATAAAATTATAAATGTACAAAATTGAATACCTAAATTTTTTTTGGAAAAGCCGTCATGCTTCGTATCTATTTAATTTGAAAACGTGAAAACCACTTCGTTCCGGACAGTTAAAATTAACAAACATGATTATTGAGCTGCAAACGTTGCAACTGTTGCAATTTTAAGTAGGTACTTTTTATCTTGAATCTCTTGAATTGAGTAATCTTTAATTGCGGGATAATAAATTATAAAAGTTAATTACTGGTAGGTACTTACATAATATTCACAATACTAAAATATGCGTTTTTATCACAAGGCTGCCATTCTATTAGCTAGAGACGCAGGGTCGTAGCCAGGAATTCATCAACCTTAACCCCAACTTCAACTTCAACTCTAACTTTTTTTTGACTCATTTCAGAGAGAGTAAAAAAAAATTACTTACAGATTTAAAAAAAATGAGTAGGTACATGTTATTTTTAGAATAACAATTTTCCTTTTTTTCGAAATTTCTAGCATCCAGCTTCAATAAGTTAGGTTTTCTTTCTCTCTGACCGATCATACAGAAATAGAAGTAACTTTATCGACTTATGCTGAAAAGTTTGAGAAGGATGATGCAGAAAAGGATGCAAGAGCGAGCGATGCGAGCTTGAAAATTTTAGCACCCTGCCTGGGAGGCCGGGGGATGTTAGAATATCTCAGAGAATGCTGAAGTTGCAGGAATTCATTCAATACAAAGTCAGGGTCGATAAAAATACAGTATTTAAGCATACTTTTACTGATATTGTAGATTTATTATTATTATTTTTTTAATTATAAAGTACGCTTATGGTAAATAGATTACAATTATCTGTATTCAGAGGTACCTTAGGGGGTCGAGCCCCCAAACCCCCCCCCCCCACTGCCTACGGCCCTGAGTCTATTTCTTGTATAAAATGACTGGCAAACCGCAGTGAAACGTAAAAGAAAATGTGGAAAACTAACGTAAAAGCGTTTGATTTTAAAAACAAGCAACAGCACAAAAATATAAAATATTCAAAAACATAAGAAAACAAACAAGAGTTTACAATCTATGCAATATTATGGCGCAAAGATGTCTGAGTGCTGGAGCTCGGCGTGATTTTGTAATGTTATTGTAGTGAGCAACATTGTTGGATGTACGTCAACTGACTTATGGTTATGTTTACATGAGCTTTATGGCTTGTAAAATAATTGGCGGCATTAGCGGCGTGGGCCAATGCCAGCGACGCGACGGACGCGCGGGCGAGCGTTAGTCGCGCCGGGTGACGCGAGTGACGGCCAGCTCGTAAAGTCGCGCAAGTTCATGGAACACCAGCGCCGCTGATGCCGCCGCCCACCCGACTTTCCTCCGTTTCATTAAATAACACCCGCACATTTTTCACCCGATTGCGTCAATGGTCAAGCCAAGCACGCGATATTTGCGTTCGAACGATTATTAATAGATTCGCCTGGCAAAAAGTCGACCACTCGTCGGCTTTATTTTAGAAAGCAGAAGGAAGGTAAATAAAATAGTATCTTCAGAATTACTCTCAGCGTGGTGTGTTTTGTTAGCGCGATTTTGGACGCGCGTTGGCTATTTTCAGCGCGCAAGTGCGGTTAAACGAATATTTATAATCGTATTCGTCACTCGAATCGAAACGATGTTTTGTTAATGCCAAGTAAAGAGGGAGTACTGCGAATGAAATATTTACTTAAGATTATTTTCGGTATTGGATTTATTTATTTCTCAACGGGCGTCATTCTCTTTCGGCACATGAAAGCAATTATTTGTATTTTCGATGGAATGACGCATGACCTGAATGTTTTGGAAAGGACGACAATTTATAAATAGGTATCTTGTCTAAAATCTATATTCGTTAATAGATTGGGGTAGGAACTGTAGATACGGTTAGAATTATTATAGACGGAACTTTAAAAATAAAATATTAAACTAGGAGTATGTATCTACATATGAAGCTAGGAGGTATATCCTGTACGTAATATTTGTTATTTAAGTATTTACAGCTGAAGTAGGCATTTCAGATGGTAATAATGACTAAGTAGGAAATCGAACATGGCAACTATGAAATGCTCTATACTTACTAATATTATAAATGCGAAAGTAACTCTGTCTGTCTGTCTGTCGCGCCTTCACGTCAAAACTGCTGAACCGATTTAAATGAAATTTGGTACGAAGATAGTCTAGAGCCTGAGAAAGGACATAGGCTACTTTTTATCGACATACCGCGCGGGCGAAGCCGCGGGCGGAAGCTAGTAATGTATAAAATTACGTACAAAGCGGATTTTAAGCGGGTTTTAATAGTCATGGAAACAGCGACGTTCCTGTGGGTTAGGGACAGCTCGGCCCGAGTCAACTTGGCCCCAATAATATTGCCAGATACTACGTCGTCTCGTCAAAACGCCAAAAAAACTGATGTGTACCGTCGTCCGCATGAAATATATCGACCTCTTAAAATATTGAAATTATAATTTTTATTTGATAGAAGTAGGTAGGTAACATTTTTATGAATAAAAATAATAAATAAATATTATTATTTTAAATAAAATGCTATAACTTGCTTTGCATAGAATTGATTATTTATTTAAATACTTAATTATGAATATGGAATATGGAAACTGTCTAATTATAGTGGTCCTAATATTTTTCACCTGTTTTCCAATTAGGTAGCTAGCTATATAATTAGGTAGCTATTTATCAGTTAGGTTAGCTTTATAAATACCGTGTTAATTAAGTATTAGTAGGGATACCTATTGATATTTTAATATAGTATATTTACGCCGCGCAGGCGTTAAAGGGTTCATCCCCTGAGGCGGCGAGGACTTGCCTTGATTGTTTTATTAAATCAATGTAAGTTCAAACTAAGTAGGTAGTATTTTTAACAATTTTAAGTATTTGTAATACTTTCCCGGGAAAGTACAAACGGCCTTACGACAGCCTGCCGAAAAAGAAGTCAAAAGCCGCGAAGGCCGACCGCAGTCGACAACTTCCAGAATTACTATGATGTACAAAAACCAAGTCAGTATAAACAAAAAGTTAGTTTGTTTGACTAAACTTTTTAACGATTGCCCATTGTATTCTCTAGGTAGGTACCTAACAAGATATGGCGTAGCGCTTACAAAAAATGTCTAGATAAGGCTCTTATAATTATTTATTGTACCGTGAGTGCTAAGTTATCGGCTCACTGTACGGTGTATCATTATGTACTTTGATCCCAGAGTTGATGTCATTACTCCATGTGACGCAAACCTAGCCTTTGTGAGTGAATTCGCAATGTAGCCACATAGATTTAAGTAAATAGAGCTAAATAACCATAGCAAGAGCCTTTCAATGGAATACAATAAAACAAGCTTATAAGTCTACTAGCTTACGCCCGTGGCTTCGCCCGCGTGGTATGTCGATAAAAAGTAGCCTTTGTCCTTTCTCAGGCTCTAGACTATCTATGGAGCAACAGCAAATAGCGCGACAGACAGACAGAATTACTTTCGCATTTATAATATTAATATGTTAGTAAGGAAGTAAGGATTCCCGGCACCCTAACTGCGTAATACACAATCAATCACAATCTGAATCGTTTTGAAATAGATTGCTAATATTATAATCCATTGCTTATAAGTTAGAAAAAAAATCTGCTCTACAACGTAAATAACGCAGTGAATGTTGTTAAACTGTCAAAATGAAACAGATTAGTCTTAATCGTTTACGAAAATGTATTACGCAATTAGATAGCTGGTAGGGGCATTTGACGGTTTATTTTTGTACACCCAAAGTTAAATCTGTATTATTTTAGGCGGCAAAGTCTCACATCAAAATAAAAAAAAGGCAAACTACTGACACATATTTATGGCAACGAGTTTGTAGAAGGATGTAAAGCATAATATTATTATCTCGCGTCTCGTTCTACGCTGACTATATTACCCCTGTGCCTAAAGAGCAGGGTACATAGGTGTTAGAGGTTCATACGCTTCGTACATTTTGCAACGGATGTGACCGTCATTTGTCGCAACGACCGTATTTGCTCGGCTACAGAGGTCTGACGTCACGTTACGAAGTCACCCGGCCTGTGACCTTTCGGTGTTTTGCGAGCACCTTGCCGTTCTTACCTACTGCTCCGTTTATGACGTCAGTCGAGAGGATTAACTGGAGGACTTTGATTAGACGCTATTGTATGGTACTTAATGAGATATTTATGATAGACGTAGGTCAATTGAAAGCAAATATTTTAGGAGAGACATGTAGTAAATCGGATTACCTACAACGTGTAAAGGGAATAATTTAAGAAAAGGAACTCCGTAAAGGTATATGGTATAGGTAGGTACGTTACCTCAAATTATAGAAGTTGTAGGAATTTAGCGGTAGGTACATATATGTATGTAGACTAATAATATCATCATATACCTAACCGGTTAATGAAGATTCTTGATTAACAATAATGTTTATAGCAGGAAAGCAAACATTGAAACCTGTCTATATATTCAAATCCCTACAAGACGTGTTAATCGTAGGTATTTTGTTATAATCACGCGTCGCATTACGTCTCTCCCTCTTTCTGATTGGTGTTATTGAGGTTAATGACCGATGCTGATAAAAACTTGAACTCTGCAGTACGTAGGTAATTGACAAAGAGCCAAACATTCTAAGCGTTTTGTTACCTCTTAACGTGGACTGAACCTATTGTGCTACGTCACTGAGCTATATAATCTATACCTATAAAATATATCTTGTAGACTACGTATCGCACGTCGATTGTAATGAGAAACACATTGCGCTAATGGATGTACCAACGTGATTTAAAACAATGACCAGACTTGGATCACGTCAAAGGTTATGAATATGAAATATCTTGTAACGTCAATACTTCAATAGTCCATATTTAACTTGTAAAAAAACACATAAGAAGCAGCCATGACTTCATTGTTACATCAAAATCCGTTTGTTGAATATTTTCCTATATATATATATATACTTTATATACTTTACACTGGGAAATAACCAGATGGTCTCTTTTGGACTTTAGATCTTAGAACGAATTTTAAGACCAACATGGTACATTCGATGACTTTCTCGCATGCTAAAGCCCAAAAGCTCTACCTTCATTTTGTAAATTGTCTTATAGGTACGCCCCTGTTTCGGAACCATTACTTAAAGTGTCAAGATTCATAGCAAAGATTGTGTTTCTGGTAATAAAGTTTTAACATTATGCCGTCTTCTTTCTAGATTGCGAGTCCCTGATTCGCAAGATGCTAGTCCTGGAGCCGATGAAGAGGTATACGATAGAACAGATAAAGAAGCACCGGTGGATGGCAGCAGAGCCCTATGCTGTGCCGACAGTATCGGCTGCACGGAGTCCAGCACATGCGCCGGCGCATACTGAGCCTAACGAACAAGTGCTAAGGCTCATGCAGAGCTTAGGAATCGACCCTATTAAGACTAAAGAGGTAGGTAATTAAATTAGTACGCAGTGACTGAAGTTGCATCGATTTTCGTTATTTTGAAAACTGACCCCAATATTGAAATAAAGCCTAGGATGGCGATGACATTGAAGACTTGCTATTAACAGTTCAGAAGTGGTAATCCAAATGGAATTGAAGACAAAGAGCCATGATATACTTAGTGGTTTGTACGAGTATGTTTGTTGATTGTAATATTCTTGAACTTTGTATTCACAGAGCCTCAGATCCAACAGTTACGATCACCACGCGGCGATATACTTGCTTCTACTAGAGAGGTTGCGGGCGCGAGCGGCGAGCGGGGCCAGTGTGTCGAATGTTGAAGCTCGCACCAGGCCCTCACGGCGACCGTCCTCTGTGGCCGACCAGGCATTGGCCAAAGAAGCTCATGATGCGCGGCGGGAACATCACACTAGGTAAGCTATATCATGCTATGAAAAGACAGTTAACGACACGCATGCAAGGGCATGCGTGTCGTTAAATTTATTTTCCAATTCCGATGACCCTTTAGAACAGACCGTTTTAATTTCCGAGTCTATAATGCTATTCATCTTAATTTCAGACTTCTTCATGCTGGCGATTCTCAATCACGGGAGTACAACAGAGCCACACCGACAATATCCACTGCACCGGCGGACTCATCGTCTGCCGAAACGCAGCGACTACTGTCCCTCGCGGCCGTCAACATGACCGAACAACGACTGCTCCAGCGAAACTCCGACCCCTCGGATACGCATAGGAGCTTTCTAGTCGGCAACCTTGATGCTATCTCCAGAAGTCATGAATCAGAATCCACAAGGCTACTCTCCATGAGAAATATTGATGTAACTCAATCAAACCAAAGGCTAGGTGCTAAAGTGAATGAGACAAATGTACCAACACATAGGCTCCTCACCTCAACTTATGAACAACAACAAAATATACTAAAACAATCGAGCGAAGACTGCCGACGGCTACTGCAACAGTCGACGACCGTGGGACCTGAGAGTAGCAAAAGTACTATCGACGGTACTAGGCTGCTAACTTCATCAAGTTTTGATTCGAAGTGTGCTATTGACGGTGGAAGAAGTTCCTCAGCGACTGATCATAACGCCATAGCAAATTTTCTACACAATTCTGCTTCAGCGACTAATTTCAATGTTGAAACTATGAAGTTACCTAATTCAACAACGTTCACTATGTGTTCTGAAGCAGCTAAACTTATGAATACTTTACAACAGTCACCGTTGCCTTTAAAGGGAACTGTGAACTTGAGTACAAGTCCTATCCCATCACAGCTTGGGGAATCCAAACTGAGCAGTGTTTTAGAACAACCGAAGCCTCTTGAATCCACTAGACTTGTATCACAAGCGCAACAGCAAGATCTCAATCGTCTCCAAACTAGTACGCCACCATTTAAAGACTATATGAACCATCATCTTCCTGCATATGCGTATTTGCAAAATTCTGTGTTGCCACCGATGTCGAGTACAGCTGATGGAAATTTTTCTATGACTACTACAGGTACCGGTGATTTATTTCCGACTGGACTGTATAGACCAGATAGCAAATTTTCTCTTAACCGATATACAACAGGTCAAACATATTCCCAAAATCTTCAAGGTAGCGGCAATACAGCGGAACCGACAAAATTTCAACAACAGTATTCTTCGTCGACAGACGAAGGTTGCGAGACCGATATGGAGGACGTCGCGAACGCAACCAGCGGAGTTCAAAACAGGCTAAGCTCTTACGCAAGTTCCAGTTCTAGTAGCGGTGTTGTCACTTTTTTTAATAACAAAAGCCTCAGTCAAAATCTGAGTTGTGATTCGTCACAAAGTAATTTTTCTACATTCGAAAGCCTGGATTACCAATTGTCCGACTGTTCCAGTGAGTTAGCTAGTAGTCTTCCTAGCTGTACCTCCAATGAAGAAAAATTGGCTTACGAGAACAATTCACTCGTGAACACGAGTCCAATGCATCCATGCGTTTACATATCTTCTTACAACAATAAAACCCCGGGCGTGGGATTTATTGCGCGTCACAATCCATTGAACTATCAATCAGTCAATAATAAGAATTGTCCTCGGGCAATCACGCGGAGTCCAGTTGACTTTCGGGAAGGTCGTCGAGCGAGCGATGGCCTCGTAGCACAACAAGCCGCACAGTCCAATGACTCACAAAAGAACAGTTTGGCTTTTAACAGCCAGCGGTTAAATGAAAATTGTAAGGCGAAAGGGGTTTTGGAACTACATCTAGTTCAGAAAGAGGCTCAGAAGTTAAAAACTCAGTACCAGGCAACGATACCTGCAGAGGAAATGACACAGAGACAAATACAACATAATCAATTTGCGGCGAGTTTCAGTCCGCATTACTTAGATACAAAAAATCCTACACCAAAGCGTATCAGCCTTCCCGAAACCTTCACTTACTCGAGCACGTCGCCACCGATGCCTGCCAGTCCCAAAATGGTGGCACAACTACAAGACCAGGTAGAGCTACAACACGCTGCTTCACAAGTCAAACCTCCCTTACAGCAGCAGCTCATGCAACACAGACTGTTCCAACAAAAGCGACAGCTACTACAGAAACAAATGACTCCACCTAACATCCCTGCTCATGATATGGGCATTCATACTCTGCAAGTGGGTCTCAGTAGGCGGCAAATGTTGCGGCAGCAAAGCTACAAAATAGCTCAGCAACAACAAATCTTACCTCCCTTGCCACTAACGGAAACGGAGAACCGAGATTTACTCGCTTTCCAAGCTATAGTAGAGGGTCCGAACCGAACACCTAAGCACAAGCAGGAAGAAAGCACGGAGGAGGCAAAATTTGCATATCAGGGTTCTATGGAAATCAGCATAATGAATAAGGAAAGGTTGGGTAATGAGACTTGGTCAAACTTGCCATCGAGCCTGCAAAGTGCTTGTCAGATATCGGAGCTGGCAGGGCGGCGGGAGGCGCGGGAGCCGCGCGAGGCAGAGGGAGAGGCGGGCGCGCTCGCTGCGGTGGACGCGCCGCTGTGGCCGGGACAGTGGAACGCTGCACTATTCCAGCCTCAGCCCTGCTTCCAGGTATTCCAACAGATCAATTAGTAGAACTTCACGTAAAGAGTAGAGATTTTGTAGTGTGGATTACGCGAACACGGCATGGAATCCGTTCTTTAATGAGACCTGCGGTTTCCACGTCAGTGTTTTCGCTAGATGAAAGAATGGTCTCATTATGATTTATATTCGTACTGTGAGTATGTAAATGCGTAGAAAATTGTAATTTCACAGATATATTGCGTATATTTAGAGTGCATGACAATAATAGTGCTTTAAAATTATACGGGTAGTACACCTGTAGATCATTGGTTCACTGCAATATAATCCAAACTGCCGTTAAGTACCTTTATAATAAAAAATAAAAACACCAATAAAATAGTCAATGTATTCTTAGCATAATTTGCATTGTATCGATATAATAGATGCACTCAATTTTGATAATTATACCAAATAAATTTTAAATACAAATATACAACACCTTGTTACAAAGTATTCATTCCTGTTGTTCGTTACATTAAATAAAGCAAATATATCACTAAATAGTAACGTATAAGTATGTACTACAACCTAGCTATTCCATTTATACATTTTTACTTGCCAAGTATTGTATTAATTTATAGAAGTCGTATATATGTTTTGCATTTGCCCACTTGTGCTATGACTACGACGTCACATGAGAATGTTCCTACATATTTTTTCGTTATTTTCTCCATCCTACATTACATTTTTAGACCTAAGTATCTATTTATTATAGATATTATAAGTTATTAAACGATATGAGTCTGTACTTTTTCTTTGTGAAAGTCTGTATAGTTTTTGTTATTATTTGCTAATAATTAAATAATTTATGTAAGATGTGATAGCTTTACTTAGAGGCAAGTTTTATTTAAATACAAGTTATTGTAAATTTATAATAATAGTTTTATTTTTACACCTTATTGTATTTGGCAAATAGCTTTTTCGTAGTTGACACAGTTGCTATGCACGTTTGCATTAGATGCATATTTATTATTTTATGCTTGAATGATAAATACTATGTGTGTCATACCAAAAAGCTAATGGTTCAAAACTTGATATTCCTACCAACAACGAAGCTTGATTTATACAGACATCGATTGTTTTAAATAGGTACGTAAATTTATTTGAAATTAAAGCTGAAGAAAGCGGAAAGCCATGCAAAGGGCATGTTTAAAAAAATAGTAGAATGTTGCGTCATCTCTGACGTTCTACAAAGGTGTTAGTAAAATGCAACAGCAAGTATTGGCAAATTAGTCATGGATTTTGAACTGGTAAGGCAGAAACATTTTCGACACCCATTCAGATGGATGCAGAACCAGAAAAAGTAAGTAGAGACAAGGATAAAGCTGAAATATCAATACAGGTCCACTAGCATGCAAATTTTTGTACCGTACTTGGCAACGGGAAGGCAAAACTATCACGAAGTCTCTGGGACATGAATGTCCTCCAGACCAAATTTCGGCCATGGCGACCAATCTCATCGGTGACCAACCTTCGGCGCGGGAGCTATTAGATATACCTAGTTCACAAGTGTGTGCGCAGACACAGGTGCACTCTCTCTTCCCTCACTTTCATAGTCCTATGGGACGGCAATCCGATACAACCGGAGAGACATCCGACATGAATAAACAAGGCTTTTACTGGCTAGAAATAAGATGTGATTGGTACCCCCTAAAATTCCTTCCAATGTTACGTAACTGTTACTCTTTACTAATGTGTTCTTGATCGAAGTTTAACTATTTGTTTCCAGTCCAACTGGCAAGGCCACAGTCTACCTCCCACAGCAGGCATGCTACCTCTCAGCGAAAGCCCAATTCTGGAGCTCACGGAACAAATGGAGTCCATTTAATTGTAATCTTGAATGACCGTATTTACCTTAAACGTTGTTATAATTATGTTGGTGGTCCAATTGTGTCATTGATATGAGAAAATTGAGTTCTTTCTGCGAAAGACGCGTGGTGCTTTTCTTTTCGTAAAAAATATGTTTCCAGACGAAGAGTTTTGGCAAAGAATAACGGAAGAATAAGTTGACGTCACATTCCCCATATCCTGCCCGATAATCAATCTCTTCATGGTCAGCTTCATTTTATTGACAAAGGATTTCCCATTATAATCAGTGAGGGCATACCCCTGAAATAAAATATGTACAATATACTGTACCGACAAAACCAACTGGGTTTGTCCTCATCAACGACACAATAGGACTATTATCCGAAACGGTTGACAACACTATGATTATTTAGAATAACGCAATTGTTATAGGATGTTAGTAAACATTTGTAATATTGTTAGTATAACTATGCACTATGTTAGTCAATAAAATGGCGAAAATCCCAATGTACTTATATTAAATTAATTAAGTGATAAATAACTCGACAATATCCATAGGTTAAGTTGTTACATGGATGCGTTTTAATTTTCTAAGCAACTTTGAAAATCTCTTATGAATTTGATACTCTTCTTAACTTCGTTACGATTGCTTGGACAATAAAATTAAAAATGCATGTAAATATCAACCTTTGGTATCAACCGATGCACTCTATTTTTCAAAAGAATTTACTTTTATATCTCTTGGGCGTATTGAATGCATCCGAATTTAAACGTACTATATCGTTAGCCGTGTCCATTATACTGCAGTGAAATGTTGGAAGCCCATCAAAAGATTCGGATGATCAAATCTGCTATGGCCGGCTATTGTACAGTCGAACAAGCTATTTCGTATATAGGTAAAATATATTCATTTTCCGCTACACTGCCAAAATTCGTTTTGATTGTGTGTGTAATTTAACTTTTTGAGCTTATGGCTTAGGAGAGTGATGTAAAAGGATTCTTGACTACTGAAAACACTCACAAAATTGTTTAAAGTAGTTGCAAGTTATCTGCCTGTATATCAAATAGCTTGTTCGACTGTACCTACGAAAAGGCTTGTTAGAGTCTAGATATACTTGCAAATAAAGATACATAAATAGCCTGGTTTTTATTAAGACATTAATACCTATTTACGTAGAAGTGAGTTCCCCCATGTAGCATGTCCTCTGTCCTGTCCCATGGACATGGGGCTATGTCCGACATTTACTAGTAACTTTCTGACTTGCATGTCTTCTTAATCTTAGTGTAAGAGGTATACCTAGTTGTGTATGTCGTAGAAACTTAAACAAACAAGCTCCAGTTTTCATTCAATTATAGAAAATGGATGTTTCTAAAGCCTAATAAATTATGTAGGTTTCCTTAACTTATTGCTATAAACGATTATCTCTAATAACCAGAGTGCTACAAGGATCTTTTGTTGCCTGAAAGACATGGACAGTGGAGCGCTATTGGTAAACATAGACGAAACTGTCACAGAGATTGAATTGAAAAAACAAGATGGCGGCGTTAGTTCCCATTTTAGCCACACGCCAAAAAATCCATGTACAGATGCCAACACATCAAGCTACCCGAAACTGTCAAACTTTCCCAATCAACCTTGAACCTAATGTTTTAGCGATAAAGTTTAAAACCGACTAAAGAAATTTGACAGATTGTAGTAACTTGATGTGCTGGCGATTGTACCTACCGTTGTATTTCTATGTATACCTACCAAAAAAGGTTCAACCTTAAAAAACTAAGAGCAATGGATTGAGAGACACAATTTTTACTGTAGAATAGTGTTAATAAATGAGTCAATAACTAGAAAACACAATCCATAGTGTGTTAGAAATATTTACTTGCATTTGGCGTAATTTATTGATAGTTTGAAATTGATTTGTTTATATTTTTCCGAATGACGATCTTGTTTAATTAAGATAACAATATTCCTTGTAAATAAACTACCTCTAATTAACTTCGAATACAAGACTGAATTCAGTGTCAATTCAGAACAATGTATTGTCACACGATACCATCCGAAGTCGACGATTTTTTGTTAATTTTACCGTGCGTTTGCATTGGCGAAACATTACAACAAAACATGTTTAAATCTCTAGTTCCTGTCAAAAATTGTATGGAACATTGACAGAAAATAGAGATTTCAACATGTTTTATCGTAAATGTTTCGCCCGTGCAAACGCACGGTTAAACACACTCAATTTAATTTTTAAGGTCACTTTGCAAAAATGTTTTCTATTAGCGAAGCGTGTTTGCGACGATTGAAGTTAGGACATATCACAGTTTGTTAGTAAACGTCACTGCATGATTATAAATTAGAGTAGTTGATACAATAATTATTGACTGTTTCACAGTTGTCAATACAAAAATTTGATCTGAAAATATTCCAACATGAAATGACTAGGTAAATAAATAGGTACCTATCTACCTACTTGTAATTTTTTAAAGTCACGCTAGGTGAGCAAATTGTGGCCATTCTTAATAGTATCTAAAGTCCCAAATACACGTGTGCATTTTAGCGACGCATTAGTATAGGTATCGACGCATTTTATTGCTATTATCATTGTCCATTTATTATCTACTAAGTAGATAAAAAAATAATCGAATCGCCATCAAAATTACCATTATGATCAGTGCCACACTGATCAATGATCATTAAGAAGCTTTACCGAACCGTAACAATAACTTACATACGTAAGAGTTATCATAATAATACAATGGAACTAGTTTTCAATAAGTCATTACTAATGTAGACGATCGTAGAATAGGTGTTTGGAGGCTTTTACACGATTAGAATATTGCCACTTGTATTATATTCTGACATTATCGAGCAGACTTCATGTTATTCGCAATTAATAATTAATCTTAGGGCATTAGATAAGTAGACAATTTTATATAATGGAGGATGTAGAAGACGTAGGTGACAGCAATATGTTCATTGTACGAGTATTACACGACATGTTACGGCTTATCAGCTTCCTTTGAAGATTTTGTAGTGACATTACCTATATACAGTTTTTCGTTGATTGTACCTTTTGGGTTGTGATAAAGCATATGGCTGATTGTTAATCAATGTATAGAGCAGTCATAATACAATACCAAATTAACAAAATTGTGTTTTATTTTACCTAACCCACTTCTTTACTCACCCTTGTATGTAATTCATATGAATTGAGAGAAACTCTCCAAACAACGTCTCCGTATTATTATGTTACTAGTTGATGCCCGTGACTTCGCCCGCGTGGTTGTCGGTTATTACTTATTATATACTAAAACCTTACTCGAGAACCACTCTATCCATTGGTGAAATGAGTGTATCGCGTACAGGACGACAGACGGACGCGGTGGAGGACTTTGTCTTATAATAATGTAAGGATGATGCTGTTTGCAATAATATCTGAGTAATTATACACATAGAAAATCAGATGATTTTTTAACAAAATAAGTACCTAACATCTCTCAACTATCGAACATCGCAACTGTTACAAAAAAACCGCATGATTGCAAATTTTGGTAAACATGTTTTGTAAATTTTTGGCGCAGCAGACCAGGCTTATCGAGCAATATATTATTTTTTATATTATCAATACCAACCCAGATACCTAATTACTCCACCTGATATCTATCACGTACCTACTGGCGGAAAAACGTGTATTGTTTCCGTCTTGGTCTTATCGTACCTAAGCGGCGCAGCGGCGCGCGGCGCACCTATCGCATGAGGTCTCAAGTTCTCAACGGTCATTCACTTGTGCTTGTGCAGTGTGTTTGAGTAGTGTGGTGTTAAGTTTTTTATTTACCTACAGAGTTATTTACAAATAGGTCGTGACCTATATGACGTTGACAATACGCAACTAAAGAGATTATAGTCACAACTACAAATCGGTGACAGCTGACGGTCAAAGTTTGTTTGATAGAAAAATAAATTAACGCGACGTTTCAGTCTGCTTTTCGGGAGAATTTCTGTAATTTTCTAAACATGGAAAGACCGATGAAAGTTACAGAATTGATAAAAAAAAATAAAGGCAATTTCAACTACTCATTTGAAGTGACTCCTGATGTTTCCGAAGAAGATATTGATAGCCTAAAAGTGGATCCTGTATTCTTCTCGGTGACTTGGCACGCAAAGACCCACAAATGTGCAAACCTGAGTATAGATCCTATACGAACTGCTAGTCTTTTGAGGAGAAAACGGAAGCAGGTATTACTGCACCTATCGTGTGATATGATGAAGACTACTTATTTGCATAAATTATTGATTTTACTTCAAGAAAATAATATTTGCAATTTATTCTTGGTTTTGGGAGGTAAGTAAAGTTCCAATAGTAGAATCTTTGGCAGTAGGAATGTACCTAATTCTACCAGGTTTGTATTGAATCATGTACCTATAAAATTGGACATACCTACATAATTAGGTCACTTTGACTTAATTAGGTACTTATTTATAGGTCGGTAAGTTTTAATTCTTACTAGAAACCTAAAACAATAAGAAATTTTCGGACGACTGCTGGTCCGAAAATTTCTTATGGAGTCAGCAAAACATGTTTCGCCCTATAAGGTTGCCTTAAGTCATTTAAGTGGCTTATCATTCAGATCAGTTGTAGTGACCGAATTCCGTTGCTGTTAGACATAGTTAGGTACGCTACACATCAAGCTGTACATTTGCAGTTTATGCTGATCTCGCATTGTATAGAATTTTCGTACAATACGAGGTCAACTTATACTGGAAATGTATGGCTTATTGTGTAGCTGTGTGTAGGGTAGACCGGGGACAATTAAAACAGGTCATGATTACAACAACTTCAATTTCTCGAAAACCATGATACCTACGTGTGTGACGCGTCGTTCGTTGCTTCGTCGGCCATTTTCGGTTCTGTGTTTAGTACGGCTCGAGCGAGCGAGCGACGCAGTTGTGCACAGGACGCCTCGACGAATTTCGCGCCAAAAAGTAAGTATTCATGATTTTGTAATTTTTGTTATTTACCTATTTAAATCTTGTTGTTTGACAGGTTTTCTTATTTTGGAGTATTGTTTATCTATTTAGGAGTGTTTTTATTACTGTTGATTAATGTTAAAGTCAATATAAATCAAAATATTGAGTATTGAAGTAGAAGATGTGAGACGGGTACGTTTGAAACAATTTGTCTGTGGACGTTTGAAACGTTTCAAACGTCCCCGCATATTCCGCATTTTTACCCGACTGCACAGAAGAAAGTTGTGTTACTTAAATTAATAGAATATAAAAACGCACCGATTTAAAAATAATAAAGGTTATCCGTTGAAAAAATTACCATTTAAACCACTTATAACTCACATCGCAATTATAAAATTACATTTGATAGGCAACCCAATACCTCCGACGACCCTAAAATTGAGCCCTTGACATTAAATTTAATCTATTTTTTTTTCATTCATCCTTTTAGAGATGCCCAGAAAACGAAAGCACGTTACAGACAGAAGTTCCAAGAACATATTTGCATATCAGCAAGCATATGAGGAATTGATAAATGGTAAATTTTTGCCAGAATGCATCAGAACATTTCCTAAAGCACCACCCAGGAAAACTGCAAGAAACGCAACAAAAAGGAAATCTACTGTTTACACAGATACTCCGGAGAAAGAAAACATTAGAATACAAACCGAAGAAAGGGACAGAAAAAGAAATGCCAGCAAGATAAAGAAAAGAAAAATGGAAGAAAAGAAAAAGAAGACGAACCAAAAATAACAAAAATAAAAGTAAATCATTAAAAAGAACCCCAAAGACTTCTAGCTCAGAAGATGAAGATACTGACACAGAAATTCCGCGATCTCCCGAGTCTGATGATGAATATGACGTCACAGAAGATCTTCAATTTGATTCATCAAGTTATGAATCGTCTGCATCAGAAAATGAAGAGCCTCCATATCTTCAGATGGAAGATTGGGCAGTAGTCAACATATTATCCATGAAAAATCTGGTACACCGATACGTAGGGCAGATTAAATCAATAACAGAACACGGATATATTGTAAGATTCGCTAAAAAGATTGATTATCAAAAATTTAAGTGGCCCGTAAAGGATGACATATCGCTACTTCGGGGAAGAAAGGGCGTAAAAGCCAAAATAGCAACTTTACAGGGGAGCGAAAAAACGTTTTTTTTTTTAAATTTTGGTAAATAACTTTTTTTGCAATAGAGTTAAATTCGAATGAATTGGTGATATTTACTTGCATTTAAGTGCTCTTTAATATCAAGAAGCTTAATTTTAAGTAGACCTTATGGTTTAGAAGATAGGATGGATTTACGACCCAAAATTTTAATAAAAATGGCTTTTACACCGTCTATAAATACGTACTATAGGACGTAAATCCACAAATATCTATAATGCTAACATACATCGTGTCGTATAAACCATCTTTAGACAGTGAAAAGGTCGTAATGACTGCACCACTTATAACAATTATCGTGAGTAAACCTACAATTATTATAATTTTGTAAGATTTAATGTGGTGAATATTGAAATTAAGGTGCATAGAAGCTCAAAATAATAGCATAATAATTATTATTATCTGATTTATCATAGTTCTATATTACAAAATTTATTATAACGAATTAGGTTACCTACCTGTTAAGTTAAATGCACACGATTCATGAATAGTGAAACAAAAGAAAAGATTTAATTGAATTGAACTTTGATTATTTTCATTAATTTAAATTTTAAGTTAACTGTGATAAATAATTACTATCATCTAATATTAATTAATTAAGAAATAAATTAACTAAAATTGATAAAATAGTATAAAATAATGGTATGTTTGTAATTTATTCTACTAGGTAGGTATTGGTGTATTAAATAAATAAATTTAGTTAAGATGCAAATCAGTTTTATTCATTCATAAATCAAATCAAATTGACAATAATTAGTAATCTTCTTTTTTTTCTATTTCCTTTTCTGTTTTTTGTTTCGTTTTCTTACTTTTTTAATTTTATTGCTTGTAATCGTATTCTTCTTTATTTTTTTTATCTTTTACTTTCTTTTTATTCATCTTCTTTCTCTTCTTATATATTTTTTTCTTTTTCTTATTTGTTTAACCTTTTTTTTTAATTATAATTTGTAAAATAAATCTTTCTTCTACTTATTAATCATTCATGCATTATTCTAATGAAATTAAAATGTAGATAAGTACCCATTCATTCTAATTCCTCTACTACATCGTCTTCTTCGTCGGTATCTAGTAATTGGTCTACTACTGTTTTAAAATGAGGCAGCGACAAAAAATCTTGTTGGAACGGTCTGGGTATTGTGTGATTGTCACAAAGAAGTTTTAAATCGTTATATTTTGCAGTCGAAATTGGTAATCTGGCGTCATAATATAACTTACGCAACACAAATTCGTTTGATTTTTCAGCTTGGCAGTGATTATTAGTTGTATCTAAACAAATATTTTTTTTAGGTCTTCCTCTCGCTTTAGATTTCCCTTTTGTATTTGGCCTTTTTTCAGGTACTTCAAATAGAATGACTTTTTGTACTGATGTGTCTTCATGCATGGAGTACTTAATTTCAACTTGATCAACATTCTTCTTCTTAAATGTAGCAATCCGAATATTTTTAAATTGCATGTTTTTTAGCGTTTCCTTAGTGAAAGTCTTTGTAGCTAGTTCGTCCCAACTAATAAAATCACTATGCTCCATGACAATAACACGATAAGGTCGTGGTTTTATTTTTGTGCAAGGGCGTAAAAGCCAAATCATATTTAAATTGCCAAGTAAAAATGTCGTAAAAGTCATTACGTAATAAATATTGTATTTACGACCAAATATTCTTTCATACTATGGTGATACGCCCTTATTAATTTGAAATAATTAAATAATGTCATATACGTCAATTTTTTTTAATAAAAATGGTTTTGGTGAGAAAAAAATCATGGGGGTAAAAGCCATTTTTTTGGGAATATTGAAATTTTAAATATACAGATCGATAGAGCGTCGAAAACTAAACAAAGTTGCATTATTAACTCATTTTGGCCAAAAGTGGCTTTTACGCCCTTTCTTCCCCGAAGTAGCGATATCTGAAATTACGCGGATCCAAGTGGTAAAGAAAATTCACCCACCTACTATTAGATCTAATAGTAGGCGAGTAATTGTTCTTGAATTTAAAAAATCTTTGCGGAAGTTCAATATTGAGTAACTCGGTATTGAACTTCCACAAAGTTTTTTTTTTTTTACTTTGTACCACAAAGATACTTTAAGCTACAAATTGGCAATAGTTCCTTCTATGAAAACTATGAGACTGATTCTCCCCATTAATAATTATGTTATACAAGAAGATAGTTTTTTTTTATAAATTAAGTACCTAAGTTTGTTTCTTAGAAGTGTTTATTGGTTTTACTTTGTACCTAGTCTTTACTGGCGATTCGTTTTTTTTAATACACACGTTTGACTAGTTTTAGGGTATAATTTCCCAAAAATATATTTTAAGTTTTAAGTGCCAAATATTAGCTTAGTTGATTGATCTACTCTGAAATTAAATTTCACAAGAAGAGTCAGACCTATACGGGTCAATAAACGATTGTTGTGATTGAAACATTTTTTTGATTGAAACATTGTCATGATTGAAACATTGTTATGATTGAAACAAGCTGTTTTGTATGAGACTGGATTACCTTTTTTTCTCCCCCATGCAATGGCCATTACAGCGTAATAGGATATTAAGTCTTTCAATAATGTGGAATAGTATTCAATAGCACAAATTAGAGCACTAAAATTATACAATTAAGAGATATTTTGAGTTGTTTATGTTAAAGATATTTTTACATTTGTAATTTTCGAAATATTAATGTTACGTTGACGGACTTGTCACGATCTCAATAAATAATTTAGTGGTAAGTTAAATTGTTAAGACTGATTAAAAACCTACAGTATTTCCTAAAATATTTTGAGTGTTTCAATTATCCCTACATATTGTTTCAACCGTCCTTGGGATGAGGTCAATAGAACCACTCTGCCCGATCTACTTTAATAGGTGATTGTAGGTTAACTATTCGAAATAGAGCTATAGATTAAGTTTAATTTAGGAACTAGATAACGACCCTTTGAACGATATAAATATGAGGGATATGGGTACTATAGATACTTCACTACATACGTTTTAAGTAAAATTGTTTCAATTGTCCCCGGTCTACCCTACCTCATACCTTTTAGTAACAGCTTTGTTATCTTTTTCAGAGGGATACGACCCTGAGACTTCGGATTTCAAAAACACTTCGGAAATGATAAAATTCATAAGGGAGCAGACAGACGAATATTTCTGTATTGGTATTGCGGGCTTCCCGGGCTGCTCTGATGAAAAACTGATGCAAGTTAAAGATAAAATTGAAATTGGAGCCAACTTTATTTTGACACAAGCATTCTTTGATGTTGATGCGTTTAATCATTTTAAAGAACGTATTGATAAAATGGGCTTCGATGTACCAGTTATACCTGGAGTATTTCCCTTTGAATCACCCAAACAGCTAGAGGGCTTTATAAAAATGTGTAGAATAAAGGTATCTGATGATTTGATGCAAGCCGCCATTAATAAACAGAACATAAATAAACCTTGCATCGAAATAGTTAAGCAGTTAATACAACAGCTAAATTCGAAATGTAACACGACTCATTTTCATTTCTTTACAATAAATAAATTAGAAAATGTTCAAAAATTAATTGAAGAAATAAACTAATTCTGTTTATCCTAATTTTTATCTTTTTCTCCTTTCCCTACTGAGAGCCTAGTACGCCGATTAAGCGCTACATTGCACTGGTTTGAGGCTATGCTTTAATGCTACCTAATTTCATGGTATGGTAATGATTTAATTCAAATAATGAGCGCCCTGAGTAAGGGTTTTCTGGGTAATCTATTTTAGAGATGCGGGGTAGTTCACGCTAGGTCCAGGGAACGGGCCTTTGTTAAACTGTTAGAAAATCATGGTACACGACGCTAGCCACCTGCCAAAAAGTGTAGCTATTACACTATGCATGTGGACAAATAAGTTGCAAATACGGTTGAAAAATGAAAGCTCGTCATAGCTGGCAGCACTGTTGTCCGTCCACAAACCACCATTGTGTGTTCACTTGTTGTGTCGATCACAAATTAAACGAAAACTAGATAAAAATGTAGGTAGGTACGAGGGTCATTCAATAAATACTTAGCCTACAAAAAGTAAACGAAAATTTTGGAAAAGTGGGAATTTATTTTTCAACATAGTCTCCTTTTAGTTCTATAGACTTAGCCCAGCGATGCTCCAACTTTTTTAATCCGTCCGAAAAATAGTTTTTGTCAAACTCTGCAAAATAGGCCTCCGTGGCGGCGATGACCTCCTCATTCGATCCATATCCATTCCCGGCGAGTGATTTTTTCAGATTAGGAAACAGAAAGAAGTCACATGGGGCCAAATCTGGAGAATACGGTGGATGGGGCAGCAATTCGTAGCGTAATTCGACCAATTTGGCCATGGCAACGGCAGACGTGTGAACCGGTGCGTTGTCGTGGTGAAACAGCACTTTTTTCTTCGCCAGATGGGGTCGTTTTTTATTTAATTCGGCATCGAATCGGCCCAATAAATCGGCATAGTAAAGCCCTGTAATTTTTTTACCCTTCTCGAGGTAATCGATGTAGATCACACCTTGTGAATCCCAGAAAACGGTGGCCATAACTTTTCCGGCCGATTTTACAGTTTCCGCCGATTTTACCAGTGGATCCAGGTTTCATCGACGGTCACAAAACGACGCAAAAACTCCGCTGGATTCCGCTTAAACAGCGCCAAACACGTCTCCGATGTGGTCTCACGGTTGCGCTTGTTTTCTGGTGTGAGTAAACGCGGCACCCATCGCGCCGACAGCTTTCTCATGCCGAGTTCCTCGTGAAGAATATGATGCACTGTTCCTTCTGAAATGCCTACAGTCTCAGCTAGCTCCCGAACCTTCAATCGGCGATCTGCCAATACGAGATCATGGATTTTTTTAATTTATTTATTTATTTATTCATTTATTTCAAGCAACAGGACTCATAGCGTAAGTAAATAAACAACTCATACATTAAATAAATTAATGTTTTCCTCCGTAGCAGCTGTTTTCGGTGCACCTGGACGTGGTTCATCAAAAACCGACGTACGGCCACGTGCAAACTCGTTGAACCAATTCTTGACAGTGGCCATCGATGGAGAAGAGTCACCGTACACAGCATCCAAGCGCTCTTTGATTTCGATGCGCGTTTTCCCTTCCAAAAATAGGAATCGAATCACCGAACGATATTGCTCTTTTTCCATTTTTGTAAAACCGATCGACACGTTCGCTTCCATAAGTTGTCAAATTAAAACAAATTAAGGGATTGGAATGAAAATTTGAAAAAAGAATTTAAAAAGAATGTGCTACACTGTCGTAAAACTCTTTTGAAACTACAGCGCCCTCTGGCGATGAGGCTAGGTACTTATTGAATGCACCTCGTATATGACTTGGAGTTAGCACAGCTATAAGACGAGAGATGCGTAAACTGGTA
The DNA here is from genome assembly GCA_949152455.1 of Lithophane leautieri. Taxonomy (NCBI): domain Eukaryota; kingdom Metazoa; phylum Arthropoda; class Insecta; order Lepidoptera; family Noctuidae; genus Lithophane; species Lithophane leautieri. The sequence continues at coordinate 15,239,968 of OX424471.1, read as the reverse complement.
AAAAACTCACTGGTAAAAAAGCAGCTTTAGTGGAAAGATTATTAGATTATGATTATTTTATAGGTTATTTTGTGTTTGTTGACTAGCTACCTGGTTGTATAAAAGTTTTTAATATTTCATCACCACTGCTCTCTAGGAAACCGGCATGTCCAAGAACCAAAAATTCAAAGATATGTGACATCTACCTACCCAGTACAAAGTCCAGTAAAAAGGAACGTAACGTGTCAATGCCAACTCAAATTGTCAATTTGTCAGTGTCAGTGTCAGTCAAGTTAACAAGATTTAGGTTATGCGGGGCTGGGGCTGATGTAAAGAAAGCGATAATATCATCAATTATAAATTGTGGTAAATAGCAATTACTACAGATATTATTTCGAGTAATAATTTCTGGAGTGCTCGTGCGTGAGTTTCCTTACATTCTTTTACTGCTTCTACAATTATCGATTACTACTAGCGGCACACATTACAGAAATAAAAATTTACATTGTAGGTGCTCAAAAAACGGTGAAAAATGTCGTTTCCCGATAGACAGCAGCGAAAACTATGTTGGGACTCCAGAGATCGTTACTGGGAATGCCTAGATAAAGAAAACGTTAAAGACAATTCAGAAAAACCTAAGGCATGCTTGGATTTAAGACAAATGTTTGAAAAGTCGTGCCCTACACAGTGGGTCTCGCATTTCGATAGAAAAAGAGACTTTAACGTTTATAAAGAGAAAATCCAGAAAGAAGGATATGAACCCATTAAAGAGTCATAGTTTTATTATCCTTTGATTGTTTTTGTAAATATAGATTACCTATGTAGTAAATAATTATGTTTCATGAATAGTTGTCTTTTATTTTTAATTGTATAATTAGTCTTCTAATAGTCTGTTTATCAGACAAACCTTATGCACAAAGTAGGTAAAATCATGAATAAGTATTTGTTAATTAATGTTTATAGTTACTTGTACTCACTTTAAACATTACAAAATGATTACACTTTTCAGATAGGTAATTTAATATTACACAATGGAGAGATATGTGAAAGTTTTAGCAGAGATTAACATTTCTACTTGTGAATTGAAGATAAAGTCTATACAGGTAATGCTTGTTATATTTATTGATCCTTATTTTAATACTTAAGTATTGAATCACCAAAATGAACTGCCTATTTTTAGTGGACTTATTAACCATTCTTTTTCCATAAAATTTTCAGGATTTGCTAAAATTATCCAAAGAAAACTCTAACACCAATAAAGAATTTTGGAATCAAGTGTCTGAAATTCTATGGGCTCATTTACAAACAGGATTTAAAACATTTGATGATCAATTGCTATGCGCAACATGCTTTTATACAGTTATAACACTAACGGATAAACAAAATCTTTATTTAACTGAATTATTACAAATGATTGACAAAGAATTATTTATAAAGAAAAACAATGAAGGAAAGTCTGCCAAAACTTACAATGTGGTGTCTATGATGTATGGAATGTTTCAATCAACGTTTCTTACAAAGAAAACTCACAATGATGTCTCAAAAACTGCACCTGTTTTAAAATCAATATTTGATTTACTTCTACTAATGGGATATGAGTACTCTCAATTTACTTTCATAGCATTTAAGACAATAAAATTGTACAAAAAGGTATATGGCACAGATTTTCAAAACTGCATCTTCAGTAAAGAAAATCAAATCAAATTGCTTAACTTTGTAAACCATAATTGGGAAAATCCTGTAACTGGAATAAGAGATTTGAATAGGTGTATATTTCAGACTGTAATTTCAACAATAGATGATGAAATGTATGAGACTGTGGTAAAGGAAATCAATGGGTTTTATTGGAACAAAGCAAAGTATCTGATGCTCTCAGAAATTATTGAACACAGAAAAGGAAAATTATTCTATGTAGTATATGATAACAAGTGGGTTGATGGCCTCATATACAGCCTACATAAACCAGGACTGGTTTCTGCTGGAGCTGATATGTACTATGCTTTACTCAAGCAAATCAACTTTGAGAGTGATTGGTGCAAATTATTCCAATGCCATGTCATCAAAATTTTAAATGGATCCAGCAGCAAAGCTATTGAGAATTTCAAAAACTTCTGGTGTTTGATCACTATGAAGAAATTTCCCACATTACCTTATGTATTACTTGATGAATTAAAAGATCAGGATAAGTCAGAACAAAATCTGTGCAGCCAATTGTGTATAATGAAGCAAGCTAATAAACTTGGCATCATAGAAAAAAAATGGAGTTCTACTGAAGATTATGGTCATATTGAAAACACTGTTTTGAATGGAATAGACCACTGCAACTATTACATAAGAATGTTAGCATTTGATATTGTCTGTGTGTCACAAAGGAAGGTAGTTCCATGTCAATTGGAATATGATTTAATATTGAACTTCTTATACAACAATGTGAATTCAGACTGTACTGTGTTGAGATTGAGCATGTTAAACAGCCTGAACTACTTCCTAACACAACTTCATTCCATATTTTTAATAGTGATGATCAGAGACGAGAGTACTAAGGACTTACAAGATTTACTAGAATTTTGTAAAAGATTGCAAAACTTTGTTGTTAACTCAATTAACTTGAATGGTAATTATCAAAGGAAGATCACATCTGTGAAACTATGCAACACCATTGTAAGTTGTTTTAGTGAAATTCCTTGTAAGAAAAGAGGTCAGACAAGACATGCAAACATTACACTGATAGAGTATGTGAAGGAAAAGGGATGCTGGTTACTGTCCACTGAAGTTTTTGTTGTAAAGCTGGTAAACTTACTTAAAGACCCTACAGATGATGTCAGAGAAAATGTGATAAAACTATTGCTAAACCACTACTCTGAGGAATTAAAAGAACCAGATACTATGCAACATCTAGTAAATGGTGCTCTGAAAAGCATGAAGAGCAAGTTCTTCTATGAGATCAGTTGTGGCCAGAGTATGTTTAAATTATTGACTAATTTAGTAATCAAAGATAAATATTCCATAGCAGAATACAGAAGTGTAGAAGATATCTTTTATTTTGCATATAAAGAGCTAATTAGTGAACATAAAGCAAAAACAAATATAGTGAAGTCTATTGAAACAGGAAAACAGTTACATTCTTTCATGAATATTATGCTAGTTGTATTGGAGACTTGTGTTTCAAGTTCCTATAAAATAGATATTCATAGAATTATGCCAGAATTTGTTGAGGTCTTGGAAAGTATATCCAACCAGTTTGCATGGGAGGAAGAAAGTTCAACAAGTTCAGATTTTTCTAAAATGAGTGACATGGTAGAAAATATTATTGATAATTCTGGTCTTAGTATTGGCGATGAAGCTGATCACACAAAAATATCTGGTTTACACCAAATTGTGTTGAACTCCCTTTGGTTGAATGTTAAGGTAAATCTCCTTATAATATTTTGAACAGTTCTTTTTCTTGTACTTATATTTTTATATTGTAATTAATTAATGATTTGATTATTATAGGCATCTTGTGATTTAGCATCGATTATGGTACAGCTGAATAAGGATGATGCCAGTATGTGTGAGAAGTGCCTGAACATAATAACACATGTTTTGGAGACATCTCGACATAAAGGAGCCATTGAAGCTGCTGGAGCTTCTCTGGGTAAATAAATAATAGATCTTCATTCGATTTATGTTTTAGGGTATAGAATATCGCGAATCGCTGTGCAGCGCGGTTTTTCCTGTCAAACAAATATAAATATTGCGTTAAATCAGATAAAGTCTAAAAGAAATAACGTAAACCGCGACCTCTGTCCGCTTTGATGCTCCCGCGGAGTAATCGAAGTTTATTTATTTTGTTTTGAACTTGTAAGTAAATTCTTGCAAGGTTGATATTTGCTTGCCAGTGAAAACCGTACTGCCCGTGGCCCTTATAAAACCTAGATACCTACCTTTTTAACCTAGATACTATAAAAAGTGTCTCAATTTTAGGTAAAGGCATTCAATTTTTATCATCTTTGCCTGAAGAAAATAAAGCTTCAGAAGTGCCAAACACTTTACTCAGATGCAAACTGAACGATTTGATATCAGAAACCAATAAAATGGCATCCATAACGAGGAGGGGTGCAGGCCTATCTATTATGGTACACAGAATAGTATCGAGTGATATGAAGAAGGGAAAAGTAAGATAATCATGTACATATTTGATTTTCAAATATTGTGTTTAGAAAATTATAATACTTAATTGTAATTTGTATTGTATGCTTGTTTCAGCCTTTATTCCATTACTTCATAAATACTCTATTACAAATATGTGATACTACAAAAGACACTCCAAAGAAGAATGACGAAAATCAGATTGACTTACCGAAAGCAATCTATATTCATTTTATGACGAGAATAGTCACTGACAGCAGTTTAGCTTCAGACATGATGTTTTACTTTGCCAAATTGGCTGAACTTGCATTCAGTAATCTTACAAGTCATCATTGGCAAATCAGGTAAATTGTCGTAGATCTACCTACTGCAAACAAACTACAATTTCTATATTAATTTTTTTATAAAATTAACTTACCTCTATGATGCTCCTTAATATTTCCAGGAATGCAGCTCTTCAGTTGTATGGAGCCTTAATACCAAAACAAATAGGTGAGAAGAAAGCTTCAGGCAGTGATGAGCAAACTACAGCGACAGTGGCGTGCGATGAGCTGCGAACACATTCACCAAAGCTATGGAAATATATCATGGAACAATTGAAAGATAGTAATGAACCTGATATAGTACAGTCCCACTCGAACTTAGTACCAATTTTGAATTTATTGGCAAACAGTGCAAAGAGGTACAACTTTTCTTATGACATGGCAGAACAGAAAACTGTTAATGAGGAGTTATTTGATCATTTGGTTTTGCTCCTTGATAGTCCCATACACACAGTCAGACGCTTGACAGCCAAATGCATATTTAACATTCATGAATTTGAGAATATCTCTGATAATTTACGGTTTTTATTATACCATGTTTGTGTGTCGGAAAATTTTCTACATGGTAGTTTAATTTTGCTGAGCCTATGTCATAAATATTATTCTTCGAATCGGGCTTACAAAAAGCACTTTGAAAAGTTTGAACATAGATTCAAAACAAAGTTCTGTACTGAGAACCACTCATATTTGTGTATAAAACTGTTTGAAGATATCTTTATAAACAATTATACATTAGAAGATATTGAGGGAACAATTTTGGAAATGAATAGTAATGTGTCCTTTCCTGGAGTAGATGTGTGGGTAGAAGCTCGATTGAAAAAATATATTATAAACATAAGTCCATGGGATAGAATACCAGCTCTAATAAATATAATATTAAAGCAGAGTAATTACGAAAAGTATTGTGAATTAATATTCTTGAAAGTTAAAACACAAGAATGCAAAGTAGAAGAAGTTCTATTGAAAGTGGTTGAAATACTGCTAGCATTTGAGAAGAAATATTGCAGCAGTATTATTTGGAAAATACTTTATGAAATATCTCTAACTACTAATTTATCTGGCCATTTAAATGCAGCAGAACTCCTGAAAAAGTTACACCAAAAAGAATCAGTATACATAATAAGATACAGTATCCCATTGTTAGCAAGAAATATTGCAAACATTCAGAATGATAATAAATTGAATTTGATGAAAATCCTAAGTAAATTCTGTGATTATGAAAACTCAGATGTGGATATGAGATGCATAGCAGCAATTGCTAACAATGAACTTGCAAATCAGTTTGATAACTTGCCCGATTCAATGAAAGTTACTACAGTCAAATGTGCAATAATACTGTTGCAAGATGAAAATGAGGATGTGAGACAATTAAGTGTGAACTTCTATCTTAGACTAAGTAAACATGAAGCAATAGTACAACCATATGTTTGTTTAAATAATATTTTAAGTGGTCAATTTTTGTGCGCCGCATTTAATGGATCTCAGTATTTAATTAACGAACTTGTAAAAGAATTATCAGAAATATTACAATCAAACCATAGTACAGATGAGTACAATCCATTTGCAAATGATTCTAAAAATATTTACCTTGAACCACATGTACTGCAACAATTGATTGAAAACTTGAATACTGTTTAATATATAAATAAACTTCTGGACTTTTTAATTGGATTAATTGTTTTATTTGTTCTTAAAAAAATTTAAAACTAATTAGTATTAAGTATAAATATCATGTACAATATCAAACTAAGGAGGCTTATTAATAAAAAGGGGTATTTAATTACAAAACCAAGGACAATGGGGAGGAATCACTCATCATAACAGTACATTTGTGGTGGAGTAGTGTCATCCAACTGAATAGAAACAATATGGCGACCGGGTACCATAACAAGACCTAGTACTCTTGGCTCTTCTGTTTCACCATCACTGCCTTTCAGGTACTCTGAACAAGCTCCTAAAAAGAAAAACAATTTGTATGATATGATGTACAAATTGATGTTATTCTTCTTGTCCTACTAATATTTTAACATAAGTAATTAAATAATCAGAAGCTATTTCCTTACCTAGAATAACATTGGCGTCCCGATCTGTGCACAAAAATACTCCAATCAGAACCCTTCCATCTGTCATCTCTATTCTAAAGTTCATGTTCAGCCACTTCTTTAATTTAGCTTTTCCATCTTCAACATTCTGGAATTCATAAGAAAACACTTAGTTACTTAACAATAAGATAACCAATTACAGCTGATGAGTTATAGAACACCCCTTGTAGATAGAGGGTGTTTGTTGCCCTTTCTCTAATATCTTTTTGTTATAATCGGAACAAAAAACCATTTGTTAATTCATGAAAAATGTTGATGTGAGCGATAGATGTCGATTCAGTATGTTGACCGGCTTTATTCCTGTTTTCGTACTAGAATCTGTAATGAACGGCAAGTAGTCAATGACCAAATTATTGCCATGTACCATCTATACCTACGAAATTAATGTCGTGCGCCTTAAAATATTTTTTTTCATGTAGTCTTCAGCAAGAATTTAAACCCAAGATTAAAAGTGTAAAGGTACCGATACCGGTATCCATAATAATATCTGTTATTATGGAGAAATGTTAGAAGTTCATTACCTTGACAGCATCTATTGATTGCTCCGAAATTGTATTACTCATGTTGCTTTTGAAAGTTGAATAGATGTCGAAATTAAAGCTTCAAGCGAGTAATTTGTAGAAAAATCGTAATAGCCACACACAAAACACCACTATCAATAATTTCACTATATTTGACATCACTTTGACATACTGTCAAATTGTCAATGTCAAAAACTTTTGAGTTTGTCACTTGTGAAGTGAACGTGATCAATTCATCTGACATTGGCAGAATTGTCGACATCGGCACCGTTGCCATAAATAAAAATAGAATAGAAGATGTACACACGGCTACACATTTCCAATATAACCTGACCTCGCATTGTACGGGAATCCTATACAATGCGAGATCAGCATAAACTGGAAAAATATAAAATAAAATAAACTATCTTTTATTTCAGGTACTAAGGTAGGTTCACACTAGACTTACGGATCGTGTTCGTGTCACATTAACTCACGCGACATGATGTCATGCTAGATATGTACAGTCACGGACTTTAATTGATGAGCCTCTTTCAAACTTTTCATTTTTGTAGTTTCATACATTCACGGGATTACACGATTAAACACGAACTCAAATCACATGCTCGTAAACAAGATGACAAATTACTAGTAACCGGAAATAGTCTCATCCATAGAGGTTGACTAATAAGTTCTCAATGATAAATAAATACAATGTTTATCCAATCTATTTGATACTGACCTCCTTTGAATAACAGCTCATTAACTCAATAGTTCTGAAAACATATTTGAAGACAGTGACAGTTGAAATGTCGATGTCAGAGACGTTATAAATTCGAATTTGTCGAAATAACTAAATCAAATTTTTCCGTTCGCTAACGTTATTATGGCTACGCTAAAACAAACGTCTCTAGGTTACGGTTGCTAGACCTGCAATGGGTTGACTTTGGGTAGTCACTCTGCTGTCAAGTTTGTAGTTCTGGCTCTCAGGTTAGCCAACCGGTAAAGATATCAAATATAATTTACTTCTGCTTTAATACGAAGACATGACTTTCCGTGTCTAGATGTACGAGCATGACCACCGACTAAGCCCGATTTGCATTACACGGCTAAAATACGAATAGTGCCAAGTGGGTCAACAATTAAAGTCCTTGACTGTACATACATACAAACGCAGTTTAAGCAGTTGATATTTAGGATATTGGGATATTGAAATCGCCAGCGAATTGCCGCCCGATGGTATTATCGTTAAATGCACCTTAAATTCAAAATTATTTTCAGAAATTACAATAAAAGCTATTGATACACTGCTATGACGGTGATCGTCGCCGAGCGTTAGCGAGGGTAGTATTCAAATGCGGCAAACAAACTTTCTGTCAAAGGAGTCCGCAAACCAAAACGTACTAAGTACTCTGTGGTACTTTGAGTGCTACTAAGTCTGTGGTCTGTGCTGTGCCAAATGTCATTGTCAACATTTCAAGTATTTCAATTAATGAAGTCATAACACGACGTGTGCTAATGCAAGTGTTTATTGTTTTCTTAAGTTATTTTGGAAATAATGGAAGAAAATCCGCGTCTATCTTCTTTAGAAGATAAATTTATGAGGACGTTCAAATATTACAAGTCAAAAACACCTAAGCCGTCGTTAGTAGACGTAATAACAGTAGAAAAATGCTCCACTGAAAAGGTGTGTTATTTTCGCAGTTTTCTTTTAACCTTTAATAAAAAAATCCACCAATGTTATTAATGAGTATACTCAATTTATAGGTCACCAATATTACTCTAGATAATGTCATTGAAGATACAAGAACAGGACTATTAGGATTGAAGAGTTTTAAAGAATGGGAAATATTTACTTTGAAGAGGCACCCGGGTTTACTATTTATCAGAAATCCTTTCACGGCTTTAGGGCAAAGATATTGGATTAGAAGATGTCTAGAAGAATACCCAAGGAAGCCAAATAAGTTGAATATAGATACAGAAATTAGTTTACAAGACTGGTGGAAAGAATGCTTTAGAAATGGAAAATGTGAAAAGTTGCTTCAAAAGAAACTTCGATGGACAACATTAGGATATCATCACAACTGGGATACAAAAGTAAAATGTTAATATTATCTTTTAGTATACTCCATTAAGACACAAGCTTCATGGTAGCCAGAAATTCAAATTTTCTTATGCAACAATTACAATATCACGGGCTACCTTAGTGCATACTAATTCGATTACTTAAAATCCTGTTTAAAATCTATTCCTGTCCTAGAAAAACTGATTATAATCATTCTAATTTGCCCTGTACTCTACACATTGTTCTGATAAGTTAAATGCCTTAAAATGCAATATTAACATTTCAGGTTTATACAGAACAGAACAAGTCTCCGTTTCCTGAGGACTTGGCAGAGTTGTCAGATGTGCTGGCTCAGTACATGGGCTACTTCAACTTCAGAGCTGAGGCAGCAATTGTAAACTACTACCACATGAGCTCCACATTGTCTGCTCATACTGACAATTCAGAGGTCAATTTGGATGCACCTTTATTTTCATTCAGGTACCATACAAGATAGTATAATGTAAAAAATGGGCTATGAATCCTGTGTACATAAATTATGGGCCAATGATTAAAAGTGATGGTCTAATGTTTTATAAAGTTGACTCGTTGTAGTCTAATTAATTATAGCCTATTAGATTATAAATGTATGATTCATAAGGCACTATATTCACAAAGGAAGTTTGTTTATATGGCTTCAGCAGACTTAATAATTCTGGGTTTTCCTCCAAACTATAAGTAATCATAACAATTTGCTGTTTCAGTTTTGGCCAGTCTGCAATATTCTTACTTGGAGGCAATGATAAGTCAATAGATCCATCAGCAATACTTATAAACAGTGGAGACATAGTAGTTATGTCAAAGGAGGCCAGATTATGTTATCATGCTGTACCTAAAATTTTACCTGCCTCAGAGTCCCCTTGGGATGAATTAGATGTTACTAATGTATCAAGTAAAAACTCTAGTTTTAAGTATATATCACAATCTGATGATATTATATCACTCATGAAGGAAAATGAAGACAATAAGAAATGGCAATCATTTAGAAATTACATCCAAGAGTCAAGAATCAATATGAATGTAAGACAAGTATTAAATGAAACACAAAATAGTATATCACTGTAATTTTTATGAAGCATGTAAATGGATATTATGCAATATTTACTATTTGATTGAAGTTTGATTTGTAGAAGTTTGTAGTTCTTTATGTTTTCACAGCAATATCATTCATTATTCTCGCATTGTTGTATGGCAGCTCTTGAGGTCTTGGTTGATCTGTTACTACTGGAACAAAATGGTTGATGGTACTGTGAAGCCCCAAAATCCCCCAACGAGTGAGGTTTGATTGTACAGATGTCTATATCCGATAGTCTTTTTAGGAAGGTTGGCGGCCGCAACCGAATTGCACGGTGATTCACAGTAAATCTCATTGCTGAGAGTTAAACCAGCTAAATATAATATAAGATTTGTCGCTGTATCAGTTTGGCCCTGTTATTTCAGTGAATAGTGCATCGACATCTTAAAGTGGTCCTCGCGCTCTCGCTCTGTACTACTATAGAGAGAACCATGGCCGGCATGGAGAGTTTTCATAAACCTAACCATAGGTAGAAATAGTAATCGAAAGTTAGAATGCTAGTCTAACCTTTAATATCTGGTGCGCGAATGATATCCTCGTTGCTTTTGTGTAGGTCGCACAGGCCCCAGAAACATTTGACGTAACTCTCTGCATAGCATTCATACTCGTCCTTTGCTTGGAACAGGGCGAGGCGCCGCGCAGCCGGCTTGATGCAACCTTCGCACTTTAAACGCGGCTTTACCAACATAGTGGTAAAAAAGAAAAAAAAGTGCCTACTTCCTAATTTTACAAACCCATTTTTCCGAATATACTTTGGTACGAAATATTAGGTATTTTCAGGTATTTTGATCAGAACCTACATATGATGTCAAACATGTCAACATTTGGTATGATTGAAAATATGAAAAAGTCGACCTTACTAAGAAGGTTCCCTTCCCCTGGTGATCTCAATTAGTATAGGCACAAATCAATAACTATTCCATTTTCTTTCTTTTTTGCTAACATAATATTTAATTATCAACTAGCGAGTCGCCCCTGCTTCGCACGGTTTCTACTTTATTTTTTTATTAAAAACAGGTGCGAAACAACATTTTTAATATTGTACCTACCTACATCCTTATACATATTATAAAACAAAGTCCTCCGCCGCGTCTGTCTGTCGTCCTGTACGCGATAAACTCAAAAACGACTGCACCGATTTTCATGCTGTTTTCACCAATGGATAGAGTGGTTCTCGAGTAAGCTTTTAGTATATAATAACCGACAATCACGCCGGTGAAGTCGCGGGCATCAGTTAAATAATAAAATTAACAGGTATCAGGTAAAAGTACCTATCAGGGACTGAAACCGGTGTGATCAATAGATATAGATATCGAAATAAAAATTACCTCTTTCGTACTCGTGCCGTCAGCGTTAGTGAAAGGGCACGCATCGCCCGTGTGTGTGACCGGTTATAAAATGGTAGGTAACCTAAAGGAGGTAGGTAACATGTTTCTTCATCTTGGGTTACCCAGACAGCAGTAACCTTAGTCGTAGAAGTAACCAAAATTCTTCGATACCTGTACCATAATTTATAAAGGTTTTCGGCCCCTGGTTCTTATATCTATATACTTAAAATTACAATTACTCACATTACTTTGTAGATAGGAGTATATATATTAACGGAAATTAAATATACGTACATATTAAACACGGTAACCCTTCCGGAATAAATTCTCTAAATAATGGTGAAAACCGCATCAAAACTCTTTGCGTAGATAATTTAGGAGAAGGCGGTCACACAGACAGACACGAAAAGCGACTTTATTAGTAAAAACCGGCCAAGTACGTGTCGGACCACGCACAATGAAGGGTTCCGTAGATGGGATGAATTTATCCCAAGAACAAACTTAACATTGTAGTTGATAAACATGTTCTCCCTTATGGAATGTATGGGAGAACATGTTTTTGCAACTGCAAATGTAAGTTGGTCGATTATTACCTACTTGTTAACTTGTAGAGCATATTTCGCCGTGACAGTTTTCCTTTTAATTTCGTTATATATACTTACTACTCCTGTGAATTTGTTTACATATCCACCCCACCAGCCGTACCCAGCTGGCCGGGGGAGACACGTGACTAACAAAAATTATCACTTTAAAAAATTAAACCGACGAAAAAAGAACTGAAAAGCGAAAAATAAATAACTTTAATTTCGGAAGTCGGTGTCTTCGCTTTTCAATTTTCGTTTTTTGCCACCGACTTCCGAAATGAAAGTTATTTATTTTTCGCTTTTCAGTTCTTTTTTCGTCGGTTTAATTTTATGTAAAAAAGTTTTTTATTTTTCTCTTTTGAGTTACCATCTACTCCAGGGTACTCCAGGGGGTTACTCCAGGTTAAAGACCTGGAGTTGATGATGAGTGGTTGTGTCATCAGAACTATGTATGTGTGCGAAATTTTAACAGAATCGGTTCACAGTTGAAAATTCAGTTGGTGAAAAATCAATCAACCCCATTTTTTTACCTTTAGGGGTGGATTATAGTTTCCAATTTTAAATGGGACCAACTTCGAGGTATACCCTTCACAATAAAAAAAGAATTTTTCATATCGGACTACTCACTAAAAAGTTATGCGTGGTGATACAGAAAAAAAAAAAATACGTGTCGACTTGAGAACCTTCTCCTTTTTTTTCGTCGGTTAAAAAGCATAATTAAGTAATATTTCGTAAACGGATCGCTGCAACTCACAATATTTTTGAACGACCTTTCCAACGACACCTGGGGTAGACGAGAAAAAAAAAACATCCATAATTTACGGGTTAAAAATTTTATTTTTCATTATTTTGTTTTATACTTTGTCCGCGTGATTATTATGTAGTACACCTATTCCAAATAATAGCTTTCTAGTACTAACCGTCTCTGAGTTAAGCCGCGGTCAGACGGACAGACAGACAGACATAGCAAAAATATAAGGGTTCTTTGTTGACTACGGTTTCTTAAAAACCAACTTCGCAAGGGTGCAATGGCGACATGTAGGTAAAAACATTGAGATTGTTTTGTTGTGTATTCAGTTAAATGTTACGAGAACCTTCCGAAATAAATGTTCTAAATTATGGTGAAAACCGCATCAAAATCTAAGTATAGTGTAGTTTAGAAGATCTAGGCGGTCACACAGACATACACGAAAAGCGACTTTAATCTGTAGTATTAATCTATACCTACATATAAAATGCTTTGTCCTGAATGACTGACTGACGGATCAACGTACAGCCTTAACCGCTGATCGTAGAGACCTGAAACTTGGAGGGTGTGTTCTTTGTATGACGTAGGCATCCGATAAGAAAGGATTTTCAGAAATTCTACCCCTAAGGGGGTGAAAAAGGGGGATTTCGTTTGTATGAAAAATCTTATTATTACATTTTAAGAGGAAACTACGCGGACAAAGCGCTAGTATAATTATATGGATATACCTAGTAGAGCTCTTTCAAAGCTGCTTTATAAGATACAAATGAGGATTTCGTATTTTGTAGTTACCGACACTATTGAGTCGCTAGTCGAGTAAGCTTCAATATTCCGATCAGTTCTTTGTATCGGGTGCAGGTATTCATTCGTCGCTGCGATCGGCAGTTAGCTGCTCCATACGATATCGAATCCAGCCCTTTCAATCCGAAGTGAATGGCTGGCGACAAAGCGGCACGGCTCTACCATTTGCTCAATGGAAATGCCATTCGGCGTTTCAATTCAAAAAGATGATTATTCTCAAGATACGTACAATGTCTGTTCGATTATTCTGTAGCCAACTTATCTAAATGCATAACACGAAGTGCAGCTGCTTGAGCAAACAAGAGAAAGTAGAGCGTTGTTGAACGATGTCGATAACATTTTTCCAGGCACAATCAGACTTGACATTCGATTCCGCTTTTTCTGCCACCCATTACTTCAATCCTGTATTATGCAGCAAGACAAAGGTGTTCTATCTACCCTCTGGCGAAGCGATTAAGTAGGTAGTGTTCACTACAATACGCAAATTGAGTTAGGTAGGTATACAGTGTCGTAAACAAGCGGTGCAATTTGCGTGCGTGTCGACATGACTCCCTCGTCAAGCGATTAGACTTGAACAAGTGTACTGTCATACGCAACCGAGTTCTCAATCCACGATCGCCGGTTTAATGGAACCTGAGGATGCCTTGTACACTACACATGCGTATATGTACTATGTAAGTGCTTAGACATAATTAAACGAGATGGCGATGGCACACATAGGTGTGTTCTGGATGTAATTACATTACGCTTTGTGCGCAAATATTGACGTTCAGTCTGGATGGTGTGATTGCTGTAATATGATTTATTGAGAGAATTATTTTCAATCAATCCAATCCAGCGAAATACGGACAAGTTATAATATAAGCCTATGTAAATAACTCGAAACTGCTATAACAGCTACTTGAAGACAACTCTCTCCGGTCGTGTCGGATTGCCGTCCCATCGTACTATGAGGGAAGAGTGAGTGGACCTGTGTCTACGCACAGACTTGCAGACTCTTTACATATTTCCCGCGCCGAAGGCTAGTCTCTCTCTCGAAGATTGGCTGCCATAGCGGTCCACGGTCTGGAGGACTATATATATTTAACACTTACTTAGGCATCTAAGTACCCAACCTTCATAGGTATGGGAAAAGGTAAAGCGTTCAAACTCTCGAAGATCGGTGTGGGAGGTGCCTTTTTAAATAAATCCTTGAATTAGCCTTGTAATGGAATGCAAGAAACTCGGCAACTCAGGGCCCGACTAACCGAACTATAATCATTGACACATCACCTTTGTATGTAAAATGAGCTCGGTGACATTTGGCGGGCCCGGCAAAAAGCGCGAGCTGGCGTAGCCTGGCGTCTTCGCTTTTATTGACATTAAATGGCCGATATAAATTCAGTTGGCGGATTACAAAATTTATTGGCTTCAAAATTAAAGGAGACCGATTTCAATGGCGATGGCTGACAGCGTTCGTTTATGGGTGAACGAAGTGGATGAAAAAAGAAGCTTTTGCTAAATCCCTCATTGAAAAACTTATCGTTTTAATAGAGCGTTTTTGTGGACTAGGCCCTCTTGTGTAGCTGCGGAGTAGCGCTTTGCCTACTGATTAACTTTTGTTGTGGGGATGTGGAAGGTTTTGTAATGACCCTATATAGAGATACGTATTCTAAGAAATAAAGGCTTTATATTGAAGTAGTTGACAGTGTCCATCCATGAGCTAGGCTTGTTTTTGTGCGAGATATGGAGTCGGAGGCAGTGTGCATTGGTGTGCAAGTGCCTGATTTATCTCGCTTTGTATACATTTCTTTGGACATTACGTAGCAAGGTATATAATTTTATGCACAAAAGTGTGAGCTTTCAGAAAATGAGAAGGTCCTATAATATTAAAGACTTTGAATTTGAGTGTGTCGAAGAACTTAACATAATCGCTTTCAGTGCTTACTAAATAATGTGGCATGATGACATTATGCCGCACATACCTAGATACTATACCTATGTTTTTCGAATCACTCTTACTTTAAATCACTAAGGCAGTTAACGTTTAAAAATAAATAAAATCTAATAAAGCACATTTATATCCGCCAGATTGATGTGGTGCTGTGTGTGGTCTAGGGCGTAAACAGGATACATAAACAAAACCGATCAAATTCCGACTTTACGGCTTTGGAATAGCGAATGACGTTAAATTAATGAGGATTTAATACCGTTGTCACTGCCATTGACTTGCATGATGGCGAATTTTTTGCCACACAACTATAAAAATAAAAGTGCGGGCCTTAATAAGGCGTAGGTTGGTGAGAGCCATGTCATTAATGGTCAGATTAAAGAGCATTGTGTGAGCAGCCAGGGACAAATATGGGAATGTCTGAAAAACCCTGACATTGATTCCGTCGGCCCATCCTTTCGATACGGTCTACATAATTAATTCGACCTTTTCTACTGCGAAGGGTTTCCTTATTATCCGAATAGGTTCGTAGTCTTGTCTCTTATGTGTATGTTATGTTCAGTTCTTTTGGATCGTTTCGTATCCTGGGGCTTAGCCGATTACGATATCGAAGTCCTCGTATAATACCAAATTAACATCGGATAACGATTTGATAAAACGGAACGGATGTAGAACGGAAATTGTTTTCATTTTCTTTACCATCAGACCGGATGGAAAGGCATATATTCGTATAACAAGTTAAATTAAAAGAGAAAAAAATTAAAACCCCCGATAAAAACAAAGCAAGTAATAAACGATTTTTTTATTTTTTTATAGCTAAGAACACTCTCGATCATGTCACCTTTCAAACAAAACCAAAAAAGACAGAATCGGTTCAGCCGTTTGGCAGCTACGATGGCGCAGACAGACACACAGATACACACGTTAAACTTATAACACCTCTCTTTTTCCGTCGGGGGTTAAAAATGATTAAAACTACTGACCTGTGCTATAGCTATTCATCATTCTTTTTGATTCTTAAAATAAAATGAAACCTTTAACCATACATAGTCTGGGGCTTAGCAAAGTTAGTGTGCAGCATACATAATTTATAGCAGCAGAACAATAACAACTGAAATACAATAAATAATAACTTGGTAGTATTTGCTAAGTGCGGACGGCTATATGCTATGGATGTAGCAGTACAGCACTGTTTCGTGCACTGCACAATAACGAGTTAATTAAGAAAGTTTGGCCTGCCCGCACTCCGCGGTCTCTCAACCAATCAATTCTCCACTATTGCGCTCAAACATTATTACGTTTAATTACTTTTAACATTTAATTAGGTAGAAACATTCGTTATTTTTGTGTAAAAGATGTAAACATAGATAAGAATTCATTTGATTGTTTACAATTATTGTTCCATAGTATTGTATCAATGTGTAGCCTCAAAATATTATTACACATTAGGTTGGTACTTACCTAATTGTAGCTACACATTCATACAATATTATGTTATAGACAAATGATTTTTTGTCGAAGTTTACATCTTTTTGATGCTATTTTTGAATGCGTTTGTGTTCATAATGCCTGCTTGTGGACAGACATCAGTCACAAAAATGGCAGAAGCTGCTGATAAAATATGAAAAGCCCATGTGTTAAAACGGCACAAGTGGATAATAAGTATATAAAGGTATCTAGGTATTTCAAACGTGACTGAAGTCGGTACCTAACTAAATGGTGTTCATTCCTAACCTGCCATATTTTACTTTCTCTAATCTATACTAATATTATAAAGCTGAAGAGTTTGTTTGTTTGTTTGTTTGAACGCACTAATCTCAGGAACTACTGGTTGGTATTGAAAAATTCTTTGGATAGTCCGTTTATCGAGGAAGGTTATAGGCTATATAACATCACGCTACGACCAATAGAAGCGAAGCATAAATATAAAATGTTGCAAAAACGGGAAAAAAAAAATCTTTTTGAGAGTTTCCGTTGCGTGCGATGCGTAAACGGTTTAAGTTACGCAAATTTCAAGTACGATGGAGTTGTACCTCTTTAAAAGTTCTAAAAAAAAGTCCGCGACAGCATATGTCTATCTTTTAAGATTGACTCACTATAACCTTTTTTTATGCTAATCTTTGTTCGAAATTAATGCATTATTTGCGAAGGAGTTTTATCAACATAATAATTTAAAATCAAGGGTATTTATGTAGCAGTCAAATACTTTTTAATTCATTCGAATCGGACATTTAATTTCGAAGTTATCACGAAATGCAATACGCGAACCGATCGACGCCGGCGCCGCGTCGCGCGCGCCGCCGCCGCCGCGACGTTCCTTACTCTAGAGAGGATAGGATGGGCACACGGGTAGACCATGACCTGGAAAAAGACATAGGATACGTTTTATCCCTATATTCCCACGGGATCGAGGCCTACGCGGGTGAAACCGTGGGGTACAGCTAGTTAATTATATTTATGCACAATAATTATGGAAGCACAATATCTACTTCATTATTAACCTATCAATCTCACCAGACTACAGTCGCAATATTATACAGTACTAGCTGATGCCCGCGGCTTCGCCCGCGTGGATGTCGGTTATTATATACTAAAACCTACCTTCCACCACCAGAACCACTCAATCTATTGGTGAAAACAGCACGAAATACGTCGCAGTAGTTTTTGAGTTTATCGCGAACAGACAGACAGACGCGGCGGAGGACTTTGTTTTATAATATGTAGTGCTGATTATGCTTATGCCAGCATAATCAGCCTATATTGTTGCCACTGCACACAGGACACAGGCCTCCTCTCGGTGAGAGTATAGTGCATATACAGTATGGAGTATTGCCAGTATAGTGGGCGTCACATGAATTTAATCAGCTGTACCGAAGCGTGGTTACAAGCCCATATTAATTGCAAAATTTCCAGACACTGGATGGCACACAATGGTGCAATAATGGGACAGGCTTGTTTGCAAGCCAGCCACAAAGTACAAAGCGCGTTTGTAAACAGCCTTATTGGTCTCGAAGCAATATTAATGTATCTACGTGAACAGAGTATACAGGTAGCTAGCTCAAAGTGCTGGTAGAGGTGCTATTGCATGCCTCGTATTGAGATCGATTACCCATACTTACACTGGAGGTACATGAATATTTTACGGTCTTATGAATGCAATTAAGGTTTGCACGTTCTGAGGTTGGATTGAGGGGTGGTAATGTATGGGGTAGACAAAAAGAAAAGCCTAGGCTAAACAAAGATACGATATTTCGTGATATAGTTACCTATTATTATCATAAAAGCCAGATTAGAAACATTCTGCGTATTTAAAGTAATTAGTAAGTCACATACTGAAATGTGGTACCTACCCCAATTCATTTCCTGAAATAAGTCAAGTTCAATAAAAGCATTCTACAAGCACTGCTGGCATTAATCGCTTTCAATTCAAAATGTTTCCGCAGATTCAGATGAAGTTGGGACGTCAGATGGATGACCTCATCCTCTGGTCTTCCATTTCCCAACTCCCCGTAGAGCTCAGTTGAAAGACGTCGACTGTCCTAATTAGGGCGTGATTTCATAAATCATTATAATGATGGTTATTTGAATTCCCGACCTTAGGAGAGAATTAAGAAGTCCGTAGGTACTTTATTCATAAATTATGAAGTAATAAGCTGTTTTTTAATTTCGGGTACATAATTCGAGTACCTACTTACCTACTGAAAGTAAATAATGTTTCAGGAGGAAAATGTCGTGTTATTTATATTTTCTTTATAAGGATCTCTGTGTGGAAGTCAGTACCCACATAGTAACATAACTGACATACAATCAACAATATATTTACGAACGATAATAATGTTGTTTATCAGAATATTTTCGTGTATGTTGTCAGAATATCACGAAGCTTTGTTATTTTGTCAGATACTGAGATTGGAGTAAATAGAAGTAGAGGCATACTGCATTAGGTAGGTAGTTTTTTTTTTTTTTTTCACGTGAGATAATGTACTTACTATACCTCTTTATTTGGCGGCCAGCCAATTCCTCTGCTGAGTATAAGACGGAACTGCTCAAACCCCACGCACTAGCTATTCTAAAATGTCCTTTTCAAACACAGAAAAGGTCTGAGTTTGAAAAGGACGTTTTAAAATAAAATTGAAATTGATCTTTTTGAAATTCCTATCTTTCAAGAAGTAGGATTACAACAAAATTACAATAAAAAACCACTTCTTTAGAGATGGCTAAAAAAATAAAACATATTTGGTTCAAAATTCAGCTACGTGAACTGCACTAACTGATGCAATCATAAGATCATCAAGTGCACAGGTGTAGGACATGTGGCCCAGGATGGAAGATCGTTCGATCAACACTCGATCGATCGAACGTTGATCGATCGAGTGTCGATGCTGCATACACATTTGAGATCGGAGCTGTGCATGAACCCCCATCTCAGGAGATTGTCTTTGCTCCGACCGACTTGTAAGTCTATTTTGAGATTTCCATGCCGGCCACGGCAGCGCGTGCTCAGGTGGACGACTCTCAGGTGGTTCGACAAAACTAAGGTAAATTGGTGTAAACAGAAGTCATAGTAGGGTCAACGTTCGCGAAGAGGTTCGCAAGCTAGGTTGGTTATGGCGATGTTTTCGGCTGCGCCCGCCGGAGCGGGTATGCCACTCAAACCGTACGAATTTTAATTGGAACCAATTTTTGAGTGATCCATCTACGTTGCAGTAAAAATACGTAAGAACTTATAGATTTTTTTAGGCGGAATTCTGGATTTGTTTTGACTTATAGTGAATCATTTTTGGGATATTTAAATATTGGACGACATGACAAGCCTTTCTGGTGTGCAGCTGTGTCAGCGATGGCAGGAGAGATGTCTAAACATCCAGTTATGTCAAGCGAGCATGATGCAGTGAAGATAGTAAATATCAAACTATAAAGCAAATGGTACTCAAACTCAGTGTTTATTCCTAAACCAATTACAGGCACTTTTAATTTTCAAGGAATTGCTAGTCGGTTAATCAGAAAAATTAAGCAAATTACCTATTCCAAAGCGTGGTAGGTTCCTCTGAAAAAGAACTGGTAGGAAACTCCATGGGCACTCTTATATATCAAAATATTTGTTACATCATTGAAGTTGAAAATATACATGTGAGAACGACGTAGAAAGACGAGCTCGTTAAAAGTCACAGTAAACAATAAAAATATAAATTATATGCCATTATAGCTAAGAGATGACCAGTATCAATTGACGGCGCCCGCTAACGAACATGACGCATGGATCAACACCATTCAGCTCAACCATTTTGAAGGGAACCGAATGATCTAACACATGTACCACCATCAGCGAGACCCTTGAGTGAGCATAATAATAAGAAATACCACTTTCACAAGAGACCATCCTCATTGTTATGATGTGTAACTTATCACCAGTTGCATTTAAACTCGCGACAATCTAAGAAGTCCGTTTTGACGTTTCGTTCTCGTACATGTAATAAAACGTTATGCCTTGAGAATCAGTTTTAATCAGTGTAGATAAGTCGTCGATTATAAACTCTCTAAGTAGGTATGTTCAATCGATATGTCTCGAGAATCTGTTTATAAGAAATAAATATTTTTTTCATCGCTACACAATAGTACATTGCGATAAGAGTGTGCTCTATTGGATATTGCAGTCGAGGCGTTATTATTCGCGATGAGGTAGCCGAGAGTGTAATAATCAATGCACACGCGTTTCATACGACGTTTTTCAACACACTTGCGAGGAAAAAAACAGATTTGTTGTAAAAACTTATGCTACAATAACGTAACTATAGAGATGATAGATTTATAAAGTTTAACTGACCTTTGTTACCAGGTACTGACTATTCGGAGTTTCTTTTAAAAACTTCTATGTCGGTTGGTGACAATACTTTAAATTTTTGTAATTTTGTTATTAATTAACCACACAATGAAAACGATAATAATAATAAACCATTTATTGCAGGCGACACAGGCCCATAGAAAAATACCTTAACCTAAACATACATATTCCATAAACAAAACTTGTGTTAATAAAAAAAGGCTTAGACTATGTTAGTAGCACTTCGCACTTAGCACTAGCTAGACTTTGTGCTGTCCAGTGGAACTTTTCCGCGGAAGCGACGGAACACCACGTCCTGCGGCCAAAAGTCTTCTTGCATGACGAGGGGCAGATAACAGTTCGGCACACGCACGACGAACGCTTTGAAGTTGACGTTCCGGCGCGATTCAAGTAACTGCACCCTCGGCGCATACCTCGTCTTTTGGCGCACATACTCCACGATATCCTCCGCCTTAGTGGTGTAGTGCAGGCGGGAGATGTACACCGGTGTGTTCGGCTTTGCGGCTCGCAGGCTCACTTCAGGGCCCGTTGGAGCTTTGCCGCAGTGGTTCTTGTTTGTTCGCGATAGGTGCTTCCTCCTTTGCACCGTCACGAAACCGTCATCATTATCAGCCCTACTCGGCGCCTTTTCTGGCATGGGCTTAATCCTAGGAGCGCCAGGGGCACTCGCGGTGACGCTAGCGAAATCCCTTTGTACGGGTTTCGCCAGAGCTGCAGATACTGGCAGCGGGACGGGGCGAGAGGCACGGGCGGCGTTACGCGGAGAAACCGCGGTGACGAGCGCGGGGCTGCGGGGCGCGCCAGCGGGGCGCTCTGCAAGCTCAGCAATCGACGGATGCGCCGGCGACGAAACTGCTGACGCGGAATTCGACGCATCGACCGGTGACCTAATTACCGCCACACTGTTGCGCAAATCGCAAACTTCTTTACGCAAATCGGCGACGGTGTTTTGAGATGTATCTAATT
Organism: Lithophane leautieri; assembly: GCA_949152455.1. NCBI lineage: Eukaryota > Metazoa > Arthropoda > Insecta > Lepidoptera > Noctuidae > Lithophane > Lithophane leautieri. Next base: position 15,217,555 of record OX424471.1, on the reverse strand, counting down.
TCGTTAGCACATCAGCGAGGCTGGCCTTCAGAAAGACAATATCCTTCAGAAGGCTGGTTACATCGACGTGGTCGAAGGTGACGGGAGGAAGCTTGTGTAGCTCCTTTGCCACAAACGTCGGCACGTCGTCCGGGTCGGTCTCCTTGAACAGCGTGATTATATCCTGCAGGCTCCTCTTAGTCCCGTCACGCCGGCGGGACACCATCTGGTCGCGCTTGTTCAGCACAGTGTACAACAACAGCTTGGCAGCAGCTATGTCATCCTCGCTGAAGTTCGTTGCACAGATCTGGACAGCGGACACCTCGTCCATCACATCTAGCTTCTGCTGCAGGAACGCCAGCAGCTCATTCGCCACTAGTTCATTACTCATGGCAAGTAAATTACGAGCGACAGCTTGCGCTGCGCTATCCGAAATAAATAAAATACAAACGCGTCCGCATCGTAACGCGGCACATGCGAGAATGAAAATAAATATTTATGGAAAATGGCGCGCTGGCTTGTTTTGTTTTTCCATAGGTGTAAATAAAGGCACTGGCAAAAACGTTAGACAGCCTATAAAAAAATATGAATTGAATAAGAAAAAAATTTTACTATAACTAAACGTACCATGGCGGAGTCAAATCTATTTATTATTATTTACGCTCTTCTCCCCTACGTGAAATCGACATTTTTAATATTGATTTTAACCACACAACAAAAAAGTTAACAAATATTTATGGAAAATAGCGGCTGGTTTTGTTTTTTCCGCTAGCAATGCGCGCGCGGGTGTAAATAAAGGCACTGGTAATACCGCTAAACAGCCTTTATAAAAATATAATAAAAAACGCAAATGGGGTTACATAAAACGCAAATGGGGTTAGGGTAGTGACCAATATAGACTGAAATTGCCACAGACGGTATAAACCCTTATTTAATAGTACAGTTAGAGTTTTATTCCGCGTGAACGCGGTGGCACACGGGCAGGCCAGCGCGGATCGTTGGGGCGGGTCAAGTGGCCTGCGCGCGTGCCACCCGCGGTCTTACCGGAAAAAAGCACAAGTCTCTGCTCGGGTGTAAATAGAGAATGCTCATTTATTAGTAGGATAGTTCATATTAATTCAATGGATAGCATCCCACTATGTATCCCAGTTATGGTAACAAAAATCCCATGAGCATGCATGGGATATTTTTTTTACCATAACTAAACGCCACTGGTTTGCTTATGGTTCTTTTTTTTAAATAAAAACTTGCTTTTGAGCGCTTATCTTTGGTAAAAAGCTTCACCAAGAACAATTTCTATTGGACACTAATTCCATGCTGCCATGATAGTACTGACTAATTCCATACTGCATGTCATTACTCCGACTAGTAAATAGTAATTTGTGGCGCACATTACCGCACTAGTGCGGTAATATAAAGTAAAAAGCACGCTTCCATAATACACTACATTATGAACCTAAAAGCGGTTAAATAAGAGCCACTTCACGAGCAAGTGTGTTGAAAAGGATTTTTATTGCTGTCAAAACGGACTTCTTAGATTGTCGCGAGTTTAGCAATCTTTGAACATTTACTTACCTACTTAACTCTCTTTTCAAGTAAAAATTCTTGATCTTCCGCAGAGGATTTATCTTCTATTTCTGCTTTTCAGACACGACATCAGTTTACGTTTATATCATCTCATGGTCTATTACTTAATGTTGTTAGATAAAGGTATATATTTTACCACACAGGTAAGGCCGTACCCTACCTCAGATTTTATCTCGCACCATACTACTTGCGGCCTGAGTGTGAGCGAGACGGAGTGGGGTGCTGGCAGCTCTTAAGCCTCGAATAGTTTAGGTAATTGCTTTTTAATGGTTAATTCAGTTATTATGCAAAGTTTCATGATCTAATTTAAAGTATTTTTTTAGGGTTCCGTACCCAAAGGGTAAAACGGGACCCTATTACCAAGGCTCCATTGTCTGTCTGTCACCAGGCTGTATCTCATGAACCGTGATAGTTAGACAGTTGAAATTTTCACAGATGATGTATTTCTGTTGCTGCTATAACAACAAATACTAAAAAATAGAATAAAATAAATATTTAAGGGGGCTCCCATACAACAAACGTGATTTTTTTTGCCGTTTTTATAGATAATGGTACGAAACTCTTCGTGCGCGAGTCCGACTCGCACTTGGATGATTTTTTAATACCAGCGGTGTTTAATACCGAAGCGGGGTGGGTTGAGTTACGACTTCAGAATAGTACAATTTCAGAAAAAGGGAAAAGTAGACTAGAAGAAAAATACTGCTTAACAGAAACTAAAAAATAAAGATTCAATACTATTTTATAAGCTTTCGGAAATATTTCTTACATTATTTAATTTGGCTTTAAAACAGTAAACTTCTTATACTAAATTAACTAACAAACTAATAAAATAAAAAAATAATCTAAATAAAAATATCAACCAATTAAAATATGGATTATCACTACAAAATTATTATAAAACAAAGTCCTCCGCCGCGTCTGTCTCCGCGTCTGTCTCGAGGAAGTTTTTAGTATATAATTTGTCAAGCGAGCGAAGCCGCGGGCATCAGCTAGTAATAAATATTTGCCAAAGAGAGAATTGTAATACTTTAATTTACATTTCACATCATTTTAAGAAGACACACGCCGACGTATGTATACTGCCTCAGTCGGATTCCCATCTTAACGTTCTCAAGGTGTTAAGTTTGTTCTAAAACAGTTCGTATATGAATATGGAGAGCCGCGGTTGCCTAAAGCCCTTAATATGCATGAACTACTAACTTATTAATTCACTACACAACTATGTAGGCACGCCAATCCGCTTACTGTCGGAGTGTCGGCACTGTCGTAGAGCTGTGTAGACACTGCTGACACTAGAGACAAGGAGAACGAATGTGCCGAATGTTTATTGAGTTTGTAGCTGTTAGAATAGCTTCAGAAAATAGTGTGTCGTGTTGAGAATAATGGGATTGGGGATAGTTTTAGAAAGTATGTTAAAATATCTTGTTTCGAACATAGAGTCTGTGACTGATGTGTGGTAGGTTGCTTTGTTAGGAACGATCGTCTGACTAGCTTTGCCTTAACTGTTTCAGAATCGGTTCCACTCTTAAACATCTTGAAATCTTGATGAAACTCAGCCTTAAAGAACTACACAGACTAAAATTACTTTGAAATATAAAGCAAAGAGATATTCCACTAACAGCAAAAGAGACTCTCTTCCTAGTCAAAGTCTTGGTTACCGCAAATAGCAGTTATAAAGTAGTTGTGTCAAGTCAGGTGTTCCGCGCTCTCGCGTACAAGGTACGGTCCGACTATGATAATATTTTTCTAAGAAGTTAACAATTGCAGAAAGAGCTGTCAACGGCGGGTGCTGTCACGAAGTTTAAATGAAATCTCGGGGCTATGTCTGTGTAATTACAAACAAGTTGGCGTCGTAAGGCCGACGTCGACGCCGTCAACCGTGTAATGGACTTTTCAAGTATTCGTAACGTGAAAACTTTCACTTCAGCCGACTTAAACGTCTCCGACAATGTGCTTAACGATGTTTTTAACTACTTCACTCCATTCCTTGACTATTGCAGGTTAAATTAATTATTTGGCTGTCATTCTATTCAATTTGGAGTTTAATTACTCTTGGTGCAGCGTATAAATATGAACTTACAATATAGATTTCCTTCTTTCATATACACACATCCGCTGGATACGGGAAGCACAGAACCGGTTGACGTGGCGGTGCTTTTCCCAACTGAAGGGCCTTTGTCCAGCAGTGGACGTCTATCAGCTGAAATGATGATGATATATACACCTACTTAAACAACCACATAATGCAGTAAAATAGAGAATGGAAGTCTGTCCTATTGCATAAACAGATTCTGGACACGTCTATTGCTTTTAACTAATTAACCTCCTTTTCAAAAACGGTAGCCCCGACAACGAGATAATATGCAAAACACTTCTTTATCGACCCATAAAGTTGCACAAACCACTCATATATCTCCCGATTTACTATCGATGCTAGAGTAAAACTTATCGAATCGATATACTATAGGACTTTGGTTAGCCGATAGCCGTTTGGGACACATTAGTATGCGTGAAGCAAGCATGTGTGCGGTTCCAGGCTGTTTGTGTTATCTTTGGCACCAAAACATCAAATGCACATTTAGAGCCATTTAACTGTGATTTTATGTTAGAAAAACTGGTATTTTATATTGATAATGCAGTTATAAGGACTATTGATATATCGTATTTTCGTTCGTATAGTTACTCTGTGTGTTTTGTTAATTTTGCACAGAGTAGTCGACTAACTGTTGAAACGATTAAAACAAAGTGCTGTGAGTGTATTCAAATCAAACCTTCCGACGTTAAACAAACGAATGCTAATTCCATGCATATATATGTATGTACAAAAGGTATAACTCAAACAGGCCTTCCCTACCTAGGTACCGATGCGCTATCTGTAAAGCTACGAAGATTTTCAGATTTCCAAACGTGCAAATGATGATCGCGATTGCAGACACGTTTTGGAGAGTCGACGACATCGTGTTATCACAATTACCCCCAGCGAAGAGTCCCCGGCACGTCGACGGCGAATAAAACGCGCTGATTGCACAAAGCTCCTTCCTCTCCCCTCTCATTCGTTATCGTTGCAATTGTCCTCTTTTGTATACATTTCTTAATAACAGAACACAGAAAGTGATCAAATGCAATTCCCAGCGCATTGTAGTTCCCCACAAAAGCTCTAGTACGAACATTTTCATAATGAAAACTCCCTAATTAGGCGAATAATACTTTTTTTTAACGTAAACCCCGCATTTTTATTCAAATCCCGCGGGAATTTTCTTTAGACGCGTTTCCTGTGTTACATTTAGGCAGCCGACGCTATTAAAATAAGTAATTATATTTTCCAAAAGGGTTTCTAATTAATATAGCTGTATTTTAATTAGCAACGAACGCAGTTTATGCATTGCCGCAGTTAATTAAAAGAAGTCATTATAGGCATTTGAAAATGTTGAGTAAATTTTTGGGGCTTCATGTGATATTGATTAGCTAATTACTAAGCGGGGTAAAGTAAGTCAACATTTTGTTGAAATGGCGAATTTTTATTTAAGCGCAGTGAAAAGGGTTATCATTTTACTCCAAGACAGAGGTTATCTGTTAATATGTTGAGTTACCCTCGGTAGATGACAACCTTAGGTTTCAAGAAAGGGCCATTGTCTTTTACTGAGAGACAATCCAAATAACAGGACCTAACGTACAGCACCCGCACTTGATGTAATCGAATTTTGTCAATAAAATTGAGCCTTATAACTGTTTATCCTATCGGAAAATACCGTCGTGATAATATATTGTAAGTAGATAGTTTTTTATGTAAGAAAAACAGCTTGAAGGAGAATGTGCCCAAAGGAGTGAAAGTCCTGGTTAATATTAAAGGATGTTGACGAAAAAAAGGAGATTTGGGATGAGCTTAATTTCCTGGTCATATCCGGCGAGTTTGTTACAAGGACCACAGTTTTACCAAAGTGACTTTTATGCGATGTGATTTATATATTAGGTCTTAGAGAGAATAATCTGCTCTATTTTGGAATGGTAGTTTTAGGTACACAACTTTGTATTCCCATGTTGCTACGTCGAAGGACGTATAAGTCCTAGTTTTGGGCAGGTAGATCAATAAATCTAAATAATTTTATAAGTTTTTGTTTTGCCCTACAGGTTCCGTATGTACCTTAGCTTTAAGCCAAACATTTTTAAATATTGTGAAATGCAAATAAAGTTATGAATATGAATATATTTTTAATATCCACTTTAGTCCCGAAAAACCTTTCCATGAATGTTGTGTCCTCTTTTCTTAAACATGTACAAGGTTTACTTAAAAATAAACAGTAAAAACATGGTTTAAGTAAGCATTCATTAATAGAAATCAAATGTAACCGCCCCGAGGTCGCGGGCGCCACGATCTCGTATCCTGATTCAATACTGTCTTTCATTACGTCGACATCGCTCAATTATTTAGAAACACGCCACGTGTAAAACGAAGAAGAATGTTTTATTTGTTAGGAGATCTAGGTAGAACTTGTAGAACATTTGTTGTCTTAGAACAAGAGTGAACAAAGTGTATATATACGAGTATACCTGTCGTCATCTATGCAATCTGTAGATCAAACTTTTGAGCAAAAAATCTAATTTTACTTTTTATTAAAACAATCGCTTTTTACAGCAGTACGCAATCTAACGCACACAAACGGGTGCATGCAACGGTCAAGGACTTGTGGGGTGTTAGGGTATTTAAAGTTCATTTTAATGAAAAATAGTTGGAAATTTGACGTTCAATATCTCCGTAACGACGAGAAGGTGTAGTCCAGTAAAAAAAAAGTTCACAATGAAGATAAGTACAAATTTTGACTTCGTTAAGTGCATTTTCACACCCGTTATCTACCTACTATTTTAATAGACTGAGAGTGAGGGAAGAGAGTGTGCACCTGCGTCTGCGCACATACTGGTTCACTATAATATCTTACGCAACGAATGTTATTCCCGTTGAGATTGGCCGCCATGGCCGAAATACGGTCTGGAGGACTATATTTTAAAGGCTACAGTCGCAAGAACACTTAAAATCGCCTAGATGAAACTCGTCCATCAACATCATCCTTCGTGACTCTCAGATAAAACGCTTCACCAAATAAATGTATGATGATCGTAACAGTTTGTGAATGGAATTGCAAATGTATGGGGGGGATGTTTTGGTACACGTCATCACGCGAACTAACGAAGTGGGGTGGCAGGAGTACGTGACGATAATTCAGTCTCGCGGGACCCCTTTGTGCAATCAGTGCGGTTTCTTGGACCTCAAACATTTTATTCGGACAGTTATTTTTTCTGGACAGTCTTTAAGTACCTATAGGGTGATGTTAAGTGTTTGTTTGAATATTGAGGAGAAACAAAGAAGGGGACCCTTTATTTATTCAAGAAGGACGTAAACATCGTTACGTACAAAACAATAAGGCTGAAAATCGTTTGTTAGAAGCATTAAGTAAAACGAGTTAACTCAAGATCTTAATAAGGAAAACTTTACTCTTCAATGAGAGATGGACAATGTCTGAAATAAAACGACATAGTCTTAGTACTAAATTGTTGGTAAAAGGCTGACTAGATCTTCGTTCGGCATCGTATTGGTCCCCGAGCTAATATTTCAGCGGTACTGTATTGTCCTGCCTCGGACTCCGTCACATTGCGACTTTCTGAGCCTTTTTCGAAATAATAAGCCGTGTAATTGGGATTTATGTCCCTTTTACGATGATTAAATGGCAAGCTCTCTCATTTAAGCTCCCACAGTAATGCATTGCCTCAGAAACATTACTGATGAGATTTGCAATCAACGACAATTAATTCTACGCATGGTCGCTTAAGTGTTCGAAGTAAGCTAATTGGTTCATAAAAAAACTTTATTATTGCTCGGTCAAGATGATGGTATAGGTACGTTGCCTACTTGGAAAACAGCAATACAATTAAGTAAAGTTGTATTGCAAGATATTTCTTAGCGAGCACGCACTAAATAACCATCTCATTAACTAGCGTGGTGATTTAAGCAACAAGGTTAAGTGAGGTGAACGCACATATAAATAACTTTCTTACGAAGGATTTTTGGGAGAAGCCACATAAACTTGGCCAAGAATATTTAATGTGCTCCCCGGCTAAAAGCTTCTACATACACATCGTATTTTAACCTTTGGAGAAAAAAACTTATTAATCATGCCTTAAGCTTATCGTTTGTTTTATTTTTTTTGCTTGTTTACAAATAACTTAGTAGATAAGTATTCAAGAAAATCTTCAACTTTGCAAAATTCTACGAAACATTATCAAAAATTATTAGAATCAAGTATACCCATTTTTGTCCTGAAATGTTAGGAAATGTGTTCTTTCAGACAGATTACATTACATCATACTTGTCATGTAAGTTTTACACACAAAAGTATGTATGATACTAAACTAAATACATTATGTGAGTATTAGTTAGCATTTTCATTTATAATATAACTTGTATAAATAAAACACGTACCTGCACGTGATCTTTTATTTCGTTTATTCTTAAACACGTAAACTAAAGCACGACTAACTCATGTAGCTACGTAAGAAAACCACGTCTTCAATCGACTGAACCTCACCTTACAAGTTGACCGCACTAATCCTACAATTTCACGAAGGAGAAACGAAGAAACTTTCAGCGTCCGAACCCGAAGTAAGATAGTTAAGGTGGAAACAAAGACTGTAACATTACTTACAACACTCTTTCCAAATGAGGTAAGTGAATCAGTTCTACAAGTCTGCTCGCACGGGGTGGCCTCACTTCGTACCCGTCAATTAGACACATGGGAGATTTATATGGCTATCTATCTTGTTCCTTGTACAGCGAACCCGGACCCAGCCGGGCCAACGGAAATTGTTTTTCAAAGGATCGTTTTGAACAACGTTGCTTTAAAAATAGACTTTGGCAAGGTAAAGCAAAATAAATGGCGTGTTTTCAGAAAACAAAGAACGATACAGAATGTTAATGTTGTTGCTGATTTATGTCCGTGATTGTACTTCGTGTTGACAACGAACAACTTTCCTTTGCTAGTTCAGCGATTTAGGGAAATTGCCAAAAAATAAGATTGTCGGAGTTGCACGGATGTAAAGTCATATTTGCCCAACTTTGGGCTTTAATCAACAGAATGTGTAAAGAAAGCGCAAAGCGTCTGTAACGAAGTAACGCAATTGACGTGTGGACTCGCTATAATGTTAAAAAACAGTTTGCTTTTGCCTCTGTTTTTTATGAATACGGGCTGATTGTGGGCGGCAGTGTTTCAAAGTAAACATTGTTCCTTTGCGAATCCCGGATTGAAAGAAAGATATCATAGATGCAGCCAACTGGCTGCTTCTATGATATCTTTCTTCAGATTCAGAGCAGTGGTGGCCAAGTGGTAACGATCCCGACTTATACGAGTTGTAGGTCGTGGGTTCGAACGCAAACAGGCGCTTTTACTTTGTGCAAATAATTTCATCATCACAGCTCTCAAAACGTTGAAGAAAAACATCGTGAGGAAACCGGCATAACCTAGAACCAAAAGTTCGAAGACATGTGACATCTACCAACCCTTACTGGGCTCGCGTGGTGGATTACAGCCCACTCCCTCTCCACGAGAGGGCGCCTGTGTCCCAGCAGTGGAAACAATATAGGCTGATTATGCATGCTAAAAGTTTAGCCTCAGAAAAACGTTTTACGATAATATTAGGTTGGAAAATAGAAAAACACATTTTGCAGCTACAAAATCATTGTGGTATTGACAGGTACACACGGCTACACATCAAGCTATACATTTCCAGTTTATGCTGATCTCGCATTGTATAGGATTTCCGTACAATGCGAGGTCAGCTTATACTGAAATTGTATAGCTTGATCTGTAGCCGTGTGTACTACCGGTAATGGCTGCGGGCTCTACATGAAAGAGCCTTTGTAACAAGTTTTCTGAGTCTTGAAAATTGTATTTCAACTGTCATAAAAGTATTATGAAGCTATTATTCTGGATACAATTCTTTATACTATATATCATGGAATGACGCTAAGGTCAAATTGAACTTCAAAGCTGGTATTTTATTTCAATTAAACTTGTAGCAGTGAGTACAAACTCTACCTGGATTTTAACTACAACCAATCTACAGTTAATGAACTACAATTTCCTCAATTAAACTGCCATCTGCGCAAGTAAGCAGCTCATTTAATTTCTACTTACGATTATCATTTAAACGGTAATATCGTTTAAATGATAACACAGTGCAAATTAATTGCACTTTTATCGCTGCTACTTTATATGGATACTTTCCGACACACTTTATAGTAAATTAACCGACCAGGCCCAGATTAGAACAGATTTTACAGATAGCAAAACACGACAAAATTAAATGGGAAGACAAAAATTAAAGCGATCAGTCCAGCGATTTTAGTTAATGAGTAAATATAATCCGAGGTGGAACGTGAGCGGAATTAATAAGAGAAGTCGGTGTGTTCGCTATGTTTGTGTGGTACCATTGTTGGATTGGCTGGCTTTCGTTGATTGTTGGAAAGGACACACCCTTTTTAGGGTTCCGTAGTCAACAAGGAACCCTTATAGTTTCACCATGTCCATCTGTCTGTCTGACCGCGGCTTAGCTCAGAGACTCTTAGTACTAGAAAGTTGTAATTTGGTATGGGTATACATATAAATCACATCGACAAAGCGGTAAAATAAAATCATGAACAAAATATTTTTTTAGAGTACCGCTCCTGCTCGTAACTTGTTGATTTTTATTTTTTATCATCTTTCCCATGATGTAAGGTGTCGTTGGAAAGATCGTTTTGATTTGCAAAAACATGTGAAGAAAAGTTTTTCAACTACAATGTTAAGTTTGTTCTTGGGATAAACTCATCCCAACTACGGAACCCTTCATTGTGCGTGGTTGACACGCAGTTGGCCGGTTTTATTAAAAAGAAGGGATATGATATTTACTTACTAGTTTATCAATATCAGAGGGCCTTTTGTGTTCAGAATTTGATTGGGACTATTACACTGAAACAATGGACATTTAAAAAGTCTGAAAGATTTTTTTTTGTCTTGGAGATATCAGTCTGTTTTTGTATTGGTACACATAAGTTACAAGGTACCTATTATTAATAATATATTTCCAGGATATCGTAGATGCTCATTATTATTTTGAGTTCTTTCAGGTATATTTTATGGGCATAAATCATCGCATTTCAGAACAAAATGTTTGCTAGTAGAGATTTTATCACCACAATAATTTATCTAAGGAGCTATCCGTACTTTATGGCACCTATATTATAAGACGTTAGAAAAGCCGAGAGTATAAATTATGCATAATATCATTCTTGAGATAATAAACTTTATGAATTAAATGTATGATCTTTCATGACAGTACCTACTAAAAGAAAGTGACCTGGACACTTAAAGTGGCTCGTTATCCGTCTGACGGACGTCAGACTAAAGCCAATGTTGTAACAAATCGAGCAACTATGAGGTGGAACGTTTAGTGGCGTCGGCGCGAACTACTTTCGTTACGTTTTATTAACAGCAATAAAGTTGGGTTCATTAGATTTTTTTTATTTTCTGCGTAGTAAAGAGAGGCTCTGCACGTACTGAGTTCATACTTCATTCAGCTCGTAAAAGGCAGGTCGGGAATTGCTCGAATTTATTCACGAAGTTGCGCGCGGCGCACACTGTAAGAAAATCGCAATCTGACGGGATTTTATTCTTATGATACGGAACGAATTAATTTGATTGATATAAGTTATAATTAAATGTTTTTTTAGTTTTATAAAATAATTTTGTATTGTATTGTTACTTTCAGGTAAAGTAATAGTTGTTTTTAACCAATTCATATTATTTTCTAAAAAACGATCCCGATGACGATGGCATTTAGTCCATTTTATTTCAATTTGTTGGCATAATGCTCTCAGCAAACCCTTGATTTTATTTTTAGAATATTCAGAATAAGTTACACGAGGATATCTATTCATAAAAAATGAAAAAACTTCGCCAAAACGATCACTCCCTCTGTTAGAAGTCCAAATTTCGAAAATTTGCAATTTCGTTATTTCGGTAGCCATGCTGAAAAAAAAAAATGTATGGGTGCCGCAAAAAAGCGCAAAATTTATGAGTTGCATCTGTTAGTTAAAACTATCAGCTGTACTGTGATGGTATATACTTTACTATATAATGCTATATAATATGTTTTCGGGACTAATGAATTTAAAATGTAAAAAAATCGAAGTATGTTTCGTGTCCTAACAGAAATGGTTGATTTTAGTATATAATTACTATTATAAATCGAACAAAATATGTATGTACTTACATATGAAATACCAACACTACGACAAATAAAGTAAATAACACTATTGACCCAATAATCACTTCGTAATCGTAAGCGTAATTGGCACAAATTAACACTGCAAAACACGTAGTGAGTGTGACTCAGTTTTGTTTCTGATATGAACATTTCTAATATTTATGTTGACATACCCACATTAAAAAAAATATGGTGTCGTTTTTATTAGAGGGTAAGGAATAAAAAGACACCAATAATTGGTAGATAAAACATTGTTCGGATTTTGAATTAAATACCGCTAGATTGCGATTTTCTTACAGCGTGCGGCGCCGTGCTCTGAGTGCGAGTGTGAACTGACCTTTATGAGATGACGCCATGTTAGACGAAGGATTTCGTAAAGGAAAAAGAAAGGAGTCGTATTCTAAAATTTAATTTAACAGAGTTTAATAGAATCTGGCTCTGTCGTTGCTGAATTGAAAACAAGTGACGGAAATAACATTGGGAAGACAAAAAATACGAGGAATAACCACAGGTTTTGATTCCATGTCTGCAATTAACACGAATAATGAGCATGAGTTTCTTGAAACATCCTTAGAAATAATTGTGACTATTAATCTGTACAAAAATCTGCCAAGATCATGATTAAATGAAGCCCTCGTGGCTCTGGTAACAAATCACAAGGAAATGTGAGCGAAACGTAAGAAAATGTAATAAATAAGCAATCTGTTACAATTTGATAGTCCACATTGGTACAAATATCATTATGGATGGTACATTATGTTGTGCGTTCGATATATTCGCGCCTTCGTATCTTCATGCATGAGCGTATTTTTTATTATTGATGTATAGCATATTGCTCATGAATTTTATTTTATATCGAGCCAATTTTGAATATTCCTGACGAGTACAAGACGTTGAGCCATCTTGTTTATGTTCATTAGTTATGGAAAAATTGCCCTGTATGTAAGGATAACATCACGTTTTGTTTCCTTGAAGGGTTAGGCAGAAGTGTATTGATAGTACACTCGCATTTCGCCAGTTATGCTTAAGTCCCATGTAATAGGGGGCGAGCCTATAGCCATCAACCGGGCATACATCCAGACACCGTGTTGCTTCTAAGAAATTTCATAGAATGCCCAAAAACACTTTGTCCGACCTAGGAATGGATCCGAGGACCTCATGCTGTATGTCCTTGTATGTTGTTGTTAGTTAATTTTCCATAATTAATAAGCTCTTGCTTAATTGGACTTAGTTGACTTGCTGGTAAGGTTTTTTTTCCTGGAATATGCTGGAATTTTATGGTCATAAAACCACTGACTGAGTTTGAGCGGTACTCCAATAAAAAGTACGAATATAGATTGGAAACCTATGTAAAGTTTCCAAGCTCTTTCAAAAAGAATCACCATTCAAAACCAAGGAAATACTTACATGTAATAAATAACAGCGTAGCGTTACAATTTGACAGCGCACGCCTGAATATAACATTAGGTTAGCAAGCCACGTTGTATGGCCCTCTATCCGAGCCATCGGGCCGATACATCTAGGGATAGATCTAAGGATACTATTATTAAACGCTACGATACCGTCTTTAGCATCGCATTGTTTCTTTATCGTTATCGTTTTCGAGGTCCTGGTGAGAATCCAAGATCGTGAGAAAGGGCAACCGGTTCTGTTGTTCAAAAAAATCTTCCGGTACATCATGAGATTGTAACAGTGGCTGATAAATGGTATTGTGATCGCCTCTGTTCATCATATGTCGACCTTACATTGTTTCGAATGTCTACGGAAAATTGTTAACTTCTGGGTTCAAGTAATGCAGGCTGTTTATATTCGTATTCATTTATCGTAGAGAGTATTCGTCGAGATTATCATTAACTTGAGGTTAGTCTTAAAACATTTCTTATATACCCTGCAGTCCACCCACACGTGCTTTTAGAGCTATTTCATCATCATCATCATCATTTCAGCCAAAAGACGTCCACTGCTGGACATAAACCTCCCCCAAGCACCGCCACTTCGACTGGTTCTGTGCTTCTCGTATCCAGCGCATTCCCGCGGCCTTCACCAGGTCATCGGTCCACCTTGTGGGGGGCCTTCCAACGCTACGTCTTCCGGTACGCGGTCGCCACTCCAGAACCTTTAGAGCTACTTATGAAAATAAAATGCAAAGTATATGAATGCAGGCTGGTAACATATCTATCATATTCCGTTCGTTTATGCTTTGTGGCAGTTTGAAAAAAATCATTAATTTGTAGACATTATTTTGCATTTTATGAGTGTTTATTGGATTTAGTATTAGAAAGCTTCACCATAACATCTAGCCTCTTAACATCAGTATTTTTACTGCTTACCTGAATATCAATTTGGCATCTATTCATCCCTCTTATTGGATAAAAATTCTATTCGATATTAGGTCTTTTTGTAGGCAGGGCACAGAATTCTAGCGCGCGCTCCATCGCACCAATTGAAGTAGTCACAGCATTTTTTAAAGGACCTATACAGCGTGTAGCAAAAACGCTGTCCGATCCGTGAGGATGTTGTTAAGAATCATACCTGAGAGTCTATTTATGAGGTAGGTAAATAAAAATAAAAAAAATCAATAGGGAATTTTACGTGCTTTCTACATTGTTCACACATGTATAATTTCAACATAAATGATGTAACCCGTATATTGTAACAATATTTTGATTTAAAAGAGTGTCCATGGAGTTTCTTGCCCGTTCTTCTCCATAGGTACCTACTACGCTTTGGAATGGGCAACTAGCTTCATATTTCTGACTGACCGACTCCTTGACAATTCAAAAGTGCCTGTAAATGATTTAATTGAAATAAATGCTTTGAGTTTGAGTTTACCGAGTTATTACATGGGGTGCGGACTGACGTGCGTAGCGGGTGTCTGCAAGTTATAACTTATGACTTCTTTGGAAAATTTGCTAATTCATAATTAAATTGGGATAATTTTGGTACTAAAAAAGTGAATTTTTAAATGGCAATAACTATTTTCACAATAAATATTTTTTTATTACTTTTTGATAATGTTATTGCGTTGCGGTACCTATGTGCCCCATTTCGGATTGGACAAGGTTTTTGTTACATGCTATAATCTGGAGACAGTTCCTAATAAATAGCAGATCATCCTTTATTATGATTAAGAGTAGTGGCATAGTTTTTAAAGTAATTTTCTTCTCTATGTTTCATAATTCTTATTTAAAAAATATTCAATACAGAAAAAAAAATCTTCAATTTTTTCACGACATTGGAATATGGATAATGGATAAAGAAATCATAAATAATATTGTATACTTCGGTCCCATCAAATAATGAATGTATGTCTTGCAAGAAGCTTCATCCCTAAATACGGTTTTATTTGTGAGATTTTATTGAGGGGCGACTCCAAAAGAGCGGTCTTACAATATTCCGACGCGGCTTTGCTTACGATTTGCGACTTTTCTCCAACAATAGGCATCTGATTTATCGTTCGATGTAACATCGTTCCTTTTTAGGAAAACGACGCCTACACGGGGCCGATTCGATATTGAACAGTGAACACCAACATATTGTCACGTTACAGAAGGAAAGTATTGTTGTCAATAAATTATACGAGTGCTTGATTGTGTTCTTGAATATGTATAAAGATCTTTATGCTACCATGTTTTTTCAAAAAGAAATAGAATAAATTGTCTTTTTTGAGCAGTGTTATTTTACATTCGTAGCAGACTGCAGTAATGCGTCCACCGTAAATCGGAGCAGAAAAGGTAACAGCGGGGGAGAAAATTGTGATGGAATTAATAACGCTAAAGTAGTTAATTCTACTTTAATGTTCTGCATTTACTTTACTATTCATAAAAGAAAGAATTTGCTTTCAGAGCTAGCTGTAGGTACTTACTCATATAACTACGGTACGGTAACAGTAAGTTTTAATCGTTTGTTTTTACTGTAACTCGATTGGGTTTGTTATTCCTCGGTTTACACCACTCAGGCTCTTTAAACCGTAACTCATCACCCCCAACTTTTCAATTCTCAGCGTTGGTCTTATTACTGTTCTACTCCATTTTTGTGGAAAAGTTTGTCACCCCCAAAGTTCATAGAAATGCAGTCCCCACCCCTTCTAAAAGATTATTGGTAAGAAACATTAAAACTCTTGCAGACAAGTGCACGCAGAGTGTCTAAGCATGAATAATTTAGCGAAGACGCCTCTTTATTCGTCGCGAGCAAATCTTTGAATTATAAAGTGGAGTGAGGTGGGACATTTGGGGACCCGATGCCATCTGGCGGCGCTGGTGTGAGTTAACAAGTTACATTCATACATATTAACTTAGCGCCGATGTTATTCCATATTCATGCGAGAATTGTGAGGTAGCGCTTCCGAATGGCGAATTTGCGTCGTGATTATAGTCTGCAATTTCAAAATTAAAGGAATTTGTAATAGGGTTTTTGGGGTGTTCACGCGTAATTACAAAAAAAAAACATCTTTTTGTCTTTTATTTTTATGATAACAATTTCAGCTCCAATCGCAATGTTAATCATAATATGATGGGCTTGTTTTATCATTTTATAAATTGAAATTAATGAGAGCTTTAGATTTTATTAAATCTCTATGGTAGCCATGGCAGGAAAGAAAATGATTTTTTTCATTAGAAATTGTTAATGAAATAAGTAAGTGGAGGTTTCTACTTACTTATTTCATTAATAATTTTCAGGAAAAAAAATGAGAAGCTTTCTTCATAAAAACACCAGGCATGAGTTATGTTATATATCAGACATAAAATTATGTTCATAAATCATTATAAACTGTCTGACACCTTCGAGTAATATTTTTTCGTCAATCTCAAGTACTCATGTGAGCTTCTTTATTAATATTTAATTCCTTTGTTCGACAAAGCTAAGTTCATCTTAAATTCATATGAAATCTTCATCGCCCAAGTCTTGTTATTCATGGATCTCCTTAAGGGGCCAATCGTTAAGATTTCTGGAGACTATAAAATATATGATCAAGAATAAAATGTTGCGTTTCTTTTTATATGTTTTTGGTAAGACCACTTTTGGGTATAGTTTTGATGTTTCGTGGCGTAAAAAGGTTACTAAGTTCAGATTTATTACTTAATGCGGTATCAATAAGGTAATGGGTACAACTTGTAATTTTGCCATTCCAATGGGCCAGAGCGCCGCAATAACTTTTTAATTCAAGGGTATCTACATACTTGGAAGGGATATTTTTTTATTAAATCAAAGATGGATGTAAAAGTCAACGCGAATAAATGTTAAAAGAAACCACTGACGCTTATCGAATTTAAAATAAAGACTTTTTCTGTCTCCCACAGAACCCGGAGGTTGTTAATAAAATCGGCCACAATCTGTTCGAAAACTTTATTCTCTCAAGATGCGGACGTTTCCATTGATACGCAATCTATACAAGGAATCTGTGTGTGTCACCAAAATCCTTATTTCGAGCTCCGTTCAGGCGGGCTTTACGTCTCGTTTCCTCACAAATCCGAAGATAACGGCCGTGTTGGCAACCCCACCGACACTAGACGACTGTAAAAGTCTGGACCGAGGAAAGGTTACAAAGAAATTTTAAAAGAAATTTGCGTTCACTCACTGTGAAATTGTATAGATACCAATCATTGCGAATTACCTCCTCTGATCAAAAAGTTTGAGATTTCTTCAAATTATATTGGAGTTTAGAACGAGGTAATATTATAAGGACTGACGGTGCAGTTAAAATGATATTGGGTAGGTTTCAAGTAGGACTTCTATTTGAAATCAAATCTGAACCGTGAATTAGAGTGTAAAGATTTTATGATCAAACTTGGTATGAAAGGAGATTTGCCGTCGTTCATTATAAACAAGGGTTTATGTTGATATTTATTATATTGCTGATTTGTATTATAGTCAGTGGTGACGAAATAATTTACACAAAGTAAAGCGCCTGTCAGGGTTCGAATCTACAACCTACAACTCATAAGTCGCGGCCTTTACCACTGGGCCACCTTCTTTCTCTCTAGGCTTATGTTTGATTTCTATTGATATCGACTATGGTTCAGGACCATGGCATGCAAATGATGCAACAGTCTAAACTTCTAAAAGCACCAAGAACAATTTAGTTACATCAGCCGCGTGGGCAGTGCAATTCCACATTTCCAACATTGACTGCTGTCCACCTCAAATCGATCGGGCACCTGAGCCCTATAGATTGTCCGTATCTTGAACAAGGAACAACTGAGAGGAAACTAGTTACTTAATGGTGTAAATAACCCGCGTTTCCTTAATTTGTCTCTTGGAACCTGTAAGGAAAGATAAGACCTACCATTTCCTTGTCAATAAATAGGTTGAGATACATTTTGTTTATCTATATATTCATGTTCAATTTACCAAGGGAATTGACAAAACTATTGGTTTGCAATAAAGAGTATTCTATCTATTGTTGCTTTTACAGTTCTCGCAAATAGCTGAGCTACATGTACGTCCACATGTATCTCTGGCAGTTCTTTTTATTACCCGACTACGGCGAAACAGGAGGATTATGATTTTGTTTTATAAACTAGCCTTGCTCCGCGTGAAATTTCGGCCCCCGATCCACTGTGTCGAATTCCATCGCCCGCCAGCGCTAATACTTCGTTTTCGCTTAGCGTACTTTCTGACTTTTTCCTTTTTGCTCGGCTCCTAAGGGCCGTAGCGTGATGTAAAATAGCCTATAAACTTCCTCAAGACTTGGGCTATAAAATTATAAAATATTTTTTCTAATCCAGCGGGTAGTTCCAGAGATTAGCGTGTTCAAAAAACAAACTCTTCAACTCTTTAGCTCCAACTTAGTAACTATCTTAGTCTTATTGTACTTATTTTATTTTTTCCAATTAGTTCGGTCGAATAAGCTCAGATATATTATAGAAATCAAGCCAGTCTTACCAAGGGGTATCGTATTACCCAGTTACTGGGTTGTGGAGGTCAGATAGGCAGTCGCTCCTTGTAAAATACTGGTATTCAGCTGCATCCGGTTAGACTGGAAGCCGACCCCAACATAGTTGGGAAAAGGCTAGGCAGATGATGATATTATAGAAATCAAAAATATTTTATTTGGGACACGCACAGGAAAAACAAGCAGTAACAAAAAGTGAGTACTTAATTGTGGTTCTTTCCTCAAAAGACCATTTAATATATTAGCTACATGGTCCTCATATGGCCTGACCAAGATTATGTCTGGACCTTAAAAGGGACTACGATCTCTGAGTTTGTTTCGGCCTTTCTTCTCAGAGTAGTCAGATAGGAAACGCCGACCTCATCTAGCTTATTTTATTTTTAATTTTTAATATGACGTGTAAAAGTGATGGCTAAGCTTTACTTTAGCATCCGTCGAGTTGGAAGTCCATATTTTTTTTACAGAAAGTTCTTATTATTAGAAACCTCCATGTAAAGTTTTAAGTTGCGGAGATCAAACGTTTACGAGAAAAAAATAAAACAAAATCGTAAAAATTTAGCAATATTTTGACACTTTGACATTTCGTCTCGCCTTGAACGTTTCGTTTTACTTAAGGGCAACGCATTAAAATGTTTTACTTCATATTAAGTATGACATAAATACGTATATTTAGTGATTTAGATATTTTTTATCCATATTTCATAATAGGATATATATTTCACAGATTTAAATTAGTGCTAATAAATTAAAACTTATAAGAAAATTCCGACTATTCCCGATATGTGAAACCAAACATGAAACGAAATCATTTTGAGTTTTCATTGTCCAGTGTTGCCAATTTGTGGGGATTTAGGTTAGAAGGCTGTTCTTTATTTTTCTTGCTGTTGGACTTGGGGTACCCCGGCTCGGACCCTTCGAACCTAACCTGTCCGAGTCGGGGTGTCCTAAGTCCCGACATATCTCAATTTATTAAAAAGGCAATGAGAACTTATTATAATGCAAGAGCGAGCGAAGTGAGCTCGGGACTTGGGGCACTCCGACTCGCACAGGTTAGGTTAGAAGTGGATGGCGGGGTCTGAAAGACCCCGCCATCCACCATCCCCCCTCGCCAACTCTCAACCATTAAATCAATGGATGCTAAAGTAAAGTCCTACCAAAGTGATTCCGATATCCTATTTACAGAATAAACAACTTCATTTCAATTAAAATAAAATAACAATCAAAACTAACAAAATACTACCACTACCTGTACGAGGCCAAAAAGGCTTCTACGTCAGCATAGGTATTCTGACAGGGCCCGATATAGCAACAGGTTACTTATATGATTTGTGTTCTACAAAATATTGACGAATTTTTAAAGGCCGGTAATCGTCATCAGTGAATTGTATACGACTTTGCATAACCCTTAATTGATACCTCGTTGCCTCGTTACTCTAGTGGTTGCAACCGCTACTGCTGGGCATGAGGGCCTCAGTTTGATTCCACGGTCGGGCAAAGTGTTATTAGGTTTTTTAATCAAGTTAGTAGAGCTCCATCGATGTCCATCATTATGTAAATAAACCATTGCCTAGTTGACGCAGTAACACTGACACTTCACAGTAATATGAGCAGCAATGTATTGTCAAGTTATGTTTTATGTCGGTGCGGATTAGGCCGCAGTTAGTTGTCACCGAGACGCTGCAAGGTTCTGTTGTTGCTGCACACTGCAATTTTAGTGGACGCGGGTCTGCCTGCTACTGCTGAGTGCTTTTATCTAGATGGAGTGGGGTAAGTGAGAAGCGGATAGCGATTTAATAGGCGTAGAGGATTTATTAAGATTTATGGCACACTATCATCTTTGCATGCTATCCTTAATGCCTGCGAATAATTGGATAAGTTCCACTCATATTTTACTCATATAATTGGTTGTATAATAGCATTATAGTCTAGGTACTGTTTGTTTTATTTTATTTTGTTACCTATTTATGTACAATTCATTAAACCTGACTTGGTTCCGTACGTATTTTTCGGGTGACCACTGAAAATCAGCGCTGTGCTGTGGCTCCTCCATAGCACAGCATCATGCTGAGTGGAAGCCTTCTTGTCACAGTCATGACGTGCCAGCAGCTGCCGACTATTTCTGTTTTGTACTCGTCATTATATTAGATCTATTGTGTTTATTTAATTGTTTTGTTACTCGAGAATTTATTTCCCTTTCTTTCTAATCGACATGAATTAGGAGGGTTAACAAAAAGGCAGTCAAGCATTCCCCAAAACGTTGGGATCGTTTTCGAAGCTTATAGGTAAAAGGCATGTAAAATAGGAAAGGTAAATTTGCTTTAAAAGCTACTTTTAAACGTTTGATTTTGAATACAACGATGCAAGTCAAAAGTTTTAACATGCTTAAAACATTTATCTAGTATTTCAAGATATCAGTGCAATTGTACCTAATAATGAAACTAAAAACACTGACTGCAAATGTAACATCCTGAAATATTTTACAGACAGCAGACAGCTTAATTCTTCAGAGCAACTTAAAACAAGCTGGCAAATGAGGTCATTACTTTAAAACACACACTTTAAGTTAGGTCGTAACTTGCGCCACGCGTCAAGTTCAAGCTGTTAAGCCGATGTTACAACAGATTTGCCGCTTTCATCCAGCGCGCGGATGCGGGGGGACAGTGTACACGCGCCCGCGCCGTAGCGAAACGTCCCACCAAATTGGAGTGATAACAAACGTGTGAATCGAACCGGATTTTCTTTTAAATCTATGAATTTAAAAATTGCTATGACCTGGTTTTCCGCACAAAACTCTGTGTAGTAACACGTATTTTTTTTCCGGAATATTTGACATCACAAAACAGCAGATTCATTTTGATCATCGACTATTTGTTTTAAAAATTAGTTCAATATTTGTCACACAATAAATAAACGGTGCTCCAGAAATGTTTTCAGGAATAACGATAAAGTGCGTCAATTTGGGACAAGTGTTACAAAACATTGTTTTTAGAATAGGTTTTATATTTGTTTTTATGTCATTGATGCTCGTGAGCTCTTTTTCTATAATATAAATAAAATGAAATGCTGTTCGATTTGGCAATGTTTTGTTTTAAAATGTTCGTAACAGTACATAATAGTTTTTATGGAAAGAATATTTATAAAATTGGGAAACAACTGGTGCTTTTTTCTATGGGATTTTTGTATGAATTATTGGACAGGACAATGACCGGGTCAGCTAGTATGAAATAATATTTGAGGAGACTGCATGTGAAATGAAAATAACAAATGCACCCGTAGCAACATAAAGTAAATAAGATAGATAAAACCTGAACAAAATGCGACCCAGAGGTGTCGTTGGAAGATGCGGTGCAATAATGACTAGCGAAACTTTCGCACGAAGTTCTACTTTTATTTTCTTTGGTAATAAGAAAGGCAGTCGAAGTTACCATTAACTTGGGGACACGTTTGTAATAAAAGGGAAATAGTAATTTATGATTCTCGACAGATGGCCTCAGGTAGTGGGCAAGAAAGTTTGACGATGGAAGAAGTTTATTTGCTTGAATATTTACAAAACATCTTAAGTAAACAATAAATATTTCAGAGAATTCGGGCTTAATTCTTAGTGTAAAATTCTTTGCCTGTTCATACAACATGCCCCGACAAAAAAAGCGTAATTCAATTTGTTGAATAATTAAAATACGTCCAAACAAGGAAATTGTAGCATGAAACAAAGATAAATCCTCCTTCTAAAATACCCTCAATTCCCAGTGAGCACCTAATCCTATGGACAATGATTTCACGAAGCGGGACCAACTAAGAGTTTTTTCTCATAACTCAAAATGAGATCATAACGTCGCAAATCTCGGGAGGCCTTAACGAATAACAAAAGGAAAAAGCTCAAAATTACGTTGGCCGAGTAATTTTCGGGGCGAGCCACACAGAATGGTTCCTTAGGGACTCTCATCGGGACCCTTCGCGATTATGTAGCGGTTTTATAAGCTTGTTATGTTTTACGACCAAAATATAATGTTTATGGATCTACCTTGCTGGCTCGCAGTCGAAATGAGAGGACATGTGCGTATTTATTAAAATTTTCTCCAATATAAATATTAACGACGTCCCTTCAACGGGTGGTCTTTATGGCTAACAACGTGTTTCTGTTCTGAACTTTACTGTAAATAATACGATAGTACCTAAATTGTTTGTGAATACAAGTGACACCGACGTTAATTTTGTTTTCGCTAAAAGCGTTGAAAATAAAAAATGCTGTCACTATGTTGCTTTCATTTTGAGAAATTGGGGCTGTTATACGTATTTTAATACATTGCTTACTCAACTATTGCTTACACGAAAGCAGATATAATATTTTCTCTCACGTAAAATCTGTTTGTTGTTTCTTCAGTGTACCGGCCCGGCTGAAGCGAATGACCCAAAGATTTATGTCACGCGATAAAACTCAAGTTTACTTTGCAAAGTAACGGTTGTTACGGACCAATCAGTTGGAGAGCTTTTTAAAATTAAAAAGTGTGGCATTTGTGTGTTCTATTCAGTGCACCACGTCCAGACTGGGAAAGTGGGAACTGGGAACTAAGTTGTTATTTACGGGAGTGCTCTAGTATTTACCACTCTGAACGTAATTTCTTTGAAAGTCTTTTAACTAAGCTGTTTCTAGTTAAGTGGTTGGGAGTCTCGACTTGAAATGTGTGTCGTGGACGTTTCTTTAAAGCTTCTAGAAATTAATGATGATGGGATGGTAATGGTGTGTAATTGAATACATTTAATCGTTTTTTTTTAAATAGAAGATATACGGAATAGAGAGAAGATATTATTATCATGCCCTTCTATATCTCACAGAAATCAGGCAAGTCTCGTGTCCGGTTACAGAAAACATGGAGTTATGAGTTAGGAGGTATAGATATTATAAAGTCCGAACTGCCACAACCGGAAATACCGTAACTTGAAAATCTTTAATAGGGAAAACTATGTCGAATCCTTTTCCGCTGCCAAATCAGCAAGAAATATAACAAGGAAATAAAAGAACTTTTTTATATCATAAATGATAATTATCTGATTACTTATTGTCGACAAGAACTGTCAAAACGTTTGGCGTTTCTCCAATATGAACATTCTTTCTTCGAGTGTCTTATTTTACCTCGATAGATTGACATTTTCATTTGTTGCTTTCATTATTTTTATGGTTGATGTATTATTGCCGCGGAAAAATATTATTTTCCCTTGAACCTGAAATCCGAGCTCCATACATCATAAAACGGGCTTAAAATTGTGTTCGAATGTATGAAATTATTTTGAACTAAAATAAAAATATGATTATGCATGTGCATGAGATACAAGGGGTCGCGGCAGACCCTGTAGAATGGCGGGACAAGCTGGAGGAAACAAACGACCAGTTGTCTACATTAGCTCTGGATCGCAAGCACTGACAGTCTTGGGGAGAGGCCTTTGCCCAGCAGTGGGATGATACAGGCTAACAGTAGCAGCTTGCATGTGCCTTAGTTCTAGCTAGCTATTGTGCTCGTGGTCTTGACTAGTTAGTTTTAACTACTGCTATTATCCAACCACTAACTACACCGATGATGTACTTTCGATGTTTTGAATTAGCCTCGATTTATTAGTTTCCTCTGTATGTACCTAGTTAGTAGTTGTATTACTTGAACTAAGACAACACACGACGCAAGAATAACCATAGAGTAACACAAATGACATCAGTTAACATAAGTGGTAAGATAAATTGCAACATTCCCGAATATCATACTCATACAACAGCATTCACATCAAAATATTCCACAATTTCCATAACAATAAACGTCGTTATTCAATCATCTGAAAACACTAAATTTAGCTGAAAGAATAGCTAGTCAGACGTGGC
Source organism: Lithophane leautieri (assembly GCA_949152455.1). Taxonomy (NCBI): domain Eukaryota; kingdom Metazoa; phylum Arthropoda; class Insecta; order Lepidoptera; family Noctuidae; genus Lithophane; species Lithophane leautieri. The sequence continues at coordinate 15,192,935 of OX424471.1, read as the reverse complement.
CATTCATGACTGTACTGTGTAAATTCAGTATGGCAACATAGGCAAATAAACAGCGCCTCTGTCGCATAAACTCGCCAGCTACGTTGCGTTAGTTTGAGACGCTCCGCTGGTCACACCGGTGTTGCCATTCGCAATTGCATAGAATTAGGGATTTGGAGTGGAAGGGATGTAAGATACAGGAAAGGTTTAAGTAAATGGAAGGTATATTTTATAGCATCATGAGAATATTGTAGATAATACAGCCGTTAGAATATCGAAGACGTACCTCGTTACAAAAGAGTACTAAGTATTGATAGAAAAATGGCCTGAAAAGACAAATAGTGGTTAAGTATTTGCTCTTAACATGATGTCGAACAAGTAATTTTCACCAAGGACAAGGATAGAATTTCAATTTTCCATTAACCGGAAAATCAACAGTTAAATAAAAAATGGAGAGACTTTTCTATGTAGTCAGTATTTTGTGTGTCAGTATTCTCTATATAAAGTATTCCAACAAATACTGCAACATATGGCAACACTAGTAACACAGTTCTGCATAGAGTTACGCATTGATAGTGTTAGCCTAGTGTAGCTTAAAACAAGCGAGCACAATAATTTTACAGCCATTTCATACGTGCATGCATGTTGAAAAGCAATAGGCATATGACACATTGCGTTTTATACTAATACTAGCTGATGCCTGTGGCTTCGCTCGCGTGGATGTCGGTTATTATGTACTAAAACCTTTCTCGAGAACCACTCTATCAGGACACAGACAGACGCGGCGGAGGACTTTTGTTTTATAATATGTAAGGATACTAAAAGACAAAAGGCGTTACTGTGAATGTTTGCAGTGCAACCACAACTCTTATGTATACCTACAAAGATGCTCAATATCCATAGTTAATAAGTATATGCTTTATGTATGTATATATTTATTGTATATGTAAATGGTACACCATGTAAATGGTACACCATTTATTGTATATGGTACACCATACACCGACTACTTGCAGCATTGTCTCTCCTTCTTACTTTAATCCATCCAAAGGTTGTCTGTAAAAGATTGCTTTTAGCGCTAAGTCCGCCCATTGTGTCACCCTATATTAAATTTCTACATTTATATCTATAATTTTTATGGTGTACATAATGAACAGGGTGTCTATTCTATTCTATAATTTTGTTATTCCTTAAACGCATTTTTTGCATTCTCAATGGAAAGTTCGTTTACAAAGAATGCAAAATACGACACAATAATTGATGTTTTTCGTAATATTTGAACGAGGATCTACAATTATCACCTTTTACTTTATTTTGTTTTTGTATAATATATCAATGTATTATGTAACTTATTTAAAAAAAAAATAATAATAAAATAATACTTCTATGAGGGTAGAGGTATTAAATAAAGCCTGTGAGTGTATGTACTCGTATGTATCGTTACAAAGTAAGTACTATTTTCTTTATAAATTTTATCCACTATTTTATCTACAAATTAATTCCGTAATATTCTCCATAAACATATTATAGCATCAAGATTCTAAGAAGACTGAGTTAAGTAAAAGTCTTGAAGTTTCTTGTAGAGTTTATATTAGACTAAGTAGCCACTATAATTTTTAACTTTTACTTACAACTTAGTTCCTGGTCCTGACGTAAAAGTTATGTTACTTCTTTGTTTCTGACTTAGGTGCTTTTAAGCATCGTAAGTTTTCATTTTGTTCTGAACAAGTGGAACCATGCCTTGGCTTGCCTGGCTACTTAGAAGCCGTCAAAATTTTACGAGTCTAAGTACAAACGCAAGTATTGCGAATATTAATAAAAGTAACACGTTTGGTTTTTCACGGTTAAAAGTCGATAGTTTAGGAATATTTTTTCGTATTTTTCATGTAAATTACGCTTTTTATCACTGAAACTTTACGCTCAGGTTCGCCTGTCTTATTTTATTTACAGATACCAAATGGTATTGTAAAGATAATGTTATTTTATCCTGCCTATTTACATTTCATCAATATCCATTCACGCCTGTGTGAGTGATCAACAACAATTCTTCCCGTTGTGTTCTATCTATCTTTCATTATAAAATGGAACGATTATATTAAGTAGTATATTTCAGTGTGATCTCGGTTTAACCAATTACTTTCGTGTTTGGTGTCAATTAGGTGCATTGATAGCAGTGTCGTACTGCGGTTAGCAATCAGGCTGCTATGCCAGCTAATTACTGCATGCAATATCCCTTCAGAATTGCTAGTTGCGGCAATTGCGTGGGAGCCCGATTAGGTGATTTAGCTGCTGCTAATTTCGCAAAATGGATGAGCATTATAATTCATTTTAAAAATATAAGCACCGTGTTCACCGACATTTAATCAAGCTATTACACTGATTCAATTTTGGCGTTGTCTCAGTTAATTTCAAACGATTGACACGTTTATAGTGATGTTTTAAACTCTTTAGCGCTAAATCTATGTAGTGACTTGTGGTGCAAACGGGCCTAAATGTCAGTTAGGTTTATTGAATGAGTTGTCTGAGGGTTAGCGTCTTGTTGGATTGTCATCGGGTGCCTAAACTAGTTGTCTTGTTTGCGTTGTAGGTGAGCCGTGTTGACAGCTAACACGCTGTTGTGTCAACTGTCACGTCCTCACCTTATTTGCAAGATAGAGCGTGAATGACGAGATATCTGATTGCAGATGTGGGAATTATAATGTGAATTGTGAATGAAAGCTGGTTATGCAGTAGAAATGGAGTAAAATGAAAATATTTTTAAGATTTGTATCGTGTACTCTTACTCTTACAAACATTAACAGTATACACTGTTAATTCGTAAACATACGTTGATTTCACCAAGTAAACTGGCTGAAAAATTTGCTTCTAGCAACCTTAATAATGCAATAGTGGTTACTCTGTACCTTCACCTGCAATAAGCAATAGAATGTCTTCTTATTTGCCAATGACCACACAGTTGAAAACAATCTAAACTAAACATACGCTTGTTAAACCTAGCATCAATCACTTTCTCTAACTTTAACGACAATCCTGCAACCAAATCTTCAACATAATCGAACACAAACAAAGTTTGCATACCTTTGTTAGCAACACAGCAAGCCGTATCGATGAGCTGACGTCACATAAATCTTTAAAGACTCACTCAGTTCGTATTATTAGAGTTCACAGACCATCTTCTACGACAGTCCAACTAGTTTGCGGCTGAAATAAGCGAGTCTGTATAAACTGGAGTCAGCTGACACATGTCACTGAGGTAACGAACACAGAATGCAGAGCTACTGTTTTCCAACAAAACACTGTGTACATATCTATAGTAAGTAGAAGATTAGATGAAGCATGTTCCGTGTTGGTTTGCATTAAGATTTAGCGTTGAACACATTAAATCTGACATTAGTTTTCACATTATTCTAGAAGATACATTATTTATATGGGATAATAATTTGTTATTACATACCTTGATATTATCTTGTATCTGGTTTCTATTACAAGTTATACATGGTAGCCGTATCTTGGATGATCATTTTGATTTTAATGAGGATTTCAGCTGATAATTATTGCTTCATCAACGTCAGTTTTCTGTCACTGCTCGAAACCAATCCGGAGATAAAAGAAAATAAATTTCTAGCCAAGGATTTCCAATGTATCAATTAAATTCAGTGTTTGATGCTTTATTGGGTTCGTAAACTGGATAAACATTCTATTTGTGAGACAATAAGAGAAAATAGATTTTCTCACTGTCTTTAATTTAAAGGTTTTCAATAAATCTAATCCTAAACGATTTTCTTTTACTTCCCTCCTCTTTTAAAAAGCCTCTTACAACCTGAAACAATAAAAACTAGGGAAACGTTCTACTTCAGTACCTTCTATTACGAATTCAATTCAGAGGTTACCAATGTTTGTACGAATGTGCCCCACATTGTGGAATACAAATGAAATGAGCTAGCAGCGCCAGTTCGCGTCCGATATTAGAAATAACAAGTTGCAGTGCACGTATGCTCGGTGCTCCGATACCGCATATTATGTACGAGTGTACGACTATGTAATATTAGATTAACAAATTACAATCTGTACATGTAGGGCAGTATTTTGGTTGAACATTATGAACCCCTGTGATTTTGAGAACTTTTTTAAAGAAATTCGAGCAGAAAAGGGTTAATGTGAGTGTTATGATATATGCATCGTATGTTCTTAGCATCAAGCAGTCTCTAACTTCGGGCAAGTAGTTTATAAAGCATGGCTTACTAAGGGTCCATAATGCATATGGAACTCCCCCCCTACAGAGGAAAACCTTTTTATAATGTTAGTATATCTACCTACATATTGACATATCTAAATTATATAATTATAGAAAATCGTACACATTACACTATTTATTAATTCCACTAGAAGCGCTCCCGTTAAAAATAAAAAGACAAAACACTGTACTTTAATACACAACGATTTCTACGAAACTATGTGACGTGTAACAAACACATTCCATACAAAAGCCGAGCTCTAACGAAACTGAATCCCGATTCATGACAAATTAGCACCGAAAATTCTAAAGTTCGCTTTTCACTTGCATTTAGGTGGAAGCCAGTGCCGGTTGTAATATACATATAGCAGGGCTTGCAATACCGTTAAAAATGTGGTATTGTTACAGCCTTCTGATGCAGATATCGTTAACTATTAAATAAAGTTATAATATTTAACGTTATATCTGGCACATTTTACCGTTAAACATACGTAACGTTAAAATCTACGCTATCGAATATTTTATCGTTATGATTTAGTTTTGTTACCTTCGCTCTGGATATCGTTAAAAATTTCAGACTGCATCGATGCTAAGACTGTGCCGTACTACTATTTGTGTGTATAATAGGTATTCTCTTTGCTATTCTGTGTTGTGCTTGTTCTTGTGAATATACTTGGTTGATTTGTCCGCCGGCCGCCTTTGAGAAAACGGGCCGTCAACGTCGCATAAAATAACAAAAATAATACCGGTAATGTTTTACCGCTATTTTTACAATAACATTAAAAATACCGGTAATTTTTACCACAATTCTTAACGTTATTATTATGTTCTGCTACTAAGTAACGCTACCAAATCGTGCCGATATCCAGATATCTCTAAGGAAATACCGTTACTTAACGTTACTTTTAATGTGAATTGGTAACGTTTTCAAGCCCTGATATATAGCGACTAGATGTGGCACCGAAATGGGTCAAGAGCCCACATTCACTCACTGTTGCACCGGTGTAATTTGTACACCTCGCTATCCGACCTGTATGCTTCCTACTACAAAAGGTGGCATACATTTTAATGTGGCCGCGCTGCGTGACATTACAACCGACGTGCATGCGCTTATCTTTGCTTTATTTTTTTACTTCACTATAAATTCAAAGGGGTGAATCTGCGCTATCGAATTAAAAAATCTGTGCCAAAGCTGTACAAGAAATAAAGTTGGGCTTTACGAGTGGAAGTTTTTAGGGTCTTTAAGTGGCAATTTGACAGAGTCTCTTTCTGAATTATGGGTCTAGGAAGAAATATTATAGCAAAATTTCAAAGAATCAGCATAGAAATAGCACACATTAGAATAAAAAAATTGGATAGCACGCTATCGTAAAATAGATAAAATGATTTATGCATTTCCATTCCCCTAACCAAAATATTATAACGCAAATGCTATTTTGTCGATTTCCATTGGAATTTCCATCCCGCTGTCAAAGATATGGCTTTATATTCGGCCGGGAGTTGGAGAATGCATTTTCTCGTAGGGTAAGAGGTCAATAAGCGTTAGGGGAGGAAAGTTTCCGCGAACCCCTTACAACTGTCAACGCGAGTTATTCACCCCACGTCAACTGGGGTTAAAAAGTTATCGCCACGGCTCAATAGGAGAAAGTAATAGACGTCGATGGAGTTATAGCTAAAGTTAAAAGTTTTACTGGATATACAAAAATGTTAGGTAGTTTGGTCATCCCTGTGATACCCATGGGGTCGCAACTAAATCTCTGATGTCAACGGGTAGTTCTATCAACAGTCGATGAACTGGGATTCGAAGTTTGAATTAGGTTTTCAAGTTACGGGTATCATCACGGTCTTATTGGACAACTGGGTAAAAAAAAACTTTGTAGTAAGTTAGGAATAGGTACGTAACAATGTTTACGATATTAAAGTAAAAGGGGGTCGTTTAGTTGTCATATTATTATTAGTTGGCCACAAAGAATTTGTCACCAGATAATTAGTTTAGTGTGAAAGCGTAACAAACAAACAAACTCACTTTTGCATTTATTATATTATTAGTTATGAAAGTTAGGATATAATAAGTAGGATGCGTTATGCCGTGGTTATGCCGTATGCTACATTTAACTGATGAGGTCTTGTAATCAAATGCACAATCCAGAAGAGGTACGAGCACTGGTTACCGTCCGCAAACACGACTTGATCTACGCAAAAGTCCCAGGAAAATATGGAAAAAGTGCTCTTACGAATCCAGCATACAGTATGCACAAACAATGCAGAGCCCAGAGCACATACAATTTCACGATATCGCTCACACATAGTATGTAAAAGTTAATATGGGTATCCATTTCCTTTCCCTCGTAAACTGTTTGCGATAAAACGCTAAAAGGATTATTAAACAGCTGCTAATTACAGTTGCGAGTTATAAAAAGTAATGTATTATCTCGGTTATTTCCACTGGGGGGATAGCAGGAGTATTTAATTATTGTTTGTACCGTAATGGACTTTACCTGTATTGATTTTTTTTTGTCGTGACGTGTGAATCCCTCTTCTCGAGTCTTTTTTGTGGATGTTCTGAGAGGTATAACAGAAGTTGATGTGTAATTCCTTCCTTTGCAGTGTTCTAAGTCCAATGGTGCATGGCAAACTTGATGAATAGTCATGATTACCTTAGTAATTATTTTAGTAATATTTGTGTGAGAAGGAATTATTTATCGTTGAATGTGGTCTAGAATTGGGCTAGTTATCTGGTACAATTTTTGAATAACAATTTCGTAGAAAATAAAATTGCCTTTAGAATACACTGTAAGATCGTATTCTGAACGAAACGTAGTCTGGAAGTAAAGCCCAAACCGAACCACGGTTTAATATTGTAGATGGCATTACAGTCAGATTTCGAACGAGAAGACGACGATAATAATGCATTGTCATCTAAACGTGCAGCTGCAGCCATGTCTGTTGCGGTTGATGGTAAGGCAGGCTACTCGCAGTAATCTACGACACCGCATTAGACGACTATTGTGACTTTCACCCTACAAACTAATATGTTGAAAATCTATAAGTACTTGAAACGTAAACCCTAGGCGCACAGCTATAGTGATGGACCTTTCAATGTTTAGATTTGTTACTTATTTGTATACAGAATAAAAGCTTAAGGCCTGTTTCAAATCAAAAGATGAGATTCTGATTAGACTTACTTATTTGTAATACTTAGAATTCACAGGACCTTAATGGAGTAGTTACGTCGAACGGATGTGTTTTATCCAAGGAAAGCATCAAACTGATTAGATTGTTTATTTTCTATGAAAAATCCTATCTGAATTAATTTCATCAACGTACAGTCACGGACTTTAATTGATGAGCCACTTGGCACTGTTCGTATTTTAGCCGTGTAATGCAAATCGGGCTCAGTCGGTTATACTCGTACATTCAGACACGGAAAGTCATGTCTTCATATTATAGAAGAAGAAAATTATAGGTATTTAATATCTTTACCTGTTGGCTAACCTGAGAGCCAGAACTACAAACTTGACAGCAGAGTGACTACCCAAAGTCAACCAATTGCAGGTCTAGCAACCGTAACCTAGCGACGATTGTTTTAGCGTAGCCGTTAGCGTACGGAGAAATTTTTAATTAGTAATTTCGACAAATTCGAAAATAACGTCTCTAACATCGACATTTCAACTATCACTGTCTTCGGATAGGTTTTCAGAATTATCGAGTTAATGAGCTCTGATTCAAAGGAGGTTAGTATCAAATAGGTTGGATAAACATTGTATTTATTTATCATTGAGAACTTATTAGTCAACCTCTATGGACAAGACTATTTCCGATTACTAGTAATTTGTCATCTTGTTTAAGAGCATGCGATTTAAGTTCGTTTTTAATCGTATAATGTCGTGAATATATGAAACTGCAAAATTGAAAAGTTTGAAAGTAGCTCATCAATTAAAGTCCGTGACTGTACATAGCATCACATCTGTATTCCCTCAAGGGTTAAGCGGAGGTGTAACTATCGTACACCTACATTTCACGTCCCATATCCGGGGGCAGCCTATTGCCATCAGCCGAGCACAAATCCAAACTCCAGACTGCTACTGAGAAATTCCGGATGGTAAAACCCAATAACACTGCCCGACCCGGGAATCGAACCCACGACCTCATGCTTAGCAGTAGCGTTTACGACCACTAGACCGACGATGCAATTAGTTTAATCACTATCTAGTATAATCACCATACAGTTCTATTTTTTCATGATACATTTCATTTTAGTTTCTGCTACATTATAACTCAGTGCATTTTCCATCGTATTGTCATGATGTCATTTCTATTTAGAGTAGGTAAATAAATTTCAACACAGATGTGTCAGAATTTTGTTAGTCAGTTATATTTTAGACTGGATATTCAATTGAGTCGGCAGATTATGCGTTTCATGTGAATTCATGTGATTTAAGTATCTCATGACATCAGTTTTGATGCAAGCTAATGTGTTAGCAAAAAGGTTTGCATGTATTTTAAATTTTTCAGCTGGATGATTAATACTCGTAGTATTAAGTATAGTATCTATAGTATGTGTATTAAACTTGTTATGGAATAGATTTAAATTACTTCCGGTTAAAATAAACGATGACAACCTTTTACTAGAAACTGATACGAATCGCGGACTTCGTCGCAACGGCCAGCTAGCCGACCAAGAGCGCGATTCGTATCGATTTCTATAGTTTATCAAGTCGCTGCGACCACTGGTAGTTGTTGTGGCCGCCTAGTGCACGAGACCCCTAAAAAGGTTGTCATGGTTTATTTTTCACCCGAAGTAATTTAAATCTATTCAGAGGGTGCTAGACTGAATTATTTTCCGTGTTCAACTAAATAATTACTTATACAATTTTGTTAAGGCAAGTGCAACGTTACTTATTTAACACGGAATGTAGAACAAAATAATTTCCTTTATCGACATTCAAAACCAGCACTATCTATTGATTTTCCGTTTGCATTGCCAATAGTTGCTCTTAAATTGTACGGTTGAGTCCGTCCCTAATTATTGGTGCATGTTACAGCCAATAGGCCGAAGCCGAACGGTTCCAGGTTTCGAGGCTAGTTAATTGTAGAACACAGGCTATTGCCGCTCCATAAATCTCCGTCGACTTAACGTCGGCACCGTGAAATATTAACCGCACGCCCGTTTTGACGCCCCGCGCACACTATACCAAATAAATAATAAAATATCGCTGGAAGAGCCTGTAAATATTTTTATCCGCGTGTACGTTGATTAAGAAACTCATTGTTTTTGTATCGTTGCACATAAATTTTTATCTCTGTGTGTATTCGCCGCAATTAATTGACTATCTACGTATAAGTATACAAACGGAAAATGGACAGGCTTAATATTAATTAGGTCCGTAACTTCGATTTAATGACTGGTAACAGCATTTATTGAAATTAAACCTCTTTAATTAATGATGCCGATATTTTTGTATTTGCGATTTTTGTACCCTTGACTTTTTGGATTGATTGATTGATCAAGACAGCAAAAAAAGCATACCGAAAGGGTACGTTGAATTCTCTCAATAAAAACCTAAATCGGAAAAAAACAAAATCATTATTTGGCCACCTTTTTGTTTTGTATCGTATCATTTCCAGCATTATTAGCATTATACTCCGTGAGCTCAAATTATGACTTTACTATGCATACGGCGCTACGTGGGAGGGGTGGTTTAGCATCAATCAAGGAATTAGGAAGCTAATCTCATTTGTCCGTTTATACTGCTCGCTCCCTCACGACTATGCGTGAGCATTTGCAATGATAATCACGCGATACACATCGTGAATAATAAGCTATGCATATACATTACTTTACACTAACTTTTTAACGACTCCTTGATTATCTCATTTAAATAGGGCTGCTCTGACGTAGGTAGCCATATTGTTAATTGATAGAATTATGCATATTATTTTCTTTTTAATACTATGCAAACTAACGTTACGTGATGGCAAATAGAATAATATTTTTAAGCCACTTTATTTAATGGTCGCATTTTATTAATTTCATGGCTAAGACGTAAGTACTAATTATACCTAAGTTATTAATTGAATACTGGTTGGTATTAATTGCACTCTATTAATCGAATACTCTTTATTGAGGTAGGTAGGTACATGCAATATACCCTAAAAATATATATACGGTAAGGTTTATAAACTTTGCCGAAGTAATTTACAAAAACACATTTCACACACACTTTACGAGCCACAAACTAGAACCTACCCGTTGTTTCTCTACAATTGTCGCTGGTTTTCCGACGAATTTACTATACGCCCATTTTGATTACGTCACAGTTCCACTACAGGACGTAAGTTACCGCTAAATGTTCCGCTATAGGCCATAAGTTACGCCAATCACATAACAGTGACGAGCGGACGAGTGATATACGAGTGAGGTAACTTTGCATAAACATTTACAAAAATACATTTTACACACTGCGAGCTACGAAGTAAACCTACCCATTGCTCCTCTACAATTATCGCTGTATTTCCACGGGCTTTATAAAGCGGCCATTTTGATTGCGTCACAGTTCCGCTACAAGCCGTAAGTTACGTCTCACTGTTCCGCTACGGGCCGTAAGTTACGCCAATCACATAAAAGTGACGAGTGGACGAGTGATATATGAGTGAGGCTCCGAAGCGATCCATACATTCAGTTTTTACGAAGCCCCCAGCCAATGATTGATGTTGCTGACATTGACCCGAATCGATTACCGGTCTCCACTGAATTTTGGTAGTACTTTCTTTCTTTATTCCGCTAATCATTAATTATTGGTTTTGTTGATTCACCCGCAGATAAATATTTTGGTTATTTTTTTGATCGAATATTTGGGAAAGCTTTTCGTGTATCCAATAGTGTGTGTATCACAAACAAAAAGTGTGATTAGAAAATAAGTAGGTACTTATAAGTACTAACTATTAAGTGCAGTTTGGAAGAGGATAATTATGTATTCTGATTGATCGCATTGTCTGTGAATAAACACTTTTACATTTCTTTTCATATTACTGACTTTCCAAAGTTGGTACCTACCTAAGTAAAATATAAAATTATTTATTCTAAAATTATACCCATTCACTATGAACTATCTAGCCCACGATGATTACTTCACGTAATTAAAAACAATTTAGTCATTGTAAATATTTATTAAAATAATCGGTTAAAAATATTATCTTTACTAGTTGTGTATGTGCACTAATCCTATCAGATTTATAACAGTTTATAAATATAGAACAATACCTGCCAAGTGCGAGTCATACTCGCATAAATTATTCCGCACCAGGAGTTTTTCTTCTGTAATCAGTGAAAATGTCGACCTTGATGGCCATCAATGAAATACGGCCAACCGTACTAGATACCGACACATGTAACTAATAATATTACGCTAAAAATTACTATAATAGATCTATTGTACAGTTACATGAATGTACGGAACCCTAAAACAAGTCAAGACATTGTTATTAGTGAATCAATTTATCATAGCGATTGTAGATGGAATAAATAGATAAATTATTGAAGGAATGCCGGCGTAAGATTACAAAAACAGATAAAATAAAATAATCAAATATTACTCGTAACAGACCTATTTACGTCACAATAGATAGCTACCAGACGGGCCGCGCCCGTGCAAAAACTTACCAGTTTTAATTAGAAAGTCCTTGACGAATTAAAGTAGGACAAATAATGATATTAATATAATGAAAGATAAAACACGAAAATAGTATCATTTAAAGTACGACAAATGATGATTTAATATATTGACGGATAAAACACGAAAATATTATCTTTTAGCGGCTAAATACCACTATAGAATTTTTTCTTTCTACTCCGTTCCATCAAATGTCTGACTGTTTATTGCCATAAAATCATGAATAGCCAACTAATTGTGATTCAAACAAACAGCTCACCCTATCGCAGTCCACGGCTGGACAAAGGCCACTCCCAGGCTGTCCATAACACCCTGTTCTCCGCCTTCCGCATCCATTCTGTTCAAGCCATCACCTTCTTAAGGCGAAAGCGCCAGGATAGCCCGCGAAATTCAAATTTTCTTACGTTTTTTTTGCAATTTGCAGGTCACTATACAACCTGACACTGACCTGCAAATTGAGTAACAAAATTTGAATTTCCCCTACAGCCCTCTTAAGGTCGGACGGGTCCCCCCGTCGGTCGGAGCTGGGGGGCGTCGAAATGGTGACTGTTGTTTGTGTTATTATTAGAACATACAAAATGTTACCATTTTCTGTAGGTACTACACTAGGCCAGTTCAAGATCAAAGTGTTATTACTGAGGTGCGGCCAACTGTTCCTATATCTTCTCGGTATGTATGGTCGATAGTGATCAACTATGTTGTCGTTTGGTGTTCGGAGGTGGTGGTGGTTGCTTTTCATTGATTGAACATAAGGCTCGGTTACCTTCTCTTTCATAGCCTCCACAGGTGCTCGTCCTGAGCAAGCAGCCCAGCTTTGTGGACTGGCTAACATTTTTGCCACGGCATGATAAATGATAACTGATTTTATTTCTGTAACTAGGTTTGTACAAACTGTTTTACACGTCAATCATATTTTAAAAACTGGATGAGGGCGGCGGTTCCTATCTGATTACTCTGAGAAGAAAGGCCGAAACAATAACTCAGAGGTCACCACAGTCTCTTTTAAAGGCCAGACATAATCTTGGTCAGATCATGTGAGAATGATCATGAGTTGTTCTCATATTGTTCGTACCGATTTATGAGAGAAGAAGAATAACCGTTTACAAAACCGTTTACAATACTGTACACACGTGCTGAAAGCTATAAGAGAAATAGGATTTAGGTAAGTTGATTTAAACATTATTTTGCACCAAACAAAATGTACCAATGCCTCTCAAAAGGTATAATACTAGGCAACTGACAATTAGAGCGCAGTGAATAGCTTTGAAGATTTGCGCGATTGTTATTTGAGTTTACTGTTACTGTTAACTTTACAGCCGGCATAAATTGCCAAGTTTATTCATAGTCTCTTCTCAAGCATGAAACAATAAAGTTGAAGGCCTTTTCTCCTATGTCATAAATATCGCGTTACTATAAGTGAGAATAATAAAATTTAACGATATAACCTCGTAATGTCAGGATTTTACTAGGAGTGTTTGTATTGGGGCCATTATTTTTACGCGATTACGGCTAATGTAAGAGTTATGAGTTCGGCATGTGTGTATGAATGTGTGTGTGTGTGTCTGTTCCAAAGTATCAGTTGGAAATGTAAAAAAAATGATCAGAAAACGTAAAAGTGGATGTCAATTTTGAGTGCTTTGATTTTCTAATTTGAATAAACCTAAAATTCTAATTTTTAATCATCTTGCCGTTAATAAATAAAGTGTTTTTGCAAATTGTTTAGAAGACAAAAGTTATTGTTAAAGAAAATCGAAATAGGTCGAAGAAATAAATGGTTCTTGAAGGTGGCTAACGAATTTCAGTTCCATTGTTTTGATAAGTAAAACAGAATATCGAAACGATTTCTCGATATTGCTCTTTCAGTGTTTAAAGGCGCCGAGTCCTTTAGTGTTATCTTTTAGAAAGCTCTTCTATAGGTAATGAAAGAGAACGGAGGACTTGGGACAAAATGTGGGTAGTTTTGAAGCTTTAGAGCTTACAGCGTAATACTGATTATATTTTACTACGCCATTTAATTGATCGGAAAATAAAAGGATCAATATTACTTCCATTTTTAGGCAAGGATTCGGTTTATCGAAAATTGCGAAATCTCTTGATCGTGAGAAACGTATGAAGAGTCCATAGACAACTGTAGATTAAACAAAGGTCTAATAACCATAACAAAATGAGAGAGCTACCTCGATGAGAGGGTGGAAATAATCCTCTACCTAAATATCCCAAATGTACGTTTTGTCCTTTATACATCAGTAGCGTTGTACATCTCTGTTTAATATAAAGCCAATGTAACCTCTACTACAACTCTGTACTGACCACGAAATTTAACATCACTCAGGAGTCGCTATAGCAATTACAAACTTATTATCTAAGCCGTAAGTTCCTTTATGTATCGTGGGGAATGTTGGGGGCAACTTCAGAAGTTCATTAAGACGCTACGGTTTCCCTGCACCGGTCAAAGTTGGGCTCTCAGACATGCTCGAGCACCTTTAGATGCCGTCTTAATGTTGCTAACTAAAGATGTACCTACCCTCCACTTTCGTTATTTTATCTCCGACAAGATTAGTGAGTTATAACCGTGAATCACACTTTTACGTTAGTTGCTAAGTATTGGCACAGTTCGGTGTTCAAGTTACTTTTCTGTTCGGATGTATTTCGTTTCTTTTCATCATTGATTTACCGCTTTTTCGGTTTGAATAGGTATGTATTGAAAAAATGAGGATTGATTAAAAACTGTTTAATTAAACCCAAACAGTTCCCCAACAAACGGAGCCGAAGGAAAATTTTAAACAATGAAAAATTTCCCTTCTCCCTTATCTCGTTATAATGAATACCTTCGGAGGATTCTTTTCGCATAGTTCTGATAAAGAGGAGCGTCGAAACTTCAAATTAAGATTCTTCGAGTTCCGCGCAAGGGAATAAGATTAATGAAGGATGGCACCTGGGGGTCGCCCGCCGCCCCACTAACGATAGCACCGGGTCAGAGGGGAAATAACTGTTAAAAATAATAAGCGGAAAAACTCCTCATAGATACCGACTATAGAAAGAGTAGACGTTTATACATTGTGGAAAGAAGGAAATCATAGTCTGTTGAATTTTCATTAAGGTATATGCGGCCACATGCCCGAAATCATATTCAAACATTTATGCCATAGAATTATCTATATTAGAAATATATTTTGTGTTATATTTCAATTTAAAGTAGTCCGCCTATACCACCCTTTACTTCTAAAACAAACCTGCAATAGTTTTCTATTCAAAGCCACTATTCTGGCGCATTAGAGTGTGCGTTATTATGACAATATATAGTGTCTCAAACAATGAGAATAATAACAGCGCATAATGGCGAATGAGAAAATTGCTCGTTGACTGCCACTAGCCTGAATATCACAATGAGACGAGACAACAATGGCCTAGGACCTATATTCTCGAGCCTACAGTAGCGAACTTAATGAAACAAAAACCGCTTTGGAACTTGAACAGAGGGTGTACGCAAATTGGAGGCGAACGACGCTGTTATAATAGACTTGGCAAAGTTAATGTAACGTTCTTTGTCAGACGTACGTTTTTATTCCGTCTCGTACAGTTTAGATTGGGTGTACCACGAACGGAGTGCGGCTTAATCAAAGACCTCTCTTGTTAAGAATAGTTTCCACAATGTGCGCGATATTTCATCGGGTTGGCTCTATATTTCAGATATTCTCTTGAAACAATGCGTTGGTAACATTTTGAAACGAGTTTCTCTTGAATGTCGAGTTGTTCATATCACTTTGTGTGGTGGCTTGCTATGCATATTATAGAGTATCGATTGACTTACTGGTTAAATTTAGGCTAAAATAACTTTGTAAGTATCTACGATACGCTTAAAAAATACACGCTATCTATCAGGGGAAGGATTGGGCGATGTGCTTTCATGAAAACCTATTTTTATTCTACTTTTTGTTGAACAGCTTCTGATATAGATCGCAGTTCAAAACAAAAGCTAACAATGCACAAATCAGCTGACAATGTAACTATCGACGTGCAACCGTAGTTTATACGCAGTTCCATACAACTATAGTGCACTAAAGCTGTGCTCGGACGGATTTTTATTACTTTTTGCATGTCAACCGTGAAGTTTATGGATGCAATTATTGTTGAAACACGCGGTGAGATTTATAGCATCAATCATGGTGATGCTTGGATAGTGTTGCGCAGATTGTTTGATCATCATTAAAATATCGCCAAACTTGCTGGGTTTATTTATATGTTTGTTATTCAGTAAAGGATTGGTTGTTTTATTGTGTATGCGGCTCATTCCATCGATGTTATAAACATATTCTTGAGAGCATTTTCCACGTTAGGTTTGGTGATCAGCAAAAAGTGTTACGTAGTAGGCACTTCACACGAAAGTTTGGCATAAACATCGCTGTTAATCAAGCTCGGAAAAACGAAAATAGATACTTTATCAAACTCTGAAGCACGACAATGTTGTTCAAAATACAGATACATCGTTAAACGGAAAGCACAAATGTGAGAGAACTTTCAGCAACTTCCAGGAATCTTGAAAGCCGCTAAGACCCGAACATCTCGTTGCGCGGGAAAACAAGACAATGCTTTTAACCGATTCTAATGTGGGAGGGTCCACAGCTCATATATTTACATTTTCCGTAAAGAGTTTTTCTGAAGTTTTCGGGAAATATTCATGAATATGCACCCTAAGTAAAAATACTGAGTATGCAACAAGTTCAGACTGAATTTATGTCGAATGTGACTTGCTTTTATTATATTATCTAAGTGCAGAAAGATTTATAACACTGATAGTGATAATTATATAAAATTAATTACTAGCTTCTGCCTGCGATTTCGCTCGCGTGGAAGTCGTAGGACACTACAATACTAGGCAGTTTAGGTTATGGGAATTCATTTCTTATATCGGTGGGAGGGTGACTATTCTGGGATGAGCCCTACAGAACTGTGCGGATACAGAGGGGCGCAGTTCGTTCCCCCTACGGGGAAACCGTCCTACGCACAAATATTAACATAGTTAGGAAAAACGAAAAATTTATCAGCATAGGGTAATTTAGGTACACATTTGGTGCCGTATACAAAAAACCGGCCAAGTGCGTGTCGGATCACGCACAGTGAATAGTTCCGTAGTTGGGATAAATTTATCCCAAGCACAAACTTAACTTGCAGTTGAAAAACTTTTTCTCCGATACAAAATGTATGGGAGAACATGTTTTTGCAACTGCAAATGTAAGTTGGTCGATTATGACTCGGTAACTTTTAGTACCTACTTAGCTGTGATAGTTTTCTTTTTAATTTCATCTTCCAATTTTTTCACATAACCAAAACCAACCATTTAGCTGGCAGGACACACACACTTTACTTTAGCGAAAATTAGCACTTTAAAGCTTAATATTTCGCAAACGGACCCCGAATACAAACTCACAATATTTTTAAACAACCTTTCCAACGATACCTACGAGATTGACGAGAAAAAAAAAAACATCACCAAGTTACGAGTTCGGGAGGTAAACTAAAAAAAAAACTTTTTTATGATTTTATTTTAATACTTTTCTCGGCGTGATTATATGTATACCTATACCAAATACAGCTTTCTAGTACTAAGACTTCCTGAGGTAAGCCGTGGACGGACAGACATATGAACATGGTGAAACTATAAGGGTTCCTTGTTGACTACGGAGCCCTAAAAAATAGTCACATTTTTATAAAACTTCCGCGTATACTACGTTGGTAGTTTTGATATCATTCAGGGTATTTTTATACCCGTTATACGGAGAGTCAGGACTGGTGACGTGGGAGCAAGCGACGTACCCGGGCAAAACAGCCACTTTGGCAGAATCATAATAGGAAAATATTATGAATCATCGTAAAATTTCATAAACTGACAATTCATAATATGATCTGCGTGCGATTCATATTACGAAATAATTCATCTGTTTGACAGTTTTCTATGGACATTCGTAAAATGGTCCACACATTATGAATTGCTTTTGTGTCAAATTAGAGGAATTGCTAATGACAGCTGGATATTCAGGAAATGAATTGCTTCTAGAGGAATTGCTAATGTGGTCGTTGTAGGCCCCCTGTTGTCCATGCGTACAGAAGCAGCTTGTCCTGGGGACGACACCTGCAGCCTTAAGTAGCAATTTCCTGTTGCTTGCGAAGTTTTTAGTTTTTTGTGAATTAATGAACGCCTGCGTTCCTGCGTATACTACCTAATGGCACAACACTGATACACTGACTGATGCATTATTACAGATTATTCCTGACGAACATCTATTACTAAAATAATATAACAGTAGATTGTAAACACACGGGATTTCTCATTAACACTGACCTAACCGTAGATATCTATTTTTATTATTACCAAATATTACTGAAAAGGCATAACCTTAATGTTTTTCTATTACGTTCTACGAACTATCATATAACAGTACCTATTACAAAATGTAAAAAAGAAGCATACAAAATATCATCTGTTGGGAATGGAACTTAGGTTTTCAAAACAGTCGTCGAACCTTTAAGCTATTTGTTTTGTTGATATAGCGGGATGATAATCTTATAAAAGGTTAAATCTTTCGTTTCCTATTCAGCTCAGCGAAGTAATTGAATAATTCGACTGTTGTCATGCACTCACTGGTTTATTGTGTTCTCTCTCATCTCAGTTTTATTTCCTACGAAATGTATGGTTTCATAATGTTTCTTTAAATTATTTATAAGGATTTGTCTATTGAAAATATTTTAGGGTGCTTTGGTTTTTTCTAACTCAAAAATAACGTTGTTTGTATGCTTTTTTGATGACATAATATGTCTACTGCAAATGAAACAAAGACGTAAAACATCAATGTGTTTTCTGTATGCGGTGGTACCAAAAATCTCAAGACTGAGATAATACGGTAACGGAAATATACACTAAGACAAAATGCACTTTAACAATATTTGACAAACATCATTAGTGGGAACTGACCTTCACTTTGACCTTCTTTTAAAGCTTCATGGACAAAACGTCATTCAATTATATAATTAAATGATTTGGTTGTAATCTGTGCATTAAGATAAGCTTAGATATTAATCTGGAAATAGAGGTAAGTTTGAGTTTTGATAATGGAATTACCTATTCAACGTCTTTAGATTAACTTTATTTTTGTTCTTTCAAGAAATTGCACTTTTTTACATTTTTTATATAAGCAGATATAATAATTTAACATAGAATAATCGGAATTTAAAAATCATTGTCTGGACTCTTTTGAAACAAATATTCTCTTATTTGAATTCATTGTAAGTAGGAAGGGCGGAAAATTGATTAATATCATGAATAACCATGATCTTCGTTTAGGTGAAATAATACCGACCTATCTATAATATTGTGATACCAAATGGTGCAATTTATATTAAAACAAAAACAGACATACGGATTAGAACAAGTAAGACTCAACCACGTTCAGAAGAGCTGCTATCTAATTGCGTAACTTATTTTCGTAACCGATCAAGACTAATCTGTTTTATTTCGACAGTTCAACAACATCCATTGCGTTATTTACGTTATAGAGCAGTTTTTTTCGAACTTATGAAGCAACGGATTATCAATCTGTTTCAAAACGATTCAGATTTTGTTTGATCATGTATTACGCGATTTGGGTGCTGTTTTCAAAATGGGAGTTTATCCCACGGCGGGAACGTACTACCTAGACGTACTATAAGGTCCAATGCACCCTAAGTGAAATAACTGATTAAACAACAAGTTTGGTAATATTATATCACTTGGGACTTGCATAACTAAGCACATATTGCACTATTACAGTCAATTACCTACGTGACACTGATAAAGTGATAACATATATTAGGTACCAAAACATGTGACATGTTTTGGACTAGTGATGATTAAAATGATAATAAAATTGATTGTTGTGTATCTTTGGGTGACCTAAAAACATAATTTATTAATTGGGAAAGATAATCACATTTGAAATCGGGCACGTAAAATGATTATGGAGCCAATGATAATAATTTAATGTAACATTATTTAGTTTCACTTTCACTGAAAAACCAAGCAAATAATTGAACTGAGGGTAATAAATTGTGAACGAGCATTAATTTATAGCGAGGGAATATAAAAGTTTTCATATGTTGTGTATGTATAAAAATTGTAATAAAATGTGTATAAAAAAAGGTTTGTAATTACAAAAAAAATGTTTTGGCGTCAGTACGATTAGATAACGACTTATGCTCACTCCAGACATAAGATCCGGGTCAGTAACAAGCGTATACCACTATCTAATCGAAGCCTACATAATAAAATAATTTATAATCATGAGTGCGATGCGATGCGATTCCTGATAGATTACTTCTAGAAACAGAACAGCTGAATCTTATTTGCCCAACCCTTCAAATATATCAAGAGATTACAAAGATATAAAATGTAGTAACTGCACGAACGTTCAACTTCAATAAACAGCCGTAGCACTGCGCGTCGTTTGATAAAGGTACGGAAATATTTTCCATACCCTAGCGCCACGTCGCCGCGTCGCCGTCGCGTCGGTTTCATAGAAATACATAGAAACCAGTTGTGTCACTGCGACACACAGACTACTTAGAGATAGATACCTGCGACACGTCGCGTCGGTGCTGTTGCCAACTGCGGTCGGCTACGGAATGGTACCTTAAGTAAATAAAAACCGCGACGATGTCCTGTTGGCGATCGCAAATTTTTCACCTTATCAATTTGCATGTTTAAAGAAATTCTTGTTGGCCCTATGTAAATTCACACGTCCACAATAAATGATTTACGTCGTAATGAAGATCATGAATCACTGGCCATCGTGACTGGCCGTAATTGCTTTGCCAATCGAATTAATTCCTTCGCTTAGTATTTTATGGTACAGTTTTTGTAATTGATTCCACTGGGTTATCAATAACTTTAAAATGCGGTTATTGTGGTCATATTTTTAAATGTTTATTGTACAGCGTTATGCAATGTTATCTGGAATTTATAAGGGTTTTACAATTGCTAGTGTTTGTGTATCATAGTGTTCGAGTTTATTGCAATTTGATAAACGTTTCAATGTTTATTGGTTTCTGGCTTTGTATTTTACGTGGACTTATCGCTTCTACTTGACTTCCTCCAGTCAATGGACGAACAGGGAGATATTATCCTATTATTATGTAGATTGCACACATACTTACGATTGCAGTTTATGTTTGGTCTATCAGTATATAATTTAGCATACATGCATGGCATGGCTCGAGTGATTAAGACAAATGGATTGTCATTGGATTAGTGACCGGCTTTGTAAATCGGTTCCAAATCTAATATTAAACTAGCGCTGTATGCTGAATGAAGTATTATATACATACATTAAGTTCGATTTTGATAAATAAAACTGGTCTTGCGTTATCGCATAAGGTTCGTTTGTAAGCACATCACTTGAGAACGGCTGGACCGATTTAGCAAATTTTTGTTTTAAAATATGCGTAATAGTCCGAATCGGTTTTTTATGGACAGAAAAATTGGAAATGTTTCACAATAATCGAATTTGGCAAAAACTGAACGTCCTGTTTTCTATGGAACTTTGGTAAAATTTATTGTTTGACAAGGACGGGTCAGTTAGTTTTAAATGAATGCGAATGGTAATGAGCTGCTGTTTTTTGTTAGTTAGTTAAGGTTTTTAATGATTTTGATAAAATAAACTTTACTCAGCTCCTGGGGAATGGAAGTAGGTTTAATTGATCCTATAGAATAAAAAAAACAAATTACACGGAGGACCCAAAGGCCAGTTGGATATTAACGAAACATTAAATCTTTTGTGCCAACCAAAGCACAAATACTACGTCTTTTCACAAACCAGATTGTTACCTCATCCCACAAACATAAAAAATTTACAAGCGCTGTTTACTCCAAAATATTTTCTGCGACACTTTTTAGGTTCAAACAAATTGTTCTTTGTATTAAGGCGACCCGAGATATTCACTTTTATTACGACAATTTCTTATATTTATACGTCAAAAAAGCAAACTCGTGTACCTTTGCAGTAATAAAAGGTAATGGTGGTAGGCGAGGCGTCGTATCGTTTTGTCAGGAGAAGGTTGAATCTCTGAGGTGGAGTCATTTGGTTGGGGATTATGGCTTCATCCCCGAATGAGCATTAAAAACACAAAGCTGGTCATTTTCGGACTGTCTCGGTGTAATTACGTGTTTATTAAAATAAGGGTGATTTCGTACTAAGTCTATTTGAAAGGGCGCAGGCGCACGGTACCGGGAAGTATGGCAGAAGAAAGGTGATGCCTCATTCAGCCCAGAATCTCCCACTCCTGGGTATACCCAGGAGTGAGTGATTCCGGACTGAAATGATGATGATAAAGACGAAACATAGAGTTTTGAACTTCTTGCAAGACCACTGATCTTTTATCCTCTTGATCAGGTCTAAGTAGCAAAATGTCCAATATCGCGAAACGTCTAATGAGCAGTAAGTTTAATTAGGTGAATGTGACAGTCGCATATCATAGAGAATGGTTACACCCAGTACTGAATCGTATCTAGTTAACGATTGTTTTTCTGATTCTGAAGATTTTAAAGAAGAATCTACATGGTGAATTGATAAAAATGCAATTTCGTGCAGCTAAATAAAAACTATGTTTTAGGCAGAAAACGACAGAAATGAATAGAAGTTAACAATATATGTAACATAAGTAACCATAAGTTTTCTATCTACTGTCATTATTTTGTGTTCTTTAATTTTTTTAATAATAATGATCAATGGATTTTCCTGCTTTGTTTATGCAATCATGAAATAAGTGGATCATGGTTGACGTTGAGGTCACAGTGACAGGACATCGACGCGCAAACCGCAAACTGATGCATTATTGAGAATTGACTTCAAAAAAGAAGTCTGTCCTGGTTTCATACAAACGGTCACAGTAAAAATTCATGGAACAGCTGTCTTATGAATGATCGACGAAAAATTTCAACTCTGGTGGGTCTAGAATCCAGTACTGAATTTATGGTAACAGGTTGTGCGTTAATGTCCCATACATGTGTTCTGAATATTGTATTATTTTACTTTCTCCAAAGAGTATGTGGGATAATGGTCCCATTTGATTATGTTATCCGTATCTGGTATCTATTGCACCATTTGTAATACACACACTATTTGACACTGATGGCGATTTTATCATAAAATAAAACAATTTGTAGATATTGATATGACGGTTAGCATCATTACTTTTTATGATAACTACCGGATTCGCGCGAACCCCTGCTCTCAATAACAATGCTAAAATATACTAGTTTATCGGAAGTATGTATAGGACGGTGCACCAACAGGAAAATAGTTTGTTTTTGTTACGATATAAGAGCGTCATATTGCCTCAATAATAAGTACATACCTAGGGCGTTATTGTATTATTTCTAAATGATGTCTTCTGTGTGACAACCAACAAACCAACCATCGCTTAGTATGGAGATCGTAACAGGCGACAAAGGGGTTATTTTAAGGGACCACATTTCATTCTGTTGATTTTCGTGGAAAATCTATAAAGAAGAGATCCGTAGGTTGTTGATAGAGTAGGTGACGTAAGAGACCTCACTGAGTTCGTAATCTAAATCCTGTAATAACATGAGACGTATTATGTAACGGTTACCATATCGGTGGACTGATCATTATAATTAAATAGGTAGGTGTGACATAGTAAAATTATAAAATTTTAATTAAATTTACTACTTTAATTTCTCTGAAAGACGAACGGAACGTAGTATGGAACGGAATTTAGTAGTTTACGATATGTATTATTGTTGCTATCAATGTACTGTCAATAAAATAAGATTACTTTCATAATAATATAACTGCTTAAGTAAGCGTAGATAATCCGTTGTATTGATAATGAGTATGTGACTTCATAAAAGTATTCACTTTGAAGCCTTTTTTTTTATGTTTTAAATGTTCAAATGACTTCAACCGCTCTGGGCGGAGCGCGAGGGCGTGTATTGACTAAAACCCACCCGTGTTCCTTCAGTTGCCTGTTGCCAAGGGTACCGGTATCCCTTTATTTATTTATTTAATACTTTAAGCACATAAATGTACAGAGGCGGACTTAATGCCATAGGCATTTTCTACCAGTCAACCTTTGGGTGATGCAGAGACAAACAGTGGTAGGTGCAATAGCGAAAAATTGTGGAATAAATATTATTTAAATACGTTAACCTATTAAAAGAAATAAAAAATAAATATATATATATATATAACCCGCCCTTTCGGACTTTCCCGTAACCCTGGCAAGCATCGGTCCTAGCGGACCCCGTTAATTGTGCTGACATCTCTTTGAGGCGCGCGTGGAACACAACCCGCCGTCGACCCGGGCCTGGTTTTTATCGGCGAGCTACTCATTGCTGGCCATCCGCAAGCCCGCTCACTTGGAGATCTAAGATAATTAAAGTGCAGTATACCTTTATTCATTTTATATTTAAGTCGATTTTTTTCTGCGACTTCACCCGCGTGGATTTCAGAAAAAATCTCCATGCAAAATACATTTGCCAACTATCAAGGTGATCGGTCAAACGGTGTTCAAGTTTATCGATCTCATTTATACCAGCATCAATTTTTGTAGGCATGCCTGTATCCCCAAAAGGTTGGACACTTGGGCAGAGGTGTACCTATATCAAAATGGATGTTCCCATTCTATCCATTCTGCTCTCCTCATTTCGCCAGTTACACGCCAGTGCCATGTAATAGGGGGCGAGGCTATTTTTATCAACCAGGCACCAATTCCAGACTCACGACAGGACTGGTTTCTATGAATTTCTATGAAATACCTTCCGTTATGGATGTTGATCTCTTAAGGGGGATGTGCGAAGGAAGCCCGCGAAATTCAAATTTTCTTAAGTTTTTTGCAATTTGCAGGTCATTATCAGGTTGTATGTTAATTTAAATATGGTTTGCGGCCATAACAAATATGGATTTACAGAATTATAAACGTTAGAATCAGCAATACAACTCTCAAAGTTCATGTAAGTGCATTGAATGACTATTTCATGAAATCATGACATTGGCACTTATATAAAAAACCACGCTAGCGAATAAAATGCACTTATGCACTCAGTTAACGAATGATAAACAGAATGAAAAGTCATTTTCTAAACTCATACTTCAAGTAACCACACTATGTGTTGACATCAAAAACAATCATTAAATCATATTTTTTTCGTTTCATCATGGTTAGATATCGATAGTACTCATCACGTCTGCGGAGTTTAGCTAGTTCATTTAATTTGAACCTGTACAGCGTACATACGTCTTTTTAGTGCTGACTGCGCCTATGTGTTTTGATTTGACAAAAAGTTGAAAATTGAAAAGTTTTGTGATCGTATATTTTTAGTTCGGGACGCTGAAATTTTGTCCATTTTTTTCATTTTCAAATGGAATTTGCCTTTCCGCGCGACATCGTCGACAAGGGATAGCGCCATGTGTACGCTTGCGATCCGCTTTTTCACGCTCCCATAACTGAATTACTGATACACAAACTTGTTTATGTGTGTCTTTGAATCTTCATTCCTTTGGAATAAAGTCGAAAATTGAGGTCAATAAGTTTGCATAAAACTTTGTGACGCAACGGGAAACTTTGAAATGTCCCATGGGCCCGTCCGGCCGGCAGTGCGCAAAACATTGGATTCTCTTCAAATATTAATTGTTAAGCGTGCGTTCGTAAGATTTTAATGTTGAAGATCCATTAAAACGGCTTTAGTGCTCTTACATACTGGCGCGACTTGTCGCGCGACGCGATGCCGCCGCATTGTTCGCCGTGAATTTTTCTCAGAAATTGTTTTGTTAAAATTCGCGTCGCGCGACAAGTCGCGCCAGTATGTAAGAGCCTTCATGTTGAGTGCTCAACATTTTTTAAGGGAACTTTTCAATCTGGCTGAATAATATCTATCTATTTGCTATAAAAACATAGTGTATGAACCCTGTTTGTGATGTATTGACTTGACGTGACGTTCAGTTGACAGCTCCGTTGACGGTAATTTCAAATGTCACACATTTTATTACAATATTATTTATGTTAATAATTTAATGTATATTTACGAAAATCTGTACGAAAAAATTCTATGAAAATTAAAAAATATGCCAGCGATTTACAAAGGTGTCTGTGACCTCGAATGCCAAGGCAAGGGTGCTGTAGCGTCAAGCAATCATGAATTTGTCGGTCCCGTAAAAATAGTATTAGTTGAGACAACAGCTGTGGACCATGAACGTAAAGTATGGGGTTCAGCTATGTTTACATTTGTAATGATGTTATTGGGAGCTACAGTTTTCACAGTGTTTTTCTTCACGATGAGGTTTAAACTACCATTTAGTATGAATTTACATATCGTGCTATGTACAATGGGAGTAAGTATCTTCTTATACTGCCACATTTAGTCCAATAACTTCTCATTTTGCACCGTAACCTTATTGAGGGACAGACATGGCCACAAACGCACATAAGAGAGGTTTATAAGATCCCTTTGCCTAGCAGTACTTACCTAAATAATTAATCTGATAATACAACTTTATTACAGTTCCAGGTGTTTATGACGTCAGGGATTATGATGTTCAGCACATTATTTGGCGGGTCAATGCATCTGAAACCCGCAGAGAGGAAGTGGCAGCATTTTTTCTTAGAAACATCTGCAGTCTTATTTGGTGTTCTTGGGACATTTATCGTGTTAGGACGCATGGCTTTTACGTTACATGCAATTACAGGTATTTATAAAAAACCGTTCCGCACCTGTTTTTTCCCGAAGAGTTAGGCTGAAGTCTTAGACCAACAAAAAAAGGAAGACGGAGCGCTCCGAACATCAAAAGTGAAGCCACAAAACTATGCTCCTGCAAGTAAACACTCAGGCTCACTCACACACATACACTAAAACTATGCTCATCACTCCTAGTACGTCACGAGTCGTCGCGTCGTCTAGTTAACATCAATAAAAAAAATAGAATTATGCCTTCCTGTGTAATGAAAACTTGTAAAAATAATAGCAAATCACATAAAAGTCTCACGGAATCACTTTTCACTTGTACGTACTTGACATACTAACATCGTTTTTTAATTTAAATGTCTTCGAATTGTAGGTTACTTGGAACAACAAACCTCATCGAATGAATGAATGAAAGCAGTGACATAAGGTGGAAGGGTTGCCATAATGTGATTTCAAATTTTCCCATTCGATTAAACCAATTTAAATTTTGATTTCTTATTTCGAGTAATTATATTCTTGTTTTGTTGTTTTATGTATTTATATTTTAGATTTCCAAGTAATACTGATTCTAAAAGTAAATGGATAGTAGCTACAAGAAATAGCGAAGTAATTTTTTTTTTTAATGTTTCGGATTAGAAGTTCCTCCTTCTTAACAATTGAGGTATAATACCATACTTGACAATATCCTACTCGTACAATATTATCCTACCCATACAATATTATTCCCCAAATTATAGGGAAAAACTTTAATAAATGGCAGCCCTTTTTACACACACATAGATAAAAAGGTGGCTTCACTTTTGATGTTCAGAATGCTCCGTCTTTCTTTTTTTGTTGGTCTGAGGCTGAAGCACGGAACAGAAGTAGTTTTTTCTGTTCCGTGGGCTGAAGTATACCAAGTACACCCACATTTCCCTAGTTCTATTGAAGTCCTATGTAATAGGGGGGCGAGCTTATTGCCATCGACCGTTCCGTTCCGGAATTTTACTAATAGGAAGCAGGTATACTTGAAAGAGTATTCTTGACCGGGACCTTTATAAGATCACCGTTTTTGTCCGTACGTCTGTCACAGAGGTTTTTCTTAAATAATAAATAATGCGTAATGGAGGAATATATAATTGACCATAATAAAAGAACCAACGAATGGCTTGGTTCTCGATGATGCGTTTATAGACAGCCATTCAAAGATTGTTTATTTTTTTAATCAAATTTTGGTGCAAGTTTAAGTTCTTTGTGATGTCTAAGTATATGAGAGTCAGGCTAAGCGTATGCTGAAACGCAGGTGACACAGCACAGTACAGATTTTGGAGGGAAGGGCAGGCGACGCAGACATAGGCCGCGAGCGCATGCTGCGACGCAATAGACACGTTTGCGTCCTAGGTAGTACAAACAATAGCGAATCAGCGTATGCGTACTAACAGCTGCGTACGCTGCGGCCACGTATGACGTAGACATAATTATGTTCATGTACGTTCATGCATTACAAAATCTGCTCTGCCCTACGCTGCGTGCGGACCTGCGTCTCAGCAAACGCTTAGTCTAATTCTTTACAAAGGCCCCGCAGGTAGGGGCGACCACGCTACTCTGGTGGCACAATTTCTATGAAAACTTCACGGTAGTTGTTCCACCGGTGGGCATCGCGCCTGGTTGCGGGAGCCTTAATCATTGTTAATATTTGTACGCCATGTTATTTGTATCGCATTGTCAGCGTGCATTATCCCACTGTTGGGCGAAGGCTTCCCCGCGTACTTCCAGTTGTTTTGATCCAAAGACCTACTTAATGTTACACAGGTTAGGTACTATAACTCTACATAAATATTTGCTTACAAATAAAGCATTTGAGTCAGATACACAAAAAAATGTTTTAATTAACCTATTATGTATCATTTGAAAGACATATTTATATTTTTGGGCCAATTGTCAGGCATATCGTAATCGTAAGGACGCACCTTCATGGGGATCCGTAAAAGTAGCCCGTGAAATTCTTTTTTTTTTACTGTACTACGGCGAAGCAAAAAGGAGGTTATGATTTTGACCGGTATGTATGTATGTTCATCTGTTCCCTCATATCTTCTAAACGACTCATCACAATTTGACAAACGAGGTATCGTTGGAAGCGTCTTGAGCGTCTGTTGGTTATAGGCTATATGACGTCACATTAAATTGAAAATAGCGCCCGCCAGATGACAAAGTCATGAACTAAAAAAAAAAAAGTTTAGTCATACCATGTTGGGCATCAAATGAAAGGGCCTAATTAGCACATTTCAAATATATAAATGTATTATAAAACCAATAAAAAAAAATATATAATACTAAAACCCAACTACCTACGACAAAAAAGTCAATCAACTAAAAAGGTATAAACAAGACATTACAGGCAGACAAATTAAAAATCCAAAGTCACACGTAATCTCTTTGATTTATAATAACACGTGTAACTCCGGATTTTTAATTTGTCTGTCTGTGATTGAGTTTTAGTTTTATAATTTTTATTTTTATTTCAAAATAGAATTTCGAATTTGGGCTTGTGGTGGTTTCGGATATTATTGTAACCAGTTTTGTTGATAATTATGCGACTGACACTTGGAGTTACAAATGATAACTTAAAACAATCTTAGTATTGTTACTTACCGTTTATGATCCTTAGCTCTTAACATGTTAGCTTGAATATTGGTGGTATCCAGTTTGGGCCTTTTAATTCTTTCTTTGTTTCAGGTTATAACTAAAACATGAAAATTTAAATAAACTTCTGATTTCAGGGTTCTTCGCTGCAATTTTGTCAATAATAACCGCTCTCGTCGGACCTACTGTATATGTCGCAGATCCAGAGAAGTTGTTCGGGCTATTTGACAAGAAGTCACACAAAAATTTCGCATTGCCCACTTTTATAATGGGTTCAATCTGTTTTGCTCTAGCATTGATGAAAGACAGTTTTATAAAATGGGCGCCGTTCAAACATTTGCCATATATATTAGTTCTATTTACTTTCTTATATTCTGGAACTGCTGTTTATTCCACGGTTTTGAGGCAAAACTACGACTGTTAAAAGTTGAAAATATTAAAATATATGGTTTCATTTAAAACGATTTTTTAGTTTAGGCCACTTAATTATGCGTTTCGTAGGAACTTGGTTGCGTTGTAAACGTTGATAGCTCAGTGAAGACAAGCGCCTGGGAAGGCAAGTTCCCTAGTAATCGTAAGTTTCTACGCTGTTTATAATAGTCATGACCACTTGCTACGTCAAAAGATTAAATTACTTACTTATTAGATTACAAATATTGTGTCAGTTTAACTATTACCCCATTAAGGGCGAATTTCAACAATGACTCTGAATGCGATCAGTGGGCCTAAAACGGCCACATTAGCAATTCATCTAAAAGCATTTCATTTCCTGAATTTCCAGCTGTCATTAGTAATTCCTCTAATTTGACATAAAAGCAATTCATATTATGTGGACCATTTTACGAATCTCCATAGAAAACTCCACTGAAAACGGATGAATTATCTATCTTTTATTCTATACTTATAATAAAATCGTAAGCATTCTGTGTCTCTACATTAAAGATTTTTGCAAAAAAGTACTGTAAGACGCGAGAAATAAGTAATAGAAAGTAAAAAACATTTTTTGAAATTTTTGTCTATTTGTCGGTTAGTTGTTCGTTTGTGAGCGCATCACGTAAAATCCACTCATTAAATTCAAAATCGAATTACTGAAAGATAAATAAGAAGCTTTATTGCATTAGCATTCAGCGTTTATTTTATCAAAATCGACTTACAGAATCAAAAGATATTCAATTTTAAACATTTTGTTAGAAACCTCATAGCGCCACGTGACGCGTCGTGTCACGCGTACCCGGTGGGATTGCTGCGGGGCGGTGTGGCGCGGGGTAAAGCCCTACCTATATGAATATAAGCGAGCAGCTTGTCCCTTGCTGTCCGTCCCCAGCGACGCCCTAAGCCGAGGTCCGTACCCCACAGGGGTGGGTGTAGATAGACGAGTTTATATGTTGTATGCCCTGTGTAGAGGCCTTAACTTATTGAGGCAGTCCGGCTAAGCAGCCGACAACCTCCAGGATGGGGTAACATGCGAGATGACAAACATAAAAAAAAAAGATTGCGGGCAGACGCATGAGGGTAGAGAGAGTACACAGCGGAAATAAATTATAATGCATAGGAACTAGCTGAAAGACCTGAGGAGCTCGTGGCTAAGTAATAACAGCCGCATGGGTCGATTCATTAAGTTAAGCTACGCTTGCCGGGGTTGGTCCGTGGATGGGTGACCATCTTTACATATCGAGACTCCTCCGTGCCTCGGAAAGCACGTTAAGCCGTTGGTCGCGGCTGTCATTTGTGGATATTTGACAGTCGTTACGGGTCGTCAGAAGCCCGAAAATCTGACAACCAGTCTTGCCAAGGGGTATCGTATTACCCAGTTACTGGGTTGTGGAGGTCAGATAGGCAGTCGCTCCATGTAAAATGCTGGTATTCAGCTGCATCCGGTTGGACTGGAAGCCGACCCCAACATGGTTGGGAAAAGGCTAGGCAGATGAGGAACCAGCTGAAATATTGCAGAATGATCTCAAAAAGACGGTAGAACAACGTAGAATATTCGAGCGAGTATGTCAAAGCTTAGCTATTGATTTGGGGGAAAACCTGTTTTAGATGCACCCATCTTGGCCCAAATACGAAATCAATGCAAAATTGCTCTCGCTATTGCCTCATAAGGCATAGCAGGTACATTGTTACCTGGAAGAAAAACCACCCATATAATGTTTAAAATACCAATTGACTTGGAAAACACGGAAAGCCCAGTTTACAACATTATTTACGTGATTGCTGCTTAGTAATATAGGATGACTGCACAATGGTAAACCGTAAAGCAGTTGAAGCGGTGCGGTGGACAGAATTTTGCGAGATGTTAGACAAGACGATGGGCCATGAGTGGCGTCGCAATGCTCTTCTGGGGTGATTTTAGACAGACATTTCCAGTAATACCTCAATTTTTTTACAAAAAATTGGTGACGGAACATAAGAACACGAAAGTTATCATATCTGAAAATCTATGTAATACTGTTTCATCACTGCAGGACCTTATGTCATATGTGTATGGTGACCCAACATTGACAAATCAACCAAATTCATGGCTATGCGAAAGCGCAATTCTGACACCACGCAACGATCAAGCCACAGCAATTAATGATAAAATATTGACGAGTGTCCTGGGGGAAAGCACTGAATATCGCTCTATTAACAAAGTAATGGAACAAGAAGACGCTACCAACTATCCCATAGAATTTTTAGAGTCTCTGAGTGCTCCCGGTTGCCGACCCACGATAACAAATTAAAATTGTGATTCCTTCAAAGAAGTTTAAGCCCTCCTAAATTATGAAATGTAACGGTACAAGATTGAAAGGCAAGATTGTCCAAACGTTATTGAAGCAGAGTTTTTGACAGGTTGCGGCACAGGAGATAGCGTTTTCATAGCGCGAATTCCTTTAATTCCTGATAATTACCCATTTAATTTTATAGCTGTACGCGATATAACTGTACGCGAGTTTGCGGTGAGCTTATATTATCTATGCAATGACCAGGAAAGCACAAGGACAAACTCTTTCGGTAGCGGGCGTAGATTTGAGTGTGCATGATTTGCATTTCGGACGGTTAGTTATACGTGGCTCTTTCCGGTATTAGTAATTTAAATAATATTTATGCGCACATTCCTGGAAATTCGACAACTAATATAGTATTCAGAGAAGCGTTACTTAGATTAAAGAGGTACATTAGCATTAGTTGCGGCTTTACTTGCGGAGGTCATTATCGAAACAAGTCTATAACCGGCCCAAACAACACCAGAACAATGGTGTAAATTGTCATACTAACGAACACGTTCAATCAATCTGCTTAGTCCTTTCCCAACTATGTTGTGGTCGGCTTCCAGTCTAACCTTAACCTTAACCTTACGTAGAGCGACTGCCTAATGATTTCTGACTGTCAGACTTTTACTGACTAAAACCCACCCGTGTTCCTTCAGTTGGCTGTTGCCAAAGGCCCCGGTATCCCCTTCGGACTTTTCCGCAACCCTGGCAGGAACTTGGCAAAACTTAAAGAACATGTAACGTTTTATAATAACAGGCTGAGATAGATTTAAGTCCACGCGGACGAAGTCGCGGGCACAGATAGTTTCGTAATAAGAATCGCACGCAGATCATATTATGAATTGTCAGTTTGTGACATTTTACGATGATTCATAATATTTTCCTATTATAATTCTGCCAAAATGACTGTTGCATGCCCCCAGCACATCTTAACCGAGTTCAAGAGCTCTGTCAGTGTCAATATTCCAAAGAAAATAATGACACTGACAGCTCTTGTGACACGTGGTTTATGTGCTTATCGCGTTCAGTTTTATTGGTGAAGTTTGTTAACCTATTGTTGTTATTTTAATTAAAAGAAACCTGGATTAGTTTAACTGGTTTGGTTTAACAGTTTAGAAAACACAAAAAAACAACAATACTGAACGAACGTTAATTTTTTTTAACTTCACTCAGTTTATGCTAAGAGCATCTGTGACAGATGAACGTACGAACGCAAAAGAGATCTTTAAATGGTTTTGTTTTCCTTCTAAGGTATGGAACCCTAAACATGGCAATATATTTGTTAATAAATAGAGAGGTTTTCCTCGAAGCGCACCAACTTTGAAACGCACCAAATGAAGCGCACCTGAGGTACTCCTCGAAACGCACCAACTATGAAACATAAAGAAGAGCATGAAGAATTCGTACGTAGTAAATGATATCGATAAACGTTTTAAAATTCAACAGTCCTAATTGTTTATTTATTACAACTACCAGGAAAGCAGAAATGAACTGGAACTAGGTGGTTAAGCGACTTACTACTTAGCTCAACAATGATAAAAATACAGGTTTTGAAATTTGTTCATCAGTCAATCATTTGTTGTTTTGAAAAGTACCAGGGTGACAGAAATGAATAGAAAATGGTGCCTAAACGATCTCACAAAGTTTTGCACAAAGAGGAATATACATAATGTGTTCGTTATTATTCACTATATCGATAGAAGTCTTAAAACTGTCTTATATCTTACCTATATCTGTCGTATCTTATACCTATTTTTTTTTTAACTACCTGCCTGAATCTTTTTGAAAGTCTACACTGTCCTCCCATTTTTTTTTTTTGAGGGTGGGAAATCATCCAATGACTTCTCCCGCTCTGGGCGGAGCGGAAGGGCGTGTCAAACTTTTACTGACTAAAACCCACCCGTGTTCCTTCATTTGCCTGTTGCCAAGGTCCCGGTATCCCTTTCGGACTTTCCCGCAATCCTGGCAGGCATCGGTCCTAGCGGACCCTGCTAATTGAGCTGACATCTCTTTGAGGCGTGCGTGGAACACGATGCGCCATCCATCGACCCGGGCCTGGTCCTTATCGGACGGCGAGCTGCCCGTTGCTCGCCGTCCGCAAGCCCGCGCCTATGGTGGCCGGGAATCCGCCTGGGTCCTCCCATAACTATTGACACTGTAATTCGAAAATATTGTAAAAGCCAATTATCTTTTAAAAGAGTAACCATGGAGTTTCTTGCCGGCTCTTCTCCATAGGAAACGACCAATTGGACCCATGCACCTAGCTTCTGACGTTTCATAAGTGCCCATGTAGGCTTATGTGAAATAAAATATTTTGATTTTGATTATAACTATCAGGAAAACAGAAATAAACTGGAAGTAGTTGCTTATGCGAAGTATCGCATAAGAAACTACTTCCAGTTTATTTATATTAAAAAAAAGCGTGTACTTAAGTTACTAATTAGCTCACTAATGGTTTAAGTATACGCTTTTACGATAATGATACCATCAAATGATTTTATGCTAATTTTACCATCAAATTTAATTAACTAAAAGTACCATTGTATCACAAATGAACACTACATAGGCACCCAAGTGTTCTTACTTAGCGTAGCGCACTAATGTTTTATTTTTTTATAGAAAAGGGGATATTAATAAATAAAAAAAAAACAACATAAATATGAAAAACGTTTAATAACCACAGCACGGCACCACATCACTACATATTATAAAACAAAGTCCTCCGCCGCGTCAGTCTGTCTGTCTGTTCGTGATAAATTCAAAAACTGCTCCATCGATTTTCATGCTGTTTTCACCAATGGATAGAGTGGTTCTCGAGGAAGGTTTTAATATTTAATAACCGACATCCATGCGGCCGAAGCCGCGGGCATCAGCTAGTAATAATTATAAAATCACATAAAGATGGTAAAATTTGAACCATTATTGAGCTTTATAGTATCTAATAAGCTTCTATTTCCAGTTCATTTCTGTTTTCCAGATAGTTATAGGCATAAGACATGACAGTTATAGGTAAGATAAAGGACAGTTTGAAGACTTCCGATATAGTGAATGATAACGAATAATTTATATTCCTCTTATGCTCGGTTCCTATAAACTGTGTTTCATCGTTGTTGCACAACTAAGTGAGATCGTTAGGCGCCTAATTTCTGTTCAATTCTGTCACCCTGGTAATTTTCAAAACAAAAAATTATACAATTTCAAAAACTTTTTCTTTTTTAGCATTAGTTAGCTAAGCATTAAGTCGCTTAGGCACCTTGTTCTAGTTCATTTCTGCTTTCCTGGTAGTTTTAATAAATAAACAATTAGGACAGTTGAATACGTAATAACAGCCTCGTGGCTACGTAATAACAGCCGCACGGGTCGATCCATCAGGTTAAGCTACGCTTGCCGGGGTTGGTCCGTAGATGGGTGATCATCTTTACATACCGAGACTCCTCCGTGCCTCGGAAAGCACGTAAAGCCGTTGGTCCTGGCTGTCATTTGTGGATCTTTGATAGTTGTTACGGGTCGTTAGAAGTCCGAAAGTCTGACAACCAGTCTTAAACTCAAACTCAAAGCATTTATTTCAATTAAACCATTTACAGGCACTTTTGAATTGTCAAGGAGTCGGTCAGTCAGAAATATGAAGCTAGTTGCCCATTCCAAAGCATAGTAGGTACCTATGGAGAAGAAACTCCACGGACACTCTTTTAAATTAAAATATTGTAACATCATTCATGTTGAAATTATACATGTGAGAACAATGTAGAAAGCACGTTAAAAGCGTCCGAAATTATAACATAAAACAATTCAAAAATTAAAATAAGCCATGGCAGCTAAGAGA
Organism: Lithophane leautieri; assembly: GCA_949152455.1. Lineage (NCBI taxonomy): Eukaryota > Metazoa > Arthropoda > Insecta > Lepidoptera > Noctuidae > Lithophane > Lithophane leautieri. The sequence continues at coordinate 15,157,120 of OX424471.1, read as the reverse complement.
TGACCAGTCACAAGTGACGGCGCCCGTTCACGAACATGACGCATGGATCAGCACCATTCAGCTCAACCATTTTGAAGGGAGCTAAATGATCCAACACACGCGCCACCATCAGCGAGACATTTCAGTGAGCATGACATTCCTAGCCGCCAGGGCAAATTCAAGTAAATGAAAGAAAAATTACCCGGTAAATAGTAGCTCAATAGTACATAGTACTCACACCTATGCTATGCAAATTATATAATACAAAGGAGATTGAGTTTATACAATGCAAAGATGGTCTTATAATCTTCAGCAGCTCCAACAGTATTTTCGAATGTTAATTAGTTAGTTGTGATTGTGGAGCAGGACCAGCATTAAGCCAAGCATTTTTATCAGATATGTAATCCTCCAACTTATAATATGCCTGCCTGCATAGTGTGCGTTTTATACAAGTTTTGAATTTCGTCTCATTCAGTTGAAGTATGTAGGGAGGAATTTTATTGTAACATTTTAAACAGTACCCCATGAAAGATGAGTCTACTTTAGCCAGTCTGAAATCTAGTTGAACTAATAGGTCCCTATTTCTAGTACTATAATTATGTCTATCAGCTCGTTTACTAAAAAGATGTAATTTTTTTCTTACGTGCATGATGTTTTCATAGATATATTGACAAGGTACTGTCATGATGTTTATATCCTTAAACAGTTCCCTTAAAGAATCGCGCCTGCGGAGATTATAAATGGCTCTGATCGCTCTTTTCTGCAGAATAAAGATAGACTCGATGTCTGCAGCCCGTCCCCATAGTAAAATACCGTAAGACATGATGCTATGAAAGTAACTAAAATAGACTAGCCTCGCGGTATCTACATGAGTAAACTTAGCCGTCCTGAAAGAGATGTTAAATGAGGACTCCATTGTAGCCTTGAGTCGAGCGGGATCCCCAGGAAAACAGTTTTATCGACGAATTCTAGTTTCTCTTGATTCAATACAATTTCGCAATCCCTACTTTTGACATTTGGCAAATAAAATTTGATGCACTTCGTTGTTTTCCCATTTAATACTGAATTATTAGCAGTGAACCAATTTTGGACCTGCAGTAAGGCGTTATTTACTTCGTCAAAATTTGTAGCACGTCTATCTACATTAAAAATTAAGGAAGTATCGTCAGCAAATAACACCATGTGTGGCTGATTTTGTAATATATGGAGTAGATCATTAATGTATACTAAAAAGAGGCCCATTGTATATTTTGTAGTGTTTGTTTTTTCCTTTTGTTATATATTTTTGTGGCGTACAATGAAGTATATATAAATAAATAAATAAAAGGAAAGGACCCGAAATCGAGCCTTGTGGAACACCCATTTTTACTTTTAAATCTACGAAGGGGTATCGTATTACCCAGTTACTGGGTTGTGGAGGTCAGATAGGCAGTCGCTCCATGTAAAATACTGATATTCAGCTGCATCCGGTTAGACTGGAAGGCGACCCCAACATAGTGGCTAGGCAGATGATGATGACAGTTGAATTTTAAAATGTCTATCGATATCATTTATTACTCCTTCATGCTCTTCTCTATGTTTCATCGTTGGTGCGTTTCGAGGAATACTTTAGGTACGCTTCATTTGGTGCGTTTCAAAGTTCGTGCGCTCTGAGGAATAGACCAAATAGATAGATCCCCCAAGTTCATAGGAAACTAGTTTTTACCTAGCACTGCTAGCCTGGTACCTGTTGCCTGGATAACATGTTTGGGCTTTTTTTCCCTTTTAACTATTTATCGGAAGCTGATGACATGTTCCCTCAGTTTAATGTGTATGTACTGAAAACGTGAAAATTGAAATATATACTTTGATTCCAGGCTTATTTGGTGCAATTCTAGCTGTTATCGCCCTTGTCCTGGGAGCTTCAGCATATAAAACATATGCATCAGGAAATATCGGGACCTACATCAGGGATGCGCACAAATTTTTCGCATTGTCCGCTTTCGCGTTCTGTAACGTGTGTTTTATCCTGGGATTGATCAAACCAAGTTTCAGAAGTTGGGCGCCAAATTTGCCATATTTTTTAATTTTTTTATGTTTACTTTATTCTGCAGGTGCGATGTACGCTATGCATTTGAAATCAAAGTATAATTTGTAAACATTTTTCCATTAAAAAAGTATTTTTTCGCTGGTCTCTTAATTGTGTTGGAAACTGAACTGGGTTGGGGTTGCCTTTTTGTATAGTTATAAAATTTATCATACCTATGGGTTTCGACTTTTTGTTGAGATTAATCTACTCTGTGAGATTAGTCAAAGTCAGTTTTTAGTAGGTAACTATTATACTATATCATCATAATTTGGACAAGTTTAATAATAATTTTATGTTTAAAGCCGGTTGCAGGGCTGTGCTAAGTTTGTCAATTTACTGATGTAGATACCGCGAGGCTAGTCTATTTTAGTTACTTTCATTGCATCATGTATTACGGTATATTACTATGGGGACGAGCTGCAGACATCGAATCTATTTTTATTCTGCAGAAAAGATCGATCAGAGCCATTTATAATCTTCGCAGGCGCGATTCTTTAAGGGAACTGTTTAAGGATATTAACATAATGACGGTACCTTGTCAATATATCTATAAAACCATAATGCACATATGAAAAAAAAAAAACTTTTTAGTAAAAGAGGTGATAGACATCCCAAGTAACTACAGCTTCTATAACCAAGGCATTTCATAATATAAATAGCTGATGGCTGCGGCTTCACCCACGTGGATGTCGGTTATTATATACTAAAACCTTACTCGAGAACCACTCTATCCATTGGTGAAAACAGCATGAAAATGGGTGCAGTAGTTTTTGAGTTTATCGCGAACAGGACGACAGACAGAGGCGGCGGAGGACTTTGTTTTATAATATGTAAGGATAATATAAGTTTATTTATTTTCTCTCGCAATGGCTTTGCACAAACAGTTACTTAACAGTTTTAACTACAAAAATTCACATTATGAGAGCTGGGGCCTGACGTAGGTTTTATAAAAAACCTGTATTACAGTTCACCAGGCCCCACTTAGTAGCATCATACAAATAAACAGGCAGGCAATATGTATTTCTAATAAACAATTAAGACCAAAAATAAATAAATGAAAAGAAACAGTCAAAGGGTGTGTGGTGAACGGTGGTGAGTCTGTGGGTGAGTAGTGGTTACCCAACTAACATTTTGGTGATAAGAACAAGTGCTACATGATATATTTACGAGAATTTAAAGAACCTAAGGTCCTTTAAAGGCAATATCATTTGGTGATATAGCGCGTTTTAGCTGTCTTATAACCCTGATTTGGGCCCACAATTTTATGTAATGTAATAATTTTTCTTAGTTTACTTTTAGTTAAATTTAATGTAATAGTTATAGAGTAGGTACCTATACATGAGTGACAATAAAGAGCTACAATAGTGCTATTGAAGTAGTGCTTACAACATTAAGTTTATTGTAGGCTATACAATAATTTTTTTTAGTTCCCTACTTTATTTCCTCTAGAGGGCGCCATTTTTTATTTAATGTGACGTCACATAGCCTATAACCAGCGGACGATCAAGACGCTTCCAACGATACCTCATTTGTCGAATTGTGATGAGTGGTTTAGATGATAGGAGGGAACAGATGAACATACTTACATACATACATACATACATATATACCGGTCAAAATCATAACCCTCCTTTTTTCTTCGCCGTAGTCGGGTAAAAAGGCGCGTTCATAATTTTTTTAAATGAAGGATTTGTTTGTTAGATTTTTGGTGTTGAAAATATAGTATTTTTGCGTACTATATATTTCTTCTACAGTATATAGTACGCAGACCCGAAATATAGTACAATACTGATACGGTATTATCTATATACGGTACGGTTTGCAACGCTACTCCACATGCAAGGGTAAGATTTTTTTATTGCATGGTTTAAAAATTAAATCAAGTAAAAAATTAAAGTCTCTTTAATTTTCAACTTTATTTAATTTTTAATATTTTTTTGTTATAATGGAAATGGAAATACACAATCTGTGAAAATTCCATCTGGCTACCTATATTACGGTTCATGAGATACAGCCCGCTGACAGACAGACGGACAGACGGACGGACGGACAGCGGAGGCTTAATAATAATAGGGTTCTGTATGGGGTCCTTCGGGTACGGAACCCTAAAAATTACCTCAGCTATCCGAACTAAAGTAAACGAACTTAGGTTAGCTGTTGATCTACAACCAGTTTTGAGGTTTAAAGCCTAGTTTACATGAGAGAGTTTTTTGATCATTGAGAGGCGAGAATGCGCACTTTGCGAAACTCGTAGGCGAGAATCGCCAGGCGATTTATCACACTCATTTGTTAAAACTCATCGTCGATGCTTAAACCATGGTCTAAGAAACGATGCTTGAGTAAAAAATGAGCTCGAAAATCGCCAGTTCAGTCTCACCTCACGCAAGTACATTCTCACTCGCTACTCGTCTCGACGGATTATTAATTTATGATCTGTGTTCGCTACAGATGAGTAATGAGTATAATAAAATATGTCATCGATTGAAAACGTCATGACAAGAATTTATGACAAGGAACATAATATACTCACCTACGGCGAGATTTGTGATTATGACAAAAAAATTAAATACCATAGAAACATACTAAGAGACATTTTAGAACTTGAATATTACGTGTCCAAGATATACAGCAAAGTTTCCATAAAACAGTCTATCATGATGCCTAATGAATTTGATTATGATCAGCTTAGAAAGTTGCAGCTCCAGCTCAATAAAGCGATCGCAAAAGCTGGTGTGGTTTCTAGTAGGGTGACGGTAGAGGATCGCCAACGACTTGGAGACTCATACTACATGGCAGTGTGGTTAGCTGCATCGGTTGGACTTGGCCATGTATTCATTGGTGCAGTTATTATATCTATTGTTTTATATTCTTCCCACATGCAAGATTCTCATGCATCTTTGTTTGCTATAGCGGTAAGTCTCAGTTTCACACCTTTGACTATGATGACCGCAGGACATGCGTACAATCAGGCAGCTAGATACTACTGCAACTTGAAGAACTTGAACGCGACATGCCACCATTCACACTCAAGTAAATTTGTGCGTTTACGCAAATTTGCACAACTTCGGAATCGAAAAAAAAAATCACACAAATAAGAGAAATTTGAGCAAAAATCTACCAATTTTTACGTGTGTGTGGCTATCTAGTTTTATAAGTGTTTTCCTCTACCTCTAGCGGTGTACCTGCAAGTGTATAAGAAAAGGCGGCATCTGATTTGTTTTAGGGTTCCGTACCTCAAAAGGAAAAAACGGAACCCTAATAGGATTACTCGTATGTCTTTCTGTCCGTTTGTCACAGCCATTTTGCTCCGAATCTAATGGACCGATTAAGTTGAAATTTGGTACACACATGTATTGCTGTGACCCAAACACGGACGTATAACGTAAATAAAATAAATTTTTAACCGACGAAAAAAAAAGGAGGAGTTTCTCAAGTCGACCCGTATATTTTTTTTTTTTTTATGTTTGACCACGCATAACTTTTTAATGTGTCGTCCGATTTGAAAAATTATTTTTTTATTGGGAAGGGTTTTTTTTTAATGTATGACCACGCATAACTTTTTAGTGTGTCGTCCGATCACCCCTAAAGGTAGAAAAAATGGGGTTGATTGATTTTTCGCCAACTGCATTTTCAACTGTGAACCGATTCTGTTGAAATTTCGCACACATACATAGTTCTGATGACACAACCACTCATCATCAACACCAGGTCTTTAACCTGGAGTAACCCCGTGGAGTACCCTGGAGTGGATGGTAACTCAAAAACGAAAAATAAAAAACTTTTTTACTAAAAATTAAACCGACGAAAAAAGAACTGAAAAGAGAAAAATAAATAACTTTAATTTCGGAAGTCGGTGGCAAAAAACGAAAATTGAAAAGCGAAGATACGGACTTCCGAAATTAAAGTTATTTATTTTTACTTTTCAGTTCTTTTTTCGTCGGTTTATTCATCCCATCTATTCGAAAAGAACGACTTGGTTCGCCTTTAAGTGCACCCAAAGGTAGTGTTTTCTATAAGAAACTTTTAGCGGGCAGTAATGAGTTTTTAATCCTCTTTATAAGTGCGCGGCAAAAAATAAGTGCGCAGCAATTATCTTTTCCGCGCACTTTTTGAATTTGGAATATCTTGGTGTTCAGCGCCAATATTGTTCGAATAAAGACTGGCTGGTACGACGGGCCATAGTAGCGCCATGTGGGTACTGGGAAGTGTTAGGACCGACGTAAAATAAAATCAATCTGCCTAGCTTTTTCCCAAATATGTTGGGGTCGGCTTCCAGTCTAACTGGATTCAGCATTTAGAGATTGAGGAACAGGGTGGAAAGTTCACTCATTCTCTATTGAAAAGGGAGGATCAAGGCAACTGCCCAACGATTGATGTTGGAATCTTGTATAATGTTGATCGCGCGGTAAGCTCCCATTGCGCAATGCAAGATTTTGTGTTATTTACTACACAAAAAGATACATAATCTATCGGAATAATTACGACTTCCAAAATTAAAATAATTTTTACTTTTTAGTGTTTTTTTTTGGAAGTTGGTGGTTTTTTTTGTGAGATTATTTTGGACATTACTAACATCAGTGAGGGAAAACATGATGGGGAAACCTGAACTTGTAGTTAATAATTATAAACCTGTAATAGCCAACCCGTCTTGAGCAAGCGTGGTTAAAATATGAGGCACCTTTTATTTTCTCATAGTGGGTGATGAAAAGTAGAGTGTATCTTCCGGGCGCAAAATATATTTTTGGCTCGGGCGACGTACTTTGAATCCCTCGCTACGTTCAGGATTCTACTAAAGAATCCCTCGCTACGCTCGGGATTCTACTCTAGAATCCCTCACTTCGCTCTGGATTCAAAAAAGCGCCCTCGCCTTAAAAATATTATTTTGCTCCCTTATGAATCATAAGGGAGCAAAATAATATTTTTAAGGCGAGGGCGCTTTTTTGAATCCAGTTATGGCATGTATCATAAGTTATGATACAATCTACTATTGAAAATGGGGATCACTTTTGGGGGGCAAATAAAAAATAAAAGTTTTGCAAACTGTACCGTGTGATAAATAAATAAAAGGGCTTGTTGTGAGGATCTCAATCATATTTTTTAATGCTTATACAATAAATGCTTTTAAAGATATTTAAGACAATAGATGAAAATTAACCATTCACTCCTTATCTCAGAAACTACTGCGCACGAAATTTAAAAAAAAATACAGGGAATTGTTCCTTTTTCATAGATTACAGGAAAACCTATAAGAAGTCTCTGGTCTTAAAATAACGGGTGATGCCCGATTGCAGTTCCAAGTTCCCCAAAGCTTTTATTATTAACTAAAAGTTGCACGACTCTGTCTTGCTTGATCGAAATTGTCATGGTAAATTTCTCAATATTGTGCGTACAAACTTACATTTACAATTGGAATATATGGGAGAACATGTTTTTCAACTATAATGTTAAGTTTGTTTTTGGGATAAATTCATCGCAAACTACGGAACCTTTCATTGCGCGTGGTCCGACACGCACTTGGCCCGTTTTTTTTAGTATCTGATAGATTTAGAAGGATATCTACTTAACTGGTAAAGATAGCTATGGTTCTTATTGGCCATCATAGTAGCTATTGAGAAGCTACTGCAAAAAAATATCAGAATAGGTACTGTAGAGGCGCTTTACCGGCATGGTTTTAGATTAAATCTTAGGGCTTACAAGTTGATGGCATTTATAGGAGACAAACGTTAGATTTGTATTAATAATAGGAAAAAACAGAGGTTTGGAGCCTCTCGAGCTGTCAGGGCGGGAGCTAGAAGAATAAGTAAAATAATATGAGATACGTAGCTCCCTTTAAAGGAATAATTACCGTAGGCTCACGTCGGAGTTTTACATTACCTACTAAATTGAAATCAGTCTGTTAAGTACCTAGTTATTCAAATCAAGGGAATATCTTCTCCTGATATCTTTCCGAGGCACGGAGGAGTCTCGGTATGTATTGATGGTCACCCATCCACGGACCAACCCCGGCAAGCGTAGCTTAACGTGATGGGTCGACCCGTGTGGCTATAATTACTAGATACGAGCTCCTGCTACAAGTAAAATAAGGGACTTTTTCATGAATAACTTTTTTGATATCTTCCCAATGTCATGAAAGTTAATATGTCATTATTATACTCTTTGGTCGTCATTCAAATGTCAGCAACATCAATCAAGGATAGCAAGAATGAGTTATATAATAAATCCGATTTTAGTAAAGATAACATGATCACTTGCTGTAATGCAAGAGCCTGCTCTTGATGACGCTGTGTCTACTGCTGAGAATATCGGTAGTCGAAACGTAGCACGAAGCAACAGGGTAAGGTTCGCAGGCCCATATAGAACTCGTGTGATTGCTGATATTGGGATGAAATACTCTCGAACTGTTGGGTGGGCCATCGGTATAGGCATTTCCCATGTGCTCATAGGCGCCATTGTTATGTCCACAAGTATTTATTCTCTACACAAAGGAGAGTTTCATGGAGCTCTGTTTAGTATAGCAGTAAGTTTACATTCTTATACAAGTTACAAACATGTACAGGTTTACTTTAGGCAAATAAGATGATATACATGCATTGATTCAAATAATAATTAATGTTGTCTCATTGATTCCTGTTCAAAAACTATCTTCTTAAAATTCTTATTGGAGTATAGAATATTGTCTGAATTCAGTGATGATTCGGTAAAACCTAATATATACCCTATAACGAGAATTTTACCTTAATCACTGTTAAAATGTAAGTACAACAACTTAGATTACGAGAAATCATATTCAGCGCATGGGGTTTTATACAATATGAAAACGGTTTCTTTTCTGTTTCAGACTTAGGCTTCAGAACTTTAATAGACATTCCTACTTATTTCCTTCAGAGTGATAGATATTAGAAGAAATTATCAAATTCTTACTGAAAAACAGCCCCACATAATCAATAATTATTTTCAGTATAATTTTTTTGCTGCGGAAGCTATACTAAGTCTGAGTTTCATTAACGGCTGGTCCACGCCTATGCGGAGGAAACATCGACGGCAAGTTCATACACTTCTTCAAATCTGTGCAATACCTTGCGTTGTATGCGGAACACTGGCTATGTCAGTGTCTCGTATAACACAATCGACGACCATTCACGGGTTATCAGGTAACTACTCATTCGTACGATTGCGCAGTAACCGCTTTCCCCTCACTATTAATCATCGCCGATATATTGTGCGTAGATCTATGGTCATGTATCATTAAGACAATAAAGCTGCGAACTTAAATGGTCTTTCCAATGCAGTTTGGTTAGCTTAAGATCAGTTTCGCCTGCTCCTTTGGATTCAAGTTGGAATAAGAACACTTGCACTAGATATAAAAAGTAGTAATGCATCGATGCTTGAACTTCGTTGATCTATCGATCTACGCAGTATTAGAAATTTATATATACCGAAAACGGAATATTTTTATTTTATATAGTTGCGGCCAAAATACGGCATGTTATCTAACGAAGGGCGTTTCCGTTAACCGCAATAGTATAGCGTCTACGCATGCTAAAAAAATATTACCATAAAAAAAAGATTTTTATATTTTTTTATTGTAAATGATTCACAAAAAATATTAAATTGATACGGAACAGAAACATTCTGTACCGCACACTTGTCACAATTGTCTTTATACATTGAAATACAAGTGTGCGTGTACAGAGTGTTTCTTTTACGTATCAATTTAATAGTTTTGTGAATATTTCACTACTTCTATTTTTTTGTTTAAATATTTTTTTAGCATGTATGGGCGCTATACTATTTCAGGTTAACAGAAACGCCCATTGTTAGTTAGCATAATGTATGCACCGGACCATCCTATGAAGCCTTTACAAAGACCTGTACCTGTATCTGTATTATTAAGGTTTTTTAATTTGTAGTATTTTCCCATTGAACTGTAAAACTAAAGGTGCTTACAGATTTGCTCCATTTTTGACGCTCGATATGGTATTGTGATTTGATGATCCACAAGATCTGTCAGCTTCTTGAAAAATACAATGTTGATCACCTGTCGCTTACACATGAGAGTATTTTGTTTGATTACACGTGTCAAACATCAAAAATCGAGCAAATCTGTAAGCACCTTTAGTTTTAACCTAAAAGCAATTTTTGTTAAAATTAATATTACTTTTCAGGATTGATTACATTGGTTCTGACAGGGACGAGTTGGATACTTGGCCCCTTAGCCCTTAAAAGTGGATACCAAATAGGTTTAATTCACATGCTATTTGGTATAGTTTGTTTTCTAATGTCTACGTTCTGCTTGTGCTTCGGGTTAGTCAAGGACAAGTTCAAGAGATGGGCTGGCCAACCAATTGCTGATATCCTGGTGGGGCTTGTAATATTTTACTCATTTTTTATTGTCTATACTACATCTAAGAAATGTGTACAACGCTACAACATTATTACGAAGAGTCACAAATAACGGCACCATCTTGTTTTGACAATATAATTTTTGTGACAATTTTACTATGTTTACCATCGCTGCCCCCCCGTCAATGTCATTCAGGCGCCAACAGCTTGTTGTAGCACTCTACAGATGATGTAAGCTTAGATTTTTGTAAAGTTTATTGTACTTATAAAATTTTTATTTGTAGATATAAACCTTTTTTATTTTCTTTTATCATGTGTGCCTCCTTACACTTGTGTAAGGGAGCACACTTACCATCTCAGTGCCCCGAGTAAACCTTCACCTGCTTGTGGTGTACCCTGCTGAATAATAAACGAGGCCCTGGCAACCGACAAATTTTATTTTTAACCTACGAAAAAAAAAGGAGGAGGTTCTCAAGTCGACACGTACATATATTTTTTTTTTTTGTTTTTTTTTTTATGTATGACCACGCATAACTTTTTAGTGAGAAGTCTGATTTGAAAAATTATTTGTTTATTGGGAAGGGTATACCTCGAAGTTGGTCCCATTTAAAATTGGAAACTATAATTCACCCCTAAAGGTAGAAAAAATGGGGTTGATTGATTTTTCACCAACTGAATTTTCAACTGTGAACCGATTCTGTTGAAATTTCGCACACATACATAGTTCTGATGACACAACCACTCATCATCAACTCCAGGTCTTTAACCTGGAGTAACCCCCTGGAGTACCCTGGAGTGGATGGTAACTCAAAAGCGAAAAATAAAAAACTATTTTACAAAAAATTAAACCAACGAAAAAAGAACTGAAAAACGAAAAATAAATAACTTTAATTTCGGAAGTCGGTGGCAAAAAACGAAAATTAAAAAGCGAAGACTTCCGAAATTAAAGTTATTTATTTTTCGCTATTCAGTTCTTTTTTCGTCGGTTTAATTTTTTGTAAAAAAGTTTTTTTACAATTATTAATTTTAGAAAGAAAAAATGAAATGGCAGTATAACCATTTCTGAATAAAACTTTGCAGCTAAATGGCGCAGTCTAGTGACGGGCAGCAGCGTTACTAGCGGGAGAAGCTGTGACCTGCGTACGTATATTCTAAAAAATATGTTGTCTTTTCGAGTGTTATTGTTTTGCACGCTGTACTCTTGCGGGTTAACGGGAACGCCCTTTGCTAGTTAACATACTTTATAAGGGACGCATGTTACGACTCGACGAACACTTAGTGCAGCTAGAAGATGAGCTCGGAAAAATAAGGTGGCACATTCTAAGGGTTAAGTGAAATTCGAAGAGAGGGGGAGGATACAATAGCCCTTGAATCGAACAGTGTATCTTACCTCGTAGTGAAACTAACCGAGAGGTATAGCTTCAAGGTGGTTTTTTTGGTAAATTATAAGCTGATTATGCAAGGATTTTAATATATAGGTATAATCCATTAAATCATCTCTCTTATAGCGGATAATAATAATTATGATTTTATCGCTTAAGCGGCTGGTCATTAGCGTCCCTGTTAGCGTCCCTTCTTGTGATAAGGCGAAGACAATATAAAATGATTAGGTAATTAATCCTAACTAATAAAAATGCGCAAGTGAGTTTGTTTGTTTGTTACACTTTCACGCTTAAATGGCTGAACGGAAAATTAGCACAATGACATTACTTTTATCCCGATATTCCCGTGGGACCGAGGGTGAACCCGCGGGGCGCAGCTAGTCATTAATAAAAAAGTCATGATTATAGGTGTCGTAGGTATTAAGTAAGAAGTTGCATAATATCAATAATGTGATGTCATTATCATTGAAGTACTTATTAAGTAGGTATTGAGAGGCGATACAATAAAGTTTGTTTTTTTTTAGATTTATTAAACTTTTATTATACCTACTGATAACTTGATATGTGTAAATTCATACTCTTTGTCCCAGCCATCCCAACCTTCAAACACTTGCTTATTTTTTTAATTGCCTTGTAGTGCAGCTCTTCTATATGTATTCTCTGAGAATAATAAGCAGTGATATCTTAACAAACAATAATTTATAATCGCCTCTGCATCGGCATACAGCAAATATCCACATACAATAGAAAACTCGTTTCTGTTTTGCAAAATAGTTTCATTATTTTCTTTGAATACAGGTTTGAACTTCATAGATCTTTAAAAATAGGATATGACTTATATATTTAATGTTGATTTTTTTAGGGTTATGAGGAACAGGGTGTAAAAAGTTAGTGTACCATAGGGAGGAGGATCCTCCGACCAGACGAGTGTTGTGTCTGGCGGGCAACAGCCCAACGATTGATGTTGGATTCTTGTATATAATATGTTCATCGTGCGGTGAACTCTTATTGCGCGATGCAGGATTTATTTGTGTGACGTCAGGTCTTTGATGATGCGTAGTTCACATGTGGCGATGTAGATGCCGCCACAATTTAATTAATTCTTGATTATTTGTCCCCAATGGACACCATGATCAACATTTGAAATCTATGTGAATAATGTGAATTTGGAATGAGTTTAATGATAACGTTCACAGGTTATCAATATACTCAATCACCTTATTTAAAATATTCCCAAAGTAATATATTACATAGTAAGCCCCATTATCAGAAGTCGAAGATACATTTTCTGCTTCAGCCGTTTATCAGGCAAGTGTCATCTGAGGCATTTGATAATGTAATACGTCATGTCCTACCGTTTGTGGATCTCGAATTGTCCGATAGAATACGAATAATGTCACAGTGGGCTCCCGGTCAAAGGTCTACACACTCCTGCTCGTAGTGTCGCATTTATCAAAAGATATGGTCGTACATCTCAAACATTAGCAATGGCAACAATACTCTATTCCAGAATGTGCGTATCGAAGGCCATTACTCTTCCCCGAGTTTCCTTTATATGTTTAGATGCCATAAAGATAGCTGGTAGCGCACCGACTAGTTATCCGTTGTGATCGCTTACCTACCTGTTCTCAATCGAATTTAACGATATCGCTTTTAGTTTTTATTGTGTGTCCACTACTTCATGCATGTCTTTGTTTTATTCAGTTTTTTTTTTAAGAACCTTTGCGGGTATTTCATAAGTCAGGGTTAACCTTTGTTGCTTTAGGGAATGATTCAGAAAAAAAAAATTGTTCGTTTTGCTTACGTATAATTATTTAAATTACCCTTAAAACTAAGAATATCTTTTATTTGTACAAATCATAAAAAATAAGTGATTCTGTTAGAAATACATTGAATACTGCATTAGTGTATTACAGAGGTACTTTACACTAATAAATTTGTCGTCAATGTTGATAAGATTTTGGAAAAGATTTTGAAAAAAGCAAGCATCGATAGCACGTCTCTCCATTTTTAATACAATAAGGCAGTCTTCTCATTTTGTTCTTCGTTTTTTTCGAAACCAGTCAAGTTTTTACAAGTACACAGTAATCATTTGATCAGAACTAGTTACTCTTGAGTTTCTGGAAAAACGTAATCAACGGGGCGACGATAATGACCGCAGTTAGGATTGCGGTGAACGTAATCAGGGTGTAGACTACTGGGTCACTGTTCGCGGCGCTCACCCAGCTTCTGAACATGCCCTTCTCAAAGCCGTAGCAGAGACTGGTGTTAGCAGCTACGAAGGCAACGGTCCCGAAGCAAATATGGGTGATTTTGGATAGTTTGGAAGGAAGGAACTTTCTGAACTCGTAGGCATAGAGCGATGTTAGCCCGTTGATTAAACTGGCCACTGTGAATACTAGAGCCACCAACGCTGTTAAACAAATTAAAGTCAAGTCAAATTGAGATACTGCTTTGTTGCTGAATACAAGTGAACTTTCTAGAAAGATAAATAAGGTAAGCTCTCTAGGATTTCTACAAAGTCATGTTAAAGATTACAGGTTAATATAATTTTAATGTAATATAAAAAGGAGATAACCTTTAAAAAGAAAAATTGAGACAAGGTAATCTGAAACTGTCTCAGGGTTTGAAATATCATTTTACTCTTCAGTTATACGATACGTTAAAAGTCGGTATACGTAGGTACATTAGAATACACCACTCAATCTGTTCCCGTTGCTGCCGTATGCCGATAACCTTAGGCTATCGAGTAGATGGGCATACTTGACAGATAACGTCATACTTGGATATCTTCGTATCATTAATGCCAGCTGCAAGCAGGTTGTCGGAAACCATAACACATTTGGTTATTTCATGAACTTGAAATCTAGTATAATTTCTTTAACTACACTCGGCACTGACTTGGTTATTATGCACAACTTATTTTACAGCTTCTGGTGCGCCGTACCAATATATAAGAAGGCATGTTTCGTCCCGCTATGTTATGATTTTAATTAAACTGCTCTATTGACAAACTTATCTAGGAGATATTTTACATCTATGTCGTTTATTGTAAAAAAAAAACATACCACATATGCCGTGAGGAGTATTCCAATTAGTAGCATTTGGATTATTAGCTTTTTCTATAATCTTAACGAAACTGCCAGCGATCGCCAACGATGACCCAAGAGTTTGAAGAATCCAATGCGCTCGTTTTTTGTCGATCAGTTTCAGATGTGTAGACCAGGTATTGTATGGAGACAAGCTGAGGATGGCTTGTGCCATCAGAAGTTGGTACTGAAAAATAAACGGTGCTGTTATTTTTAATCGATTCCTGGATTGGGCAGCGTTTTTTAATTACGATAAGTGTTGAGTTTTGTATCAGAGGTGTTTACAAAACATTTGTCGTTGGAATCGGAATTAGATAAGCTAGCTTTGTAAAAATGGATAAGTACAGTTTAGCATGGTAAAATATTGTTAATTTCGGTCTTTTTTATTATACCGTCAAATTAAAAAAAATAGGAAAAAAATATGTTTTATGTATATATATACGTAACGATACACTATTTAACACTAATAAATTAAAAAAACACAATTCCGCAACAATTAAAACCACTCACCCCAAGTACACATAATATTATATGTATAGGTGTCTCTCCTAGCGGTTTCGGAAGTCTGAACACGAAGACTATGGTTACACCAACTAATATGCCTATTAATGTATGGCACAGCAGATTCAGTGACACCTGGAACGTCCGCAAATGGTAGGTCGCGCCAGACAAAGGTCCTGGACCAAGTTTCGATTGGACTCCGTTTTCAGTATCCATGATTCGTTTAAAAACCAGTAAGCAGGTATCCAACTTCCACCTTGAGCTTCAGACTGTGAATGAAGGCGTCTTGTGAAATATCAGCATGAAATAAATGTTGATAATTTTATCAGAGACTAACTATATGACTTGACTCTGCATGTCTTTTTTTTCTGCTTCATGATTTTACATTGTATATTTCCACATTCCATTCCAATTCTCGTACTTATTAATGTTCACATTCAAGTCGCAATCTGTCAAACTTGTCTAATCTGGTAAATTTATTGTATTTTTGGCAGATAGCGAATGAGATGGGAATGCGAACGTTCTTAAAAATTACGGGAATTGCCCTCTGATTTGCTCACGTCAATGTTAATTTAAGAAATAGATTTATCTAAAAAAAATATAAGTATTAGATTTAAGGACAATAACAGAATAGGTACATTATTTAGTTTTACCAACAAACGTAAGAATATTGAATTTTTGGTATTTCTATACGATATCTAAACCATTTTGCGTAAAGATAACGAGCCATGAAAATCAATCTACTGATAAGATATTACGTGAATTATGGAAATTCCAAACAATATCGATATCGAGTTAAAGTTTTACAGCGATTTTCAGTTGAATTCTGTACTTTATGGGCTAATTGTATAAAATGTACATTTTACTTATGTAATGTAACATTGTGAAATGTAATGTAACATTGTGTAATGCAATGTAACATTTTGCTTATGTATTTATTTATGTTTAATATTTCAAGCACACTTTTACCTAGGCGGACATAATGCCATACTTAGGCATTTTCTACCAGTCCACCTTTGGGTGATTCAGAGATTCGTAATTTATTTTTTAAAAGCTCTCAATCGAATTACTTTCGCATCTAAACAGTAAGCCTCTGAAAATAAACTATTGGAATCTTCTTAAAAGCTACACTAATGTTGGGTTTTGAGTTGCATTCGCCATTCTTTTTCATAATTTGCATTAAGGAGTAGGTAACGGTATCTAATGAAAATAATAGATTATTTTGATCATGCAATTCACTATCCTCTTTATTAGAATAATCCTTTGAGTAATTAGTCGGCAAAAGACGTTCGAATTGCGGCATTTATTTTGTACTTCATTCAATAACTAAGTCTTAATCACTATACAGCGAGTATCAGAAATGTGTCGTGTCGTTGCGAAAACATTATCAGCTGTCCTATACAAAACTTCAAAAGGTACACACGGCTACACATCAAGCTATACATTTCCAGTTTATAATGATCTCGCATTGTATAGGATTTCAGTACAATGCGAGGTCCGCTTATACTGGAAATGTATAGCTTGATGTGTAGCCGTGCGTACCTAACTGCAATACTCGACGCAAATACGTATGGGACAGCTGATATGTTTCTCGCGATTAGGTACGATGTTGGTCCCATGGAGAAAGTTGGTCAGTTTCATGATCTGTACTACACCCTTATATATGACCACATATTTCTGACACAAGCTATAGGTAGGTATCCATACAACGTATGCAATGATAACATTATTGTCTTTTTTCAGTAAAACACGTAATTTTTATTATCAAATCCGTTTATTCCCGACTACACCCAAAAGCGTAATGTGTAAATTCAATTTAAATTCAAACTTACTAGAGCAATTAGTTTCAGACGTCAGAACAAATTGCTGCATGCTGGGCATTTGCGCACACAAATAATGATCAATTAATGTTGCGACGTAGGTACTTAACTTGACTTAGACTATCGACTGAGGAGTGAAACCCCAAACGGAAGCTATGGCTCTCAAAACGGTGAGGGAAAACTTCGTGAGGAAATCGAAAATGAACGAAACGTCCTAGAACCAAAAATTATACATGTGACATCTACCAACCCGCACTGGGCTCGCGTGGTATATTACAGCCCACTCCCTCTCGAAGAGAGGAGGCCTATGTCCCAGTAGTTAGGTAAAGGCTTAGTATTATTTTTTGTATGAGCATTATTGGCTCGTAATACAGGCTTCTTCATTTTATACAGAGCAGAAATCGATGAACTTTTTTTACTTCCTATTTTCTTTTTGTCGACTGAGGTGAAAAACTAAAATACCTATTCGACTAGCTAGCAGGGTCATTGTCACTGTCACGGTTAAACACTCTATGACGAGTTAGAGAAGTTAGAAATAGATTAGATATCCCCAATCAAATAATATTAATTGACGACAAGAACACTTGAGTGCGATTGTTAACTAAGTAACTGTAGTAGGTGCTTGTCAATAAGTAGGTAGGTGTTTAATAATAGATGATTATACTATCAGCTATTTTCAGGCATGGCTGCAGTCATATCCATGAATCTACGTTATCCAGATAATTACTATCCACTCATCGGTTTCAAGGTAACAGGGTTTCCGGGTTCTCTTTAAAAACATGAACTATAGCTAAACCCTGTCTCAGTCACAGCACTGAGCGAAACAAGAACAATAATGATTATTATGATCTACAGCCTTTTCCAAAAGTATCTGATGAAATTTAAACAAACCCGGGGGGCTTTATTGACCCCTGTTCAGATTAAATTCTTACGCAATCACTCACTTAATTAGTAACACATTAGAAGGTTTAAACTTTATATCTTACCACCTTATTACAGCATTGTTTGAATAACATTATTAAAGAGTAGGTCATCAAAATCATCGACGAATGTAATGTTTGAAATTAACGTCAATTGTATAATAAAAAACGAGGAGCACGTGGCTAAGTAATATAATAACAGGCACACGGGTCGATCCATCAGGTTAAGCCACGCTTGCCGGGGTTGGGCCGTGGATGGGTGACCATCTTTGCATAGCTTTGTTTGGCTGGGTAAGGATATCAGCTAATAGTTTATTAGGAATCGATCAAATTGTGTATGAATGTACAATATGTTCATAGGTGCGTGATTACTCGATACAAAATTTATTGAATCAACAGCAAAAATAAGTATTCACTAATTGAGAAACTTCAACGTTCAAAGGAATTAGGAGTCAACTGAATAAACGACGTACTATCGAAGAACTTCATATCTTAGCAGTTTCAAAATAAAATCCCGTGAACACGATTACCACATCTGTTACCGCCCCGGTTCTATAACGGCCGAGCGCTGCAAGCAGAAACAGTCCTTAAGGTGCATAGATATGAACTTCTTCGATGGTACCTACCTATTTACAGAGTTCCGTAAAGTGTATAGTGCGTAGTGTTTTTGGTACTGATAGGGGCCAGACCTAGCTTATTCAGCTTATAATGTTGTCACTGCTGGGACAGGCCTCTTCTCTGTGCGATCCAGTGGGTCGAAAATCACGACTTGCACTATTGGTTCTGGTAGTCAGGATTAGTTAGACTTCAAGATACCCTATAATACTTGAAGAAAATTTAGCTTTGAAAGCTGCTACAATATTGCCCATCAAACCGATATTAATTACATAGTTCTATAGTATCCTCCAGGGTGGGAAGGTGACCTATTTAAACCGAGACCTCACAAACTAAGTGTTTATTATATCACACCTACAGCATTAACACCGTGTGTGCTAGGAGTAATTGCATCCGTAATGGGACGATATTCTCTGCATACTTGAACAATGTCATTTTATCATCATATTCTTGTAGGATGATAAAGTTATATTTGATTATAATTTAGTGCGCCAACTTCAATGATTTGCATTCTGTAAATGTCTTTACACGGCATTTAGATTAGCAGATTTGCTTTAAAACGGTTTCTGGAGCTCATAAAAACAATCGAACATGATCTACTTTATTAATACCTAGTCCTAATAGTTTTAACAACACTATAGATTCTTTTACACATCGTGACCAAAGGATTAATGATCATAATAAAGGTGAAGATGCCAGTGAAGGCAATAACGCCAGAGGTCACTCGGTCGCCCGTCCAGGTTCTAAAGGAGTCTTTATTGTACCCGTAGCAGAGGCAGCTGGAGGCAAGGGCGAAGGTGGTGATCCCCAAGACAATATGGGTCAGCTTGGAGACGGAGCTTGGAATGAACCTTTTCAAGGAATGAGCGAAGAGAGATGGTATCCCGGTAAATAGGCTCAACATCGTGAATATTACGGCGACTAATCCTGAAAATAGATAAATAACTGTGTTAGTGAACATTTAGAAATCTATTTATGATCTAGCTAGGTGGTTTTTATACTAATCTCATTGATCAAATAGCAAACAAAGTAATTGCGTAAGGTTGAACAACACTGGTTTAAATAGTAGGTACTATATGTAGCCCTCGGTAGCTAGATCAATAAAGATTTTCTTACATAAGAAGTCGGTTGATGGAGATCATTCTTAAAAGAAAAGTTGATCTGTAGAGCTCGAATAGTAATCTTCCCCGACAAAAAAATTGCCGTACAATTGGTGTATACCTTGTCATAACCGTCCATTATGGCTGTAAAGTTGATAGTATGGAAAATAATCAAGTTGATGTATTTGAAACTGAGTTTGCAATGATACAGTACTGCGATACCTCGCTGCCACTGTCGGTGTAACAAGGATTCAAACGTTCATATCGGGCGGCTCTATTACCGCCCGATATGAACGTTTGAATCCTTAGGTATAATATAAATTTTTTGGATCTCGTTAATCCAGTTAATAATAGCTAGATTACCTACATGTTTATCAGCTTTGTATCGACATTTTTTTAAACAAGTGTGCTCATCTTATCAATTTAACTAATATGTTATCTAGTTTATGAAATCTATGATAAATAATGTCTTTAAAAAAAGTTAGACGACATTTCTAAAATTTCATTCCAAAGGGTTGAGTTGAATCTACGTTTAAGTCTGATTGAAAGACCAAGCGATGTGAAATGTATGAGTGTTCTGAGTGTCTTAGAACATGCAGGCCTGTATAATATGAAGAAAGGGACATCAATCTACCAAGTCTTCCATGCGTTGTATTAAAATTGACATCTTTATACAGCATGATGATGATACTGCCAGTAATGGCCATAAATGAGCCCAACAGCTGTAAGATCCAATGCAGTCGTATTTTGTTGTTCTTTTTGAGACTTGAAGACCATGCGTTGTAGGGGCAGAGACTGAGGAACGCCTGTGACATCAGCAGTTGGTACTGGAATGAGAAATAGGGATTTATTAGGAGTTATATGAACTTGCTTTTTTACCAATTATTAGTAGGTAACCTTTAAATACACGTTAATCAGATTTAAAGATTGATTAAAATGTTTAAGATCAGATTATAGTATTATAGTTTATTATTATCAACTCTAGACTAGATTCATGACTTCAGATATAATTGCTGCTCATTCTTTTTCTGTAATATTTTATTTGTCTTTAGATATAATAAACTTTGAAAGATAAGTAGATGACTGTGATGGGTTCAGTCTAAGAAACAATTTGTAGTGTTTTATAATATCGGACCAAGAAAAGGCGATAGAAAAATTTGTGACCAATGAGGAAATTCTTCCATCACGGTGTTGGAATTACCCGTGCTGATAATATTATCAAATTGGAAATACAATCATATAATTATCGAAAGTGCATTTGTTATCATAGTTATTATAAAATAATTTGGAGATGTGTTCATAAATTTTTCGATACCTAAGGTTGATAAGATGGTTGGCGTTCTAAGATGTTATCGTTTCATGTGAGTTTAATAACAAAACTGAATGATTGTGGCCTAATTTAGCATGCAGAATAAGAATAACTTACGCCAGGTACACAAAGCAGGATATGAAGCATAATTATGTTATCTGGAGCAGACGTGGCATTGAACTCCTTGACAACTGCGAAGAGTATTGGTATCGCTACCGTTACTCCAAGCAGAAGGTGAATCAACACATTATATGATGAGAGAATGGTTTTACTCAAACTATTTTCTTCATTACTAAACATTGAGGACACCATTTTGACTATTCTACAACACAAGTTTTCAAAGGAAATAAATATTAATACTTATATTACAGTTAATTTGAATATATCTACATAACACAGTTTTTTTATATCACAGTCTAGAGGTAGTTTGAAAGTAGAGAGTTATTATTTGAAAACATTTTTCTGTTTGCGCGCGCGCCTCAAACGTTCCTGGTGAAGTGCCAGTAAAGTTAATCGTAGATTACATTTGATAACCAGCATGAAAATATTAATGAAAGATTACTTTTATCACGATATTCCGATTAAAATATTATGAAAGATATAAAAAATGTTAATAGGTAAGCAGATATGTATCAGGTTTTTGGCTAGGTACTAAATAGTTTTACTGCTATTCAATATTGTTTTTCTTCTGTTAAATCTCTAGTTTGTATCTAGACGCCACGACATAATCTTTAATTCGTAGAATCTCACCTGATTAGATTTATCATATAACATTATGTTTTACTTAGATTACTGCTGATTAGTGCTTGTTGAGCAATAAACCGCTATCCTTGATTGAAGATATAAAATGGCGAGAATCTATCGAAAACACATAAATATAGGTGAACCAATGACTATATATCTCTTTGAGGTGAACCTAATCCAATAAAAGAACATTTCGAGTGGTCAGTATGTGTAGGTATGTACCTACCGTCATTTCAGGTCTCAATTACGAATTATAAAGCTGAGAAGTTTGTTTATTGTTTGTTTGAACGCGCTAATCTAATAAAAGCGCGGGCGGGCGATGCGATGCGATGGGGTGCGACGGGCGAACAAGAAATTTTACGCGGAAGAATTCGCGGGCAGAACCTAGTTACATTGTTCTAAAAAGTTTCTTTTTTGTTTATGGAAGTTATGAAGCGATTACAAAAGTTCATTCACAGATAGAAAGCTACGCTACTGCCTTGAGCCATAGAATACAGTCATAATCGCGCGTGTTGTAACATAAAACATATTGGGGTTTATTTATAAACGTTTTTTTTAAGCTAAGGTTAACTAAAAAATTGTCACTTTAAAGTTAAGTAATGATTAGCGACGGTTTAACAATACATTTTTGACGTTTGAATGTCACTTACTTTTATAAATAAATCCCTATAATTATGTTAAAACACGCACATGAAGTCGCGGGCGGGGCCTAAAACGGCCACATTAGCAAATCCTCTAAAAGCAGTTCATTTCCTGAATTCCCAGCTGTCATTAGCAATTTCTCTAATTTGACACAAAAGCAATTCATAATGTGTGAACCATTTTACGAATCTCCATAGAAAACTGTCAAACAGATGAATTATTTCGTAATATGAATCATACGCAGATTATATTATGAATTGTCAGTTTGTGACATTTTACGATGATTCATAATATGTATTTTCATATTATGATTCTGCCAAAGTGATTGTTTTAAGCCCCGATAATTCCATTTGCTGGGGTGAATGACAAGATGTTTGATGATTAATTAATACAACAGTTAAAGGAAAAAGATATTGCTCACATTATGACTAAGTATTTTAGTCATCAGTTCCTGTTGTAAATAGTAGTAGTAGTCTTGTTGTATAGGAATATCCAAAGTTGTTGTTAATCACTTCAAACAGATGCAATGCAGCCAAGATGACCTGAACCTAATTGAAAGTTAAAGAACCAAGCCCTAAGGCCCCAACGCATATTAAATAAGGCGTGCTAAACACTTTCTCGACTCCTCGGCATTATTGGGAATAGCCAGGCGGTATAAAATCAACTACAACATGCCAATTCAGCGAAGGTAGATGCCGAACGGATTTTGCCGATCGGCACGAGACGAATGAAATCCGAATATAATGTAGTAACTTCCGGTCGACTTTGTTGGATTGAGGATCGATCAAATATGTTACAAACAATTAATATCTTTCACGTTGAGTAAGGTTTGAAAGCTCCATTTAGAAATGCAGGTCAAGTGTGGTTTGCATATTTAACGCTCACTGTTTTGGTTCTAAGTAATGGGGTATAAGCCTGTTAAAGTAAGGGTGGAGTAAGTAATAGGAAGTAGCGATAGTGTAGCAATAGATATTTTTTTTTATATTTCTTTCATCAGTGTTTTTTCCAAATCAAACGACCAAATAAAAATTAAAATATGGTATCTGTGCGCACAGCTGTCACAAGAAGAAAATTCTGAAATTAATCCAAAAAAAATAAAATGTAGGGTATCTTGTCAGTGTTAGTTACGTAAAGTACGGAATAGACTTTCAATTAAGTAATAACTAGCTTATGCCCGCGACTTCGTCCGCGTGGATATCGGTTATTATTATACTAAAACCTTACTCGAGAACCACTCTATCCATTGGTGAAAACAGCATGAAAATCAATGCAGTAGTTTTTGAGTTTATCGCGTACAGGACGACAGCCAGACGCGGCGGAGGACTTTGTTTTATAATATGTAAGGATAAGGATGAGTGAATTGTTGAGAGTTATTGTAGTGATCGTGATTAGTGTTTGTGAGTTTTGTGTTTAGGTGTAAAAATCATGTGTACACAGTGTAGATGACAAACTCAGAGATGTGTGTCTTCAAACAGCTGAAGATTTATGGGAATATACCAAAGGTAAGGGCTACCTACCTATATATACATTTTAAAACATCGTAGATGAGCAAGTTAATGATTATTTCTATCACCATGATTCCGTCCTCGCTTTTCATATCCTTTACATCTGTTAAGTATCTGAAATTGAGAGTCATTACAAGGGTAGGTCCTATGGGTTATGTAAATTAATGTTCTGGCCATTGCTGTGTATATAAGGCTTATAAAGTGAAGTAGGTTACAATTTATTTGTCGCAATTGGGGAAGAATTGTGGCGGTACCTACATCGCCACATTCGAACTACGCATCAAAGACCTGACGTCACACAAAAATCCTGACGACACAAAAATCCTGACGTCACAAGAATCCTGCATCGCGCAATTAGAGTTTACCGTGCTGTGAACATATATACAAAAATCCAATATCAAACAATGGGCAGTTGCCCGCCAGACACAACACCCGTCTGGTCGGAGGATCCTCCCTTTTCTATGGTGGATGAGTGAACTTTACACCCTGTTCCTCATATCCCTAAAAAATAATCTACAGTTGTACCTACAAATAAACTAACTCAGATACTAACTTGGAGTCCAAATTGGCAAGTTTATTGTTAGCATAGTATTTTTACCAAGTTGATATCCGCAAATCAGTTAATCGACGATACTGATAACATAATAAGATCTTAGAAAGATTGGCAGATTTTCGAATGCCCTTAGCTCCAGTATATAAGATTTTGTATTTCAACTTAAATAATAATTCTTGATCCATTATATTATAGGTTCAAATTAGCTTAACGTAATTCAAAATACAAAGATCTTATTAATATGTTACACGCGCAAATATAAAGGTATGCACACATTACAATTTACAGCACGCGTAATACCGGCCAATATTCGTGTTTGCGAATGTTTTCCATAATGAAATGACGCACGTTCTCCGGCAAGGTCCAGTCAAGGCTATATAATAAACCGGCATCGGTCAGCACAATTAAGGGGTCCCATTTGGACCTTTGCTAATGGAATTAAATCCAATTAGATTTTAGGGTTACGAGGTGAAGTTTGCCGACGGTAAACAAATGGCTTTCTATTAGGGTCTACACCTGCTGTTTGGGCTATTTGTCCACAGACAAATGTTGCTGTTCGGTTTGACGTTTTTGCCATTAATTAGTTTTATCTTAATGGTGCTCGTCTGCTGCTTATTGTGTTCGATATTTGCTTATATTAAATTGGTTCGATAATTCATTTCTCTGGAAACGATTGTGTCAGGTTATAAATGCAACAAATGCTATAATTAGAGTAGTTATGATGACTGTCAGACATATTTCTGAATTTCCTTCGAAATAATAGCGTCAGTTTCATGTTCAATGGTGAACTATGGGCTTTAGAGCGCAAGTTTCAAAAGTTAATAAAACGTATTTGGTCTGAATTCCAACTTCAACTAAAGTTACAATCTAGTTTTCCAAGTTTCCCACTATTCTCTTGTTGGATTAAGACAGAGGTCCGAGCGAAGTAGTTAAATATACAAATGTAGAACATACGTGTTACACATACTAACTTTTTCCTCCATTTAATGAGTTGGTAGCCGTATGGAGCTGACGACTGTAGACACATCGTTCCGTAGTTTGCGAACATCGCCAACATATCGCTATGACGCTCGCAACTTTTTCTCAACACAAACATGACTGGATAAAATCAATCAGAATCCATCTCACGAGTATCTGAGATCAAACACGCCAAGTGTTCCGAACTTGTTTGGCTTAGAGCGTGCTGGTTGCAGCATATTCGATAAAATCCATGAAAGTTCCGTAGCGAGAACATTTTCTCTTGCTACAAGGTTTCTTGCTACGTGCGGTTTTCGATCAAAGTTTTCCGTTTCATCGTCTACAGACAAGTGGGAGTTTACGAGCGTAGGCATCTCTCCGCAAAATGCCATGTCTGGGAATACGACAATTTGTGATTTACGGACATTTTTATGTTAAATTTTTCACAGATTTGTAGCTTGAAATAAAACAGCAGACCATTCTAAAGGTTTATTTTAGATGTATGATTGTTGATTTCTCTCCGGGACTATATTTCAAATGAGAATGAAAAGAATTTTTACATTTTATATAAGCTTTTTGAATCATATTTTCTGATCTGTGAAATTAAAGGATTTGAGTAACAAAAGTAAAATAGCAATTTCGTGAATTCTTTAATCTTGTATGAGCACTTTTTAAATGAACCTTTTTAAATAATTTTATGAGTAATTTAATCTAGAATAATTCATGCAGACTTTTAAGGACATTTCGATCAATGCACTGGAAATACTGAACCATTAACATTTTTACATCTTCAAATCTCATAGTCACTCCCAGCACCATTAGCTACAGTTGCAGCATCAATACTGTATGCCTACTTCCGGCCATTACACGAGCAAACAGTTATAAACACACTAGTAATTTACGTTCAGCATTCCCCTGATCCAAGGCGAAAAATTCAATAACATAGAGACATTTGTTAGCGCAACCGGGCTGGCTTTCATTTGGTGTCTCCCCTAGGCACTTAAGTTTACATTAAACCTGTCCAAGCGCGAAATTGATCTTTTAGTGAGGGGATCCCTCAACGAAAATATAAATTGCCACGCGATCCTATTGATATTAGCTACGCTCCAATGTTGAAATTTGGACGCGAAAGTATTTGTACTTCGCTTAACGGTTGTCCTATGTGTGGGGAACGACAATGGTCACTGCCTCACTGGTAGAGGAGTATATTTTGTCAAGCGAGAGTTATTAGGGAACTGAGGGAAATTGGTTTTTCGTGGTCATTGGACTGATAATCCTGCGCAAGTAAATATTATTTATTGCCACGTATACCTTAACTAAAGATTTGGCTTTGTTTCTCTTCGGACTTATTTTATCATCCGAGTAAAATCAGATCAGAAAATATGTATTAAGGGTAACAGCTGAGTTATAGATGAATGATATACTGATGTTATTTGCTGACATTACAAGTACAACAGCAAATAAAAAAATCAATTTTATTCTAGTCCCGGCAATAGGAACGTTGCGTGGGTAGAAAAAAATAATTGTTCCGTCAATCAGATAATAAAAAAATATTAGAAACGTATTTTTTGCTTTATCAAATTAATAACGAAATATTTAGATATAAAATGCATTAAATTTGGGGAGTGGGGGCTCCCTACGGTACAAATCAATATAAAATCTACCGAACAGTGACGTCATGCCACATTTTAACTAATTGTATTGCTTTTTGAATATGTAAAAAATGAAAAAATACGTGTCCATTATTTTTTTAAATAAAGAAAGCTGAAGGACAAAAAGAATTTGGTCTTCATCCCTATTCAATGTTCGTAAACTATACTTGCATTTCTCAATACTATACAATGGGCAATGTAATCTATAGCTTCCAACCTTTAAGTAAGAAGCATATACAATACGATACCTACTTAATTAATAACAAACGTATGTACACACGTATGTAGGTAAGCCGCAGAATAATGAGGTTTTTAATTAACAACCTACATCGATATAAATGGCAGGCATAAAGTACCCATCGCAGATTTACGCTTGAAAATTTTAAAGTAAATCTCCAGCGGCATGAAGTAGGTAACAGGTGAAATATTTCGATTTCCTTAAATGTATGAAGGTAGAGCTTTAGGCGTGCCTCTGATGCTGAATTACAGGAAGTGCGAAAGTGTGGAGCGAAGGAAACTTATGTATGTATGCGTGAATTATTAGGGTGTTGTAAGGTGTGAGCAAACTTTTGATGTAGGATTTACTTACATTTTATGAGAATTTTCTTATTTATTTTTCAAGCAGATTTTATTTTTTCACGATGATGAGGACTTTGCGTCATTGTTTTTGATAAGTTACTGAATGGTATAATTCGACAATTACATTCATTATGTACGCAAAGAATAATTCAACGTAAAATAATTTGCGAATAGCTATCTTATTAACAACTCGAGGTAATTATTTTAATAAGCCTTACGAGATTATCACAATAATATGGTCTTGTTCAACAATAGAGTCTGTAAAAGTAAAAATAATAAAATAAAGTAATTTTATAATAAAATCTCATCCATTCTCGTCTGACATCTTTGGCTTACCCCACAAATCTGAGAAGGAGGAGTGGGACGTAATCAAGGATTAATTTTCCAGTTGGATTATTTTCAATCCACCTTCGTATGTGCGCTTTGGATGTGTCTTCAATTTAAAGGGCTCCTCAGCTCCCTTTATAATTTGAGACGTCATTTATCTAGGTCGTGAACTTAGAAAGTGACTCGAATTACATCATGTTTGCGACTTTAAAGGCACTGAGAGACATACGCACCTTTCATTACAAAGCCTTCGCAAATCATGGTTTAGAATAAACCTTGATTTATTTACATAATATAATCATGAATGAAATACATACAGCTCTCTTGTGACAAGCCTCATGTAATGTAATTACCCGACTACGGCGAAGAAAAAAGGAGAGTTATGATTTTTACCGGTATCTATGTATGTAGGTATGTATGTAAGTATGTTCATCTGTTCCCTCCTATCTTCTAAACCACTCATCATTATTTGAAAAATGAGGTATCGTTAGAAGCGTCTTGATCGTCTGCTGGTTATAGGCTATGTGACGTCACATTAAATATGGCACCCTTTGGAGGACAGTCAGTAACTAAAACAAATTATTGTTTAATCGTACCATGTTGGATATCGAATGAAAGGGCTTAATGAACACATTTCAAAAATATATATATTATAAAGGCAAAAGAATAAAAAAAAAATTAAGTAATAAAAACTGAAAACCCAACTACGACTAAAAAGGTATAAACAAGACACTACATACAGACAAATTAAAAATCCGGAGTCACACGTAATCTGTTCGATTTATGCCGTAACACGTGTGACTCCGGATTTTTAATTTGTCTGTATGTGGTGTCTTGTTTATACCTTTTTAGTAGTTGGATTTTAGTTTTTATTACTTTAATTTTTTTCTATAGTTTAATTAGCGTGTGAACTTTCCTGTAATGGGAAATGGCTTTGAAATAACACTGTAATGAATTAATGATGCATGTACCTACTGAAAATGTGGAATTTATATTCTCTCTGTACTTACATGGGTAGGTTTTGATGATGAAGGTTCTTTCATTTCTTAGCGTGTATGGGGAGATTTATGATGGCGTTAAAATAAAATACAATTTCATCTCCGTTTCGGCCTCGTGAGGAGGAGAATTAGAAAAATCTACATAATAATATAATACCAGTTCTCATATTCAATGGGCATACATTACCGACATGATGACACTTATTACGTTTGTAAAGAGATCTAAATCGTGGCTAGACATGTTATGAATTTTTTGATAAAATACCTCGAACGCCTGTACGTTTGCTACTCTTAATAAGAAACCGAATCCTGTTATTTACGACCTTATTAATTGAAGATTTTTTATTAACTTTAGAGGTTTAAAAAATGATTTATTTACAGAAAGTTGGTTATGAAAATAATACTTAATTACTTTTCACAAGACAAGATAATCTGTACTTGGTCGAGAAAATGAAAATCAATTTGACTTAATTTAATTTGTTCATTTAAAACAAGATAGGGATGGGATACAACTCGAAACAACAGTATTTATTACGAAATTCGAATATTTTACTCGAGAATATGTTTCTCGAATGGTACTCGATCGACTTGGTTCTTTAACAGCTTTTAATTTATAAACTCGAGTTAAGTGAAGCTACCGGGAATACGTTAACCAGAAGCGGATATTATGAAATTTATTGCCAGTGGAAAATAAACGGTGTTTTATCGTGCCCCGACAATTTCCCACCGTCATTTAATTTAGTTTGGAATTTAGCATCAATTCGTTAGATTGTAATTGCTTTGAATTAGTGGTTCTGTATTAGTTTGTCGTTAATATCGTGATAAGGTAAAGAGCTCGATTTTAAAGGGTCTTAGTATAATTTTGGATATTTTGGAACATAAGGTCAATACCTACAGCATTTTATAAAACTAAACAGAATAAACTAAGCGCACAAGTCGTATCAATTTAAACTAAATCAGTGATATCGTTTACTACAATCTTCATAACTCACTCAAAGTTAAGCATAACTAATGCGGCATATCAAACCGGCAATGTGTATCGTACGTATCAGTAAAATGCGATCTATCACTAGAAAAGCGAGATGCATTACCGGCGGACATCCGAAAAGTATTTCCGGGCCTACCTCCTAGTACCTACTGTACCTACATTGAGCCATGAATGTTAATGAACGGGCCACATTCGAATGTCGAATGATTACAAAAACGAATTTCGAATTCTAAGCTTTTCAGCCATTGTTTTCTGGCAATGACGTCATTTTTGTAATGGCTAGTGGTCATTTGAATTTAGAAAAGGTTCTTTTAGGTCCGTATTCTAGAACAATGCTCAAACATGAAGCTTAATTAAAAACAAGATTTGTACATAATAAGTAGAGATTATGTGAAACCTTGCTTCTAAGGAATATAATAGTAAAAAATTACACTTTATTATTGGCGAACAACGGGCGTTAGTTTTAACCATTAACGTTCAGAAAGTCATTAGGAATCCAGTATAATCGACCGAACGCAAGTTGTGATGTGATAGTAACAGCTAGCCTGCACTTCTTCCTAGTTCAATTCCAATTGGAAAGATGGCGCTTGTCGGTCTCTCTAGGAAACACTTAATACTGAGGTTGAATTAATGGCGATACCGTTGATTTCCTACCGTATTTGTACTAAGGATATTAATAAATCTATATCACATACTTGATTAAAATGAACTGGATAAAGTAACGGGAATTTGTCTATTTAAGGTGCATCCTCTCGTGTTTAATTCCATGGAATACTTAAGTATTTATTTAGTAGTGATAATTTTATTCAATAGGTAAAATGGCTTAGGATTGATATTCTTTAGATTGTGATTGTTGTATTTTAGTTAGATTGTGCTTACTATTTATGATTTTTCTTTGAAATAATAGTGCGTGCACCTACGAATAGAAAATAGTTGTTATTACGAAAACTATTATTAGTTTGCGTCTAGAATTGAATTTGGCAAAAATTATTCGATCATTTATTTTTTGGTTTTGATTAAATTTCCAGAAAAATCTTTTTCTTTGTAGTTTACCTTAATGTTAAAAAGTAATCTGCTATCAGTCTATTAGAATTTTATATTTTTCATTTGCCCGCAGAAGATGTAAGGATAAGCTCGATGTTTATCTTTGAAAATTTATGCATAAAGCGTGTGAGTAATTACTCTGTGGTAAGTGGTAAGTTATTTTAGTTCTTTATGATATTAATCTATTTTTTACGTTGAATGATGCAGTCGCTTTATAGCGCTATGTCATCATCAGTGGGCGGTGCATGGATGTGCGTTAAGGTTCGTCTTGATAGGCTCAACCATAGTCGGTTCAAAAATATTCTAACGTTATGACACTCGTGGGTTGCAGCTGAAAATCAGCGTCAGGTGGTACACTTTGTATTTCTATCTGGCATTATGCTGAGCTGAGACCCTTTTGGCACTGTAATGACTGTTTTCTGTTTTATAGTTTTAAGGTGTCTTTTTCTGCTACAATGCCAATAAACGCATATTCCTTTCATTCTTTAAAAAAGTATCTGATGCACAATTTGTAGTGCCACTTACAAATGTAGTGCTTTGATTTGATTAAATTTGAATACTTGAACCCGAAATTCTAATTTTAAATCACCTATACGTTTTGCATTTGACTAATGAGTTTGATTTTATAACCTCACGTTTCGGCAATGATTCTTAAATTTCAATTTGAGTTGATTTCGTAGCCTCAATTTTCGGCAATGATTCTTCAATTTCAATTTGATAATTTAATGTTATTCAAACAAAATTGTTAGATTAACTGGAAAAACCTTGAAACCTTCTAAATGTAGACGAATGTGTTACTAATTGCCTCTAGTGAGGGACTGCATAAGACTTTAATCTGAACAGGGTTTGGTTTCACTTTCATCAGATACTTTTGGAAGAGATCATAGTTGTTTTGCGAAGTCACTAGCTATGCCCAAGGCTCCGTTCGTGTAGAGAATATTGTAGATTTGAGTATAAAGTCGGCCAGATTCACTACTTTTAGATGCGAGTGTCAAGAAACAACCGGTCATTTGCTATTGTCTAATTTGTCAATAACCACGATCCTTGACTATCCTTTTTATAAACTGATGTCAACAAGGTCACTGTAAGATGGAGCCGCATTTCCAGTGGCATGATTGTTCTTTTGCAGGAAGTCAATTGTTTAGGCGATGAAAATATTGTGTTTATCTTATGTGTACATATGACATGTGCGAAATAATCATTTTCTTTATTTATTTATTTTCTTCCAAAAAAGCCTTTCTTCTTTTCAATCTTTTGCATCTTCTAATGTTGTATACGTACAACGGTTGAATATTCAACTATACGAAAACTCAATTTACTACGGTTGCGGAGAACAGAGCAGTTTCGTCGCTTAAAAGCAGATATTGGCCATATTAAGGTAACCTGGTTAGTCTGCAGCCGTTGGCAAAATGGATTAACAAGGAAATGCCAATTTAAAAAGGATAGAAGAAGTTTTGTTTAAACCATAAACTAAAGTGGTTTATTGTGGAGAATAGAAATGGGATAGCCTATTCTTCATGTATTCGTGAAACAGTTGTCGGTTATGGGATTGCGTAAAGAGAATGGACGGCATCTTTCTTTAAATAACAACAAATTACCACCTAGTTCACCCAGCGTAGTTATCATGAAATTTTTTCTTTCTTTCGTTGTTTCCCCATGAACGTTCATTGTGGCGATCCTTTTCAGCCATGGATGCCTTTACGATAATGATGAAGCCATAAACATAAGCTTCCATTGCATACCAAGCAGTAAGTTAGTATTCATTTATCCTCCCCACTACTTTCTCTTATTCACCCCTTAGGATCCACTCCAGTTAGTTTTTAATAGTTTATTTAGCACGTACGAAAAGTAAGTGAAAATGTATTCATGGCTTCGAGAACGTCCTTCCATCTGTTGAGTCAATATTGGAGACACGCGTCTCCCAAGCGAGGGAATTTAAATTGCAAATAGTCCCCCTGAAACATTGAATTGGGAATATTATAAAAATATATGGCGAATTTGTTTCACGTACTGTGTAACGTTCAAGTATCATTACGTTTGATTTATTGGGAATTTTCGTGCATGAAACCGAAAAGGCAGTTCTGGATGGTTCTGAAGTAGAATAAAGGCTCCCACAAACAGGATCGACGCGACAGCGCGACGCGACTCTAACAAAACAATTTCTGAGAAAACTTCACGGCGAACAATGCAGCGGCGTCGCGTCGCGCGACATTTCGCGGCGGTATGTAAGAGCCTTAACCTTACTTCTTGTTAATAATAAACCAGCTGGGCTTTTGAAATACATACACACACATACACATACATAAACTCACGTCTTCTTCCCATGGGGGTAGGCAGAAACTACAGAACGTAATCAGCTACGATCCTTACACATTCCTTTGTTTCGTTTAAATACATGTACAGTACGACACAACTTAGATGTAGCATCGGCAAAATTCGTAAAACCGATCACCATCCCAACTGATTGCGCCTTCTAAATCTCTAATCTTTATTACTGCTTTGGTTAAAAATGATCTTTACGCAAACGCAATAACTTGTAAAGTCATATAAATACATTCATAAAATTGAAACGAATGAATGCAGATTTCCAAATTTATGCTACATCTAAGTTTTGTCGTACTGTACATAAGTAAGCACACACTCTGTGCTTTGAAATCCGGCGTTTCAGTATTTCATTGTCTAAACTTTAGAGTACTAAAGCTAAGTTGTTTCTAACTGTAAATCAACCTGGCTTTTCTCACATTGGTATCTAAAGCAAAACTTACCTGCTCGTCAATTCTAAAAAAGAAGCTAAACGTAAGTAGGTAAGTAGCACCTTCGTGACTCGAACTACCAACTGACAGAATGTAATAGAATTACTCAACATAAAAGATAAAATCATTACTCATACAAATAAGGCAAGTAAAATACAAGTTCATATCTGTAACAGGATCAAATTGTCTGTCATCACCCTGTACCTACTCTGAAACTACACTATATAAAACTGTATAAGCTTAGTCGCACTAAAAGTTAGTCTTTGTATTTTCGTAACATTCAACTTGGCTATAAAATTATAACTTGCAGACGGGTCGACAGTTGGGACTGGCTCTTGGATCTAGCTGAATGCTGGTCAGACGGAAACTTCAAAATTAATTTCGAAGTTTGATCGAAAAATGTTTTGCTCTGTCGTCAAAGTGAGTCGGCGATGTGGACCTATGCTACTGGGAAGCGGGGATCGAGCGAGGTGATGTTAAAAACTTCGTCTGATGAGTTTTTGTTTTAAATTGTGTTAAACGAGTTTTGGATTTCCCCTTTAAAAACTGCGAGTCGGATAGAAAAATGTCGTCATCGAAAGACTAAATTATAAATGATTCTAAATAATTTTCAAGTCAAAACGTGACAATGAATAATGATTCCTTATCACTTCAAATCTTTCCCAAATCCGAGACATTAAAAATTACCGCTGTCATATTCCGCAAAGTTCATGAGTTGTCTGTCAAAAATACCTCTAGATACACGTCATCGAAATATAATCAAACAATACCCACTCAGCTCGTCTGGAGCCGTGTCATTGATGGACGGTGTAGATTTAATAGATGATTTTTCTAACATTTCAAACAATGAGGCGCGTATCATTAATCTCTGGACTACCGGTAACGGGCCGTACTGCGGACAATGATAGCTAACTACCTACCGATGCTATCGGATTAGATGGAACTAATCGATTTACTGGTCCCCGGTTGGCTTTCATTAAAACTATTGGGTCAAGATGTGGTTATGATGATAAGTGTTTTGCGCCAGTTAACCCATTACTGTTATGTCGGGGAGCCAAAACAAATAGTAACTAATACTCTATCAATTAACCCGACGAGATACCATCTCCCGTATTGTAAGATGCAGTTCAATTACAGCTTGTAAGTAAACTTGTTAGCGGCGGATTGGTGTTGGAATTTCACACGGTGTAAAACATAAGATCGAGATTACGATGCCGATGGTGAATTAACAAAAGATATGTTTAATTCAATCATGATGTCTTAGTTGCTTTTAACATAGATTATAATATTAACGGAAGCTACAAGACTGCTCACGATCCCAAATAAAATGCGTTTTTATTGGACGAAGTGCCGGAAGCATATTTAGTAGGACAGGTACTTAATGCAAATTAATTGATCGCTGGTCGACGTCCCGGCAAAGTTTTGTCCTGCCGGTAGTTTTAATAATACTAGATTATTATCCCCTGTCTAAATAGAATAAACTAGCAGAAGTTATCGCGAGCGAAAAGCGTATAAAAGCAAACACGGTTACTTAACACGGTGCACATAAATAAAACTAAGATATTTAATTGGTAGTACCGTCCGCTCAAAGCTTGTATTGTTGCTATCAAATTGTAAATACGAGCGTTTGCTAAATTGCCACAAAGCCGACGTTTGCGGATACACGTGTGTGATGGAAATCTCGTGTCAACATTGTATTTTGGTTTGCCTTTATTGTGGTATGATTTACATAGTAGGAAGTCAGACCTAAAATTGTAGGCGAGTATTCCTATTGGCATAGAGTCAATAATGTTTTAACCTACTCGTGTAAATGAATAAATCAATAACCCCAATAAATTTGAAATAATTTGAATTAGGCCTGGATATTTACGAGCGTATTGTGGTAAGTCAGATCGGGCAGTACGACTGTGACATATAGATACGAGTTTACAACCGGTTTAACTGTGGCTCTCGAGATGCTCGCACCATGATATCTTTGCAAGAGTCGGAATGGCTCCAAGGAATTCTTTTCGATATTTAGAGGTACCAACAGAGCAGATAGTGACACGCAAGCCAATGTAGGCATCGATGAGCACCGGATTGAATTTTAAACAAGAACATTTGCGTTTAGCGAGGTACTTATAAATTAGGATTTACAATGAAATTAATACTTGTTTCAAACTTCGCAGGGGAATTTATAAAAGCTTATGAAATCTATCGTAAAACATTTCAGTGACGCTAATTTATAAAGTAAACAGTGCTTATCTGTGTTGCCCTCATGAATATTCCCTTAACAGAAGCTCCCACATTCAGAAGTAGAACAGACAAACAAACTGTTAAACACATTATACAAAGTTACACGTTAGGCGGCAGTTTCACGACCTGGTTGCATAGCAGATTATAAACTATATACATTACTATACATAAGTCTACACCTATCTAAAGTAATGTATGTAGTTTATAATCTGCTAGGTATAGGTACTATTACCTACCTAGACGATAAGTATGTACTTATATGAAACTGCAAATCCCATGCCTATTCGTTAATCGTAGGACTACGATCAGCTGCCGTCATGCGGAAGCACATCTTTGATCTCGGCACTAATCAATTGGTATCGATATCTCGGATGTTCGACAATCGAGTTAAATCGAAAGCGATTCAACCCACGCGCTGCCTGTCTTATTCTATTAACGAAGGATTGTGATTAAAGTTCTTTATGAAGCGCCCACGGGATGTCGTTTTTATTGTTTGTTTACAAAGTGAATGCGGTCCTATGAATGTCCGTTTATCAAATAGACGCTTATAGCAAGATCTGACTGTACTGAATTTACTTTGCACATAACTTGCGAGTTTGTTTAAGGATATTTATATTTACGGCATGATTATTCATTTTTGACTAAACTGCAGCTTTGTACAGCCAAAACATAAACGATAGCTTGCAAGTACGATTGCGATACGCCATCGCAAAAATGAAATATGTAGGTACATTGTATCATCCGCAAAGCGTCCTCAATTAACACAAAATATACTACTGACTCCACGACTGAATCACGAAACTCATAAATAAACCACGTATACTTAGTGAATATCGATGCAAAGTCATTTCGTGACCATTAATGTGAATTTGAAAGTCGAACATAACTCGAACAATTAACCGGGGACCATTAAACACTGATATAATAATGTCGAAATTATAAAATATTGCTTTCAGTGCGCCTTGGGACTATCGGGGCATCGGGCTTACAAATTAACAATAAATATTCATGCGGCCAACGATTACACACACTGAATCGGTACGTTGTATCGATGTTGATACGTCGCCGTCGTTGTATCGATGCAGCCACTGTGTATTACAATCGATTTTTATAAATGTGCACGTCATTTTTGAGTAATGATTTCCAATAGGTTTTATAGAACATACGAGTCAAGCCTTTAACTTATAATAGAATCTGACTATAAAACTTGATAGCCCGGGATTTTTCTGAACCAATCTGCAAATTAAAGGAAAACGACGAAGGATTATCGCCCGTCATCCTTTTGTGGGACTTCTTTGAGATTGACTTGTTAATGGTCGTCTCGTCAGATTGGTATAGGCTAAATAATTAGCATTTGGCCCTAGTTGTGCATAGTTTATTTTTATAATATTAAGATTATGAGGTTAAGAAAACAAGATTTTTGACTTTTCAAAGTTCACAGTCTTGAACGTCCTCGTGAAAGAGCTTGAGTAGGAAAGCCCAATTCCTTCGCTCGCATTAAGGATAACTGTGATTCACATTTAAGAGTCTGGGTGCCAGAGATTTGCACATATGTCATAATAATATCTGCGGGTTAATTGTGTAACACACGTCTTACAATAGCAATGTTTTTCATCATTTTGACAGTTCAACAATATTCATTGCGTCATTTACGTTGTCGAACAGACAAATTTTTCGAACATATTGATAAGAAGCAATTTCCTTCAAAATCCTTCAGATTGCAATTGAGAGTTGTCGTAGTTTTGCCGTTGAAAAAGGATGAGATAAGATCATTGTTAGGTTAATAGCAAGCTATCTGCCAATTCCGTCTCTAAAAACGCAGTAAAAAAAAAAATTAAGCAACAACTTGACTTCTCCATGAGACGGTTATTAAACTCGCCTCACAAATACAACGTCTAAGTGAAAGTATCTCACACTCCTCTTTGTGAAGTTTAAGTCAATAAATACTGAATGTATGACTGATGAGAAACTTTAATGATTAATGGTGTTGAGAGCTTCACCGTTGCCTTAACTGTTTGTTAAAGATGAGTGTTCACTGGCTATTAAAAATGTTGAATGAGAGATGAGGAAATTGCCCTGTAATGTCATCTGTCGTCGCAGGATGTGAGATGGCCAAGAAACCAAATCATTCAATAAGATAACCGGTTAATTAGTAATATTATAAATACATAATCATAATAAAAAATATCAAGATAATAATATAAATAAATTATTAATCGAAAAAGTTTATTTTGCGTGAAAACTTATAAAGTTATAAAAAGTCTTAGAAAAGGTATTGCACGATTTCTTCAACTTTTTTAAAGGTTTGTAGGAACTGATTTAATCACATATAACAAATCACGCCTTAGACTTCTTGCCGTTGATTTTTTTTTTCAGCCATGTTGCACACCTTCGCTGGCGATAACTATTGCGCAACATTGATCGCTCAGTGCGCACGCACCTTTAATGATGATCCATTGTATAATCAGTCACTTAGATCAAGCGCCGAATAAAACTGTTTGCTTTTGGTTGCGTATCGCACTGAGATGTGACTGGTGAATAGATGAATAATTAAATAGCTGTATGTTTTTATAAATCAGTTAAAGACAGGTTTGAGAATAATCTGTTAATACAGAAACGGTTTTTCATAAACAGTTTTTTTATTATGGTTGTTCTGATTCTTGTGGTACTTACAGTACTTTTACCATATCTCCAGTTAGCTATCACATCGTGACTGAATAGATACCTAGATAACAGAGAAACCATGATAATATATTTTTTGTTATTTAAATAGACACTGTAACACTCAAATTATTTGACCGTTATGGTCAAATAAGTTGAATATTACGGCAGTGTTGCAGGCAAGAAAATAACAAAGAAAATCAGTCACGCAAATAACCCATGTCTAGATGGCGCCACTAGGTGAACACTTAAGTAAAAACAGCTCAGGTTTCAATAAGTGATTAAAAATAAATTTACGTAAACATTTTGCAGAATTTTATCATTAAAGTGAGGCTACAAGGACGATACATAAGTGGAAGTGTTATCCAAGACGTTTGTGCCATAAATGTGTTAAAAAACTCAGAACCAATATTGAACTTAAACCGTAGGAATTTTTCATAATTTAAGTGATACTAATGGTTTAACAGTGCTCTCAACACCAGGCAGGATTTAACAGTGTACGGACACAGCAAGTAGCTGCAATAAACAGGTGAAACAGTGAAAAACACTACAATACACGTCAAAAAATTGTGCAAAAATGTGTGGAATGTCAGTCGAATGACTCAAGGTTTCTAACGTTATTATTTGAAAAAAAACGCAAAACACAGGAACGTTAATTTCACCATCAAAAATAAGAAACGAGTGGTGCAGAGGCGTGGACACCGACATCAGAGAGCGTAAACAAAGTGCCTCGAGTTCGGTCCTAGAAATCTGTGTTAATTTTTGTATTTAAAAAGATTTTTAAAACACATTCATTCCACAACATGGCAAATAAAAACAATTGCGCCGGTTGTATGAACACATTAAAGGCTAGAGAAGAATACCTTCAATGTTCTACTTGTAACTTGCGGTATGATCTACTTTGTTCCAATACGACCGTCAAGAGATTCAAAGTAATGAAAGTTGCGGACAAGGCTATTTGGAAGTGTCAAGTTTGTATTAGTGGGGCACCGAAAACGAACAACACCGATACACCGGTACGATCAATGAGAACCGATAGCCCTACTAGTTTACCGTCAAGCCCGACTAATAATGCAGGGAACCTCAGTTGGCAAGTATTAAGCCCCAAAACTACTTCTAAAACGAATCAAAATGCCCCTACTGATCCGAATGTAACTCATAGGAAGAAAAGTGGTCAATCCATGTCGGTTTCAAATAATCAGGAACAGTGGTTGAACGAAAGTACCCTAAGAGATATTATCAAGGAAGAATTGGCCACGGCTTTAAAATCTTCACTTAAAGAGTTAGTATCTGAGCAACTGAAAACTATACAATGTGAAATATCGGAGTTCGCAGTTTCGTTCGCATTTTTCAATGAGCATTTTGAAGAGTTCAAGAAACGTTTCGATGAAAAGGACACCCTAATTAACCAACTGCGGAGTGATAATGCAAACCTCCAGCAAAATGTTAATGAACTTACTACTCGATTATGTATCATAGAACAAAACATGCGCGAAAACAACGTGGAAATTAGCGGCCTGCCTGAGAACAAATCCGAGAACCTGGGGAGCACGTTGCAAAAAATCGCGAAAGTAATAAATTGTGATATTGGTGACAGGAACGTTATGCAAATCACAAGAGTAGCCAAATTTAACAAAGAAAGTAACCGTCCACGCACTGTGATTGCTAAGCTCCATAGTCCTCGGCAACGTGACGAATTTCTGGCTGCTGTAGGAGTCTTCAACAAGCAACATCCCTCGGACAAATTGAACTCACATCACTTAGGAATAGCTGGCAACCGAGTGCCAATATTTGTAAGCGAGCATTTATGCCCTACTGGCAAACAACTGCATGCAGCAACACGAAAACTGGCTAAGGAGATGTCTTGCAAGTTTGTCTGGATACGAAACGGGCGCATTTTTGTCCGAAAGGATATTTATTCGAAGCCTATATACATTCGCAATCAGGAAAGCTTGAAGCTAATGAAAGCAACTGACGTCACTATATAGATTTAGATTTTGTTGAAATGATAATGTTCTTAGCGTTGTTGTATTCGCAATGCTTGACATTTATTATCAAAATGTGAGGGGGATGAGAACTAAGACGGATGATATCTTTAAAAATATTTTGCTCACTAGCTATGATGTAATAGCATTTACTGAATCTTGGCTGAAACCTAACATCACTAATGGAGAGTTCATTGACCCTCGGTACGTAGTATATCGTAGAGATAGATTAAGTTCTAAGGTATCCAAAAAAGACGGGGGTGGAGTCATGGTTGCTGTTAGTGACAAAATTAAGTCAGCACGAATTAAAAGCTGGGAGAGTGATTTGGAAGATTTATGGTTATCTGTAGAGTTAATTGTTAACAATTGTACTAAAAAAATTGCACTTTGTGTTATCTATATGCCTCCACCTGTCAAACTAGACTCGCTAAAGTGCTTTTTAAATAATGTTAGTAACGTGATAAGTTGTGTCGATGATGTTGTTATTCTTGGCGACTTTAATTTGGGTTTTATTGACTGGAACAGGCGAGACGATGACCGACATCTCTCACCGTCAAACTATGAAAATTCACTGGGTTACTTGCTGGTAGACTTTTTGTCAATTAATGAACTCCATCAATTTAATTCTATCCCTAATGCTGACTGCAGAGTTTTGGACCTAGTTTTAAGCAACATATCGGATGTAACAGTAACCAAGCCTAGCGACCTGCTAAGTAAACTGGACTCTCATCACCCAAACTTACTTATCTCAATTCCTATATCTAACGTAAAACCATTAAAACCAGTATATCGCTCCGGCTACAACTTTTTCAAAGCTGACTATGAACAAATCCTTATTTATCTTAAAAATATTAAATGGGACGATACATTTCATAAATGTGCTGATGTGAATGAAAGGGTCGACATCTTCTACGGGGTACTGCAGAACGCCATCGATAAATTTATACCGAAATATATAAAGAAAAAGTCAACATTTCCCTCTTGGTATACGGATTCGCTTATTAAGGCTCTTTCTGAAAAAGAGAAATTCAGACAAAAATACCGAAAGTATAATAATCCCCGAGATAGACTGACCTTTGAACTGCTCCGTAGTCGCTGCCATACATTGATAAATAACTGCTACAATGCATATAAGTATAAAGTTGAAAGTGATATTCCCAAAAATCCTAAAGCATTCTGGCGGTTCATAAAAGATAAACGTCGTGGGGAATCATGCATACCTGCTGACATGTCTATGAATGATAGGGTAGCTAGCACTGGTCCTGATATCGCAAACCTTTTCGCTGATCAATTCGTATCCGTCTTTAGTCGAAACCCTGCTACTACTAACAATACTTTCAATAGATTTTCGGGTATTAACAGTGTTATAAGCACTGTTACGTTTACAGAAAAACAAATTTTTAATAAACTAAAACACATAGACATCTCTAAAGGTCCTGGGCCGGATTCTATACCGCCTTCGTTCATTAAACGCTGCAGCCATGCTCTCTCCTTACCATTGCTGCTTATTTTTAATACCTCTCTTGAAGAAGGAATCTTCCCTGAGGTATGGAA
Organism: Lithophane leautieri; assembly: GCA_949152455.1. Classification (NCBI taxonomy): domain Eukaryota; kingdom Metazoa; phylum Arthropoda; class Insecta; order Lepidoptera; family Noctuidae; genus Lithophane; species Lithophane leautieri. The sequence goes on along the minus strand of OX424471.1, from coordinate 15,114,817 downwards.
AGGCGCAAAAATAGTACCTGTATTTAAAAAGGGTGATCCTGCAAATGTTAAAAACTACCGCCCCATCTCAATCTTATCGTGCTTTCCTAAAATCTTTGAGTCTCTTGTTTGTCCGATCATCACTCGCCACATTGACAAAATTATCTCACCAAATCAACATGGATTTAAAGCTGGTCGCAGTGTGGAAACGAATCTTGTCGAGTTTGTAACAGACGTAACCCTAGCTCTTGACAAAAAATTAGAAGTAGATGCCGTATACACGGATTTTAGCAGTGCGTTTGATAAAGTTGACCATTCTCTGTTACTTTCAAAGTTGGAATACAATGGTATACATGGCTCACTATTAAACTGGTTTTCGTCCTATCTATCCCGTCGATCGCAAATTCTTATCGTAAACGGTTATGAGTCTTACCCATACTATGCGGATTCAGGAGTTCCTCAGGGTTCTCATCTCGCACCAGTTCTGTTTTCCCTCTTCATTAACGACATTATAAATGAAATCCATCACTGTAAATATTTAATGTTTGCCGATGATCTTAAAATCTATAGGACTCTCAATTCAGATGTAGATGTTACTCTGGTTCAAGAGGATTTAGACAGGATTGAGCAATGGTGCCACTTGAACCGCATGGAGCTTAACGTAAAAAAATGTAGCCACATACGATTTAGTAGGAAAAAACAATCCAGTGCTGTCTCATATAATATAAAAGAAGCATTATTAGAGTCTGTAAATGAAGTTCGGGATCTTGGTGTCATCATGGATGATAAAATTAACTTCAGAAGTCATATTGATAGCATCGTCACGAAATCAGCAAGGTTACTTGGATTTCTTAAGAGAAGCACTAAAGGCTTTAGGCTGGCTAGAACTAAAATTGCGTTATATAATGCCTTAGTTCGGAGCCACCTTGAATTTGCCAGCGTGGTGTGGAACCCGCACTATGCTGTGCACTCACAAAGAGTCGAAAGCATTCAGAGGGCTTTTACGAAGCATCTAGCGTATACCGTTGGTAAAATATCTCCCCGGTGTTCATATGAACAACGTGTTCGTTGTTACAATTTGTTGTCTCTGCGCGACCGTCGACTGACACAGGATCTAATGTTCCTCTACAAATTGGTCAATAACAAATTAGACTGTGACAAATTAGTTGAGCGTATTGGACTAAAAGTTCCTTACAAATTACCTAGATATCCGGCAACTAATATGTTCCACACTCAAGCATCCAAGACAAATATTGGGGTAAACTCACCACTAAACCGACTCAGTAGAGAGATGAATTCTTTGATAAAATTTGTACCAGATATCGATCTATACCATGATTCTATAAAAGTCTTTAGAGCCAAAATACAAAAGTCCCGAAAAATGCAGACTGTTAATTTGTGTTAGTTATAGTTGTATATTTTGGAAAATCTTAACCTTTTTGTTATAATTTATATTAGAACCTAAACTTTCCTTTAAGATCTCATTGTTATTTCAGTTTTTATTATTGTTGTTTATGTCTTAGTTAAGTTAAGTACCAAAATTGCAATATTGTTCGTTATGTAATTTTATTTTCCTTTTTATTAATCTTAACTTTAAGTAATATTTTGCCATAATTTCTTAATTCTTTTAGTTTTAGTATTACTATGTGTTATCACCTATTCCTGAGATTGCTGGTTATCCTGTAATTGGCGACTGTGTAAGTCCGAGGCTATTGTTAACTATAGTACTTAAGATATATTATACACAGAAGCTGTTGGTGTACCTTTATAAATAAATAAATAAATAAATAAACCCATTTCCCAAAATTATGTACTTATTTACCTTTAAAACGTGCATCTTTAGTAACGTAGGCGTATAATGAAAATTCACGCACACTCCCATACTATGTTCACAAACAGTGAAAGGCAACCGAACAGTGACCATAGATAGATGTTGTGTGTTCCTTGAATGATTCGGTGTCATCGGCTCTTAGTTAGGGGATCATTGTAGCACAAGATTGATGGTGGCCTAATAGCTAGCCGACAAACCCGCGGTGGCCATACTCTTGGCTTAATGAATGGACCCTGTATGAAGCCGCTTTGGCACTTCAAAAGATGTTTTTTGGTGGTATAATAGAACCTGAGAAGCAACAAGTGAGGTATTTAGGAACTTAAATAGGCATTTGTAAGGTCTTGCTATGGAACTTGTAGATTTTTGTGTGATTAAATGGTTTTAATAATTTGATAATGTTTACAATGAACTGGCAACATATTAAAAAATATGTATTTTTAATTTTTGGCTTTAAACTGATAAGATATTGATGAGTCTATGAGGTACTGTTTTTATGAACAACAGAGTATTTTTTTTGAATTTTTTTCTGTCTAATTTTTCGAGATGAAAATGTGCTGTATAAGCCCCGTTTTTGGTACACAGACAAAAATCCGAAAAAGCTCAAACAGCCTCCAAAAATGAAGCATTTTTCTTACATCTTTTGTATTCCTTTGTAAGATACTAAGAAACGCTTAAAGAATTTAAAATGCAAACACACAGAGGTCGCTAGTGTGTGCCCGGCTATTTCGGGAAGGGCTTAGCAAACATTTAAATTGGGCTCAAGCAAACAATAAACAAATGATAACAAGCTCTCTGAGGGACAGAATAAACTTTATAAAGGTTGTTATGATTTATTTACTTTATAATTCTGTCCTTTGCTTCACTTTGATTGTGGTTTGTTATCTGTGAAAAAAGGGGTTGAATTAAACATCGCGGGGTCAAAGTTTGGACTCTCAATTTTATGTGCATCGTTAATGAATCCCCCTTCACCCACTTCTAAGTCAAAATACCTATTTATACTTGTGTTTTTAATTGTAAAACTAGGCATCGTGATTTTTCATATTGTTTCTATTCTACAAGGTTTAAATTAAACCTTTCTTTCAGTATCTACTTGCTGCTAGAAAAAGTTAACTCTCAGTTAAAACACAGAATTTACCACACTTGCCAAGAGAGTTAATGTCTGAGATTTGCATACATAAGCTTAAAACCAAATTAAAACAACACAGCACAAGACCGAAAGTATCACTTGCGAACAGTTTAGTATTCAATTTGCTAAAGTTAATCGCTAGTGCGCCAAACACGGTTACGGTACAAATAACCGCGTGTTGCTCCGTTAACGGTTACAGTTTCAGTAATATTCCCACACTCGGGTGGTCCTCATAAACGCGGCAGTTAACGTACTCGATACGGAAATAACGAAATAACACCCTCCATTTAAAACCAACTCCAGGAAATTTAAGAAAAAACGATTTCCCACCTGCAGTGTGTAGTGAAAATAAAGGCATGAAAGTTAATTACCTCGCTCGTTAGTTCTGTTACATGTTTTTGATTAAATATTTTATCGAAAATATGAGAAACATTCGAGTTTGTCCTTTTTCTCTTTTCACGCGCGTTTTGTATCTGCATCAATGAAACATAAAGTTTGTTAAGCTGAAAGGGCAAAGTTGGCTGTTCACGTGTCGTTTGTCCACCACCTGTCGATTATGAATTGCAATCTTTATTACATTTAGCACTATGTATGAATGTTGAGCCACTGCTCTGTGCCATTTATTTCCTGCTCTTAACACCGTTAACATTAAACATTTTTTTTTTTTGCAATTGATACGATCCAAATGATGGATTAGATTTTGTATACATGTCATAATTACCCTTCTGATATGAAAACAAAAAATTACTATAATAATATCGTGTGTCTTCATGTGTTTGACCCATCTTTGAGGTAATGACAAGAAAAAATCATCATTATTGAAATATCTGATGTAAGAGTGCGTGAAACCCACAAGTTATCAGATATCAGTCAATAGTTGTTACTATTTTTACACGTAAGAAGTACCTGTCACTTTTTTCCTGAGCAGATAAGATTATCAGTATCTGGAACTTGCCTTTTGTTTGCCAAATAAGAATTATCTTGAACTATACAATGATATGACTTTCTTGCGTCATGTTGAGTCAGATTTTTAACTATATATATTTAAAAAAAATAAATGAATTTTAAAAATAAATACAACACAACACAATATCACTGTTGTCCGAAATAAATGAATTTTAATTTAATTTATAGTTTGATCATCCAGAGATCATGAAAATAATTGACAGTCCTGTTATATATTTTTCATGTTCACATAACTTCGGAAAATGCTAAATATTATTGTTAAGGAAAATCCAAACGGCATATTATTTAACTCTGCTTTTCATTTATTAAATAAAAGCATTTCTGTTTGAATATTCATATTGTGAAAGGGAAAATTAATATTATTTTTCTCACATTGTTGGCGATGTAAGTTAAAAGCATAATATTCTTGATAATTTTACATCATTTTATCGCTATAAATACTTGACAGATAACATTTTTTCTATTCGGTATACGTGTTGTTTCGGTAAACATGATGCAAAAACATTTTAACATTGTACTGTGGTAGATGGTATGTTCCAGAAGACACGTGGTAATGTTTCTACCAAGGGGAATCAAATTACCCAGTTACTGGGTTGTGGAGATCAGATTGGCAGTCGCTTCATGTAAAATACTGGTATTCAGCTGCATCCTGTTAGACTGGAAGCCGACCCCAACATTGTTGGGAAAAGGCTAGGCAGATGATGACGTGGCGATGTGTTTGTTTATTCATCCAAGATTTTAATATCAAACTGATTGCAACACCGAGCTGGAACTTTCATAAGGGTACAAAGTTTCATTTTATACAAACTGGTTCAACTGTTGCTTATAGATTTTGAAGAACTGTTGCTTTTGATTTTGATTTATGTTTGTTTTCTTTTTCTTGACATTACGATATTGTTTAATTATGGAGTTACATTTATTGTTAGAATCACTATTGTTAAAACCATTGTTCGACACAAATGTAAATTTGTTGAGGAATAAATAAATAAATAAATAAGAAATTGTCTATATAGGTAACTATTACCAAGCCTCAAAGAGTCTAGATATCTACAACTAAGCTCCTTAACCTAACCCTGTACATGACATGCGACAGCAATTCATTCAAAACATCTTCATACAGGTTCATCCACGTATGATCAGAGTTAATACAAACGTGCATTAACATGCAACCGTTTTTAAGTGATTTTAGACAAATAGTGGAGTCGGTCCCACAGTCGGGTGGGCTATAATCACCGCCATTACACCGGCACCGTACCGGAGGGTTCTCGTGCGGGTTAGGGTTGTCACAGGCAGGTGAGCGGTTTTTGGTAAAAATCTAGTCAGTTTTTTTATACTTACCCAAATATCTATGTGGAAAAAATATTCAAGTCAGTATAGACTGTAAAAAATCGACCTGAAACTACTGAACTAGAAACTTCGTCAAAGATGAAGACACATTCAACTGGACAAAAAAATGTCGATAGGCTTTGATGACGAGTTTATGGCTGGATTCTGGGTGGCATAGTGGCTATTTATCGAACCATTTAGTAATGACAGGCTGTTGTTAGTTTTACCTACTTGACATGATACTTTACATAGTGATAATGATTACTACGTAAAAACAGCAGCATTATAGGTACGCTGAAATTGGACAGTTTAATAAGGTGCTGTTTTTACCTGTAATAAATGATGATACTTTAATCAAATCAATGGCAATTCGAAAATTCAGCATTTCACCCCACCCCACCCCTTTTTTTTTTTTTTTTTTCAACTGGCTAATGAAGGAACACGGGTGGGTTTTAGTCAGTAAAAGTCTGACACGCGCTTCCGCTCCGCCCAGAGCGGGAGAAGTCATTGGATGATTACCCACCGTCAAAAAAAAAAAAAAAACCCCACCCCTGTATTCAGGTACCTATGTGTTTGTTGATCCCTGCGAGCGAACTCCACCAATATTATAATTCGTGTATTGCATGTCTTAGTGATTTACGTTTTTAGTACTTTTTAATTGTTACTAAATTGAAAGTGTAGCAGTCTAACGAGTGGTTATGCTAAATTATAGGTTATTTAGTGCTAATGGACGGCGAAAATTCAGTTTTGCTCTTTTTATGGTTCTTTATAATAATAGACTGGAAGTTTTTATATCGGTAGTTAGTCTGGTTTATTATCGAAAGGATTTAGTTTTGCCAAACGATCTAACTAAATATACAATAATGATATAATTTTGGGGACGATACGCCAAAAAAATTAAACTTTGTGTATCTGATGACGTTTCCAGTCTGCATACAAAAATTCAATCAAATATATCCAATAGTTATCTAGTCGAATATCGAAAAAACCCAGCACCTACTACTATTTTTTTGTTTGATAAAATTATTTTTTTTATTCGATATTACGATTTATTCGATAGTTCCAAAATACTCCTATGTACACACGGCTACACATCAAGCTATACATTTCCAGTTTATGCTGATCTCGCATTGTATAGGATTTCCGTGTAATGCGAGGTCAGCCTATACTGGAAATGTATAGCTTGATGTGTAGCCAAGTGTACTAAGTATTGACAGTATTTTCACAGTGTATAATTAAAATAAAACAATAATATGCAAGCTGGGATGTCCTTTCTACATTGGACTTTTAGTGTCACTAACAACTATCTAGATCATTTAATTAACTGAGTGCTATACTTACTACACTACTTTGTTTTCTCAGTGTTAGTAGTCTGTTAAATCATAAAACTAAACAAGTTAAGGTGTATGCACACTACACGCGATAGACAAGTGATTACGAATTTTCATTGCACAAGCTATAACAAAAAGCAATAAAAATATAAATAACTAGCTGTTGCCAGCGACTACGTCTGCGATCCAGGATGAAAGTAGCCTATGTCCTTTCCAGGTCAAGGTCTACCCTTGTGCCAAATTTTATCCCAATCCGTTTAGCCGTTTTAGCGTGAAAGCGTAACAAACAAACAAGCATACTCACTTTCGCATTTATTAGTTAGGATGAAGGTCGAGAATTCCGCTTACCATTTATGATTCAACTGATATATGAAAATAATAAGCAAGTATCACGATGATCTTTAAATCTGTAAGTTGTAAAACACTCCAGACTGGATACATCTTTAAAAAAGACACCGTTTGTTAAATCAAGTTCAAATAACATTTTTCGCTTTAGCTTCGCCTGTCACCTTTGATGTGCGGACCCCTTTACATCAATAGTAGGTTCTGTTTACAATGAAAGCACTGAAGCACGTAATTTGAGTGGATATCTAGTATTCGCAACCCATCCGTTAGTTATGCTAACCTTAGAATTAGACTGATTAAATGATAGGCCGCTTGAATAAGAATGAAGCTGAGGTATTCTGAGAGTTATTGTTATTCGTATCGATATTGATTCAAGTAAGTTGGAATATATTTGCATCTATCTAACTATCTTACATATCTTTATATCTATACTAATATTATAAAGCTGAAGAGTTTGTTTGTTTGTGTGTTTGTTTTAACGCGCTAATCTCAGGAACTACTGGTTGAAATTGAAAAATTATTTTTGTATTGGATAGTCCATTTATCGAGGAAGGTTATAAGCTATATAACATCATGCTACGACCAATACGAGCGGAGTATAAATGAAAAATGTTGCAAAAACAGGAAAAAATATTTCTTTTTGAGAGCTTCCTTTGCGTGCGCTGCGTAAACGGTTTAAGTTACGCAAATATCATATATGGTGTAATTGTTCCTCTTTAAAAGTTCAAAAAAAAGTCCGCAACAATTATGTCTAACTTTTAAGATTGACTCACTATAGCCTTTTTTATGGTAATCAAAGTTCGAAATTAATGCATTATTTGCAAAGGAGTTTTGTCAACATAATATTAATTCTTATTCAAATAAATAGTTTTAATATCAAGGGTATTTTTGTAGCAGTAAAATACTTTTTAATTCATTCGAATCGGACATTTAATTTCGAAGTTATCACGAAATGCAATACGCGAACCGTATGACGCTTGCGCCGCGCGGGCCGCCGCGACGTTCTCTACTCTAGAGAGGAGAGGATGGGCACACGGGTAGACCATGACCTGGAATAGGACATAGGATACGTTTTATCCCTATATGCCCACGGGATCGAGACCTACGCGGGTGGAACCGCGGGGCACAGCTAGTATTATATAAATTTAAGTCGCTTTTCGTGTCTATCTGTGTACAGTACGACACAACTAGGATATAAGTAGCTTATGTTTGAAAATTTGCATTCATTCATTTCAATTTTATGAATGTATTTGGTTGTGTAACTTTACAAGTTATTGCGTTTGCGTAAAGATCATTTTTATCATAAAGATTGGTGATTTTGAAGGCGCATTCAGTTCGGATGGTTTTATGAATTTTGCCGATGTTACATCATAGTTGTGTCGTACTGTATCCGCGTTGTTCTACTAATTTCAATGTTTTGTCAATTCGTAAAATACCGTGCGAAATAGGTGCGGATCGCTAGAAAACTGTTTGTTTTTATAAAAAGCTAGTAGATAGACTAGATTTTTATAAAAACAGTTTTCCTTGCATGATTTTTAAAGCATAATTTACACGTATTAAGTTGTGTATGTCAGATGTAGCTCGGAATAACCGATTCTCTTCATATGGTTAGATTAGTCGCTAAGAAATTAGTATAAAAGCTACTAGCTGAAAGTCTTGCATACAGTAGTATTTAAGTAAAATACCGATGACAACGTGTTATAAAATCTTTATCATGATTTGTAACCATTCAAAATAGTCTCGATTTATTTACGTATCACATTTTTGCAACAGCACGTTCATGCTTACTTGAAACACTACGTACAGCCTCCATACATCTTTATTGCCTACCTTCTAACAGTTGACATTTATCCATTACACAATTTACGACGTTACAAACAGCTCGGGTGATATATTGGACGTCTAACATTAAGTGCGTAATTCAGCTGAGATTTCTCGTCATATTTTAGGCTGTACGCATACAGGCTGGCGTCGACCGCACGATGAAACGACGTAGATTGGCCTTAAAAACACTTTATGACGTCGTGAACACACTTCAATCCGACCTGTCTTATGTCTTAATTCTCTTTATTAGTTCATTCAACGGCTCTTGGTTAATTTCTAAAGAATCTAGGTTATACGTGCACAAGGAACCTGTTTTGCTGTTGAACGTGGGGAGTTGATTAGGTTTCCTAAGAACTTTGCTGCGTGCGGCTTTGATTAGAAACATGTTGTAGACGCATTGAAGGGTTATTTTTGTTTCGTTTTCAATTTTATTTGTGTTGTGCCTTTAGCTACAATGCTACCAGTTGTTAGCTAAATGTTAGCCTTTAGTATTTTGCGTGTAGAGGCAAAAAATACATCTTGCAACAATTTTCTGATTGGCTTGTGTGAGCTTTTTTACCTAAATGATGAGCATCTATAATTGTATGATAATTGACCAAAAATAGTTGAATATACAGATGTAATATTTTACTTTCAATAGAAATCATTCAGTTCTGCATCGGCTGTTACAGCCAATTTGTGGTTAGTATCCACAGCTATTTCGTGGTTGAATTATGTGTGAAACTTGAGCCTGTAGCCTAAACAAACTGGACCTAAACCTATAAAGGTTTCAGATTCAATTAATTCAGGTTTTGTTTTGGTTAAATAACGGTTTGCTTTACATTGCTTAGTTATTTGATTGCTTGGTTATTTGCTCTGTGGTAACGTAATGGTAAAGTTAACGAAACATTTTGAAATATTCATCGGAATGTTTGTTCTGGTTTCAGTTTGAAAATTTCACCGGCGTTCGTTATCAAACCTCCAGAGTTTTTAATCATCCGAAATTTTATAAAATGACACGAATTTCGTTACACGTAAACTGTGGTGAAGTTAAGCGGCGCAGAGCGTTCCGTACGGACGGAATTTATAATAACATTCGCAGAATACTTCTCTGGTTGAAATTTTTAATGAGTTATGGCTGTACACTCCGAGCTCGAGACTTAAAATGAATAGAGTCTCCGAGAATTACAACCAAGAATTAATTAGAGGATGCCCCTCATTGAAAAGTTTGGAATTGTCGCCACCTGGCAATCGTGATACAAAACAAAGCAAACACAAAAGCGCCGAACTCGTCTTCACTCAGAAATTATTTTGTTTTATTTATCATAAGCACATCGAATATTAATTCGTGCTCTCAGAACGATGCGTATAAAAGCTATTTTAATATTCGTCTGTAATTCTGTAGGTAATTATTATGAAATATTTAGCAGTCAAGTTGATTCTAACGAGAGTTAATTATTTCGCGTTGTATTTCAGATTAACTTATCCTCGAAATTAACTCCTTGACATAGTTCTCTGGTATCTCTTGGTAATTAATGTATCTTATTTTGTTCGACTCATTTCCTAGCTTAGAAAATTACTCTGCTCAAATTTCGTTACCATTAAATTGGTACAGATAACAGGGTTTCAATAGAGCCGTGGCGAAACTAACAACTTGATAATAAAGTAAACTATCGTTGAGGGATTTATGACGTAATTACTGTTTGGTCACTTTATCGAGAACATTAATTTTATTGTGGAATCCATTTGACTGAACATAATTCTTGAGATGGCGTCCAAATTGCGCGATCGGCAGATTTGAGCGGCTCGACGCGTTGAGCTAAGTAATAGCTCCATTAAACACATATGAATATTCATTATCTTATAGGGATTTAGTGAAATTCGATCACTGCTTAAAACAATATTAAAGGATAACGGTGTTACTAACAATACAGCTGGCGATGTAATTAGTCGTTTGATTGCCTTGTAGTATTCATTAAGGCGGTGACAGTTTCGGTCCCATTTGGGAATGTAATTAATGGTTTCATAGTACCTATATCAAAAGACATCTTGAATGTTTTCTCAGCCTTATTATGAAACAATCCGATAAACCTTAAAGAAAAGCTATGATAGATCTGGATAGGTAATATGGATATGACAGAATGAAGCTTGCATACGGACTCAACGATAAAAAGTCTGGCAATAATAATAAGGTATGATACCAGTCTACTTAGTATAGATACATCTACTTGAAATAATATTTAAACGAATAATAGTATCGGTATAAAATCAACCTCTTTCATAAACATTGGATTTAGTGAAGAGAGCCCGTTGGGTATATCTAAGCCGAATTTTCGTTTGTTTATCTCAAGCTAAGTATTTGAGTGAATTGTTAGGGAGACCGGCGCCTCGAGCGGCGTTCATAATAATGGAGTATGTACCTCGAGTACTGATCATCAAAGGGAGTTAACAATGAGTGTTTTTGACGGTCATTGCTCAATGCTCTTTGATCTAAACGCTCGTGGAGAAATGTGCAAAATATTTGAGGTGGAATCACGGATCCCTTAGGTCAAGCGAGCAAAGGATTTGTGTGGGCGGCGGCATCTTTACATCACAAGCGCCCTACACTGTGGTCTGATGAGGGGACTTAATTTTTTTACATTTTCTGCCTACGCAAGTTTAATTTGGCGTGACGTCACGAAGCTTATGCGGTTAATAACGTTCCTATTATTATTTACCAAATTCAAATACTAATTCTACAAATTAATGGACGCTCTAATTTGCCTTTAATTACATATTTATTAATTTGGAACATTCATCATAATGCGTCAATTTCCACTCGTATTAACCCTACGAACGCGTACGTGCAAATAAGCACAGAACAATACGCATTGCGTGCGTTAATGACCCCTAAACTGGTTAAATCCGTTTCATGCTCGGTTTGTTTCATTCACGATATTTTGATAATGGCGTAAATTTATGCAGCCGTACTTCGAAATCCGAGACTGCATAATGACTTGGTGTCGGGCTTGTTTTATGCTAAGTACGAGGATGAAAGAGCCTGCAAATATATGCAGATCGCTTGCGTGGGAAGTGGCAACAAGTGGTAGAGACATTGGTGCCGAAACGAAAAAAAATTGGCTTTTGGGTCTTTTTGGCAGTCCAGATTAACCACGGGTTAATTAAAATATTAAGCGCGGCGGTAAAAGAATTCGCGGAATCATGACAACATCCGACCATCTGAATCGAAAAACATTAAAAACCTTAGAGTTAGTATTAATGTTAAGTGTTCTATAAGTGAAACACATCAACAGCACTTCATTGTGGAAAAACATAAAGAAAATGGATGGGAGATAGGTAACACAGTAACTATCTATTATTTTATATTTGCGGAGTCATGGCATAATCATTATCAGTATCAAGGATCTTATAATTTAACCAAGCAATACGTGTATTTATACTTATATACTCACTGTTATTTACGATCTTTGCTGTTTTAATGATTATCTGAATGTTTTTACTTTTTTGTGTCTCTAGGGGATTGCCATAAATGCTTTTAACATTTAAGAGTATGTGAATACTTATTGGATTTTGATATTTATCCGAAATACCAATCCCAATAAAAATAACTGAAAATATTTACATACAAACTGTTTGTCCATAAAAGTTTATAAATACTTTGAGACATTTTGAACTAAATATATCGGATTGCATTACAAGCTTTCTGCATTCTTGAAATAAAATGAGGTCGATAATAAAATGTCCTTTCTGCACATAAGCTAGATTTCCATCACACAGCCAAAGGGTTGTAAGGTGCAATGAAACAGAAGCGACACGCGAGATTATGCGACGTGCAGCGGCGATGTGGATACAGTGACTCATTCTTGTTTAACATAAGTTAGAAAATACAGATGTGAAAGGTATCTTACTTCGCTAAGTGGTCTCGTTTTGTGCCATGTCGCTTGACAGTGACGAGTGTAAGCCAAGAAACAGGTTGGATATGAGTTGAGTGGGTTTTTTTTGCATCAATCCATGTTTTTCTTGTCTGTGACTATCTTTTGGATTGGCTGTTTTGTTTCAGAGGAACTAAATATATAGAAGAAAAGGGAACCTTTGTTAAGACCCTCGTTGCGCATGAGGTCCAGCACCCTAATTGCGTACCTACGAACTTATGAAGCAATGAATTAGACATTTTTTGTTTTGAACTGATTCCAATTCTGATGGATTACCCAGTGCGGGTGCTGGGTTCGATACCTGGGTTGATCAAAGCTTTTCCATCTGGAATTTCTGAATAGCAGTCTAGTGTCTGGAATAGTCGCGCCCCCTGTTACATGGGACTAAAACATAAGTGACGAAAAGTGGGTGAATAGGGACCTACACCTCTGCTTAACCCTTCGGGGAAAACAGGCGTAATGTTATGTTGTTTTTCTTCAAGCTTTGTGAATTTATGTGAACTCGTACTAACCCTAAACCTCCTTGGTGCATCTGCATGCACATACACTGGCATGCATGTAAAGGCGCGCGGTGGGGCGTGTCGTCGCGATCGTATCACCGATCCAGTAATTACCAGGCATCCACTAAATTTTCACAAACGCCCTTTATCAGATATGCAGTCAGTATGTTAATAGCACATATTCTGAATGCCGGCAGCTCGTAATCTTTTTTCCGTAGCGTTTATAAGGCTTCGAGGGTGAAACAACCAATTATAGGCAACAGTAATGCGTTTTTAAGTGTTTTTTTTTATAGGATATAATTGTAGCACGAAAAAATAATAATATTTCCATGTGCAACGATTTTACCGTTATTTCTTTGAAATTTTTGTTTAATGGTTAAAGTTTGTTATTATTTACATTTCTATCATTTTTAATTAGAGGGGTAAAACAATTTCTACAAATGAATGAAAGAAGCACAAACTAGTATTTGCCATTCTGACATAATTCTGGGTTTTTTTTTAGGTACGAACGGTTATTAGGTAGCACTAGTTCTATCGATACTCACTTCCGCCATTACTTTTTATTCTTAAAAGCTTTATTTTACAACGTGAGGATTATAATAATTGGTTGATATTTATTTTTATAGATATGCAGGTAACAAAATGAGTTCCAATAAAAATACCAACGTTGCTTAGTACGAAAACTGGGGCTTCAACCCCGCAGTAGTAGGCGGATTTAATTGTGTTGCGTGAATTCGTATTGTATGCTTACTTCATGCATAAAGCTAGAAATATTATAGGTTTATGTGAGTTGTAAAAGAGCATGACGTGCCAGCTATTTTACTTCCTCATAAAATTGAATTATTGAAGTTGTTTTCCATTTTCTACAACCGTTTCGTACGGCTTGGATGAAAAGTTATGATTACCTAAGCCAGCTTAACGGGTTATTTTCATATTTCAACTAGTTTTTAAATAAGTAGGGAGGTTCTTAGTCAAACATTTTATTATCGAAACGTGCACCCTAATTGCCTAACACACTTTCAATCACATGAATGATTTTGGAGGTTAATGCTAATCCATTGCTCCATACATAAATGAAGAGACAGAAAACTTATTGAAAATACTCTACTCTACTCTCACTCTTTCACATACTACTCACCGAGAGGTTAACACTCCACATACCCGCTTGGTTATTTTAATTTTATTTTAAACTTGTTTTTCTGTGTAAAGATATACTAATGTCTAATTAAGCTAGTATTATAATGCTCATCATAAAGAAGAGCGCTGATGTCTGAGACACAGATATTTTTATCTAGTGCAGACACAGATGCCTTCACTATAAAACTAAGATTTTTTTTAATTGTCCTGTATATCTGTCTAGATGTAACATAAGTTTTTGTGACAAATAAATAAATTAAATAAATTATGTTCGAAAAATTTGTCAGCTCAACAACCTAACTAATTTGTTTATGCATTAAAACGTGTAAAAAATGTAACTAATATAAAAACAGCTGTAATGCCATACCACGCGTACGTCGAAACGTTGTTACGTTATGGACTAATAATGTGGGGTAACAGCACTGACTTCCAAAGAGCATTCATCGCTCAAAAAAGTGCATGAGAGCAATTTGTGGACTTAAGCCTGCCGACTCATGTCGACCAATATTTAAAAAACTTGGTTTGTTACCGTTACCGTCGCTTTACATTTACGAAATATGTGTGTTTGTTATGAAAAATAAGCAACTATTTAAGACTGCAAATGATGTCAATCCTCGGAACCGACGAGATCCATACAAACTAGTGTTAAATGATTTGCCTAGACTGTCTAAATACAATAGTAACTGCTTGGCAATGTGTGTGTGCATTTATAATAAAATACCAAGGCATTTGAAGGCTTTAAATACAAAATTATTTAAAATTAAATTTCATAAGTGGTTACTCGAGTGTAGTTTTTATAATTTAAAAGAATTTATAGATAAAAAATGTTGATGTTAGAAAACGATTGTTGTTGTTAACTTATCTTTAAAATTTTGCATGCTATGTTTTGTCCTAGCTAAACATGCTTGTGCCTCAATTTGTATTTAACACCCCTGTATACCATGTTTTACGCAAATAAATATTCTATTCTATTCTATTCTATTCTATTCTATTCTATTCTAACTACCGCAATGTTGATGTTGGTTGAACTGTCAAAATGAAAGTCATTGCTATTGCAAGTGTGTTACGCAAATTATTACATACCCCGCGGAATTCCTATAGAAATGATAACAACACTCACTGAAGTCCGGAAAGTAGCAATCGATTAAAATTGTTGTTTGAAAATCAATAATTACTCGAATTTTGTGATTTTACATTACTTAACTTCTTATTTATAAATAATACAAAAATCATTGTGTCATCCTATGTTAAAATGTCTGAAAATTTTAAGGTAGGTATTACTTACATAATAAAGAGCATTCTAGCTATCGATCTGTCCTTAAAAGTATGCCACAAGTGCCACAACAAGACACCCAAATATACACTCCTTTTCTCGCATCTACTTTACTTTTAAACACGAAAAATACTCTTTCTTACCAAATGGAAGTAGCAGAAAAGTTGGCATTTCGTCGGGTGATTCATGAGGGGAACCGACGACGAGGTAGATTTATAGTGGCTCAACCTGACGGCTGACGTTTATTGCACAGAATAGTCCTCGATCTGCACACACCAACAATTTTGTTCCGTTACGTACCGCATGTGTTATTTGTCACAATGTGTTATGCACTTTTCGTGTCAGCATTTGGGGGTTAGACGATACTTGGCTTAGGTAAAAAAAATCTTTTAAGTTTAGGTAAAAATATTTAGGTGCAAGGTATATTTACCAGCTAAAACTAATAAACTTAAACGTAAAACCAGCAGCTATCGTACGTAGAACTTCGTAAGAAATCTTACTCTTAGCTTTGTTAAAAAAAAGTATTATACAAAACGTTATCCATTATTATAGGAGCTAATAAATTGCTCATCTTAATTAACAAGAACCTTTTGCAAAAATGAACTCGCATAACAATAAATTATTGCTATTTATTTGTAACGTTATCTGTATCGCTACTGTATCACTTTATTTTCAAAACAAGAGAGTGCAGAAATATTTATTTTAAACGTACCACAAATGTTTTTTAAGCATCTGCTCCAATAAAAAATCGTTAACATTCAATACGCATGACTATGCCCACTTTATTTTGCAGTGGGAGATAAAAAAATGACACCAGTATCAGCTATCAGGTGCACTTATCGCGTAATGTCATTACGTGCCTTTAATGGCAAGGTGTAAAACCAGTTAAAATGTCTCGTGCAGGATTTGCTTAGTAAATTGCATCGCATCCATTGCACCCAGAGAGAGGCGTAAGTCAGCGAGGGCCCGGGGCAATGCAGTTATGACGTCATTAGCACGTTATGTGACGTCATAACTCTCCAGCTATCTTCCGCCTGTCAGCAATTACCGCGATGGATGGAGCTACACGTGGTCCAAAATGTGCGTTATTATTTTATTCTATAGTTTATTTGGCAGGCAGTTGCTGCGGCGGTCAGCTTCATGGAATACAGTGGGTTTTAGTGCATTTTTCGCTCAGTAAATTATCTCAAATTTACCTTTCAACACATAAAGTTTTACGCTGCGATAACCATCTAAATTGCATTCAATTACGCAGAACTTTACGAAGCTGTAAACAAAGAAATACAAACAGTTTACAATAGAAAGCAAAAGGATGAGCTAAAATAAAAATCATCCATATATATTCAGGTGCATCGCCCAACTTGTAGACGTAAATGAGAATAGTTGGTTCAGACAATGGATTCATAAATCGCGTGATCCTATCTACTTGTAAAACTGCTAAAATAGAACGCTAGGCGACGTTCATTATGCGTATTTAGTTCCATTGTAATGAATGTTCTACCAAAAGGGGAGGACATGACTATTACAATAAAGAATATCTAGTTAAGCTTTTGAAGTTGTGCTGTAGATAAGCTGACAAAAGTTTAGTTCTTTGTTTAGGTTTCTGAATAAGTTCTATTCGTACAGGATTTGAAGACTTTTAAGAGATAAGGACCCTTAAGATAATCACGTATGTTCTTACATCAATGTCTGTGGGACTTATCTGAGTAATTTAATCAGGGAACGGTGTGTGTTATAGTGTTTTGTATTATGCAGTGTATTCGTTAGCACGAATGGTAATTGCCATATTAATGTATAATAATATTATTCTTTAAGGATAACAAGACCGGTTGGTTGCAGAGGTGGTAAGACATTTCTGACAAACGCTAGAAAACTTGCTCTTTGAACTACTCTTATGAATGCCGATGGGCTTCAATCAAACACAGCCTAAGTTTCATTAGAGGATGGCAAAGAATCACTATATTTTTTTATTTGGTTAGCGCATTGTGGTCCATATACGAGTATACATGCTGTTTGGAAGAATGACATTTGCTAGCACATTTCTGTTGTTCATCGGTTTTATTTGTAATAAATTTTAAAATTTAAATTTTCGGGTTTAACACCATTTTAAGACTGGAAACACATAATTTAGTACTTTTCTAGAATGTGCATTGCAAATATAACACCAAAAGTTATTATGTTCTATTACAACCACAAACAAAAAAATTATGACGACATGATGAAAACATAATTATCTCAATTACCATACCACTTAAAACATAGTTTCTATTGGTGAAAATTTATAGCAATATAGTTAATTAATTCAGGCGTAACTTTGCGGAAATCCATTATAAAATCCAATAGTTGTAGATATATTTAGTAACCTATTCCGCTTGACTATTCTTCAAGAGTCATAAAAAACCCTGTAAGAAATCGACACGTGTTTCACCTCTCAACGAGGCATCCTCAGGATGACGATTGACCAATTGCAAACCAGAACACGACGTGTTGCCACACCGAGCGCTGGTTGTATCTGCGTCCAGCGCGAGGCATGAGGATGCCTCGTTGAGAGGTGAAACACGTGTCGATTTCTTACAGGGTTTTTTATGACTCTTGAAGAATAGTTAAGCGGAATAGGTTACTAAATATATCTACGTCTATTGTATTTTATAGCAATATGACTCCCGCTATCCCTAAAAAAAATGTGTCGGTCCTTCTACCAAACACCCTGTATGTATTTTTTCCTGCTCCTTCAATAGCTATAAACGAGTCAAAGTAAATAAATACAGTATCTACAAATAAGTACAATACCGACGTACGTAGGTAAGTCTTCTTTGTATCATAATTAACCTCAGAGGATTTGGTATTTACTTTCTTTATTTCTTCTATATATTTAGAGAACAACCCCTGTAGCCATATATTTAGGCACGTGTTAGCCCCCGTAGAATTCTTTGCTATCATCTGTTTTACGTTGTCTCCCCTGCGGCGATGACCTTTTCTTTTGCTGTATATTTATCCTAAGCATCCCTAATAGACTTGAACGTTTTCCTCCCGAATTGGGAATTAGAGAAAAAGGTCTTGTTGTTATACTATTGACAATTTGGTGCCTTGTAAGGCCTGTTGCTTTACAATTTTCTATTTCAGTATTGATCTTGTATTTCAGTTCAGTGATTGTTTCAAGAAAATTAAGTTGTACTATTGTTCAATAAATTTCTGCCCACTGGTCTTACTAAGGGGTATGGTATTACCAAGTTACTGGGTCGTGGAGGTCGGATAGGCAGTCGCTCCATGTAAATACTGGTATTCAGCTGCATCTACTGGTTAGACTGGAAGCCGACCCCAACATAGTTGGGAAAAGGCTGGGCAGATTTATATGTTCAATCAATTTCGAAATGGCTTTGAACTGTCTAATATTTTATCTTTATTTTAGCCTAAAGTGTTGTTTACTAATTGGTTTATTCAATCAATTTAGTTCGTCTGTTATCCTGCTAATCGTGGAAATTTTAAAATATTTCAAATCGCAGATTTTTATGTAGCTTTAAAGAACATAAAGGACAGTAGGTATTTCAAACGTTTTTTTCCCATCAAACTCGAACAGTTCCATATTGATCTAAGAAACACTCATACAAGTACACACATAAATACACACAGATGACTAGGAATGCGTAATCATTCCATTAAAAGACGCGTTCCTAAGGATTTGTTGGTACCCTTTATCCTACGGGAATCCAAAGGAAAAAAAGGTCGAGTCATTTGTCTTTACTTGGAGGATTTATGTTGGGATCACTGGTATAGAGCAGTCGCCTGAGACTAGATGGTCTTGGAATGAATTGTTGATTATAATCGCCCTTTAAGGACATATCACGTAACTGATATCTTATGTCTAAGTACCACCGTGGGTAGTTAAAGGATTGAATCACGTTGCGTGGATTGTATTCTTTCCTATCTTATATTGTTAGTAGACCAAAACATAGGAATTTATTTTAGACATAACTTTGTCATTGTCGTCGCCAACAATTTCATTGTCAAAATCCGATTGATGCGCACCATTACGCACATGAACAATATTATGAGCGTAGGCTATTTCTTGTTTTATTGGCCAAATACTATTCCACTGCTGGGTACAGACCTTTACGATAGAAGCAGTAAGTATACCAGGACAATGGTCCTTTCATCTAATAGGCTGATAGAGACCATACATTCTATAGAACCGTTTAAGAAGAATTTTGCATGATTTATACAAAATATTTCCAGAAGAGTGTATTTCCAACTCTATTGTTCTACTGAGTTTTCTCAGTAGGTAAATGTAAATTATTATAACATTTTCTAGGTAAGTTTGTATGAATTTGTTGTCGCTGAGTCTAATTAGCAGTGCAAGCTCATTCAGGCAAAAATTCTGTCCCTATCAATCAGTGATGCTGCTGTAACATCTTCACAGGTTACAGTAGTATTACCCAATATTTATTCAAAGACCGTGTTTGGTTCTTGTGGGCTTATCCCAGTCCATTTGTGACCATAGCTTAGCTACTTTCAGTTTTCATTTGTTATTTACTGAATTATTTTGTTGTTAGTTCCGCGACATTTGAATAATTTTCCTGGGATTACCTTTTCTTTTAAAAATACTGTAAATTCTGGCTTACAGGAGGTGCAGTTAATGGAAATAGCATGCCCCAATTTAAAAGACCTTGTCCGGCCCTGTAAAATAACGGTATGGTATGATGAAGACAGACATGAAGTCTAGATTGGAAACGCGAATATTTTATCCGGTTCCAAGTTCCAATCACATACTACTTTCTTATACATGGCAAGTTTATCCCAAGATTAGCATTGAAACATATAATTGCATAAATAAAACGTATGATTGGGGGATACAGACGCACTTAGTCGGGTGTCAGTCACCATGATGGATGTCTGACACTTGAAGTATGTACCGGCTGTACAAGTTACTGAATGGACAGGTATATCCATTCCATTGCCGTTTTAGATAACAAACACGTGGCTAGAATTTATGGATGAGGTAGTTTTCTCTAGCAGTTGAAGAAGTCGGTACAATCTATGATGCCGACATTTTAATCGCCGCGAATTGTATTGCTGCAAAAAAATCTAATGATACAACGAATATTTGCAATCGTATGTGGTGTGATATGGAGTTTTGTAAGTGCCTTTATTTTTTATTTTTACTTGTATCGTATCGTATTGGCTGACTGCACAGTGCACATGGTAGATCGTTGCTCGCTGCTCGTGCTCGCTGCTTGCTCATGGTAGAACGTTGTAGGCTTAGTGTAGTAGTTGTAGATTTGTTGAACATTTTCTATTTTGTTAAGTACCTATGGTTGGTACCTTCCTAGGTACTTGTTGAAAGGCCTATACTGTAATTCGAAAATATTGTATAAGCCAATTATTTTTAAAAGAATAATCGTGAAGTTTCTTGCCGGCTCTTCTCCATATGAAACAACCAATTGGAATCGTGCACCTAGCTGCTGACGTTTCATAAGTGCCCATGAAGGTATAAGTGACATAAAATATTTTGATTTTGATTTAGCTTGCCTAGCTCTCGTATCAAAGAACTATCGTCTGAAGTATTGAAAGGTTTTAAGATTCGTTAGAGACGTTCAAAAGTGCCTTTTATGTGCCTAATTGAAAGAAATTATTTGACTTTGACTTTGAGAATTATAATATCTCAAAATGTTCACCACCATGCGCCGTAGGTACACCTAAGAGAGGGAGAAAGGGAGTGGGGAGAGTTCTTAGTTACACCTCTGCCTAACCCTTCGGGGAAATACAGGCATGATGTTATGTGTGTGTTTCTTAATAACCCAAACTGAAAATGCCGGTTCTCCCATAAAATAATGCAAAATCGAGTTCATATTCAAACATTCCAAATTAATTTTCAACTATACCTACAGGCATCTTCATTTTCTGCATGCTGAGTTTAGTTACGTTATATATGTATGTACAAGACATTTAGTTTAAGCTATGTACAGTCGAACAAGCTATTTCGTATACAGGCAAAATAATATTCATTTTCCGCTACACAGCCAAAATTGGTTTTGATTGTGCGTGTAATTTAACTTTTTGAGCTTATGGCTTAGGAGAGTGACGTAGAACGATTGTTGACTACTAAAAATACTCACAAAATTGTGTGACCTCTAAACAATCGGCCAGAGTGCACGCATATCCAATAAACACCTAAGTTAGGATGTTTACCTAGTAGTTGCAAGTTATCTGCCTGTATACTAAATAGCTTGTTCGACTTTACATCAAACCGTAGATATATCGCACTAGTTATTATGTAACAGCGTTGCAAGCCATCGGTCCGGCCGTATGCACACCAGCAACTGATGCGTTCGATTCATCGCCTCATTACGACGCACGTGTGCACCAAGCCTCAGGCGCATCATCAAATGGATTTCAATAAAGTATTGTTAATTATTCACCGAAGGGCATCGTGATTATGATTTGAGTAGAACTGTCTCCTCATTATTTCTTGCCCTTATGAGGTGCTTGTGTTCCGATGGATTCAAATTAGTTCTGCAGTATCATTTTTTTAACAAGTGGACGATGCCTCCTTTTTGTATGATATAAAAATTAAATTTTCTTTTTATTTATAAAATCTTACATAAAAATCATCTTATAAACGCAAATAGGTACCTATTTTTGGTTATCGCAACTCGATCAGTAATTTAAAATGACGAACAAAAAAAAGCAAAACCAAACCAAAGTTGTTTCAGCTATTAACCACAAACATTTGATCATCAATTGCAAATTAAACCACATAAAAATGACTAAGGGCGTGAACGCACAACACTACTCACCGGGCAATGCGTCTTTGCGTCACCTCATTACATTACAAGTGGCGATTTACGTTGTCGCTGCACGCACGTTCTCACTGTTCTCGTGTGTCTGGGACGTGCAGCGTTGGACGTTTCATATTTCTTTTAGCGAGTACTCGATACTACGATATGAATCTAATATAGTATTGAAAGCTCCCGATAGCGTGGGCAGCTGTTGATTGATACTTCATCAGTATTCTATTCGGTTCAACTAGTCATATAAATTCTGACAGTGTTGAAATGGTGATTGAGATTCTGTTATCCGTTTATCTTTACGGTAGGATGTGTTGGTATAGGAAATCTTTATATTTATGAGAGGCTAACCATCAATCATAAAACTTAACTTCTGATTGGATTGATGATATTGCTCTGTCTGTATCATTTTTGTTTTAATACAACGAGTGACAGACACTCAGGGCTAAATTCACCAATAAAATAAAATTTAAAACGAGTTCAAGAGCTGTCAGTGTCAATGTTCCAAAGAAAATAATGACACTGACAGCTCTTAAACGTGGTTTATGTGCTGATCGCGTTCGCAGTTTTATTGGTCAAATTCGCACTTAGTCGTAGCGCTTTAGTTGTGAGTTAGAATTTTAGCTCAATCTGGAATCTTTATAAAATAACGAGAACCGTATTTCAACAAAATAAGTCTTCAGTTTAGTTTACATGACAACATCACTTTTTATTATTTAAAAACCTATTTAAAGAAATTGTTGGAAACAAAGATACTCATTAACTAACAAGCTTGTACTTAAAATCTAGGAAAAGCATTCAAATACACATAGAGCCGAGAGATTCCTTTCCCATGTAAGCTACCACCCATTGTCTTCGTAATATCCAAAAAGCCTCAGGTTTTACGAGTAATAGGGAGACAGAATCCGAAAGAACATTAATTCCACCCAAGCGACTTTATCTCCGCAAATATTATGAGTGGCCTCCAACAACTCTCATATATGAATTGTTCATTGTAACGAAAACGATATCCCTAAGGATACCACATAAATTGTTGAACAACTTTCTTTCTGAACCTTTGTTTAACTCGAAATTGGATTTTAGAGAGAGATTCTTTTACTACAGAGAAATCACGAACATAACAAACTATGAGTACCTACTTTTGGTGCCTAATTATTATAAGAGGCGACATTCAAGAGCACTTCATATGTTCTCTTGTTCGCTAACAATTACTTTAAAAATCGTATATGACGATGCCAAAAAAAAAAATCTGACCTAAAATGGTGATTATGACAAATTGTATTTGATGTACCTACGAATATATGCTTTCGTAAGGCTAGTTACTTTAAGATTGAGCTGTATTTAGGTAGTATGAGTAATATGAATCATCGTAAAATGTCAAAAACTGACATTTTCATAATACGATCTGCGTGAAATTTATATTACGCAATTCAACTGTTTGACAGTTTTCTATGGAGATTCGTAAAATGGTCCACAAATTATGAGTTGCTTTATTGAAATATTATGTTAAATTAAAATGAATTAATTTAAATTACGGTCATTTTATTAATACGTAAGGCATTTTCTTGCAGCATTATTTTCACCAAATATAATTCGAATATGAATTAAATTGAGTACATAATTATGATTCAGCTAATATGTGCCACCATTTTGTGTCAAATTAGAGGAATTGCAGCTAATGACAGCTGACAATTCAATTCAATTCTGCTAATGACAGTTGGGAATTCAGGAAATGAATTGCTTTTAGAGGAATTGCTAATGTTGGCGTTCTGGGCTCCTTGATCTGTTTAGGAAAAAAAAAATAAGCGATAACAACCACTTACTTCAATCACTAACGAGCCAAGCTTGATGACTGTGCCATTATTACCTACTGTGATTTCAAAGAAAATACAATGTCCCAGTCATTACACTTTAAATCCTAAATATTTGTGGTTTCTTACAACACCATGTGAAGGGTACTATATCCATGTTGGTGGCCCATTTTAGCTATTCTAAACCAGTGGGCACACGGCATTTATTAACGATGTGTGTGAACAGTGTTTACCTCATACAGTACACCAGAACACGAAGTTGAACCCTGCCCCATGCTTTATTTGTTATCAAGTTCAAATGTTAGGAAAACATCGTGAGAAAATAACTAACAATTAGGTATAACTTTTCAATATATATAGGTACGTAGACTAGGTTGGACTGGGGTTGTTATAAATCACTAGCTGATGCCCACGGCTGCGCCCGCTTGACAAATTATATACTAAAACCTTCCTCGAGAATCACTATATCCATTGGTGAAAACAGCATGAAAATCGGTGCAGTCGTTTTTGATTTTATCGCAACGGAGGACTTTGTTTCATAATATGTAGTGATTACGCCAGCCTGGCAAGCTGCAAAAAAATGGCCACTTTATAATAATCAACGTTCAAAGTGAAAATTACATCAATGACCAGCTTGGCTTGAATTCGTTTTTCGTTAGTTGTGCATATGGTCCAAAATTATAGTTCTAGTAGTTGTAGTGTAAAATTATATTATTCGTTAAGTCATCATCATCATCTGTCTAGCCTTTTCCCAACTTTGACCCCAAGTCCCCAGTCACTAGTCCCCAGTCGTATTCGTCGAGTCATAAGGTAAAATATATACGTAATCAGCTATATGACTGATTCGACTGATGTTATAGCTGCTGTAATATTTATAATTATTTTTGGAATTGGAAGCATTCCGCTGTACACTGGAATTTTCCTCCGTATTGTCAAGAGTCCACAAACCTGTAAACATACGTGCTTCGATAAAGATTATCGAATATTCAGTATCATAGGTTTTGAAAATAACTATGTAGGTTCTAACTATTAAATTTTAACTATGTATATCTACATATAAATAATTAAATACATACATACATTACATAGTTTTTTGATACTGAATATTCAATGAAGTTCATGCTAAAGGTTTTATAAACGTAAATTGGTATATGTACTCGTAGCTGTGTGAGTACTTAGATCGTAAAGTTGCAGTAAGCTAGGCTGAGCTATTGAAAGGATTACTATGTAAATGGCTGGGTTCTACTGCTAATAACTTGCTTGTAAATAAGTTACGCCTACTGTGAAGTACTCGTACCGTAGGTAAGCTTTACGTGTTACGGGTAGTAAAACTGAACGAAGATACGCTTTGACTAAAACGTGTGATGGAATATGTGGTATACTTTAGTTTTGTAGAACTATGGAAGCTAAGTATTTTTCGTTTACATTATCAAGCTTGTTTTCATAACATTATAACATAATGTCAAGCTGGTGTTTCCCCGAAAGGATAGGCAGAGGTGTATACTCGTAGTACATCCACATTCCGTTAGTTATATTTAAGTTCAATGTAATAGGAGGCGAGCCTATTACCATCAGCCGGACGCGAATCCAGACTCCGGGCTACTACTGAGAAATTCCTGATGGAAATACCCAGTAACACTTTGCCCGCCCTTTTTTTTTTTTTTTTTTTGAAGGTGGGAAATCATCCAATGACTTCTCCCGCTCTGGGCGGAGCGGATGGGCGTGTCAGACTTTTACTGACTAAAACCCACTCCTGTTCCTTCATTTGCCTGTTGCCAAGGTCCCGGTATCCCTTTCGGACTTTCCCGCAACCCTGGCAGGCATCGGTCCTAGCGGACCCCGCCAATTGTGCTGACATCTCGATGAGGCACGCGTGGAACACGACGCGCTATCGACCCGGGCCTGGTCCTTATCGGACGGCGAGCTGCCCGTTGCTCGCCGTCCGCAAGCCCGCGCCTGTGGTGGCCGGGAATCCGCCTGGGATTCCCGACGCCCAGGGCGTCTCCAACGGCGGCGGTTAGGGGCGTGAGGGCGCAAACTTTGCCTTTTCCTCACGCGTTCCGCCTCCTCCTTCGCAGGCATTACTGCTTCGCAGAAGGAGGTGACGGCTTCCCATGCCCTCTCGCTCCGTACCATGGCCTGGACCAGGGCCGGACGCGAGAGGTCATTGCCGCCAATCGCCTCCGCGAGGACACGGCGGTGCTCCGCCCAAGCAGGGCATACCTCAACCGTATGCTCCACCGTGTCCTCCGGGCGATCCGCACAGTGGTGACACCCGGGCGTTTCCTCCCGCCTAATCCTACACAGGAACCTCCCGAAGCTGCCATGTCCGGTGAGGACCTGTGTCAGGCGGAAAGTGAGGACGCCGTGGCGCCTCTCTAGCCACTCCTCAAAGAGGGGACTTATCGCCGCTATTGTGGCGTGCCCAACTTTGCCCGCCCTGGGAATCAAACTCAGCAGTAGCGCTTGCAACCACTAACGAGGCAGTCAGCTCGTTTTCAGTCAGTAGGTACCATAACTATTATAAACAGAGACGAATTACTTCATTCAATCCAATTTGCTTTGAAAAACTCTTTGGTGCTTCTTTAGTTGAACCTAACCTTACCTTACCTCTTTTTTTTTCCGGGGTGGAAAATCCTCAAATCAAATCAAATCGTTTATTGCAATCCATAATGTACAAATTATAGGTGGTAAATAAAAAAATTATAGAAACAATTATGGACCCTGTCGGGCACAGCAAAATTTTAAATAGGTAGAGATAGGAAGAGCGTTTTACAAATTGTTCTTGTTAAATCCTATTACCTATGTATTTATATTTCCATTCATTCACTTATTCTATTAATATTTTCTAAATAAGTCCATCCATTCATTAATTTGATTCTATTTAATATTACTTACTTCTTTACACGCTTAAAAATTGTTTATTATTATTAATGCAGTATAATTATTAAGTATTATGGTATCATTTATTTTTATTATTTTACTTATTAAAATATATCAGGTAGTCATAATTATGTGTTATTATTATTGAATTGAATTTATCCATTATAAATTATTCGATATCCTATTATCTATGTATTTATGTTTCCATTCGTTTACTTATTCTATTAATATTTTGTATACAGGTCTATCTATTCAATTATTATTTATTTAATTATATTTAGTATTGCTATTTCTTTACTCTCTTAAAATTGTTCATTGTTATTAATGTAATATAATTATTTAGTATTATGGTACAATTTATTTTTGTTATTTTAATTATTATTATTAAGATCGCCCCCCTCATGGATGTCCTCCGTCCTGGGGCGGGCGGAGGGGTCTGTCAGACTCTTACTATCTAATAACCACTCAGGTGTTTCAACTCACACCTACGTCAGGGGTCGCGGGAACGTAAAAATCATCCGCATCCCCCGACACCTTACCAAACCTAACCTAACCTAACCACCTAGCAAAGAATACTGTAAACAAAAATGTAATGATAAACAAAAGCACGGACCTCCATGTCTGTGGATTTAATTGTAAGGAAGGAGTGGTTTTAGCTGGTAAAAGTCCGGCACTGCCCAGACTGGTTCGTTTGTGAAGCAGCCTGGGCGTCCAGGAGGATTTCCCAATCTTGCAGTTTTTTTTTAAATCCTAACCTAACATTGTCAGAACTGAATAACCCTGGGACAGATTTTGATGTGCCTTGGCCTGAGTAAAGGGAGAAGTAATGTCTTAAAAAACTACAGTGGTATTATCTGTGGCGGACGTGGGTGTGCCACCCATACATTCTTGTCCACAATCCTTTAGTTGACTTCAGACTTCCTACATTTTCTTTTTTTTCGTTCCTAGGTCTAACTTAGATTTTAAAAGATTGTGAAATAGTAAGTGTAATTACTTACCTACATATTTTTGTGATCTTCTTGGTCATTTAGTTCCGTATCATCTTTACCATACAAACTTTCCCCTTTTTTTCGTTACATAGGTATAAATACCTACTTATTTCACTTTCCCTTCACTAGAACGAGTAGGTATCACTCCGTTAGTGATACGAGACGCGCTTATCATAAGGGTAAATTGGATTTCTGATCTCCGAACATCTTAGATTTAAGCTGATCGGATTCCTGTCAACAACATTACATTAGATGTACTAGCGAGTACATTACGATATGTAATACGTTTGATTTATTTATTCCTTGAAGTGGATTTTTTTTATGAACATTATTCAATGTCTGCGAAGTTTGGTGCTGGAGGCATTTTCTCTGTGCTTAGAATGTAGCGGTCATTGTAAGTTTCAGCATTGAAATTAGTTACATGAAATCAAGTAACTTATTCTTGGAAAACACAGTTCGGATTACAGAAGATTTTGTATAAAATACAAAATCCTCTGAATACCCTAGCCTAGTTTGCAAGTAAAGTACATTGTGATACTAAGGTCATTCAATTTTCCAAACATGCACAGGACAACAAGCTGCCCTCTATCCAAGAAATTCGTTTGAACAAAACAAGTGACTATGTACTATGCTGGTAGTTAAATCCAAGCATAACAATCTTGTAATCCATGCACATAAACCATGTTGTCAAAAACATAAAAATAATTCAAAACAAAATTAATGATAATTTATTCGCAGATCAAGAGTCTAGTCGCTCTTAGCATGGCGACAAATTAACATCTGACAAGATTAAAATTAATGCAAATGCACTTAAGTTAATTAAATCAAAGTCGAATGAAGCTCTAGCACTTAGTCACAATTGTAGGATTACTTAAACATTTGATTGTGAGTATTACACTGACTAATGGCGTCTGCACCCTTGAAGATAGGGGTGAAGAGTTTGAGTACCTACTTTTGTTCAAAAATACTTTTGACAAAGTTTTGTAATTTATTTTATGGTAACACTATGTCAAGTTATAGTAAAAACTAAAAGCCCTTATAAATCTATATATACTTACTAATAATAAAGCCAAAGAAATTGTTTGTTTGTTTGAACGCGCTAAACTCTGGAAATACCAGTCGGATTTGAAAAAATCGTTTTGCATTTGATAGCCTAATTATTAAGAAAGGTTATATATAGGCTTTTGAACATCGCGCTATGACCATTAGGAGCTGAGCAAAAAGAAAAAAGTCTGAAGGGACGCTAAGCAAAAATGAAGTAATAGCGCGGGCGGGCGATGCGATGCAACACGGTCTGTCAGGGGAACAAGAAATTTCACGCGGACGAAGTCGCGGGCAGAAAATAGTATTTTTATAAATCAGTTACCTAATAAGAATTCTATGCACAATTTGCAGTTCATAGAAAGGCATAACTTATTGAATATTATGTTAGTGAAACACAAGCAAACCTGTTGTTAAATACACACAGCTACATAATATTATGCACTGATACTGCATTGTTTGATTAATGTTAATATTGTGTATTGCTAGGTTTCGCCTTCTGGCACAAATAGCTAGGTAAATAATCAAACCATTCAATTTGTTGAACTAAGCTGATCCCGAAATACCTGAGTGCGAAACTATATCACTGTTGTTGGTATAGGCAAACAACGCCCATGGAACAAATACTCTAATCATAGTTGACTTATCAGTCACTTTGCCATCAAATCATACATAGTAAATAAGTCACAGGAGTGACGCGACACAGGGGTGACGCAACACAGGGGTGACGCGACACGAGTGAGACGTGGTTGTGGCATAGAAAAATGACGTTGCGCAGCGTAGAAGTGTCATGAAGTCCCAAAGACAAGAACGTGACAAGATCTGTCGCAAGACTCCTCTCTCTGTCTATCGTTGTTTTCAAGTCACCTGCATATTGCACAGTAGATGCCGAATCGTTTCAGTTGTTTTTTAGCCACTTATCTACTGTAGAAACAGAGGAAACGAAAGACAGAATGACAGATTGTAGGAAGCAGACCGATAAGCAAACTTATTATTATTCCATGTATGATATTGTTACAATACGATCCATATCCCTTTGTGAGAGAAGATTGATAATGTATATTCCATAGCCGAAGTTAATTGCAATCAACCGGGCTACGTAATACGATATAAATATTTAACAATCACAACGTTGTGATGCAAACACGTCAGCTCAGACGAATCTTTTCGGTCACAATTTAAATATTAAATTATTCGACTTTTTCAGTACGATTGATGACGTCGACTGAAACGCGTAAAAATTTTTTTTTTTAAAGCTTTACAAAGATAAATAATTTCGTTATACGCGAACAATCTACAATCTGTAGGTAGTTGATACGGAATTCTTGATTCGGTTTCTGAAGCTGGTCAAATAGAATGAATATTTTTTGGTGTTTCTCAAAGAGTAGGTATTTATTTAAAGGTAAATTCGTATTCAACTTACATTCATCTCCTTTTTGAAAGCATCCTAGCTGACCAGCAAAATCGCAGGGATTTACCTACTTGTTTCTGCAAAGCAAAAACAAACGCTGAATTAACTGATAAAGACAATCCTAGAAATGTAGGTCAGGGAATAAAGAAATCGGTCAGGCGTTTTCTGATCTACACAAACAGTTCAAAGGAGACTTTATTTAACGAGTATTACGGTCAGCAAAAACGTGCAGCCTGAACATAAGCTGCTAAAAGGAGACAAACAAAATCTAGTTAACATAGTATAAACGTGTCATAACAAACCAAGTTTTCTATGCATTCACAATGCAAACACCTAGCTAGACGTACCGAGGAGGTTCTAGACGAGTTGAAAGGAATTTCTGCAAGGAACATGCAAGTATGCAGATGTTAATGAAATTATTTCTGGGAAAGTAAGATCTGAGACGGGTGCAATGCCCTGAGTGCTGCCAGCAATTTGCATTTTGAATACTAATGACGGGGAGCACTCACTACGGCGACATCGCCGTGAACACTATAGAATAATAATAAAATTGCACGAAAAGTAATTATTGATTAAAATGTTGCAGCCTTTACAATGTAGCGAGAGGGAAATTGTTTGCCTGCTTTATTAATGACATTAAAAACAACATCATTGAAATGTTTCGCCAGCGGAAACAGACTGAAACACTTTTTATGTAAACAACAATAATACGCCAAGAAGATTCGGCAAAACCGAGAGGGAGAGAATCCGCCCAAACACTTAACCGACTTTAAAGCAATTCTATTCGACTTCAAAAAGCCGGAGTAATGTCAGAAGAATAAAAAGTACATCAGTGGCTGTTAGCTGTTCAACAAATTGTCCATTTTGAAATTTTCGAGCGACTCACAGCCTGCAAAAACTGTTCTCAGTAGCGGACAGGGCGACTGGGCGATAAGGAGTGCTTTTATTAAATTTTCTCGCATCGCCTGACTAATGCTGCCCAGCTGACGCGTATCCGACACACTTACTTTCTCTTTTTCGCTCGCTTGCGAAATTTATACGGATTGCTAAACACTGCCGTCATATTTTCCACGAGTTTACTGCCTGGGGACCATTTTGATACGATATTATTACGAAACAATAACGTTTCAGTTAACATTATATTCTCTAACCATAAATTAATTGTATAATAAACATTGAGTCGCTCTAAAATACTCTAAATTATTTCGGTAGCTGTCTACAACAACAGATCTCCCGAAACTTGTATTTAATCACACCGTTTCTAACTTAATCAATCTAAATGAACCACGGATTAAATGGACCGATTTAAAATTGGCTAACATTATTGAACATCTACAATAGCGAAACGTTTGTTCTGTTCACATTAATTAAGAATGTTCGTTTTGCGAACACTACAGTCGATAGGGAGGGAGCGCTCAGCCCGTTCGATTCCACGAATTTCATTAATTAATTTAAACATTCATGCTTAATTATCGAACTCTTCAATTAAAAATGCCTTTTAATTTGTTGCTTTATTTATTTACTCTATTACACTCGTTAAGTTAAATGCAAATATCGGACTTTTTGCATGGAAATCTATATTTATCGTCGGACCATCGGCGGTTGTAATGAACGAGTAATGAATGGTGTAATTATGTTTAACGGCGCTAATTACTTATGAGGTGATATAATGGCGATCAAATACGTCCCCGAGGTTTAATTCAATTTGACCTTCAAGTGAATCATTGATGAGTAAACTGTTTTATTCATGATTGTTAATTTCGGATTCAATTTGGAGACAAATCTTCTCCTGTCTTGGGCGCTATAAAACTTTTTAAGAATCAAAATTTGTTTTAAACACATCTGAAATTCTATTTCCGCAATATTTTTCTTAAAATACCGTACCTAAATTCCAACAATGGGTAACCCGGTAACGCTCGACAACCAAAATTTTGATATCGTCTCAAAGAGAATGAATTCCTTATCCTTACGTAGGCAGCTACGTATCACTGAATCAGAAACTTTTAATGGTGCGACTCGTCAGCAATCTGTCTGCGGGACTCTAAGAAGACATTCTATCAGAACGTAGCGTAATATGATCGAAGAAAATGTCTGCCCGTCGTAAAAGTCTAAACATTTGGTTTTTGGACAACAAGCCGAAAACGAACGACACAGCATTTGAGCTGCGTCGTTCGTTTTCGGATTTGATTTTTGCGGTAAAATGCTGAAATATAGGAACAAGAAATTCAGACTGAAGAATTGTCAGCAAGAAAATATCACCTTTAAAATCTCTCCCGTTTTATTTTTATGCTCTACTTGATATCTTTGAGATGCACACTATTTACCGACAGCTTACATTTAAGAGTAACAAGGAAATATTTTGCTGGAAGGCAGTGACAAAGAAATTCATATAGGTCGATCAAGCAGGAGTACAGAGCAGGAGTAGTGTTATGTTATGTTAGTGTTGTCATTACAAAGCAATTACCAAAATTACTAACACAAATCCACATAGTGTCACCTTATATACTGTCGTTGTGTTCTGCAGTAACATACCTGCAGATTGAGTAAAGCCTCATCTACGCGATGCAAATTTGTTGCCTATGGCGAGCAATAAAATTAATTAGACGCTGCACCTTTTATTGTTGTTTCAACTCAAGTTAAGCCACAGGCAATTCAATCACACCGTGTAAATCAGGCTTTAGACAAACTGTGGATGTATACGAACGATTTGTGGTCGATAATAATATCATAAAGTTCGTGACGGTGTGACAGACGGACGTCTCACGTGCACGTCGCCTAGAGCTTGTTATTGGACAAACTTTCCACGTGACCACTTCCAATACTGCTTAGTCATATTTTCTCGAAGAAATATCTACTTGCAGTGTAGCGTAGTGAATTTTCTTCAAATGTTACTTATTTTTAACAATCTACGCGAAGGATAGTGAGGCAGAAGAATTAGATGTTTTATTGACTTAGGTACACTTTATTGATATTTTTTGCCATGTGGTTTTTGGAATTAAATCGTTGTGGTTGCCATGATTATATCAAACGAAAGGATTAAAATGAAGAGGAAGGCCTGTCTGATTCTTGAGTGCCAATAAGAATGTCATTCAAAGACTAGTCCTTTTGTCAATTGTTATTAATGGTCATTAGGATCCGTACTTAACTGAGCAATGCTCGCTTCTCTACTGGCACTATTTACTGACAGGGGATGTGCTTACTGGCTGAAAAACCAACATAGTAAAAAGTATAGGCAAACACTGCCATGCATGAAATATTGGCATGCATATCCGCTCTCAGAATAGGATACAAACACAATACAACTTACCTTTTTTATCATCAACAATGTATAGTACAATCGATTCAATACTTCTTTTGAAGTCTTATCATCGTATTGTTCACATACTCAGGGTTCCTTTTACCATCTTGTGGGACCTTTCGAAGAAATGACACGTTTGTCAGAGATACTGCAGCATCTGCGAGGTTAGTTTGATCTGATTTTTATTCAAACACAGTTTTATGCCAAGGACGGGCCCGAGATATTGTTTACAAAGCATAAAGAAGAGAAATGAAGACTAGTGGAGCCCTGGCGTACGTTGGGTTGCCTGCGGTTGTTGTATGGTGCATACTATAGGAGGTGGAGAGATGACAACGACGTTGATAATGGCTACCTATAATAATGGGCCCATTATTATAGGTAGCCAGCCTACTTATCACTATTATTTCCGCTCAGCATTCAGTTTCTATGTAAGGCTTTTGTAATCTTAGGGTGTATCATTATGTGTCTGCTGTGCAGTGTTAGCAAGTGTGTTGATTTTGGCCACGTTTTTGGTTGAGGCATTTGTATGCACTACATTAATTTTCAGTTATAGCGTCTGCACAAATTCATTGGCCCACTCTGCCGCGTTTGAATTTTGTTTTGTTAAAATCCTTTATCGCATAATAACGACGATTGACATCTCGATGTTTTAAAATTTCATGCCGTCTTCGCATCCGCTTATAATTTAAACACTTCATCAGCATTTGCATTCTGGGCGGCGGCGCTGCCGGGACTATCCCGGGAAACTCTCCTGTCGGGACACTATCTGAATAGGTACGAGTATGTAGGTATTTCTAAGTGGCCTAACTGCCACATAAAGATATATGTATGTGTAATTGTTTCTGCTTCACTCAAATCACTTCCAAGTATTTCGAATCTGTTCTAATGGTTTCCTGTTGTCGAAACTATTTATCCTGGCTGCTCACTATGTTAATTTTAGTTTTAAAGTTCTAAAGGTCAAAGTAAAGCCCAAGTTAATCCCAGTGATTCTGGGAAATACATCTCGACTATTTCAGATATGAACGCGATGGTAACTTCAACTCCATTTTCAGGTTATAGATGGCAGCACATGTACCGTTTTCAATACCGTAGCAGGCCTCCGTCACTCCATGTACTTGCGCGCTATAAGTGCCTACCGCCCAGCCGAGCGGTCTCGGTCAGCCGTTTGCTACGCAATTTGGGTGCTGATAAACTCAAACTCAAACTCAAAGCATTTATTTCAAATAAACCAATTACAGGCACTTTTGAATTGTCAAGGAGTCGGTCAGTCAGAAATATGAAGCTAGTTGCCCATTCCAAAGCATAGTAGGTACCTATGGAGAAGAAACTCCACGGACACTCTTTTAAATTAAAATATTGTAACATCATTCATGTTGAAATTATACATGTGAGAACAATGTAGAAAGCACGTTAAAAGCGTCCGAAATTATAACATAAAACAATTCAAAAATTAAAATAAGCCATGGCAGCTAAGAGATGACCAGTCACAAGTGACGGCGCCCGTTCACGAACATGACGCATGGATCAGCACCATTCAGCTCAACCATTTTGAAGGGAGCTAAATGATCCAACACACACGCCACCACCAGCGAGACATTAAAGTGAGTGCATTACAACCGCCGATGGTCCGACGATAAATATAGATTTCCATGCAAAAAGTCCGATATTTGCATTTAACTTAACGAGTGTAATAGAGTAAATAAATAAAGCAACAAATTAAAAGGCATTTTTAATTGAAGAGTTCGATAATTAAGCATGAATGTTTAAATTAATTAATGAAATTCGTGGAATCGAACGGGCTGAGCGCTCCCTCCCTATCGACTGTAGTGTTCGCAAAACGAACATTCTTAATTAATGTGAACAGAACAAACGTTTCGCTATTGTAGATGTTCAATAATGTTAGCCAATTTTAAATCGGTCCATTTAATCCGTGGTTCATTTAGATTGATTAAGTTAGAAACGGTGTGATTAAATACAAGTTTCGGGAGATCTGTTGTTGTAGACAGCTACCGAAATAATTTAGAGTATTTTAGAGCGACTCAATGTTTATTATACAATTAATTTATGGTTAGAGAATATAATGTTAACTGAAACGTTATTGTTTCGTAATAATATCGTATCAAAATGGTCCCCAGGCAGTAAACTCGTGGAAAATATGACGGCAGTGTTTAGCAATCCGTATAAATTTCGCAAGCGAGCGAAAAAGAGAAAGTAAGTGTGTCGGATACGCGTCAGCTGGGCAGCATTAGTCAGGCGATGCGAGAAAATTTAATAAAAGCACTCCTTATCGCCCAGTCGCCCTGTCCGCTACTGAGAACAGTTTTTGCAGGCTGTGAGTCGCTCGAAAATTTCAAAATGGACAATTTGTTGAACAGCTAACAGCCACTGATGTACTTTTTATTCTTCTGACAT
Organism: Lithophane leautieri; assembly: GCA_949152455.1. NCBI lineage: Eukaryota > Metazoa > Arthropoda > Insecta > Lepidoptera > Noctuidae > Lithophane > Lithophane leautieri. The sequence continues at coordinate 15,078,638 of OX424471.1, read as the reverse complement.
TACTCCGGCTTTTTGAAGTCGAATAGAATTGCTTTAAAGTCGGTTAAGTGTTTGGGCGGATTCTCTCCCTCTCGGTTTTGCCGAATCTTCTTGGCGTATTATTGTTGTTTACATAAAAAGTGTTTCAGTCTGTTTCCGCTGGCGAAACATTTCAATGATGTTGTTTTTAATGTCATTAATAAAGCAGGCAAACAATTTCCCTCTCGCTACATTGTAAAGGCTGCAACATTTTAATCAATAATTACTTTTCGTGCAATTTTATTATTATTCTATAGTGTTCACGGCGATGTCGCCGTAGTGAGTGCTCCCCGTCATTAGTATTCAAAATGCAAATTGCTGGCAGCACTCAGGGCATTGCACCCGTCTCAGATCTTACTTTCCCAGAAATAATTTCATTAACATCTGCATACTTGCATGTTCCTTGCAGAAATTCCTTTCAACTCGTCTAGAACCTCCTCGGTACGTCTAGCTAGGTGTTTGCATTGTGAATGCATAGAAAACTTGGTTTGTTATGACACGTTTATACTATGTTAACTAGATTTTGTTTGTCTCCTTTTAGCAGCTTATGTTCAGGCTGCACGTTTTTGCTGACCGTAATACTCGTTAAATAAAGTCTCCTTTGAACTGTTTGTGTAGATCAGAAAACGCCTGACCGATTTCTTTATTCCCTGACCTACATTTCTAGGATTGTCTTTATCAGTTAATTCAGCGTTTGTTTTTGCTTTGCAGAAACAAGTAGGTAAATCCCTGCGATTTTGCTGGTCAGCTAGGATGCTTTCAAAAAGGAGATGAATGTAAGTTGAATACGAATTTACCTTTAAATAAATACCTACTCTTTGAGAAACACCGAACCCAGCCAAAGCTTCGAAGCCAGCTTCGAAAGCCGCTTTACTTTGTGTAATTTATTTCATCAGCACTGTTTTCAAAACGGTGAAAAAAACCTTCTTGAAGAAACCGGCATGTCCTAGAGCCAAAAATTTTAAGACATCTACCAAACCGCACTGGGTCCGCGCGTGGTTGATGACAGCCCACTTTCTCTCACATAGAGGAGTCCTGTTTCCCAGCAGTTATGACGACATCAAAACATTCAATGTACAAAAATGAGATAACTATAGAAATGCTATCTGCATTAATTCTATTGAAGAACAAACAAGCACTTTCAAAATGGCATTTAGTACCTAAAATTAAAGTAACAAATACTATGGTATCGCGTATTACTATGATTTTTCAACGTATTTTCTGTATTGTTCGGCGGATATATTTCGTTGTTTTGCTACGGGATGTGTTCTACTTACAATATGGTGAAAAATCGTCTGTTTACCGGGGTTCTAGCCAAGAAACTAACAAAAGCCACTCTTCTGTATCTACAAAAATTTACTTAATAGTATTTGGCAGAGGGAACTCTTCCAACCGAGTGGCTGGATTATAAAAATTACTGGAATAACGAGCGGCTTTCTGTGGAAATTGTTAAGTGTTTATGTACTTGGTAAACTGTGGCGTTTAAGGGTTGGGGTTTTGATATTTTTATTCACGCTAGCCTATTACAGACTCTACCTTTTTTTTTCATATCTTCTCATTGTATCATGTCTAGTCCGTACTTCTTAAATGTGACTTCTTATATCTTTTTTAGGGTTCCGTAGTCAACAAGGAACCCTTATAGTTTTTTATTTATTATTTCATAAAGTGCAGACTCTGAACTTTTTTTGTCGTCTATTCGGCGGAAAAGTATAGTCTAAAGACTTACAAATATAATTTTATTTACGCACTTTTATGTCCAGTAATTTCCTCCAAGATTTACTTACGTGGCATACAGGATTGGATGTTTACTACGTACTAGTATTTTATAGGAACTGCGTGTTTTTTCCGGGCTCAGAATATGACTAGTAGGATAATAAAATACAAGGATGGTCTCATTGTATATTATTATCCTACAAATAAAAGATGTCATGTCAAAACTATGAATAGGGTAAGAGAAATGCATACCTAGGACATTTTCAGTGACAGAATCGCATTGGTTTTGCATTTCATTATAACACTTACCTACCACAAAATCACACTAACTGGGAAAACCAGGTGTGCAAAGTCGGGAAATAGACTTCGTTATTCACAAACGATACATTCACAACGATTACATCTAATCCATTCACTGGAAGCAATATACAGTCGTCGCATCTCATTTGTCTTCGATTCATCTACCACCCATCACGGCACTACCACATCGTTCCGAATTTGGTAGTGAAGAGATTTGCATTTAAATCGAGTTCCTACCACGACGTTATCGCGACTCCGCGGCCCCGGCTCAATGTCCCCCCACTCTCCCTGGGCCCATAGAAAAATGGGCAAAAAGCATTTTTTGGAACCCTTTTAGACGCTGTATTAAAAAGAAAGACGTATCTACGCTGCCTTTGAGAGCCATCGTCTCTTCTAACACCGCTGAAATATGCAGTTGCTGAATTCAGATATCAGAGAGCGTTTACTTTAAAATTCGTTTGAGTTTACAACTACGCATATTATTTAAAACGAGTAGTATAAATTAAATTAAATTTTAAAGTAACGGAACGATGATGCCCGTTCAACGAAAATGGAAGATGCGAATCGTAAAAATGAATATTGGATGATTTAATATTTAATTTCAATGTTATTTTCAGAAACAGAATTTTATTACCCGCTTTGTGCCCTCCAACCTCCGAGCATATTAGTCTACTTAGAAATAGACCCATCATCACAAAGATGCATAAAATTGTTTCTAAATTAAATTCTGTAAAACCTCATAAAACAACGCAAATTATGTTTTGATGTTCCAGCTTACATCAAACGCGGTGTAATAAGCATGCTCATGGCAAAATTAGCGTGTTACATTTTTCTCGCGCGTTTGAGTTCGCGGGCCCTTACGAGTGGTATCAAAATAAAATGCCTTACGCTCTGGCACATTTCAACGAACTTCCCTGGTTCCCTGCAGGTAGTCCTAACTTCAAAGCGGCTTACAAACGGACGCCCCTAGACAACATTCGCTAATTCACTTTGATGTCATCCCTCGCTCCCCTTGCTTCGACTCATCCAGTAACGAGAAAATGCGCCTTAAACTTTAAACTCAGCGCGATGTAAAATATTATTAAACGCACAACAAATTTCTAATATTTTGACAAACGAGAAATTGTTTTCAAAGTTCTTTGAATAGGAATTTTCCCGACGCCCCGTTGAAAAACAAAAAAATATTCAAGCGATTTTTTGTTCATTTAAAAAAGCAGACTTAATAACATCACTTTGATGTTTGAATTCTTTGTATTTGAAAGTCCGAAAAGTAACTAAAATGGTTTCTCACTGTGTTATTTTACCATATTTGTGTTAAGAATTTTAAATGCTTTGTGCTGAAATCCCTTTCTCAGAAGTTTTTTCTAAGTTTTTCAAATTCTGTTAGATTACCTACTTTAACATAAAGAAGACCAAATTAATTAGGTATGCATGGAATGTACAGTATGTACCTACAACATAAAGTAACCATCACACTATAATAGACATGATTCTCCAGTCTCTATAATAGTCTCCATATATACGGATACACCCATTGTTAGCCTTAGCCGATAAAGATATAAAGGTAGACAACAGTGTTATTCGTGACTACTGAACCTAACCTTTACTCCAAGGCCTTCTCAATAGGTAGTACTAAGCTAAATTGGGAAATTAATCATATGGGGACTATTCCATGGTTCATTTCAGTTAAATGTACCACATATAGATGATTTTTGAATAAAAAAAATACATATTTCTGCCGCAAAGCAACGCAAATGTAATGCAATAGTTTGCGGCACTGTAATAGCAATTTAAACGCAAATCGTTAACACACGATGCGGCGTCAAGACGCATGCATTCGCGTCGTAGCTCTTGCGTTGCATCGATACAACGCATCAGAATATTTTCACTCATATTCAATACATTATGCACATAATAGTCAAGCAATCATCAACATTAAAGATAAACCTGTCCAGATACACTCCCAAAAACCCATAAAACAATATTGATATTAGCATATGAAGCCCTGGTCGCAGTTAATACATATTAAGCTTTCAGCCATATTGCTTTGTGAAAGGCCAGCGGTTACAACGAGCTTTCATAACGTAGATTGAAAACGATACAAAGCAACCACAAGAACGCTTTGTGGTATATTTTGCGTCTCTTCTGTTTACAACTAAACTGGCCAACAAACTCGAGGGCAGTTGTTTATCTAACAACTGACATACCTGTGGGATGCGCTTAGCTACTTGAGGTAAATACTTTATAGTCTTAGGTATGCTTAGTTTTAATGAGGCATGTTTGAAAGCGGTTTGTTAAAAGTATGTGCGGTTCTGTTGATGGAAAATTGTTTTTAGAGAGTGTTTTTTTTTTGTTCTTTAATAAGCTTTAACTAAGTTGAAGCTTAGAACCAGTCGAAGTGGCGGTGCTTGAGGGGAGACGCCTATGCTCAGCAGTGGACGTCTTTCGATGATGAAGTTGAAGGTAAAATGTTTGGTAAGGGTTGGTAATCCTTATGTTTTTTCTGCTCACACGACTGTAGGTCATAGGTATCTGTAGGTAAGTAAAAACCTAATCTATTTCACCATTGTGCAATCCTTGATTTAGAGTAAAACGTTGTATACGGGAGCGATTACAAATAGCCGGTTTTAGTCGCCCGAATAGTTTTATTAATCGGACTAAAACTGTATTTATAAAGGCCCAGTTTAATCAGTAAATGTTCGCACTGCCATGCATCCTTTTATCTATCGGCAATCAAACTAAACTATCGAAGTAAAAAAAACTAAAATGCTGCAATCTGCAATGTTAGACGAACACACAGCCATTATTTAAATTCGCAGTTTACACCATTTGTTTTTTTTACACTCATCTGTAAAAAAAACCATGTTTTTTGCTGGAACTAAATGTAAGACTTTTTAGTAATCCTATTGATTCCCTATTAAATAGGTACATAAGTACTGTCTGTTTCACAATACATTAAGTAAGTAATCATGACACAAATACGAATGTCCCACACTGAATTGGAACTAAAAGATAAAGCAACAATTAACATTCCCGATTAGCCAGACAGGCAAACGTATAACAGACATTCGCGCCTGATCAGAACTAGATAAATCAAAGTAGGCTAATCAAATCAAAGATTTAATAGCTACTATTTACGCCACCAACATTACTAATAACATTCACAATCGACTCGTGAACATGTGTTTAACTTGCCGCTATTTTAATGGGTCTGTAGAACACGTAATTACCAAGGAATCTACTCGCCGTTTGTGAGTTAAAAGGGCTCTGTATGCAAATGTTAGGTGCGCAATGTGCGACTATGTTGCCAGCTATTCACATTGTCTAGCATCCTAGTTACGACTCAATTATCTTCAGTAAGTAAGGAACACCAATTAACATCCTTTTATGCTGTCCCTACTTCACTCGGTAAAAAACGAGTTTCGCAATACTCGACAACTTTCATTTACCGCTCGCGAATTCTTCTTTCAACGAAAATCCACCTTTTATTTTGGTACATAAAGACCAACTTCTAGTTGTTTGATGGCAAAATTATTGTTGTAAGTGGGTAAGGAGTGATGCACACTCATTTGCAAGTGTCCGCGACTAGATTACGTTTTGACATGTCTTAACAAACGTAACCAGTTGAACGGGAGTCGGATCGATTTGTTTTATTAATTTAAAGATTACTTCGTGAATAACGACTGCGCTCTCTAGCTTAGTTACGAACAGAAATAACTTGAAATTGAATCATGATAAATGGTTATTTTAAAAGGAGTATGATGTGTCATTCTACAAGTTTGTGTCTACGAAATGTTGCATGGTGTTTCTGTATTGTGAAATACTTGGGAGGTAGTATGGAATAGTTGCAACTAAAATATATTTATGTAAGCATTAAAAGCAAATAAGTCAGTGACAGCATAAAAGCACAAACATTTCTACGCGGTCCATAGAATGGGAACCGCAGCACAAGCGTACAGACGAGACTAAAATTGCTATCAGAATTCCTTCTTTGAGCTTCTTTAAGTACGATAGCTTGTTTATTAAAGGTAACCTCGTATAAATATATTGTTGGAATATTATCGAGGCTTTGAAATTCTTACAAAATATATTATGTATTAAGTCAACGATGATAATCTACATCAAAATACAGATTTTAGACATTGGAAAATTGGGATGCGATGCACGATTATCAATCAAACTTCGTAACCAAACAGGCAAATAACTTCACCGTAAATCCCATCACCATTTTCAGAATCACCAATATGTTTGTGATAGAATATATAAGCGATTCCGAATTCTCTCTATATCATTACACAAATCTTGTAACAAAACGCCTAAAATCCCTTAAACAAACCCATTGTTAGCGGAGGTACGCAAGGCGGTGTTAGCGGCAAAACAGGTGCCAACTCGAGTTCCATTCAATATGGCCCTATTGTACCATTATGGGTAATCGAGATACATTTAGAACGAGATGAGGTGTCGAATTTATTACTAATATTGCCTTGTACGTGGGTTATTTGCTATTATTATTGTGCAAGCAGTTTTAGTATTGGAAAAAGTATGATAAGCCCAGGTGCGAGGTGAGTGTTTATTCTGGATGTGGTTTCATATCGAGTTAATGCGGAAATATCGTGGATAAGTGCCATAGTAACATGAACAATTTATTTGGAAAAGGAAGAGAGGTGTCTATAAATCTACCGACTTTAGGATAAGCTTTGACGATTTCTAGCCTCTTAGCATATCTTCTAAACTCTGCTTACTAACATTAACCCAAACTCTCATTATACAATAAATACCCTTTTATATGTATATTTATGTACTAACTTTACGATCTCAAATTCCGTCGGCCATGTCTATAAAACTGAAAGTACTTTAGGTCATAAAGTGTCCCCTAGCCTTTCATAGGGGATGTTTAGTAGGGTGAGCTCGCTGATCTTATATCTATATGTTTCATAAAGACCTAGCATTTTTGTGGACGACCATCAATTATTTACTACATGCTCGTTTAAGGTATTGTTGGTTTTTAGCACATAGCAATACTTTTTTGTGATTTCTAAGTAGGTAGGTACTTATATTTCACTTCTTTACGGTACGAATCTGTCTCTCATAATCCAAATTATGTGTGACTTTAAATTTAGTGTGCGTCTGGTTTTGTTTGACGTCGCGTTGAAGCTGCGTAAACGCTAGGTACGCCATGCATTGACGCATAGACATTATCGGAACTAAAGTCATGTTGACGCTGCATTAGCGTCGCATTATCGCAGCGTATACGTCCGATGAACGCCTAAGTTAGGTGCGAAAAGTGCCTTACTTTACCTGGCATTCACAAATATATTGCATCCATTTTTGTTGTACATTGTTGTTTATTACGTTTTACACACATTCATTTAATTTCATTCGTGCATTTGTGGTCAAGGAAGACTGATTGGCTCGTGACCACAGCCGCTGAAATGTTCACTTTTGTTGCAATGTCAGAACGTTAAGCTCATTTCAGACTACGCTATAATATAATATCATATAATATATAGTTCATAGCACAACAATATCGCTCGCCATACATTTATTTAGAACACGTTCACAGTTTGCTATACTATATAGTATTGGAAATGTATGGCGAGCGATATTGTTGTGCTATGAACATTATAGCGTTGTCTGAAATGAGTTTTAACATTTTTTATTTATGTATAGAACCTTTATGTTGAGCGATGTGCCTATCTTTGTATACGTAGGTATACGTATGGAGTCATAAGCTACCCACGCAGGTCGTAAAAGATGATTGGCTTAAGGATTAAGTTCCCTTCTATCTAGTAGGTAAGTCTGGCTACCTACTGACTTATTTCGTTGTTACCAGCTACCTATTATGAAATCTGTTGGTATAGTGGTCGCAAGTGCGATTGTTGAGCGTAGGGTCCTGGGTTTGATTACCAGGTCGGGCAAAGTATTATTGGTTTTTTCCATTTAGGAATTTCTTAGTAGCAGCCCGTGACTTTTTAGTGATGTGATACTCCCTAGGCTCGGAAAGCACGCCGTTGGTCTTGCACCTGAGCTCTCTCCGGTCATCTTGAATTGCCGTCCCGTCGGACTATGAGAGTAAAAGAACACACTTGTGCAGTTATCTCCTGCGTACTTGGCTAATCGGTCAGGAGGGTTACTTACATATGTAAGAAAAGAAAGAAAGAAAGAAAAATTGGTTTATTCTATTGTTTTTCTCTACCGATACAGAAGTGCTACTATTCATTATTATCTTTAATTATACCTCGCCAGTCTAGGACAAGTAAAATCTATTGAAGCCCGTAAGGTTTCAGGCGACACTGTGGCACCTATTCCCCAAATATATCATAAACCCACTAATTGTAAGTTTAATATCAGATACCATACGCGTACAATAGGTACTGTAACGCTTGGGAGCGTTATCTAGGTGTGAGGGTGTGTGTGAGGTGGCAAATCCAAAGACGGCGAGGGTTCCAAGGGGGTTTATTATAATATTTTATTTACATGAGACGCGTACACTGTTCGGTGGCTAAGCTAGACTCATCAACTAAAACAAAATGCATTCCTAACATATTTTAAACTGAATTATTGGAACGTTCGAAACACAGGGCTGCCCTCTAGCCAGCCTGTACCACGCGAGGTTGCGCCTCGCATCCGAACTCCTTACATGAGCTACGCCCACCCTTGAATAAAAGGATTGGCGTAGTCTGAAAAACAAGACTTTTATTCATAACGTTCAAACAATCAGGCCCTTCCTACCTATGCCTATCAGAATAATTACCTAACGCCAGGAAAAAACACACGGGTGAGGTCTTTCTTTTGCAGAAGAAGGCTTAACTCAGGACGAACGATAAACACCCCGACGTGTGCCAATTAAATTGAAAGTTAACATGTGCCATAATGCACCCATAATAGCAAACGTCGTCATGTTTAAACCTCGTCATACCAAAACTGGCGAAAAAGATATGACGAAGCCTCAAGAAGGAAACACGATGTGATAATTCACATCTACCCGGAAGGGGTTTATAAAAACCCGAAAACAACATCAAAAACTTTTAAACCATCAGACGCAAATGAGCCCAAGGGAATGAAAGGTTCAGATGAATGCCTTCAACAAATTAAATTTAATTCATGCTCGCACTCCAGAGACAAAAATATAAAAACCACACTATAACCCATTAACATATTAAAAACCAAATTGTGGGTCCTCAACCAAAAGTTGTACCATGAGTATTTATCAAATACCCCCCGCGAAGGAGCTACGCCTATAAACGGAGTTGGTAACAACACGACAGCTACTCGGACAGAGTGCCATCCCCCCCTTTCTATGAGAGACCCTGGTTGGTTTACCCCTTAAATTCTCTGGAGCACATTCATGCTACAATAGCCTAACGAAGATTTTTGAAGACGAAGGCATTTGTTCATTCCGTCAAGCCTCGCGGCGAAGCGGCGTGCAGGCGACGCCCCATTCGCACCCGGCCGGCGCGGCGGCCGCGTCCAATGTTCGTTCTCCGCAATATGAAATAAACACAAATTAAAAATGCATTAATATTACACCATATTATTCATATTCATCACTCATCTTTGCGATGTTTACATCAATGTGACACTGACATGACAATTAAATTAAATGACATTAAAAAAAAGACAACTAATTACATCCTACTAAGAAAAGGTTTTAATAAAAAAACATGTACAAAATCCCTGAACTGCCTATTATTTTATTTCGAAAAATTTGTATTTAAAAAATGAAAACTTTTTTATAAAATTCCTATTATATTTGAACCTTCTTTTAAATTTAAACATTTTCGGTTCAAAGTTTTTAAATTTAGACTTTTTATTATGTGAAGCCTTTTCCTTGAATGGTGCTTTTATAGAATTGTTTATAGCACGCTTTTGATATACTTTGAAATTATTACAAAAGTGTAGAAAAGATAAAATCAAAAATAGAAAATTTAACTTTATGGGGAACCTATAAAAATAAATATTATTATATGTCACATTAACATTAAAATTATAATCTATAGCTTCGATAGCTTGTAGTTTGCTGATATATTCGTCCAGCACGACTACTAACTTAATATCAATCTCTTGGTCTTCGACCAGACATGACTCTACATCATTTTTAACTAAAACTTCATCACCATTAATATCTGAATCGACACTCGTCTCAAAAAGTTCGACTGGAGATAAAGATAACTGCTCAACCTCCTTTATCTCGGTTGGTAACGAGAACTGATCATTCTCCTTTGTTTCAGAGAAATGTTTACAAAAATCATTTTCACTAATTTGATCTACGATGATGTTATTATTATTAGTTTCATCGCCGTGATCATCATTTTCCTCTGTCAAGGACATATTCTGAATATCTGAAACATTGCTGAAAAAAGTAATAAATGGACTGGACTGACCCGATTCATCCAATTTTTCCTCGTGTTCATCCGCTAACACATCAATCAGCTCATCCTCATCGTGCGCCAGGCTGCGCTCGTCATCATCATCATATCTGCTCTCCTGGCAGCTTTGCTCAACAACATCAACATCTAGTGGGACCTCCTGTCTTCCGCTAGAAAATAAATTAGCATGAACATCTACATTCGCCACATTTTGCTGTCCGCCTTCATCAGACAATACTTGTGCAATCTCCTCTACTTGCACCTTATGAAAATCTCTGTGGCACTTGCACGGGAACTCGGCCCATAGCGCGTCACACATCGACTCGAAGCTCATACCCTCGTGGTATGTATAATTATGGAAAGATTTCGTAGGACCCACAAAATATGCACTAATAATCAGCGCCCAATCGCTCTCTCGCCATTCGTAGTAGATGGCCAAGGTTTTAAATTCATTTATAAAATGTTCTAGGCATTTGCCATCTATGCCAGAGAAGTATTCCATCTCGCACTTTAAAAAAAATTAGTCAAACACTACTTAGCTTTATTCTGGCGTCGCGTCGCCGTGGCGCCTTCTTCACTATTCTTGCGCACCTTTCAGCCGTTTGATCACCCTCACAAATTTTTTAATTTTATGAACTTTTACTTTTTTATATTGAAATCTCGCAGGCTACCCGGCGCCTCCACCACTGTAACGCTTGGGAGCGTTATCTAGGTGTGAGGGTGTGTGTGAGGTGGCAAATCCAAAGACGGCGAGGGTTCCAAGGGGGTTTATTATAATATTTTATTTACATGAGACGCGTACACTGTTCGGTGGCTAAGCTAGACTCATCAACTAAAACAAAATGCATTCCTAACATATTTTAAACTGAATTATTGGAACGTTCGAAACACAGGGCTGCCCTCTAGCCAGCCTGTACCACGCGAGGTTGCGCCTCGCATCCGAACTCCTTACAGTACCTACATAGTACATAGTTCTGCATACAGGCTCACAAAGTTTCGGTGTATTAGCAGGTAACTCAACATAGATAGTTACGTAGGAATATGTGTGGTGTGGTGTACCGCTGATGTATTTACGACGCACCAGAACCGACGTGTTGTCTCATCCGCGTAATTTAATCGGCATTATGATGCTGACTTTGTAATTAATTAACTCTCTGTCAACTTTATATTTCGGAATGGACGAGACTTCTGCAGTATTGGAATACACAATCTGACTGTTGGAGTTTCTGCTTGCCTTATTTTGAACCGAAATGACTACAGCATTTGTATTTCAAACTGCTCCGAAAACGGTCTGACTGCATTTTGTCTTAAATACCTGTTGCTTTTCTCCTTCCTAAGATTTAGCACCTAAAATTGTAAGACGCCTTTACATTCTCTCAAATAAGATAACTGTTTACAATAATATTTTGTTTATTAAATACCTACATTAGAAAAACTCTACCTGAATGACTATCAATCAGAATCGTTGTTTTTCGCGAACCCCCATGCAAATATTACCTGGGTTGGTTCTTCTTTGCAATATGCAATGATAAAAATAAGCATATGATGTACTTATTCACAAAGTCTCATAAGTCATAGGTAAATTTCCCATAACTGCTTCGTCGATAAACCATAAAATGTTTATGTCTGCCTGTCATTTCTGCTATAATATTTATATATACTTTGTTCTGTGAATATTATGTATTGTCATGAAGTAACTTTTTGGCATGGTTACTGACTCTGGCCTGGCGCCGACAATCGACTATTGTGTTTGCGACTGATGCGCGATGGATAATTATGTGAAAGTGTGATCAAAATTGTTGCTGAGTGACGTCACAGAATATCAGCGTCCCGTTGCAGCATAGACTTTGAAAAATGATTTTACTAGTCGTGCAGTATTAATTATATAATCTTTAATCTGTGTACCTACTGCAGTTTGAAAGATATTTTTTACAAAACACAAAGATACCCTGTTTTCTGACGTGCAAGAAACACGACATACCTGCCTTAGGCGGCTGCTAAAAGTATATGGTGTGCGCACAGCCTAAACTGTAAAAGCGTTTATGACCGGATCATTGTGGGGTATTCATTCGCATAGGAAGCTATTTAGTTGATACTACAACCGCTAAATGTTTATGCGTTGAGGCCGAGTTCATATCGTTATCTCCCAACGTTCATGTTTTGTTTTTAACGAGTTTTGAGGTGGGAGCGAAAATTCACACTGAATATTTGAAATTTGTGTTTGAATGCGGCTTTAAAACTGTTATGTGAATATTTCACGGTAAACATTCCACTTGGTACTTGAATAGTATAGTTTCATTTACATTCAGCGTTACGTAACGCATTTTCCCCGTGTAAGTAGGTGGAAACTACTTTTCATGTTAGGATACTAACCCACTGCAATTGCTTCTTTCGCAAGCATGAAAGTGAATATGTTCTGATACTTTTTCTCGACAAAACTGCCTATAGTAATAGTAATAATTTATCCACCAAAATAAGAATATAGTGCATTAAGGAGTTCTTCATAATTATCATTTTCATTTGAAGTAGGTCTACTAAAACATTTTTATGAGTGCTCTGACACTTACATAAACATTTCATTTTTGCGTCAAACCTTCGTTGTTTAGGTATCTAAATTATTATTATCTGTCTGTCCTTTAATCCTATATTTAAATGATAAATACATACCCACGCGTCTAAGTTTACATAACATTATATTAATGCAAATATTCATAGCTAAACAGTTTGCACCCTTAAAAGTTGGACATTGTACTGAAATGCCAGCAGGTGTAGCCCAGAGCTTCGGGTAGTTGTGGTCTGAGACATGTTGACAAGTGATGAGCTGACAGCGGGTTGGTTTAATGTTTTAGTAGATATATGTGATGCAAATGGTTATTTTGATCATGGTGCAAGTAGAACTAGTAAACTGGAGAGTTCGAAAGAAGAGAGATTTCATGGGAGATTTCATTCATGACATTTTATCGTGCTATAGCAATCATAGGTACCTACAGAATTTTGTAGAAGTAAATAGAATTGTGTGAAAAAAAGAGAGGAAGGCCTTTGCCTCGCAGTGGGACAATACAAGCTAGTTACATAAGATATGATAGATTAAAAAAATAAGTGACAAACATTTGGATTCTTCAAATAATGGAAACCTCAGTCACATTTTAGTGCGGTAAGGTATTCTAATTTGTAATTACTTCTACTCGTATATCTACTGTAGAAACCAAAATGAGACGCTGATGTAAACACTAGTGTCACAATCACAGTGCAAAAGCTGACTTCAACACAGCTGTCAAATGAAAGTCCCATTTCTCTTTACTTACACCACGTACATGTTCCCTTGTGGTCCAGTTTACAGCAGTCCTTTGTTTTGAGGCGTCGCCCGCGGCCTGTCATCAACCGTTAAACGTCGTCGCCCATTCCCGTGTTGCTTTGTTAATTTCATGCCAGTCTGAGTTCGTCCTAGGGCGAAGCCGTCTAACAAATTTATTTTACAGCTGTGGGGTAAATTACGTTGTAACGTGTCTATGTGTCAAATTGCTGGAGAATTTGTTTGAGTTCCTGAAAGGTGTTGTTAAGTGGGAGGCTAAAGGGGGATGAGCTAAGGTAACCCAAGAAATTCATTTTTTTTACGTTTTTTGAATTATCTAACTTACGAAAATTTTAATTTCGCGGGCTACCCTGAAGCTTTCACCTTAAATGAGGAGGCACTTGTTTCTGGAGTGTCTGCATGTTGTCAAAAGTTGGAAAATGTTTTCCATTTTCACATTATTTTGGTCAATGTTGGATAAAAAAGTTTCTGAAATAATAATGATCCGCAAGAATCATATAATTAGCTCAAAAGAACACCAATAAAGAAAGCAAAAGAAAAGTAGTCCATTCTTCGTTGTCGATGTAACAATAACGTTCTTTAGGATTAAGTATAACATGTAACAAGATACTGTACGTTCTAGTTATTGAGATTGCTCCTTAGCTCTAGATAGTTTATGTACTTCTTAAAAGCCTGTATGTGTATCTATGTACTTTCTACGTGTTGTAAGCAACCAAAATTAAATACAATAATTATCGATTACAAAGTAGTCTAAATAAAAAGCTAAATAGTTGTATAACAAAAATGTTGTGTAATAAAAACTCCTTTTTACAACACAATTACACACAAATAAGTCCATTTGGCATCCGAAGTCGGCAGTAATACATAGTTAGGTACATTTTACAGCGAATAAGTTAGCTATTGGAAAAATGAACAATTTATCCGAATTTTTCATTTAAAATGCGGCGACTGTATGGAAACTCGCAAGAGCCGGACTCATCTTGAGATTGCAATTCTCTTTTAGGGTAGGGTTGTCTCTACTTTCTTACGAGACAGTTTGTTTATGTAAAAGTTGAAATGCAATTTTTATTTGGATTTAAAATAAGTTCGTAGTGTGTGCGTTACTTAACACTTTTCGGATCACTAGACGCCCCCAGACGTAGTAACAATAAAACGTCTATTGTAACTCGTTCAGTGTCCTTCAACCGTTTAAATTATATTAGGTACTTATTTGGGATACATCTTGCATTTAATAAAACGCAAAATTATTCATTTTACGTACAAAAATGGAAACAACATATTTGTGTACATTTTTATCATCTTATAGCATCGGGCCCGTACTTGACTCGAGAGAATGTCCGTAGATTTTCCTTTTGATCGTAAATGGTTGCATCAGTTAGTGCTGCAGTTATTTGACTGGAATTTGAACATCGACAAACAGTATGGCTGCCGTCTGCTCGGGCGAAGTTTTAGATAGTAGGTATATTACCAAAATAAATATAACAAAAAAAGTGCATTTATTTTTATTATACAAAAAATAGCTAACGATGATTATAGTGATTTCCAAATGTTGATTCTAATGTTAGATGAGTGCCAACCCTACCCTTCTTGCAGTACTTTATTGCTCGCTTCATTAAGCAAAAAGTATGCTGATGTTACGATCCAGGAAAACAACCAATTAATTAGTTTAAGTAATTGGTAGTATCTGGACCCCGTAACTTTGCCCATTCCAAATAAATCCTTTAACTGCTTGAATAATGCATGAAAGATTTTCTTTGGAGACTTTTCGATAAAAAACTCGTGATTTTTAGTGTTTGTTTTGTTGATTCGTGAATTTAGGTACATTGATTGGAACTGACAAGGCAATGGAATATTGATGTTTGCTTGAAGTAGAGCTTGTTAGGGAAAGTTAATAATTTGGCTCAGGTATTTACTCACTGGATGAGGTAACATTTTCATATAACGTAAACGCGAGGATAATTTTTATTTACACAAAGTATAGACTAATTTAACTTTAGTATACAGGGAAAATATACCTCTAACGTAGATTCTAAAATAGGTACACGTTAACTTAATTCCCTTATATAGAAAGTTAAATAAAAGTACTTAAAAAGTCAAAAGAGAATTTCTGAGAAACAGGTCGTGTACAAACAGACATGATAACTTTACTATGAAGTTTTTCTTGTAAAAAAAGAGTAACCGTGTTATCCGCCCGAAAAGTTTTACGACGTCTCTCATCCTCTGTGGTGGAACGAAAACTACTCATCGTTTGCTTCAAGAGCGATTTAGTGAAAATAAGAGTATTTAGATACAGTTTTTGATGTTGTTTATGTTACTTTAATCCCTAGTGAAAGTAGCGAACTAATTTGGGTGAAAGTGTGGCTATCTTTATGGGTATTTTATTTTGTAAATAGTGTTCTATTTTGAAATAAAGAAACTTTCAGTAAGTACCTACAATATGATCATTGTTCGTTCAGTTGTATGATTAAACTAGCTGTTCCCCGCGGTTTCACCCGCGCAGGTCTCGATCCCGTGGGAGTATAGGGATAAAACGTATCCTATATCCTATTCCAGGTCATGGTCTACCCGTGTGCCCATCCTATTCTCTCTAGAGTGGGGAACGTCGCGGCCGCGGCGGCGCAGCGCAACGGTTCGCGTATTGCATTTCTTCATTACTTCGAAATTAAATGTCCGATTCGAATGAATTAAAAGGTATTTTACTGCTACTTATATATGATGTTAAAACTATTTATTTGAATAAAAATTAATATTATGTTGATAAAACTGCTTCGCAAATAATGCATTAATTTCGAACAAATTTGATTACCATAAAAAAAGGTTATAGTGAGTCAATCTTAAAAGATAGACATAGGCTGTCGCGGATTTTTTTTAGAACTTTTAAAGAGGAACAATTTTATCATACATGATATTTGCGTAATTTAAACCGTTTACGCAGCGCACGCAACGGAAGCTCTCAAAAAGAAATAATTTTTTCCCGTTTTTGCAACATTTTTCATTTATGCTCCGCTCCTATTAGTCGTAGCGTGATATTATATAGCTATCCAACACAAAAATAATTTTTCAATTCCAAAACCAGTAGTTCCTGAGATTAGCGCATTCAAACAAACAAACAAACAAACTCTTCAGCTTTATAATATTAAGTATAGATTACATTATTTCAGCCATAGGATGACGTAGTAGCCATAACAAGGAAATCTTAGGTGCAAGAAGTGCTGAGCCTCTAATTACACATGTAAGTAATTCAACCGTCGGGCCATATTAACTAGGTTTATATTACAGGCAAGAGCCGTTGAAGAAATTTTCAGAAACACCGTAAAAGAAAAAACGAGTGTGCCTTTCAGTAGTCGCATAAATGATGTGTAAACATCTGAGATCTTGTCTGACAAACTCTCGTAAATTTCTAACACCGCGCGCGCTCTTTGGTGAAATAAAATAGCACGCGCTTCCCCGGCTTCCTGTTACACACTTCCGTCCCTATTCACGTAATCAATCCCATATATTGCAGGAAAGCAAGAGGTAAGATGTTACACATCAAAAAAAATCTTTCAGTCGTCACGTCACGACGTCGCGGTTTGTAAATACATTTTATTATGAATTAAGAAATGAAGATTGCGAAACTTAAATTAAAAGCGAACAGCCCAATTAAATTACAGTCACATTATAATTCGCGAGCGAATTCAAACTGCACACCCGTCTCGAAGCACGACCTCCGCCAGGCGACGATTTCACGCTACGAATATTTCCACTCCTGCGTTGACTTTTAACGCACATTTGTTGCTAAGAAATTTCGCTTTAAATTCTCATTCCGTTAACAAAATGTAAACAGAAACTTCGGGCTGAAGGCGCCAGGGGGCGGAGGAAGCGCGGCCCGTTTACACTCCTCCACTGATATAATTGAAATTTTGTTCAACGCCGTTCCTCCGCTATCTGTTGCCTCATTTAACTCGCTAATTCCCAGTGTCACTTCTAGGTGACGAAGCTTTGCGATTTTTTTTACACAGCGTTTAATATATTTAAAAAATATATATAATATTACTAAAATGTCAATACCTAGTAGTGTTTGTGATTTTATTTTGGCAGCATTGGAGTTATGTTATCTGTCAAATTAATTCAATTGTTTCAAACGGTTTTCTGATTTTCACGCTCGTATACGTTTCGTGGAATTCACATTGTTGTAAAAATGTCAAATGGGTAAGTACTGTAAAAGTTTTTATAGTAAATTATTGTTCAATAATCAAACTAATAATATGAGTGTATTTTGTAAAAAAAATAATTAGTTTTGTACCAAAAATAACGGTTGAGATATCGTCTGTCACCTGTAGGTGACACTGGGTAGTATTGTAACTAGATTGCTGTTTGACGTGGGCGCATACCCACTCTTTATCTTGCTTTAGGTTGACATTGAAGGAGATAGTGGGAGTATTAGAAGCTGTAGACGAAACTTGCGACATCATATTGATTCCTCCTGAGGATGGTCAGGTCACTGATGAAGATAGTGGGGACGAAAATTAGGCCAATTCCATTGCTGGTCGAATGTTACATTCCGTAGTAGAAGTGCAGGCCAGGCCTGTCGATGGACATACTCAAGAAGATGATAGAGGACAGGAAACATAAGAAGAAAAAGATGAAAGTCAAGAATCGGCTCGCAGAAAAATAAAAAAGAAGAATTTACAGTAAAAAATTGTCGAATACTACATCTCTTCTTGTGGAAAAGGTGATTGTGAAGAGGGCATTCTAGGCACCGAGTGTTTTGATTTATACGAGCATAGTGAAGGCATAGTGTCATATATATAATAGCAGACATGTGCAACTTCTATGCCTTACAGAGGAATCATACCTTGAATGAAGAATCATAACAATTGAAGAAATTAGGGTGTCTAATGCGATATTGTTACTTTCCGGATATTTGACACCAAAATATATGAGAATGTTATGGGAAAAAAAGGCGGACACTCACAATGAACTGGTATCTTCCAGCATAAGACTTATAGAAAAACTTTTCTCAACGTCGCTGCGAGCTGTGCTAAGAACGAAAAAGATTTTTTTTTTTTTTCAAATTGCAACATTTCTTTTCATCTCAAAGGCTGGTACAAATCGCAAAAAAAGTAAAAAGGATATCGTACATAGCTAACTATCCAAAACCATAATCCTTTTATAATAATAATATAGATATAAAAGTACAATAATTTGTTTTCTTTTTACAGTCATACAAAATACAAGGTACAAATTACGCCCAGTGTCACCTGTAGGTGACACCCCTTTAAAAAAAAAACTAGGGGATGTAATTTTTTTTTTCATCTTTTTTCCTTATTTTGAATACGCATACAAGATAATTAGCACAAATTAAAAATATTTTTTTCATAGATGATAGCTTGGGAATTAAAGAGTTAAGTCGTAATGGAAGTATGCTAATAAATTTTCCTACTAGGGTATTTTGTTTATTATGACGGCTATTTCTGTGGCGTTCATTTGTCCCGGTTTATGAATTATATTGTCGATTTGGAAATAAAATACTTTTGTTGATGTGGTTTTTCACGGGTTGGGGACGTTTATCATTCAGGAGGAAAAGTATCACATTTTGTTTCAATATGTTTAAGTTTTTTCAAGGCGTATTTTTACCTATTGTCAAATATTTGTGAAAGTTCAATCAATATTGTTTAAGACTTACAATACAGAGTTAAGGCTGTCAAAGCAATCAATTGCCTTGACCTTAAATAATTACTTACTTAGTAACCTCCCAATTTCCCATCAACACAAAGTTAGAGTA
This sequence comes from Lithophane leautieri, assembly GCA_949152455.1. Classification (NCBI taxonomy): domain Eukaryota; kingdom Metazoa; phylum Arthropoda; class Insecta; order Lepidoptera; family Noctuidae; genus Lithophane; species Lithophane leautieri. The sequence goes on along the minus strand of OX424471.1, from coordinate 15,059,158 downwards.
AACAAATAAAATATGAACTTCAATATTGAGCAATGGTGTTAGATTGTTGATTATATTAATTTAAACTTAGAATTAGGGTTGTTTCACAAAAACCGTTTGATTTGGGTTTCACGAACTTTGGTGAGAAGGGTTCTCCGAATGATCCAGAGTGCTTTTAATTCCTGACAAAGCGTTTATTCGTTTTATTCCGTCTATTCACTGTTTTTTTTTGTAGCTATTGCATTTTATTGGATAGGTAGTTTTAATAAAAATATCCAATAAAACTTAACTTAAACTTTTGAATTTTGTTGGTGGAATAATTAACATGAAAATACCTACACGAATACGCTAACGAACACCTGAAAGTGATAATAATACCTATTTAATTTAGGTACCAATGAAAAGTCAAATAATTAACTTGTCTACTAGCTGCACCCCGCAGTTTCACCCGCATGTCTCAATCCCGTGGGAATATCGGTATAGTTAGTATGCTGACGTATGCTATAATTGTACTATAACAATATTATAAAGAGGTAAGTTTGTATGTAGGGGGTAATCTCCGGAACTAATGATCCAATTCTAAAGTTTTTTGAATGGTAGAAAGTTACATTAACCCGGACCAGCACAGACTATAAATTATTTATATCAAGCAAGTTTCAAATACTAGTATATTTACAGCCATTTGAATTTAAAGTACGCGCCGTAAACATTTAGCTATCTTTAAACATATCTGTTTTCTTGAACATTTAGTTCAATCTACGCGCGCACGCTACATAATGCCAAAATTGCTTAATTTCCTGCCCAAGACTCAACTCCGTTTAACGTCTTTATGAAAACTAACTTTACAAAACTTTATTTACATTTTCCCTTCAAAGAAAGTAATTAGTTTTTAAATTATTCTTTGTCGTTTACAAGGATAGTATGAGATAACGACGTCTAAAGCCCGGAGTTGTTTTAACTAAATTTTTTATTGTCTTATGAAAAAAGTAATTAAAAATATTCTTCAGATGAGCGTTCTAATATAATTGGACTCCAGACTAACATCATTTTCGTCAGAAGTTTCTAGCGATTTGTGGTTGGCAAAAGAAAATTAGTAGGTAGGTAATTTACAAAATATGATGAATTTCATTCTTTAACGATTTTTTTGTAAAATAAGTAATTCTATTGAAGGGAGATTAATTTGAACCAGTACAAATTACCAGCCACAATATTTTTGGCAAAAAAGTCACCACAGTGTTGCGAACCACGGTTTTTATGAGTCAATTTACACAAGTTTTTTTTGCTGAAGTCGTTATGTCTCTTCAGCATTCAGCGTTGCTGTAGGAAACCATTCCAAAGGTGGTTGCTGAAAATCAGCGCTGTTGATGATTGGTTAGGTTCCGAAGTCACAGCATTTTGCTGAGCAGCAACCTATTCTAGCACAGATGCGACGCACAGCTCATTATTATTATTTTTATTGTTATTTATTTGTTACAAAAGTAGTTATTTGTCTACTTTGCATTTTTGCATTGCAATCGGTCATAAGTTTTCGTTTAGTTTGTTTGTTTGCTGTCACTTGCCTGTGTCGTAGTACAGATAATCGTCGATAGAATTACGCAATGTATTGTGATTGGCCCGGACATCAAGCAATAGACAAAATTGTCAAGCTTACTTTGCTAGCTTGACGCTTTTGGCTGCACTGTATTTTTTATTTTTTTTTGTAATGTTCGTTTTGATTGTGCAGAATAAACAATTTTTCTTTCATTATTTCTTTTAATATTTAGCAGTGCTTTGATAAGCATGCAAAAATCTTCCTTCAAAAATTTTGGAAACAAACTTTTTTCCAAAATATTTTTTGTAATTATTTTAATATCAGCACTCTATAATCAAATAATAAACAAACTAAAAAATCGCGGCGAAACATTCCTCTGCATCACTGTCGACTGGTAATGTACCCAAGAGACGGGCGGCATTGCCACGTTGCATTGTATGGCAATGCTTAGTCTCTAGCCAAGGTAAAAGCCATACGCCAAATAAATCTTGATCTAATCATAGCCTGCGACCAAAATTCTAAAAATTAACACCGTCACCGAAGTTCTAGAGAGAAACGTCCCAACCGTTACTTTAAATAAGGGTCCGTTTTAAGTGGAAATGAAAAATAAAGTTGCTCCAGGTTGATCTCGAGTCTAGATTAAAGTTCGTCTATTGAGAGTTAACTAGGCTAAGCCAGCACCAGGGATTAATTCCATCATGCTTTTTTTAGTTCCATTTGTCCCCTTTGTGCCCCAGTTAGTTGAATTACTAAGCCTATTAACAGTTGTTAACGAATGTAGTAGTTGTTACTTGACTTTTTGAGCTTAGTAGATTTACTGTACTGTTTCATTTGATTCTTTTTAATTTTATTAGAAGTTTAGTTTGAATTTGAACTTTATTTAGTTTTTGATTTACTTAACTGTTATCTGCTTTTATATTTTCACTGCCGTTTGTTGATTATAATAATTAATTGTAGGACAATAAGGATTTTCTGCTATTATCAGTCTTCTTCATCATTATCAGCAATCAGTCGAAAGATGTCCACCGCTGGACATAGGCCTCCCCAAATCATCGCCACAACAAACGGTCCTATACCAACTTCCCGCATCCAAAGTGTCTATTTATTATTTTAAAATGACTGTAAATTGTGTCTTTCAAAATAGTTATGCATGCATAGTCAAATATTATGTAGAAAATACATAAACATGTTCGATGTACTGCAAAATTGCGTTTCCCAAAAACTACATCCACAACTCACCCTCTAACCCTAATCCTGACACGATCTAATTAACCAGGACACAGCTGACCTAAACAATTCCCTCCTTCAGTCTAAAACGGGTAATTTAATTTTTCACCCAACACAAGATATAGGAAGTCTATTCTACGTGTTTTGGCATGTGCATTGGTCGGGACCTCGTTAGCGCGCCACTCACCATAGCCCAATTATGGACCAAGTTCAGATGACGTAGGCCATCAATTAAATCTGTACGGGAATTTGTCACGAATGAAATGATGTAAGCCTTTTGTTAGTTATTGTTCAACTGCTTGTTGTTTGCGTTGTGGCCTGTGACGTTTTTGTTTAGTTTTGTTCCCTGCCTCGCTGTTGTTCGTTATGTCTGCTTAGTTCGGGTGACGGATTTTGTAGAGATTGGATTAGTGGTTATGACAATGTTGGTGTTGGGATTTATGTTTTTATTTACGGGAAAGGAAATAAGTCTAGCTTTTTGCTCTTAACAACGAAAGACTAGTGAGAAAAATATACGACAAAAAGCTCATTTGAGTAGTTAATGTGAGTCGAATAAGGCTTTAGCGAATCACACAAGCATAAGAAGACCTAAGTAAATAAAAATAAATCCTCTATCCTCTGTGATTATCCGCAAAACAAATACAACACCACCGTGGATTTTTAGGTCTGTGAAATGTGACCGCCTTTGTAGCGTGTACCTCTGTTTGCAAGGGCTGCCAGTCTAAAAAATGCAAAACGAACACATGTTTGGCCTCGTTTGTCTAACAAGCTTGCGGTGAACTAGGACTGGCTTGTTACAGCCTAACTACAAGTACCTAACAGCTAAGGTCGCGACCGGACCCGACCGCATCGCTTTTTGTTGTAAACCTATTTATAAATTGTAATGTAAGCCAACATGGCGGGAAGTGTTTGTTTTTGTTATTCCGTCTGCTAAACATAGTTTTGTGAAACTCGGCTAGACTGGGAAAGGATAGTAGGTGAAATTATCATACAATATTTTTTGTCTCACAAATGTCTATAGGTATATACCTATATTTGTGCAGTAGAAGACCTATTCAAGTGAAAGCTTTGAACTTATTTAGTTTTAAATCTTGTTACTAGTAAATTAAATATCTTCGTTACTTTACGCGATAAAAAGTGAAGTCAAACGTCACGTATGTTTCCACAGTGAAAAATGTCCAATGTATATGACAGCAAAGAATGAGAAAACTGCTGAAATATTTCCAATAACCTACATTTTTACGACAACCCGACCTAAATTCCCAGTGACAATCCTGTAGTTTGTCATTTTCTCCCCAGTCCGGCTTGACATTACTATTTTAACGCCACCCTTCAGTTCCTGGACAACTGACAAGGAGGATGCAACGTTGGTTGACTGATGGTTGCATGAAACCCTTTGGATGGGAATGTTTCGTGAAAGCGAGGCAATCTGAAAATTGGCACAGTGTTCCATTCACAGAATGAACACAATACGACATAGATTTCATTTTTATTTAATGATAATGATTTCTCACTTTGATATTGTTATTGGTTAATTTCCAAGTTTAAAGTAAGTTTCAGGTACGTACATTAAATACTTGATTTCCAAATAGTTGGTAGCATAATACCTATTTGGTTCATAAAACCAAAAAATATGTATAATAACATTGCGCTGAAGCCATTTATTTATAAATAAACATGGCTTTGTGTTAATTAAATATTCTATTTAGTCAGAATTCGCTGCGTTTATGAATTCTATTAGCTGTGATGAGTTCAGTACAATGCACGTTGGTTAAGTTCGTTTTAAGCTGGATATTCTATGGTGTTTGGTACAAGGGACAAGCTGTAGAAATCTTTCATTCATAAAGTAGAGAACTTCTCATTAATGAATGATCATACGTATTTCGTTTACTCATAAATGGATGAGTAGACAAGGTGTAATTTTACTCATTCGCTTTTACCGCGAAATCTTGTCTAAATTGACAAGTTTTCGCGGCAAAATTGTATTAAGTATCCCCAATACTGATGATAGGATCTCTTTTGGTAAGGCGTATAATGTTGTGGGGGTATCTACATGCGAACTACGCATCAAAGACCTGACGTCACACAAAAATCCTGACGTCACATAAATCCTGCATAGCGCAATTAAAGTTTACCGTGCAATGAACATATATACAAGAATCCGAAATCAATCGTTGGGCAGTTGCCCGCCAGACACAACACCTGTCTGGTCGGAGAATTCTCCCTTTTCTATGGTGGATGAGTGAACTTTACACCCTGTTCCTCATACCCCTAAAATGTCATCTCGCTGATTGTTCCTAATATGCTGTTGAGTTTCCTCAATATCTACAACTAAAGAACAGTCACTTATCTGCCTTTGGTTGGTCGTTTGCTCACTGCTTAGCGTCCTGAAGAGCTAGACTGTCCAATGTCTGATCCTTGGCTGTTAAATTGTAGTGCATTGTTTTACTTTGTCCGACCATCGTATTATGGCTACATCTCCTGGGCCTCATTCATTCCATCTTTCCGGTAACCAGCAGTAATTTCAAAAGACTTTCTTTCTGCATTTTAACCAAGAGAGCACTGGCATTATCATGAATTTGTATATGAGTCTCCCTCGACCCACAATCTCTCGCTACTCTCATGCTTATGCACCAAGCAGTATAGAATGCGATCCTCATCGCAAGAGATACGTGTCGCAAACAAGCACGTGTCGAGGATTAGGTTGTTGTGCATAATAACCACCCACTTTATGTACACACCCTATTTTGATTACAAGGCTTAAATACAATAGTGATATTATGTAGGTATAACTGAGGGCTTAAGTCTGTTTTGGTTAGCTTTGGTTGGACTTTTCAAAGGAGAATGTGTTGTTGAAGTGCATAATGAGTACTTGAGATAGCCATTTTGTTGCTATCTTTAGAATTTTAATTTTAATATTCTTCGCGAAATTCAAATTTTCTTACGTTTTTTTGCAATTTGCGAGTCAGTGTCACGTTGTATATTTATTAAAATATTATTCGCGACTGTAGCAAATAAGGATTTACAGAATTATAATTAACTAGCTGAAGCCCGCGGCTTCGCCCGCGTGGATGTCGGTTAATATATACTAAAACCTTCCTCGAGAACCACTCTATCCATTGGTGAAAACAAAATGAAAATCGGTGTAGTCGTTTTTGAGTTTATCGCGAACAGACAGACAGACAGACGCAGCGGAGGACTTTGTTTTATAATATGTAAGGATGTTGTATGTTTTTTTTGTATCATTAATCTTAATTAACATTCGAAAATACTGTTGGAGCTGCTGAAGATCGGAAGACCATCTTGCATTGTATAAACTCAATCTCCTTTGTATTATATAATTGCATAGCACAGGTGTGAGTACTATGTACTATTGAGCTACCATTTACCGGGTAATTTGTCTTTCATTGACTTGAATGTGCCCTGGCGACTGGGAATGTCATGCTCACTGAAATGTCTCGCTGGTGGTGGCGCGTGTGTCGGATCATTTAGCTCCCTTCAAAATGGTTGAGCTAAATGGTGCTGATCCATGCGTCATGTTCGTGAACGGGCGCCGTCAGTTGTGACTGGTCATCTCTTAGCTGCCATGGCTTATTTTAATTTTTGAATTGTTTTATGTAATAATTGCGGACGCTTTTAACGTGCTTTCTACATTGTTCTCACATGTATAATTTCAACATAAATGATGTAACCCACATATTGTAACAATATTTTGATTTAAAAGAGTGTCCATGGAGTTTCTTGCCTGTTCTTCTCCATAGGTACCTACTACGCTTTGGAATGGGCAACTAGCTTCATATTTCTGACTGACCGACTCCTTGACAATTCAAAAGTGCCTGTGAATGGTTTAATTGAAATAAATGCTTTGAGTTTGAGTTTACTATGACCAATTCAAAAAATGTAAATGATTATACAATTGTCTGAATATATATATAAATGTATATAGCCTTATTCCAACTATGTTAGGGTCGGCTTTCAGTCGAACCGGTTGCAGCTGGAAACCAGTATTCTACATGGAGCGACTACCTGTTTGACTTCCACAACCCAGTTACTGGGTAACACGATACCCCTTGACAAAACAGGTGTTCAGACTTTCGGGCTTCTGAATGGCCGTTACGACTGTCAAAGATCTACGAATGACAGCCGGGACCAACGACTTAACGTGCTTTCCGAGGCACGGAGGGGTCTCGGATTGTAATGGATGATCACCCATCCCCGGATTGGCCTCGGCAAGCTTTGCTTAACCCTGAAGATCGTCCCGTGCGGCTGTTATATGTAGCCAAGAGCCCCCTAAATATGTTTTTTTTTTAACCTGATACCGACTTTTTATTTATAGTTACTAAAATATTATTTTAATACTTTGTCTCTCCGAAGTACTGGCACACTTAATCCGATGTCAATCAATGTGATGAATGATTCGGCATCGTTGTAAGGGTTCGAACTAATGACGCGTCTCTGTCCAGTACCCCTCCTAATCACTGGAATATTGCGGCGCCCTGATTGGCGGGAAATTGTTTATCATCATCTTGTGACGTCTTTGTCATCTTTGTCATTTGCTGAAAGTAATTTTGTCATTGTTTGGGATTCGCAGTTTAGAGCGTGGGCTGCAAAATTTCGTGATGCTTCAGTTTACACAAACAGGCGCGATATCGCGGGCGCGGCAAGGGTCGCACTGTCTGTCGCGCCAGTTTGCGCAACGTTTGGAATATTGTGATTTTAGCATATTATTATAATTTCCTAAAAGTTGGGTAACCAGCACAACACACACACACACACAAGGTATTATTAGAGCCTAAGTAAATTCTTACTAGGTTCTTATGTCGTCTTTTAGTTTTACTTATAATTTGTGATTTGACTAAATGAGCCGGTGACCTTCGTATCACGTGAGACAAAATTTTGGTTTTTTCGACTTCGCGACTGTTCCTTTGGGTTTTTCTAATTTTCTTTTTTCCGAAATGAACTGAGGCAAACAAAACAAAAAAAAAACGGGCGAGTCATTTTCCAGTTTTTGCGAGCCTTTTTTTTTTTTTTTTTTTTTTTTTTTTGAGGGTGGGAAATCATCCAATGACTTCTCCCGCTCTGGGCGGAGCGGAAGGGCGTGTCAGACTTTTACTGACTAAAACCCACCCGTGTTCCTTCATTTGCCTGTTGCCAAGGTCCCGGTATCCCTTTCGGACTTTCCCGCAACCCTGGCAGGCATCGGTCCTATTGGACCCCGTCATTTTTGCTGACATCTCTTTGAGGCGCGCGTGGAACACGACGCGCCATCGACCCGGGCCTGGTCCTTATCGGACGGCGAGCTGCCCGTTGCTCGCCGTCCGCAAGCCCGCGCCTATGGTGGCCGGAAATCCGCCTGGGATTCCCGACGCCCAGGGCGTCTCCAACGGCGGCGGTTAGGGGCGTGAGGGCGCAAACTTTGCCTTTCCCTCACGCGTTCCGCCTCCTCCTTCGCGAGCATTACTGCTTCGCAGAAGGAGGTGACGGCTTCCCATGCCCTCTCGCTCCGTACCATGGCCTGAACCAGGGCCGGACGCGAGAGGTCACCGCCGCCAATCGCCTCCGCGAGGACACGGCGGTGCTCCGCCCAAGCAGGGCACACCTCAACCGTATGCTCCACCGTGTCCTCCGGGCGATCCACACAGTGGTGACACCCGGGCGTTTCCTCTCGCCTAATCCTACACAGGTACCTCCCGAAGCTGCCATGTCCGGTGAGGACCTGTGTCAGGCGGAAGGTGAGGACGCCGTGGCGCCTCTCTATCCACTCCTCAAAGAGGGGACTTATCGCCGCTATTGTGGCGTGCCCAGCACTGGGTTGCGACAATCGCACTCTCCATGCCGCCATGAGATCTTGCCGGAGCTCTGTCCGCTGTGCCGCGATTTCTCGCGGCAGCGGAGTTACACCCCGGCGCTTCACCTCCTCGCGCCACTCCCAGATGTGCGCGAGGACCTTCGCCTCCAGATCCCATGGCGGTAATCCGGCAAGGAGGCTCGCCGCCTCACGGGAGACCGTGCGGTATCCCCGGGCCAGCCGAATGGCCATGACCCTTTGGGACGCGTTCAACCGGCGTGCTGGCCGCAGCCTAAGGGAACGCGCCCACACCGGTGCCCCGTAAAGGGCCATGGACCGCACGACCCCCGCATAGAGCCTCCGGCAGGAGGCGTTTGGACCCCCTAGATTGGGCAGGAGCCGCCTCAAGGCGGCCCCAGCCCGGTCCAGCCTTGGAGCCAAACGTCGGAAATGCTCCACGAAGTTCCACCGGCTGTCGAGGACGAGTCCCAGGTACTTCATCGTCGACTCGACGCCGATGTGAACCCCTCCTACCGTAATTTGGGAACCCGACGGTGGCGCGTTCCGAGGGCCATGAAAACACATGACCTCGGACTTGTGCAAGGCCACCTCGAGTCCCAACTGCCGGATTCTATCGACGATTGTCGCAACCCAGCGTGTCGCTAGATCGGCCGCCGCCTGGTGCGACCTCCCCTGCGCCAGGACCAGCGTGTCGTCAGCGTAGCAAACTACGCTGACGTCGCTAGGGAGGTCGGCGCGCAGAGTTTTTGCGAGCCTAAGGGTCAATTCAGACAGCTGTGCGCACTTTTTAACATTTATCGAACTTATTTTCTTCACGAAACATATGATTTCAGTGCGAGGGTTGACACGTGTCAAAGTAAGCTGAGATGCGCGGTGCTGCGCAGTGCGTGTACCTTATTGTGTAGTAAATAAATTCGTTATTGTCATCAGATCATAAAAAGGGGCGCGTCACATCGTGACTCGGTGTGTACTAACGCACGGCAATTGATTTTAATAGATTTTGAGCGGCTTTTCCTAATAATTAACAACCAATAGAGTCAATTCAGATTGTTAAATAAATTCATTATTTGTCAAATTTGAATATTCTACTCTCTCAGTCCGATTCAAATAACTCTTCTCACCGAATTTGAATATAGATTAATACCATTAATTCGTTAACAGAATCCGAATCTGCCATCGAATATATTATTACCCAATAGAATGTCCTTCAAAGGGCAGTGCGGGGCCCGGGGTCTCTGGCCGATCAGAGGGACTGGGCCCCGCCAGGCCTCTGTCGATTATTTGCCGATACAGACGACAATCAACACAAATTTGCATGTGAGCCGTATTGAATTGAGACAAGCGAGCGCCACGAGCCACCCCTGATGGGTCACGACTAAATACGGTACTTGACTGGATGTGACAGTCCTTCGATTTGTTGAATGATATTATGCTAAATATGTATTTCAGTAGATCAGTCTGTTTATCACAATATCTTTTAATAATGGTGCTGTAGCCTTTCCAGATGTTTTAATTCTAGACCTCGAAACAAATGCCTCTGTAGGTTTTGTAAACACTTGTTGAAACACGGATGGATATGAAGTATTTGAAAAATCAGAATGGAATATCTGATGCCTAAGGTCCAGATTAATTGACCTATTTAAACTGAAACCTATTATTTGTGCAGTTTCTGTAACCTTTACAAATTTATGATAATATTTGCTTCACAAGAATAAAGTATTATGAATATTTAATAAAAATTAAAACTAATAATTATACTTCATCATTACAAGACATACAAGCAGGACCTCAATAAAGAGTCCTTGACCATTCCAGCACTTTAAATCTTCCTACAAATTTGCAATTCAGTAATCTACCGCCGAAGGGAAAGATAGCCGTCGAGTTTAATTTAACCGTCTGTATCACGGGTCAACCGTTCCATCCATTTCATTAATGTTACGTATATTTTTATAGTATTAAGTATTTTATGAAATCATTATGTTCATACCGGTCTTGTAATGGAAGAAAAACAGTGCATCAGCTGCGGCTCTTCCCACGCAAAATTAGAGGGAAGGCTTTGTAATGTACCGAAATAATTATATTGTGTTGTGATGAAAGGTGCTGAAATAACCATGTTGTGTTGACGTCACATTAAGCTCGCTGTTACGGGAAAGTCAAGTCACACTTAGTATTAAAAACCGACCAAGTGCGAGTCAGACTTGCACACAAAGCGTTCCGTACCGTATTAAGATCGAGCAAAAAAAACACGTTTAATTATTAACTTTTTACTATTTTTTATTATTATAGCGGCAACAGAAATACACAATCATTCATGAGATACAGCATACTGACAGATAGACAGACGGACGGACAGCGGAGTTTACAGTAACAGGGTTCCGTTTGGCACCGCGGGTACGGAATACTAACAAACAGCGTACATTTAAAAGCTGGAAAGTGTTGATTTGATGTTGATACAAAAAAGAACATATTATTGAACACATAAAAACATCACGTCTGTAATCCCCAAAGGGTTAGGCAGAGGTGTACCTATAGTACACCCACGTCACCCACCATTTCGCCAGTTAGAACATATTGAATGTCGTATTAAATTCAGAAGAAATATTTTGACAGCTGTTCTTGGAATTCTGGTTTTAGACCGCCCTACAGTCGGAAAATCTCTGTGAACTCATAATTTAATATTCACATATCTTAGGTATTATTTATGTAGGGAGTAGCTACATGAATTTAGATTATGAATTCCAATTATTTTGAATTCAGAGAGAAATTCTGGCTACATATATTAGGATTTCCTAGTATAGGAAAATGTGAAAGTGTAACGTGTTGACAAAATGTCATCATCTGCCCAGCCTTTTCCCAACCATGTTGGGGTCAGCTTCCAGTCTAAACGGATGCAGCTGAATACCAGTATTTTACATGGAGCGGCTGCCTATCTGACCTCCACAACCCAGTAACTGGGTAATACGATACCCCTTAGCAAGACTGGTTGTCAGACTTTCGGGCTTCTGACGACCCGTAACGATTGTCAAAGATCCACAAATGACGGCCGGGACCAACGGTTCAACGTGCTTTCCGAGGCACGGAGAAGTCTCGATATGTAAAGATGGTCACCCTTCCACGGACCAACCCCGGCAAGCGTAGCTTAACCTGATGAATCGACCCGTGCGGCTGTTATTACTTAGCCACGAGCTCCTCCACGTGTTGACAAAATGTAGTAACAACATTTCACATAACCGATTATTTTCTATAAGTTTCACCCATGTGGAGAACGTCCATTAGAAAAAAATCCATGCAGCTGTAGTTCGGTTAAAATGTCAAGTGTCCCCTTATGTTATAGTGTCAACTTTCTATGTGACAACCGCTTTATTGTTGTTGAAGAGAACTGAGATTTTTCGCAGAGCTCTCCCCATTTCTGTAGTTTATTTCACTTTAAAGTTTTCTACGAGAAAGCACGTGTGTTACAGATAGTTGCTTTGGATACTATAGTCATTTTTAAGACAGTTTTAATAATTTATGAAGATGAAAATTAATTTACTAACATTTTCAGTAATATTTTACTACCAATAGTTAATTGAAAGATTTCAAAATTCTCTTTAATTTCAGCATTTATACTAAGTCCATGCTGAATACTTAATAAAATACAAGGTTTACAGAACATAAAGGTACGTAGTTTTGACCTAAATTATGGCTGTGCCATTTTTCAAATAAGTGAAAGAAATGTGCATTATGAGCCGGGTACTTATCCCATGAAATATAGCAGTCTTTTGTGTACCGTTGCACCACGCTCCGTGCATTTAACAAAACATTAAAAAAACTGTTTCTCAATTGAAACTCGGGTTACTGGAGAAAATATTTTCGTGTATTAAGAAACTTGTGATGAAGGTGTCGTCGGGAGTTTGAAGTGGTGAGAATTTTAGGTGCATTTTCTGTTATTTATTTGCCATTGAAATCTCGTATTTCAACCATTTTATGAAGATCAACTTCCCGACAGGTACGACGACGACGCCTTGTCGACGTAGCGTCAAAATGGACACAATGTTTGGGAACCTGGATCTAATATTCGTCTAATTTTCAAAATTATCATTTAACAATTTAAAATGTAGTACTTACTTACCTACGAAGTAAAATTTTGATGGGACTTTTCGGGAAAGTTCCCTTCTCTATTAAGGGAGCACGTTAATAAAAAAGTTTTAATTACTGATGCCATATTTCACCGAATTATCAGAACCGTTCAGGCGAATCCGGGGGTAGGAGTAGTTCATCATCATTAGGTAATTTTAAAGACATGCTGCAAAACCTGGGGGAGATATTTTGTGAAATGTGACCGTGGGCTCACTATTGTTTAAGCAAGCAGTCCAAGTATGTATTTGGACTGCTTGAAATAAAATAGCAATTAACATATATATAATCACATAATTACATGAACTCACGCCTTTTTATTTATTATTTATTTATTTATTTATTTATTATTGAACCACAAACACTATCCTTACAGGATGACCCCAATACAATAGTGCCTACCTTTGTAATAAATATCATACATGCTATAAAATCTTAACCTAAAATACAAACACCCAGAATAATAATATTTAAATATAACTAACAAAATTCAACAAAACCCTTGCGAATTCACTCAGATTGCACGAAAATATGTCAATGCTCTCATGCACTTCATTTAGTACACATATTGTGCGGGTGAGGGGAGTTTTCAACAGCAGGTTTGTTTTGGCAGCAGGCACAGCCAGCAGTGGCGGTCGCCGCCGCCTCCACACGTACCGGTCTGGCACGCACAGCTTCAGGTGACGCAGCACACCCGGGTTATGAGCTACTCCACGCAGGAGCTTTAGCGCGTGTTTGTTTTTCTCGTGGGATAGACAGAAACCACAGAACGCCACACGCTACAATTCTTATATCATACTCGTTTTGATTCGTCCTCGTTTATAATCAAGGATACCATTTAAAATTTTCACAAAATCTAAATCTAAAATCAAAATCAAAATATTTTATTTCACATAAACCTACATGGGCACTTATGAAACGTCAGAAGCTAGGTGCGTGGTTCCAATTGGTCGTTTCCTATGGAGAAGAGCCGGCAAGAAACTCATCCACGGTTACTCTTTTAAAAATAATTGGCTATTACAATATTTTCAAATTACAGTGTAAGTAGGCATGGGAGGACAATACAACAAGTACCATGTACTTAACAAAATAGAATATGTTCAACAAATCTACAGTCCACTAAGCCTACAACGTTCTCACATTCACAAAATATAAAATAATCTATACATATTCAAAAAGTAATAAAAAATCTATTTAAACCAAATGATGTGATTGCTTTTACAACTGTAAAAAATTTAATAATTATCATGTCCACAAAAGCCACTAATAAAGAGTTGAAATTAAATTGTAGATAAGTATAAAGTGTCAAACACGATGATTATGTCAAGGGTGAATGTAATAAAATGCAGGCAAAGGCATAACGTTATATAACCTTAACCTAAAATTTCTGTCTCACCCAATTCTAACGCAAAGTAAACTTTCCTTCTTTAGTAGAAACCAACAGCATTCAGCAGTCTGTAGTGATCAAAATGTAAATTAGGTATAGAGTTTCAGTGCCGGGCCGTGACCCTGCCATATAAAATGCTCTTTTATATTGTTATGCCTTCAGGTGAAACGGTGCTCTTCGGGCTCTAAGCCACTCTGACGTCAGCGTACATTTTCTTACTGAATATCGTAGCTGCTTGAAATAAATATGTTAGGTATTTTACCTTAACTAGAACCTACAAGGAATTGAATCTAATAATAAAATTGATTTTGGTTTTGTTTGGTGATTTCAGAAAGGTTGGGCCGCCCTTATGAAATGAGTGAACGTCGTGTACGTGGACGTTCACTGTAATAATATTGTTACTTTAGAAATGATAAAAATGCACACTATACAGCTGAATAGCAGTTCACATCTACAGAGGGGCAATTCCTGTTATTTTAAAGAACGTTCGCATTCGCATCTCATTCGATTCATTCTGTCAAAATATAATCAATTTACCGACATTTTTGACAAGTTTGACAGATTGCGACTGGAATGTGAACGTTTTTTAAGGACGAGAATATTTGGCCTTCAGGCTGATGCGAAAACTTCACACATGTGCACAGCAAATAGCTCTAGACCCTTAAAACTACACCTTCCCGACTAATATTTCAAAGCAACACTATTTATTTAGCTAGTTTTAATCGCACCATTCTGCCGAATGCGAGATTTGTTTCGAAACTAAACTGAAATCATATTAGAGTTGAGCGGACTTTGCTTTGGCGTATTTCCAAGCATGTTAGTCACGGCCAACCGAACTAAGGCTTCGGCCATAATGAAAGTTTTGTGACTGATGCTCCTGACGTAATTTGATTAAAAGAAAAAAGTGGTTGTAAAGTAAGACGTTAAATGATATATATATAGCATTTGTGTGAATGATGGCTGTCATTCGTAGATCTTTGACAGTGGTTACGGGTAGTCAGAAGCCCAGTCGGATAACCAGCCTTAGAGAGGGGTATCGTGTTACCCAGTAACTGGCTTGTGGAGAATGAGCAGCATCCGGTTATACAGGAAGCCGGCCCCAACATAGTTAGGAAAAGGCGATTGATTGATTGACTGTCTGAATATCAAATTAAACCATTAAGTACCAAAATTTAGCAAAGAAACAACATTGTAAATATACGTCTACATTATATATAGTCCTCCTTATCGATTTCGATAACGGCGACCCTTTAAAACTATTATTTCCTAGCGTGTGCCCTAATATGACTCGCTAGACCGAATTTTGTTTTGAATACCCGGCCACAACTAATGCAATAGAGTTGCCCGGCAGAGTTAAAGGTATAGGTATAGGAGGGCTTCGGTCTCTCTTTACGTATTTTGCGTTTTTCGGTTAGTGTATCGATTCGGTTTTTCTCGAAAGTTTTTACATTTTCGTAAATAGTAGAGCGCCAAGACGACTTTTGTGAAGCGAGCCTCTCCCAACCTGTTGGATCAATAGCGCAAGCGGTTATTAGGTAAACGAAAGCCTGGCGGTCAACATCTCCGCTATAAGGATGTGTTCAAGAGGCATCTAACGTCTAAATTAACAGGTACCTAGATACATTCAAAAGTTATTTTAAAGATTCCATTGATACATGTCCAAGTTTGGGCGCTACTTACAAAATCGACCAAGTGCGAGTTAGACTCACAAACGAAGGTTATAGCGGTGATAGTAGTATACAAACTGTGAAAATTTCAAGTATCTACCTATTACAGTTCAAAAGATACAGCCTTGTGACAGACGGACGGGAAGACGGACAGCGGAGCCAGCGGAGCCCGGATCCCGTTGGTACCCTTTGGTTACGGGACCATAAAAATACTTTCAGGAATACCTAGGTATTAACGCCTCCAAAATTGTTTTCAGCAATACAGTTTTGTGACTGTTTTCAACGTTTGCCAAAAATTATATAACCTCCAACTGTCACTAACGAGACACAATAGAATTTTGTTATCGGCCTTCTAAAGGCCAATTGATAGTTAGGCGGCAGTAAGGTCTCCTTGCACCACAAATGACTTAACTTTTAGCGCTAAATTAATTTAAAAAATTGTTCTATTTCTGTCAATTGTTCGGAGTTGATTGGTCAGCACCCTATCTGCGTAACACACTTTCAACCACAATCTAAAGAATATTGCTAATCCATAGCTTCATGTGTTGGAACAATTAGTCTGCTCAACAACGTAAATAACACAATGAATGTTATTGAACTGTCAAATTGAAAGTCATTGCTACGCAATTACCCCGCTGATTGATGTTTAGCGATAAATGTATAAACTGATTTGCGGTGCAAGCGGGCGTAAAAGTGCCTTTGTTAAACCAGATTAAGAATGATCTGCGATTTTGTTTTACCTGCAGTTGTCCCATTTGCGTAATGACCGTTTTGGCATTTAATGCAAATGCAACTAAAGTTGTTTAAAGGCATTTGTTGCATAATTTCGTTTCTTGCTTTGCCTTATACCGATCGTCACCTAATACCATTAGTTTCTTGTGTTGGTAACCACAATGTGCTATTTAATCAGCTCGTTAATTTCCCTAGCGCAACATGGACTTGTGTAGGCTACAATAATGGATATTAAAGGGGTATTGCCATAATCACCTCAGTTTGGCAGGCGGATTACTTACAGTACCTACTTTCCTATGATGGTAGGTAGTATTACAATAATAGGTGAACGTGTTGATCCTTTTAATGTAATCTCTCATAAGTTGCTTTTATATCCACGTCACAGAATACCTATTAGTACAAGTACAGAAGATTCACTCCGCAAAATCATTTTAATAAATAGCGACTCTTGCTACGACACAATAAAGTGCAATTCAGGTCGCACGGCGCTAATTACCTATAGTTACCTAGCTTCTCTTTCTATCACGTAACTCTTATATCTTCTGACTAGGTTACGCCCACTGACTTGGCCCGACAAGTCGAGCTCGCAGCGTGCTTGTAGCTTCATACCTAAAATGCGGAGCGCGCCTGGCCTGTCCACATGAAGGACCCAGTTAAGTCAATATAATACAATTGTAGTGTAAAATAAGCGCAAAGTTTACAATATCCAATGGTAAATAATAAGCCGCAGTATTTCAATACGTTTTGTAAATAGTTTTAATAGCCCGTGACTAGTTGATTTATACTAACGGGCTATCCGGTATTTAAAATACAAAATAAATATGAAAAGTGGCAATATAAAATACGCCATAAAATCCATATGTTCGAATATCGATATAAAACGACGCATTGAAAGTAGAAACAATGCCGAGTATAAAATATAACATTCTAATGTTATGGTACCTACCGCTTCTCTTTTCTATGGTAATAAGGAGATCGTAAATTTTTTACGAGCGCCTTCAATAAACTTTCATAGTGAAATTATGCCGTGGTTTAAAAGTATGGCATCCGTTTTAGTGTCGACAGAAATTAAAAGGACGAAGATTGATGTGAATGAACTTTTCATGGCACGAACTTTAACTTAAGTCATACGTAAGTGTAGTTAACTTGGGGTCGGAAAGAACAATGAATGTTTAAAGTGAGAATTATTACTTAGAAACTTAAAATGAAATGCTGTTCGCTGGTAAGCATTGCTTGAGAACGGCTGGGCCGATTTGGCTATTTTTTTTTGTTCTAAAATGTTCGTAATAGTCCGAATCAGATTTTTATGGAAAGAAAAATTTAAAAAGTTTCCCGGGATATCTTCAAATTAGAGCAAAATTGAACGTTGTTTTTTGTATGAATTATTGCAACGTCTGTCAGATCAGTTTTTCATAAAACGATCATAGAATTTGAATGTTACAGTGGGACATACTTGCGTGCTTGAGAATTTGTAACAATTTCATACATTTGAGCATATTGAACTATATATAGTAGTGTAAATTATTGTTCTTTGATTAATAAAACGTAGATAAAAACCGTAAATGACGATGAAATAAAAAAAACAATAGATATTTTAAATTATTTATCATTTCTACTTTATAGGCAAGATGCTGATGGTTTGGTCGTGAGATATTCTCAGAAGCAAACCATATTAAAAAGTTATAAAAACACATCAAGACAAAAAGACGAAGACTACCAAAAAATATTCCATAACATGACCGCACAACAAACTTCAACCCAAATTAAAGCGGGCCACACACGGTATTTACAGGTCACGAGCAAAGCAAAAGGGTGCAACTAGCTCAAGGGCAGCGCTATGGAGATAAAAGCCTCGGTTTGGAAGCTCTCGCACAAAACGTCTCGGTACCCCCTTGTGCTTGTAACCGAAAGACTTTGTTTGCTCTGAAGTAGGTAGGCACGTGTATTGAAGGAAAATTGTAAAGATGGGATGTTTTCATTATGGTGTAAATAGGATAGGTGGTTAGTTGGTCAGTAAGGTGTTGATAGATAATGAGAACACCATGTCCGTTTAATAATGAGGCCGTTCGTGTATATCTTTCTATCTAGGTACATAATGTCTCGTTGACAAGCATGGTGGAGACGTTTAATGAGAATCATGCCCATTTTGACCATTAGTGTATTTACACATTTTGACTAGTTTCTACATTAATGTCATTTATGTATTTGTTATTCGGTTTAGGTACATATTTGTTATTTGTACTTTTACTATAATGAAATTTAAAGTACTATAAAATATAAGTAAAAATCTTTTTAAGAACAAGCTTTTAATGATAGAAAAACTTCTAAATACAACTTACGTAAACATTGAACTATAATATTTTCTTAAAAGCTTGAGGCTTCTCTTTAAGTGTAAGAAGGACAATTTACGCCTTGGATTACTTGAGAAGTGCATGTGATCACCTTCTGGCTCCATCATCAGACCCTGAACACCACCTAGTGTCAAAGTACTAGTCAATACATAACCAATGAGTCCAAACACGATGGTGCTATCTTGTTCTATTGAGGAGTTCCTATGGCCAACTTCTGGCTCCGTCATCAGACCAGCTCCATGTTATAATTTGTTCAAAATTTCTTGGTAGTTATATATTTATGGTAAGTTTGAGCTCAATCGGAGCCGGGAAGTGCTTGAAAAATGGGTGACAATTGGAGTAACTGGAAACACATACGAACAAGCTAATAATAAAAAGCTTGTAAAAATAATAAAGCAAGTTGCTGAAATGCGGGGAAAAAATCTAAAAGTGTTTATCAGTGGTGAAAGATTTATAAAAATGTTATCCTTAATTTTGCAGCTGCCATTGTATTTAAAACCATCTCCCAGCTCAGGTGTAATAGACCAGTTTCGATTTAAATGTCACGATATTTTAAAACATAACCGACGCCTGTAAATAGGAACATAACTTAGCACTAAAAGCAATCACATGTTTATTAGCGCTAACCTACATATTAAAGGACATTATTTTATAAACAGTAAAAAACGTTATGCTGTCCTTCCAATGACAATTTTATTGTTAATTTAGACAGTAGGTGTTCCGATTGCAAATGTATGCAAATTATTTGCGTGGGACTCGGTCGACAGCAATCAAATTACGTGACAGCAAAAAGAACAGCAAATGGCGTGTTAAAAACGTATTCTGTTTCTCTATTTTTTAAGTAATTTTATAAAAAATACGGGTTTTTTATTTTGTGACCTTAAGTTATGTCGTGGTTGTGTGCGTTATTTAATAATTTGTTGTTTCTTTGGGATTTTCAATATCAGTTTGTATTGATAAACTGTTTAGTACATACTGTGCGTTAACAAATCGATGTTTTCGGCATCGGTGATGGCAGCCAATTTATGAAGTCCTTTCTTTTTTGGTTTTGTGGACGTATTGTATTTATTCACTACAATTATGTATTGTTTAGGTAGCTAGCTAATGATTTACATGCAGTAAGTACATACTTAGATAGAAACAGACCCAAACATCACTCTGCTGAAGCATTAATTTCTGTAATAACAAATCGCTAAATAATTTTTGTCACAAAACTGAAAGCTGCTCCACAGCTTAACAATTGTTGTTCGTGCAATAATTTAAATTGGATTATTTTACTTTCACAGCACATTTCGCGAACAACCTAATTCCGGTTATCCCCGACGACACTCAAAACAAACGAAAGTCTGATAAATGTTGCTATTAATCTTCCGGCAGCTTCAACGTTCACCCTTGCGAGAAAGGGACGGAAACAATTATAATAAAAATCTAGATTTGGGTTAAGTATGCTTGGGCAGACAGTTTATGCCAGTTTACGTCACGGTTTTATGCAGGAGAAGCAGGAATTTTATTTATTTATAAATCCTTTTTGTGGATTTGCTGGACCAAGGCCTGCTTTTTTTCATGGAAAATTTGCACTAAAATGGGAAACGGTTGTGACATTTTTGCTTTGAAGAATGAAAATTGGTTTTGTTTTTAGTGGTTGTTACATTTACATAATGTACAAGTTTATTCATTTAGTAGAGCGGGACTTCTTACTGGGTATGATGCCACTTTCTACCTAGGCATTTCCTTGGCCGAAAGTGTGATGAGAATGCTCATTAGAAAGCTTTGGAAAGAAAAAAGAAAGGTCTCGACAAATTATTTTCTTCCGAGTCACCATGGCCAGCACTTAACAACACCCACATGAATATGGGTTGTTTTATTTTTAGCTTCGTAACTCAGCGTGTGGTAACTCCTTCATACACTTACTATTTTTACTTAAAGTTTCGTATGCGTAATTGGGGGTATTAAGTAATGCGAAACCGCCAATTATGTTGCAGCAATAAAAACTGAGCTGCAAGCAATGAAAAAGGTTTCAGTTTAAATAAAGGTGAATGGGGTCAACGAAGAGTAGTCGACGTCCGTACAATGGTAACAATACGGTGAAATATAACTAGGACAAATTGCATGGGAACATTTTGAATGGCAACAAGTGGACTGAAACCTTCTGAAATATGATTATCATATTCCGGAGCCGTATCCCCCTTACCTGTTTCATAATGTTTTTGTTTTTTGTTCTCTACGTAACGAGCATCCTGTTTCGTGGTTAATTTGAATGCGTGTTTTGTTGCTAGGAATTTGCCGTTGGATTTTTGTCACTTTTATTTTTTTGTTGGTTCGTAATTTCAGCGGAGGGATTTGTTATTTTAATAGGTTCCGCCGCCGAGTGGTTGGAATGTATTTTTTTACAAGAGTTATAGAATGTACGGTTGCCTAACATAACAACTGGGTGCGAACCGTTTCGCTCGCGGAATGGAATTCTACTGAATAATGGACGAGCACTGCTAAGCACTACCTGACCCATATTAGACTAACATGCCGCTTTAAACGGTACAAACACTTGTTCAAATGAGGAAAAAATGACGTTGAATCAAATTGGAAGCTGGCAGTTTATCATAAAAGCTTCTAATGAACAAAAAACAAAAACAAAAGCTGATCGAGACGAATAGTCAAAGTTCCGTGAATAATAGGTAGGTAATGTAAATAAACAGTACGTAAATAACGATGTAAAAATATCAATAAGCGAACATAACATCAGTATCAGTCTTAATAACCTTCAATCCACTCAATCGATAACAACTTGGCCCTTTCAGCGAGAGCTTGCAAATTAAATTACAGAAATAAGAATACAGTGAAGTTAAACAAACTTCGCGAGCTAAGCCGCCTTTGAACACAACGAGAGGGGAAGGGGGAATGGTAGCTTCAAACGTTTTATCGTGGAAACACCTAAATTAGAATTAGATCCTACCAACGAGTTCACTAATTAATTTTGTGATAATAGGTTTACTGTTTTTTGTCGTGCAAATTCGTTTTTTTCTCTCTTTTTGAGGATAAGATTCAATGTTTGGCTTATTATTTTTGTTACTTTATTCTGCAAACAGAACGTCATCTGACGGTAAAAAGCGATTTCATTTCACAAAAATCTTGCTTTGTATAACGATCAATTTCTTGAATACGTGTAGGTAGGTTGTGCAAATCCTCATTTCTCAGGAACTCTATGAATTCATAATTATGAGCCGGCAATACTGCAGAATCCGATAACTTCACATTGTGTGGAGTTGCTCTCTAGTGGAATACTAGAGTTGGTCGGTACTTGCCCCACGATCATATTTGAAGTTGATTTAGTGCGCTTTCTTAGTTGTACACTATCAAAATATATAGCTTTAAGGCTCTTACATACTGGCGCGAGATGTCGCGCGTCGCGACGCCGCCGGTATTGTTCTGCCGACAAGTTTCTCAGAAATTGTTTCGTTAAAAGTCGCGTCGCGCGACAAGTCGCGCCTGTATGTAAGAGCCTTTAGTTTTAGCAATAGACCGACAAAATGTTAGGACGAATAAGATGAAATAGACATACATCTTAATTAAAGTTTCAAACAAATACTTGTTCTTCGAGTAGCATCATAAATCAAATGAAGCAAAAATTACTCAGGAACTTTATAATAATTTAAAATTATTCTGAACCAGCTCTCCCATTTTGAATATATTTTTATCACGTAAGCCGGGAGCCTCTCTTGCAGCCGATCTAAGTGATTCGCGCCACTTGCGTCATCAGAATTCGTCCCTCAAACACAATCTCCCTCTGATAAGGTCAGAATATCAGTCGTTCGCTCTAAATGCAAATATTACCGCACCCGGGAGAGGTGTTATAGCCTCGGTTTTGAGGTAAAAAAGGACGAAAACAGCGCTAAATGGCAAGAAAGCGCTTTTTATGCTGACGGAATTGGGTAGTTAAAGATAAAGAATGGATAGACCGGCTCCTAAGATAGTTGTTTTAGTACACTATAGGTAGATGGGCACGTTACTTACTGTTTTATTTATGTAGGTAATGGGACGAATAAGTTTTTTTGAATTCTGCCTTTGGTGAGGTGCGTTAGTTTTGATGGGCTAAGGTTCTTAAGGATCATATTGGAAAATGTTGGACGTAAAGGAGTAGATAAATGGAAATTCTGTCTTGAGGTTTTTAAAACCCCGATTCCTTTTTGGTGAAATTGAATTCTTATATGCTGAAGAGCACGTGGCTAAGTAATAATAGCCGCACGGTCCATCAGATTAAGCTACGCTTGCCGGGGTTGGTCCGTGCATGGGTAGGACGGGTAGAAAAGCACATTAAGCCGTTGGTCCCGGCTGTCATTCTTGGATCTTTGACAATCGTTCATCGGTCGTACAGAAGTCCGAAAGTCTGACAACCAGTCTTACAAAGAGGTATCGTATTGCCCAGTTATTGGGTTGTGGAGGTGAGATAGGCATTCGCCCCATGTAAAATACTGGTATTCAGCTGCATCCGGTTAGACTGGAAGCCGACCCCAACATAGTTGGGAAAAGGCTAGGCCGATTGATTGAATTCTTATATGCTGATAATCTACACCTTTTGTAACATGTTTTCAAAATGAAAACCAAATCAGTCACCATAAGATGAGTCTTTATTAGTTCCGCATTTATGCACATTTCTAAAACATAAAAAAAATATATATATATAATACAGTTACCATCTACCTTTATATAGCGTTATACTTCAGCATTCATTTATGATTAAAAGCCAAAGGAGGTCGATCGTTTCCGTACTGGTAGGAAACGAACCCTCCAGGGAAATGAAACTACGAAGCGCAGTTCATTCTCTTCACTCTTAGTTATACTGCAGCGAGTTGATTTACGTACATTTTTTAAGCAGATGTAGGTACTTAGGAGCTTAGAGGACAAAATCCCTTGTTTCAAGTTTGGTATTGTTGCCGAGAAATTTGTCAACACGTGTTAATGTTTCTGACTCGTTCCGTTGATTCTGATTTTTGAGAATTGCAGACTTTACTATTCCTAGGTTGTCACTGGCGTTTGTTGGTATGTTTAACTGTTTTATGGGAACCTGGAAAAGACAAGTGTTTAATATGTACTATACTATACAATAAATAGGTAAAAAAGCTGAAATTTTTTGGCAAACGCCTAACTAAGTACTTACATTTTTTTTTCATTCAACCCCACAATTTGAATGTTTTAGAAACTGCTTTAAGCACTTCAATAGATCTCAACTCACAAACCTGACAAACCTCTTTTTGCATCTCAGAGACTAAAGGCAGTAGTAGCTAAATTAAATCATCAACGGTCGTGTGCACTTGCAAACAATCTACTGCACACGACCACAATAAGATCTTGTTTGCAGTTTCTGAGTAAGTATACTAAGTTAGTCGCCACATCTATCTTTCCTAGTTATGTGAAGATATGTCACTATATGGCTAACTTTAATGTCTTCGTATATAGTCGTATGTTGTATCTGTTAGTTAGGTGCTTCATAATAAAACTTCGCAGTAATTAGGAGACAAAGGACCTGGGTAAGTGAGTAAGACTTGTCCACTCTGAAATGACGCGCCCCACTACCGCATTTAGACACATGCACTACCTACAGAAATCCGTATCACCGTGTGCGAGGCGAGTGCAATATCTTGTGCGAGGCGAGTGCATTACCGTGTGCGAGGCGAGTACATTACCGTGTGCGAGGCGAGTACATTACCGTGTGCGAGGCGAGTGCATTACCTTGTGCAAGGCGAGTACATTACCGTGTGTGAAGCGCGTCATTTCAGAGTGGACAAGCTATTCTTATGAATGAAGAAGAAGAAGACAAAGGTGATGCTTCTGTGCACGAAGATGACATTTTTGGTACTGACACAGAGGTGACAAATGAATGATGGAGAGTGGAAATTGATGCACTATTACCTATCCTAAAGTTAATTACTGGAAGACTAGGTCTCGAGTAATATATAGTTTAGTCGAGGGAAATAGTCTTCAACAGGCAAATACTGCCGCAAAATCCTAATTTATCTAATTACCAATTACTGTCAAAGTATCGTTTAAAATGTTCGCTAAACAGCTTTATAAATCAGATCTGCCTACAAACACAGCAATGATAAATTCAACTAATTCCTTTAAGCAGATACTAATACTAAATTGAATACGCCTTTAATAGCTTTGTAGATAAAAGCTAATAATTCCTAGCAGACAGCTGAGAAATTATGGTTAGGGAAATATATTACCTACTATTATGTTCTGTAAGATTGCTGGTACCGTTACACACATAAACGCACCAATTAACCTGGAAATATAACTAGGAGTAATATCAAATCATTGTAGAGCCTACATACGTCCAAATCCCCCACCCGATTTGCAAAACGGATCAGTTAAGGCTTTGGGAAATCGAATCTGTCCTTTGTATAGTTAGAGTAATTGATTGTTAAGGAATTTAAAACCTACATCAATTTGCATTTATATTCATTTCATACAAATTCCACGAATACTTAACAGTTCAATTCATATTTTTTATGCCTTTATCCCAATTTATTTGTGGTCGGCGCAACATGTCTTTTTCTTCCATACTTCTCTATTAGTCGTCATCAAGGCAGTCATTCCCTTTCTAGCCATTATCATCTTTCACACATCCATCGTTTCTTAGGTCTTCCTCTACTCTTATAGACCGACTTCCATACTCAAAACTTTCCTCACGACATTTTCCTCATTCCTCAGCATCACATGCCCATACCATTACAACCGATGTGATTTGAATATACGGACAATTGAAGTTGGTAGCCAATTTGGCAAACAATTAACTTCCCTGATTTTACTTTTGTCCGTAGATTAATTTGGGACTATGATTTGGCTTTTCAAATGGCTAGAATCCACACTGGTACCTATGTTACTAAATGTATTACTAAAAATCATCGTCAGTCTGTTCTGTATTGCTAAGGATTCTACGTGTCATTAAAGATTTTCGAAGTTACCATTATTTAGGTTTGAGAGCATCAGGTAAGGTCATAACCAGTAAGCTATTTTCCATCCCATTGTTTATAAGTATCAATATTGTGAATTCTATTTCCTCAATTGATTTTCATGACAATGGGCAGGATCAAGTTTGATATACTGTAGTAGATGATATCTGTATTGCGTAGTCTATATTTATCATTGGTCCTTATAACAATGTTATTAATTTCGCAGCAAGAAATAACGTCAAAATTGACATTAATTATTTTCAGTTCTCCTTTACCATAATAAGTATTATTTAAGTTTTTTCTATGAAAGCATAACTCATCTGGGAATTTCAGGAACTAAATGATAGTATAAGCTGGTGTATAGGTAAATATTATTCTCGGAAAACTATAACAAAATAAAACGAAAAATGTATATATCATTTTTATTCTAGAAATACCAAAAGATATTGAAACATAAGACAATTGATTCCAATCCCCAACGCTTCCCTGATAGAATATTCAGGTTTTACGTGAATATATTTATCAGAAATATAAGCGTACGGACGATATCTGTTGAAAATGGAAGGCAACGTCTCTCCCCTGGGAGCTCATTAGATTGTCGCGCGCTGGTCGCCAGGGAATCGACTGCTGGATAACCGATTCACCGCTTCGATTTCAAAACGAACCGTGTAAAAATACAGAGTATTGACAAATGATGTCGGAAATGATATTGATATTAAAGGATGTTTTTTTCTGTCTAGTTATTTTGGATTAGCAACTAGCGTGGTGAAAAATGAAGTTTTTGAATTTTTTCAACAATACAAAATACCTAATTTGTGTAGTCACTCATGTTCTGATGCTTGTAAATAACGGCTTCCATTATTGCTAATAAACGCATAAAAGACAGTACGAACGTTAGAAAACAAATATTTTCTGTTTCTTCCGATTTCTGTACATACACTATGTCTATTTCATATCAATCATCGGTGTCAGATTGGCGTCTTCCTTGAGACTCACAATAAATCTGTCAAATTTCCATCAACTCCCCATACGGTTATTACTTCTTTATTGGCTGAATTGGCTGACATTCAAGCACAGTCTATCAAAAGCATCGGAACAGTGGTTTTATCCATCAAAACTTTGTTCGCCCCAAATATGTTTTGTATAGTTACACTAAAATTGCTGCCAAATCAAAGTTTTTCCGAGCATCTGTAACACTTAAAACTTTGGAGAGCACATAATAGCAAGCAATAGATCGCAAAACACACTGAAGTATGTCTACTGTTCTCAACCATTGTGTTCATGACAGATAGAACTTGTAAACTACAGGGGACAAGTTAAATATTGAAGTTGACAAACTAGAGCCCAAGTCTGTTCGGTGCGGATCCAATTTGAGGTTAGCTTCGACTCACACCGTGTATGTTTTAATAGAATTAACAGAAGAACCAGTTTTATGAATAAGCGTGTCTAATGGTTTTTGATTTAGACAAAGATTTATTATTAGATGATGTGACTTTGGACATAATTTACAATATTACAAGGGCAACGGGTAATAAGCGTATTAGAGTTATTAGCTCAGGCTTGTGACACATGGGCTGCTGAATTTGTGAGCTTATAGAGCTAATAGATATTTGTCAACACAAAGGGCCGTTAGGCGATCTTGTTCGTCGATGTTTTAACCACATTTTTGGCTACAGTTTCAATTAAAGCTTCAGGACACAAATTTTTCAAGTGCTTTTAAAATAACTTTAGTTGAAAAAAAAAAGACTTCAATATATTATTTTCCATGATAACATATATTTTATCAAGTTACCAACCATTGCGTTAAATAAACTCATAAATTGTTGTGTATGATACATAAGTAAAAAACAAAATGCTGTACCATATTTAAAATGTTCGTTTTCCAATTGAACCTATCAATGTTCATTCAATTTGAATGGTTAAATTCCAAATATGAAATTGGTTTTTCATTTTTGTACACAAAACGACAACAGAAAATGTTTCTATTGATATTATCGGTTAAGCATTGCTTGACTCGTTAAGATGCCCGCCATACACAACTGACATGAGTAACATAGAAATATAACTATGCCTTCGGCACATGTGACGGTAAATTACAATTTGTGACCGGGCGTTAACTTCACTGACAGATTTATTCTTCGTATACACGTCCTACTTTGTGTCACAGCTCATAAAGATGTCGTTACGTTGAATTAATATGGTCTCACATTGAATTAATTTATACTAATAATGTATTTCGAAAATAAAAAGGGCCGTGACCAAAAATCGGTTTGTTTATTTCTTTGGTTGAAAGACGCGTGGGGTTAATTTAAAACTGGAATGTTAAGACACGCTTGACCTAAAATCTTTGATAAATTAGACTAATTAATCACTGGAGGAAAGTTATTTGGCTATTTGAGATTCACACGAAAACCAGGTACCTATCTAGGTTTATAAATCTTTTACGCCTTCAGTATTCAATAGCTTACCTAAGTTTTGACAGAGATAGTGATGGTGTACTCGTTTACCTGCGATGCGAATAATATAGGCGTGGCAACATTGCCAAAAACAAAAAGGTTTTACAGGGGAGTCTGTATCTAATGAAAAGCTATAGCCTGTTAAAAAAAATATGTTTAAGAATGTTCTACTACTTATTATACTTTGTTATTTTTATCCGTATTTTATTTAAGTAAGTAGGTATATTGTTTGGTTACGACACAAAAGCAAAGTTTAAGTTATATTATGATTTCTAAGAATCTTCTCTCATCTGGATTAAATTTGTCCGGAGCAATGTGAATAAGAAAATGGATCCTGGGTTCCTGAGGAAATTAACTTGAGTGAGGATTTAAATTTTTCATCAAACCAACCTAATTAACTTCATAATTAAACTTGGAAATCTTGTGGAGTTTTATTCAGCTATTGAGACTTCGCCCGTTCGCGCTTTGATCAGGTCTTTATTATTTCGAGTTAGTACTAAATCGAATTAGGTACTCCAGTTTAATCTCGCAGTTTCTTCATTAAAAATAACATTTCATAATTAATTAATGAATACGTAAAATTTACAATTAAGCAACGAAATGATTTTCCTACAATAAACGTTTAGAAGTAACAAAGCCTCGTTCAGATAACAGGTCGGAAACGTGCAAGTCAAGCTCCCTTCAAAATAAGCATTGTTAAATCTTTGTGAAGTCTCCAACTTTTCGCCATTAAGTACAATTTAAGTATAGAACTTAAATGAAGTGGAAAAGTTGACCGGAGAGAATCACCGTAGGGCAAGTTCATCTCATCTACAGAGTGTGAGCTATAAAAATATATATAATTATGTACGAGTATATGGTTCACATTTTCGCTAAAACTTTTGTTATGTTCAAGATAAATGAAATAATTTAAGTAGTTCTTAAGTTCGAGTAGTTCCCAAGTTAGTTGCACCTAAGAACAGAGGTACAATAAAGGTTTATCAACTAAAATTCTCTGAAGCAAAGCCTCAAGATGCAACACGATTTAAAAGGATTCCTGCTCAATGAATAAAACAGGATAATAGCTTCATTCGCTTCCCCATTACACTTTAAAAATAGAACGAAAAAAAAAAGCGAATGATAGCGTGCCAACCAGCCCATCCAATTACACAACGATTATATAAGTACATACCATTCAATGTAATCGTTATGTCAAAGGCCGTTAAACCCAGCTAATTGTTAGTTGGAAGTAGGTCATATAGTACTACTTGCACTATACTTGTTTAATACACAAACTTTGTTGACAAGGGTCCAATGTGCAGGGCTCCGAAAACCGCTTCATTAGCATAGGAGCTTTAGTTTGAGAATGTACTTATTTCGTGTCGTTTACAAAACACGCTTGCTTCTCTAGGCTTGTGTTAATTACGGCTCTAATACACTCGGAATACAACCATGTTAATTGGTAGCTGAAAGTTATTTGATTTAGGAGATTTATGGGAAAGGGTTAGTCTAGTACCTACGTTAAGTTAAATTAGGTTAGAATATTTTTTTATTTTTACAAAAAACATTCTCTGAAATCATGGAAATACAGTTCATGTCTTTTATTTAGGTACTATCACTCGCTGCAATATTAAAAAAGAAATTGCTGTTTATTAATGTTTTATCTAGCAATTTCCTGACTGAAAAAGATGCCTGATATTACCATTAAAATCTTCAGGATGACGTAGACAGAACAAAAAACTACACACAACGAGTATTTTCCCATTTTACGGTTCTCTATATAAATTGAAATCAAACTTTACGTACAATTTATAGTGGTGGCGATACACCCCCACGTGTGGTTTGAACGTACACAAAAACTATTCCAACATTTATTGTGCCTTTTGCAAGAATTTAGTACCAAAGAGAAAGAGAATAAAGAGAATTGATTTAAACTATTTTTGGAGAGAGATTATAAGAGAATTTACAAAGTGGTTCTTTCTGCCCCAGTCAATCGGAGTAAGGGTCTTATCACACTGAAAATTTGCGAGGGACTTATCAGCGAGGCGATTCTTCAACGCGCTCGCTGCGTGTGCGTAGCGAGCACGCCACGTGTGCGGAAGTGTTTGCAGCATTTGCGTAACGTTAACGAGAGCAAGTGACGTGAGTGTACCAGAGAGAGCGAGACAAGCGAGTGTAGAAGATTGTGAAAACGCGACTTAGACGCCGCGTAGTCGCGGTTAGCTCGCTTCGCACCCATGGAGAGCACGTGCACAGACCGCCTCGCTAGAAGCACGCTGGCTAATCGGCAATGTCATAACGCTCTAACTCAAAACTGTCCGATGGTTTAGTAAAAAGATAAACAAACGAATGCGGAAAACTTTAGGAGGTATGTTCTAAATGGGCCATTAACTATATTTATGTGTCAGGAACTAATAATATATTTCCTATTTTTCCGATGTTTAAACCAGCAAAATAACTGGAATCAAACGTACTTACAATTTATTGCAGGGCAACCACTCCCCCACACCGCGTGTAGCTTGTACGTATGGAAAAACTATTTCAGCGTTTCAGATCGCACCTACCTTTGTTATGGAAGAATTTAGTGCCAAACCGCAGTTAGAATGCTTTCATAAAAAGTTTTATTCATTCGGGTGCTTTTTGAATTGTATGGAAAATTCTCTATTTTATTTATTTTTTAAATACTTAAGTACCTACGTCCAAACTACTTAACTAGGAACAGAAATACAATTTTAGAGTTAGTCATACCTTTTTTACATAACATAGCATCAAGCCTTGTCTCCCCGAAGGGTTGGGCAGAGGTGAGATACCCACATTTCACCAGTTATGTTTAAGTTCCATGAAATAGGGGGCGAGCCTGTTGACATCAACCGGGCACGAATCCAGATTCCACGCGGGCTGATACTGAGAAATACCAGATAGGAAATTATGCTGAGCTGAGACCCTTTTGGCATTCTAATAATTGTTTTCTGTTTTTATAGTTTAAAGGTGTATTTTTCTGCTGTAATGCCAATAAACGCATTTTTATTATCTTTTTTCTTCAATAACACTTTGCCTGACCTGGAAATCGAACCCAGGGCGCTACTGCTGACCATGCTCAGCAGTAACGTGTGTATGCGTGTGATCACTAGACCAACTAGGCAGTCAGTCAGTGCTTTTGTATAAGTCTTTTAATTTGCATAGTGGTTGTCTTTGATTACAACAAAAAGCATATTTTCCTACTTTCAAAAACATTTTTACTATTAATCTGTGACAGTCGGGTAAGAAGAGCCGTGGCTCCCTTCGTCATGGGATAAGCAGCATTTTTCCCTCCAAAGTCGCGACAGGACGTTGCATCACCGAACGGGCTAACATAAGTGACTTCAAGAAATCGGTCGACACAAATGTTTTCTTAGCAGACATTGCAATGAAGATTGTGCGGGACATAGGTAAGTTACTTTATGTCTCAAGCTGGCTTATTCGAGCTCAAGTTAGGACATACAGACTTGCGGGTTCTGATTTGAAATACAATTGGTTGGAACTGGGAAACATTTTGCAATTGTTATTATTATTCGACGTGTGAACATATAAAAGGTACCAAAGGCGGTTAGCCATGTCAGATGAATGGTGTTAATAATTTACACAGGCTGGTTTGTTTGGTCAAACTAAAAAAAAAACAGGGTGTATCATGGAAATTAAATTTAAAATTCAGTTTGGAAGAATCATCTTTTATTTACCTACTGTTTTTGGAGTATTAAGGATTTTATAAGTTCAGAATACTCAACACAACGCAATTATAGTATTCCTCCCACCATAAAATTATATGACTAACAAACGAAACGAACTGCATAGAGGGAAGAGCTCCGCTCACTCATAACGAATGCAGTTAGAACTTTGAAAACCTCATAAATAGTTACCTAATCATGAGTAAAAAACTTGGACTTTACATATCACGAGCGCCAGCGAAACTGTTCGGTAACTATAATAAACCTCCGGACTTTTATGACCCGAAATGTTCCCCAATTTAAAGTTCTATCGTAAGCCGATGTGACATTTAAAATCCTAAATCCTTGTAAGTAGCCACTTCAATTTGTAACTGACTGTGGCAGACTAAGTTGTGCTGCCCGGGGGCAACGTCTCCTCCCTCTAGTTTCATACAAATTGATATTTACGGTAATAGCATGAGTTTTTCAACGAGAAGGCAAAGTTAGAGGATAACAGGCTCAGTTGGATACGCTCCGGAATCCAAATGGGCAAAAACGTTGAGCTAAAGAAGTGAAAAACGAGTCTACAATTTTCCACGAGCGGAATTATTCAAGATCAATTTAATGTTTTACGAGTTAGCTTTTCAGTGGGGATTTTGTAAAGAATTAAAGCGGACGGCCTCAGTGTGGATATTACATTAACAATGGCAACAACAGTCTGCCGGAAGTGAGGTTTGGAGTGGTCACCTACTTAACATTTATTACGAATCGTAGCTTTTAATGATTGCGCAACGCTGATAGAATGAAAATAAAATTCACATTTGTTGTCCTCATTGTGATTGTTTTCATTATGTAACATTTTATGCCCTGTGTATTACAGGCCGTTAATGAGTTTTTTCATTTTAAATAGCAGTCATTATTTTGTTTGAAATTGATTGCCCACTTATTTGGTATTCGCAATAATGCTTAATGAGAACAGTATTTAAAAGAATAATTATTATTGAAAAGTCGTTAATTTGATTGAAGGGATTAAAATAGTTAAATTGATCTTTTCACAAGTTTCTAGGTTATGTAAGAGCGAGAAGACATTTCGTGAAAGATTATTTAATACTGCGTCACTAAGAGAATATTGAACAGCCGAGTTCGTTCATTGACGTAACAACGTCTGCAAACACACAGACGTATACACATTCAACACAAAGGGCTGATCCTCTGCACACAAACAGGGCCGCAATAATCACCCCGCATATCCATTTCTTATTCAGCGATCTCAAGTACCCATCCGATATTAATAACAGCCGCAGAATACGTAATTATTAGATTCAGGTGCATGATTCTGAATAGAGCTACGTAAATACGCGTCCCGTCCGCGCCACAGCGGGGAGGTACAGTCAGCCCAATAAATTATGCGGCGGACCACAGTACCGGGACCCGGACGCCTGTCGAATCCAACGGGAACCAATTAGTCGTACTCGAGAATATTTATTTGCGGTTTTCTCAAACAAGTGAGCATCCGACACTTTAACCTCGCACACACTTCGTGACTCGACTTCTTTATGTGATAGATGTAGTGGCCGTTCAGCTAAGTGATTACGATTAATGCCCTTCTTAGAAGTGTTCTCTTTATTTGGCGCCGCACTTATCGCAGATTCGCTGCCATGTATCAAGTTGTGTTGATCTCAAAATTTTTCTATGTGGATCAGTTTGTGGTGATCGTTTCGATTTTATATTCGCAAGAAGTTTATTGATGTCAAGCGGAGTTAGTGACACAGCAATTTAAGGTGAATTCAGGCCATTAAAACAATTCATGAAAGGCTTTTGTTGTCACTGTCGTAAGTAATAAGTATTTATCGATATCACGAGACACTATTAATGAATACAAGTTTACTTACTTAGGGTTTTTTCTGAGAAAATAATACAAAAATCCAATGTAGTAACTAAATATTACAGGGAAATAATTCGATTTTTCTAGCAAAAATAGGTAAATAAGCAACAACACACAGTAGACTGTACCTCATAAGGAAAATGCTTCCAAAATACCCATCGTTATCCACATAATCCATATTTCAATACCGCAATAAATAAACGGGTAACGTAATTCGATAAACGCAGTCGTTTATACCTATCTGTCTAGTTTAGGTGGGTCGACTCGGCTAATATGAACCGATGTCGGCAAGTACTACCATGTCACGCAAGGCAAACACGCAACCGAATATCGTTGATCCCCACATAATGCCATGATTGATCGATGTTGGCACTTACTACATTAGCCGTTGTGAAAAATATTAAAGAGGTGGCGAAAAAATTTCGTCTACTGTACCATAAGCCACGGAGTAGAGGATAAATGGAATGGCTAAAATGTGTTCAAATTCGCATGGATCGTGGACGGAAAGAATCGTCTGTCATTGGACAATCGGCCGCGACGCTCCGAGACTTACGTCATTTGATTCATTGGTGTTTTCTGACTGTTGTTGTCGACTGGCTACTCCATTTTACTTGTTACTCTATGTTCAAAGGTGTGCGTCAGGGAATTAAGTGACCTTTTTGGATTGTTAATTATGTGCTAGTTGTGACAAATGGTTTCTGAATTTGAAAACTTTTGTGTAGTTATTTAACTAGTTGTAGTTGTTCTAAGTGGAAACGTGAAAATGTATGTCATGCATGATTGATATTGATTTTAGCTGTGATTTTGACCAATTTCACTCTAAAATTTCAGTGAAAATTATCCTCTAGACTGTAATGGTGTGCAACCACCTGACACGAAAAGTATAGCTTTGGATAAAAATTGTGTAAAATACATAAGAATTATAAAATTAATCATTTTTGTCTTTCGAAAGTCGCGTGTAATTTAGACTTGCGTGGTAGCGACGATTTTTCATAAACAAATTAGGTTGTTTTCATATAAAGCACTAAATTAACGTAATGTGCCATCCAGGGCAAACTCAAGGGAGCTCTTTCACGATATCATAATAATATTAAAATGTTTGCATTGTAATATCGTTCAAATCAACAAAGTTATAGTGGAATTTTATGCCATTACAAAAATTATATTTTAACGGATATTAATAAGGAAAAAAAAAGAAATAATTTTAAATAAAATTATTTTCTTTATTTATAGATAAATAAGAACGTGACTAAATTCTGCTGAGGCTTGCTGCTCTTAAATTTTCCATAAGCTGTGGCCAAGCTGTGCTTCACACATTTTGTTGGCAGTTGCCACGAAGAGCGCCATGCCGCATGGCAAATGTTTGGATCGTGACAAGCTACCTTAAGCTTTGAATATCCTACAGAATATGTAACAAATACTTAGCCATGTAACTACAATTTTTTATATGTTATTAGGTCCTCCTAGAATAGTTTATACCCAAACAAGCCTGAAAACCTTGTGCTACTCCCATGGAGCTCGAAAAACTATGGCAAAATTTGTGCACTTGTTTCAGGTTTTGGTACCTTTGTCCTATATTTTTGAAGCAAGCTGCTGCAATCTGATCCTAACTCA
This sequence comes from Lithophane leautieri, assembly GCA_949152455.1. Classification (NCBI taxonomy): domain Eukaryota; kingdom Metazoa; phylum Arthropoda; class Insecta; order Lepidoptera; family Noctuidae; genus Lithophane; species Lithophane leautieri. The sequence continues at coordinate 15,023,792 of OX424471.1, read as the reverse complement.
AGCACTCTAGACCAAATGGTTGCGAAGGTACAGTTAGTTAAAGATGGGCATTTTTTTTTCAAAAAGTGAAATTAAGTTCTCAGTTTATTGAGCACTATGTGAGTAGCAATAGGTTTTCAGGGTTGCAAAATTGAGTATACTATTATTAGGCGACATAACAATATAAAAAAATCGTAGTTACATGCGCGTTTGCGATGTTTGATGTTGTTATTGACTGGGCTAACTAATAATGTTCAAAAAATAAAAACCTTACCAGCATTTTGAATTGTGAAAACTCAAAAGTACAATACCGAGCATTACTTTATACAATTAGGACACATAAAGCGGAAAATCTTCAACAATGTTGTCGCGAACTTCCTTCCAATTGCGTTCGTAATCACGCAGATCTTGATTACGTATTAACCTCATTTGTTTATACAAAGTAAGTAGAAAAGTAAACAGCTATCTTCTTACCCCTGCTATTTTGTTTTAACCTAATTTAACTTTAGCTATTGAAGGCCCATTTTGCGTTAACGAACTTATCGCGCAGGGTTGTATCATGTTCGTTGTTTTGTAACTGGCGATGCCGTAGCGATGCCGTATACTGTTCCCAGGAACGGCAAATATTAATAATTTTTTGATTAAAATTATGTGAGCTCGTGCTAGCAAAATATTCACTGTTTTGAGAGCTTAATGGAGCGCCCTGTTGACCTAAACGAGTGAGTAATTGCGGGCAAATACGTTACAGTTGGTTCTTTTTTAATAATATCCCGTTTTTCGAGTTTTCTTTGTAATTTTAACGGAACGGTCCTGTGTTGTGATTTAAAATTCTGAGAACTAAACTCACTGGAGTACGATTCTAATTAATTAATTTTAAATATCTGAACAGCTGAGAGCGAAAAAAAGAAGATTTTTTATTTTATTATTTTTGTATGTGTAGAAATAAAATGGAGCTGAAACATCGTTATTATTAGAAATAACAGTAGCACGTTACAAAAGTAACATGAATTTTCATGGGCTACGTATTTTCATAGACTTTTCCTTTCCCATTTCCCGGATTAATATAAGGGAACTAGATTGTGCGGACGTGTTCAGGGCAGGTTTTGAAAAACCATGGTTATGGCCAGACTCGACGTTAACCGCTGGATAAATTGGTATTTATTATTATGAGTAACTTTTTTTACTACGGTAAACGTCGGATGGTAGCCCAAAATGAGGGCCGTACTTAACCCAGCTTAAACATTTCGTGTAGATAGGATTTGTGAAACCGCTATTGAGGAAAATATTTGGAGAGAATTTTAGGTTCATGTGTGTTAACCACTTCTTTTCATCTTTATGTCTGTGTTGGCTTTCGGTGAATTTCTTGGAGTATTTACGCAGTAATATTTTCTTTTGCTTCAGGTATTCTAGTCGTTGGTTCTGCACTGATCTAGTACCTAGATGAAACCACCAATATTCATGAATCAAGCTCACAATCAGCAAGCGGAGCTTGTTACCAAACTCACCTCTGAAGCCTACATGGTCTCTCGAAATCGTTTTGTGGCCCATCGTGGCAAGCTTCGAAGCATCACGTCCGATAGCGGGAATAACTTCGTTGGCGCATCAAATGAGATTTATATTTTCTTTCCATCATCAAATATTGCATCTGAAATTACGCAGCAAGGTATCGAATTCATTTTTACGCCTGCATACAGCCCACATTTCAATTCATTGGCTAAAGCTGCTGTAAAATCATGTAAGCATTATTTAGAATGATTACTTACTGCATTTTTCCCATTTCAACTTAGAAAAGATGGCTACCTGTCTCACTCACACACAGCGGTTTTTAATTCACCCACTCTTGTTCCTCTTCAGACCCTAATGAATTTTCTGCATCCATTCTTATCAGGTCCATATCCTCAGGTGAACGAAGCCAACATCACACGGCTGGATCGCTGGAAGCGAATCCAGCACAACAGGCAGCATTTTTGGTGACGGTTCCATAATGAGTGCACTTCTCTGTAGCCGGCAAAATCCAAGTGGTTTCATTCCAGAGGTGAAGTGCAGCCGGGAGCCTTTAGTCCTGATAAAGAACAAAACAACGCCACCTCTGCTCTGGTCCCTAAGCTGGGTCACGAAGCCCTAACGCGGTGTAGACGGGGTCACGAGAGTGGCCGAACTAAAGACGAAGTGGGGCACCATTTCGTGCCTTAAACGCATCTGCGCCCTTCCAGCCGAAAATTGAAGACTTCTTTATAACCCGGGAAATATTTCGAATGTCGACGCATCACATTATGAGCGTGTCTGTGACAGCGTGACAGGTAAATTAAACAATCGTTAAGTTTTATACATATATAACGTACCTACTGTTAATTTTATAAGTCCTGTTTTGTTTTTCTGTTTTCTGAAGAAACCACATGTAGTAATATATATATATATATTTAATATTACCCCCAAGAAACTTCAATATAATTAATGTCAAACGCGTTAATTTAACTTATTTTGTAAAAAAAAAAAACTTTTTTCAAAACAACCACAAAGATTTTAAAATGATTATCATTTACTTTGATCATTATTCTTTATCTCTACGTTCTAGATAAATTAACAAAGTTTAAAATTTCAAAGCAAAAAGGTATGTAATTATAAAGTTTAAGCTCTGACTCAACTTTTAGTACGCGTTGTAATTTCAAAAATAACTTCGCTTAATTTGAAAAATGTTAGTTAGTGCTCACTTAAAATTCTTATTAGGTACAGGACGCGAATATTAACAATGCCATCGAAGCTTAAAAAAAAATCACTGTTGTAACTTTTAAACGGATTTTTTAATACATTTATGAACAATAAGCTGGAATAATTATAAACGAATTAACTTTGTTTGCCAAAGCCTTTGTACTTTGTATGGTATGCCTATGGAACTTACAAAGAGATTTATGCCGGAAAATGCAATATCAATATCGATACAAAATAATTCCACGTGTACCTAGACCATAGGAATTAGTGCAATTTAGGGCGAATTTTACAAAACTTTTATACCGAGTATAAGTTAGTTTTATCCTGCGAATAAATTTTGTTTTTTTGACAGCTTTTCCATACAAAGATACAGATAAAAGATATCTGACTTTGATAAAATCAGCCCTTAGAGCAGCGAATGACGGAAGTGGTCCAGCAACAACTTTAACTACCCATATTTTATTAATAAATCTTAACCCAAATAAATGAGTCAATTTCAAAATTGTGAAATAAATCATCACAACCCGCCCTCATAAAAATCCATGGAAGCGAAACATACTCGTACATATCAAACAGGAACAGAAGCTAACAAAAGTCCACAATACGTTCAAGATAAGCTTACATTTAGTCGCGTAGGTGCAGCCATATATCGGATATGTCACAGGAATCCATGTCAGTGCTGAGTTATGGGCCGGTCCGCCCGTATTTTGGGGTAAATTGTTAATTAAACCACACCAATATGCCACTCACAACAGCTTAATAAAATTATAGACCCAATTTCCGATCAGATTTAAATTGCTGGTGCACGTTACGTAATTAGATATTGCTTGTGAGCTGTGTGAGCGATTCAGTTGGAGTTGTTATGAAATTATTGAACTTGCGATTGCTGTTTCGCTTTTCTTATAACTAAATTTTTAGCTAGGTAAATAACTGAATGGCAGCTAAAATACATTTCAGGAGCAGACTACCGGAGTTGATGCCCTGGTAGTGTTCAATATAATCTATACATACTTACAAATAAATAAAATTGAAGTGTCAGTTTATAATGTTAAAATAACAGCTTTTCATTAAATGCCTTTAAAAGTTTAAACGGTATTTATGACAAAAAACTTTTTTTTGTGTTTTTCTGTCTGTTTGTTCCGGCCAATCTCCGAAACGCCTGGACTGGTTTTGACGGGTTATCCACTCACAGATAGCTAATGTTGTAGGCTACTTTTATTTTAGAAAATAAATAAGATTTTAAGGCCACGCCAGCTACTAGTAAAATAATATTTTAAGTTCAGCATTCGACACGGGGTTTAAATTTCGAATTAATTTGATGTATCTGGATCTAACCATAGCAATAGTGGGGGCTTTAATTGAATTTAATATTGTTTATCTTAAAGCTTTATAATTTACAATATCTTTAGGTGGTTTTTCATTTGTTTTTATTTATCTATTTAAACTTTGTGCACCAGTAAAAAAATGATGTTGGTACAAAGGCAGACTTAATGCCTGAGGCATTTTCTCCCAGTCAACCTTGGGTGATACAGAGACAAAAAATTGTAAGTGCAACATACGGGATAGGCAGATAGCTTATAAATAAATATAAAATACCTACTAATAGCATTCATATAAACAAACGATTTACCTACTTCTTACAAATAGATTGACAAGTAATGTTGCTTTAGGAAAAAAAAACTAAACTAAATCGTGTTGTTGAGATGGAGTTTCCATCCGAGTCAGAAAAGGGTACATTAAAGGACCGTATTATTTCATATTTTAGTCGTTTTGCAACGCTGCAGCTGTTGCAAGTTGATTTATGTTGGAAAATGAGAGCCGAGGGATAACAATAAGTTGAGGACCGAAGAATTATGTAAGGAAGGGAGAAAAAATAACAGTAGCTCGCAATGTGGCGATATTTTATATTTCTGGATGAAGATGTTGGACGGGAACATGTTTTTATTATTACAAAATATTAGTACCTTTCATAGAAATGTTTATTTTTGAATCTGCCGAAATAAAGTCTCTTTTAAATTCTTGATTGTGTAAGATTTAAATTAGCTTTTTAACTTATTTCATCAACAGCAGGTGAAACAAATTCTAACAGGTAGGTATTTTGGGATGATGACGATATCCTTTTCTTTATTAAGTTATAATAATTCAATGAATCCTAAAATCAATCGATACCAAATTAATAGCAAATAATACCTAAATCATAGTCGTCACAGCTAACCAATTAGTGCTAGTACCAAACGTCTAATTTCTTACAAAACCAGTATCTATTGATCTAGTACGACATTCCACTAAAACTAAACTCGGATACAAAATTATCCGTTCCTAAAATCAACAAAATAATATCCGAAAGTTAAGCTATAGTAATACGGATAATTTTGCGTAGTTTCCTAAAGATTGGCACATAGCCCTCGGCCCATAGCCATTGTAAACAGCAATTATGTGTCCCAGTTATCTTGTACTATCATTATGTAATATTTTGAGAGGCCTGCCAATGAGTTTAGTTTGCAAGCGTGAACCGATCGCTGCCATTACAGGCGCTGATAACAACTGAAAGTTTCAGTTGGATATGAGACTGTTCATGGGCCGGAGTTTCTTGTTCAGCGATAGTTTGAATTTTGTGGGGATGATTTATTTTCTAAGTAAGTATGCATGAGGTTTTTGGAACGAAGTTCTTTAACGCGGCTTGTGGTAGGAGTAAACTGGTAGAAATCGTCACGTAAAGAAAAAGCGTTATGCCCGAAAAGTCTGTTAAAAGTTTTTGACTCTGGAAACTGACTTTTGCGGGCGGAAACTTGAGACCATACTAGATGGCTCTGTATTAATACATAAATACAGCAAAAGGAACTTCATTCCTACCGGGTGTCCCACGACACCTCCAGATTTTTGTTTGCAATTTGCAATTTAAAGAAAAAACCCGTGTATGCTAATGTAAACTTATAATTGAAGAAGGAATGGTATTATACTTACGGATTCCCAATCATACAAAACGTAAGGGAAATAGACTGACGTTGTTATAAATAAACGTCCAACTTTTATCTACCAGCTTGTCTTACTAGACAGCTTTTTTAAAGCATATTTTTTCGTAGTAGCAATTCAAGCAACATTTCCATTTAAAGTGAAGGAGAGCTGGCAACCGGTCAACGCAAGCAAAATTGAAAACTTTTTTAATACATCACGGTTGCACGAGGATTTGAAAAATAGCGATGTATGTAATAGGTACAGATACTTCTCCGGGATTCCATTCGACCAGTCTGAGACTAGGTACTCTAGGAGTCTACTTTTTTAGGGTTCCGTACCCAAAGGGTAAACTGGGACCCTATTACTAAGACTCCGCTGTCCGTCCGTCTGTCTGTCTGTCCGTCTGTCAGCAGGCTGTATCTCGTGAACCGTGATAGTTAGACACTTGAAATTTTCACAGATGATGTATTTCTGTTGTTGTTGTAAAATACTGGTATTCAGCTGCATCCGGTTAGACTGGAAGTCGACCCCAACATGGTTGGGAAAAGGTTAGGCAGATGATGATATATTTCTGTTGCTGCTATAACAAAAAGTACTAAAAAATTGAATAAAATAAATATTTAAAGGGGCTCCCATACAACAGACATGATTTTTTTGCCGTTTTTATAGATAATGGTAGCTCGTGGCTACGCTTGCCGGGGTTGGTCCGTGGATGGATGGCCATCTTTACATACCGAGACTCCTCCGTGCCTCGGAAAGTACGTTAAGCCGTCGGTCCCGGCTGTCATTTGTGGATCTTTGACAGTCGTTACGGGTCGTCAGAAGCCCGAAAGTCTGACAACCAGTCCTTACCAAGGGGTATCGTATTACCCAGTTACTGGGTTGTGGAGGTCAGATAGGCAGTCGCTCCATGTAAAATACTGGTATTCAGCTGCATCCGGTTAGACTGGAAGCCGACCCCAACATAGTTGGGAAAAGGCTAGGTAGATGATGAAGATTATGGTACGGAACCCTTTGTGCGCGAGTCCGACTCGCACTTGGCAGATTTTTTTTGTTCGGCGCATGTACGATGTCACCACCGGTGGTAGATATCGTCTCCACATTGATTAAACCTCACGGAAAATCGGTCACAATATGGTCCAAAATGAAATCGTAAAAATACATTCTTTAAAATTGAAGAATATTTTTTATTTAATTCAGATTTATTGAGAACATCGTGCTTCTTTCGAAATTGGTAAAAATGCGTAATTTCATCATAATTACCCGACTACGGCGAAGATAAAAGGAGGGTTATGATTTTGACCAGTATGTATGTAAGTATGTTCATCGGTTCCCTTCTATCTTCTAAGCCACGCATCACAATTTGTCAAATGAGGTATCGTAGGAAGCGTCTTGATCGTTCGCTGGTTATAGGCTATGTGACGTCACATTAAATAAAAAATGGCGCCCTCTAGAGGACATAAAGTCAGGAACTAAAAAAAAAAATTTGGTTAATCGTACCATGATGGGTATCAAATGGAAGGGTTTAATGAGCACATTTCAAAAATATATATACTATCACACCAAAAGAATTTAAAAAAAATAAAGTAATAAAAACTAAAACCCAACTACGACTAAGAAGTTATAAACAAGACACCACAGACAGAGAAATTAAAAATCCGTAGTCACACGTAATCTGTTCGATTAATGCCCTAATACGTGTGACTCCGGATTTTTTATTTCTCTGTCTGTGGTGTCTTGTTTATACCTTTTTAGTCGTGGTTGGATTTTAGTTTTTATAACTTTTTTTTTTCGTCTGTTTTTATAAGAAATTCGTAATACCCGTTAGATAAACATGCGAACATATTAAAACCAGCGCTTACATTCCAAGAAGTACTTACCAATGTGCGCGTAAGAAAATTTCCAATACAGAATCCCAGAACAAAATCTCTACTTAACAATTCACTTTACAACGTAGTACTAGTTACAATTTTATTACATAACCAATCTCCAATATTATCGGAAGCCTTCCAGTAGCACTTCGCTGTTTAATCTTAGGGCTTATATAAAATTTATTAAAGGTAAGGTTTGGCAAAAAACGCGAAAGAAAAGTAGAATTCAGATTCAGAAATGAAATGAATACGGGCTTGAGGCGTTTCGTCGCCGATGAATAATTTATTTCAGAACTGGGTTTTCACGAAATTACTTGCCATCTCATTTGAAAGAGTGTGCCGACGTTTGCTGAAGCGACTGTTAATGCTGTACCTACGCAGCACTTTTTATATTAATATTGTTTTTTCTTAAGAATGTTATGATACGGAATGGACTGTGTTGCGAAGATTGTATTGGGTGTTTTATGATTGAATATGAAGAGCTACTTGCCATGATAAGAAAGAAAGAAAAAGTATTTATTGAGACTCTTACAGGATCACAAACTAAATATAAAGACATATAAAATAAATGAATGATAGTGCTAAATAAGTAGAGAAAATAAATGAAAAATTGCAGCCACCATGGGTTATTTCAGGTGATAGATATATTTTTTACAATTCAGTTCAATAGTAAAAAAGCTCTCTCTTTCCGGTATTTGAAAAAGAAAATCATAAAAAATAATGTCTCTTGTGCATTCGGCCTTCTAATTTTTTGTATTTTTATTTATAGGGAAGCTATAGGTACCTACATTATTCTTACTAATATTATAAATGCGAAAGTAATTCTGTCTGTCTGTTTGTCTGTCTGTCTGTCGCGCTATCACGCCATAACTTCTGAACCGATTTAAATGTAATTTGGTACAAAGATATTCTAGAGCCTGAGAAATGACATAGGCTACTTTTTATCGACAGACCACGCGGGAGAAGCCGCGGGCGGAAGCTAGTATGTTATATGGAAAGCATGGCGTTATGTGTGTAGGGATTTCAGCTTCGACTCTAAGGTTTAATGTCTCCCTGTTGTGAGGGGGCATTTTGTGTAATACAAGGAAATCTTATTAAGTACCAACATCTGTTAGTTTCCCACTACAAATAATCCTATCATTCAATTTAGTATTGTGTTCTGATTAGGGCCAGACTTTGATTGCCGTAATAGTCTCGATAAGTTAATTTGTGGGCAAAATGACAGTTGACAATGTTGAAATTAACTATAGAAACTTATTAATAGGTTTAATATTTTCAAGGAAAAGGGAAGCTATAAGATATAGGTCTATTTAATTCTTGCTTTGCTCAAAGTTGTCATCAGTGCACTGTCAAATTGACAGTGTCAATAGGTATCATAATTAAAATCTTCAAACAAAAATTTAATTATATTTTTACAAAAAACAAAGTGAACATTAAGCTATGTTAACCTAACCTTTAAAATAATAACACAACATTTTGATCAAAATAGTAACCCAACTCCCGTCTAACTAGCCGCAACTGTTGAAGTTCACACATAAACAAGGAAAATTAGCCATAACATGAAAATGAGTTGCCGACTCCTCCAAACTTTACGTTACGTTAGGAAACGGCAGTAGAACACTTGTTAGGAGCTACGTTATCAATTAGAGAAGTGGATGTCATTTATTTATATGGTGTTAAGGGTAGATGTATGTATAGGTAGGTACCAGTTTTTAAATTATGGACAAATTATTACGTATGTGTACCTACTTGCATAAAGCAGCGGGTTTCCCGGTAGAGATCGCTGAAGGTTGCTCTACGGAAAGAAAAAGTAACAATGTTTTAACCGTTTCTTTATGTGTGAGCGCATAAATTAATAGGGGACTGTTTTACCCACGGAATAGATAAATAAGGTTGGAATGGTAATGTGGGCGTGGCAAGCGCGCCACAATTATGATTCGATAATCATAACTCGACCGATTCATTAATTCACCGCGTTTCGTGCGCTTCGGACTACTGCGGAGAACAGAGCTCTGCTTTAAAATGCCGTGTTGTGCAATTATAACTTGTAAAACAAAAAGTCAGACCGCAAGTATAGAGCGAGGGGGTATATCTTTCCATCGGTAAGTCGAAAATAACATTTAATTATAATTTTATTAGTAAAAAACATAAAAATATTCTGATCACTATGAAATTCCAAACATTAACGACATTATTGCAACAAGTAAAAAAATATATACATTGCACGATGTGTACTCGCGTAATCAACGCAATTACTAAGTCCGCTTACAATGTACTGCATGCGTCGCGTCCTCTTCACTTCAACCATTGACGTTTCGTCGTTTGCCCTGATTGGCCGTGATGCACGGTCGATAGTGAGGTGACCATGTGGTTAAATAAAATCATCGATAGAATTCTCAAATAATATAAATTTACGTTCGACAAAGATTCTTTTTGAATTATTTTATATTTAATTAATGATAGTATATTTTTAGTTAGATGTAAAATGAGTCAATTAAATATTACAATAATTATTGAACGAATGATACAATATAGTAAATACTTGTAGATGACAGATTTACAGGGAGAAATTGAATTCATTGGCAACATTATACGAGATCATTGTACTCATCTACAAGTATTTACTATATTGTATTTAGTATTAAAATATAAGTAAAATCCAATTTTACTTACGCAATAAATTATAAATTTTAGGTTTCCTAAAGAACCTAACGCCAGGGAACAATGGATTGATGTGACAGGTAGAGGAAACTGGATGCCGACAAGGACGAGTACTATTTGCTCTATACATTTCGGTAAAGATGATTTTATCATTAAAAAATCAGGTTATTTGTAATTAATAAAAGTAAAATAAATATTTCTTAATATTTATTTCATGTTTAATTTTCCCCCATACATTCATCAGATAATTTATCGATAAAGAATATCGGCTTTATCAAGCACTAGCGTGTATGAAAATTTTTATTGCTTTTTTGCGTGTGTGTGTGTCTATGCCTACGAGGGCTTAGTACTAGTGTGCGAACGAATATCTGCCCTGAGATTTATGTGTGTCTGATTTGGTTGTGTGCGAAATATTTGTAAACATAGGAGTGCGTATGTGTAGAAATTAAAATAGTGGGAGACAAGCGGTGACACTGGTCCTGATACAAAATTGGAGCTAGGGCCTTTCCAACCTTATTTATCAATTCCGTGGTTTTACCTGCACTGTTCGGTACCAACTTGTCTTTACCAGGAACATGCGTCTTTATGCAAGCATGGTTATGACCAGAAAAGTTCAGGGGGCCTACCACTACCGCTTACAGCATTATTATTACTTCAGTGTAGGAAAGAGATGAAGCTCTACAAGACGTATAGCTCTATGTTATGGGTTTGGTTTCATAGAACATAGAACATAGACGTATAGCTCCATCTCTTTCCCCCACTGAAGTAAGATTAAAATAATAGTGCTGTAAATGGTGGTGGTAGGTCTCCGGGGAAGTTCCGAAGTCAGAGCCTAAATATTGCTAACTAAATCAAACACAAAATGCCATAAAAACGCCAAATATTTTAGTAAAAATTAATTAAAATAAAACGTAAATCAAAAAAACCACCTGAAAGCAGACAGATATTCATTGGGGTGCTCATAACGAATTGCGTGATTGACATCCACCATTCGTCATTCTTAATTAAAATGAAAACCAGGTTTCAATATTGCCCAATAGGTACCCGATGAATGACAGCCACTCAAACCATTCCCCCGTGAAATCGATTTTCTTACAATTTGAAGAACAATTTAACACGCAAAATATAGGCTTGGTTACCGCAAAGTATTATTTACGTAAACAAAAGGTCTAAATTGATTAGGAAAATCGTGTAGTTCTTTTAGATTCATGAAAGTAAAGACTGTTAAACGTAGTGATCGTAAAATCTAGCCACGTTTTCGAAGTAAGTTTCAAATTAGGGTTTCGTGGAGTAACCGAACGATGTTAGCAAAGAATGTAAATAAAATTAAACTTTGTTTTTATTTGCGGTTTTAGGAATATAGTTTGCCACGCTATCCTGTGCATAAATAATCAGCGGGTTTTAAAATATATTCTGAAAGTGTAGGTAACTAACTACGAGGTCGTATTGAGTAACAAGCGTGCTAAAAAACACTGCTATAATTATTTTTTTCATGGTGTAGTTATCTATTATTTATTGACCACAATTTTTTTTTTCTTTTGCAACCTTACCATTCTAGTTCTTTTCTTAAACACAACTACATATATTAATTTATCAATAATTATTTTTAAACAAATATCTAATCGAGTTTATTTTTATTTGCTACACATAATTATCTATTTCTTATTTTTTCATCTACACACACTATAAAACTGATTTACATCCGTAAGACGTCCTCGTAACATAAGGTCCAGTTGAAAACCAGCGACAGGCACTAGTTGGCTGGCACTCATGCTTATTTGGGCCAGCCGTTAGGCGCACAGTACTATTTTTATTCTGTTCTTGGTTTTTGTGTGAATAGTGTGTGTCTTACCTGGGTCAAATATTTTTTTCTTTTTTAAATAAATTAAGAAACTCTGCAGTATCTTTATTATATCAGAAGTACAATCTTTCTTCAGTCTAAAACTGTCGAATAAACTTTAGCCTTAACGCAAGTAGTTTGTATTTCGATGTCCCAATTACGGCAAGCAATAAAAGTTTTCTACGGGACGCTACGTGCCGACGATACGTAGACGTTACGTGTGACGAATGGACAATACGAAGCCGGTGGTGATACCAGGGTTAAGTTTTAGGGAGTTTAGAAATTTTACAAAAGTACCTACCCATTTACTTTTAGTTACTAGGCAGGTAAAAAAGTGAAACACACTCTTTTCGACTCTTTTCTCCCCAGAAAATAATATATAAATGACTTCACCACTGTCTAGGATTAAAAGGCCACTTTTCAGCTTCATCTTGTCCATATCCATTATTATACATACATGCTAAGGGTATGTCCGTTTCCAAGGTAATCCAAAGTGTGTCCACGTGTTCCAGTACTAACCCTCATTACAGTACACTTTGTGTGTGATTAAGCAACGTCAACTGTCGTAGTTGTACTAGTGACTGATCCACAATAGCTTGTCTGTCTGTTTGAATGCAGTACACATTGCACTTAACTGTACCTTAAATATATAGGTATCTACTTACCTTAATGAACTCTATTTATAAGATACATGTTCCTTAACACAATAAATCCTTAGTGCGATATATACCCAAATAGTGCTTGAAAAAATTAACAGTCCGTTTGCCAAGCACATTGTTTGTCTATAAGTTTTTACCACCGATCATTGTATTAAAGATCAACAGGACTTACTAAACAAGTCCATTTTATTTATACACCAGGAAAATGTGACGATAATATTATGGCTGCGCTAAATAAATCGGCAAAAGATACTCTATTCATGTCAATAGCAATTCCTTTGACGCCTTTTCCCGAAAACGGTTTATTTTAAAAAGATTTGACATTTTTTTATAGACACCTGGTAGCCCCGAAACTCCTCCAATAAAGGTACCTACGTGTTTCGTCCTCACATAAAAGTGGATGGAACAGAATGTTGTATCACTTTGGGAAATGAAGCCACTTGAGCGTTTCTCGACGTTTTTTACTTTGATACGTCTCCGATATTCGGTAATACGTGATATGACGGGGACAAAGTTTGCGTAACTTTATACTTATTATGTCAAAGTAAATTATTCGAAGAGATCTTCAGAGAGCTTTCTAAAATTTTATAAAATATCTGCAAGAATCATAAGATGCTTGAATAAAATGCTACATAAAACCAAAGAGAATTTAGTAGTTTATTGAAGTGAAAACAAAATTAACCACGCTATTAAAATGGCGAGAAGCATGGCTAGTACTTACATCATTTAAATAGCAAGTGCGGGCATAGTGTTATTGGGGTTTTGTATGTGGAATTTCTCAGTAGCAGCTCGGAGACTGGATTTGTGCCCGGTTGATGGCAATAGGCTCGCCCCCTATTACATGGACTTCAACATAATTGGCGAAATGTGGGTGAACCATTGGTACACTTCTGCCTAACCCTTCGGGGATTACAGGCGTGATGTTATGTGTTACTTGCCTCATTCGTTAGAAATTCAGATAGATAATCGATTGCTTTTTTTCTGCTTCTGACCTTTCGTGAGATTAGGTATATCTTTGAATAAAAAAAAAGGTTTTAGATGGTTCGAATTAAAAGACTAGAGTAATGGAACCAATCTACAATTTAAAATGTTTTTGAAATAAGATTGAAGAAAATGAAAAGTATTTGTGACTTGGCTCTGATGCGTGGTGTTTTTGTACCTACTTGGATGCGAATTTCGATAAGCAAAGTAGAAATAAAAACAAGTTTTCCAAAGCATCTATATTAACTTTATGGAATTTATGTAAGCCTCTGATATAAACTCTCGAAATTGTTAGTAAAGAACAGCTCACTTATTTAGTTTTTCTGAGACTACGAGCATTTTCACAGACGATATCAAATAATAAAAAAGAACAAGGACTTTTTCTTATTATTTCAGAAATGTAATGAAAATCTGTGCGCCTTACTGAAATTTTATTATTTTTGTTAATGTGAAAAGAAAATTAAACAAGACTTGAGAATGAGTTTGACTTGAAATAGACGACTTTAAAATTAGCAATATGAGGATTGAGACACATACTCTAGTACCTTTTCAAAAAACAAAGTAAGTTGAAAATTCTGAGATTGCAGTCCACATATCTATAATAACATTAAACCCGTACACGTTGTGTACATAACAATCGATTGGCGAGCGTCGATGGACAAATATTAGCATGGACATAATGACAAAACCACAGAGTCAATGGTATTGTCGGGCGTGCGGTCCGATTTCAGTCTATTGCGTGCCTCTCTACATTTATGTTAGTATAGGATTAGTAAACATATCGTTATTATCGATTGATTGATTGTAGCAAACGATTAGGCTTATACAAGTGGAAATCATATATTATATAGATGTATATGCAGTGGAAACCCATCTTAGAAGTTTAGCTACGGTCACGTTCCGTACGCAAAATAAATAAATAAAAAATGTTTATTGAAGAAAAATACGCGCTTTGACGTGGAACTGTGTGGAAACCAGTCCGTAATACCTACGTTCGCGTTGCCGCGACGGTCTAAGGTGGCTGACCACTAAGTACCTAATGTCCAATGTCCAAAATTTTGTACCTCAATAATGAAATATAATGTAGTTTTGGTAGCGCGGCTTGGGAGTATAGGTAGCCTGGCTGCGTTAACACGGTTTCTTGTAAAATTTAGTAAACACCAAAAAAAATTGCGAAAATTGTTCTCTTTCGTGTCGTATAAAGAAATTCGAAAATCTTATTACTTTACACATTATAGCCCTGTGTTGGTGGCGCGGCCAGACAGTATCACACCAGTGCCACTATAACTCCATAAACCACTGATTAGGTTACAAGGGACAAAGAATAACGATCCTCTCGAGTCTCGTCTGAAATAGGTCTCTTGTAGCTATTAGCACTTGTAATTAAGTCGCGTTTCTTCGACTTTGCTGGTATGAAACTTAGTTTGTGAAAGGATAATAACAATAGCACTAGATATAATGTATCAAAACATTTTAGAATTTTTATTTTGGAAATATGACATGCATTTTACTTGGCTTTAAAATGTTTTTCTTAATCTAGTCACGCTTATATAGCAAAACTCAAAATATACGTAAATAAATACTAAAATATTGTTAAAGTTAGCACATACATAGCTGCCTACTCATACTCATAGCAAAATAATTTTACCTACTGAAACTCACATACTATTTAACTAACTGAAGTTATCGAATTTCAGGTAAATTATTGGGTAGCCCCAACGCGGTGGCCGCATATAGGAATCTGTTTCTAAGTTCATATATTTCGCCATTTTACTTGGTATTTTAACCTCCGGTAACTTTTATGGCTTTTATACGAGTTTAGAAATGGTTTTCCTGAGATGTCAGAAAAAAATAATTGAATGAAATTGTTCCTTGTAAAGTTAATACAAAAGGAAAAATTTCGTTTTTACTTCGTAGAATTTACTCGTACTACTACTAATTTACCTCTAAAAACTCGTAGACCGAACCTAAAATAACCTACGGTTGAACAATTTTGAATACATGAATTTTTCTATAAGATGGGCTTTTTAACAAGTTGTTTTTAGTCCAGGATCGCAGTAAAGACACAAAAATATTACCATAAATTAATTTTGATGTAAGATATTGTTAAAAAAAGCACCTGCTGCAAGTTTATTACAATACAATTCACTATCAATCCGGGTTACTCAAAAAGTAATGCAGTGCCCATAAACGTTTACCTTGTTACCTGTTTATTCAGATCCTATTTACATAATAGAACGCAGTATGTCGAAATTAAAACAGTTGAAGAAGATGGCCATGAAAAACTACACAAATCAGACACAGTTATAATTAATAAAGGCGTACCACAAGGATCTGTTCTAGGCCCTATCTTCTTTATAATATTTATAAATGATCTGATAGCTTACATGAAAAGTATTTCAGATGATACTAAACTTGTAGTATTTGCCGATGACACAAGCGCTATTATAGCTAGCGACAATTTGGAAAATTTAGAAAAGAAGATTAATTTTATCCTACATGCTCTTGAAAAATGGTTCACTATGAATGATCTAAAACTAAATCTAAAAAAGACGCAATGTTTATTATTTAAATCGACTGTGAAGACCAAAGATACTGTCAAAGTACATTTACTAGGGAATAAAGTGAATATTGTAGACAATGTAAAATTTTTGGGTGTACAAATAGATGCAGTTTTAAATTGGAAGAAGGAATTAGATGTGGTCACTAACACTATGAGTAGTGCTTGCTATGCTCTCAGGAGTCTTAGAGATGAATTAACTATTGCTCACCTCAGAATGGTGTATTTTGCACTCATAGAGTCTAGACTTAGATATAGCATAAAGTTCTGGGGCAACAGCTACCAATACAATATTGATGCAGCATTCGTTATGCAGAAAAGAGCCTTGAGAACTATGCTTCGCATTAAACAAACGGAGTCTTGTAGGGATCATTTTAAGAAACTGCACATTCTTACAGTACCAAGCCTCTACATTCTGGTCCTGCTTGGTCATTTTATTAAAAATATCAATAAGTTTGAGACAGAAGAACAGAGACAAATCAGAATAAAAACGCGAAGAAAGGATCTACCTAATTTCATTCAGCCTAAGCTTAATGTCGTTAAACATGCCTCAAGAGTGCAATCAGTACATATGTTCAATAAATTGCCTGTACAATTTAAAAACTCTATGAATCCAAACGAATTCAAGAGAAAATTAAAATCATTGTTATTGAGGAAATGTTATTACAGCATTGAAGAGTTTCTCAAAGATAATAGTAGTTCAAACTGATATGTGATTATATTTTAATGACCTTAAGTATTATATCCAACATTCTATCATGACATTACATATTAATGAATTTTATTGACATACATTTCTTTGAATTAAATTTATAGTGATTTTGAATTAATATTAAGTTAAATTATTATGATTAAGACTAATAATGTTGCGAGTGTGACCGATGTGGAATTTATGTTTGTTTTCTTTTTCTTGACATTACGATATTGTTTAATTATTGAGTTACATTTATTGTTAGAATCACTATTGTTAAAACCATTGTTCGACACAAATGTAAATTTGTTGAGGAATAAATAAATAAAAAATAAAAATACCTACTTACGTAAATTCGAACGATTTAAAATAAGCGTTTTGCACATAATTATTTATTTGGTTTTAAGACTTTATTCATATCCATGGGTGATACTAATTGTGCTTGCCACAACTAACATGCTATAGGATAGTTGTAGTTTTGATTAAAAAATCGTTCGAATTTACAATGCGTTTACTTCGCGTGTTCGTGCGAAAAATTTGAAAATTTCCGCAGCCGCCATCTTGGATTTTTATTTTGACTTCAACATCGCCTTTAGCACCTTTAGCACAGATGAAAAATTTTAAGGGTCTCTGAATCAAGATGTTCTGTTCCAAATTCAAACGGGAATAATCACTTGGACACCTATCTATATATACATATATGTACATATCTGTACATACTCATTCCACGCAGGTCACAACAAAAATTAAAAAAGAGTGCCAAGTACAGATAAATAAAACACCAAAGAGTACAATTACGTATTTCTATTGTTCCCTTTGATTTTATACTCTTGAACGTGCAGTAGCAAGCACAATACAATAGATAGGTACAATGAACGAGGGTTGAAGAGGGTTGGCCACTGGATCCTTAACGAATTGTTATTTTGATGCATTCATTCGGAAAAACAATCGGGGCTCGTGAATTGAAGGGACAGAATTAAAGATTTGGTACGGTTAACGGTGATTCGGGAATGGTAGTCGAAAAAAAAACTCTTTTTCTTGTACAAACAATCTCGAATGTTGACTTAAGTTTTCTGTGAACTATGAAAATGTTTTCTTGGTAATGGAAAAATAAAAAAATATTGCTGGAATTCTAAGTAAGGATCATAAATATTTTCAAAATAAAATCAACAAATAGCGTGGGAAAATTACCAGCTCTGAAAATACCTGCTTGAAATGGTTTGCGAAAACTTGTTGCTAGTTCACAGGTTATCATAATAAATCAGTTTCATTTAAAAAAATTAAACTGGTTTGTTATGATAGACTCAAGCATAATATTATTTGAGTAGGCAGGTACTTAGTCACAGATCGAATGATTACGTGTACCTACAGTAAAAGTCCTATGAAGTGTAGGAAATTAATTTGGTAGAGTGTGCGCAAGGTAAGTCTACGCGGGACTGGTGGCGCTGGCGTGTTTAATTCTATACTGTAATACTTAAAATATGTATAGAAATAATTAATCTAAATATTATAATTCGTATATTAATATTAATTACTAGCTGCCCGCCCCGGCTTCACACGGGTAGCACTAAGTACTTATCTACGGCGCACCTACCTACCCTACCTACCTACCCTACATATCTACCCTACATACCTACCCTACCTACCTACCCTACATATCTACCCTACATACCTACCCTAAATACCTACCCTACCTACCTAACCTACCTATCCTACCTACCTAACCTACCCTACCTACCCTACCTACCCTACCAACCCTACCAACCCTACCAACCCTACCAACCCTACCTACCCTACCTACCCTACCTACCCTACCTACCCTACCTACCCTACCTACCCTACCTACCCTACCTACCCTACCTACCCTACCAACCCTACCTACCCTACCAACCCTACCTACCCTGCCTACCCTACCTACCCTACCTACCCTACCTACCCTACCTACCCTACCTACCCTACCTACCCTACCTACCCTACCTACCCTACCTACCCTACCTACCCTACCTACCCTACCTACCCTACCTACCCTACCTACCCTACCTACCCTACCTACCCTACCTACCCTGCCTACCCTACCTACCCTACCTACCCTACCTAACCTACCTACCTAACCTACCTACCTACCCTACCTACCCTACCTACCCTACCTACCCTACCTACCCTACCTACCCTACCTACCCTACCTACCCTACCTACCCTACCTACCCTACCTACCCTACCTACCCTACCTACCCTACCTACCCTACCTACCCTACCTACCCCACCTACCATACCTACCCTACCTACCATACCTACCCTACCTACCCTACCTACCCTACCTACCATACCTACCATACCTACCCTACCTACCCTACCTACCCTACCTACCCTACCTACCCTACCTACCCTACCTACCCTACCTACCCTACCTACCCTACCTACCCTACCTACCCTACCTACCCTACCTACCCTACCTACCCTACCTACCCTACCTACCCTACCTACCCTACCTACCCTACCTACCCTACCTACCCTACCTACCCTACCTACCCTACCTACCCTACCTACCCTACCCTACCTATCTACCCTACCTACCTAACCTACCTACCTAAAGTATCCTATGTCCGTCTCCTGGTTCTAAGCTACCTCCCCACCAATTTACAGCCAAATCGGTTCAGTAGTTTCGGAGCCTATTCAATGCAAACAAACAAACAAACAAACAATCAAATCTTTCCTCTTTATAATATTAGTATAGATTTAAATAATTCAGACTTCATTAAACCTTATATAAACGACAAGACAGCGGCATACTTATTAGTTCCGATTTCAGCCGCGCTTATCTTGCGAGCACTCTGGCTGCCCGATTTTGCATTTATCTACCCTAAGTGGCAGCAAAACTACTCCTGCAAAAAGCAAAAGTTAAAATGTCAGATACGGTTATTTATTTTTATTTTTTAGTAAGTATACGGGTTCTATCTCACTAGCACCCCAGTGGCGGTGCAATCATAATTGCACTGCCAAAAAATGTATGGTTGGTTGCGCAACCGATCGGACGCTTGGTGGGACTACCCACCACAAAGCTGTATATATTTTACTGGCAGCGCGACCTTGGTTGCGCCATCATGGTGTTCTAATGAGATATAAACCTTAAGCTGGGTATATTTTGCTGGCAGCGCGACCATGGTTGCGCCACCATGGTGTCCTAGTGAGATATAAGTCTAAAGCTGGGTATATTTTGCTGGCAGCGCGACCATGGTTGCGCCACCATGGTGTCCTAGTGAGATATAAGTTTAAAGCTGGGTGTATTTGGCTGGCAGCGCGACCGTGGTTGCGTTAGCATGGTATCCTAGTGAGATATAAGCCTTATTGTTCTTCGCACACATCACAAAACTCAACGTCAAAATCATTGTGGAGTAGCTGGTAGCGTCGTCCTGTGTCACTGATTCATATTCCATTCCTGTTCGTTTATTTACAGCACATCGAATTGGTATAAGGTCCATACACATTTCTTACATAGAGCTTAGAATAAACCTTACCATCCCCGAGACCACAGAAATATAAAAAAAATATTTTCAAGCTAGAGAAAAATTGTTCCAATCTGTATAATAAAGTAATCGTAGGCGAGAGCCCTCCGCTGAGGTGCCAGTTAACGCCTTCAGGAGGGTTAAGTGAGGATAATTTCCCTTTGCGTGCCCACTCCTAATGACGAGCGGGAGCTATGGCCTGTGAAAAGTAAGTTTAGAAGTTCCAAAAGGGACAAAAAAAAAATTTGAGATAAAGAAATTTTAGTAGAAGTATGAGGTAGTTTGTCAATTAAAAAAGAAAGTAAGTTTAATTGAGCCTCACAGAATGTCAGACTAGATAAAAATAGCCTATTAAATAAAGTTATCGGGTAAACCTAGTTATGTTATTTTATGTTCAGAAATAAATAATAAACTTTACAAATACAGGGTGGCGCATAAGTCAGGAAGTGGTCGTAACTAAATATAGCTTAGTTTATTTTTACCTGACTATGGCAAAGCAAAAAGGAGGGTAATCATTTTGACCGGTACGTATGTATGTATGTTCATCTGTTCCCTCATAAATCTTCTAAACGACTCATCATAATTTGACAAATGAGGTATCGTTAAAAGCTTCTTAATCGTCCGCTGGTTATAGGCTATATGACGTCATATTAAATTGGACATGGCGTGCTCTAGACGACATAAAGTAGGTAATGAAAAAAGAAAAGAAAAAAATTAAGTTATAAAACGAAAACCCAACTACGACAAAAAAGTCAATCAACTAAAAAGGTATATAAACTAGACATCACAGATTTGACAAATAAAAAATCCACACCTTGTCTTTTAAATAACCCCAGAGAAAATAATCTGGCGCTGTTAAATCCTGGGAACGTGCAGGCCAGTGAAATGTTGAAATTCTCGAGATTAAACGCTCGCCTAAAGTCTACCTTTTAAGTTAGTCATTGTGGCTGAAGCCGTATGCACTGTGGCTCTATGAAATTATCCATGGTAAATCTACAAAATGTATTTTATCATTTGTTAAAAAAAAGAATAGTAAATGTCGGTGCATGTCATATTATATTTTTTGAACCCAGTCGTGACTTTTGCGACACCCAGTATAAAAAAACCATACCCATAGTGTGAAAGCAATATACAGAGCATTATGAATCGTCTGACTTATCTCTTTTGTGACACGAGGGAGCCAGGGAGCAACGCACCCTCCCTTGGAAGGGCAATTTCGATTTTCTTCGTCTTGATTATATTTTTTTGTTTAATTATTCTTTTTTTTTGGTTCGGTTACTAATCGTAATGCGAAAAGGGTAATACGTTTAAAATAGCGGGTAATTGTAAAATGTTTAAGGAAGATCGGTTTCCAGATAGGTTGTTTTTAAAATAAGATTGTCTTGATTGTACCTTAATTATTTTTTTATTGAATTAGTAGATTCTTCAGTTATATAATATTTTAGTGATGATAAGACAGATAAATGTATCAAAAGTAATGTCGTTGCAAAAAAAAACAAATTGGAAGTGGAAATGGTTGTCATTTCCCACGTTCTGATTGAGAAAAATGGGTTCTTCCTGTAACGCGTTGGCGAAGGGTTTGTGAATTTATTACGATTCTTAAGATCCCATAGTAACCATACATCTTCAGGCTGGTGCTTACTTCTCTAAGATCTAGTTTATGGACGTCAGGATTTATGTGACACAGTTCCAATGTCAGAGTATAACTGAACGTTAAGTCGAATCGATATTAAAGTAATTTTTCCAAGCTTTGCTTAGGTACTAGCCACCACACTTAGCACTTTCTTTTTTTTGGGAGGAAGCTTGAGTCCCAGCTGTCGCTTAAATGTTGGGGTATATAATTATGTCAACAAGAGAGGGAGAACAATTAAATACCTACATATACATACTTAGGCTGATTTTATGTGAATCAACATGAAGTGATGATTATAGTACCCTATGTTGAAAGCACAGATGCTCATTCTCTTGATCGTTTACGAAATCTACGGTAAGAGTAAAGGAACAAAAAAAATAATAACTTAAATGTCATGCCAAGTTCACAAGACAAATGTATCTTGTATGTCGAACACAAAAGTGAACTTGAAAACTGTGAATCCGATAAGTCACACATGATTTTCATTATCTCTAGCTAAACGCTGTAATGGAATGTCCACATCGCAGCCCCATGCGAGATATTTGCCTTAATTAAAACTTGTCCCAGTCCAGTGAAACATGGATTTAAATAACGGCTGGATACGACAGAGATGCTTGTTGCGAATTTTTGAATTCGTGGCAGGTTGAAAACAAAAATTTCTATTGCAAGTCTGTAAAACTTAAACGGGACCAATAGTTATATCTGCAGTAAGTAATGAACATCCCTAAAAGTCAATGAAGCTCTATTCTACAAAAATATGTTTCTTTAGATTGTGACCCACTGGCTAAACTTCAATTTTCTGTCCAAACCATTGTAACCGTGTAGTTTCTGACCATGTTTTATAACTCTCAGATTTCGCCCAAATCGATACGCAATCACCTACTTCATTACCATCTTCGTTGTCAATCTTCTCAAACGTCCAGCAAGTGTAAATCTGAAAATAGAATAATCAGCCTTTAATGTTCCCACTGCTGGGACACAGGCATCCTCTTTTGTGAGAGGGAGTGGGCCGTAATCCACTACCCTGGCCCAGTGCGATTTGGTGGGTGTCACATTTTTTAGTTTTAAGACATGCCGGTTTCCTCACGATCTTCTCCTTCACCGTTTTGAGAGCAGTGGTGATGAAACAATTTACAAAAAGGCTGCCTGCCTAGGTTCGAACCTATGACCTACAAATCGTAAGCCGCGGCCGTTTCTACTGGGCCACAATTGGTCTGAAAGTAAAATTATTAAAATACATCTAGTTAGCCTTTACATCTTGGTTAGCGCGCTCGTGTCCAGTAGCCGAACAGTTTGTCTTACAACGGAACTCATTAAGTTACGAGCAATATCGAATCGGTGCTTCTCAGCCCGTTAATTGGCGCAATGTTCATTGCGTAATAGCTCCTCATCTTGCTAGGATTTCAGCTTGAATTGTTTTAAAATAATGGTATTTTTAGTGGGGTTATGTAACGAGTTTTGAGTAGTAGTGAGTTTGTGGGTTTCGTTTTTAATACTGACCTTTGTACACTAGTGACCTATTGCTCATGGAGGTAAAGGTATTATACCTAGGTGTATGATTCAGTTGTGGATAGCCTGTTTATTAATTGTTTTTCTTTTGTCTCTGCTATCAAAGTTCGAGGACCGGTTGATTCTTGGCATGTATAGAAACAAAAGCAGCTGTTAGTCTGTTACCTAACAGATTCTATGAAAATTCTTCTACTTTGTCCTCCCAACCAAAATCTAATCAATTTGTACAATCATTGACCAGACCCATCCGTACTTATGTTTACCCTGTTAACCCCAGTATCATCACCGATAAATAACAAATGCACCATTAAATGGCCTTCTTGTTCAAATAAAACGTACATTTGTCCGATTAAGTCCGGACCGGACAGAATTCATTGATGTATACGATGGAACGGCGACGTGGACACGACGCCGGAACGGGACCGGAACGTGAGGATGACGTGCGCTTTCCGGATTAGGAAAAATACAGCCTTTTTGCTGTCAGAATGTTGAATAGGCCTGAAATATAAATTGGCCGAATGTTTTCCTGGATGTTTTTTTCTATATTTAATTGACACGTAAATAAATCGTTTGATTAGACCCATGACTCTGAAAATGATGCATAAACCTTACTTTTCCTTTTTACAAACCGCATTTACAAACGCAGATAAAAAAATGCATCCCAAGGTGGAATATATCTGGACTGCACAGTACTGCAGCCGTTTGTTTCGGTCATATTTCACCGGTTCGACGGGTGTGTAAGCATTGGCTTCTCCATGAGGCCAGCTTCGATTAATGACCCCCGCCTTTTTTATGCTGACGCCAAATGTTGCGGAATTAGACTACAATTCTTTTTGAGACTGGCTGCTTTCAAACATTATTGTGCTAGGTTTTAGGGTAATTTATCTAAGGTTTCGTCTTTCATTATTAATTTTAGTAACGCTCCATTTTTTAAAGGCTAAACCATATTTTCCATGAATACATGAAATATGTAGTTCAATGGAAAATTAATTTTCAAACTTTTCAAATTATTCTGTCCGTAACGGAGAGTGAAAATTAATTTTCTAGTTTGTTTTCAAACAAATAAGCAAAAGCGATAAGTACTTGACTAATATTATTATATTGGTTCTGTTAGAATAATAGAAGTGAGTTAAAAAGTAATATTTTGTTATACCATTTCAATTTTAGATATAGTGATGATTTATGCAATTGATTTTAGAAATATTCAAAGAGTTATTTAGGCAATTGTTACAGTTGCATACAAGACTTTATCTACACCCATGATATGAATCTTCTATAAAAGTTTCTTTGCAATACCAATATCGAACAAAAATTGCGCGGTACCACGTGAATTCGAATTTTTCGAATTCGAATGTATGTTTTGGTTTTAAATTACGTTGCTTTATTATTGAAACGCTTGTGAATGACAATGTTCTTTTTTTTTAATGAGTTGCATTATGAAATTCAGTACAACATTATAACACCCGTTTGGATGATATTATGGTTACTATGACACTGGTTGTTTTAATGTTGGCAATAAGCTAACTCTTTCAGAAACTTTTAGAGAGGATTTATAGCATGGGTGTAGATAAAGGCTTTTATAAACCTTTTAAATATTTTTTCAAACATATAAAAGCTTTGTTTCAGCAAAAACAACTGAAATAACAAAAACGTTCTATTCCATTTCATTTGCATAAATGTTTTGACAGATGTGTAGGTTTAAAACGTAGTCAACGTCCTCTGTGCAGAAAATTATGCAGGCGAGAACATTTCATTTTAATTAACTTTAATTACCTTTGACTCCGGTCATAATAGTAGCATTTTGTAAATTACAAATACTGTGTAAAACCCTAATACAATAAAAGCTTGGTGTTAACAAATCACACCGAGGTAAGGACGACATTAAGCGAGTGCGAAATATTAATTTTAATATATTCAGACTGTAAGCCCGTTTCGGCCGTGGCAGTAAATTAAGTAAGCGGAAGAAAGCTCATTTATTTTTGGGCGGATGCGGCGAATTTCACATCCGCGTTAAATACACAACCCGACGAAACGCGCACTTTCTCGTTTCGAGTGTTTTCTATTAAAATTTAATTTCTCACCGAAATTACTGTCTTTTTGTTCATTCACTTTCTGAATTTCTGATGAAGAAATTAGCGCTTCTCTTGATCATTAATTCATACGCTGAAACGTGTATAATTGAGAATTGTTATTAAATATTAATCAAAGATTTTAGCTCAGCGATGCGTAGATAAAACATACATATTTATGGATATTACTTTGGTAAATTAATAATTCGTGTTGGGATGGAGAAAGTATACTAATCCCTGCGTCGGAAAAGTGGATTCTGCGTAGAGACTTAGTGAGTGGCGTCGTGAATAACATAGTTGAGCTCCCTCGGTGGGGTTCCGTACATTAACGAACAGTATCATGCCCTATCCGAAACTAAGTGAAACCGATAGTAATCTCGGCTTTCCAAGGTTAATTCTATTAACAAAATTTGGCTGGCGGTGTTGTACTTTAATTACATTTTTATGATATACATGTTTAGATGTTTTGTTTGCCTACTGGAAGTATCAAACCCATTATTGCTCTTGTGTATTAGTATAACCTAGGACCAGCGTCCAAAGCTAATAATAAAGAAATACCTACCACAATATAGTTAGTATTAAAACACGGAAACAAAGCAACAACCCTTCCTTTTATCTCCGGTCCAACAAAATGAGCCCTCCCCTGAACCACCCAAAACCTCATTAAGGCAAGCTAATTGCACCAAAACTTTGGCCGCAAATAATATAGCCCAAACATTCCGAAACAACCTCTAACATGCAATTACAAAACAAAACGACATATCGCCCAACAACAACAACAACTGTCCACATGTTGTTCTATTCATTAACCCCCGGCTACTGTATCGCACATCTAAAATACAACAGCGAGCCAATTAAAGTTGACCCTATAGCGTTCCGGTACTGCACTCTTAATCAGCCGGCAGATACACGGTTAATTAATGTGATCCGCTTTTATTATTCTCCTCGTAAAATGGGATATTCGTCAGGATTTTAAACGGTAGTGCTTGGTAAAGATTTCGGTATTATAAGGACGATTTACTGGCTATTATGATGGTTTATTTCTGGTTGGGATAGTTTTTGGTAAGTAAAGCTTTTAATTTTCAATCAAGCGTTTATTTTTGGTTCCGAAAAAAATTATGTTGGTTACATAATAAAATGATAATACAATAATCCAAATTGACGGTCCATTTGGATTATTGTGTTACCATTTTATTGACCTGACTTTCATGTTAAATACACTCTCATTAATTAACACTTACAACCTCTATGTAAACATTTCTATTTCTTTATTAACCTTAATTTTTCCAGACCACGTCTTCATCAGAAGATCATCATCATTTTAGCCGAGGCCTCCCCCAAGCACCGCCACTTCGACCGGTTCTGTGCTTCTCGCATCCATCAGAACATCGTCAACTTCTAAACCAGAGTAAAATACCTTGTATTTCATTTTAATTTTCCGTCATAATGCTAGAAGTGAAACGCTGAGTGTTAAAAGCGAACATTTTGAGTCGAGAAACAGAGAAATAAAGTGAAAAAGTATGTCTGAAGTCAGTATAGCTTTATAAAAGTGTTCAACGTCGTCTGAAAAGAATAATTATTCAAAATAAAGAACATGACTACTAACGTTGCGTGTTCAAGACGCAATACATTAACTGTTTTGTTGTGCTAGACACGAAAGCTAATAATACGTATTTGGTAATGTAAATGCAATATTTCGAGCCTTGTCGGCTGTCACTCAAGCGGGTTGCGTGATCGTCATTGCAATCTAGACTCCGTGGCAGGGGTTGTGCTGTGCGCCCATATAATTTTTATTTCAGTTAATATTTTCCTTGGAAACTTGGCAAATGTTTTTTACAGTTCTCTGCAGCGACTTCCTAGTCATAAGTATGAGATCATACTTAACAATTTCCTAGTGATATCATGAAGGTAATAGAATAATTTTGTTTTCGAATATAGTTGTAGTGAACGTGACAATTGATGACGTAAAACGAAAAACTTTTTATTCTTGTATATTTTGACATTCGTTTTACGTAAGTAGGTATGGAAAATTCAATATCATGATGTGTTTATTCAATAGCCTACATAATTAATAAATCCTAAATATTCTTGAATTTGTCGGCGCGTCTAAAGGTTTTACGACGCTAAACTTACGTAGTTGATTTTCGAACGATTGTGACAGCTGTCAACTTGACGTAACCCCGAGTACTGAGGAGGCGGCCCCCCGCCAAAATAGTGGAAGATCGCGGAGATGGATCGAAACCGGGAAACCGGCAAGGATTAATGGTGACTGTGGTATTGGTGATAATGGTGACTACCCTGGCAGGGCAGTGAGTTGATTAGTCTGCGCACGCGCCTCACGTACTCGGTGGAACGTCGTTTACATTATTATTAATTCCCATTCTAATTACATCTCCTAGCCCGCAAACCCACGCATAAGAGACAATAAGACCTCTTCTGATAAAGACGACGTATTGCCTTTATCAGAAGTGGGATTACGAGGGCAAGGTAGTTAGGAGACCAGTGAAATAACTAAACCTAAAACAACCAGTGATTAGTGAAGTGACCAATGAAGAACGTAATGGGAACTCCTCGGAAATGGAAATTCTTATAGCGCCTAATCTTTGTAAGTAACACAAGCAGTCCATGTAAGTCAACCTTTCAATTATAATTTGGATTGATTATGAAAATTCCAAAACACACATTGATTGAAATTATTGTTGATAATAGAAGTTTGTGTGGCCTTGATGTATTTAGTACTGGCCACATTTAATTCTCTGAAGGGACAAGCTGTTCTTTGTCAAACACACTATAAATCAGCATTAACATGACCAAAAATTTATGAAATTCTACTTGCTAAGATTGGACACCTCACGCAGATTCAGAATAATTTTAAAGAAATGTTAAGGTTTTACTTAAGGAATAGAGAAACGGCATGTGAAAATCCCCATATTATGTGACCCTCATGGAGAGAATAAGTAATCTTGTTTTTTTAATTTTCTTTTTAATTTTCTTTTTAATTAAGGATTTACTTTTGGTTTTATCATTTTTGTCATCCACAACAATAAAGTTATATTATAAAGAAAATTAAATTCACATATCACCATCTTGAAGAGTACCACAAGCGAAGCAATTCTGAAAATGTATGCAGCTCATTAGGAAAGATCAGATTTTGCAAACATCTGATGATGAGATGCACCCTGTCCACTTCAACTGAGAACAAGTTTAGAGGACATTAAATTGCAGGTTCAAGTTGGCTTCAAATCCCCGGTATAATGCCTGTCACAAAACTTTTAATTTTTTTGTGCCTGTGTTTATGATTACTAAGCCAATAATTGTAAGCAGAAAATGTGTTAGGTATTCATGTTGAAATTAATAGTGATGATTTGCTTGTTGTGTGATTGTGTGTTGTTTAACTGCCTCATTATTCTAGTGATTGCTCGTGTGGCTGCTGAGCGGGTGATTTAGGGTTTGATCCCTGGGTTGGCCAAGGTGATGTTCATTTTTCATTGTTTATCTAGATTTTCTCAGTACAGGTCTGGAGGCTGGATTTGTGCCATAGTTGTGGCAGTAGGAT
The DNA here is from genome assembly GCA_949152455.1 of Lithophane leautieri. Lineage (NCBI taxonomy): Eukaryota > Metazoa > Arthropoda > Insecta > Lepidoptera > Noctuidae > Lithophane > Lithophane leautieri. The sequence goes on along the minus strand of OX424471.1, from coordinate 14,994,616 downwards.
TGCCCCCCTGTTGCATGGGACCTGAATATGAATGGTTGGGTGAGGGCCAGAGAATGTGCTATACACCTCTGCCTATCCCTTTGGAGAGGGTGAGCGTGTTGTTATGTTATGTTTGAAATTGTCTTTATATAAAGATACTCAGGTGTACCAATACTGACTATATCAACACCAACCTTGAAGGCAATGTTCGCAATGTGTTAGTGGCAGTATTACAGAACCATGGTAAGTTCTTCATTCCGATATTGTGCCTTCTCACAATGATGCAACAACTAGGCATTGAATTCACTAAAGGTTCTGCTGCTTTCATGCATAACTTGTTTGATAGGTTAGTAGAAACAAAAACAGCACGGAATCTGGTTGATTGTGAGCAGGCCGAAACAATGCGTGATTTAGAACAAATTGATGGAATAGCACCTCTAATGATAGCGATAGTGATGCTTACTCGATCTCAGATACCTTTACATTACACCTAAGAATACTGAATCACATTCGATCATTCATGAAGCCATTCATGAAGCATGATGAAGTGGATGTTCATGAAAATTAAAGTGGCTTGTAACTACATGTGTTTGTGTAGGATTTGCTGAGGGGTGGTTGAAAGGGCTTAGTACGCCCGGGCCAAACTGTGCTGTGTTGTGTGGTTGGCTGGTCGAAGGGGCCCAGAACGCCCGGTCCACGCCGAATGTTGTGTAGGTGGCTAGTCGAAGGGGCCCAGAATGCCCGGTCCACGCCGCATGTTGTGAGGTGGCTGGTCGAAGGGGCCCAGAATGCCCGGTCCACGCCGCATGTTGTGAGGTGGCTGGTCGAAGGGGCCCAGAATGCCCGGTCCACGCCGCATGTTGTGTAGGTGGCTGGTCGAAAGGGCCCAGAATGCCCGGTCCACGCCGCATGTTGTGTAGGTGGCTGTTCGAAGGGGCCTGAACGTCCGGTCCATGCCGCATGTTGTGTAGTTGGTTGGTCGAAAGGGGCCTTGTGCGCCCGGTCCACACCGTATGGTATGATAGTGGTTGGTCGAAAGGGCCTGGCGCGCCCGGTCCATACCGTATGGTACCTACTTTGGTGGTTTGGGGTAGGGCCTAGTACGCCCAGTTCATGCAATGTGTAATCGGTGCGTTAAGCCTGTGCTGCTACTAAGTGAGAGATCCTTACGTAGCATGTCAGGAATGGACGAGCTGATGCAAATGGAATGTTGTTTCTTCTGGCATTTGAGATGGACCATATCAGGTTGACTAAGCACACGAGGACGTGTGATAGTCAGGGTGGCCGTGTCGGCGCGTCTAAAGGTTTTACGACGCTAAACTTACGTAGTTGATTTTCGAACGATTGTGACAGCTGTCAACTTGACGTAACCCCGAGTACTGAGGAGGCGGCCCCCCGCCAAAATAGTGGAAGATCGCGGAGATGGATCGAAACCGGGAAACCGGCAAGGATTAATGGTGACTGTGGTATTGGTGATAATGGTGACTACCCTGGCAGGGCAGTGAGTTGATTAGTCTGCGCACGCGCCTCACGTACTCGGTGGAACGTCGTTTACATTATTATTAATTCCCATTCTAATTACATCTCCTAGCCCGCAAACCCACGCATAAGAGACAATAAGACCTCTTCTGATAAAGACGACGTATTGCCTTTAAATTTATACCAACAGCATCATAACATATTATGTACGCTAAACTGAATAGAGAAGTAGTTTGAACGATATCAAGTTAAATAAAACATTATATTTCAAGAATTGGTTCTAAGATATGTTTTAATAATATTTTTCCGCCACGTGCTTCCCTGATGCGAGGAAGATAGATCCGAGTAGGTACCTACGCACTGATGGTTATGATTTCTACTCACTGATCCGAGTTAACTTATTGACGATAACATCGGCAATTTTGGGATGAACCATACATTTTTGACGTATAAACTTCTGTTAACTTTAAACAGCGTTAATAAAAATAACTCCATCATGTTTATTAAAACATGAACTATCCTTACAATTTCAATGTTAAATGTTAACGATGATTTACTAAAAGATGAATTTATAACATCGCGGCCATCATTGATTTAGTTTTCTACAATATGCATGTTCTATTCCGCAGCACCTAAAAACCTTTCCCATTCGTATAAATGGACATTGGACACTAACCTGACACCCGGGATCACAACATCAGACTAAACTGCAATCAACGTAAATATTCCAATATGTCCCCCACTCGGGTTGTTTAACCAACTTACCAACGTTTGCCTGGGGCGACATATTATTCGTCTGCTAGGGTACGTCACTCAATCGCTACGTCATGGCTACGTGCTCGCAATCAGAATATGTACAACGCAATCGTGCAACGCAAACTTTGTTATCAAAGTATTGATTTTTCGATCAGCTGCGCTTAGCCGTCAACGACTTTATTGAAGTCTGAAACTTTCATACTGTTTAATGGAAACGAGACGTTCACTTATAGTGTTCCAAGGTACGGTTAACTACAGAATTGGAAATATAAATTTGACTTAATTGGATTTTCGTTCAGAGCTCTAAAATATTAGGCAGTTAGCTTTCGGATTTCAGGAACGAAATATAGGAGGTTTTGTCAATAGGTATTAAAGTTTTGGTGGTCTAAATTGTTTTGTTAATCGGTCGGCTTTTGAAAACAAATCAAGAATTCAGTTGTTTAGACACGCTCGTTTTGTTATAGTATTGAAGGTTATGTAATTAATTTAAATTAATTAGAGAGGGAAGAACTAATGAAGGAGATATAAAAATAATGTAAAGACTTACTTAGCTAAACAAACTTCAGCAGTTGTCGAGAATATCATGCCGCAACGGGCGACCGCGGGCGGGAGCTGCGGTCGCGGAGGGGGCACTCGAGCTGCGGGCGCGCACCGGCCGGCACTCCACTGCGTCATCGACCGCCATACAACGAACGTTCTCATATTCTCACCGATTCTAAATTTAACCAACCGTTTGTCTTTCCTTTTATTATTCAATACAGTCCACTATTGTCAAGTTACTTCCCGTGTTTTTGTCCTCGTATCATCTGGAGGATTACCCATTCCTGTTCATGATCCGGCTCGAAGGACCATGAACAGGAATGGGTAATCCTCCAGATGATACGAGGACAAAAACACGGGAAGTAACTTGACAATAGTGGACTGTATTGAATAATAAAAGGAAAGACAAACGGTTGGTTAAATTTAGAATCGGTGAGAATATGAGAACGTTCGTTGTATGGCGGTCGATGACGCAGTGGAGTGCCGGCCGGTGCGCGCCCGCAGCTCGAGTGCCCCCTCCGCGACCGCAGCTCCCGCCCGCGGTCGCCCGTTGCGGGATGATATTCTCGACAGCAGTTGAAACAGAAAACTGTAGCTTAACACCGTAAGAATGCACAAAGTAAACTAATTTATAACTTTTAATCATGCAAGACGCATACGCGCATATATCTTAGTTGGATAGAGTTTCCTTGCATTCTTGAACAAGGAACTACAATCAATAACAAAGTTGGTACCTTTTTCATTGGCGTGCTCAGTTTGAATTAGACTTGCTATAAAGATATAAAGTATTGCCATAACTTCTACGTTTCCAATTGCAGAACTTGTACTTGTGAAATATTTTTCTTCTGCAGTTTAGGTGAGCTGGTATTAAAAGTTTTAAATTACAGCTTTGTAACGTGCGTTTTCTTGTTTCTGTTTATTGTAAGCACTAGCTTTGAATTTTTTTTCGTTGCTTAGTTCTTCTAAAGGTTAGAATTAAGTTTCAGCTCGTATTGATTTTTAAGACTTAAATTTTTTCACAAGTTTCTCCTACTAATTGATATTGGGCCCTATTCATTATTAGAATTAATTTTTTACATTCCAAACTACGGACACATCTTCAAAAAAAAATTGGTTTTTCATAAGCTCTATTTTTTTTTCAGACTCCATACTATCTCCATCATATATTTCAATCAATAGCTTTACAGTAGGTATATAAGAAAAATGGGAAGAGCTCATTGGACATCCAAAAATTCGTCCGCATTGCTGTCAATGGGAAAAGTGCCCAAAAGGCTGGCAGCATTAAATACCTTATAGAATAATGAACTACAGACCCACAATCTTGAGGTTTGATTTTACATAAAATTATATTGATTCTAAAGAAAAATAATTGCGTGTTCTAATCTTAAAAGTCTTTGTTCTATTTGGCTCGAAGCGATACTCGCCACTGCAATCAGTAGCCAGAGTAACAAGTTTCTTCGCCATTATTAATTTGCGATAAGCTGCTAACACACTTTGCTGTTTTCTTTTTTGATCGTGATTATTGTGAGATATTTGTTTACGTTGTTCAAGTGTTTATTAAGTTAGACTACTGGGTACCAAACTTTAAGTTAATAATTTTTCTGCATTAGGTATACATTCCTAAGTTAACTTAACTAAGTAACGTTAAGTAATGCAGATATTCTTGAACTTTATAGGTAAACTTTTATAGCTTTAGAGAAAACACAGATTGTGAGAATAGACCTAAGTCTATCCTTAAATTCTTTGTCTTTTCTAAAACTTAAGTTTCTATGCCAGTTTCTGTACCAGATTTTTTTATTTTCGTTCATTATCATGGCAAACGATTGGTAAAAAGAAAGACTACCTACAGGGTACATAACACATTTGACAAACAATTTGTGGCGGGCAGAACACTACTGCTCGTGTTCTGATGGACACTAGTCGCATCTAGTCGTATAAGAAACATAATTATTCTTTTCAAGAAACTAAACGGACACTTTTGTCAGTTAAGTTACTGTAAGATTTTGTTAGTGTATCAAGTAAGTTCATACACTAAATGAAGGCTTGTTCGGCGCTCACATATACCGACTTTACGTTTATGTGCCTAAATAACAATGCAGCTCCGGTGCAACTAAACCTTTAGAAGCATAAGCTCCGAAATTGGGCTAAATCCCAGTTTACTTAAGTGCGATTCCAACTCCAAACACAGGGAACACTGTGTTACACTCGGCTCAAAACTGAGTCTTCTACATAGGAAGTGACAAGAGTCATAGTGCTGCGTAGTTCTCCGTGTACGTAATGGAAAACGTCGCCTGTATAGCGACTAGCATGCGTTATTTGAATGTGTAATCCCTAGCTCTCGCGTGCCAAGGATTTTGTGGATTAGAAATATCAGCGGCATTACGTTCAGAAATATTTCGCAATAACCGTTATTATACGTACACTACGTGCTTTTTCACTTGAGCAATCTTGCCTTGCAGCGGAGTTTGGGCTGAATTTGCAACGCAGTGTTGTTTGATTATTCTGTTTAATAACTGTGCGAGTTTGCCTGTATTTCGAGCTACTTTTCCCAGTTTGTGGCTTTAGAATGTGCCAGGATTTTGTGAATTCACCAAAGTTCGCGGTGAACATAAAATTTTAAATTGTTGTTCCCACTTAAACTGGGCTCTACGTGTTACGTAATTAGGTACCTACTTTATACCAGTGTGTTTCTAAATTAGATTTAGTTTTTTCTCATTCAGTGTTATTAGTATCTACCTTCCTATTATCAATATTAATATTCAGAGTTATTTCATCTATCGATTGATCTACTCGTAAACTATAATCCTTTGATGTGATTTCAAGTGACAACAACACTTTTCGGTCACAAACTGTTTTAGAACTACAGCGAATCCATTTCAGTAAATTGAGATCGTAATTTCGCTACAAAGCGCTACATTTGCGTCAAGCTCTATAATTCACAAACGTGACAGATAGCTAGAAATTTAGCAGCAGTTCAATTGCAAACTCATCACAAATACACTACAGCATTTTACTGCAGCGCTGCAGCGGCTTCATAACAAATACAACAGGTTATACCAACTTGAGTCACAAAGCTGCAGACTCCTACCTATCCGTTATTCTACACAGTCTTATTCTCTGAAAGGTTCTTCACAACGTGTTCAGTCGTGTTATAAGCTCTCTTAAGGCCACTTTACGGTGAGCGTATAACTTACATTCTACGCTTTACTTTGTGCTTTGTGAACTATGAAATTATTGCTGCATAATTTCAGCACCGGCTTGAAATGACGTCAGATATTATTTACTGTCTACAAAATTTCGATTACAGACTAGCTATAAATTAAAGAGCACCATTCCAGGTCACAGTTTGAACTGATGAAAACTTAGCTAAGACGTTTAAAATACTAACAGGAAAAAATTCTAAAGCATTTTCCATTGAATCCAAAGCAAAGTAGACATATTTTTAGCGTATTACGTAAGTATTTTCAGAAATAGGCCTCCTTACCGTCGTGATAAGCTACTTAAGATAAGGCTGCACTTCATTTCGTGGGCGGATCTCTCTGTGGTCTCAAACGAATTTTACGGAACCCGCTTATCAAGGGAATGCCTATTCACGTTAACAAATACGCAATCTACAAGAGCCAAGGGAACAATCCGGTTCGTAGTACCTACGGCTTTGACGGCGGGACGCGTAATATTGGCCGGTTGTGGCTAAATTGCATCTCTCGCGTTCCTGGCTGACAACTTTAATCAACTCGATGGGAATTTGTCTTACTTGCGAGTTCAGCTCACGTCTCCGCGGATCCACTGAACAATGAGATTTGCTTTAGATAAATTCTTGCGTTGGGAGCGTGAGAGCTGAATGGATGCCCTGTTCTGTTATTCTGTGTACCCACATCTGTTACATGCTGCAAGCGAGAAACTACTTTATTTTCTTAACTAGTTTAACGAATAGCTTTTGTTATATAGTGTTTGATACTACGTATTTTTCTTTAAAACTGTCTTAACTGTACGTGACTATGACTGCGCTACGTTAAGAAGCTTTATTTCTGGGTTCCACAAGCCCAATTACACTTTTCTTATTACCAAAAGAATATTAAAATGTCATACAATTACCCTCCGCGCCGCGGATGAAGTTAAAACATTATAATGAAATACCAGCCCATTCTTTACGACTCCATTAAGTTGTTGGAGAAAAAATAAAGGGAGAGAGGAAATGGCAACCACTCAGCACCGTCCAGCCCTCGTCAAGATTGGACGGAGCCGCGAAATTTCTTTTCTCGATCGACTGACTTCCATGAATACTAATGTTCGAGGGAATGGGTGAAACATCACCAATACAAATGGCGACACAGATAATACCGTGAAGGTGATAAGTAAGTGCCGGGAAATTCTGTTTATCTAGTTTAAACTCAACTCGAATCGCACGAAACGTACACTTTTAGAGATTTGTTCGAAACTCTCCAAAATACAGTATGCAAAGTAACTGAATATAAACTAGAAGCTATGTGGACATATGTGCAGTAATCTACCTCCAAAGTAATAATTTACACAAACGGCTGCCTGTGCAAAAGCGAAATATTCCCCAGTAAGGTGGCGCGGCGTTCAGACGTGGTAAAATTTACCTCAATTTCCATGCAGAAAATTCCATGAAAATGCACATAGGGGAAAATGTTGTTCTTATAATTGGACAGGTGCAACACCTAAGTCGTGCGTGGCATTTCTACAGCGCTGCATTAGCATATAAATAAGCGACACCCCCTGAAAGCCGACGGCAAAGGGCGGTTCAGATACCGAGCAGTTTTTTACATTTTTATGACCGGAAATCCAATTATCACAAGCAATTATCGAGTCAGCTAGATAGAAAGCGAATTGCTTTTTCAAAATGCGAAATGCAATTTAGAATTCAATGGTCGCAGTTATTTCGGTATTTGAATTTTGGCGAAAGAATTTTTTGGGTAAGGTTAGTTGAATTTCGTAGGTTTTCGAGTGGTGCTGGTCAGTGCAAATGGGGAAAGGCGAATAGTGCGGATTTAGGTACACATCGAGTCTCACACATTACTGGCGCACACATTAATCTGGTGATACATTGTATTGTACGCTTACGCCCTCACATTTAGACAGCGTTTGGGGCAAGAGTCAAGCAAAAGCGATGTGACATTAATAAATTTAAAAAATACCTATTACTATTTTCTCAGTCACATAAATATCTAAGCCAGTTGTAAAGAATTTTACAACTAGACTTTACAAAAATCTGAAAAGTGTAATTGGGCTTTCCATTAAAAGGTGGGTCATCTGCTGCTTATTATATTTTTTGAGGTAACGAAACCATAGCGCGATCTAATTCGATGCCAACGCCATCTAGTTATAATAAAAGAAGTATATATTTTAGATTAATTCATTTTAAGGGCTTATTTCTGGGCAATAACTTCAAAAATTTTAAAACGCCATTTTTTTTCATAGTTTAAAATATATTTGACGATGGAAAAATCAGCCCTGAAAAGTAAACCTGCAGCGCAAATGTTCAATTATGTAGGTATAAGGGACCGTTATTTCTTGACATCCTTCTCCATTACTGTAGTCTCAATTTATTACCCATTCATTACACAAACAATCGAGCCCAATACATAACCTCCACAAACTTGGTAAACCAACCATCTATCAGAAATTATACTCGTAATAATTAATATCAAAGTCTAGTTTAACTTTGAGGCCGAAGTCATATTTAAGTTCACTTTAGACCGACCTAAGGTCAAGTGTAATTATTAATATGACGTGACGTGTCGTCACAGCCCGCTGGAGGTCATCAATCAGACTGTAGGGTGACGTCGACGTCGCGCGCCGGTTAACCGCAACGCTGATGTAGCATGCTACCCTTCGTGAGCGATGTTGGGGATGGCAGTGTTATATGCAATCGTGTGTATTAATATGACCAATATTATTGCTAGACTTATACATACTTGATCATAGGTATATAGACGTCACCTGTCATCAACAGTATTGATCAGTGATGTTGAAATTCCGCGCTGCAGTTTGCCCAATCTGACCAAGCTGTACGTTATGGCTGTGGTCAATATAATTTCACTCAACTATGAAGACAAACTACTATTGTTTGTTCAGTGAATATAATGCCAAAATAATATAATATACAAAATAAATTAATGTAAATTCCCCATGTTACTTGAATAGGCAGTGGTTTTGCCTTAAGATGCCGATGGTCTTACAAAACATCTTTTGCCAAACAGCAAAGAAAAATTTACGAAAATGTATAATGTCGTAAGTTCCGCGGCTTCAAGCGTTCTGAAAATAATAAATATTACCTAGTTAGTATAATTTAGTAAAATAAATATCAAAATCAATTTTATTCTGTAAGATGGTCAAAAGGATTTCCGCTTAGTGTTGATCTATTTGCTAGTATGCTACGGCCATTTTACAACGTGTTGATAGATTTATAGACGTTCAAATAATTTATACTTCCTCACCAATAAAAATATTTGTGGCACTAAAATGAAAGATGTAACGTGCTATTTACTGAAGGGAACTAAATATACGAATCTGAAATAAAATTAATATTTGAAGCCCTTTCATTTAATACCCAATATTATGTTAAAAACAAATAAACAAACAACTGGTTCTTAAAAAAAAAAAAAAACAATTCAAAAGAAATATAAAATTCTTTTGGTAGGTATGAAATATAATTTTTTCCTAAAATGTAGATACCGTCAGTGGAACAATATTAGCAATAGCTGACATAAAATAAAATACGTTCGTAATTATGCGCATGAATAATAATAATGATAGATGAACTAAGAAGAAACTTTAAGCGTTATTCATTAGCCAGTAACTGAGATAAATGCGATTTATTATAGCCAAGTAGCTACACATGGGAACAATGACTAGTTCGCCCGCAGTTCGATAGATGGCGCGACTAGTAGCTTCATATTACACTCTCAGTTTTGAAGAATGAGGCGTTTTATCAACTTTATGGCAGCGTGTGATTTGATATAAAGATCTTGGATATTTGTTTGAATAGACTAAGATTTAAAGGCTTAACTTACCTAGGTACCTATTGGTATTTTGTTTGAATTTTGGAATTTGTGAGTTGGGCTGTATCATGCTATAATGACATATTATTTTTCTAGCCTTGATCGAGCAGCAGCTACGAATCTTATGATAAAATTCGTAATTTAACAATAAAGTTCTGTTATCTCAATTTACCACCATCTGAACAGTCTACTGATCATTTCTTGATGCGCCAAATTCAAATGAATGTTATGACCAATCAGGTACAAAATCAAATGACACTTAAATAATGTTTAGATGGCTTTAACAGCTTATTTTTGTTGTCATTCATCCTAACTGTCATAAGATAGTTCAACTTAGATAAAAAATATCTCGGCAAGGGATTAATCATAAATCTCGGAGATACATATTATCAACTTTATACAAGTCGTCTAAATCATCCTTATACGTTTACAACAGTAACAAAACTTCTTCCGGCCTTATTCGTTCGTGATGGCAAACTTTTTTACTCTGGCCGCCAATCAGGGTCCCCAGATTAGAAGCAGTTTTTAGGACACAGTACGTCTCTTGCTTATTTTATTAAAACCTTATTTATTTATTTTAGCTCACAATTTTTTAAGCTTTCAATATTCTAAATTCTATTGCTGGTCAATAGAATTTTGACTTGTTGGTTAACATTTTCCTGATATTTTTCCAGAGTAAATCATTGCTGGTTTAGGATTTTTTATTTATTTATTTATGTACATAATACATAGTATTATCTGTTTATTATCACTCAGTCAGTACGTAAGTAACTCAGTAAGTAACCCAAGGAACTGTTTTATATGTCACACATAATACAATTGATGTTTTTTTGGATAGATTAATAGGATAATATACCTACATACTTTTTTAGTTTACTATTGCAATCATAACAATCATGTCAAACCCCAAAACAACCCCAAACGACTATGGGTTTCTGAATGATTGCTACAATGAACGGTCAAAGGGAAGATTGCCATAATCACCCACGGTGCACTGAAGGATTAGTGGTTGCAGTTTGCTTGTTACTAGCATTCAGGAGAACGTTGTTACCGATTCCACCTTTTTGGGGAGCTTTAGTTGTCTTTTATGAGACCCAGGTTGATTCCAACCCTCAATGATTGACTCATATCTTAAGCCTATTGTGTGTAAATCAGCTGATGTTTTTATTTTTCTACATAATGTTGACTTTGATTTGCGTGTTAAAAAAAAAATGCTAGTTTTTTTTTTCGCGATTCGGATTTCGCGCGCCATTTTCATTAGATCGTGGAAATTCCCTATAAATTCCGAAAACTTGGAATCCCTACCGTCAATAACTCAAGATACGTTGTCAACTTCTTTACGAGTCAAATGTTGGCGTACAAACATTATTAGTTTATGCGGTTATCGTGTCTGCCATGAATTATTGTTGTATTTTGATCAACATTGTCACAAAGTGATGTTTCTTGCAAAAAAAACTTGCAAAAAGAACCTATGGAGTTTTCTGAACTTATGTTTTTCGCTTCAGCATGAAAATAGATACTGTATTATGACTTGAGAAGTAAAAATATATTTTTAAGAGCTAATTCAAGGTAAGTGGCAACTCGTGGTTTCAGATGAATTCATTAAGTTGGGTATAATTAACTGTGGATAGAATTTTTGACCTATAATTTATACGAAGATATTTTTCTGATACCTATTTATTTACAGTAATTATTAAGCTAAAATTAAAATTTCTACGAAATACAAGCTTGTCTGTTCCCAAATGATGTTAATAACTATATTGAATATCTAATTCTTTGAATAAAGTTAAATAATTATAACATGGCTGTATTGTAATTTCTAAATAGTCAGTGATTTTGTATAGAAAATATATCGTCAATAATAGAATTACTTTTGTGTACAATTCACCGTAGTAGAGCATAATAGAATTCAGTCACGATTATATTTTTCGTGGAAAATAACGAAGTTCGATCGCTCGTGAGGTGTTTCGAAGTAAGTAATGAAACAGTAACTTTGAACTTAATTTATAAGTATACTCTGTAGAGCCATCAAAGTCTTCATCATCTATTTTTAAAATTAAAATAACTCGTTGAATGAAAACTTTTGAAGCTACTTTTGATTTCATGTAATATTTTAGCTGTAATTAAAATTTAATGGATTCACAAAGGCCAAAAGCCAATTTATGATCGACAATATAATACCACAAAAGTTTATTCTTCAGTAAAGTTTTGTGAATAAGATTTTGGGGTGCATTAGAAGAACCGCAAAATTGCCGCTGGACGTGGAATAAAAGGCGATAGAAAAGAGTGTGTCATGCTTTTGGAGAAAAAAAATTGATTAAACGTACTAAATAAATTATTTTTGGTAGATTTTTGGTGTGTTGACTTTAGATGAAAACTAAATAGGGAATTTTTCACGTATCTATACAGCAGTTTATAGTTTCAACGGACAGCTTGTCGCATATAAATCTAATAATATGTATAGCATTTGGCGTTAGACAGCTGCGAATATTGACATAAATCATTCCAATGCTTAGCCCGAGTGTTAGTGGGCTGGTTATGTGAGCGGATTAGACATAATATCGCGTAAACTGTCGTAACCATTCCGACCTTTACACCCAATGCGTCAATGCTGCATATTGCTTGGAGCGCTCGATACGTTTAGCGATACCCTTTAGGTTCCCGGGCCATTACGCCCATACTAGAAGAGAAATTGAGCTTCAGTTAACTAGTTAAGTTGCCGTGCATTTTCTTGTATGGAATATGCCACCCGCCATTTTCACGTTGGTGTAGTAAAATAGTTACTGCTGTTCTCTGATAAAGTTTTTGTTTGAGTGGATGAGCAGCAATATCCATGTCTGCTACTGTGATCTATCAGGTGCTGAATATTATGGCAATTTTTCTTTGAAAGTTATAGTGTAGTTACCGAAAGTTATAGTATAGATCATGATAAACAGAGGACGCCTTCGCTTTACGTTGAAAAGTAAATTATTCAGACCTTTTTATTTCAACATTCAAAAATATAGTAAAACGGGAGTCATAAAACCCTGTCTCACGGAACCATGAAACTGGAACGTAAAATTTGAAAGACGTGTATGTTAAAGATCGTAAATTAAGTGGATTAATAAAAATTAAACACGCTATCGACAATAAACAAAGGTGCAGCAGAGTTTAACAACGCTGAGTAGCGAAATTTGAAATTTTATAACTGTCGTAAAAGAGAAGGTTACGTTTCGAGTTGGCGTATCCTTAACTTGCTTTATACACGAATGCGAAGCTAATGAAAGCAACCTAGCATGTTTTATGATCCTCTCAAATGTGGATGACATAGTTTAGAGTTGAGGTTCGCATAATCTTCAATGGACTTGATAAATGTCTGTAAGAATAAATACGTTTGACCGCACGACAAAGTTGGGGCGTGCGGAAGGAACTTTGCATGGCTCGTTTTATGTGCTTTAATTAAAGTTGATGTTACATTGTCGTATTAGTGCCTACGTACCCTTTGACGGAACGACTGTTAGGATTACTCTTTGTGAAATTAAAATAATTTATGCGTGTAAATTTTCTGGCCCGCGTAAATGTCAGTTGTTGTAAGGACATGTGTTTCATCACATTATTCTGAGTAATAAGTAAGTAGTAAAATTGTTGAGAGATTGTTGTTGAGTGTTTTGAAACGTACATGGCAGAAACAGTGAGCTTGTGAGATGCTATTTTCAGGAAAGGGAAAGCTTTCAGATTCCAGTAATTAATTAATTAATTTATAGTTAGTTAAAATGGTACAATTTACAATACCAATTACATTAATTAACATAGTAACAATTATTACTGACAATCATTAATTGTATATAATTTAATTCAAAAATCATCTATAACTGTCTATCTACGTATTTCTGTAGTCTATTTTTTTCGAATTCAAGATATAAATGGTTAAAAGCCTATAGATGTCAGGCAGAAGATTACCCAAGTTGCATTGTGAAAAATGTAGGTACTTACCATGAAATGGAATGATACATAAACAGGTACTACTCTTGTTTCAGTTCTTTCAAAACAAAACCTTTTTATTCCGTTAAACCTTTCGTTTACGGATCATAAACTGATATTCTCTCCATTTTTCTTTTACTCCAAGTTAAGCATAGCAGAGCAATATAAATAGCGCGGGGTACTATATTTTTCGCGCGGCTCCGCTCGCATGGTCCTTCGGGCTTATTCGGGATTTGCTTTATTGCTCATTCACTTTAGACAAACAGTACTCCGTTTTTACCGGGGGCCAAAATTGGGGTTTTTAGTACCGAGGCAAAAAATCCCAAAATTCTCTTGTAATTGTACGGCGTATCATGTGCTCTTGGTAGGTTTTACAGATTTTTTTTTGTAAACAAACGGGTAAAAAGATTTTCAGAGGAAGATTTTTAGAGGAGGAGCTCGTGGCTACGTAATAACAGCCGCACGGGTCGATCCATCAGGTTAAGCTACGCTTGCCGGGGTTGGTCCGTGGATGGGTGACCATCTTTACATACCGAGACTCCTCCGTGCCTCGGAAAGCACGTTAAGCCGTTGGTCCCGGCTGTCATTTGTGGATCTTTGACACTCGTTACGGGTCGTCAGAAGCCCGAAAGTCTGACAACCAGTCTTACCAAGGGGTATCGTATTACCGAGTTACTGGGTTGTGGAGGTCAGATAGGCAGTCGCTCCATGTAAAATACTGGTATTCAGCTGCATCCGGTTAGACGGGAAGCCGACCCAAACATAGTTGGGAAAAGGCTAGGCAGATGATGAAATGGGTAAAAAGATTTTACTTACTTTACAACTATAAAAGGTGTTACTTACTTTTTCTTAGAATGAAAGAAAGAAAAAGTATTTATTGAGACTCACATAGGAGATCACAAATTAAACCAAAATATCATAGAAACATGAGTAAAAAAAACTAAAAAACGAAGTAAAATTAAAATAAAAGCAGAAAGTACTGCCTAGCTGTGGAACAGTCTGGTGCAGCTAGAGTACTTTACAAATTAGCTATGCTATGGTTTTGATAAATAGAATTTAGTATGATTTTGTTAAGCCAACCAGGGCGGTATACCTAATCGCTTGTGTGACAAAGAAATTGCTACGCGAGGCCATAATGCTCCTATCTCAGCATGAATGAATTACTGATTATCGCCAAAAAACCACTATAAATAATATTATACCTAGTTACTTTCCGTTTATGTCCTAAAACGAGTGCATCTTCATAATAAAATTGGAGAAGCGTCACAAATTATTAAAACTCCCACTCGTTCGAGATGGTCGCGCAATACAGATCCCTGATGTACAACTTTAACGCCAAACTTCCGTCGAACTATGCAAATTTTAGTTAACACTACCAACAAACGCGCATTCCTCCACTACGCCCGCACTACGCTAACGCTACGTTGCGTTTTTATTAACTACCCTCGTTTCAATTTAATGAAAACATTATTTCGTTACTTTACAACAATTCCCGAAGAGCGTTGAAGTTAGAATTTTAATTAGTTTTGTTTTTAAGTTCTAAGGCGGAGAGGGATAAAGGAAAACAGGAATACGAAATGAATTAGCTTCGCAAACATATTCTAGAGTAGTATCTTAACTTGGTTACTGGGGTTACTGGTAGAAAGTAAAGTAACTTGATTATTTGCATCACTGTGTAAGGGGAAGAAAATGCCAATGTTAGATTTTTACAACAAGATTAAGTACTTTATTTGAGATATTTTCTTTCGTATCCCAAACAATACTAAGGGTTTGCAAGTATCACTGTTTGGTGGGAGATTTGCTTCCAGGCGCTACCTAAGATTCACTATTTTAATTGGGTCCTAGAAGCAATTTGCCTTCATTTGCGGTAAATCATGCCAGGCCGTCATGCCAACCACAGTTTGGCTGTCGGATTGGTGACAGCAATTTGTTGCTCCTTGTAGCACAGACGAGGTTATTTTCTTTTTTCGGGCGTTTATGAAACCTATGTAGAAAGAGCTCTAGTTAGAGTATAATATATTTATTTCTTAATATATATATCTAGGAAAGTAGTATTTACTACACCAGAAAATAAATAGAATTAAATTAACGCGCTACATCAATTTGCTCTGTAAGCCGTGTTATAGCCATTTCTGCAAGGATGATTTCGACCAAACGACTCGCATTGCATCGGATCGGAAAGGACGAGGAGGACGATTGCGTGTCGCGGAAGACGCTGCAGTCAAGCTGCTGTGCGTGGCTTGGTAATATAGACTTTAAATACTGTGTACACGATTTAATATCGTTTAAAGATTGTAAAATCCGTTCCGACCCGATGCGTTGCGAGTCGTTTGGTGAAAATCATCCATAACTCTCTCTCAAAGAAAGTCAGTCATGATTTAAATATACTGACAATTTAAGTTAGTAATCAATATCATAAGCAATTAATTTCCCTGACTTTACCTACTGATACTTTGGCTAAATAAATGACTCCAAATTATAAAATACCACCACTTATCGTGAAGACAATTGCATCAAGTCAAAGCAAACAAATCCTTACAAATTGAATTCAAAAAGTAAATAAAATTTGAACTGGCAGTGAAATAATTAATTAACATCGGTCCCGTCTCTCCGAAGAAACTAAGTTAATGTTTGTCTTCCCCTACCGAGTTCGAAGTTACATATAGACGAACAATTATTACCTGTTCATACCTATCCGAAGAAAGTTGTGCTTGTTCTAATAATATTGATTTAAGTTAGCTCACTATTAATGCATAACTTAAGGGTACACCCTTCTGGACAAGTTTCTGTTAGTTTTGTACAAATATTATTGTGTTCGAGTCTATTTGGTCAGCTTGAATGTGAAAGTGATATTGTTGGGTTAAATGGTTTTGAGGTTTTCGTTTTGAGTGGCCTGTACTTACCTATTTCATGTTTGTAGTTCGGAAGGTACCTATTACAGTTTTGTTAGTTAATGTTTTTTACTATGTCTCTGTTTTTAGGGTTATGAACGTCCGGATTAAAAAACGGTGTGTATCTATCTGTGTATATCAACATGTGTCTGTCCGTCCGTCACAGCCAATTTGCTCCGAATTTATAATATACCGCGAATTAGGTATACATTTATGAATTCATTTATTTACGTTACGACTATAACGACAATAACGTTTTACACGTAAATAAATGAATTTTGAGTATGGGGTCACGTTTGGAAGACAAATAAGAAAATTTAAAAAAGTTAACTACAGATTACAAATCTTGGTTTGTTTTCGGTCTAAAAAAGAATAGACTCTTAACTTTTTACGGTACACCGCGAGACATATCAAATGAGAGGGCCGAGAGGACTTGAATTAAAAAAAAATTGTTTTACTTTATTTTAAAAAAATTGATGCAAAAATATAGAAAAATATGTTTCTATAATTATAGAGGATAACCTAAGACTATGTTTTTTAAATAACATGGTACTTTCTTTCAATATTGTGCCTACAAATTTACATTTGCAGTTGGAATGTATGGGAGAATATGTCTTTATACTACAATTTTAATTTTGTTCTTGGAATTAATTCACCCCCAGCTACGAAACCCCCTCTAGTGCGTGGCCCGATACGCACTGACCCGGTTGTTAGATGTGCATTTCTCTGACGAAAACTGTGAAAGAAAATTCAAAGACTCTTCTTTTCTGCTTCCACCTTTTCTGAGGACTCAGAATCTTTCTTTATGATTCAATCTTCTTTTCTAACTTGATTCAATAAATTCCGAAGAGCGTTTGTTTGTCTGCACTAAAGAGAAATCTGTTTTATATTAATTCTTCAAGGACTTTCTAATTAAACTACAATAGTTTTTGATCCGCGCGCGGCCTGGCCGCGGTCATACAGGTTAATAACCCGTTCGTTTATTTTATTAGCTTTTAATTTTACATTTACATTGTATAATATTTATAGCCTGAAACGATCATATGAAATGGACTGTGGTATTCAACTACAAATGTGGTTAAAGAATCTTTATTTGATTTCAATGCTTATGTTTGAGTGTTTATAATTTTCTTGACTTTCCTCTCGAATTGGATCCGTTTTGTGAAGTTGGTTTCAATTAAAACCCAATTAATATGTTTCGATGGTACCTACCTGATATTCAGTCGTTACCCTATTTCCTATTAACTATGTCATATTATTTATCCATTGTGCTATAAAATCTATTCATATCATGGTATCGGGACATTAAAGCCAGTAATGAGCTTCAACGCATGACTAAACTTCCATTTACTCATTTATGTTGTAGCTATCCATCTATGTAAATAGAAGAGCAGCCAACAACGGCCATTGTGTGCACAGCAATAAAACTTTTTATACAAAAACATTCGCAACAGCGAGCCATAACATAAAATCATAACCCGTCCACTGCAGCGGGCATAAACCGCTCCGTATTATAATGACGGATGACAAACAAGTCTCATCATATAGCCCACGTACCCACGAGCGGTACCGCGCTTAGACACAGTATTTTATACAGTAGGAGGTATACGAGCATATGGTACGCTATAACCGTAAAATTTTATCGCTTTCGATGCTGAAATGATACACGAAACAATCTAAATTATAGCGGGCGGCGTGTCCCTGGCATCGGGCCAGGGTATTGGTAATGACAGAGCTTATCCAATTTGTAACGATATCTGTACGAAAGGTTTGACAGGTACCGCGTCTGGACCTTAACTGCTGACGTCAAAATATCAAATATTGTTGGGACTAGGGATCGTCGTATGGTTGGGTATACTTCAATGGATTTATATAATGTTGTACAGTGATTGCCGTGTTGCTGTTGACGTAGGTATGTTTATTTATAAACGATGTATTTCTTTTGCTACTACCAATACAAGCCTCTATAGGCTTGTATAGTGTTATGTTTATTGTTGTGAGATACTATTATCTCAAAGATTGCATCAATCAATTTGAGATATATTGGGAGCAGTGGTGGCCCAGTGGTTAACGACCCCGACTTACGAGTTGTAGGTTGTGGGTTTGAACTCGGGTAAGCGCTTAACTTTGTGTCAATAATTTCATTACCACTGCTCTCAAAACGGTGAAGGGAAACATCGTGAGGAAACCGACATGTCCTAAAACCAAAAATTCTAAGACATGTGACATCTACCAACCCGCACTGGGCCCGCGTGGGCCCACTCCCTCTCGAAGAGAGGATGCCTGTGTCCCAGCAGTGGGAACATTATAGGCTGATTATGCTTCATTATTCCTATTTATAATCCTGTTCATAGCAAAACAGTGTTTAAATGATATAAAAATAACTAAAGTTATAACAATAATTAATAAAGGAGGGTAATTTATTAAATTTAGTATCTTCATAAGCTCCTCAATTATATAATTATAAAGACGATCTTCTTATTACGGTTATTACGAAATTTGAAACAACCTTGAAGGTCACAATTTTTGTCAGAAGCATAATGATTGATTAAAGCATTAGTGTGTTTGAGCTGTAGTAAATCAATTTCTACCTAAAAAGGGCGACCTTATCAAAATAAAACGTCTAGATCAATGACTTTTCTCTCATTAAAAGTATAAATAAGACCGCAGTGAACTTTTCTTGATAAAGAACGTGCTCCGATCAAATTACGATAAAATAAAATTTCAAAAAGTTTCCAACTTTATCTAGAACGCCAGCTTAAAAGGTTTGTAGTGATTTCGCGGCGGCTCCCCTATATTTCTTATAGCAAGTAGCTACTTTTATTGGCAAGTGAGGCGGGCTAAGTACACTACTTTACGCCTATATTGCCTGGCGGACGACGGCGTAAGAAAACTCGCTCCCGGCCACTGATCTCTCTTATCAAAACACTGGATCATAACCCTGAATGTTCTAAGTAAATAATAAACTTTACTTTTTTATGTCCAGTTGTCTCTTTTTTGTCGGAACGATGTTATTTTAATGTATGAGATACGTTTATTGATTTCGGTTTGCTATTTTTTTGTGTGTTAGCCCTTTGTTTGCCTGGTCCACGTACTGTTTCGTAGGTGGCCAGTCAGCGGAGGAAATTCTCTTTTTATTCTTATCGAACATTATGATATTCGATATGTGTTTCGTAAGTCTAAAAAATGCGAAGCGAAATATGAACTTCGAATAAGTTTTGGGCTATGAATAAAAGAAAGTAATCAATAAATAATAATAACGCAATGATTCTTTTATATTAATTCTCTAACGTTTAAAAATATGGAGAATAGCCCACGGTATCTATATCAACAATCTTCATAATTTTTTTGATCTAATAAAATATAATAACAAAAAACATTATCACCATCCTAATGGCAAAAAAATCACTGTTGAACTCTCACAAAAAAGGGCCCTAATCGCTTTAGTTGAAGTGCATCATAAAAACACGCCCCTACAATTTTTCGATATCAAAAATGAACCGCAAGCCATCAAATCTGCACTGATGATTAACCCTCAAGTCGCCATTAAAAATAGATAAAACAAAATATTGTCGGAGCTGGGTCCCTAAGGCCCCGAGCACGTGACGTCGACGCGCGCTTGCTGGCAATTCAATTACCTATCTACTATTCTGGTCTACACATATCTGCAATAAAATCAAATAACTATGAGACACCGAGTAGGATAGGGTTGCATTTTCTATAAGATTAGAATTTTATTTTCAGAATGGACGAATATTTAAGAATAAATTTCAATTTGGAGAAAAACTGTTTGAACTATTGAAATTCGATTTATATTGAATGTATCATCGATATTACTTAATTCTTAGTATACGTTTTGATAAACGATATTTGATATTATACGGTGTTTTTTTTTTTTCCATTGAACGCAGTATTCAAAAACGTTAAAAACACATTTTAGTCTTAAAACGTCTATTTTTCCATAAAACAATTTCGTTAAAATTCCCCTCCTTAACTAAGTAAATAATGCAAAGGAATTTAATCACTACAATGTACATGACGTGCCAAACAACACCGAATTAATTTTGCATCCGGCAATCTAGGGATGCAACGCGGCAGCAGCTGCCGTGACACATACTGACCGATTTGATATGCACCCTTCCGCTGGGTCTAGCTTGTCATGATTATTCTGTGCTTATATTTCGATCTGTATCCCTTGAGAGTATATAGATATCAATATGTACAGACTTCTACAGATCAATAAATCTGGACATGTAGGTAGTTAGAAAGTAACTCATTTTTAAGCTTTACACCCTACGTCAAATTGCTGTATTGCAGGCATTTCATACCACTGTCAAAGTATGACAGTTGTAATTTGAATATTCGGACAATTTAAGATGACAATTTGCTTAACGATTTATTTTTATCTAACTTTATAAGCATTGGTTTTGACCGAAAGCTCTCTTTATTATTCGTTTTCTGTAACTCACATGTTATTTGTCAATTTTGTCTCAGAACAATAACAAGTATTTTATTTGAATTTATTCGAATATTGTAGAAATTTTATTTTAATTTAATATTCTAATATTTTTTTGATATATTCTATAGTATTGTTTGTTACATACTAGAAATAAGTTTGTCACAAAAGCTTTAAGTGTGTTTCCAACTGATGGTTATCCGATGAAAATAGTCGTATCGCTTCAAAAACTTCAGACAAGGATTGAGTAAAGGTGAGTGCGACATAAAAGTATGCAGTGGTAAGATGGATATACTTACATAAATCTAAGGCGGTAATCACAGGATGTGCCACGCTGGTGTGACAAGCGACACTAATACGATAGCGGAGTGCGGTGCAGCAAGTCACTTTATACAATACTAGCGATCCGCCCTTGCTTCGCATGGGTGCAATTTACAATACATGATATAATTATAGCTTATGTCCAACAAAGGTAGGTACATGAACATAGGCAAATAGCGAAAGAATTTTTCAAATAAGAGCTTTGGTTCCGGAGATTACCCTCCATGTATACACAAACTCACAAAATTCGAGCTCTCTCTTTATAACATAGTATAGACTAGCGATCCGCCCCTGCTTCGCACGGTTTTTACGACTTGACAAAGTACGAAGTTTTCTTTTTTATGTGTAAGTTTAATATTAATGTATTATACCTTTGGGAATGAATACTCTAACTGATGGTAAAAACCGCATGAAAATTTATTGTGTAGTTTAGTAACGACAGACACGAAAAACCACTTTAATTTATAATTTGTTCAGATAGAATAATGCTACGTTAAAATCGGAATGTCGCATGGAGCTGCATGATGAGGTATTGTGTCAAAAGCGCCTTATGTAAACGAGCATTGCGAAGCTTTGTAACTAACTATGGGTTATGGTGGTGGGCAATAGTTGAAGAAATAGTTCCAATAAGTTTGACACAATATTTTATGTCGGACTAGCGACCTACCAAATAGATAGGTAGTTGGTAGGTCGCTTAACATTGAATATTATTAATTTATTAATAATTAATGTTATTACAATTATTTTCATGTTTTCACCTTGTTATAAAACTACTTCCTCTGCCTAGCTACATCTCATCTAAATGGGTATTCTATAAACGAAATATATAGTTGATGAGATCTTGGGACTATAAAGAATAATAATTTGTGGTATTTCTCGTAGATGATATATAAATCTGTATTTGTTCAGATCATTATATAAATCTGTATTTGATCAATTAATCTACAGCGTGAATTAGAAATTAAAAAAAAATTAAACTGTACATCTTTCGCCATGGGACCAACATTATAATTGTAACAAAAATAATCAGTCGTCCCATATCGATCAGGTAGGTATGAGACAGTCCGCTGGAGATGCCCTGGGCG
Source organism: Lithophane leautieri (assembly GCA_949152455.1). NCBI lineage: Eukaryota > Metazoa > Arthropoda > Insecta > Lepidoptera > Noctuidae > Lithophane > Lithophane leautieri. The sequence continues at coordinate 14,972,124 of OX424471.1, read as the reverse complement.
TCGGGAAACCCAGGCGAATTCCCGGCCACCATAGGCGCGGGCATGCAGAAGGCGAGCAATGGGTAGCTCGCCGTCCGATAGGGACCAGGCCCGGGTCGATGACGCGTCGTGTTCCACGCGCGCCTCAAAGAGATGTCAGCATAATTGACGGGGTCCGGTAGGACCGATGCCTGCCAGGGTTGCGGGAAAGTCCGAAAGGGATACCGGGAGCTTGGCAACAGGCAACTGAAGGAACACGGGTGGGTTTTAGTCAGTAAAAGTCTGACACGCCCTTCCGCTCCGCCCAGAGCGGGAGAAGACATTGGACGATTTCCCACCCTCAAAAAAAAAAAGGTATGAGACAGTGGCAGTGGTCGGTTTGTATGGGACAGTTCATAATTTTTTCGCGATTACAATATTAGTCCCATCGAGAAAGTTGATCAGTTTTATGGTCCACACCCTTAAATATGACTAAACCTTTCTGATATACTTTGTATATCCAACCACTGTTCTTTCTTTGCGTCATTTTTACTGAAAATAAACGTGTTTTCTTTTAGAACAGAGGTCAGAGAGTTCAATCATTATATGAATATGTATTTGTTCAGTCACTCTATAAATTACTGCAGATCTGACCCATTCACAGGAAAATTGAGAAACGTAGAAAATTAACATCATAAACCATAATGAGTCGTTATGCTAAGTGAAATTGCTGGTTTATTAAACAAAACGCAAATTAATTCGTGGAACCCGAACATTACGCTGAATCCGACGAAATTATCACGAATAATTAAATTTGCCACTGTTATAATAAAATTAAAAACGTATAACACAAGTGAATGTCGCTTAATGAGGCTTCCGATGTGAAATAACATTTCAATATAGTGAAAATATTTCAATTTTATTTAACGTTAAGTAGAAATAAACGGGTATGTGGTCGAAAGTTCGCCAGTGTTGCCATTGCATACGAATCACCGTTTCCGTTAATGCAATTACCCGTTATCGTTACATTAAAACATTTATACGGCGTAATTGTTTAAGTGCGCTTTATGTGCTAACATTTTGGTGGTTTTACAAACAGGCATAATTGCATCGATTTTATTTTATTATTATTTTAAATTAATGTTATACACACAAAGCTTTACATTTGTCATAATTTGATAAACTAGGTACATTACATTATTACGAACGTATCGACCGATTTCAATACAGGAAAATTGAAAAAAAAAACGGCGTCCAGTATTCGCCCCCGACACAAATAATACCAGGTTTAACGTTTAGTTATTAACGATAATTTGAATCTTAATTATTTAGTAGGTATACATAATTTACTAAAACATAATTACCGACGGTCTTAGAGACGGTAGGGGAGGGAGAGATGAGCTTAGCAACCCGTCACCATCATAATACGATATAATATTGGGTAGTTACACTACACCTATCGTACGATATTAACTAGTATTGTTTAATACCGAGAATATTAGTTCAGTTTCATAACGGGACAGGTTTATTGACGAGACAATTTGTCTTATACCTCTTTCCTGGAACGGTATACCTCCTTACCTGCTATACTGTTTTATTTTCCTTGGCTGGGAACTTCCTCAGTAATTGCTTAGTTTTACACAGAAAACTAAGCTTGATTGGCTAAGCTTAATTAATAGTCAAACTGGAAAACCCGTCCTGAAGGAAAAGTAGGCTCGCCCTGGATAACATGGGCCGCCCACTATTAAATAAAAAAATAAATGGGACTTTAATATAATTGGCAAAACATAGAAGAGTTTATAACAACATCATGTATAACAAATAAACTCTCATAACTCTGACTTGCAAAGAAAAAAGCAAAAAAAAAAACAGACAAATGTAAATCAAATGAAAAGTGTAAAACAGATCTAATGAATATTAATTGTGAACCCATTTTATCAACTAACTGAAATCAAAACCATTATTAAAACATCGCTGTTGTTATCAACAACAAACTGATTCGAGTAGCGAAAAATGAAACAAAATCGTTGTACCAATTGCATTAATTCAACTGCATAAAAATCAGCCAATTATTCAAATCGGGAGCGCCATGGACCGAAGACCGTATCAATGAATATTAATTGTTTTCAATCGCAATAAAAAAGAATGAAATAAACTGAAATAACTGAATAATCGAGTAAGATTGTTTGCGCAGACAATGGTAATCAAGCAATTGGTTGATGCCATTATAATCAACAATTATTCATTGCAGTAACATGTTTGTTGTCACTAGTGGTTTTCGCGTAATTTCCCTGTAAGACTTTTATTTCATGATTTAAATTATTTTGTTCTGCAGTTTAATAAGACGCTGCCCTAACAGGAACAACGTAAAACGTTCACTTTTTCGTCGCGAAGTTAGCCGTATTTAGCCACATTAAATCAACTAATGGATTGTGTAAAAATGTTTTTACATATTGTTTTTTTTTTTTTAAATTAAGTTAAATCTGCGAAATTTCTGTAATTTTATTGGTAGACACGAGATTCAATTAAAATCAAACGCATCGCCATTTTCAACTGTATTTGCATACCGCGATGTACCATTGTCGCTTATCCTCCTAGCAAATCTTTAGGGCTAGGTAATAATACCACGCCCTAAATATGTCACTATCCAAAGATCAATTCTTGTTGCTTCAAACTAAGATGTAAATGTTAAAAAAGTCTGGCCTCTAAAGTTAAACATCATTTGACTTTATGTGAAAAATGCTTTTCTCATTTTCCACACAAATTAAAATAGATGAGTTATTATCCAAATCACACTATTATGATTGAAAATTTTTCATTACATAATCCGATGAATAAGAGATTGGCTTTATCGATAATAGACTTTTTCGTATCAGTTTTACAAATACACTTTTGAGTACTTACATTGACTTACATAATAGGTAGTTTACTTTTGGCACCAGGGGTATTATTATGAAGTATTAATGCCATCATTATTCCACTGTGAAAACGGGATGGTGCTATCGGCCTTGTATAGCTCCGTCTCTCTTTCACACTGGAAAAATGGTGGCATTAATACTTCATAATACGGCACCTGTAGATATCTATCTAAATACAATTTTTAGATACTAACACCGCCTTCGGTACGGTTAATTTGGTAACCCAATCTACCCAGAGGTCGTCCTAGCAGACATTTGTACATGGACACGGTTCCTGTACCACCAGAAATAATACATTTGTGTACGGTGTGTACCGTAATTTTGTTTACTTACGGTTATTGTAGGGTCACCAAACTTAACGTTAACGTTAGGTTCTAACTTTGTAACAAGGGACAATTTTAAAATGAATTAAACATTTAATAAAATTTTACATTTCAAAAATTGAATTAGGTACTTGTGTATTTTAATTAATTAGATACAGGAAGGTTATTCTGCAAGACTGTTACACTTTTAGTTATTACTGGTAGTGGGTACTACATAGAAATGAAAACTATTTTGCGAGCGTGTCTCACTGTTCCTCAGTATGAAAGACTGAAACAGGCCCAGTGGATTGAATTGCGTAAATACTTTCTATAAATCCTAGGATTAACTAAAATATCCTTTACTGGGCTTTTACGGCAGGTAACTCACAAATCCATAAGAGAAAAGTATGCAATAACAGGGAAAATATTACCCTCCTTTTATCTCCACACTCGGCGAATACCTACACGCGCAAACAGTAAACGGGAGATAATCAAGTTTCATTTGAATGAATCGATTTGGTATAAATATCGGAATACATTAATCCCTTTGTTACAGTTGCACATTTCATGGCAATGGATGGTGATACAATTATTCCCTCTGGTTTTATGGTTAAATTATTTTGTGCTGAAAGTGTTCATTACTGGTTATTATATGGGTAGTCTCTGGGTATTGCATAATTTAACGATTTTTTTTAAATTGTATCTTACTGCTGAGCATCAGGTCCTGGGTTCATTTTCCAGGTCGGGCAAAGTGGTTTTCGGTTTTTTCATCAAGAATTTCCAAGTAGCAGCCCGGAGTCTAGATTTGTGCCCGGTTGATGGCAATAGGCTCGCCCCCTATATATGAGCCGCCCACTTATTAAATAAATAAAACACGAAAGCGTGATGTTATATATTGTATAGAATATTAAAAAGGATTTAAATTGACATGTTGCACTTACCTTTAAAGTACGTGTAGATAGCGTCCTAAAAATAATTATTTTTATCATAATAATATCATAATTATATTATTATCTATTATTGCCCATTGGCCGATTGAATAAATAAGTTATCTTCAAAATCGAAAAGTTTAAGATACGAAAATATTTACCTCGCAATCAGCCTAACACATCCTTTCCAACACACTATCAACCTAATATGAAGTCAGGATTGCCAAACGTGCAACCGCGTTCAACGTTTCATCTAAAAAGGCCAAAAAATGGCTCACGCAAGCAAATATGCAAGTTTAGTGCGGTCGAAAATGGCTCGGATGGTTCGGGTGGCTCGAGTAGCTCGCGGAATCGATGCGAGTCTTCTTCGTCATTCCGGCGTAGCCCCAGAAACTGCTTTTTCAACCAATCGGTAAATATCACCGACATTCAAAGTTAGACAAAGCGCTAATATGTACCCTAATGGTCATAATCATTTGATCGGGAAAATTAAGAAGGTTTTTCAAAAATATTTTGTTTGTGATACGGTTTTTTTTGGGGCAAAACTTGAGGGTACAAAAATAACAATGGAATTCCTTCGAGTTTTTGGTTGAAAAGTTGTCCCTTAGAGAATCTATAACTACCTGGATTGCGACGTCGATATAAGATTCCAGTAACATGAGGCACCTAGGGTTAAGGAGGTGCAATACTTCGATGTACGGTATGTTTGGAGCATTTTGGGCAACTGTTCTACAACCAACTAGCAGACTGGCCACAACTGTATGAGCGATTCTTATATAATATTTGTTCCTGCCGATAAGAGAAAAAATACCGATACAACTATGCTTTTTCTAAAACGAAATGACTTCATTCACTTATTTGTTCAAGTTGTGTACGTAACTATAAGGTAAACTACTACCTCATTAAAACTAACTACACCCTGCATAGTCCCACCGTACACACTACATAGAAACCCTATTCCCATTATCATTTGGAGTTAGGAAACGTATTTCACGTACAACACTTGTACATTCCTATACATTTGTAAGTCCTTAATATATGCCTACAGCAGACTTATCACCTAAACATTATCGTGTTTCTAACGATAATGGAACTTTCGAGTGTCTGTAACCCAACATTAATTTAACTGGTACCTTCACGTAATGGCGTCGGTTTTGCTAATTGTACGTTAGAATAATTATATTGCGCCACACGCGTATTCATTTTAATGGATTTTGAATGTTATATACGGTTAAATGTCACTTGTACTGGTGTTTAATATAAAGTAATTTAAGCTAGCAGTTTCTCTGTATGGCTTTGTGTCGGTTTAAAGATTAATGCCGGATGTATTTCTGCATAAGCTTTTGTAATTACAGCTATATTTTTCATCTGTTTATACTACCCTGTGGAGTTATAGGAAAACAATATTTTCTTCGGTGATTGCTTCATTACCATATTGATTTTATGTAGATGAGTTTTGTCGCACCATGTAGGTCTGTTGAGCACAAGTTATTTGTTGTTTTCCAATTTTATAATGAGACTCTCCTAGAGTGTTAGATAAATATTGAATTAAATACACACACATTCTTCTATACCGAGTGGCGATTTAGTTATCACATTAAATAGTGCAGTGGTTAACACAAGTTTATAATTAAATGTCTGTCCAATTGTTAAAATAAACATTTAACCTAAAAAAAATACGTTTTTCAAACAAAATAAATTGCGTAAAGATTGGCATGAAACGCACCACCCTAGATGACATTAGTTTACTAACCTGTATAAGCGGCAACGACGCGCACGTGGGCAGCCCATGTAGGCAGCATAGGGATGTTCGAGCGGTGGTATAACAAACAACGGTAACAATAAAAACAACAATTAACAGTAACATTTTAACATAAACTTTATGTGCCGGTTACAGGTTATTAAACTAATATTATTAAGAGTGGTTTATTTGGTGGCAATTTTGACGCTATTTATTTTGTTTGAAAAACATATTTTTTTAGATTATATGTTTATTTTATTATTTAAACAGATATATATGAACTTTTGCCATAAAGAAATCGCCACGCTGCTGTAGAAACACGAAAATTTCGTTAGTTACAAGCACGTAATAACGTACTACTCGTACATCTCCTCGTTACAAGAAAGCCAATGTTCCAAGAAGTCCATAATGATCTATCCTTTGAACAAGGCACTAAACACGGTGTGAGGTCAAAGTTCTCAGATGTACTCGAAGATACCTTGCTAACTCATCGGTTACGAACATTATTAAGTTACACCCATAACTTGTGATAACTTGTTGGGTTTTCTATCCGTTGCTAATATACTTTCCCTTTTTTTTGGTTTACATTGTCTGTGGCTGTAGCGAAACCTGTCTCTAACTTAATGCGGTGTCGTTATAATTAGATTTATACATACTTAATTTTGGAGATTATAATATTTATTGAACTCTTATGGACAACAGTCTTATGTATTACTAGGAAATTATTTGCTATGGGTTTGATTTGGAAAGATGATGTCCCCACAATTTTTCTTTTCTCTTCTTTTTTTGGGTTCCGTACCCAAATGGTAAAAAAACCCTTATAATAATGGTGCGACTACGTTTTAGTACTACTATGTTTTAGTCTCTTGTATTAGCTACGTTACGTTCTTTTCAAGATTTACTTGATAGCAAACAAGTCATTTACAGGATAACTGAATGGAAGAGACAACGGTGTATTGAAGGAATACCCCAATGAGCTGAGACAAAGCATATCAGTTTGCATCATCATTGTTATCATGTCCTGCCAAGCTGTCAGGTGCAGACGATTAGCGGAATGTCTGTAGTATATGACAATTCCACACTTCTGTTGAATGCTAATCATAAGCTGATTCACGTGATACATACTTGATTAGAGTGATGTATCTGGAATTTTGATCATATTATTCGTATTAATCATGATATCTGTATTTCATAATGTCATAATTCGTGCATAATTTCACTTGCCAGTTGCCACTTTTTAGTGGGCCTAGGCAAAGTGACATTCTATCAGTAATAACGATGAAGGAAAAGTCAAAAATGTATTCTATTGACAATTGACATATAAGCTACCTAAAAGCTTATGTCAATCCTGTTGCAAGCCGTTGTAGAAATACAAAACGTTTTGGTAGCGATGGCTCGTGTGTGTATTATGGGAGCATCAGGAGCATTCTGTGCCATTCTGTTAAAGAATAACAACCATGATGATACCATTACATAATCTGTAATATCCAATACCCAGACATAATATCTACCACGTACAAGCTGTAACATTAAATCACAACAAAAAGTTTTACGTACAAAAATGTTTGTGTATCGGAGTAACAGCCACGATGGAGCATAGAAAATGGCGTCTTCAGTGCCAATATATTGCTTTCTCGCGTGCTGTCGTTATCCACAGCTGCTGCCGTAACCTACTTGTTTTTGCCATCAATGTTAAAACATAAAATTTTCTACTTTATCATTCCCTGGTTTATAAAGTTTACTTTGCTATATTAATTACAGCTGCAGCATGCAATACACCGATCGGTTATGATCGTGTTTTATAGCATGCAACTTCAGTTTTGTGAAGTGCAGTGGGGTTTTTGCATAATTTAGAGATTGGTAATGCAGTGTTGTTGTGGAATTGTTATTTATATTGTTATTGTTTGTTTACGTAACAATTGATTGCAGCTGAAACTTACATTTTAATTACGCAGGTTCCACATAGTCTTTGAATAAGTTGGTGACAACCTATAGGGATTTCACGATATCTTCGTATAGGGATTTTACGATATCTTCAGTAAACCAGATACAGCAGCAAATTGTCTTGTTTTAAATGTTAATTTTCTTAGACAATACGAAAATAATGCCTTTTTTTTTCCAGTTATGTTACTCCAAGTTTCATCATTAATAACAATCTTTACATATTAATCTTTCCTTACATCTAGTCTACAAAATTGTATTCTGAGGGTGTATGTTCACAACAAAGAACGAATATACAAAAAACAGTAAAACAAAATCGTAATAAAAATATAAAACGGAAATATGCCACGCATAAATTAAAAGGATTTAAAGAATTTGGCATGAAAGCATAAAAGGAAAATATGAAATATTGATAAACTCGTTGTAACACAATCCTTAAAGAATCATTATTTCGATATCGATGAAAAAGCGTATGGGTGAAGATAAAACAAACACTAAAAATGTTTACAAGCAATACTCGTAACTTTTAGAATCGTTCAATACATCCGAGGCCCAAATCATAATAAATTGAGTGGAGGTTAAGGGATAAAGGGAGATTGACAGCGGTCTTTAACACTGCCCCGGGGCAGGCATCAACTTGTGTTTCGTGGATAAGTCTCAATTTTATCGACAGAATCCAGCCGTAATAATTTTTGAGGAGTTTATACTGAAAGCTTTTCCCTTTCGATTGTTAAAGGCAATTCGAAGGCCCGACAATACGGCCCGGTCCTATTTTTTGTTTCAAAGGCCACGATTCCCTTATGACTTTTTTATATGATAATGTTTTACTGTAGCGAATACTTTTTGTCCCTTGGATATTTTGAGGTAGGTAATAAAAAATATTTATAGTCGACCTTTGCTATATTAGTATTTTAGAATAATGTATTGTTTTTATTGTATCTATTTATTATGTTGATGCCCAATGAGCTCTTCCTCTTTTTTATATACCTACTTGTACACAATATACAGGGTGTGTCTAGTATAGACCTTCAAAGTTGTTCACTTTGATGGTTTGTACTACATCCTTTTAGACTTCATTTTTCTAGATACCCCTCTACCTTATACCGTACATTTACGTGTAAGATTGTCTATTTTATTTAAAATGACGAGCTGTTGATTTAAATAAACCATAATTCAGATTCCAATTATTTTGTCAATATTGTCGTCCTTGATTATGTATGAAACACTTCCCAAAAACCGTTCTTAACAACTGTTCCGAAGAAAACGTTTTAGTCACAAAATGTAACGCCTTTTCGACGAAAGGTGTAAAACTTTTACGATAATGGAAAGCGAAAGAGGTCGAAAGAGAGTTTAAAATTCATATGCTGGAAACGGAAAACACCTATAAAAACCAATTTCAAAGGGTGTTGGTGTGAAAATAGGGCGTTTAATAGAGCACTCGGGCCTCACGTGTGATGACGTCCCTATCGCGTCCTAAATCTGTCCTATATTACTTGAAGGCTCTGCTACCTACAGAGCGGACGACAGAGGCTGTTTTCTATGTGTGTATGGGTTAGTACGGACCACATCCTACTGCAAGCGAGGCGGGAAAGTGGAGCTGCGTTGTGAAGCGACCGCGCCGCGTTCTGTGTGACGTAGCCTACTAAAAAGTACGTAAGTCGTTCTGTGTGTACGGTCTGACAGATAATGTTGACATTTTTAAGGCTATCAAAATACACTTGTTCAGCCACCGAGCAACTTCGCCAGCTTTCTGGCATTTAAGCTGGTTGTATAAATATTGGAAGAAAATCTGGGTTGAATCTTAAAAAAATAGGATCCTTTTGTCAAAAATCTTATTTGGTTTCAAGATTTCGAGGGCGACAAACATTGATTTAAGAGGAGTGTCTCATAATTGATTCTGAAGTCGATTCGTGAATACACGTAATAGATTTCCAATTCGATTTGTTGGAGATGACATAAAAAGCGGATGCGTTCCCGATTCTAATTATGTACACAACTGAACATATTATCTGAGTCGAGGCTATAGAAATGTAGGTAGGTATGTGTATCAAATTACCAATTATCTGTAGTATGTATTACATAATTTAATAAAAAAACATGACGTGTTTTATTTGATTTAAGATTGTTTATTTTCAGAACATGAATCACAGAAACCATATTTATATCATTAACTATCACAGTAAGCTTATCTAACTTTCGTTATCAGTTTGCCGTATTCAGGTCACTCTATTTTCCATTCCTTCCTAAGTGAATATTTGCATGCCGCTAGTGGACTCTAGGTTACGTTGAAATGGCCTATAAAAAGTAACTGGCTTTGTCTTCAGCGGTTTAATTAAAAAAATACGGTCACTTTTTCATGTTGAAAAAAAAAAAATTGGTTGTGAAAATTGATTCATACTTCGTAAAAGAAAAGGTAGTTGATTAGTATTTGCTCTTGAACTCACTGACTTTATAACTTATACGCTCCTACTTTCCATAAAATAATTTACGACCCTGGGGAGAATATAAGATACGTTTAATATAATCTAACATTAATTATGGATATAGTATCCTGTTAACGCGTAGGCAGTGAATAGCCATATCAACCGCTGACCTACGGCAAAAATAATTCATTTCTCAGAGGAATGATTAATGTCTAAGATATACTTAGCCGTATAGCCGTAGTCGGTTATAAAACAGCAAGCATGCAATGAAATTGTAATTTATGAGCAATTAATAAAGAAGACAAATGCAGAAGTGTGTCAGTTAGCGGTTTTCATATGTCTTTAGTTAAATTTAAGGAATCTATGACCAGTTTTGCTCAACTATGTTGTTTTGGTCGTACGGTACGGCTGTATTGTATGCGTCATAAATGGACCTTAGACATACATTTTGTCTTGGCATATTGTATTCAGGCCGTAAACCATTGTCTATTACAACCATTGTTAACTTTAACTCCGTATTTATTGGTTCCTCATTGATGAGTAGACTCTCTCTCTACAATGACATAATACTTTGGCGATCAATGGACTAAGTTTTAACGTTATTGCTCATCGTATCAGGCTAGACATCTCAGAATCGATCTTTTATAAGCTCCGTAATAAAAATAGAAACTTTCTCCGCTCTGGAGCCTACTAACTAATGACAAATGGTACACTTGACCACACTAAATTGAAGCCAACACAGAAATGACAAACATACGCTCTGGCTCATCATCTTACCCAAGCAATAATCATTAAGTACTAAATCACGGGAAGACAACGCAACAGCTATCAAAGCTGTGACCAATTTCAACACATTTGAGGCTGCAAGCGGAATACTATTAATCATAAGTCAGCATATCCACACAGTGTGCCGCGTGCACAATATATTACCTACGATAGTAAGGAGAACCAATGTGAACAGTTGGCGTTAATGGGCGGCCTTACCCCAGGGAAATGTGCTCTTGATAATGTGAACAGTAATTTTATGTTGCAACAAAAGCGATATTAGTTTGATTCCTTCATGTAGATAATGTCCAATTTAAATATTAAGAGATGGGTAATGGATTTTTTTGATGGACTGTACCTCATTTTGAATAACAATTGAATATCTGTTTCGTTTGTCTTTTGTTTCTATTCATATTTTTTAATATTTGCATATTTATTTTGAGTTTCATTCTTTACCATTTAAACTAATATGATAAGTTTTTTAAATTACATCTAAATTATTACAAGCTATTAGCTATTATAGTTGTAATATCATTTGTGTAGTTTTTTAAAAATGGCTGTCATTATTTTCTGTTAAATTAAAATACAACAGCCTCATTCCCAAAAGAACTATCAAACGAAAATAATGGGAATGTGAAACAAATGACCCTAATAACATTATTTCTTTCAAATTCAAATTTATTTTTACAGTCCTCTCTTCTCTTATTACACCGTCTAAGTTATGTAAGGAGTCCTTAAGTTATATCACATCTTTAAAAATAATTACGCGCTTTAAAACGAACCAGTATCTCAGACTAGATCATTAGCTGTAATATCTCTTATACCGTAATGGTTCCATAAATATTTCCATATCATAGTTCGAGTTAAAGTTCGAGTGTGAGTTCTCGATATATACGGTTTAAGTTTTAACGGTAACTGTGTTCTGTCTCATTGCGAGCTTTATCTACCCTCTTTTGGTCTCCCTTTGAAAAAGTGAGTACTGAACTCGATAAATCAATGGGCATTAGATATATCTGGTTTAGTGCTGTACTTCTATCGATTGGTTTGACTCGATTAGACGAAAAAACTTTCAATGTATTTGTAAGTATTTATTTTTGAGCTTAAAGTGGCTACTGAAACTTTTTCATTATTGTACTTTCAAGAATCACGTCTTCTCTTAGTATGCTAAATGAATAAAGTCTATCGCTTGAATTGAAATACTTCACTAATTGTCCTTTTCTGATGAAGGTGACTTTGGTTCACCCTCATTTACGCTTGTGGTAGCTCTAGACAGATTTTATCTTGCAAATTTTTAGCTTCAGATCAGCATTTATGTCGATAATTCACTTGAGATGTATATCGCACCGATCGCATCACTACACAAGTCTGCGCCATCGAGTAAGGGCTCCACATAAGCCCTATTACTGCCAAGCATCTAATAGAACGATTTGAAAGAACCCTATGTATCTAGCCAATGTAGGTACTGACATTCCAATTCAAGAATTCAGGTCGAAGTAAAGGACGTAGTGACATTGACGAAGAAAGATACATTGAATTCTTTAGATGCCTACCCCTACATTTTATTAGGGCAAAGAAAAGGGCAGTCCAGACTTAGCACTTTCTTTACAACCTGCTCAATAAAACCGTACCTAACTTTTAGTTTTCCGGCAAAATTATTCCTTGATAGGGAAATAAAGTGGGACCGCGGTTTTATATTGTCATAGTATAAATATCATTACAGAAATGTTTTCAGACGAGCTCTCTCGGAAGACGTGAAATAACAATTCTTAAATATTGAAATATAAAGACGACCTACGCAAATAATGCCTATGGGACAAAAAAGAGCCTAAATACATACCCAACGGATCTCGCGAGGATTCTTTCGTTAAAAACATGTATTTGCAAATCTTACCTTTTGAGATGTAAGGTGTCTGAAGTGCGTATTGCCGAAAACCTTTACGCATTCACAGACTCTGTCGTGTAATAGTAAGCAAATGCTCTCTGACAAACACTGACACAATCCCTTCACGTCCGCCAAAGAGCCCACGCATTAAAGCATTGAAAGGACGGGATTGCCCAACCTCTAATTCCGATGAGAATCGTCTTATTCCACTCGCTCAATGAAATCTTCCTAAAAGCTTCTTTGTTGTCGTCTAACAACGCGAAATAAAATACTATTTTCTTCGGCCATTTTCTTGAAATTACATTTTTGCTTGCCATTTTATTAGTACCTCATTTCTAACCGTCCGTCCTTTTGGCTTTGACACGGTACACGATAACAGAATAGAAGCCAAAACTGAATGACCGTTTATACGGCTTACAAAATATTTTCAAAGTTCTTAAATGAAATTAAAGTTCCGGCGCGGCGCTGCAAAGGGAGTTCTTACACCTATTTGGGGTTAAGGATGCATTTTATTTGAAAAATAAGCCTGGTAGTCGTGTAACACTGAATTTATGTGCAAATTATGCAGCAGAAACTAAAGTTAATAAACACCAATTTTCTTACAAAACCAGGCGTATAATTTGGTCGGCGAGTAAGCGGAGAAGTTATCTATTCAGACATATGTCTGTGCTCTCAACAATTAAAGCCTACGCAACCGTTAAACAAAAGTAACACATGTTTAATTACTCGCCGTAGCGGGATGACCTATGGCTTTGGTTGTTTGTCCCTGAAGTTTGGAAGAGATCCTTGATTTTAACAGTCAAACAGTGGCGATGTTTGCGCAAACAAAATATGCAAAGTAGGTGCGGGCGAGGGAGATACGGGCCTCGCTAATTATGTGGGATCACGGCGTGCTGTGTCCGACCGTCGTCCTACATTCGGGGAGGCTAATAAAAATGCAAAAAATGTGGCAAATTATCAATTATAATTAGCCGCATGCTTCGTTGGCGGTTTTGAATTCATGCCGAGGCTGTTAAGATCGTGGTTGCGACCATTGTTACACAAATATCCAAGGTCAATAAAAAAGCTAAAAAGAGTGTGTTTCTCGGTCGTCTGTGTACCTACGTCATGAATGTGGACTATAAAATATTGACTTACTCTTTGTTTGCTGGACAAACACGGTGCATCTTACGCGGTATTTCGCCGAATTAGATTTAATTCGGCTCAAATATTACGAAGTGGTATGTCTCGCTTCAAATTATGAATATTTATGAATTGTCTAGAAGATTTTTTTTTGTTTAAATAAAAACAAACCCTTCTCGTTTTAAGCTCACTCAGTTATCTTATGATGCTCACAACTTAACACCTAAATATCGTTTTTCTACCGGATGACGTCATGATTTATTGTCAGTAAGACGAGCTAGCAAACGAAGGTTTTATCTCCCCCTCCAGCGCAATTTATATAACACCAAGATGTTTGAGATATTTCAATAAATCACGAAATGCGTGTCGAATTTCTAAAGTAAAGTCCCCTTCTGTTATTTCTTTTTGTCGGGTAGTCCAAGGGTTGGAAGGAATGTTAATCTTCAAAGCTCATTTTTAATCACGTGTCTCGAGCGTATCGAATGTTTTGTGATCGAGTAATCCTATTAGTTTAAACGATTATCGATTATTGTATGTAGGAGACTTCGAAGCGTTAAGACAATGTTGTAATTTGTAAACACGTTTGTGTCCGAGTGTAAAGAGATTGATAAACGATAGCGTCCGTGGGCGAGCGCTAACATAACAAAGCAATGTTAAACATTTGTTTTGCTCTATAGATTATTCTGTAAGATGTCGTGTTGGTAAATATTTTACCATGATGTTGCTTCGTAGACAGGCGTGATTTGCACCATGAGAAAATATAATTTGTTTTTCGAGAGTGCTTCGTGGCGTGTATTAGCGCTTATTAATCTTCTGCGGCTTGCGTAAGCAACGTAGGTCAGTTGTTTACGCGCAGAATTAACTGAAATGAATTTCTAATAATCCCACGATTCTAAATCTGTTTGAGTATTTTACGGGCGTTGGTTTGTACAAAGGCTGAAATTAACTTGCCATAGTGAGTAAATGAATCAATTAAAAACTTTGGACTAGGTGTTTGAGACCAATATTTCAGTATTGGGTTATTTTAAACTTTTTATTGATCAGTATGTGCTTTAAGTTTAAGTTAACTAGGTTTAGAAATATAAATGGAGATACCCACTTCATTTCTGATGGAAAACGATAACTCACCTACATGGTTAATTTCCGCCTCTACTGGCTGTCATTTCGCAAAAGTCTCGATCACAACAAAACGATATTTCCCATCGCGAAAGAATTCGAAATTCAAAAAGTTAAAAACTGGCATCTCTGCGTTTGGTTCACCGCGAAGGCTGCATCGTGTGCATCGTGGATGTAATGAATACCTGTCAAGCGCGCGTGTGGGCGATCCACCGGCCGCTCTAAGTCGAACGCAAACATTTACCCTTCGCTCAACAGTAATTGTTTAAAATTGAGCCTAACTGTGTGGGCCTCGCCTGTTGCCCGAGTCCTGCCATGCACTCAAATACGCCGTCTTTCTTTGTTCATACACAATAAGTAACCACTAAGTGATACTGTATAGTCTGCATTGATTTTCGAAACGAGTTACGCGGTCGAGCAGTTATAATTTCAGATGTATGAATGTACGTTCATGCGTTTTGAATTAAATCTTCCGCCTCAATAAATAGAGATATCGACAAGTTAATGCAATAAATAGGAGGTTTGCTGTAAATTAAAATGTTCGGTTCGTTAATTTTAAGCTTCGCATTTTGTATAAAATAATCGTTGCTAGGCCACCTAATACGATAGTAAATTAGGGTGTTTCGACGCAGTGGCACGGCGGCCATGCTGACGCGAACAGTTTTAGCTGATTTATGTCGCGCCGTAATCAGGATTACACCGTTGTCACTAAGCTCTAACTATAAGGCATTAAATAATGTTTGCCGTGAAGTTTGTACTTAATTTAATCGTCTTATGAAAACGCTTCGCTGCGGAAAATTCTCCATTTTCACTTGATAGTGACTAAAATTTTAATTAAGAACGACAATGGTTGATATTTACTGTCAAATACTTGTACCTACCATGTACGACAGTCGTTATGATTGAGCATCCATGACATCATAATACTTTCAATATTTCATCATAATCCTTCAACTCTATCTCAACGTTTTTGCACTATTCCATTCCATCATAGCAGTGCTGCATAAAAATAAAAGACACTCGAGACAGAAAACCAAATTCGTCACACAGACATCCTTGCTGAAAAACTCCAATGATTCCACTCATACGTTAGCAACTAGCTCCGTTCACTATCGAGCAACAGCATCCCATACTCAGTATCAGACTGCAGATAAACAGAACGAACGACAAAAAGAACTAAAAATAAATCAGCCTTTTGCTTTATAAATGGAAAATAGAACATGATCGGGGGTTGGAAGGAGTACAATGCACAACCAGTGGACCATTGCGATGGCACAAAAGAGTATTGTTCTTGCCATCTCGAATGTATCGGATGGGAACGGCAATACGTGAACTTTATTACCTTCTTTATTATGAGGAAATTATAGAAAATGTCGGTAATGAAGGTTCTGGGAATTAGGATAATGTGAACTTATGCAGTCATTTTGATGTTACTACTATTTCGCACAAAAAAAAAAAACAGCAAGATGTTGATTAATGTACTGGCATAGGATAATTATTTAAAGTAGACAAATTACAATAGGTATAAGGATAGATGATCAGAAAGAAAAATAATAATGTAAAATTGAATAATGACTTTCTGTGGAAAGAGGACTGAGGTTGCCAGAGTTGCGGGAAAGTCCGAATGGGATACCGGTACCTTGGCAACAGGCAACTGAAGGAACACGGGTGGGTTTTAGTCAGTAAAAGTCTAACACGCCCTTCCATTCCGCCCAGAGCGGGAGAAGTCAATGGATGATTCCCCAACCTCAAAAATAAAAAAAGGTTGCTTAGACACCACTACACTCGAACGAGGAAGGTCTAAATCAAAACGTAAATGCCTTGTTATGACGATAAAGTGCCCTAAACTAAAAAAAAAAACTTGTTATTTAGATAGGTCAAGTTCTTTTCGGAAGTTGTGCACGTGTTTCACACCTGAGCGTCACTTCTAACGACAAAGCGCCCCGTGCCAATACTGGTCATGCTTGGCTTTATTTGGTTCAAATATTTGAACTAAATAGGCCACACATTTTGGAGCTAAATAAGTCATTAAAGGCTTTTTTTATTTTAAGCGAGTATTAGTTCTTTTAGTCATTCGGTTTCCTCACGGTGAGACGGAAATGTCAGTGGCTATTTTATTCTTTATGTCTAACATTTAACAACATTGTACCAATTTAATCTAAGCCTAATGACCGCGACTCCTAGTCCACCTTAAAATCCAGTCTGAAGTCATGTTCAATCAAATATAAAAGCACATTTGTAGTCTATGTCATTTGTTTTATTGTTAGTCAAAATTAATTTTAGAGTTACAGTGTATTTGCAAAAGGGTGTTTGGAATGATTAACGAGGTATTTTTTGTCTGCTTGAATTAAATCGATAGGAGTTCTGGGTTCAATGTAGACGATGTCAATTTTTTGAAACTGTGTCTGTATAAATGAGGTGAGGTCTTTTTTCATACATATATTTGAAGTACTTATCAGAGTGTTTTCGAGTATGGTAGTCGATGGCATACAAAGGTGTAACTTAAAGAGAAAAATAAAAAGATTTGGCAAAAGTATTCACACAAGCAGGTACTTACCTATTATTGTAAGCGTAATGTTTATTTGTGAAGCCAAGAATAGGCATTTGGCAATACCTACGAGAATATTTGTAGTATAAGTATGGACATAGCTGCAACAGCTGCATTTGACAGGTGAGTTATCAATCTACTTACAGGTATAATAGATCGACAACTCACAGATATTCATAACAAAGCCTATGACTGACCTGCCTCTGTTATGACTGTTATAATTATATCACAGAGCATTATGCTCTGTGATATAATTATGCAGTTATGTTACAGCTTTGTAATGAATAAATCTATTATCACAATGAATTCCTAATTAACAATTATAATACGTAAATCACTGATTTTCTAACTGACTGCATTACCTCGCAAAATTCAACTAATATTTCGCAACAATAACTATGAATAATTCAACATCATTATAACGTTATTTAGTTCATTATAATGTAACTTGGCAAACGACAGGTATTGTAGCGGTCGAAAATAACTAATAATGTAACAGCGAATGCAAACAGAGCGTCATAGCGGGGATCATACATCATGTGATTCTAATTATTGTTGCGGCCGGTCTAAATCAATTCTGTCCCGGCACACCACTCGATTTACAGCACATTTCTATAATAAAATGGATTATCGTACAGAGCACTGTCCCGCGCCACGCAATAACTTTGCTTCTTAATGGTGCATACTCCATGACACATAACTCCTGGCGTTTTCCCTTTTTACTCGACTGCCCCAGAAGGAGGGTAATGTTTTTCGAGAGTATGTAGGTGTGTACATAAGTAAATGTCTATTTATTTGGCACGCTCTGTAGCTTAAACGATTTGATGGATTTTAACATATTAAGATATCGTTAGATTCGCCTTAATTGTGAGGGTGACATAGTATTTATAATAATTTAATTCATCTGAAAATACAAAAATAAAACTAAAAAGCTTAAAATAAAGAAAAATTATATCAAAAACAAAAACCCGACAGCAAAAACACATACCTAACTGAAAAGAGCAATGTTACAACAACTCAAAAACAAAAGTAACACTATGATTATTTCAAGTTATTGGTTTGTCCCCGTTTGCGATATCTTACAGGCGGATTTCATGTGTTTTTACAGTTGGGTTTTTAAAACAAAACCTCGATACAATTTTGTTAGTGTTAAATGTCTGCAGTATTTACCTCGGTTATAGTAATTTGGCCGCGCAAATAGACGACCGGTGACCCTACGGTCACAATCTGCCCCAGCGATGCCCCTCGGCCTTGCTTGAACTTCGGTAACATTGTTACACCGCCCCTGCGTCCCTCGAGGCGCTGGATGTCCCTACATCTGTTCCATAAGTCCAACTATAAAACTGTAGCGTAGTTTACAATCCACAATTTCATTTTATAGATATAGTACAATAAATCATGATGAGTAAGAGTTTCATTCCGTCTCTTTGTTCTGTGATGGTTAAGCCCGCATCTAAAGGATCTCGGCTGATTGCAATTGAAAATTTGCAGCCTCACTTTCTTCGTTGCTATTGTTTTATCTGCCTTTATTTCAATGGGGTTTCCTGTAATATGGAAGCCAATTGTTTTCTTCGAGGAGATTCTGTATACAATAGTCGTTAACAAAGGAGGGTGGTTGAAGATTGACCAAGATTTCTCTATTTATTCGAACAGGTGTCGTTTCCCAGTATAAAATGTTTTTCTATCGTGTTGCCCTGAAGCGTCCACCCTCCCTCGGGACGAAGCAAGTCGTCTTAATAGACTTAGAGACGTACCTACTGTAGACTGCATCCCTTGGGGCTAACGTGTCCCCATCCCGCCCTATGGCTATACCAACAAAAAAAATGAGATTAGCTTCTTTTGTGAAGCTTCCAGTCGTTTATCTGGAGACATTTCGGGTAATTCCATGGCTTAAACGAATCTCTTTTTAATGTAAAGCTTTTCCTTTGTTTTATTATTTTCTACTTTGTTGCATTAACTAGTGAGTAGTGTAACGTTTTAGGGTTCATAAACAATATGCTAACGACGTAGCTCGGGTCATAAACAGTGGAAAACTGGGAATAACGTTTGTAGTAATGGCACAACTTCAATTTACCTAGTTTTCGAACAAAAGTTTGAGTTCGTTGCAAAATAATGTCCCTAACATGGAGTATGTTAAAACGTGTTATAACGCGAGCTTATTGAAGTAAAAGAATAATAAACGTACGTAAATGGCAGTCCCCTGGAATGTAATTACCAATATGCGAATTTCATGTTACCATTATGGCAAATCAGCACGTGCCTCCGACATAAATATTCACATTATTGCGTTGCCCTAACGTTGCACGATTTTTTCTCGATCTCCTGTTGTGCATTTAGATGTGAAGGGGACCGGGGCGTAACATATCGATGCAAAGCGACGGAGGGTGACTTGCGTTCGCCTACTGTTTAGCCATTATTTGGTATAATGTGGGTGAAATTTAGCTCGTTTCGTACACTGTGCCATAATTGTCTCCGTTCTTTTATTGGGAACGCTTTTATTTATAGCGTGGTGGGGTTCGCATCGAAATCCCGGATTATTTGGCTAACAAATTATAGCGAATCTGTTAAGAATAGGACGGGCATGTCAATAAATCAATGTGAGGATTTATTGATGAAAGCTGACAAGTTTTTGTTATAGAAATTGTATACTCTCCCTTATATTGATGACGATGTAAAAATTGTTCGGTTTAACGTTATCCATGTGATTAGTTACAGTAATGTGATGTGTAGTTATTATGTTTAGTGAATGTATTCATAATGGAGGTGTAAATTGCATCAATATCATACAACATTATTTGGGTTATATAATTGAACATTAGAGTAAAAATATGGCTACTATGTATCTAAGGTGTAAATAAGTTGTCTGAAACAAAACAGGTGAATTTTATCGTACGTTTTATACCAGTAATCATGAACCTACGCATAGTAAATCCCAAAAACCATACACTACAAAAACCTCAATCTAGGAAATGACAAACAAGCACAAACAAAAACGAAATAAAATTTTCTGGAATCACTCACTAGATTACGTACATTTCTGGCACAAATATTGTTTAGGTCAGACGGGGAGGAAAACAGTAAAATATAGTAGCATATATGTACAGCCACAAGGCACCGCTAGGCTACCCACAGTGATTAATGAATCCACACTATACCAAATATGTCGCATTCGCAAACGTATTCTGGGGTCTGAAAAGCAAATGTTCATGTCGAAAATGTTATTTGTAAAGTCATTGTGTTGCTAGTATGTGGATCGGAGGATACTTTCAACTGGAAGGTTTTTTTTTGTGGAAATTGCTAAAGCAATGCTGTATGAGCTAGTGAAAAGTGCTACGTAGTAATATTAGTAAAATTGCTGTTTGAAAAGAAAATAGAAATGGCCAGGATCAGGTTAATTTCATCGTCAACTGAGCATTTCCACCGCTGCGGTAACTACATAGGGCTCTCTTTATTAGAATCATCTGAAACCACCAAGTCAAGTTTGAAGTCTTACCAAGGAGTATTGCGTTACCCAGTAACTGGGTTGTGGAGGTCAGATAGGTAGTCGCTTTCATGTAAAATATTGGTTTCAGCTGCATCCGTTTAGGTTGGAAGCCGACCTCAACATAGTTGGGAAAAGGCTAGGCAGATGATACTCGTATTTGAAATATCTGAAGAAATTAAATAAAAAAGTACCTTGGTGAAAAATTCAGGTTCATAACTAGAATATTTAGCTAGGTGTACATACTTTTTTAAAGTAAGTTAATCGAGATAATTTTCTTTTAATAGCTAAGTAGTTTACTGAATAAGGACAGGCGTCTAAAAAACTATAAAATTCTAGCAACGTAACGCCCAGTTAATAAGGTATTACTGACTGTGTGTTTGTGTCTAGGCTATCATTACAAATAATGATGTATTTACTTACCTGAAATAAACATTATTTAGTAGAAAAAATGGTGTATATTAAGGAAAATTCTGTAAAATATTTTGCTGTAAGTGCATTCTGAAAGTTAAATAAATCGGAAATGCTTATCTGACAAATATTTCGCTGTTTTGATTAGTTTGTTAAAAACTGAAATTACGAAATATCGCTGTAAGAGCACTAAAACATTGATTGTAAATTGGTGAATGAACCATATTACCTGAAAAAAAAAAAACTATGATTATTCATAGATGATCACCATAGAAAAAAAAAATTTTTTTAGACTTATTTATCTGTCTTCATTTGTGTTTTACCGGATGAATGACAATATTTTGAATTATATTCAAAAGCTTAATAACAAACATCCTGCCAATCTAAAATCAAAATACAACAGACACAAAAGAACACAGTGAAATAATCTAAACCTAAGCTCAAAATGAAATCTCACTAATAAAGCTGACTCCTTAAATCGCTCCGGTGATCCCATTTCGTCGAGGATCGTACCTCATATTGCATTGAACGCACCATTACACACTTAAATTACAAGTCGGACACACGATATGTCACAACGCTTTATAAACCAAATATCTCGTAAACCCAAGGCAGAAGTACAGTCAGCTTCAAAAAGATGTACCCATAGATCAACAAGAATTTATTTGATTATTGTATCGATATTACAGATGAGTAAAGTACCGAATGTGTAATATGTTTTGTGGCTACACATTTATACAATGTTATAGAACAAAGATTGTAAACTAATTATTAAATGAATTCTTGTCGATGTCGAGTTAACCTCAAAAAGATGTATGCACATATTACATCTAAAAAAAATCACCAAAAAAGATGTATACACATTTACACATCTATACATCTTTTTGAGGTTGATTGAATCTATATTTAAATTATTTACAATTGAATGAACAAATTGAGGCAGCATTACCAAGTGAAATTGGCAGATTATTCTGATTAGGATAATAGTTCGCGATTCATTTTCGAACGCTATTTATATCGATGATAATATATAGTCGATTTAGTAAATTAGGTCGCGTTGCGAGTAATGTTCGATTTATTGAGCCGGAAATATTTGTATTATATTTGGAACTTCCACACCATGACCACCTAATTTGCAATTTATGATGGATCTAAATTTTAAAAATACTAGCTGAAAATTTTCGCTTGATAACTAAAATGAGCGAAAATCCTAACGTCCTTTATTCAGGTCAGTTTAAAATAATATCCACCACTAAGAGGAAACGGAAAGAAAAGAAAAAAAATACGTTAGTCGAACATTCATTTCCCACTATGATAAGGGGGAACCTAATATATGCGTGAATAAAATCTAGTTAATGTGAAGTACTATGAAAAAAGCGGCTAAGTGCGAGTGAAACTCACACACGAAGGGTTCCGTACCACTGTTTATTATATTTAATACTACATATTATTTTGAAACACGTTTCTTGTATGGGGGACCCCCTTTAATTTTTATCATAATATAACATCACTCCTGTATTTCCCGAAGGGTTAGGCTGAAGTGTACCTTTAGTAACGTTTTAACTTTATTTTATTTTGATTATTTATTGTTGTAGCGGCTATACATAGTAAAATTTCAAGTGCAGTCAGCCTATTATTATTATTATCGGTTATTAAAGATAAACCCCTGTGACAGACGAACGGACGGACGGACAGCGGAGCCTTAGTAACGGGGTCCCATTGGCACCCTTTGGGTTACGGAATCCAAAAACCTGAGCACATAAAACTAAGTGCAATATTTACAAACATACAGCTATTTCAGGACGCATTGAGTACATTTTTTATTACTCTTTCTGTACTTTTTATAGCCTGTGAATGACTTGTAGCATCTGTGGTGGATTTCAATTTCCTTTACTTACACAACTTCCGTTACTTAGGCTATGTATCGGTGATAAAAAATTTACAACTCTTTTATTTTTCAGTTGACGTTTGTAACGAGAATAGCTTTAATGTTTTCCTTTCAGTTACGTGGATTATTTATCTTGTACCTGCAACATACGTATGTATATATACAACCTGTAATATTACAACATTACATTACATTAATTATGATGATTTTCGAATCTTTGATCAAACATTTTGAAAATCTATTTAATTTATTCTTGCTTTAAAAATAGGATAATTAAGTTTACACTAAAACCGTAATTAATAAAATAACCAGATAAAACTAAAAATTATGATTAAGATATAAATGGGCGCCAGTCCGCTAATAAAAATATAAACTAACAAAACTGTAAATAAAACTAATTCAAATGCAATAAAAAATATAACACGTTCATTAAAAAAATACTTGGAGATATTAATTCTTATATCTTGTTGACAAAGTCATTCGGTCCCCAAATGTGCGCCCGCGCAGCCATCAACAGAACATTCGTTTGAAACATGTGGCACCAATTAAAGTTCTTTTACAGAGAGGATAATAAAGATAAGACTTGAATAATGATCTGTGGAGAAATGTTTTACGAATGACTGCAACTTGTACATGTGACAAACTTATAAATAACTGTGTAATACACACATTAAAATTAAAATATAAGCACCGTAAGTATTCCTTAGTAAATGATTCCCGTCGAGGTTTACAAAGGCGAACTTCCACACACCCACATTTGGCCAATGACAGTTTTAGGTCTTACCTTGATAAATGGCGGGCTTATCGCTGTTTATCATAATCACAGCTTTAATCCTGCATTCAGGATATTCTAATACAAAACTGTAATTTAACGCTGTCAGATATTATGGAAATTGGACCTTAGAAATGGTGCTTACTTCATAGTAAGCATTTATTTTGAACATGACTATACTAGATGGGTTTCGAGTCAAAGCAGTTTCACGAATTGAGTAGTCCAACAGCTTTGAATCGGTGTAACTAGGTAACTGCCCCAATCGATAAATGGTACGCCGATTGAAATCGAAATTGCTTGACTAGGGCAGTGGGAAGCTCCACTATAGAAGTATTCCAAAAGCACTTCTATAGTGTTGAACAACAGCAAAAAATACTTCAAGCTGTGCAGATTATTTAGGCATCCCTTTGTGCCTGTCTGTTTTTTGGCAATTTCCTAGAAAACTGGGGTTTTAAATTTATGTTGTGACCTATATTTGTACTTGCAAATAATTGACAGATAACTGACGGTATAGCGATATAATACGAGTATCATTTTAAGAACATAAATTGACAGTGTGATTGACACTAAGCACTTTATTGTATACCTATGGCTCTAGAAATAAATATACGTACACACAAATTCAAACTTATGTACGTACTACAATCACATTATGTCTCCAAGTAGTAGTTATACAACCAAACTTATGGCAATAAGATTATGAAGTTTCGCTTACAGATTAAGTGTTAGTTACTGAGAAACATGGTTAAAGAATTTATCAAAGTACTTTTCAGGCATCAATGTAAGATATTTTACAGTCTAACACCAATATTTCAAATTGCACAAGGACATAATCGTAGCGCAGCAATAGCCAGCTGCAATTACGAATAAAGTACAATATTCATAATAATAAAATACAATAATCTGGAAGGTAAATTAAAATTATTGCCGTAAGCGCTGAGTTCTATGATTTGAATGTCACAGTAATTCTTTTAAATTACAAGCCAGTATTAGGGCAGGAAACTGCAATAGTGATTTTGCATAAACGACTGCTCGACGGGTTCAATTAAAATTGTAATTAATTGCTTTGCTCAGAGCACTGACAGGTTCACGGTGAACATCATTTACTTTTATATTTATGCGAATCCACTTGACAGGTGAGGAACGATGCTCATCTTTTTCTAATACTCGTCCACTTTATTCACATCACCTCGAATAGTTTGTGCATATTAAAGTGAATAATTATACTGTTAAGCATTTTAGATTGACTTCGTGGTTTAGAGTTTAGAGCTAAGTTAACTTTAGGTAGATGGTTTAGTTATTTTGTAGCACCGTGCTAACTCTTTGATATAAATACCTTAGTAAAAAAACAACATTATTCCAGAAAATCATGTTTTGAGATTTCCAATTAGTAAATAAAGCAAAAGTATTCTCAATTATTGTATGTATATCCAAACGGGTAATGTGTGTCAAACTTGTCAAAGCCATAAATACTTCGTATAATATTGACATAACTGTGATTGGTTAATCGCGGGATATTCAGCAAATGTATGGAGATAACTCCGTAAGTTAGCTACTTATCGAACTCGTTTGGAACTTCAGCGAATTTATCTTACTTTGGCATATGCATGTAAACGACATTAAATATACGTTGGCTCCGATGTATACTTACTCGGGAAGTTTGCCAGACCTTGACGACTGTAAACTTAAGATTTTGTTTTTCTTTGGTTATTACCTAACATACCTAATATTATAAAATTATAATACATAGAAAAGAGACTTCTGAAAATGTTTTATCTACAGAGAGCTAACATGAAATTATATTTAATAAATTTAAAATAATTGAGCGCCAAATCTTAAGTTGTCGTGCTATACGACGGACAAGCATGGTTACCAATGTTTATTTTGCTGCCATTTTTAAATGTGAATGTGTGTACACAATTTTAATTATACAACGAAATGGTCTTTTTTGACCTTTACGAGGTAGTCTGCAAAACGTTTGCCTAACAATAAATGTTAGCCATATATCACAGAACCAATATTTTGAAAATGGTTATTGATTGTTAAAAAAAATTTGTAAAGGCAGTTTGGTGCGAGAGTTGGTGTAATTTTTGCTAAAAAATAAAATTGGATTTTGCGTCCTTTGTGCGTCATAAAAGTAATATTTTGATGCCTAATCTGTGCCTGATGGTATTTGTGTGTAGAGGAGAATGACTCGGTATTTTGAAGGACTCTTACCTAGTGGTTACAAGCGTCTCTATTGAGAGGTCCTTGTTTGATTCCCAGGTCCCGAGTAGTGTTATTGCAATTCATAAGGAGTGTGAGTTTGATTCAGACATTCTAAACGGTGATTTTGTTAAATTGTAAAAACAAAGCAGTCTTCAAACTGTCAAAACAATGTATCTGTAGGCGATATTCTCAAATAGACTACGTATTTGTGTAAAAAATCTTAACAAAACTTCTTACATAAATAGTCCGAGTATAAGTTCACAAAGTAAAAATATTTTTCTAAAATCTCTTATTTTAGTTACCTAAGTAAAATAATAAAATTTACAAAACTAATTACAAACAATAACGTTGATCTGTAAGTAGAAACAAGTTACGAAACTGCGGAAGCTGTAACAGTCAACTGTAAGAAACGGGTTGGCATCGCAACGAGTGATTTAGATGAACCAAGCTACCTTTTAGCTAACTTGTTTGCCGTGTGACCTTTAAAACTGGTGGAGGTTTATAAAATAAAGCTGATTATTTTAACTAGAATTGTTGAAGCTAGTAAATAAATCTAGACTGGATCTTGGTGTTAATTTAATGTATTTGTAGCTAACGGATTTTTAGTAATAGTAGATAATTAGTCTGTTCTAAAAACTTCTGATGAGAATGGATCAGCAAAATGGAAAAATTGAGTGCGTTTTATTTTATTATTTGAATACTTTAACCTAAAATTATAATTTTAAATTACTATATAATTATGTTTTTCATTTATAATTTAAAAAATGCTAGTCAAACAATAATTATTGTTGGAATAAGTGGCAACATATAAAGTTGAATCCTTCTTAATAAATATGATCTTTGAATGAGTTGCTAATTTTCTTCAGTGAGTTACCATTTGAAGTTAACCTGAAACGGATTTGTTTACTCTTTCAGTAGATAATTTTGGAACACACAATAATATTATTATTAGAAATGGCAATTGTCGTATGAGAGACATCCAGAGCTTTTGTAAATAGATTTAGCATAATTAAGTAACTGAAAATTAAAATGCAACTTTCTAAAATATCTACAGAAAAATAATATTGATTATGGCAACATAGAGGTAGGTAAACTATTCTTCCGTAATCTTATTCCAGTCGAGTCGTGTTGAAAACTAAAGTGACCTTTAGCCATTAATATGAAATGCATTGCCTTCATTTATTATCATTCTGAGTTTTAACTGCACCATATTTCACTGGGATTTTGTCCTACTTTTGGTGATCTGGTTTTAACCGACTTTCATTTCTGAGTCTGAGCGAAATCTCATTTTTGAAAAGGGTTTTAGGGTGGATTACAGTTCTTCATGAAATGAGTTTATGGCTGCACACTTTAATCGCGGTTGATATATTACCTACTAGCTGCTGCCCGCAGCTTCACCCGCGTGGACCCTAATTCTTTTTCTCAAATAAAAGTAGCCTTAGTTCCTCCTTATAACACCAACTATCTGCCAGTGAAAGTCAAGTCAAAATCGGTCAAGCCGCTTCGGAGAGTAGCCGGGACAAACAGACAGTTAGAACATTTTTTTTATTTTTATTTTTTTATAATTACCTTTAAACTAAAAGCATTTTGTAAAAAAGCTGTTATTTTGACATTACAAATAGACACTTAAGTTTTATTTATTTGTATAGATTTTGTCTGGCGTCGTTATCATTTTATCATAAATTATAATGATGTACCTGCACATACTAGGTAGGTACACATAATTTAAAACTAAGTTCAGAAGCAAATGTTTTAATAAAGCGTACCTATGCGAGACATTCCTTACACTGTACCGACGGTTGCAATAATACCCTCTTTTCTGAGTTATTGGTATGCATAAGGTATACCCAATTAATGTACGTGTCTCCCTACATGTCCTGAGAATCCATTGACACAATGTCTATAACCATTATTTAGAATTCTCGGAAAATAAGAGACAATTTAAGTTTTCTTGCACAGAATAATAGAAGCAATTTTTATATTGTACTTGTACCGCTCACCCTTTTGACCCGCCGTAAATAGATACTCTATACAATACCTATCTAAACATAGAAGGAAAATCTCTCACAAAGAATATGTTATCCACATAAGTATGAAAAGACTTTGTATCGTTCACAATAGGTCGGGATTGATCGGGTCCCTTCGGACGAGCATTTTATCAGCCCGTGGCAGTTGAGGGGCATCCGTTGTCCCGCGTTCACATAAATAGGACTTGAGAGGTTCCAAGGATTAACCTGGGAAGGTACTAATAGCTTCGGCCTATCAGAGAAAATATTTTTGGGTCTTTGTTTTGGTTTCCTTTTCCTCAAGACTTCATTATTTATGATGCTCGACGAAGCACTAAATAATGTAACGTAGAATTTTGCCAGTATCTCAATTGTGGGATTGTATTTAACTCGAACGTATTTTCTGTTTTGCAATATTGGCCAAGGAACTCTATAAAGCTATTAACATTACTCTGCTAGTTATTTCCTTTATAACAAATGAGCTTCAAATATACTTTTTACTAAGTTTTATTTGTGTATACCTACGTTAAATTCACAAACTATGGGAATCATGTAGAGGTGGGCCGTCCATCTGTTTGCCAGCCTGAAACATAAGCCAACGTATACGCCCACAAGAAAAATATCAACAAGAAACCAATATCATTCCAGCTGAGTAGATACTTAAGGAAAAATCTCAAGAAAGAAAAGACGAGTGCTACTAAAACTGTTCAGTAATTCGGCAACACTGTTCAATAAGACGCTGACATCACACAATAGATGTACCATCAATTTTGTTCAGTAAATCGTTCAATCTTGTATAAAATTCATGGGGTGTAGCAGCGAGGAGAATGATAAATAAGGCAGAGGCTCGGCCGAATATTCTCATTTACTACGTGACTTGTTTAGAGAAAACATCCCTTAGATATGAGTATCGCGATGGATGGCAATGCTGGAATGTTATCTATCACACGCTGTTATCAGTTGTGTGGTTGTGAGGTTTTAAAATGGCGGTAACGGGAAACGTGATGTTTTCTGAAAAGTAGTTTAGTGCTGTCAGATTTTGATTTTCCCGGAATGCAATATAGAATGGAATGAAGGTACCTATTATGTCACCATGTCCTATGTTGGCTTCTGGCATAAAATAGGTATAGAAATTTGAATTCAGCTGAACATGTCTGAACTTCTAAAGTCTTCACCCACTATCACGAAAATAAAGAGGCAGACGGCATATATATAGTCCTTTTCTTTTTCAAGAACTACAAGGGGTCTGGTTGTACGTTGTTTTATAGACTACATTTTTATAGAATTTCGTTTCACATATTTTTTTTCTTATATTATCATTTCATAGAATAATCAATTCGCAGATTATATACTTATTTTTTTTTAAATCATTGATTTTTGTTACCTAGAAAATTTTATGTTTATTTATTCACATCATAGAATGACAAATCAAATATTCTTTTTCCTCATATTGTTTAGTTTATATAAAACATATAACAAAGAAAAACATTTCATCGAGTTTCACTTTCTAAACGATTCAATTCATACATATAAAAGCAATCGGGAAAAATATAAAATTGTAATTTATCCTAATTTTGGTACTGCGACCAATTTCGGCTCGCGTATTCACACGGTCGCATTCAGGCGGTCACAGTTCTAACCTAACCTAACCTTATTGGTCGGAGTGCCCTAATTTTATTTTGATACTGCGACCAATTTCGGTATAGCGCTCACCGGCTGCTGCAGCGGCACCGCTCGCTTCGCTCGCCCGGCTCGCGCGTAGTTGGTCACAGTTCTAACCTAACCTAACCTAATTGGTCGAAGTGCCCTAATTTTGATACTGCGACCATTTCGACGTAGCGCTCGCCGGCCGTTGCCGCGGCACCGCTCGTTTTCGCTCGTTCGGCTCGCGCGTAGTTGCTCACAGTTCTAAGCTAACCTAATTAGTCGGAGTGCCCTAATAGTTATATTACTAGATTATTATAAAAATATGATTAGTAAAAATAATTAAATTAAAAACAGTTGATTGTGAACATGTGGTTTTTTTTTCCCTGTAAGAAGCATGCATACAAGCATTCACCATGCATGAAGCAAGAATGCAGCATTCAAGCAAGCATGCAAGCAAGCATGCAGCATACAAGCGAGCATGCAACATGCAGCAGGCATGGTTTCTGTCACGGCTCCGGCGCTGCGGGGCTCCGGCGGTCCCACGCGAGCTTATCGTCGCAGATGGTTTAACGCTCACCACCGCAGTTTCGTCTTGCCGGCCAGCCTCAGCCGCGGCGGCGGGTGTTACAACAACCTGCTCCTCAACTCGGGGGCCGCCTCGCCCCTCCGCGCCAACGCGATTTTAAATTACGCATACAAGACTATGTGGAGTCGGATTTACAGCGATTCGTTTATGTCACTAAAACCTAATTTTTAGCAAATGTTTTAGGACTAACAATGAACATTCGGAATAATACACATTATATAATACAATACTTAGGACATAATAATATAACTAAATACTATGACTTTATAATGAATAATATGATTAATTTATTATAGTACCTACTCAATATTATGACAGAATAGTTTTAGAAGTAAAGATAATTATGTAAAACAAAATTTCTAATTTTTGAACATTATGGTTACTGAGGTTAATACCAAACATGTTATGGATAATGATTTTCGGACAAACAATATTCGTTAAAAAGTAATTCTACTGTTTGAAACATTTGTTCATTAAAAAAAAAGCATTATAAAATTCATTGAATTGTGTTTATGTGAAATATGTTTCATCATCTGCCTAGCCTTTTCCCAACCATGTTGGGGTCGGCTTCCAGTCTAACCGGATGCAGCTGAATATCAGTATTTTACATGGAGCGACTGCCTATCTGACGTCCACAACCCAGTAACTGGGTAATACGGATACCCCTTGGCAAGACTGGTTGCCAGACTTTCGGGCTTCTGACGACCCGTAACGACTGTCAAAGATCCACAAATGACAGCCGGGACCAACGGTTTAACGTGCTTTCCGAGGCACGGAGGAGTCTCGATATGTAAAGATGGTCACCCATCCACGAACCAACCCCGGAAAGCGTAGCTTAACCTGATGAATCGACCCAAGCGGCTGTTATTACTTAGCCACGAGCTCCTCCAGTTTATGTGAAATATGTTTCATTCAAGTAAATAGTCGTTAAAACAATAATATTCGAAATAAAAATACAAGGACCAAATATTATATGAAACATTTTCTGCGAAACGAAATTCTATGAAATTTCTGTCTGCGAAACAATGGAACACCATTCCAATCTCCATTCGAACTTCAATAACGTGTTTGACGTTTGTGTCAAAAATATTCGTTATTGTAACTACGAACATTTTGTCTCATAAATAATATCAGTTGTTATTGTCGAGAAAATAGAAGAAACCAACAAGAATACAAAACTCAAGTGAAAACTCGGAACAAGATTTTCGATAGATATGATGCACAATATTTCTTGTAGTCAAGAAAACACAATAGTTATGTCACGGTTCATTGCTTCGACAACAATGTAGGAATACTATAGAACTAGGTATATTTGAAGAATCCAGAACTGTGTTATGTATCTACCTATGGATTCTATCTTTGAAGGGAAGGTTTCACAGAAAGTCAAGGATTTGTTTATTCAGGTGAGTGGGTCTAAGGAATCTTTGTTGACTTGGACATTATCAAAAGACAGTTTAAGGAGACGATCCTGGAAATGACCATTGCTTTTTTAACTATTTCGATTTAATGTAGTTCTTTATGATGACTAATTCCCGTTTTTACTACCATTTGACCGTTGACCCCAAGAAATATATCCTCAACCAAGATATTTTTTCGTTTAGATATCGATGCCCATTATGTCTGCGGAGTTTCGTTAAGTACCTTATTTAAGTTGACCCTGTATATACAAATATAGCCAATATAAGCTAAGCTATAAACTTTATTTCCGGGTGTCAACTAATGTGGGTATATCGTCGACATCTTCGTACATCGAAGACACTTTAATTCCTTTCTGAAACATTTAATTTTGTTCTAGATATATGAACACTGAATTACATTTATAAATACAGAAATTTTACATTGGGTGACACAATGCGGTCTTATCGCTAAAAGCTTATCGTTCACATCGTTATGAAGTAGAAACATCAACAAATTATGTATACTTACAACAATTTATCTCACAAAAAGCATCCTTAATAATATCCCACATTAATTACACGTTTCTTTCTTTTCTGTGGCCAATACGTTCGTCACGGGAGCTGTTGGCATAGTGCCTCGAACGATACCGGACGCCCGGCTAACATCCGTTTCCTGAAAATGGCAGGCAGTGCAAACGGTTCACTCTTATTGTTTTTGTCTCAACAAAAAACGGTCCTAAGCGGTGATTAAGAAAGAAATTCTATTTGTATAAGGTTTTTGAATTAACTACTTAGCTTTTATTTGGATAAAGTTCGGGAATGATGCAATTAGCTCTAAGTACAGGTACCTGACTAGAACTGAAATTAAATAGACGTTTTGTGTAGTTAGATTCCTTATGGTAGGATAGGACGTACTCAGGCTAGGTAAAGCGACGATCTTCGCAGGGTGGCTGGTAGCAACTAGATGAGAGTTGCCGAGAATCGAGTTGAATGGCGTGCAATTGGAGAGGCCTATGTCCAGCAGTGGACTGCTATAGGCTTATGATGATGAGATTCCTTATGAGGAACACGATAACATGATGCATCATGTATCATGTTTTCGGGAAATTGAGTAAAAGATCCTCAAAAAACCCGTGACCAACATAACTGAAAATAAGCAAAATTTTTTTTTTCTTCATAGTTTGTGAAGTTTTTCTAGTTTACTTTATTCGACCTTGTATTTTCCACCATTAAACTTAACTTGAAGAAATGTTAGCCACAGTTCCCATTCGGTAGTCGATCTACGTTTCGCCTGAATCTTTGGATATGGACGAGGCAACGTTGGTGCGCTTAATTAGTTGCCTTAAGCTCAGCTTTAAGTGTAAGTCAATAGCAAATAAAAAGCTAATTAGGCTCGACTTGGAATTCAAACCTAAGGCCATTGAGGGCGTGCGACCCGATTTAAGTTTACTGTAGGCTACATCGTAACTTGTGAAAAAAGAAAGGAATCTTGAAGGTCGTCTGGGCCCCATAAACATCTATTTGAGTTAACTTTATACTATCTAACTATGAAAATAGGATGGAATAAATGAGGTACTATAAAATGAACCAAACCGAACAATTCCACCATCCGTCAACAACCCCGACATAATAGGAACGCAAATAAAATAAATAGCCCTATTATGAAATCCAAATAGAGGAACATAATAGAAAATTAACCAGCTACACTGAAAACAAATCAAGAAATATATTCGTGTACAAATTAGTTTTAGAATAGACTCAATTTCAAACTGTTAACGCAAACAGGGCATTAAATTGAAACAAAACCGTGCTGGGGCGACCCTAGAATGTGTGGGAGCGCGAACACATGGCGGCTTAGGCGCGCGATTTTTTAATGCGATTGTCTAGCTTGTATCAATCTATAGTTCATTAGTTACATTGTAAATGTATATGAAAGCAGCTGTAGTAAAAACGGCCATAATCAGTTTTTCAGGTAGGAGTGAACAGACATTCTTTTGCAAACTAAATGTAAAGAAGTAAATGATCGAATACCAAGAATTAGGATACTTGTGTTATGTGGTTGCTACCTTAGCAGTATTTACCTGCTGTAGTTATGATACGTTACTAAGACAAAATTTGCCAAAGAAAGAATTGTCGCCAAAATTTTCTTCACTGTACTGAATTTCACCCACCATTTGCCTTATTTTAGCTGCAAACATGACATCAGATGAATATATTTAATATTTTCCCGGTACTTTTTATCAAGTTACTGATGAATATGTCTACCATTTGGAATATACCTAGACAGGTTGTTCTAAATACAATATACCTGCCTGTTTATAGATAAATACACTAACACACATCATAATCTCTACGTACACAACCGACCTAGAGTATTAATTACCTAGTTTATACAGATCCTGGCAAATTGCCGTCGGCAAATTGGAATTAAGTAAAAACATTGTTGATCATCGTCACTGTGTTGTATCAAAACATTATTACAAATATTACCTACAAATACTTCAATAAAAATCGTGGTGGTTTAGGTTTTTTTTAGGATCAACAATACACTCTATAATTAGTAATGACTAAAAACTGTTGATTTGCGAGAATATTTAAGGACACACAAAAAAATTTACTAGTGTAAAAAAACTGAAACCACGTTCTTAATTCAGGAGGCGTATCAAACATTATTTGTCACAGCAGCATGGTGTTTATTTAAATCTAGTGAGTCACAAAACTAAATGTAGTTGCCAATAGTTAATCCCAAGGTGTGGGACCCCTCAGCTGCGCAAACAACCAAACTACCTAACATGTACAGTCCTTAGGACTTACATATATCTCCATAAGATTATCGCGCCCTCGATCGCATCTAATCTAACAGTGTGCAGCCGTCGTAAGTTCATTCAACCTCAATTCGTCGCAGTTTTTTGCTAATAGGAATTAAATCATAAACGTCGGATGGTTAAACACGGCATTTTTCTTCGGGCTCTGATCATCATTCAATGTCAGGTTATAATGAGCCAGGACTCGGTTGCGTAGAGACGATATACATAAATCAGGGGGAAATTATTCACTCACGCCTCTCTACTTACTTCGATGTATGTTGACGTGTCCTATATGGTTATCATATGCGTTTAGTTGCATAGTGTACTATCTCAGTAGGTATTGATTTAGTGCAGCAATGTCGGTTATTGTTCGTATAAGTATTTTGTTTTGAATTCCTTGGAACAACAGTAGTGTCTGATATAATTAATATGATCATATGAATCATCAATGCTTTAGTATAATATAATACCATATAATAATACCAAAAATGAGGAGCTCGTGACTAAGTAATAACAGCCGCACGGGTCGATTCATCAGGTTAAGCTACGCTTACCGGGGTTGGTCCGTGAATGGGTGACCATCTTTACATATCGAGACTCCTCCGTGCCTCGGAAAGCACGTTAAGCCGTTGGTCCCGGCTGTCATTTATGGATCTTTGACAGTCGTTACGGGTCGTCAGAAGCCCGAAAGTCGGACAACCAGTCTTGCCAAGGGGTATCGTATTTCCCAGTTACTGGGTTGTGGAGGTCAGATAGGCAGTCGCTCCTTGTAAAATACTCTACTTGTAAATCCGGTTAGACTGGAAGCCGACCCCAAAATGATTGGGAAAAGGCTAGGCAGATGATGATATAATACCAATTTCTTCGAAATAAACTTGTAATTTTTTATTTACAGTATGAGTGTTTAACACAGAAATTTAATTAAACCTCTCTGCACGTAAGTGCCTGTTATTTAATTTATCTCCAATACTGCATATGGTAGCCAAGAGTTTTTGCAACAGCATTATATGCTAATATAATCAACCGTTTACCCACATGCCCGTTAAACAAGTACATTGAGGCAGATATTAAAATAATTGCCACAAAAGTATTAAAAATGTAAATAAGCATACAAGCCGGTAAGATAATTAAAGTCAGTTACCATATACATTGATTCATAAATACAAAATTATGGTGTTCATACTTTAATTGAGTTTAATTCGTACATTAAGATGAACGTAATTACTGCAATTGCTGGGAAAAATAATAAGGAATATTAAATAAAAATGAGACCATATCCTCTTAACTATGGTTAATGATAAAGTGACCACCACATCGGGAGTACCTACGCAAGGAGGATTAAAAACGTTGACATGAAACTTAAAACCGCCAAGTTAAACTGATAAACAGGTTTGGAATAAATTAAATAAACCATTGGACTTTTATATGAAAGAATAACAAATAATGTCATTGATCACAGCCACAAATCTTATAACAAAGCAATCTTTACGACATTGACTGTTCTAAATGTCGTAAGCTCAAAAAATATTGATTAAACTCATAAATAAAAGTGATCCGTAAAAACCGTACCCCGTAATTTGGAAACACCGAAAGCGTTCGGGCGAATGGTTTTTAAAAAGGCATCGCAACTAATATTTTTACCTACACCATCTTAATTGTTGGCCGATCGATGGCTTAAGCTGTAGCGATTTAATCTCGGATCGGTCGCGTTATTCTGCAACACTTTTTTTTTCGTACTCCTTCAAACTTTATGGCGATAATCAAAGATCTGACCCGAGTTTTGTTTAGTTTTTTTTTGGTGATTTGGGAGGAATTCGTAATGAGTTTTGTTATATTTCACTATAAAAGTTTTTGTAAGACTGTAATAATTTGTCTGAGTAATTTTGTTATAATAATTTAGAGAGGATTCCAAGTAATTATTTCGGCGAAGAAAGAGTAATCTGGAGAAATAATTACTTGGGTCTCATGTGATATGTAGGAGCTGTCATTTATAACCATTTGTCTTTTATGTTGGACGTAATATTAATTATACCCAGTTGATTATTCAAAGAGAATTATTATGACAAAACTTTAAAATAAACCTACTTTATAATAATCATTTTGAGTCCTTTCACAAAATTTTATTGTTCTATTATTTCAATTGTATAAATCATATTGATACCGACTTCGTATTATCTGTGCCTTTCTCCAGTAATGTAATCGTTTGTTAAACGCTAAATATGACTGATATTGTGAAATCGGCAGTTGTTGGAAAAAATTTACCCGTGTGAAAATACTTACCTTTCCATATTATTTCAGAATAGTCCATGGATGTAAGCCCGGAGTCGGCGCCGCCCGCGGCCGCCCCGCACTGTTATTACACCTTTATAGCTCCCGAGGTAAGCCACTTCTGCAATTGATTTTTATCGTGACGACATTATTACTAAACTAACTTGATAAAAAACATACTCCCAAACAATATTTTTTTTTTTAATTTAAAAAAAATCTATTATCTATAGACTAAACTAATATTTATCAACAAATCGCTCCGACCTGAATGAAATCCTTTGTTAGTACAGACGCCAGCACATCAAGCTACCCGAACCTGTCAAACTTTCCCAATCAACCTTGAACCTAATGCTTTAGCGATAAAGTTTAAAACCTACTAAAGAAATTTGACAGATTTTAGTAGCTTGATGTGCTGGTGACTGTACAACGAATATTTAGTTTTTAGGAACCAAATAGAAAAGTTAAAAATATGAATGTCATCATCTGATTAGAAACCAAAAATGCTCCAGGCACTCAGGAATAGAAGAAGACGACATACATGCAGTGGTTTTGCATTCGAATTGTGTTGTTACAATGTTTGCACCAAATGTTTTGCATACCATCTGTAACTGTAAACAATAGTTGCAACATTTCATAAGTTGTAACACATTGCTCCCTTAATCAACAGGGTCACAACTCGTAACAAAAAAGGAACATTTCTTGATAACAAAACAAGTAAGTTTTGATGAAACCATTTTACGTCTTCAGAGGTCCCGACATCTCTATCTAGTAAAGGTTCTTGCATAATTCAAAGTTCAACCGAAAAACTTGTGTCGAACTGTCGAAGTAGGATAATCTGGTGGATCGGTGGCAGACGAGACCAGACGTTCCGCACAGAAATTTATGCGTTAACTTTTGCACATCACTTTTTCTTATCGCCAAGTTTGTTTGAGCCAGTAATCTGTGCTCTTTAGTGGCGTTTCAAACCGTTAAATCCTCTTATTTGAATCGAATACCCTGTGAATATTCATAGACTGCATCCACACACGCAGTAACTTCGCTATTGAATATCTTTAAGGGCTCCAACTGACGGCATTTGTTTTACGATCCAAACTATTAGCTACCGTTCGGGAAGCATTATTCTACAGCATCGCCATCCGCTGACATAAAATGAAGAAATTATTGCTCGCAAAATTATATTGAAAAATATAAATTACTCACATTCTGGCAAAACGAAAATTAAGAGGTGTCTAGCGAATACTGCCATTATATTTTATGCTTGCAAGTTTATAGTGGAGTATAATTGGTATAAAATATTAACGATATGGCCACTTAATGCCAATATGTATTCATTGGTGATCAGATAAGATTACTTTAGCGTTCCTAGGATGTTTAACAGTAGTATAATCCCCGTTTACAAGCTTGCAGCATGCAAGCGCCGTGGGTGGCGTTTACTCAGTCTGCGCTTATCGAAGCACGCTCTTAATGACAGCTATTCGGTAATGGGCTCACGACTACAGCAAGGATGTACTTTTATGATAATTAGTACGATCCAATATTTATTCGAGCGGCTTTATAGGCCGCCCTTTTATCTCGTTGTTTATTAGTATTGCCCCTGCACCCAATCTGGCTTATTCAATGCTAATTACTTATGCTTCATTTGGCTTTAAATTTTTGGTAGTGATTATTACGTCTTTTAATAATAACCTGTTTATAAATGAGCAGTAGTCGTCGTAGTCATTAATTGAAGGATGGTGATTGTTTTTGTTCGTAATCGCTCAATCTTTTGTTTCTCAGAAAGATAATTGTGTAAAGATGTAGGGAGAATAAGCGATAATAACGTGAGAAATAGTAACAAAGCTCCGAGCGATACACTTAGTCTAATGTTTGCTATAACTACCGAAACATGTTACATCGTTCCGTCATTACTCGTAATCGCGGTAATTTTTCACACATTTTTTTACCACGCAACACCGAACACATTTAGACCGTAATTCATTTCCATCGTGCATCAGAAAAAAATGATTGATGCTACACAAGTAAGTTTTTACTCAAAATTGCGACATATTCTCAAAGTCATTAAATAAAGTTCCAGCAAAAAAATCAATAATCGAGCTTGTCTCATATAGATGGTATTATAAAAAATGTAATAATGTATAGTAGAGTAGAAAAAACACATTAGCATCTTAATAATCTTGGCTGACATGTTAAGGCAAGAAACATAAATTAAGGCGTTTGTTTGGCAATACCTGACCATTATGTAATCTACTAATAACATTAAAGCTTATATTAGAGTTGAATTAATCAAAAGCGGTAGTTTTTAATCTTTTATTAGGGGTCCTCTTTTTTATTCTCAAAAAGAATTT
This sequence comes from Lithophane leautieri, assembly GCA_949152455.1. Lineage (NCBI taxonomy): Eukaryota > Metazoa > Arthropoda > Insecta > Lepidoptera > Noctuidae > Lithophane > Lithophane leautieri. The sequence goes on along the minus strand of OX424471.1, from coordinate 14,932,663 downwards.
CTTGTCATTTGATGTAATTGTACTTTCGATTGTAACAATAAAATTAGTAAATCACGACATTATTGTATTGTATTAATTACCAAAGAAAATCAGGGCGTGATAATAAAGTTAAACGAAAAATGAAGAAGCAAGTGAAAGCATTAGAAACACTTAACTTTGTGTTAAATACTTATGACCTCCTTCACCACCTCCAGATTTAGGGTTATTTTGTGTGGCTAATTTTTTCGATTCAGACAAATTCTATTTCACTACTTCATTTAAAAAAAACCATGTAAATAATGCCTAACTGGTTTTGTTCATGGTAAGGAATCATTGAATTAAAAAGATTCTCACTTGTCCAGTTTCGTTGCTATTTTTTTTTTCTCAACGTTTTTTTTATTAAAAGCCAGTAGGCATTTTGTGAAGGAACCAGTTACAAAAATACCAAGTCGGTTATGTCAGATTATCGATGAGTTTTTAACTAATAAAAAGTGTATCATCTTACTAATCGTGTTTTTTGTTTTAGCCAATAAACGACGTTTTTTTTCTTTCTACAAAGAAGACCTAAAACAAAAAAATATATGTAAGGAAACTAAGTAATGAACATATTAAATTTACAAACATTATTCATGCAAACTACTACAGATTGAAATTCTACTTTAATTAAACCCATCGCAGAATTGAGATACTAAGCAAATTGAATTCAGTCGTCCACCAAAGCACTAGAATGGAAATATATGTGCTATAAATCACAAGTAAAAAGATAATAAACATTTCATTGTTACCGGCTGACGGTCCAGACATACCGTATTTCATAGAGATTTCATTCGAGCATAAATTTTGTCCACATTGTTCAGTAATTATGCTTAGAAATACATTTGATATTACACTCTCTGTTTGTTCTTCTTTTCAGGGTAGTTTTTTATCATAAATCATGTGAGCTAATCTTATATTTAGCGCACTTCTGAGAAATGTATAGTTATAAACAGTTCTGTGTACAAACTATGCCGCTTTTGTGTTATTATTAAACTTTTCTATTTGCAGCGAAGTTTATTGTTGATACTAGCTTTTATTTTTGAAGTGAAACCTTCTTACTCTTTCTAAATAGTGAACGAAACTGAACCTTCATGCACGCTCGGGTCGGTGAATCGGGTATACTCGGCTCCATTTGGTCGGCGGCGCTGAATTGCGAATACTCGGCGTTGAATCGCATGAACTCGGCCATTATAAGTTTTCTCTTCATAAGCACACACCCTCGATTTTTTTTATTCTTCCTCGACCCATTACGAATTACTCACCATAGCTACTCTTTTAAATACCAAATTAATATGTCAATGAGCCTAATTCAACATTGAGTATATTATTATGGATTAAAGCTAAACCACAATATTGATGTCATTTCCGCTAATTCCAAATCAACCTCATTTTATAATTCAGGAACTGTCTATACAATTGATTTAGCGGTAACACTATTTTCAGTTTAATTTTCGAATTGTTTTTGTGCTTATTAAATTAAATATTGTTTTGATTATTTGATTATTGACTTCCTATATACAAACAACAACAATTAAATGTAATGTTTAAATTGTCGTTTAGTAGAATTTAGTTAATTGTATGTAGGTACTTATATCAAAGTATTGACAAGATCGCACCCAATTTCCTATTGATAGCTCATTGCCTCCGAACAGTTTGAACTACATGCTCTATGTGAATGTCACCCATCTCCCGACCGCAAGGATTACACAAATCTCCGCTTACACGTATAATCACTCGTATGTTAAGGTAGTAGAGTTTATTCTGGCTTGACGGAAATATAATGGTATTTGCATAAGAGCACCTAGATCGCACTTCCAAGCGGTCAGCTGGGAGCGATGGCTAATTAAGAACCTAACCTCAGAGGCTTGGTGGCCTTAGGTCCGCTAAATGTGAACTAAGTGAGCTTCTGAGCTTGTCTTCCAAAGCATTAGTGAGGTACCTACTACGTACTTGGTATTTACATTCGGTATAGACGCGCAATGAAGCGTTTCGACGTTCAACGATAAATTTTGCATGAATTGAATTGCAAATAGTTGTTAAGTTTACAGTTTCGTATTGATATGCGGGACACTGTCTGTGTGTGTTTGAAGATTTATGATTCGATAATTTGTAGGTAGTGCATCTCTCCGGTATGTTTGTGTACCTAGAGGAAGTAAATTATAGTTGAGCCGTGATTTGTAACATGAAATACACTGGCTTTCATAAACTCTCTCTCCGTAATACACTTGTTTAATTTATTTGCGAATATCGTATTTACTACCCTAAAAGCTCTTTTGTTAAAACAGCTTCTATTTTTTTGTATTCGGAACAGAAATGTATAACAATTCATTTTTCTGGTCTGTTTATTCAGTCTCGTTTGTAACCTAGTATTTTGACAGATACAGGCTAAGTCTGCATTAACCTAACATCCACTAGTTTGGGTAATTTTTCAGACAACGTGACGGATTATCATAACAGGCGGCGTCTTTTGGCTGGAATTTTGTATGAATGAACGTTTGAAAGCGTTCTCAAAGAATAGCGTAGCGCATTAATATTCTCAGTATGTGCGGAACATCAGAGAATGTGAGTGTGCCTGCGGATCCCTGGAGACGGCTATTACGTTCAAAAACTGTATTATCTTATTTGAAACTTTGCATGAGAGGAAAATAGTGCTCAAGTAGGTAGATGAAACTTTACGTTTAACTCTTAAATTATGCAGGGCTCTAGTGTATTCACTACGGATACAGTGTTATACTAACACAGCCCAGGCATATGCAAGATTTTATTCCTGCTCAGGGAATCCTGGAGAGGCTATGATCTGCGGCAATATCAGTAGATATGACGAAATTGGGAAACTGACTGATAAATCTGTATAGTCATGAAAAAAAAACAGAAATGGAACAGGCTATTGCATAACAACCTACGAACCGATAAGATGATCTATTTCGAAATTAAATATTTTTCTTGCCCGTGCAATACCTTAAAAATTAGCTCACTACTATGAAATCACTATCTACTATCAAATGAGCTATTTAGGACTTAAGCATCGTCCTACTAACTTCAATTTAATATCCTACTAATCTTACTATCCTACCAATATTATAAATAATATAACTTCAATTTAATATCCTACTAATCTTACTATCCTACCAATCCTACTAATATTATAAATGTGAAAGTTTGTGTGTTTGTGTGTTTATGTGTTTGTGTGTTTGGATGTTTGTTACTCAATCACGCAAAAACGGCTAAATGGATTTGGATGAAATTTGGCAAACAGATAGTTTATGACCTGGATTAACACATAGGATACTTTTTATCTCGATATTCCCACGGGATCGAGACTTACGCGGGTGAAACCGCGGGGCGCAGCTAGTATTATAAATGTAAAAGTTTGTGTGTATGGATGTTTGTTACTCAATCACGCAACAACGGCTCAATGGATTTGGATGAAATTTGGCAAACAGATAGTTCATAACCTGAATTAACACATAGGATACTTTTTATCTCGATATTCTCACGGGATCGAGACTTACGCGGGTGAAACCGCGGGGCGCAGCTAGTTGACAATAAATCGTAAACATAATAAAGTTATTCAATAACTATTTATATTCGACAAAAGTATTATTATATGAAAATGTAATATTTCTTTGCTTTGCAGAGTATAATAGTCTAGTCTTTTTATGTTCATGTTATCCCAACTAATTTTAGTTTTCTCAGCACGTCTTTCATGATAACAAAGTCCAATATAGACGGAGATGGGCACACTGATAGCGTTGTATTATAGGTAGATTTAAAAAGATTATTTGATTTCGTTTTGAAACAGATATAAAAAATGGATTAAGAATGTGATTCGACTAACAATTGACTTGACGTTTGATTTGATGTCATTTTTATAAAGGACTAGCTGCACGCGGTTTCACCCGTGTAAGTCTCGATCCCGTGGGAATATCGGGATAAAAAGTATCCTATGTGTTAATCCAGGTTATAAACTATCTATTTGCCAAATTTCATCCAAATCCATTCAGTCGTTTTTGCGTTATTGAGTAACAAACATCCAAACACACAAACACACAAACTTTCACATTTATAATATTAAGTAGGATAGTAGGATTTATGAATTTATGCTATACTATATCAAGTACTTCTTTTTGTATCAAGAAATAAATGAAGAACTGATACGGAAATGTCGCTGTACTTAACTCGATCCATCGATCCAAAATGTACAGCACAGAAGGCAGCACATTGTACCTTTGTTAGTCAAACAGTACACCAATAACATACAGTATCAAATATTCACAAACAATAATACATTGACATTATATTTTATTACAAAAGGTTCCTCGCCTACACTCAAACTCGACCCAGCTTGTGAGAGAAATGTCTAACCGATGAGTAGAAAATTTTCAAGATACTTTATTACCTCGTAAAACCAACTAGATTATTTATCTTGAAGCACTTTTATTACCGATATCTTTTTTCATGGAAGCTAATTATTACCTACTTCCTTCCTCAAATTAATCGCGTTTATAGATTTAACGAAAATAGCTTTGGAATTCGCTGCTCGTAAAAAAATTGGAAAGAATTTAATAAGCACGGTTGAGAAAAAGTTGTGACAGAATTGATAATTATTTTAATGGGATTTTTAATTTATGGGAGAAGTTAGATTATTAGCTATTGCCTTCCAAAAAAAATATGGGACGACGAAGTTAAAATAAAATAAAAACATTTATGATCAACAGTCTTTGAGGACGCAGATATACCAATACGAATAAGGAAATAAGGTAGTTTATAGAACGATGTGAACATGAAAAAAATGTAGGTACACGCGAAAATGTACCTTGTTCATCCATAAATCAAAAGAACGACATAAAAAATGACATCCACGAATTTGTCTATTTTACTCGAGCAAGTTGCGATGGGAAATAGAGACGTTCTGAAAGTTCCCAACACATAGGTTTTATTTTATTGGCAGATGCCTCCGTGTATCATTGAGGTTTACGATGCACAACCCTCTTTATTTCCGAGTGCAGGCTTGCATTTTATTGTAATAAATTCTCTGGCTGTTTAGAACAAAGCTTCGACTTTGGAAAAACTATTATGAACGATATTTTATGTTCTGTACTAGTTATAATTTGTAGAACTTTTAAATGAGTATGTTTGTTTGGCTTGCTGTGTGATAAAGTCAGACTGAAACAACACTGTTATAATAAATCGACTGAGTTACCTTTGGCACCGATTGGTTTTGACGTCATATGAGCAAAAACTGATCAATAAAGTGAGAAGGCAATCACTTTCAAAGTTTCAATTAAGCCCGCAAATAATTGTTTAATGGTGTGCATGATTTGATTTGATCATAAAAAAAGTATCAGTTAATAATTCCATTTATGAAAACATAATTACTATTACGTTCTGATGATTAATAAACTTTTGAAGAACACTGAATCCGGTAGCGGCCTAATATCGAGTAATAATATCGTTTAACATGAAGAAAAAAGTAAACCCAACAATGAAGACATGAACAACGTCACACTTGAACGTCTCTAAACAGCAAACTTATGTATCACTTGAGTTATAAAACAAATTGCTGAGTTTAAGATTGTAGTGAATAATGACTTGTTGCCCGTCTATCTTGTAACACCATCACACTTGCCAGTTTACCTCAGCTGACCTTACAACTCGCGTATTCTAAGCACTTGATAAATAGCTTCATTCATTGTCAGATCTATAAGGTGTATATTGTCTTCTATTACTTTATTCTGGTGTTTTCTTGGCGCATTAAGTAGTTTTGCTTTGCAATGACAAGTTTTGCTGCAGTTGTTATTACTTTTATCAATAGATTTATGTACCTACTATGGCTTATTATAGGTCGTCTACTGAAAATTTTAATATGAATTTATAACCCTAGGTCCCATCTCCAATTAGGTAATATTCTTCTGGATCATGATTTGTCCTTGATGACTTGGGGGCCGTCTATCTTGTAACACCCATCATATTTGCGAGTTTATCTCGTCTGACCTTACAACTCGCGTATTCTAAGCACTTGATAAATAGCTTAATTCATTGTCAGATTTGGAAGTTTATATTGTCTTCTATTACTTAATTCTGGTGTTTTCTTGGCACATTATCTGGTCTTGATTTGCATTGATAGGTCTTCATATTTATTCCTATTACATTATGAAGTTATCATTGCTGTGTAGGTGAATTGGCTTGCTTTACCTTACATTCAATCAGCAGAAGATAATTTATTCTACAAGATTATAATTCCTCTTTCGATAGTTTTTGGTAGCAATTCAAAACATTTTAATTTTGACGAAATGACTCTTATCAGTTTGGTAAAGATAACACCTATTACCTACATTATTTTAGTTACATTTGTTAATTTATAAAGAAAGCATGATAATATCAAATACAATGTTAATCATTGAATCAATAGCAGTCTGCTACAAGATATGAAGCTTTTTAAATTCGGCCTCATAGCATACCAAACTTATAATTATTTCGTCATGGATAAATTCAATGGTAATTTTATGTAATATTATACAGTTATCAACTAATAATCACAACCCCGGATTTGTCACAAACTTTATAATTGAGTTTTGTCCGATATAACAGCTAATTGGATAAATGTATTGCGGTTCTAGTATTAGTCAATAGTGATTATACATTAGCATTCTGGACTTTAGGTAAATGACGGTTGGTATTGATACTAACTTTAAACGTTAGGATGAAAAATAAAATAAACGAAAATAATGATAAAAGACAATTGTTTCAAAATAATATAATATATATATAAATAATAATAATAATAAAAAGATGTAGATATAGATAGACATGATGACATGGCTCACGTTGATGACGTTCATAAAAGAAACAAAGGTATCAAAATAGCTCCATGTTCAGCTTAAGTGACAAATGGCAAGCAACTCTATCAATAAACAATCCCGTAGAGCGAAGGTTCCTCAATGGCTACCAACTATAGAGCAAAAGGCAATACGTGGGCGTCGCTATGTCAGATGTAGAGATGACCTGGTAAGAGCCACGGGGAGGCGTTGGTAGCAAGAGGCATAGAGTCGCTTGTTTTGGAAATCCATGTCCAGAAGTGGATATCATACTTTTGACAGGTTATGATTAATACTGAAGAATATATCAATTGGAACTCAATGCGCACTTGCGCCGATCTTTCTAGAAAACACAATATTACAAAGAAATATTGACACAGACTGAAAAAATGATCTATATAAAAAGTTACATGTTCATGTTATACACTATAGATACTTTGGAAGAAGACTTCTTTTTGATCAGAAGTAGCATTTTTGCATTTGAATTTGTAGGAGCTTTCGCCTGAATGAGTGTGTCATTTCCACCTTTAATTTTATAATCAAATACAATACCTTTTAGTACTTTGAGTAAACAGTAAAGTGCACGTCTGTACCACTGAAAATCACACCAGTAATGTAGCTTGAAATATCCACTGAGCTGTAAATACATCTCACTGTTGCCGACTGTACCATACCATAATGCAAAATCGGCATACTATAAATTTGCTCACGAAATAGACGTGCGTGCGGGTTCGCTTGCAGTAATAAATAAATTTTATGTGTACGTATGTGTACCTACCTTTGTTTTGGTCACTTAGGGCTTGGGCAGATGACAGACAGTTCTGTTCTACTGTATGAACGGTTTTTGAATAATTTGCAAATTATAATAACACCAAGCAATTGTTGTTCCACCACAGGGCAAAAGTCCTCATGCAAAAAAAGTTTGACCAAAATCTTATTTGGCAAATAAGCCAATGAAGATGACATAATTAAGTATATGTATTTATTGCTATGCCATTTAAAAAATAATTTCTTAATTGTAGAACACTGAAAAGTAAAGTCAAACTCCTTTTGTTGGATAAAATGAGGAACTTTAATCATTGACACAACAAATGGTTTCCCGAAAAACCAATCGTGTGTCCGTTTCCTTATTTATTTGCACAACATAGTTTCAGTTGCGGTTCCACAAAGCTTTGTCCCGAAAGCCAACCTATTTATCTTTTGTTGAAATAAAACTTTAACCTGTGTAAAATCGACTTTTTAGCGGTTTTTATTCTCTAGAGGTAAAATAAATTATATACGGTTATCAATCAATCTGCCTAGCCTTTTCCCAATTGTGTTGGGGTCGGCTTCCAGTCTAACCGGATGCAGCTAAATACCAGTATTTTACATGAAGCGACTGCCTATCTGACCTCCATAACCCAGTAACTGGGTAATACGATACCCCTTGGTAAGACTGGTTGTCAGACTTTCGGGCTTCTGACGACCCGTAACGACTGTCAAAGATCCACGGAATGGCAGCCGGGACCAACGGCTTAACGTGCTTTCCGAGGCACGGAGGAGTCACACGGAGGAGTCTCGGTATGTAAAGATGGTCACCCATCCACCGACCAACCCCGTCAAGCGTAGCTTAACCTGATGGATCGACTCAATGCAGCTGTTATTACATAGCCACGAGCTCTTCCTTTTAAATTATATACGGTTAAATGTGCTGAATTATCGGTGTTCAATAATTACCGGATAATTGAACACCTTTAATTCCGCACATTTAACCACCAAACCCTACCAAACCAAAAATCGCGAAAAAAAATCTGCCGTTCCCTACATGTACGTCCGCATAACTCGTCAAAATATAGGGAACACCTGTTTTTTTTTTCATGATTTCGTGTTTGTTCCGATAGTAAAAGTTGTCCATAATGATGAGTACAATGACCCCTTAAGAGTTTGTTGGTGTTTTACCAATAACCCTGTATAATATTTGTTTATAAACTTCGCTTTTTCATTATATTTAAACAATATAAATAAAGAGTTTATAAGGCTTCTGCCGAGCATTTCAGTCCTGGGTTCGATTCTTATGTCGGGCAAAGTGTATTGTTGGGTTTTTCTATCTAGAATTTCTCAATAGCAGCTCGGAGCAATGATGGCAATTTGCTCGCCCCCTTATGACATGGGACTTAAACATAAGTGGCGAAATGTGCGTCTACTATAATAATAGGTGTGCCTATACCAAACCTAACCTAACCCAACCCTTCGGAGACACCAGGCGTGATGTTATGTATATTATTATCTAAGCAGATATTCAGTGTCATTCTATAAACCACAAAGGGGCCTTAGGTTTGTAATCCCCATAAACAAAACTCCCTTACAAAATAAACATAAGCACTTCAAATACACCGCAAACTAAAGTTCCCCATGAGATTAAAATAATCCGATCCAAAACCACGATGTTACGGAATAATTTCAAAATTTTGTGACCGGAATAACGATTAATTTAAAACAAACTCGCAAAGTTTTTACCACAGAAGTAATGAGAATCGATCGCATCAGTACATTCAGGAGTAATAAAATCCTCTTCATATGATATTCCGTGATACGATGCGATGGAACCGATATTACATTGTTTTGCAATGAAAATAATTTTAGTTTTCCGAGCCGAGCTCACGGGAATATTATTATGAGCCTCCCGACATAAACTACCATGTTAGATTATAAGGTTGTGTTCCACGACCATATTCCTTTGGTATAGAAACCGTTTAATGTCAGTTTTCCTGCCTATAATTGACACTCATTGTTTCTATGCTACATCGCTAGCTGTATTCTTCTCATGGTATTGTAGAGGATTTAGCCTGCATGGCGTTTCCATGCAACCTCCGCAAGCATTTTATAAGTTGATGGCATAATAATATGAGATACTCGAACATTATTCAGAATTAAGAATAAAGAATCCTAAATAATCTACTTCCAACTAATATTATACACGCGAAAGTTTGTGAGGATGGATGGATGTTTGTTACTCTTTCACGCAAAAATTACTGAACGGATTTGGATGAAATTTGACACACAGATAGTTTATAACTTGGAATAACATATAAGATACTTTTTATCCCGATATTCCCACAGGATCGAGACTTATGCGGGTGAAACCACGGGCACTGCTAGTCTTAACTATAATATTATAAATACGAAAGTAATTTTGTTTGTTTGTTACGCTTTCACGCTAAAACGACTGAACAGATTTGAAATTTGGCATATGGGTAGCCCATGCCCTGGATTAGGACATAGGATACTTTTTACCCGATATTCCGATATTCCTACCAGATCGAGACTAATGCGGATGAAACCGTGGGGCGTAGTTAGTAGAAAATAATAGAGACCTCAGCTTGAAGAGCTGACGCTGCGGGTCATCATGTAAATTTTTGTGGATTAATATGATTTAAATAATTATCTGTTTTAATACTGCATTTTTTTATTATTCGCCCCGGTCACAGCAAGCAAAGGTTAGGCAGAACATTCAATATTTTTTGAAGGTTGTATTGCTGATGCTGGTCGGACAATCGGACATAGTCTATAATAAGTCTAGCATATAGGTAATATACCCAGGGCTACATCATAGTTTTCTAACAGACAAGCTTAGTCACCGTTTTTCTGATTATGATTCCTATGAATCAAATACAGGATGATCGGTAGCTATGTTCAACCGTTAGCTCAATGTGAGCGGTTATTATGCAAGTACAGACTGCATAGAAAGTCAACAATAGGTATTTATTACATTATTTTTTAGAGCCAGTGACAGAGTTAAGCAGAAAGAAAAACATATTATTTACTCCATAAAAATATATTGCGAAAAATATTAGTGGTACCATAATATTTAAGTACAAAATAATATTCATTTTAAAAATAATGCAAACTTCTTGCTTCATCGCTTTTGATGCTGATTCTACATCATAAACTTTTGTAAGCTATTTACTAGATCGAATCAGGAAATTATAAATAGGAGTGGAAATATTATTTATCTGTTTATATTTTTATCGGATCGGTGCGGAAACGGCTTTGGCCGTGCAATTGATCATGGTACTTTACACCTGATTAAATACTCAGATATTTACCGTATCTACTGCAAAGGAAATGAGTGAAGCGCTCATTAATATTACTATTTTAAGCTTGTTCAAAGTTTTTATTTAGTATCTAGGTACTAACGTTGGAATTAAATTGTAAAGATCGTGTTTTCTGTTCAATTTTTTTGCTCTCTTCTCTTTGTACTTCTCTCTACATCATTTTCTACTAACGAAACAAAATAATATTTTCATAATGCAATTAAGTACTTACCAACTAAGCGGGAACAGGAACAAAGAAAACTTACTCACATATTCAACAAAAAGTTTGATTCAGTAATCATTATCATTGCCACTTTGTACCTACACATTTTATATTTTAAAGCAATCAATAACATCGTTCGATATATGACAAACATAACGCAGCAGGATAATAATAGTAAACGCAATAATACGAGATCACTTAACGTCATAGATTATATGAAAATAAAACAGATCTAAATTACTTGCATATTCTATACGAGACATGTTTATTAGCCGAACGGTAAGTGCTGAAGGATATTATTGCACATCTTTATTATATCTTAGGATATAAAATTCCAATTGATATATTTATTACTCAATAAATTTTATTTTTCTATTTATATCTTGTGTTTATTTTTGTTATAAATAAAACACAGTCGCGGCTTTTATATTTTTGCGTTTCAATACTTCAGTAATTTTTAAATTAAATACTGAAGTTTTATATTTTATGACTTGCAATGGTAATAATGTAAGTTTTCGTAATTAAAACAGGATGAGAAATTAGTAATAATTATTCAAAAGATAAGCGAATAAAGTTAAATGAAGAATACTAGGTGATATTCATTAATTTAATTAGCTTATGAAGTTGTGTTCTAGCTTATATCCGCAGGGCTCACTATGCACAGCTTCTGCTAGAAAATTACGATTCAAATACACATAGACACCTAGTCATTATGATTATTTCCTTAAATCCATCATCTCAAGTCAATGGGCTATTTTCTTTAATTTCAGCATTCCAATCAAACATATTCCTTGTTGGGTAAATTTTTGACTATCTGTCAGATGTAAATACTCGGTGATAAATATATGCGTACGTACTTTTGTTAACTTTGACATAAGATTAGCCCTAAACGCTTAAACAAGTCAATCGTAAGTTTACACAACGTGGTAACCTGGTGACTACACTAGTACTCAGTCGTGCCCCATACAGAAAACCGTTACCACTTGAAGTATAACCACAGCTACAGCTACTACAGCTAAACTACCAATCAGCAGACTGGATGTGTGGCATTAAACATCCATACCGGAGCCCATTGCGGAGTTAATTAATAATTATACACAAGAACATTTTGTTATACTGTGCAATTACTAAAACCCAGACAATATCAACGATAATTTAGCGCTCCGCAATTAAATCGACACTGCGCTGACTGGAATCGGTAATAAGTGGTCCAGAACGTTCGAGACTATTGTTTATGTAAATAAATCAGAAATCGCTGTCACAAATTACGGAGATTACAGAGTTCGAGAAGCGCATGTGGGCAAAGTGCTGTGAGACAATCCTTAATAGTAGGTCAGGGTGTACCTAGATGTGCCTCAGGCAGACTAGTGCGCTCTCCAGATTGCTTTCTGTACCTAATGGAGACGACGCGTTCTGTGGCTTATGTGTGGCCGTACGAAAGAGGTCGGTATTGTTATATGAAATGTATTCTGTACTGTTGCCTGCCTGTACGTTATTAAGTGTTGAGAGATGTGATTTGGTGTGGTTAGAGTTAGTACGGTTTGTTATTGTAGTGAGTGCTTTATTAGATATACAAAGTTGCAAGAGTGCTATTACAATTTTGTATTATCAAGTGCGGAGTTTAGTGACACATTCATTAAATATTTATTAAAGCATTGATCATATGCTGTACATTGTATCTTTGACGATAGGTAGGCTATTACTGACACGAATGTGAATGCATTTGCGTGCACCACATTAATCTACATTGTAACATAATGTGCCATAGATTACGATGTCTTCAAATAAATCATTTATATTGAAAATCAAACAATTTTATTGGTATGTAATTAAGTAACTTTGTAGGTATTTTAAAGTTGTTAGTTGCGTGGATTTTATAACTTATTACACTTTAAATTGACTCAAGGCAAACAACTGCCAATCCATATCCTGCTGCGAAATCTTAAAATGATTGAAACTACTATAAAATCGTTTACTTCAAAATTTATGAATTAAATATAATGTGAATGTACCTACGTTAAACATTGTAAGCATCGGTTTTCACATATTACACACGACACTTGACTGGCTCAGTTGAAAATTTGTAATAATTTGTAATTGTAATTGAGACAGGACGACATGGTACGGAACATAAAATTTTACGAGTGTTGTCATTCGTTGCACTTTACGATATGAGCTAAAATATTATGCTTTCTTACATTACTAAGAACCCGCGTCTCGTTCACAATGAATTATTTATTTGTCAATTCACATACGAAAATTCATTATGTCCATCCTCTTTGTCTGCCTAACCGGCTGACTGTAAAACTGCATTGAAACTAAGTGAGAAATTGTAAATCTGCAGATACGACTCATAAATACCAACTAAGCGCTTATTTAACTTCAAAGTCTTGAGACCTATAATTTTTGCAGTTTAATGACTCAATTTATTGCATGTGAACACGTTTGTGTGAGGTGATGAATTCTTTTGAAAACGATTTTCACATCCACGTATCTTAATGAATTCATAAATGGATGCGAATCTTTTTAAAAGCACCTTACAATTCTACGAGAAATATTTTGTTTAGACAAAAGATTCACTGCCTCCGCCCTACACACAGGCTGATAAGCCAAACTCTCAGATGTCAAATGCAATATTCTAAGAAAGGGCACTCTATTTTCATATTCCCAAAGCTACTCCCGGGGCGCACCTAACTAACCGTGATAAGAGTCAAAGAAGGGGACTCAAAATCTTCACAAACTAAATCTCCGCCCAGTTTAGAAAGATCCATATCTCCCTCCTGAAACATTCTCATAGTCAATTCAAAATATTTACATAGTCGAAACTTCCGCAGTTCTAGCTTCCCTGGCAACGCAAATATCACTCATATTTCGAAATACACAAAATATTAAAAGCATTCCCGAAATTTAAACGCCAAGTTTTGATACAAGCCAAAATTAAAAACCAATTTTGGGGAAATCAGATTGAATATCGAATGCTATAAACATGAATCGTTATTTTATATGAAACACGTCGGCTACCGAAAGCGAAGTGAAATAAAACTGTAGCGATTACGGTAAATGAGGCAAATCGTTGTTTGTTAAGTGGCATAAGCACTCACAGCGCACTTTACTTAAGTTCTATATTCAAATACTTTTATCCCACTCACGGTACGCTAATGCACTTTTTCGTTGAGGTGGCCAGTAATAACGTAGTCCATTAGTTGTTTCGACCCAAGGAGTCAATGCCGCGTTAGTGCTGCGAACACAACTAACTATCGATTATCGATTCCAAATTCAGACGGAGGATAAAAACAATAGTCTCGTAACGTATTTGAGCCGCAGTGGCAGGAGAAGGTTATATCGATAGATTTGATGTATACGCTATCGACAAACTTAAACAAACATAGCATTCGACGTTCATAAACTTTCTCACAACGGATGAAACGCTTGAAAGTAAAATATTGTGACAACAGTGACATAAGTTTAACATTCAATGTAAACATCGACTTCTCGGAATCAAAACCATCGACTGGGTAATAGAGTTTACTGAGTAGAGAGTAAATAAAATAACAAACGGGCGAGTAGTGTAGGTACATTCGCAATGGTACACGAAGACTGGCTCGTTACCAGCACCGGGTGTTTTATCCATTCTGTTTCTTTCTTTGTACTCTGCTACTTACGAGTACTAGGATACTTGTGTTTAGTTCGTATCGAATTATATACTAAACTTGTTATAAGGTTAAGAGTCTTGAAATTACTGCAGTTATTTTTAGTTCGAATTTTATGGTGATTCGTAAAATGTAATCGGCATTTGAAGGTTGAATTTTATTGCTATATCTAGATTAAAATCCGGCCGTTAATTTACATTAAACACTGAATGGTATCGTAATCCTGTATAAGATATAGATTAAAGCGGCCTCTTTGAAGTACATATTTTTATATACATATATATATTGTATACTTAGTAATTATAGATGCATCTAATGTAATTTAGTCGTAACTTCACGACTCGTAACACGACTTGTAAAGATAAAAAAAACCTTAGTTACTAAACTACTAAGGTTTTTTTATCTTTACAAGTCGTGCATGAAATTTTGAATATTTTATGAATTAGATTATCAATTTTGCTATTAACTAAATCCCTAAAAGTTATGTAAAATAGTTGATTCATTCGTTTATAAAGTTCTATATTAATTAAGAATATACAATGGATTACAATACATTTATTTAAATTAATGTTTATTTATAATAATAAACTGAAAGTGGATTTAATTTTTTTAAATAAAATTATTAAAAATTTAAATATTTTCATATTGACCGAAGCTTTCACATAAGTATATAATAATTGAAATAAGTCATATATTTCATAATTATTATTTCAATGTAAGACATTTGAAATAAGGCTACAAATACGTAAGGTTACATTTTTGAAAATGATACACTTTTTACATCGACCCATGTCTTACATTCCATCGATCAATCTGTACATTGATAGCATACTTGTCATTGCAAATAAACGCCTTGCATACCTGAGTCACGACGCAGAATGACAGAGGGTTAACCCTCCCGTCATTCAAATCGAACAACATAATCAAACCCAAAACCAGTAGCACTTAACTGACAAACACAACAAAATCATCACACGTATTTATCAAGAACACATTCGTTCATATTTCAACGTCCTAAATAAAGATATGTAAAAATGTTTATAATGGCCGCGATAAAAAGTGCCTAAGCCCTTGTCACATGTTCAAGTAGCAGTCTCATGATTTATCATTGCGCCCACTAATTTATTCACCGACCACGGCTCTTACATTATTTTTATACACGAAACCAACGGGTTAATATATTATGTTAATTGGTGTTTGTTAAGTCATATAAATGTAGGTAAAGTTAACAAGGATATTTTTATTGTTGGATGAAACAGGAAAGTCGTCATATACGCCTTTACTTCCGTGTGCCTGAAATTCTTGATGTATGTACAGCTTTTCATGATAAAATACCCCATAATTTCAGAGTGCAAACCAAACTAGGTATTCTCTAATATCTACTAATTAAAATATATACATAATCAGCTCATAATTTTTCCACTGCTGGAACACAGGCCTCCTCTCTTCAAGAGGATGTGGGCCGTAATCCACCCGTGGACCCAGTGCGGGTTGGTAGATGATACATGTCTTCGATTATTTGGCACTAGGACATGACGGTTTCACGATGTTTTCCTTCACCGTTTTGAAAGCAGTGGTGATGAAATTATTTGCACAAAGTAAAGCACCTGTCTTGGTTTGAACCCTCGACCTACGACTTGTAAGTCGGGGCCGTTACCACTGGACCACCACTGCTCCCCTATGAAAATAAATATTATCACGAATTCATAACAAAGAAGATTAAATTCCATGATGTTGGTGGAAATACTAACTGTTGCGGTGCTCATAACTAGCACAAGAGGCTTTTAGTGTTGTAGGTATACAGATTATTTTCTTTTCGAGCCAGACCTACAAAGAATAAACCTGATTGTTACGACGACAATAGACGATTACAGGATATATGATACTATTATGATATTGTCAGAAACATATACCTACTTCTTAGGAACGAAAATTCATGGATGTGTATGTCACAAAAATATACGTTTACTAAGTAAAGCTTTCTACGTTCTTAGAGCCTAACAATAAACAAAATCTTGCAAAATGTGATATCATGATGATTTAGGACTGGATAAGCTTAACTTATATCATTACTAGTTGATGCCCGCGACTTCGCAAGCGTGGATGTCGGTTATTATATACTAAAACCTTACTCGAGAACCACTCTATCCATTGGTGAAAACAGCATGAAAATCGGTGGAGTAGTTTTTGAGTTTATCGCGTACAGGACGACAGACAGACGCGGTGGAGGACTTTGTTTCATTATATTGCTAAAACTTTAGGTATAGGACAATAATTGTCTGAATTGACTGATTGAATTTCAATAGGTTTTCAAAGACAATCTGATAAAAATAGTTCCAAAAACAAATGAAGAGAACATGATGTCAGCACAAAATTGATTCTGTCTACAACATATTTTCTTGGTAGGTCAAGACGGTAATATCTTATATTTGTTTTCCATTTCCTATTCCCGATAGTATAAGTCGTTGGTAAAGATTTTCCACGTCATTGACTGTGACCCTTAGTAATAACATTATTCAGAACAGATAGCTTCCAATGCTGCTAGATGGACTCTTTATAATGAAATATGTGCGGTTCTTATAGGCATGAGGCTATGTCTTCTGTTTTTGCCGAGTATAGTAATCTTGTGAATAAATTTTTGTTGTGCTGATAACTTTGTGACTGATTATGATGGTGGTGTCCTGGTTGCAACTTTTATATTTGTGAAGAAAAAGCCTGCTAATTATGTAGTGATGATAAATTAAATATTACGTGGGTTTGATGTATGTAGATTCCTTTTTGATAGGAGGGTTTTTCGTTAAATACTGATCTGTGCCGAATCAAGTTATAGCAACCCTTTATCTCAATTCTGCATATATGCACTGCTCCCTCTTTAATATAGTATGTACTAGCTGTTTCCCGCAACTATGTCTCCTATCCAATTTAAAAAGTAGCCTAAGTCCTTCTCCAGGACACGGTTTACTCATGTGCTTATCTTTATTACAGGGGTTTATCTTAACAATTTAAATCTAGTTTGGTTTTTGCACGCAACGTTTCACAAACCGGGTCAGATTACGCTCAATGACCTTTCATCCAAATCCGTTCAGCCGTTTTAGCGTGAAAGCGTAACAAACAAACAAACTCATTTTCGCATTTATAATATTGATTGATTGATTGATTGGATAGTTAGGATTACAATTTTCTTTTAGCTTTGCAGACTAATCGATGCGACACCTTGACAATGCAATCTTACGGATGCATTTAGGTATTATCTTTCCAAACAGATCGCTGAAAAAGTACAACTAACTAAGCCCAGTTAGTCTCAACATGATTTTAAATCGCACTTTAGAATTGTCTATTCTCTACTTTGTGGCAAGATTGTTACCTATTTACGTTGGCGTTAAGAACGTGGCGTGGGCGCTAGAACTATGGGCACACTTTGTTTCCGTGTAAAGTGAGTACTAATGCTTGAATATTGACTCAAATCGGAATGCCTTTATATGCACATTGAGTGCGGAAGGTACTTGTAATATTTATACAATAAAACAGTTCCGGAGTGGGGGTGGCAGTCTATCGGTTTGTAGGTACCTAAGTAATAGCTTAAGCTGAATTGAATGAATATTTTGTAAGTAAGTTCCTTTATCCACACGATCTTTGTTACTTAACACTACTACTACTACTGATATACTTATACAGGGTGTTTGTTAAGTACACTAGTCCAAGTATACAGGGTGAGTTTATGAAAAGGGATCACTATGGCAGCTATCCTAACCGTTGGGAGTGGTTTGATGTTCTATAATTATGTATGTTGTCATAACTACCATGCTGATTGCTGACTCCTGGTGCCGTATTATGAAGTATTAATGCCACCATTTTTCCAGTGTGAGAGAGAGACGGAGCTAAACAAGGCCGCTAGCACCATCCCGTTTTCGCAGTGGAATAATGATGGCATTAATACTTCATAATACTGGGTAGTATTATGAAGTACTGTACTGTTCAAAAATTTTCCTTTTTTCGACGACAAAACTGCAGAACAAAAAGCATAAAATGATTGTAGTTAAAAGGTGTTTTCTGTTAACATCAGCTAGTTTCCATTGCAATAATCACCAACCTTCGCACCGTTGATAATGGCAATAAAAGTCATTAGCACAGGTGGATGTAACTGCCCATCCCCCTTCTGTAATCCCTTTGTCACGTCTTACGACACTCATGGGAAGCGATGGGGTGGTCCCATTAGTAAACGGAAACTATACTGTAATAAAAGATGCGTAAAAGGTGAAATTGATTCGCCACACACGTTATTATGTATAATTACGTTGCTGAATTCTATCTGTATTCAAGACATTGAAATTCGATAAAAATGTGCGGCGCGTCGTGATTGTAGGGTGACAACACACTTGCTTAATTTTTTTCTTGAACAATACGCTTTTAAAATGGGTACTTATTTTATTGTAGATGAAGAAAATTATTTAGTTTTGATAAACTCGATGTGATACCTAATTATATTTGAATTTGAAATTACTATTGGTTTTCTGTAGATTACCTAAACCTCCAACTGTCACTAACGAGACACGATAGAATTTTAATTGTTATCGCCTTCTACCGAGTTTCAATACGTGTCTCATTTAGACTCCGCCCCAATCCGAAATGATCCGTAACTATCGGCTTCGGTTACGGATAGATTTTTATTTTGGATATTCGATAGTTTCGGTTACGGTTACGGAGTTCCTTAACATCTCTGATTAACAAATACCCAAATGTAAATAATACATCATCATCATCTGCCTAGCCTTTTCCCAACTATGTTGGCGTCAGCTTCCAGTCTAACCGGATGCAGCTGAATACCAGTATTTTACATGGAGCGACTGCCTATCTGACCTCCACAACCCAGTAACTGGGTAATACGATACCCTTTGGCAAGACTGATTGTCAGACTTTCGGGCTTCTGACGACCCGTAACGATTGTCAAAGATCCACGAATGACAGCCGGGACCAACAGCTTAACGTTTTTTTCCGAGGCTCGGAGGAGTCTCGACAAAAAATAAAATATAATATATGATCGTAAATAATACATAAAATAATAAAATCAATATCCGTGAATTCTATATTAAACCTGTACTCGGCCTTAGACTCGTCTCCAATTTCTGTACAAGATTTTGATCGCATTTCAATATGCAAAACTACACTCCATGAAGAACTTAACCTACCATGTATTACTCAACAATGAGTTTCATATTACTTTAAACACACGATAAACCACCAACAATGACAGGAAATATAATTTGCAAAATCGTGGGTACTTTAGTAATTTAACAAAGCAACACACTGCCCTGTGTGTTCGCAATGTCAATCAATCTACGTAGTGGTAGGTTGTCACGCTAAACACGCACGTGTAGCGCCGTAGCGACGTCAACGTCACGGTACGTTCACATGACTCATGTAGTGTTGATTTTTGCGTAGCAGCTTTCGTTTGATACAAATACTGTGCACCGTTGCGAAAAAATTGTCAAAGTAAACTGTAGCAGCTAAAAGTTGAAAGAATTCGATTCATAGCAAAATAATGCAGAAAAAATACCATAGGGCCTCACTTGAAATGCAGTTTGGTTGAATGAACATGCTATTTCATCAGTTCTTACTTTCTTCGTTTAAACAAAGAAATCCAGCCTTCTTCTTGTACATAATCTTTTATTACTAATAGGCATCATTTATCTTCATCGTACACATTACGTTTCATGTCCAAGTGACACGGTAATTGTGACTGCTTTTTGTGAAACCAGGATTTTAATATTTCATTTACTTGCCTACATTGTTTATCAATCTTACAGGAGCTGGTTGTCACGCTTTAACACGCAGGTATCACGCGACGTCACGCTCGGCTCTACATGTGATGCACGAACTGCTAGCTGCTTAGTTTTCTCTGAGTTGGCCCTTATTGCCCCACACATGATTCTTCTTTAAATCTGAGAAATGTATCGAAACACAATCAGCATCGAGTTCTTGACGTCTATTATCGTAAAGATAACTTGTGCTCGTTGCATGCAACTCATTGCAACGAACAAGTTATGAATTATTTATCGGACAAAGCAATATATTCTAATTATGCCGTCTTATTTACGACGTCAAACGCACTCATTTATTACATAAATCGGTATTAGGCACAACGGCTTCTGACTGTACCCGACTATCGGATACCGATAATCGTAGATAGTAATAAGACGGAGTACTAGTCTGTAAAAAAGGTGCTTATTTCACACGCGATGCACGCGAAAAGCAAGCAATAGCTTTACAATGTTTTAACCCCCGCGCAGTCATTGGGCGATACGTTGTCACGGCAATGTCACGCTGTCGACGCGCGTGCGACTGTGACACGCAAAATTTAAATCGGATTTATTGGTGTCACAACAAAAGGTATCCACGCGACCGTTGGAGGGTTATGTTGTCTTGTCTTTTGTAGTTTTGAGGGACCGCACAGACAATCGACGGACAATACTGACTCTTTGTGTTCATGGTGTGACAATGGTTCGATTTGAATTGATATTTTTGTCGATTCAATCGGTTGTAAAGCTTTTATCTGTAACCTTAGCGGTAAATGTGATTGTGGACCCGGGGTTAATAAACACAGCATCTAAAGTATTTGCCTGCATATTACACAAACGAAGGCGTAGACTCTGTGTGTCATATTAAATTCATTATCTTGCTTACCTAATCGATCACAAATCATAACCCTATTAGTGCTATTGTCTTTATCCGTATTTCAAAGCTCGTAGCCAATAATACAATCACTAGATAAACTTACATTAAACTGTCGCCGTGATTTAATTTATTAAGAAAACTGTATAATGTCAACAAGATTTTACGTCGTGACGATTTCGATATCCTATATAGAAAAGCTAGTCGACGAATATCGTATGAATTGAAAAAGAGATTGGTTATCTTTAAACAAACAGAGTTGCCAGTATATAAAACCAATTTATGCTCAGAGACTTGGTCCAGACCAGACTAGAAACATACAGTGCAAGTTCTGCCTCCCAGGAGATTGCTGGATAGACGATGCACTGTGTAGGGATGTGTTTTCCAATTTTTCCTTTGTTTTAGGTATTGTAGAGAATTTTATTTGGATGCACTTTTCGTTTGTAGAATGACATATATTGTGATATTTTTAAACAAATTAACTGTCATATGTAATTTTTCATCAATTGTAGTTAGCCAATGTTAGGGGTTTGGTTTCCGATCATTGTAGTTTCTCTATTAGGTAACACTAATTATTAAAAACATTACCCTCTTTCTGAGGCAGTCGGGTAATAAAATACACGTTTACCTCAAAAAGACTGTAAGCATTTCTTAGCTAAACTTTTAATACTGAAGTGGTTTGTTTACCTTAGTTATGAAGAGTTAGAAACGAAGTACTCATTTCTTAGAAAAGGAAGCAAACTTTCTTAGGTAAAGTCGACCGCACGTCCATGATGACGCATGCGGAGTTTTAATAGAATTCTGAGGCCAGCTTATACTAGTTTTGTTACCACAGTCGTGCAGCAGACTATACTAGCTAAACCTAATCTGATGTAGACCAGATTTTAAAAAAAATTGTTTAAATTATAAAACATATTTCTCAGTTATAAAAATGTAATAGCGGACATCCTAAAGGCGTTCAACATACAAAAGCATGGTTTATGATATTGCAAAAAGTTGTTCTAATCTACATATTCGATTCATTCGGAAGCATGTTTATAATTTTGTCAGTGAATAGGCCGCTTTAATCCCGCGAATGTTAATCTAAAAATGGTAATGTGATGCTTAAAATTGGTACCTATTTAATAGAAAATAATTATCGATTAAATGTATGTAATTTTATTAGGCTTTATCTTTATAGTATATCATTCTTTGTCCGCCTGTGTGTGTGTAACTTAAAGCTGCCATTTGCCTCCGCGGGTTGAGTATCAAGATAAAATATTGTGTTTAAATGGTACAGATTAAGGTTTCTGTTGATACGAGATATGGCAACGAGGTGCTAAACGGATTTGAAAAAATAAATGCATAAAACTTGTCAGGAGCCAGTCGGATTCGCGGAAAACGCATCTTGTTGAGATAAATATTTTTGAGTGTGTGTGTTTTTACAGATTTCTTGTTAACCAGTGCGCTGATCAGACTCCAAACCATTTTCGTAGATAAAGCAGTCTCTACTCAGGCGCAACCCTAATATACAATTGATGATTTTAGCGAATTGGTTATGAAACTAAAAAACCTGAAAAAGCATTTCATAGAGGTTTTTATTCAAGAGGACTTGCAGTTCATAAATTTTTATTATATTATTTTATCTGTACATTAAAAAGAAACGTGCATTCTTCACGTGTCGTTAAGCAGATGACGTTTTTAATTAGCCAACAATGTTGCAACGAGTTCTGATGATACAAATAAGGCACCTGGAAATTACAAAATGTAGTTATTTACGTGAACTTTTACAACACGGTGTTTTAACTGCAACAATTTTTTTATGAATCAGTAAATTAAAGCACCTCATTGGTTTTGACAGCAAAAGAAACAAGTGTTCGTGTAGTTATGAAAATCTAAAAATTCCTGCTGAAAATCGCCCACCTGAACATGGGTTGCCTTGGCTTACCTGGGCTTACCTGGAAGTCTTTAAATAGACTCTGAACTCAGGTAGGCCGAAGCACTTGGCAACAGGCAACTGAAGGAACACGGGTGGGTTTCAGTCAGTAAAAGTCTGACACTCTCCCGCTCCGCCCAGAGCGGGAGAAGTCATATGATGATTTCCTAACATCAAAAAAAAAAAAAAGGAGACTGTAGCAAAGAAAAGCTGCTCAGGTGGAGATTCACAGATGCTTCCGCACTGGAGTGTAAATCTGGTGCTCTCCCACAAACAATGGGGCACTTAATATAGTGTCCAGCGTGTAGTTTTGTCCCCACACTGGAGCTGATAGACGCTACAGCACACGTAACATGATCACCGTAGAAACGGGTTTTGTCGACGGAAGAATAGACAAACTGACAGATTGCGATTATTTATCTCGATGTCATTTTGTCTACTCTTCCGTCGACAAAACCCATTTCTACGGTGGTCATGCTACGCGTGCTGAAGGTGCGACTCGTTTTGAAGAAGTGATGCAATAAAAAGATTTACTAAACATGTCTGACCCACATTAATTTTTAGTTAGCCTGTAGATATACTGATCGTCGTTTCCTTATTTGCGTTATACATTTCTACCCTAATTAATTTTTAAGACCGCAAAAATGAACTCAGGGAATCCATATGACTTTAAGGTTGAGTTTTTATAACTTGCACCGATTTCAACGAGCATGATCCTTATGTTTATGAGTGGAATTTCTTCGAAAGCTTATACCCATTAAGTT
The DNA here is from genome assembly GCA_949152455.1 of Lithophane leautieri. Taxonomy (NCBI): domain Eukaryota; kingdom Metazoa; phylum Arthropoda; class Insecta; order Lepidoptera; family Noctuidae; genus Lithophane; species Lithophane leautieri. Next base: position 14,908,536 of record OX424471.1, on the reverse strand, counting down.
TGAATTCTGATTATAATTACGTGAAATGTTAAACCCATGATAACATTTCTGCTTTGCGCTTGACCTCGTTAAATGCTTTCGTAAAATAAATTTTCGTATATGATGGATTGACCGTTATATTGATCTTCTGTAACGACAAATTGGTAAAATATTCAAATTTTTTGAGTAAAAACTCTCAAAAGTCGCCTACTTTTCTTAATTATTATTTCCCCGGTTTTCTTCTGACCGACGTAATCATAATCATTCATAAAGTCCAAAAGTTCTCCACAATTATTGTCATAAAGACATACACGGTCCGAGGCAGGCGATGCAACGATCAAACAAGTTTCAACAATTTATGAGTTTACAAAAAATGTCTCCAACCTACTCAGTATTACGTTACATGAAAATAATTTAAAAAGATAAAAGAAAATTCCATTTTTATTGGTTTCAGTTTTTTATTATGTAAGGAATAACAGTATCAGTTTTATTCTTGCGCATGCTTGTTTTTTTTTCACGTCATCCATCTGCTTATTTTAATTAAAAACCTGTTAAAGAAAAATAATTATACTGACTCTAGGTAGCTACTGCTGCTACTGCTAGGTACTAGAAGCATTAATCATAGAAGATTTTATTTCTTTTAAAAAGCGTTATAACCCGCGACGGAAAAAGAGGGGTTTATCTGTGTGTCTGTCTGCGCTATCGTAGCTGCCAAACGGTAAATTGATCGAGTGTTCTTAGATAATTAAAAAAAAAAAACGTTTATTAGATGCTTTTGTTTGGTCGGGGGTTTTTATAATTTTTTATTTAATTTAACTTGTTCAACATTACCTTCAAACCAAGATTCGAAAAATCAAAACATTTCGTCAGGGGCAGTCCATTTACTAGCGATCCGCTCCTGCTTCGCACGGTTTTTTGAACTTGACATGACATCGAGATCTCTTATATATGTAACTTTAATATTAACCTTCCGGAATAAATTCTCTAAACGATGGTGAAAACCTCATCAGAATCTGTTATGTGGTTTAGAAGAGCAACGCGGACATACAAACAAACACGAAAAGCGACTTTAATTTATAATATGTATAGATAGGGACCCAGCGTAGGCTAGATATATTACCAGCTACACATCTAACGAGTTAGATGTTACAAAATAAGAAATATTTATGTTCATTTTATGCATGAGCAAATATCGGCTTGTAATAATTACTAAGAAAGCCGGTTAACGAACAAACAATCATAATAACTTTTTATTATTATGTCACGTTGAGATTGCGGTGACTCTTCTAAATTCCTTTTCTAGAGATTCATCATTTTTCTATGATTAATTTTTCATTAACAGCCTAGCAAGATGGACGATGGGCTGCTACTAAAATAAAAATATATTGATAAATTGAAGACCACCAAGTGAAGTCAGTTGAAAAGGGAGTATCTTCAGAGTATGTGTGTAGAGTGACTATAATCAGTGTCCTTTATTCCTTATCAACTGGCTCAGGCTGGTCTCATGTATTTTTGCTTCCAAGATACATAAAAGTTTCAGCTGGTTGTCTTTTGCAAGAAGACTTGAAGATCTCTTGCTAAATGTAAAGTATCAGCTGTGGATCATTTCATACTACAGCTGCCATTAATGCTGTCTGGTCTAGTTTTATTTTTGCATTATTTTAATCTAAAATGTTACATATATCCATAAACTAACACCTTCAGAAACAACAGAACACCACCTGCTACACTCCTTATAATAATTATACTCCTTGCTAATATCCTTACTAATATTATAAATGCGAAAGTAACTCTGGCTGGCTGTCTGCCTGTCTATCTGTCTGTCTCTCTGTCGCGCTTTCACGTCAAAACTACGGAATCGATTTAAATGAAATTTGGTACACAGATAGTCTAGAGCCTGAGAAAGGACATAGGCTACTTTTTATCGACATACCATGCGGGCGAAGCCGCGGGCGTAAGCTAGTAATTTATAAATGCGAAAGTGAATTTGCTTGTTACGCTTTCATGCTAAAACGGCTGAACGGATTTAGATGAAACTTGGCACATGGGTAGACTTTTGACGACCTGGAATAGGACATACGATACTTTTTATCCCAATATTCTGACGGGGTCGAGACTTACGTAGGTGAAACCGCGGGGCGCAGCTAGTATATCTATAATGTTATATAATTATTAATTGATTCCCAAGTGAACCCATAGGTTGTTCAATTAACCTTTCCAAGAGAGTTACCGTTGCATCATTAATCCACAAAAATAAACCCAAACGTAGACTAGATCCGCTTATTACCACGAAAACGAATACAAACTCTTACAAATAACATGTAGGGAGCGTGACGCGGGTTACTAACATTATTTATTGACATATTCGTTAGCATGCTATAAATTACAACAAAATATTCCTAACTAAACGTTTTCTGACTCATAAAAATATGAAACTCATTTCAAATATTCGGAGAGATTCATTTGGAAGCGGCACAAAAACTCATTCTGTTTACTTCGTTTTGTAATTAAGTTGGAGTCTTTAAATAACTAGGACTGTGGACAGGTTTCATTGACTTGACAGTGATTGTGCTTAAAATATTTTATTGACTGTCGGCTGATTTAGTCGTGTCAATTTTTTTGCGATAATTTATGTGTTTTTGATTATAGAAGGCTTCATTAAAAATATTTTTTTTGACTAAGTATCATATCAATAAATACCTTCGTCATTATTTTATTAATTTAATAATAAATGTAAGACCAACTTCACTTTAGTATATTGTATAAAACATAGATTTTCCTTTGTTAATTTTGTTTACAATGTAAAATTAACATTTTCTTCGCCACAAAACACACGTGGAGTGAAATAAGTGGTTTCTAAATTACAACATGTCACAATGCGATTGACCAACAAGACTGACCTGCTCTATACTTTACATAACCAATTACGTTAGAAAACCTAAGTTACGTAATTTCTTTAATTAAGTTATTATTGCTACCAACCGAACTTATCGAAGGAAAATGAAAACAAATGAGAATTGCGGAGCAGGAGATAACAGTAATTAGACCTAATAGTCGGTCCAGACGTAGCCCCTGGGTTTTTTGTTCAATTGCAGCTTGCCGGAGATAGCACGTCCATCAAATTATATGATAATCGGTCCGAGTTAATTCCATTACCCACAATCTCAATGCAGCTACCATACGGCGGAGTGCAACTTAAGCCACTTACGACTACAGTGTAATAGAACCTCTAGACCACTCTACATAAAGAACTTCCAGTACCTTAATGCCTTTCTTCGGTTGTTCGTTACTCTGTGGCTGTGTAACTTGGTTCTTCGGTGCAGTAAGAAGTTTTAGGTACCGGCAAAGTTGAATGGTATCCGTAGCTACCATTACGATGGATTATGACATAAGTATAATTATAATATTAGTGCAATAAAACGAGAAAGTTCAATTCGGTAGGACGATGATCTCTTTTTATTTTATTAAATAAATTCCTTCTTTTATATTGTTTAGAGTCTTAAAGAAGGACATTACATTCTACCTATAGTTATTAAATCGAATAGGACATAATAATTACGATTGGAATAATAACAATGGCAATGGGCTCGCCCCCTATTACATGGGACTTATAACGAAATGGGCGAAATGTGGGTCTACTATAGGTGCATGCAATAACAATTGCGGGATTTTCAGAAATCAAGTACAGAGTTTCAGTTAAACAGAAGTAATTAAAATTGACTTTTGATAAAGTTATATTCACCACAACTTTAATAAAACCATATTCCAGCTAAAACAGAAATGGTAAACTTTAAAAAAACACCACTCGATCACTTAACAAACAGTCATTAATCGAGCTTAGACACTGATAACGTACCGCTGAAGATTAATCGAGCAGCCGTAGTAATAGAATATTCAGTCACACATGCAACCTGCAAGTTATTATAAAATTGAAGTATGCTTTGATAAATTAGCTCTATCCGTCACGATTGGTCACGGAAGCCTGGTACAACGCTACGGACCGAGCCAAGCCAATGTTGGGACGCCTTTACACTTGTTTCTTTTACGCAGCGATCATGGTAAGCCTCCGAACGTTTCCTTTTTGTACGCCCGCTGCGTCCTAAATTACGATACGAGTCAATTAATGTGGGGCATTTGTTATGCTACTATGAAATTTTGGGTGAATCAACTGTGAACTCTTTATGGGATTATCATAAATGTACCTGATAGATTCTTGAGCTCAAGACATTATTTATAGTTTGAGCATCATTAGTAGAAAGATAGCATAATCAGCCTATAATGTTCCCACTGCTGGGCCTCCTTTCTGTAAGAGGGAGTGGGCCGTGATCCACCACGCGGGCTCAGTGCGTTGGTAGATGTCACATGTCTTCGGTGCCACATGTCACGTGCCGGTTTCCCTACGATGTTTACTGTCACCGTTTTGATAGCAGTGGTGATGAAATAATTACACAAAGTGAAGCGTCTGTCTGTGTTCGAACCGACGACCTACAAATCGTAAGTCGGGGCCGTTACCAGTGCAGCAGTGGGCCACCAATGCAAACCTGCACCACTGCAAAAAAAATTGAGAGCTTCATCCTTTCTGAAGTCAGCAATTTTGTGGGAGTGTTATACATACAACAATGATAATTTTTATTACTGATTTTACAACTGTCATATAACTTTATTCTGATGAAATTATAATTATGATGGTCTAACAACTTTTGTAGAGAAAATATGTTTTGTTTAGATAATATAGTTATACAACGATTGAAAAATCGGCTCTAAATAAAGTTTGAAGTAAATATTTCCATGCTTGCAGATCAAAAATTTAATCGAATGTCAATCAACGCAGTGCATGCATGAAACTGATACATCGACTGATATACAAATAACACAATCCAAAAAGTATGCTTGTGATGTTAATTACGACAAACCAGAGCAAGTGTTGATAAATATCGATACAGTTTAATGTAAATGTTTATTATACATTTTACCTTTTAATTTTAACACTTGTCATGTTCCCTTCGTCACCAAAACTACAAGTTGTAGTAGACTTCTAGTATTCTCAGAATAATATTTGGTCTATCCCAGGTGCAAAAAAAGGTCTGCCTTGAAATCAAAATCTATTTGTTAAAACTAGGCTGAAAACGTCAAAATTACAAAAGACAGTCCAGACCTTCCATTTACGCAAATTTCTAAAGCGATGTTTCCGTGAAATAACGATTGCAACTTTGTGAAACACCCATGTCACAATGGTATGATTTCGTATTAAAATAGTATTCACGCAGGTAACGCAAAAAAATTGTCTCTATCAATTGTTAGGAGAAAAGCGCTCTTAACTCTTTTGTAAATGTCTATATAGGTATTTTTGCTCATAACTGTACAGAGATTGTCATCACAGTGGTCACCGAGCATTTCCTTTGTACAACCTAAATGTTAAATGCTGTGCCAGTTTTGTGGAACTGCTATTAGGAAAGTCTATTGCCTCCTTTACAATGTGACACAAATGGTGTGTATGAAGGGGTTGAAGTAATGACTCGTTATATTTAACTATTTCATGTCCGGATGTACGCGTTGGTATCACCATTGTACTGACGTGAGACTTGATGGCGGGAACTAATTGTTTTCATTATGTTTTTTGTGTAATAATATGAGTGTTTTAATTGTGCGTGTTTTAATATAGAAGGGATTTTTAAAATAACAGTGAGGTAGAAAGATACTATCCTTACATATTATAAAACAAAGTCCTCCGCCGCGTCTGTCTGACTGTCTGTTCACGATAAACTCAAAAACGACTGCACCGATTTTCATACTGTTTTCACCAATAGATAGAGTGGTTCTCGAGGAAGGTGTTAGTATATAATTTGGCGGGCGAAGCCGCGGGCATAAGCTTTTACTATACTATATATACATTGAGGTAGTAATGACTCTTTATGTTTAACTATTTCGTGTCCGGATGTGCGCGTTGGTATCACCATTGTACTGACGGTGAACTTGTTGGAGGGAACTAATAATGTTTTCATTATGATTTATGTGTTATATTATGAGTGTTTTAATTGTGCGTATTTTAATATGGAAGGGATTTTAAAGAATAACAGTGAGGTAGAAAAATACTCTAGTTATTTATTTACTTTCAGTCCAGAATTGAGCACAGAAAAACCAGTGAATCCAAAAAATAAAAATAATGATACCCTGTGGATTCTGATAAGAATATTAATTCAGGTTTAAAGTTTTGTGCTTTTTCAAAGCAGTTTTCGAAACTCGATAATTAAGTTATATATAACTGTAAAACCTGCTTTCAAGTTATAACAAGCACTATAATTATTTTACTAATTCTTATTATAACACTATACCCATGCAATAAACTCTACTTTACGACATTATCACACGCGTGTATTGAAATGAGCCCTAAATGTGTTGAGGTGTTAAAAATGTTACAAATCTAAGCCTATAAAGCCGTTAAAAAATAAATTTTATTATGTGCCGACGTCGTTAAGAGCACGATTTATATAAACCATGTGACTCGATGACAGGGCTTATTTTAAAATCGTCTGGGAGAAATTCATTAGACACCGAAGGAGGGCACGTGAGCTGAAAAATATGAAACGCGCAATAAAAAAAACTAGAATCTGTAGATAATGCTGTGTTTAAAAATTGTTCAGCAATATCAAAGTTGATGAAATATATATTGCCAGATTCTTGCATTTTAATGATACTGCGAATCGATTCGCAGAATCTTTAATTTGGGGACTTTCATTTGAAAAACTTAAAGCCATGCATTGAATGTGGTAGAGATTGACTTCTCAACGTACGATAATATAAAAATATAAGAAACTTTACTTATCTATCAGTAGTCTGACGAAATGATTTTCAATCTTGGCTGAAGAGCCAAGGACGAAGGAAGTTTCGACATCAAAATGACTTCCCTTCGGAATTAATCATGCGTAGCACGTGTGCCATACTCTTAATGCTCAACTTCTCATCAACGCAATAAATAACCTCAAACCTTCACAAATCTCTGAGAATCCCACCTTCCAACAATTCCAACTAAATACCGCGAATATTTAAAAAAAAATGTCGCACAAAATACATTTAAATGACGCAAGTTATCACCGAAACTGGTATGACACCGAGCACATGGTGCCGTAATGGTTTCCTGTTTCCTCGACCCATGCACAATGGAACCTTCGGACTAAAATTATAAATATTCTCATGCAAAATTCCCCTTTTTTGGAAGATATAATAACGCTCGTTGAGTTGTGAAAGATGATATTGTGTGTGGTGATTTAAAAAGCGCCTCTGAAATGATAAAGCGGTGATATTCGCAGATGGTAATGTGAAGTTATAGTATAGATCCTGTAATTGATGTCCATCTAGATTAAAATTTTGAGTGTTGTTTCAAGAATATTCAATTAAAAGAATAGGGTAACCACCTGAAAAAAATCTAAAAGAAATGTTGCTACAACACAATAAAATATGCGCATTTCAAGCAAGATGCGTTGCATAGCAAAAACGGAGTAAAGCCTTTGCCTACGCTATACTATCAATGAGTGATTTACCGTTCGCGCGTTCTGTTCAAAATAACACCTAGCCGCACACATTTCTCAGTAACCGTCCCGTTTTGTCATTCAGAAGTAGGACACTACAACCAAAAAGCTCACAACAGAACGTACCAAAACTGTCGAACCAAAAACAAAACAGAATTGAGACACTACAGTCAAATGGGAGATCGCAGTAACGAATGGCCAGCATGGTCGCATCGCGTATTTGTTTCACGCAGGGGGGTCGAATGGGGGTCATTGGGGGGTCAGTGAGGAAGCACGTTCCTCACATTCTTTCCAAAATAACACCCCGTCGCATGTGTGAGCGCCGACATCGATTAATCACTTCACACTCGCGTCCAACTATCAAATGTTTAGGTGTGTAATGGTCTATTTTTTTGACCTATCTGTTTTCGTGAATGCTGATTTGGGATAAGTGATGATTGGTTTTCAGTGTCCTGATGATAAAGTATTGAATTGAATGGTTATATTGTGCGCGTTAGTGGAAGTATCTATTGATGGTGAGGCTTTGAATAAATTACGTAGTGGTTGATAAAGGAATCAGGACACTTCAGTAATTAAACCAAAAGTTAAAAAAAAAACAGGTGAGTCCATCTGTCAAGTGGTGATTGTAACAATATTTTTTGGATGTGATGATTTTTTCAATGATCGGAGCAGCGACATATGAGGATGTATTGAACAACATAGTTTCTTCACATAAACATAAGGTTCATTCTTCCGCTTCTTCCTTAAAAAATCAAAATTCCTATTTCAATTGCTAAGAGGTTTTAAATTGTCATTCTGTACTAATGTTTCTTTATTACCCTTAATTTTTCCAACACCCTTGGAACTCTCTGAGCATGGTGACGTGTTGATAAAATGAAGCTCAAGAATGCTACATGATAATATGTTACAAAAATAAATTGAAAACCGAAGCCTTTTTTATTGAGACTTGAATTTTAGAATTTATCGCATCGCATGGTATCGCTTAAAAGTCTCATCTAGGACAAAGCTTCAAACGTATTTTCTGTACGTGACTTCAAAAGCACTTTGAAGATAATAAAGGATAACTTCTTTAAACAGACTTTCTTTTTTAATTTCCTTCAACCTGCGCCCTCCGTTACGTTGCAACGAGCGGTCACGTCTAGCGCAGGTGCTCGGCTTAGCTACGCCAGCCAAATTGAGCATTGTTCCGCTTATTTACATTCGCCTAAAGACGACTTTACCTGTGCTCTGGTTTGGTATTAATTATTTTTTTTATGGAAAAAATGGGATGTATAAAGTTGAAATTTTCCTAACATTTTATTTTATTTAGGAATACCACTGGCATGTTGTAAAAGAAATACACTTCTACGACGTCCTAAAGAAAAACTGTTATTAAAATTAATGTAGGGCGATGTTTTTTATATAAGAGAGAGTAAACATTAAAAATTGAATGCATTTATCTTCTTTGTCACGGTGTCCCTGATGTTCACAATCGTTTCTTTATGTGTAAAGAGAGAGAAAAAATTCAAAGAAAGAATTATCTTTCTGAAGCAGGTGGAATTGAGATTATGCGCATTTTCCGCCATCCGCGTACATAATGTAAACGTTTTAGAGCACAGCTACGTGACTAAATACGCTCCGCTCACTAATATGAACAATGGATTTGCTGGAACGGATTACTTTATGTGACTGGAATGCTCAAACATTTGAATGTTTCAAACGAACACTTTGTTGGTTTTACATGTCAAAGCCAACCAAGTATGAGAACACGGATTATTACATTTCCGGGCACACACAAAGAAAAGGTGCTTAAAACACCTAATTCGATTATAATTGGAAAAAAGACCACTAGATAATTTTAATGAAAAAAGCAGGAATATCCGTATCATCGCAAATAATGAAGGCAACGTACAATCGAGCTGAGTACTCCGCGCCGCTCTGTCATTATAAAACAAAAACTAAATTCAACCAAATGATAGTTAGCCCGAAAAAACCTCTCAACCTTTTTGGGGACACAAAATGACAACGAATTCGCGTTATAAAGTAGCGTTTTATCGAAAGACGGGCACTAAACGAACACGGCAGACCGATTGCTACCATAAAGATAACAATAATTAGCCGTAATGACCACGTCGTCTGTGGGCCCCGGTCGGTTTTTTTAAGTGCAGTGGGCGGCACGAACCAGTGATCGGGAGATAGTGCGTCCATCAAATCATATGATAATCGGGCTCGGTTAATTCCATTACCAATAATAAATGCACGCATTAAATTAGACCTGTCGGATGAGTCGACGGAACGCGGTCCCGCGATCGCTCCCATCACTCGGATTATGATATGAATAATTTATCAGTAAAAAATAAAGGAACTCCAACTTATTATTGTTTTGAATTTCGAACGTCAAGCGCGATATGTCGTTGATCGTAGACGCGATTGTGTCTGCGCTCAGAAAATAAAATGATTACGAGTGCAAATGTCGCGTCCAAGGTAACTGATGTGACAGTTCGGTTAAATTATTCTTTTTTATTCTGTGTGTCATAAATAGCTTTGCCTTTTTTAAACTTCTTGCTTTGTGACAAAAAAGGACATCTTGACGTTGAATGACGTAAACTTCTCCTAAGTAATGATTGCCAGTTGAATTTTTACATTCCTAATAATTATTAAACTTAGTGCTAATACATAATACATGTATCTTGATAACAACGCAGTATCCGGTATTTTATTGATTAGTTAGTGACGATTTTGCAGAAGCCTCTTAAAAAATTATTTCTGTTATTCAATTATCTTTGCGAACAATGTCTTTTCTGGTCTCTACACGGTCTCCTATTACTTGGCCAATGCAATGCCTTATCTTTGTCTATAGTCACACAATCTATAGTTTCACTGGCACTAGTTTCATCAATAATTATTGCTTCTTGAGATGTGACTGGCTACTAGTAATGGCAATTAATGCGATTTTTCATTAATTTCATTAGCATGTGAATTATTGAGTCTTAGCATGATAATTGCTATTGCTATGCTAATAGCTAATATGATGATAATTGATAATAATGAAGTATGAAAATTTTATTAAAAGTGCGAATTAAAATGGTGAACGCTCATTTTAATTCGCACTTTTAATGAAAATGAAAATGTACGAAGCGATAATTCACTTAGCACTTCACGAAATTTCGCAACTAAATTTCATTAGCTAAATGCTAAATGATTTTTCACAAGCTAACAATGAATGCGAATGCTAATTAATCCATCACTACTGGCTACTAGCAGGATGTTGTATACGTAGATAACCTATAACAGTTATCGTCGCTGATGTTGATAACGTCCCAAAAAGGAATAAAAAGGGACGAGTTAAGGAACAATGACGTGTCAGAATTAAACATGCATTTAGCAATGGGTCGTTACAAGCTTAAGAAGAAGACAATTAATGATTCAAAAAAGCATAAAAATATTTTCCACATTGTGCCTTGCTTGTGCCTTGCACAAAATATATTTAAAGCGCTAATATTAAACTCATTTTGCGTTTTTAATATAACGATGTGACATCAAAAGTCGGGTTTCCATACATCATACCAGCGGCACTAAACAATCTAGACGCCTACGTAGAGAGACAAAGAGAAAGCTGCATTGTTAGCAAGTGTCGCGTTTAAAAGGACATAACTCATGGGAGATTTTGTTTCGGGCGTAAATCACCGGCTGTCACAATTTTATATATAGTGATATATTTTTTTAGGAAACATTGGCGTAACTGGTGTTACAATAAATTGTGGTAATACACTAATAAATTGTTACGCTGCCTGTTTTTGGAGGTGGGAATTAATTGGATTAAAAGCGTAAATATTGAGAATGGAAAACAACACGCAATCGTTAGATAGCTATTTAGCTCATGACTGTTAGAGCTGAAAAATCTACAGAAAAAAAAACAGAAAGATAGATTGATTTAAAAAATCCCACTCACACCAATGCAAGGCTGGAACTACGAGTATAATATGAAACACCAGCCTGGAATTTTGGGCAATCAGCAGCTCCAAAATCGTCAGACCCATTATGAAACTCATGATCCCCTTACCAAACCACTTCACCAAAGAATTTTGAATGCTCTGATCTTTACAGTCTCAAGTAACTTACTTCATAAGATGAACTTCGTTAAACTTAAGACAAATGTGATGAATGTTTCCTTAACACAATTAATAAGGCAGATGACTTTTCTCTTCTCAATGACGATGAAAACGATTAACTTAATTTTGTTGCGTACTAACGTTACCAAGTTTATTCCTGACTCACGGTGAGCCGCCATATTCGTACCGAGACTGCCTAATAAAGTGTTTTTTATTCACGTGTCACTTTTAATTACGATATGATACCTTTTTGATTTTATTGTCTCGTCTTCCAGGTAGCAGTTAAGTGTTTTATTGCATTGTTAATAAAATCAGTGAATAAGAAAGTTATTTTGAGAGCAAACATCTTTAATGGTTGACATAAAAGTGTTTGCGTGAAAGAATTTTCGAGAACTGACGCTAATAAATAATTTGGACTTTGTGGTCATATTCAAAAATTGGTAGACGTGTTTTCATTAAACAGAATTAAGAAGAAGAAGATATAAATACCAATCCCCGAAAAATTATCAAGAAAACAAAAAAAAAAATTTTGGATGCGATAGCAAAAAACTAGACTCGCTCTGCCAAAAAGTTTTAACAACCGCGCTTGTAAGTCGGTGGCAGCTGTTGGTCCAAAGTTCCCAATTTCCAGTTGTAAGGTTAAGCTTTTGTAACTTTTTTCCAACATCGTTTGTATGGATCAAACCGCGTTTTGTGTTATAATTAATGGACTGTCTCTGGTCGTTACAGAAGCTAATTAGAATGGGACGGGTCGCGACACAAACAAAGTCAATGCTTAGAGACAGGTGGCTTTGGTAGATAACAGGAAAGAAGCATTAGTGTGCGGGTGCTCGTATTAGCTTGCTCTTGTAGATGTGCTTTCCGTTGACTTAAAGCTAATTATAGATGTTTTAGACTAAGTATTTTAAGATTGCTGTTGAAGTATTTTATTCCGATATATCCTAATTTGGAGGATAAGACTTAAGCTCATTATACTAGAATCGGAAAAGACCAAAGTTTGACTTGGCAAACGGAAGACCAATTTAATATTTAAAAAACTACAATATTCTTATATTTTAATTAGGATCGCTACGCTCAGTAATAGACTAAAAGATACTAAAAACCACCTTATAAGGTATCGTAAAAAATACAATAATGAATTAACGAAGCATTAAACATCTAATCTGAATAACCTTTTTGACTTTGGTCGAAACGCTTAAAACATTATTATAATAATAAAACGCTTCCAAGACATCGTTTCAAAATGGTGATGCAGAACGCAGACTTGTTTTTTATGCCAACTGATGTGATTAATGTTTTCAATCTTATGCGAATAACACGACACATTAATTTGAATTATTTATGTGCCATGAAATACTTCGAAAATTCGCGACAAACAATCCATAAAACTCGAATTAACTTTTTCTCTCATACATGTAAACAAAAAAGTTTTGAATAGACAGCAACAAAAACAAGGCGACGCGTGATAGTCCTGGTCCAAAATAAAACAAGAGGACAATGAAAAGAATTTCGAAAAAAGAAAAAATTGTTTCCAGACAAAACAAAAACGAACATGGACGTAATTAGAGCACAAAGTGTTGTGTTAAATTAAAGGTAGCTAAATGTAAGAGAAGGAGGAACAAGCGAGTTGGCGAACCTTTAAGTCAGCACTTAATTTATGGTCAATTAACCTGGTGTTAAAGTTAAATAAGGTGACATTTAGATAGCCTCGGCTTAACGTAGTGCTACTGTGAATCTAAAAGTGGCAATTATGTGGCGATAACTTTGAAGTTGATGGCTGATTGGTCGCGCGGTTAAGTAATTAATAATCAATATTAATTTTGTTACAAAGAAATTGATGAAGATGCTGGTGTTAGTTAAATAAATATGAGCAAAAATATTTATACAAAGAGGAGGTTTTACGAAGATTTGATTAATATAATGTACACAAAAAGAGCGATTCGTACGATATCTCATCTCATCTAGATTCATACGTCCTTTTGTTTTCCCTTTAAAATACTTCAAGAATTTGAATAACTAGTTTAAGGCACTCACCTTAAACTTATGATATTATTGCATGCCTATGCAGTTACATCATTGATACCATCAAAATAATGCACTAGTCTTGTCAACTCTCTATCATTTACAAGCTTAATTTCATCACCAGATTCATTCTACATAGATATTCCCTCGATAAGGTTGTACAAATTATTATTTTCCTCATTCTCAAAAATTTATTCTTCTACTTTATAATTTAAGCCATCAAGACCGATAAATGTCACAGCGCCATTTCACGTTATACGCCTGTTATACTTGTTACACTGACTTAACAATCTCAATATCGGATCAACGATACGATAATAGATAGCGCAGTCGATAACGTCGATCAACGCTATGGATTACTTGGGAATTAATTAACTATTCCCGTGAAACTATAACACCTTCGGATCTATTAGAAAGTTGTCTTGTTAGAGGTGCATTGTTCACGTTAATTATCTTTTGAAGGGTTACAATGAATAATGATTTTGCGAAAATTGTGGCTTGTTATACACTTCCCATCGACTTTAGTTGCTGGATTGTTAAGAGTTATTATTGGTTTGGATTGTTTAAGAACTTATTATCAGTGTGGAGAAAAGGATACCGTTAGTAAGTAGTGTCGTTCAACTGATGTCCAAGTTTGGTGTCGACTGACTTATCTGTCTGTGAATTCAAATGTCAAGTTGTGTGTTGAGTTTGTGATTCTATTCCTTCAAAATGTGTGTGAAGATATTTGTTTCAACTTTCTGGAATATCTGAAAAAATAATTAATACTTGTTACAACCGTTTGCTTTGAAAAAAGAGATAGAACATGAGCGTAATACGGTTTTTCATACAAAAGTTTGTTGTCACGTTACGCCAATAAAATTATCCGTAATTCCCAAATTCTCAGAAACACGACGAGCTTTTGGAAAATAAAATAACATTAGCTTTTATATAATATCACAAGGAGAAAAAAATGATTGTTTAATCATTATAGTGATCTCAGTATAGGGACAAATGGATTAAATAATACCTAGGGTCGTGATGAGGAGCCTTATTAAAGCAGATAGAAAGTGGACATTGCGATGGTTGACAATTGCAAAAGTAGTATTAGATACTGAGAATGATAAACAGAATAGTCTCCAGAATTTTAATAATCTTCGCAAAGCTTAAAATTAAATCATAAAATATTACTATTTTAAAGCAATAAATATACTTAACGAAATTAGCACCCAGTGGCTATTTAAACTAGAAAATGCGATTCCAAAACTTATTAAAACATCATAGAAAGCTATCAATTCAAATTAATGATTAATAATTATAGACTTTAGTATATAATTATTGATCATTAATTTACTACACAATATGGTTATTTAACAGAGGCAAATGTCTACATAAAATAATTTATAGCGTGTGTATACATATAAAAATTAATGTGTATTAAGTTGGAGGTTCGGATACAAAATAAAACGCAAACGGCTGATTACACTGACCCCGGGCGAAACAAAGCACAATTATTCCCCATTTGATTTATAATGTTTGCTTTTAATAGCTGTGAAGCTTAATCGTTTATTTATATTACTCAGGTATATTACGGACCGGTTCTGTCTCGTAGTAAGCGTTCAACCGTAGATTATCTACGGATAAATGCTTGGGACTACG
The DNA here is from genome assembly GCA_949152455.1 of Lithophane leautieri. Lineage (NCBI taxonomy): Eukaryota > Metazoa > Arthropoda > Insecta > Lepidoptera > Noctuidae > Lithophane > Lithophane leautieri. The sequence continues at coordinate 14,893,280 of OX424471.1, read as the reverse complement.
GGGGAATTTACATTTGCTTGAAATGAACTGTCTCGCGGAAATTGGCGAGGAGAAGACTGGGAACTATTGTAATCCTAAGCTCGACTGGTTTAAACTCCAGGCTAAATGCTTCATAACATGGTTGAGTGTACCCTACAACTATTTGAGTCATGTATGTGTAGATCTGTTCTCGTCTTGTCCTTGAACATTTTGGATTCCAGCGCACACAAAATGTATGGAAGCACCATTTTTAAAAAAAATCTGATTTACTTGTTATAACCTCATAATATCACGTTACTGAGAAAAGATATATTCTAAGTGTGAAGTATAGTCTGAATATACCATCAATTCAAACGTGCCACAAACTGAATTAGTCTAGAAAAATGCAATTTGTATTGTAATCTATATCACACTGATCCAAAGCAGTAAAGAGATTGTCTAGGCGCTGCATCTAACAAAAACATACTGGGTGTAAAGATTTCAATAGTGCCTGTAAGTAGTTTACAGGCAAGAACCAAACAACTTTACGCAGCAAACGGACTGAGCCTTTCAAGCCACCCCTCTGTAATATCCTGTGTATTAGACACCTTGTTTAGTAACTAAATTGAGATTCCAATGCTGAATAGCATCTTGTTACCCTTCGCTTTACGTAAGACGGGAAACGAAAATTATCATGGGGTTCCTTTAATAAAGAGTACAATAGAAGGGCAATATGGTGCTCGAGGCAACGGGTACAAAGAACCGGATTAACCCTAAATTAGACGTATAAAAGAGACATAATTAAAAAACCAATTTGCGAAATACATGTACAGAAAAGATGCCGCGAGCAGAAATTAATGACTGTGCCTACCTATATCTTATTTTTGTGTTTTATGGTATTTATTGTTCATATAAATAATTCACGTACCTATGATTCGGACAGAAAATAATTGGGCTCTTTATTTTTTAAAACTACAATTTATTTTGCGGTCTACTGACTTAGAATTGTTCAAGCTTTGGAAGGTTAAATATAAAAACACTTTGTAATAACAACAAAGAACCTATTGATTTTAATAGATTCTGAATTTTATATCAATCTTATTTTACTTTACTCATAACCAATGGAATTAAAAACTTATCACAAAATTTATCTTCAGATCCTTTTTGCAAAACCATCAACTTTTATAATTAAATCTAAACCTGTCACCAACATATACTCACAAATAAACTAAAGACAATACATTGTTATTTCCAATTAATGTTGAAGAGCCGCCTGTCAATGGTCTATTAGCGCCGAGATGAGATATAATCAGTACCTACCTACTCTGGCGAAACAATAAGTATCCGTAGGGCGACGCCATGTTATTGTTTGTCTTGTCTCGGACTCCCAGCGGGAAACCTTACTACAAACAAATTGACAAAAATATTGTAACGGTCCTCACTGAAGATTTATTTATTATTTTTATTTAAACATTTTTGATGGTGTTATAAAATGCAAATGCTGGTGTTTGACCGCCAATGATTATATTATAACGTTCTATCAAACGCTTTTCGTGACATTATAACGAGAATTATTGACTTCTCATTTGAATTTCACAATTTTGTCTGCGTTTTATAGTTATTTTTCTTCTTAAGAGCTTGTTCCTGCTGTGTTAGGTGGTTAATAGTGTAAATCTAGACACTTTCCCTATTATAATTCAATTCTAATTTACTAAATATATTTACATACATGTAAAAAGTATATTTATTGCTGTATATTGCCGTTCCATAAGAGTTAAAATTGAATAATTCAAATTCTTGAAATGTTAGCCTTGTTGAACTCTAGCTCGGTTGGACCGAATGCGGCATGTTTACTGTTTAATTTAATATGTAGTTTAGAGGAAATATCTTGTAGTAAAGTACTATAAAATATATCATTTTTTTAAAGATTCAGTGTATGAATACGATGCATCGATAGATATTTTCCAATGTAGGTACGTACCAGTACATACAACTGTTTTCAGGTCATTACAGACGTTTGAATTTTACTACGCCATCATACTAGAATCCAAATGTTGAGAGTTTCCTTACGATGTTTCTCTTTAACGTTTGTTTACAATAAACCAATTTTCAACTTTGTGTTCAAAATGTACAATAACTATTAACTATTTAATTACATAACTAGTACGTAATAGTCTACTGAACCTAATTCCAAATTAATTTCGTGCACATAGTCCGCCTTAGGCTCTATCTAAAATGTTGACATATTCCTTTTATATTAAGTACCTTTTAGTTTTCCTTCTACAATTTAATATTCGATTCAATATAAGCTGGCTGAATGAGTTCCCGTTTGATTCACACGTCATCAATGAAACCCAATCAATTGTTGAAATCGATATCGCATCCATCCGTCGGATCCCTTACCCTAGCCGACTCATTGTGGGCCATAATTAGTTTTTGTCACTTCACATTGACAAATCCCATTCGAATCCAAGGCCCGATAGCATGGGCCCCACCACTTGTCCCGCTGTAAACCGGTTCTTATCAAAGAGAATATTATTTCAAACGCCCCTGTCAACCCCGATGGGCTTTTCGAACCCCAAATCCAGTTTGTTATGAATGAAATTACAGAAATCGAATAAGGTAAACACAACTCGGAGGCAACAAAAGCTTGCTCGAAAAAAAGCTAAATTGAATTCAAATTGGTTTCGTCGGGTATTAGGGATAGCCGGGGGACATTTCAAGACGAGCTCAGCAACATATAGCGGGCAATAATTTAAAGTAAGTTTTTGTCAGAGGGCGACAGACCGCGTCAGATAAAACCTACAAAGGTGATTGAAAAAAAACAAAGCAGGAGCCCTTGAGTGCAAAAAAATACAGGGTCTAATTGTTTTTGAAATAGATAGGTACTGCTCGATCAACGAAAACAATTCCAAACCATTCATGGATTATTGCAATTTATTTAGCTCGATTTCATTACAAATGGTATTCATTTTTGTTAACGAAAATTTATATTCTGAAACTATTTTCAATCATATTTATTCAATACAATTGCAGCGATGTGTCAACAGCACATTTCAAACACAAGAAATAATGTGAAACAAAATCGTTTCACACCCAGAGAACCAATATGGCGAGAATTTTCAACCGAGGTTCAACAGGTATGCAAATAGTTGGTTAAAAACATTGATGCGCTATTTGAAATATTGAAGGGTTTCGGTTACAAACCGAGAACTTTAAGTTTAAACGTAAACTTTCAAATCCATGGTTTACCTGACAGAGAGCATTGTGGTTAACCGCGCAAAACGATTTGACTTTGTTGCCTGCAGCTTATTTTATAACGGTTTGTTGAATTGAATTTTGCGGTTATTTATTTAACTGGAGCTTAGAACGGCTACATAAAGTTGCTTGATGATGAAAAATGGGCCTTTGCCTTTGCGATTATTAAAATTGCAATTTGTATAAATAATGAAGTTTTACGAGTTGGTGTATTTTAAGGAACTGTAGACCATCAATACGTTGCACTAGTCGTGATTCCGCCGTTTTTGCACGGCGTATGCAAAAAAGAATTTCAAAATCCCATGAATAAAATGTCTGAAACTCGGAATACGTCTGTATCGTTGTTAAGACGCTGAAATCCAATTGTGTACTTTTCCTTTCAAGTAGAGTTAAACCCAATTAAATATTTTCTTATTCAGTGTTCTGAATTCCGATTCCGTGCACACAAATTCCCAAGAAGTGGGATAAAACTTTTCAGTTTAATATCCATTTTAATGAATCCGATAATCTTTGATCTTTAAAACGGGGCCGTGGTATAAAATACATTAGAATTCGCATGGGACTAATAGAGTAGCAGATTAAAGGTAACGTCTCAATGGTCATAAATTCAGTCGTATCTCCTTTATAGTCAATTCAAGAGCTAAAAGATCGTTAAAACGTGGTATCCATTAACGTAATCATTCGGGAGCCAATAACGTCATACGAACATGCAAAGGTTGGACCTAGAGAGAACATTCGTTGTATATCTATCGACTGCTAACATTGCATTAATCTTATCTTATTTACATGAATAATTAATATGGCTTTTAATATCACTTTGCGCTGTTAGTCCCACGTTTCAAAATAGAGATGTGTAGCCTATAACCACCGTTTTATTATGAGTAAATCTTAACTGTACGGTTGCATCAGAATCTTGCTTTTTATTTTTCTTAGACCTACTATCATTACACCCAGAGTCATCAATCATTGTAGTTCTCTCGCCGTTCCAAAAATATTCTGTAGATTCAAAGATAATTTATAAAACAGGTTCTCTAAACTGATCATTTTTAGAATCATTTTTAAACTGAACGTTGTCGATATGAATAAAAATCTCGATTCTCAAATAGCTCAGTTGAAATGAGGCATCGAACAGACGTTATTATTATATTAAGTACAATTTTACCATCTGCCAACTGCAGGAGAGTGGCCGGTAGGCTGCACGTGACGTCACGTTTGCAGTACGTCGGCCTCATCGCACTGACGTCTGGCCGACATATTCGATTATTTGAAGCTATATCTGCACTACATTATTTACAGGGATTGACCTAGCCAGTGATTTTGGGTGAATTAAAGTTTTATAAAGCAACTTTTCTTATTGATTAAAATATGCTGCAAGCACAGGACAGTCTTGGCAAGCTTATGCAAAGAAATTGATCGTGCACATATAGATAAAGAAAAAGGAAAATATGAGTCCCGAAATTAATAAGGGAATTTAATTTACCTATAAAGGTCTTCATCTTTTCAGCTGCTTTTGCCCTTCTATGCAAATTTTCTGTTACAATTTTGGCTATGAATAAATAAATAAATCAACATTTATTTCAGAATCACTTCCATATTTGTTAGTAACAATGTAAACTTATGAAACTAGTGTTAGTAACATATTATATTCTAAGCTGCGTGAGGCACGCCGATCCCGGGGAATGTCTACTTGACTGCGTGCAGTCGTATCCACTGCCCCAAGATCGGAGAGTCCCACCTATCAGCCAACACTCTAAGAATGATCTATGGGTGGCTTGAAATAACACTAAATACAATATATTACAACAGCTGCGTTGTATGTCACAGATTCAATTACCATAATAATTATTTCTAATATAAATGTCACTAGTATAATTTTATGTTAGGTACGAGAGGACTCATTACAACAAGTCATTAGCTAGTTAGTTAGGCCACGTTTCTAACCGAAATGCTTAGTTAGAAAGGTCAAATAAAGTTATTATCAACATTATTTATTATACAGGTACTATGTCCAGATATAACGTGGTGGTGGTAGTGGGCAGTGTACTGTGCAACGTGCTTCAGTGGGCGTAGTGATTGGTCGTAATGGTTGCGGTAACAAATTGTTCCTAATTTAGATAATTCAATATTTTTTACTGACCATTCGTGATTTGCGTTTATTTTACTGAAAGCCCATAAAAAGCAATTTGTTTCTTAGACGGAAACCAATAAAACTTTCTATTATTCGTAATGAGAATAAACTTTTCAAACTTTATTTACATAATAATACAAAACAGTTTGTTTGCCATCGAAAATTCGTCTTAATACCGAGGAAAGGTCAAAAGGCAAAATTAAAGTGTAATTTTCGGACTTAAACAAACAATTTCCGTTTACTTATGAAAGTGTGGGCGTCTTTCTGCCGTCTAAAATCTCAGGAATAATTTAAGCACCTGCAGTTCACGAAGTAATATCTTTTTAACGTCACAACATTTACGGGCAGGAACTTAGTTAAGTTTCCACTATTTTCTGCAATTTCATAATCCTGGAAATGTCACTGGTACGGCTAATAGTTCTTATCTGTCGGATTTATCGTTCCGTGGGATTGTTAATTTACTAATGACTCGAACAAAATTAAGCTTTAAGTCTAATTATTAAGGTGCTAAATCTAAATGTTGCTTTGTAAGTGCATTCGTAAACTAAGCTCAAGTAATCGCAGATTTCATTATGGTAACTGTCATTGGTGGGAGATCTGTCAGCGGTCCTGCATTTCCTAATAATGAATTGTGAATTGTTTGATTTACACTTAAATTAATGTAATAATTAGGAACATTCATCATTGCCTAACTGAAATAATTGGTTACACAACGAAGTCAAATGCCTAACATTTTTCTATATACAATGGCACAGTATCGACGAAAACAATAATTAAATTGATAGCAGATAAAGCATTCATTAAAAAAAGTAGACAACCGGAATTTCAGCAGGTTTGCAATACAATCATACAAAGTTCTGCAATTCTAATATTAACATGATGACAGTTAGGTACTTACCTATCTGTCATCATGATAATATAAAAAACATTATAAAAATTCAGATTGACAACTTTATTTTATGGATTAGAAATTTTTTTGTTGACAAGTTGTCGATCTGCTATTTAATTGCGTAACATATTTTCGTAACCGATTAAGACTAATTTGTTACATTATGACAGTTCAACAACATTCATTGCGTTGTTTACGTTGTTGAGCAGATTTTTTTTTCGAACTTATGAAGCAATGGATTAAACATTTGTTTCAAATCAATTCTGATTCTAATTGATCGTGTTTTACGCAACAGGTGGGTGCTGAATTTCAGTAGATTGAAATAATCAAAATCATGCAAAGCTATTCCGTTCTAATGCAATAATAAATACAGAATGATAAACTCTCTGTCTCTAGACTGACTTATTATGTTGTGGTTTTGTCATGTATTTTTTTTCTGGACTATTTTACTTGTATAACACAAGACATTTAAAAAATCATGAAGTTCAACCTCTAGCTTTATAAAAATATTAGTACTTTATGCATGTTTTAGTAATAGCATTTTATTTTCATAGAAGTATTTAGTTGACATGCTAGCGGCACAACTTAGATTTTTGATCCTCAGACACACAGGTCGTAGACCTCAAGCCATCTCGTTGCTAAATTAGGTACACAGAGATGTGACGTGACATGATAAAGTGAATGTTTTATTTTGTGAAATTGCAAAGGTGAAAAAACTTTGCATTTAAATTTAAATTATTCAACGTGCTTTGATTTGTAATTCTTTTATTTGATAAATTACTTTGAGTAACTGCACGTATTTTAAGTGTGCCTAAGTGTAATTTGACACAAATTAATGAAAATTGGAGTGAAATTACGGTACATAAATATAGTATGTGGCTGTAATTTTGACATTATGTAACTAATGAGGTGTAATTTAGAATTCACCGGAATTTTTCATTAACTTCTCATGGCGTAAGATTTATTGTCATGATAAGTATTATAATTTAGTTACTAATGAGAATCAAACCATTTGAACTGAACAAATTGGGCGCTGATAAAATACACACAGTTTATTATTACTGATGGTCAGATTGGGTGTTTTAGTCACAAATTCATAAAAAAATTCTAGCCTTTCAACTTTAATTCACACTTCAAACTCCTTATCGAAATAACAATAGAATAACATGCCTCCATCACATACACCTATAATCAGATTTTGCGAAGTTATGGACGGTCAGATGTCAGAATTCAGAATTCCGTCCACCCGCATCGGTTAACCACAACTGTACTGCAGGCGACATGCCGCTCTCAGCTTTACAATTCGACCAGTAACAATGTTATTGCTAGGCAGTACATACATTACATACACGTACACATTGTATAGCTTCGCCTGTGACCTGCGGTTCTAATGATAATTGAGTAATCAATACAATTCGGAATTATAGAATTATGTTGGTGTGACTTTCTGATTTCCCATTTCACCAATACTTTATTAATATTATACATACAAATTATATCTTATGTATTTATTTATATATTATATATAAATTTATTTATAATTAGCACACCAACCGTACAACTCAAATAAAAAACAACTAAAATTGTTTTATAATAAATGGTATATGATCTGCTGAAAGTGTAATTATAATATTATGTAGGATAGGTAGTTGATAAAGAACTTAGTCTGCCAAGTGTCCAATCAAATAAGATAAGGACTGTAATTTTGCAACTGAAACTACATGGGCACATAAAAAGGTTAAATATGATCATCCCAATCCATTTTTTCCCAAACAAAACCTTAGCCCAGTGGCGCTAACGGGTGGACAGCAATAATAACAGCATAACTCATTAATTCCTTTACAAACGTAATTACTAATTACACACTAGGTATCGACATGTTTCCGGTCTAAATTCACATCTCTACTATCGAAATCCCCAATCAGCTCTCGAGTTTACCCTCTACCGTCCTCGTTCCACGAACGGCGACAGGAGGCTCTATCATTCATATCTGTGTTTATTTAGTCATTTCCCCAGTAAATTATAGACATAACGACCGTCCTATCTCGAATGTTAGTGTCGTATGGACTTCGAAGTCTAATGCAGGGGAAACAGTGATGTTGTCACTGGAAGTGACTTTGAATCAAAAAAATTCTGGAAGGGCGAATTTCTGGAAACGAGATTCAATAGTTTGATATTATTTATTAATTAATACCTAGAGGATGTATGGTAAGCGGCAAATACCTGACAGTTTTTCATGAAATACTTGTACGACACATGATAATGCAGAATTTTTATTCTATTAATACAATATACTCACAAAGTTTAACATAATTGGAACGAGTACAAAACGATACTAGTACATAACAGCATTCTCTACAATATTCCCGCCATAATATTATCTTTTAATATATAATACGTTACAAAAAAGATTAACCAGGTATTGATATTAATAGTCAATGTAATGTCACTTACACTGAAGTCGGAATAACATTTAAGTTGTAGTCAGCGGCAAAAAATATTCGCTCTGAAAACAATTGAGCAATTAAAAACACACATTTATTTTAATCCAATTATATACGAAGTAGAGACAGGCAACCATCAAGGACAGTAGCTACCTAGCCGCTCGCAGATAAGGGTATGCGATGTTACCGGTTCTTAAAAGATTAATCTATACATTTTTTCATACCATGATATGTCAATCAACATCAATTTACCATTAATACATGTGTAAGAAATATAAAGTTTTTGTGGGCTTGTCAGTAGTTGTATTATGTGTAAATTTATTAACTACACGATTATCTTTGTACACAAAAGGCAAAGTTTATCGTCCATTCATCAATTCTCGTTGGAAATAATATCAACATAAAGTTTTATATATCTCTGGTCGGTTGTCTACTGATGCTACGACCAAAAACTGGTATTCGAGCAGCTTTGCTTTGAAATTAATTCATACGGGTTTTACTATGGCGTTTATTTGTTGGCCGACGCCTTTTCCATGTGTTCTAATATCCATGATTCACAATAAAGCGCAACATGGTGTCCAACCATTACCATTATCATTTGCTTTACAATGAAAAGGGCTTGTCCTGATCCGATTCAAAGGAAACCATTTCGGCCTAATAACGTTAAACATAAAGAAACAGCAGGGTGTATCAGTGTCACCCTTTTATATTCATTTTATGAGTTATTTTAGATAAATCTATTGCCAATTGCAAGTAGAGTACTATTTGGAAAGCATTAGATGATGTCAGTTGCATGGCAAAATTGTTTCAGGACAGAATAGGTTGGTTATTGGTTTTAGTTTTACTGAAAATTTTGTTACATTACGGACTATCGCTTCTGCTGCTTGCAACTTTGCGTTTGGTACATTTATTCACAGGACTCGCAGGGAAACAGACTCTAGCGTCTACGTAATTTTTTTTTTTTGGTACGAACAATATTGTTTTGTATTCATTTGATTTTTCTCATGTTTATTATATTGGAATGAAATCCTTCAGATTTTGTAAACACACTGCGATTTTTTATTCTGTTTAAACAACACCACAGTTTTAACAACTTAAACACTTCCTAAATTATCTAAGATAATCGTACTAACGAAGCCTAAGGCACTACATAACTACTCAACAACCCTTAAACGCGGCCCATAAATCCATGATCGACTTCTTAGAATAATAAAACAGAGATAAACAGTTAGTCTACCGGTAATAACAAACACTGCATCGTTTGCGGGAAGTCTCGGGGCAGCATACAATTGCTGTTATTATTGACCGACGGGAGCGGAGTATTCCGACGATAACGGATATTTTGTATAAACAAATAAGTTGAATGGACGTACTGTCCGTTCAGTTTTTCATCATTTCTTGGGTTGAAGTAGTTTGGAGGTGACACTGATAACGGTTCACTCCAGAAAATTACTGTTGACTATCAGCTGTAGGTACTATAACTGCTTTTGGGAAACTATATATATAGAGAAATATCAATGCTCGCTATCATAATATAAATTATATTTAGATCACTGGTAAGCACATTAAATTAATAACAAAGCAATCTATGCTGTAAAATTCTATCATGATTGTCACCTATCCCCTATATTTATTCAAATATCCTATATTTATTTAAATCTCCAGGAAATTCAGTTTTCAGATACTTGTGGAAATGACTAGGTGACGATTGTTCCTGGTAACAATTAACGACTTTTAAGGAAAGTCAGATTTCGTGGCTCTAATATTGTTTACATAATCAAAACGACGTTGTGCTTGTCGATCTTGCTGACGCGAAGACGGCAACACAGTGACCCGTCGCGACACAGCACAAGAACAATGTAACATAAATAATTACGCATGCCGTTATGACAAAAAGACTATTGTTTAAGTTGTATCGCCCCGCATCGCTGTCGCCTTACCTGTGTACCCGCAGCCTTACGTTTAACGAACAAATTGAATATTATTAACTTAAAAGTAACCCGTCTAGAGTTACTTCAATAAAATAATATTATTTTATGTTATTTTTAAGATATTGTAAACGATAGGTTTTAAGTATATTTTATTTCTACTGAAACGTAATACTAACTAGTTTATATTCACGTTAAACTGCATTTATTACTTTATGGTAGAATGAAGTTTTTAAACGTCTCTAAGTTAAATCACACATTACTATTTTATGTTTAAAGTATTGAGTAGAGCTTATTCTTTTATTTGAATCATAATAAGTAGTTTCAAGAATTTATTATGAACTAGTCATCTTTCTTTGTAGTAAAATAATAATATTTTTAGCGTTAGTCATTCTATCTGGAATATACAGGGTTACTGGTAACTCGACGTATTCCTTGCAGGACGTCATAGTAGGGTTAAAATGCAACAAATTAAGCCACCAAATGTTCTACCGAAATTCAGTAATTTTTGAATTAGTTAAGAGTTTTAGTTTTAAGTGTTTTAGCAAAAATTACAAAAAATTAAATGTTTGGTTAGTGATATTTGCCAAAGTTTTAGGCATTATTGAACTTTTAATTATTAACAAAGGTCTGCTACGGCGTCAACTATGATAATAACTTAAATTTCAGTACAGTCGCGCCGTAAATCATTTTTAAATTGGTTTCAAATGATTTAATCTGGGATTTTTCATAAAAAAACTAAAACTCTTAACTAATTCAAAAACTACTGAATTTCGGTAGAACATTTGGTGGCTTAATTTGTTGCATTTTAACCCTACTATGACGTCCTGCAAGGAATACGTCGAGTTACCAGTAACCCTGTATTAATCATCACAAAAACATTGTTGCACTTCCGCCATTTTGATGGCGAAACCATTGGACTATGACGTAGTTATAAAATTATGCAGAACTTGAAACCGCATATTTGAATAAATTTTACCTGGAAACTACACATACGAAATTTTTACAATGCTCCCTTAACCCAAATAAATAAACCATAAAAGTAAAATCTTATTAAATATAACATTAATTATCGTATCGCGGTAATGACACAGCCACTGTTTTTAACGACACACTGCAGAACCCGTTTCTACTTGCAGACATCAATCATAACAGTACAAAAACTCAAGTTCACTCACGAACCGAGTATAGCAACGTACGGAACGTAATGAAATTGCAAAGAAAAGTACAACGTATGTTTCGTCTGAACTCATCTTGGGCTAAATCGAGCTTTTTAGATTTGTAATGATGCCCAGCCTCTTTGTTCGTGATATTATAATAATGTACATATTTCATGCAATCCATTTACTTTTTGTCTATGTGCAACCATGAAGCTGAGCAAAAACTCGGTCATGCACGAGCGGTAACTTTATTTATGGTTTACAAGAGCAGAAGGAACCGTGAGATTTGTGATCGTTCTTAACCGTAGCTAATTTTATTGGTATAACATTTGAAGGAGTTTCCCGTCTTGAACATGATAAACAGAGATTTTCAATAGCTTGTTTCCATTCAAAATAGAATAGAAAAGTTTCAGGAAAATAACCGGACATGACGTGTTGACTTGAATAGATACATACACAGCGAAATACATTGTAATTTATTCGTATAAAGTAAAGCAAGTAAGAACACCAGAAAAAAGTTACCAAAGTCAATGAAAGACAAAGTCTATTGCAATCAAAAACTTATGAAGAATATTACGTCAAATTCTGATGGTTTGGAAACTTTACTGAAGCCTCCTTTTTCACAGTAATATTTTTGTAATCAACTTCGCTTTCATGTCGGTCTAACCTAGCTAGGACAAATTATTATTTATAATTATAGTACTAGAAATAGGGACCTATTAGTTCAACCAGGTTTCAGACTAGCTAAAGTAAACTCATCTTTCATGGGGTACTGTTTAAAATGTTACAATAAAATTCCTCCCCACATACTTCAACTGAATGAGTCGAAATTCAAAACTTGTATAAAACGCACACTATGCAGGCAGGCATATTATAAGTTGGAGGATTACATCTCTGATAAGAATGCTTGGCTTAATGCTGGTCCTGCTCCACAATCACAACTAACTAATTAACATTCGAAAATACTGTTGGAGCTGCTGAAGATCGGAAGACCATCTTGCATTGTATAAACTCAATCTCCTTTGTATTATATAATTGCATAGCACAGGTGTGAGTACTATGTACTATTGAGCTACCATTTACCGGGTAATTTGTCTTTCATTGACTTGAATGTGCCCTGGCGACTGGGAATGTCATGCTCACTGAAATGTCTCGCTGGTGGTGGCGCGTGTGTCGGATCATTTAGCTCCCTTCAAAATGGTTGAGCTGAATGGTGCTGATCCATGCGTCATGTTCGTGAACGGGCGCCGTCAGTTGTGACTGGTCATCTCTTAGCTGCCATGGCTTATTTTAATTTTTGAATTGTTTTATGTAATAATTGCGGACGCTTTTAACGTGCTTTCTACATTGTTCTCACATGTATAATTTCAACATAAATGATGTAACCCACATATTGTAACAATATTTTGATTTAAAAGAGTGTCCATGGAGTTTCTTGCCTGTTCTTCTCCATAGGTACCTACTACGCTTTGGAATGGGCAACTAGCTTCATATTTCTGACTGACCGACTCCTTGACAATTCAAAAGTGCCTGTGAATGGTTTAATTGAAATAAATGCTTTGAGTTTGAGTTTGATTACTAGGCATTTGAATCTTAATTTAAAGTGCCCGATTTCCTAGTCAAAATTGGAATATTTTTAAGTTAGTACATACCTAAGTAGCTATTCTACATTATTATTATATCCCACAGATTTAAACAGAGGACCCCACTTGATATTCTGAAATTCAAATGACTTCGGGACCGACTTCAGAACACAATCGCGTTATAGTAGAACAAAACTTTGTATACAAAAGACCTTTTTTTTTAATTTATTGAAGATTGACCTACATAACACAGCTGTAGAAAGTAATATTTAAAACCACCTTCTGCCATATCTGAAAATTACAATTTATGAAACATCAAAGAGAATGTTTGAGATAACATAATCACTGAGACTTGTAAGTTTTAACATAACAATTTTATTCCGAGAATCGAATCCTGATAATTCTTCAAAGGCCCGATAATAGGGTAAATGGTTACCATCTCTGCGTATCTGAAACGATGCTGAGACGTTTAACAATTATGCAAAGCCTCAGGCTTCTTCGAAGGTACTTGATCAAGAACCACTTATTAAGATATCGCGGTCACATCGACCATTACGCAATGGAGGAGGTTGGCAAGGCAATTTCTTTACCCCGTAATACCAGCCCGTGGAATTACCATGACAGTCATCAATAAAATTTTACCGTTCCTCCAACTTTTGCGAACAACGAGATCATCGATTTTCTTAATCTGATTTGGAAGAAGATAATTTATTCGATGCCTCTTTTTTAACGAAAATGGCCGGCATTTTGGTTTGATTATTCAAATTATTCTACGATCAAACTAATCTGTAATATCAAGTTTGTAAGTAAAGGTCCGAAACATCAATCACACCAAAATTAAACATTAGTCAGGTAACAATTTCATAGTTGACATGTTGCGTGGCCGCTCCTGTCGGTCGGGGCGGTCAATTTACATCAAATTACATCGAGTGTCATTAACGAAACCCGACAAACCTTTATTTACCTCTCAGAAACTACCAAAAAGACTTTGTATCTTGGAAATAACGAATAAAATCCAATAAAAATTTTCGGTGGCGCGCCAAATGAGATTTGGAAGCGGTGTAGAACTAAAAACTGCAACAAAAAGTTGGTCCCACGAAAACGGACGTCGCAGATGACACTGAGGTGACTTTAATGACAATTTAATAGCGTCGCCTTCTGTTGCCGGAGAGAACGTGTAATCAGCGCCAGCGATAAGACCCCATTATGGCAGGATGTTTTTTGTCACAGCACATAAATTGACCATTTCTAAGAACATGATCCAGTTCAGGTGTACCTAATGATGTGGATTGATATTACAGACGTAGTGCTGGATTTTTTAAATTAATTGTGGCACTTTTTTATGACCATTTCCTTGAATAGATTAGAATAATAACTTCTTTTGCAAGGACCCTTTCAAGAATTGGCGCTGAATTCGTTTTGCATAGAAATATTATCATAATTACTATTGTAGGCTATTGAATAGCAGAGGGCCGGTATCACCTTATAAATTAATAGTTGATCCACAACCCTTCTCGTATTCACAAACAGGAAAGCAATTCGTCTTAGTCGTCCCTAGTGAAAATCTAGTTAGGTAATGAACAACATTTTCATATTCATTACATATCCTTTCCGTCACCTGCGTGTCTAAAATTCTCGTCATGTTCTCTGTAATATTTTTTAACAGGGGCTTTGGGTTAAAAGTTCACAGGCCGACTTTTCGCGTCGTCTGAGCTTATTTAAGAATTTTGACACGTTAGGTACATTTGAACGCTTTGATATAGGTGTCACGTCCTGGGTTATCTTAAACACTCTGACAGCGGCACCCTCTAAAATGATAGGTAGGTAGATACTGGCATTTTATATTCCCTCCGAGTTCCTATTACCATGCACGGGATGTCTCTTTAGTATGCGGGCTTTGCTACGACACTTATTAGTCTCAAAAATTCCGAGGTTCTTACAAACTTTTCGATGTAAAACGCCCCTACTTCGACCGCATTTAAAACTTAGGTACCTAATGTTTAATACATAGACGATATTGCTTTTGATAAAGCGGTTTACGAATCTAAAATTTAAAGCACGATCGAATACTAATGCGGCCATGTTTTGTTTGTGTCGCAGTCATAAATATTAACTTGGAATACGGAGAGGTGAAAATTTCCAAGATGCACTTTTTTTTAATCCCAAATTTTGAAACGACTGGACGGGACTTATGAAACCTTTGTTGAATATGAACGAAGCAAATTTACATGCATGTGAGTTTGTAAGAACAAATGGAATGGTTTTCTTTGAGACAGCGTGAAGATGAATGATAGCTAAGTGCACAAAACCATTATGAAAAACTTGATTTGTGGACTCGTCTATTTGAAATTTCTCTTACAAAAAAGGGCAACGTAAGCACATAACTGATCAAAACATATTTTTTATTCCGGACAGTCATTGTTCTACAGTGATCTTACAAGATTTGGACGTGTCTACAACAGCGAGTGATGGCAAGCAAGAAATATTAATTCATTCTTGTCACTTTGATGTTATAGTATGGAAATGGTTAAACCTACCCATTGTTTAGATTTGGAACATATAATGTTCCATGTAAGAATGATATTTAATAAAATGTTCATACTAAAACTTGTTGAAAAGTTCTCATTGTTTAAGCAGAGAAATGCGAGATTCATAAAGTTTCAAATGAAAAATGTCTGTGAGTTACTTTTAATTTTTTTTAATAAATTTGACTATCTGTTTCCTGTACCAATTTTTTTTTTCCGTTTTTAAAACAAACGAAGATTCAAGGAATTATTGGTCAAAATAAATTACTTCCTCTTTTCCATAATTCTGTGACTATTACATGCGAACTTTATTTAATTTCCTCGGAAAACACAAGTAAAACAGTAATAAGACGGTAAAACACTTGCAACAGCAACTATTTAACATAATGTTGCGTTTGCAACTCTCAAAGTTGCTCATTTCGCCTCGTTTTAAAATGTCGAACGTGCTATTTCTGCGGCAATTGTTTCGCTCGCAGCACAGTTTCCCTAGACTACCACACCACACGTCTATTCCCTTTATAATAATTTAGCCAATAATGCGAAAAATACGTGCCTTTAGCCCTCTCAGCAATACGTGAGTGGGACCTTATTGCCGCTTATTGCTCTCGAATGAAGCGAAATTATAATCTTAATGTGGTAACATTCCGCTTTGATTGGACCAACTTTTACTTACACGCTTCTATTGTATGAAATGAGCTCCAGAATAAACGATTGCTACCCTAATTAGATACGTTTCACGTCATTTTTAGAGGATTGCGGTGTGACGTTCATTTACCGTTCAGAAGTTTTATGTTTAATAAATGCCATCATGACTCATTTTATTGAGCTTTGTAATTGCAAAAGCGTCTAAATTTCTGGCACTATTTACAGGTTAAATATTACTAGAGAATACCAGTGGGAAATAAAGTAAACAGCAAAACACGAACCACAAATTCATTGCATAAAACATGTTAACGAAAATAGTTGAAAATACGAGCTTTATAGCGAACAGATTTAAACATTGACACAGTGCATTGCTAATGACAAGCTGCTTGCTTCGAGTCTATGAACACGAATCCGTCATCGCTTTTCAATCGACTGTTACAAATTGCGCTGTGGAAACCTATATTTTATTATCTCCTATCATCAATTGTATCAGTTCACCTGCCATTACTACTACGGAAGTCTATAAAATAACACAATTTAGATACATAATCAAAATGAAGCTTAGACTAAAATAATGTGGGCGTACAAAAAAGGTACAATTTTCCGCTTCTGTGCGTCGATATTGACGTTGTAAATTGTATGAAGTGACGTCATATTTCGTGAAGCTGGCTGGATTGACTCGTCTATCTCAGTGCCGTCGATCTTATGATAAATCCGTGATGAATGATGAGCACGGCTTGCAACTGCGGAGGTTTGTTAGAACCTATCTGTACGTAAATCTGGCTGTTATTTAGGCGTTAGTGTATGATGCAACAGTTATGAACGAACTCAAAAATTAATCCAGCAACATTTGCGAGCGTGTTCTAATTACGTGTTCTAGAATTCAAAACGCTCTATATTTTACATATTCGAATTCCATTCATGAAAAAGCTAATTGGCCACTATCATAGCTTGACTGGAATTAAAAACAAATATATAATCTTTTAATCATTAATAATCTAAAATTCATATTTTAAATCTAATGTGCATGTGTCATTTCTAAGAACTTTATTAAGTGTGATTAAGTCTTGTGATATTACATCAAATTAAACTATCTTTACACCAAGACCGATTCATCAATCATTCTCGAGCGTTAAAACTGATTTATGAATTTGATAGCCTAAAAATGAGCGTTTCGTTTTAAAGTCTGAGATTACTCATACTTATAACCTCTAAAAGTCCGATGTTGTAAAGTGTAATTATTTTTATTAAAACCACGAGATTCCTTTGAACTTTGCGGTAGCGATGAATTGATAAAATCGGTTGTTCGAAATACTAAAGTCGATATCAAACTAAAATTAAATTTCTGTAACATTCACAAATGTTTTATAATTATGTCAAATTATTATAATCAACAGCAAAAACAGCCCAAAACATTTAAATGGTTTCATTTCTGCGTCCTTTCAACTTTTCAGTTTTGGACGCTTTAACGAAACATTTGAAGTCTTTAAAGAAATGGATGTAACCTACATTTCAAGATTCTCAACCGAATTCAATCCACATCTTGAGCAACGTATAAAGCAGTTAGATAATCTTACCTAAGGAATGAAATTGTATCAGGTAGTAGTCCCTGAAGCTACAAGACACATAGTGAACAAGCTTTTACAAAATAATGTTCTACACTACAGATCTACATTGCCTATCGAAAAAAAACAAAAGGAAGGTAAATGACAGTGTTATTTGAGTAAAATAATTTATCGTTGAAGAACAACTTACAGGACATTTTCGAACTTCATCAACAGATCAGTTCACTATAATAAATACTCATTAAAAGTACCCACTACTCAATTCAACCAAAGCTGCCATGTGAGTGAACTGATGGCAAAATAAATTCGAAGATTTAACTGTAGGTTAGTTCGTTCGAAGGAAGTGTGTCTGAAGAAAACCACCTTTTCTAAGTAGGCACACTTAACATAAAAAAATCCAAGGCAATTTATAAGAATTGCATAGAACAATCTACGGGCATCGTGATCAAATTCCTGTTCTTACCCGTAAAAATCGTGACCATACGTGCGTATTATGAATCATGCATTACTATCCAGTTCTGAGGACTTATAATTGAATTTACTGATCCTAACGACACGTGCATGACAATGAAAGATAGTTCGGACTATTGTTATCCACCGCACATACATTCAAAGTTGACTGTCATGGCGATGGCAAATCACATTCATCTGTCTTTTATCTTACAAACCATCTGCTTATAAAATACAATGTGATATAGAAAACAAACATCTACGTTTTAGAAACAATATATCACAGTAAAACAACGATTTATAAAAGTCTCGAATCAAAACAGAGATCCGGTCGGCATCTTAAGCTTGTACGTGCCTACTTTATGTTTTTGTTAGAGAGCTATTCTGGGATTCCGATTTTTTTGAGTCACAGTTCGAGATTAGGGTTAAAATCTGTGGATTTGACTATTGTACGTTTACTTTTTACTTCAAGCTTATTTGATTGTGCCAAATGTCCAACCTTTTTCAGGTACTATTCATATAAACACATTATAAATTCGGATAGTTGCCTTCTTTAATTTTTGAGGCAGCTGTAGTAAAATATGGTTCAGTAGCTCACTTCAACGGAATGTTATGATGACTATTGGTACTTATATTCTCTCGTAATACCATAACTCAAAGATCTAACACACATGCGCTGTATAGAAAATGGGCACATTGCTGTCAACATTCAAAATTCAAGAATACAGCCATCGCAGTACAGACGCATAGCTAACACGCCTAATGCATAAAATATGAATCGCCTCTTTGAATTTGTCATATCAAAACGATAGCAGTCGATACGGGCCGGATAAGCCACGCCCACCATACAAACTGCAAGAGATTTTACTCGTTATGACAAGTGAAATATATGCGCATAATTTGTATCGACTGAGTGTCTGATTGGGAACAAATTGAAATTAACCATTTAAGACCTGCGCTCCGGCGGTGTCGTAATGTTTTGTGAGCGTACGATAATCTACGTTTTGATCTTTATAAAGCCATTTTTACAACTGAGGAAGGACATATGAATGCCTAAATGCAGTGCTAGCTCACAAAAATATGATGCAGAAATACAGCTTTAGGAGTAGGTAAGTCAAACATTTTGCTTAAAAAAATAAACAACCTGAACAATGTTTGCAAAACCATATCTAGTGTGTTTATTTATACTTGAAATAAAAGCATTTCCAGATACTGGTAACGGTGATATTTCGGTAAACGTATAGTTAATGCAAATAAACGCTTAGTCACAGCGCGTCGCATCAAATAAAGCGAATTCAAACAGACTGTAAAGTGGCTTTTGCATTAAATCTTTGTTTATTTACGACCCACATCGAAGCCTCGTTGTATTGTAAATTATTAGCGGCTGAGTTTTAAAACGATAAAATGTACATGAAATACAGTGCCCTGATCAAGCGTAGGGTGTAAAAACCGGAAAGCAATTAAAATTTGTCAAACGGCAAAACTGGAGATCTTTATAGGCAGCTAGAGTCATAAAATCATTCGATTTATGTCATGAGACGAGTCGCCCGGCGGACACTGCTATGTTGATGTCATTTTGCTCAAAAACCTGACGCCCAATCAGGTTTGTAAGGTGCTAACAAAATGTTTCGAAGAAAATTATGAAGTCACTAACACGAGAAAAATACTATTTTTATTACAGTTTGCTCTACGCTATGAATAATAAGTTTTGCATAAAACGTTACAGATTTAATTTGATACGTAGATACACCCCACGCCTCTGAATGAGGTAGAAAACCAAGATTCCAAATGCTAGGAGATTTAAAGACGCGATCGAATTACGCGTGTGTTTGTATTCCACTTGACTTTTGTTTCTATTTGTTAAAAGTATCAGATTTTTCTTATCAGGAAGATCTACTTTAATTTAACACGAGAAACTTTAAGTGGTGATTTAATTTAAAAAATAGTCTGAGTGTACTAAGGTGAGATTTTATGATCAAATTCGGCAATACAAATCTCACATTACATTAAGGAATTTATTAGATGTGCTTAAGTATTTATTAATTAAGAAACTCGTAAAGCTATTAAGCAATCTTTACTGAACCGTCCTGTATCTAAGCACAATGCTTTATTAGAATCGCAGTGGGTCCTTAAGTTATGAGTGGAAACACATAAAACAAGCAGCAGGTATTAAGCTATAAAATTCGATTCAAACGCCACAATTCGATTTAAAAGTAAATTATTGCTGAGTCAGCGCAATGGTAAATTGAATATCCGATCATAATGACCTTCGTTTGTGCATAAAGGCGAGTCCGAAGGCGGATGCCGTCCAACTTCTTATTACCCTCAGTCGGGACACACGGCCGGTCCGCTTATAAAACCCTAATTACTTTGAATAAATTATCATTTTAATCGAAAGTTTGCATTTCGAGGACGAAACAAAAAAGTTTGCGAAACGAATTGGGTTGCAAACACCAGGCAAATGAGAAAGATGATCATGGAGCATTCTTAATTAACGACTAAATAGAAGAAACAAGTTGCCGTTTACTGTGTGTTATAATTATGAGTTATAAAATGGATATTTTCAAATGTGTTAAATATATTAATGTGTATAATCATAATATCAAACAACCACCAGGAGTATTTTTAGTGTTTATTATATTGCAATAAAAACACCCGCAAAACAGAATACACTAACTAACTAATTAAAAAAATATGCGAAGACGTTTGACAAATAATAACACACGTAATGACACATATTTTCTTCCACACAATATTTCAGTGGTTTCCTTTTCTTTACGAGACGATCAGCATTCCAAATGCGGTAATTTCGCTAAGGTTTATGCAACGCACAGTTACATCGTTTTGAGCTTAAACATTTCAATTGCGCATAAGTAGTGATCGCTAGGCCATTGTTATTTACCCGTTTCTCAGTTAACTCTTGCAATAGCCAACAATTAGCTATTGTTTGTCGAAGTCAATATAATGAGCGAATGATTGAAAATTACCTTAACAAACTTTATGTTCGTGTTCAGGAATATGTTTCTATATCATTGTAGCTTTTTCCCAAGCATTGTGGGGTCGGCATCCAGTTTAACTGGGCTAGGTAACTGTTAATATTTTGTAAACGTCTTTTGATCTTCAAAGCTCAATGAATTTTAAAAATTGCCACTACCTGTTTGAAGCTCCAGGCTTTATCAGACACTATTATTAGTTGGTAAAAAATTTAATGATACCTAGCCATTTCCAATGGACTTACATCCATCGCTTCAAAAGCACAAATAAATCCCAATGTGCAAACATGACCACATTTGGAATGGACTTAGATGGAACATTTAGTGATGAAATAACAATATTTTCAGCATTCCAAAATGCTCTGACCCAATCTGCCCTACAAAACCATATCCCCCAACCACATGTCTTCAACATTATCGAGCCCTATGTCCCATAACATAAGTATAGTTTCACGCATCGATTACTATCCAATTTTGAGCGCGCCGAATACCTGTCGGACGATCTTTTGTCGCCTTGTCACGTGTCTCAGGCTACCTCCCGGCCTTTATTTTTCAACGAATCCAATGAAAAACGTGCTCTTTCTTATGTCAACAAAACTACATTGTTGTGTTCAGCTTATTTAGCGATTCTGTTACTGTTTTTGCGGCTTTGTTACTGATCATAACAAAATTGTGAAGTTGGCAAATGTCAATAAAGTTTGTAGTTTTGAGATGACACAGATTCCGTGTGTAGTATGCGAGTAGAACGGCAAACAAAAATAAATTGTGTAGTGGTGCAGTGACTAAGGTGCAATAATAACACAGATGAATATTTTTGGGATAAACTGTCTTGTCAAAAATATATTCAGCAGGATAGATAATGTTGGGTATAATGAAAATCCTGATAAAGAATAGGTGCGACCGAAATAATGATTTGAGAAGAATAAACACCGTGCGTAGAGTTGTTAGGATTTGGATACGCAACGCAGAGTGCAATAACCAACATTCAAATGAATCGTAGAAACAAATATTGTATATTCCTATGCAAAACGAACTGGAAACAAGTGCTAGAACCTATATAAAACATATGTATATCTAACAACAGTTTGTGTGTGTCGGTTTAAATTCCGGATAAAATTACTATTCGCGCCTCGCGGTTTGCCCGCAAAAAATAGTTTTTCACAATGTAGCTACCAGTTTTATTACGACTAGGTACCTACAGTTTTTGATATTTGCAAACGGAAATGTATGTGTGTTAGTAACTAATTGATTTCACGAAGTGATTAAATTTGTGAATAATTTTAATGTTGTTGATCGATGACAATATAATAATTTGTATGGGTACGGTACATGATATAATAATTTGTATAATATCGTTAGAAATTCCTATATTTTACGCTTATTTTCACAAATTTCTATAATAACATTTGTACATATTACACAGTTGATTGGAAATTACAATAATCAAATCAGAAAGCCAGAATATAATGATTTTCCAAAATAGGTACCAGTGGACTTCCAAAGTTTTGTTCCAATATTTGAAAAGTAGAGCCAATGTTTGACTTAAGGATAGATTTCACCAATCTTTAAGCGATATTACAAAGTCATTACAGTTAGGATCAGGAAGTTCTCTAAAGTTTGATAATAGACGTCTTACCCCGCCCTGTTGTAAGCTAAGTCGTTTTTTATAGGTATCTATGCTAATTCGGTACTAAAAATCAGCAATTATGGCATCATAAAATCGTTTGACAGAGATGCTCATTAGAGTAGGATGTAAATGTTAGATTAACTGCAAGTTTCTCAAAGTGTCGCATTTCTTACCAGGCAGCAGTGAGTCAACAATTTTTAATCAACATCTATGATAAGCGTTACTAATCCGGACAAGCTTGAGTACTACAGTCAGTTCTACTAAAGCAGGATCACCAGAATAAATTAGAGTGTCATATACGCATAAAAGCGTCAATCCTACTCTTATCAAGATTAGATCATAGTTCTGATTATGACACGATTAAAATATATTAATTTAAATTTCCTAACTACCGCCTCACGGTTAATTCGATTAAACTTATACTGTGAGGGATTAAAGCTCATGTCAATCACCTTAATAAGCAATTCAAATTTGGTTAATCCAGTGAAATTGGTGCATGTGTAATTACTACCCACCATATAGGTTAATTAAAGTGCTACTATTTTCCGTTTATGGCTCCGAAATAATTGAGGTTTTTTCAACATTGTAAATGACTTGGGTACGATTATAGCTTTATTATTCGTGTTTCCGAAGTTTTTTTTGTGATTGGAGTAAATCGTTTTCGTATTTACCCATTGCGTCATCGAAAACTATAGATGAATATACTGGGTAATTTTCTTTTGGCAGTCTTTAAGAAGTACAATGCCAGTATTATTTTAATCGAAAAAGAACACAATATTGGTTCTTTGTAGGTATTTATTTTCAGAGGTTACCTTTAAAACTCTAGGTACATGAAGTTATTCAGCACAAAACTTTTTTGGTCAAAGTCAAATAATGTATTTCAGTTGGGTACATAAAAGGCACTTTTGAACGTCATTTGGCCTTGGCATTTAAGTTGTGGTAGCATTATCATTTCTATCAACAACAACTTAATAATTTATTATCCTGATTATTTACAGTAATTTTGGACAGAAGAAAAATATATTTATGCCTCATAAATACTCACATTTTAGTACCCTTTTATCATTGGAGATCTAAGATTTAGGTTGTTAATATGTCACCTTTTTTTATTTACAACATAATTATATTTTTATATATTTTCCTGCATCACACAATCAAATTCTAGTTCGCCATATCGTAAACCATAGTTGGACTAATTAGCATTATGTGAAACGACTAATTATTTGATTATATTAAAAATCTTGTTCTGAATTAAGTATTAATCATATAAAATAATTAACATACCTACTAGCAGATATTTTCTTTGAAATGTTCATTATAGTATGGCTTTAAATGATGTCGGCGTCTATAAATCGTTTAATGTCAATTATGCTGGGAATTGCTATACCAATTAAGATTAGGTTGTAGTGATTCAATACATTGAATAAAACATTCTCCTCTGATATATACAGGACGCATTTAATCTGAAGCGGGTTTAAACGAGGGAGTTGTATATTGATTCAGAATCCTAAATTGTAAAAAGGACACTTTGATTGAGTTTTGCCTTTACGGAAATACTGGTTGGAGTAAGTTATACCTATAATTTAGATTATAACGTCGTTTCTCAAATTAGTCTATAACTGCTAAAATTGCAAGAGAGTTTCCTAGTCTTGACCAACGTACTGGCCAAGATAATAGGTAAGTCAAAAACATATTAGATTTTTGTAGTTTCTGATTGAAAAGCATACTCAAACTTTTTACTCCATGAATCCTCGCCTCTTTACAATTGATTCAATACAATTGATACAATTGATTCACCCTGTATGTTAGGTTATTAGCCAAAGCTTGTAACGCTATTCCTATCTTAAAGTCCTAGGTAGTAGAGTCTATTTTCCTCGATCCTTAATTATGCTAATTTAAGACTGTAGGCGTAATTAAGTCTATTTTCATATCATATTGTTTAGGTGTGTGTTTGTTTTTGATACCTTAACGTAAGTCTTAATTGTTTTTATCTTAATGAATTAATAAAAATAAAACTTGTTAAAGTGAATATACCAGAAGCTAAGAAAGATACATATTTTGTGCAAATAAGATGAACAGAAGCCATTTGCTTGATGTTATCGGAGATAATGTTAATGTAGAGAGTATTGTTAGCAATTTTAGATTAATTGGGAACTGTAAACTTGAAAACATGAAGTTCCATAAAATGTTCCGCAGATTAATAATTTAATTCCTCTCATCTGCTTAGCCTTTTCCCAACTATTTTGGGGTCAGCTTCCAGTCTAACCGGATGCAGCTAGAGCATTTACATGGAGCAACTGCCTATTTGACCTCCACAACCCAGTAACTGGGTAATACGATACCCCTTGGCAAGACTGGTTGTCAGACTTTCGGGCTTCTGACGACCCGTAACGACTGTCAAAGATCCACAAATTACAGCCGGGACCAACAGCTTAACGTGCTTTCTGAGGCACAGAGGGAGGAGTCTCGGTATGTAAAGATGGTCACCCATCCACGGACCAACCCCGGCAAGCGTAGCTTAACCTGATGGATCGACCCGTGCGGCTGTTATTACTTAGCCACGAGCTCCTTTTCCCTTAATAATTTAATTAAATACCTTAATCTATAAAGGGAATTATTTATTACCGCTTTATAAGAAACGTGCAGTTATAAAATCCATTTTGCAGATAAACAAACGGAAGGCTGGTAAATCGTGATTTGTCATAGAACCGCAATTTATATAATTGTATCAGTTCATAAATGCCAATTCGTTGCAACAGTTGACATTAATACGATTTACCAATACTGTCATTCAGTCTATTGCAGCACCTGTAATAGATTAAACAGAGATAATAAGTTTCATAATGGATTAACTAGGTACACACCTGCATTATGGGGAAATAGAAACATGTCTCATGTCTCTGGAGTTCGTTAGTCATGTCCTTTAGATTGGTCATTATAATATACATACAGTTCTCAGTTTTCTTACAGATGTCTTCTTCATACGATGGGTATTTCGACGGACTCATCAGCTTTGAAGCTTCTTCATTAGATAGATCATAACTTAATTGGAATACTTTTGTCTATTATACAATATTTTTATATATTCCAATATTTTGTCTATTCCTGCATTAAAAACATCTAAACAAAATAAAGATTAAGGATAGAAATTATTCTAAGATCACCATGCAAATACAGACAACAAAAAGATCCTACATAAATTCTGCTTATCTAGAAATGAAAGAAAGTACTGTTTCAGATGGTTGTTAACCCGCACAAGTTGTAAGAGTCAATTGCAGAAACCAGTTCTGTGATGCTCGCAAGCGATGGATTACTAACCTGTCACTGGTACAGCATCTAGATGCAAGTACTTATTGCTACACACAGTCTGAATGATGCTGCCGCACTTGCGATAGATACTGCATGTAATTTAGTTCAACTTGTTAAAGGAAATGGATGGAAAGATGTTAGTAAAGAAACTATTACTAATACAGAAGTCAGTGAAGCTATAATAAAGCTAGCGGCAATCACAACAGAAACTATTGAAGTAATGAAAACCTGTTCCGCTACAGAAACTATTACAAAACCCAAACAAAATCAGGTTAATTTACAGGTTGGAGTATATACATTTTCGTAACGCTAATAGAAAGGTACAGGATCTACGGACGTCCATAGTTTGTAACGAAATTACCTTTATTGCGGGTTGAGACAAAGCGGAATGCTGGGACGTCGGGCGGCTCCTATAAATCACTGGTCGACGCAACTGATTCAGATTACCGGTGCAGTAAACTGTGAGGTGAGATGCAAGGGCTGACTGCGACATGTGATATTATGTTGGCATTTCTCTGTAATTTAAGAATATGTTAGAAATTCCTGAGGTTGGTCCCAAGTATTGCATGTGATGCTTATCTACAATATAACCCATAGAAAGATTCATTGTCAAATACTATAGACACAATGAATCATTTAAAAAAAATCTGAAGTTATATGTTTCAAACCATACAGATAGTCAACAAAAGTCTTCAATTAAAACTAAAAACTATTTTCTGTATATTCCACCGTTGCATCAAAACAATTTATCTCACATTATCGCATGTACTACATCTAGGCCTAAACATCTATACAGTGAGATTGATTATACTGTATTACTAAAAAGTATAAAACGAGAAGCAGGCTAGACCGGCGCGCGTTGCCTCAGGCGCTTTGCGATAGAAAATTATTAAGAAAATTAAATGATCTACCGTGTGCCGGTTCACAGATATGCCAATTATTGATACCATCTAAAGGCAAGCCCTGAAAAATGTGTAAGTCATTTCTCTGCATGTTGCAATTTACTTACGCTTTATCTGTGAACCGTCTTGGTTCTAAAACTAATAAGTAATTGATTTTATGTTTCTAGCAACAACGTTGTGAGAAATGAGTTCGTTCGGTACGAATATTTTAATGAGTTGAAAAATCTACAGCCTTGTTTTACGTCTGTTCTGACTATCGGATAACATGCTTCTAAAAGATTCCATTTGGCATGTGTGTTTCGAAAATTAAACGATAATGGATGGACAAGTTTATGGTTGTAATGGAAAGTCAGTCATTATATGGGAACAGGGTGATTGATCGCCTAATAGCCACTTATGATCGTTCCCCTATGATTTCATAATAGATTACGCACATTTGCAGATTCTTTTGTAAACTCATCAATCTCAATTTTGAAAATTATTGGTAGTTGTTGCAATGTAACATGACTTACATAGAGTGACATTATTTGAAATTGTTCATGAGGGTTATTCGAGTGGAAAGCAGAAGTGATATTTATGTATTTCTTTGATATCGGATACAAAAATATTGAATTCTGTTGTTTCTACCGTGTCGTTTGATGGGTTCATTGAACTTCATTGTCTCTACCAGATACAGTGCATCAACATGATTGTGCTCTCAACAATCGTGTTGATACGTTTTATAGCTATACAACAAAGATGTTTTCGACTATAATGCTTGCACTGAAGAAAATACTCTTACATCAGTTGATTCTACATCACTTGCCAACTGTATGACATCTATATCTTCAAATACAGGCATAATATCGTGTTTATCATTATTTTAATGCTCACCAACTCTTGGTCATTAATTTACATTCCATTTTTTATTTGAGTGCTATTTTTCCATGACCCACGACAATGTTATTTACCTACACATTGTGTATACAGGATGCATGCAGGCTATCAGATACCCCGTCACGTACACAATAAAACTCACAACTTCACCACGAACGTTAGTTTGTCACAAAAACTCCGCCGCCGGGGCTTGCAAGTGAATTAGACTATTAAAGCTGTAGTAAGCCGACATGAGATTGGTTCAAATGTTGGTGATTGAGTTGGTTAAGGGATGGAACACAAGCTCACTAAATTTCTTTTTATTCGGACTTGGAATAAAATGTTGTGGTGGATGCTGTGCTTGTGCGAAAACAAGTTGAAGACTAATGGAATATTTTTTTATCATTGAAACACCTGAGACAGCTGAAACTCTGAAGGGCATATTGAAATTTTATTATATCTATCAATTCTAGGCTTTATCTCATACAAGACATTTATGAATGTCGATAGATAAAAATAAATGTGCGACGAACACTTTCTTTTCTAAATATGCAAAATCTAGGCTTTTTTCCACAATGTCCATCTAGATATTATGATCAAATGTTGGCCCCAACATTGGTCCACAATGCATCCATTGAGTCACGCGCAGTACGCACGATCAACGCACGCGCAGCGCAAGCTAAGTAGAGTTTAGTAAATTGTGCGCTGATTGCTACGTGATATGGAGTTATTATTTTGTTTTTTACTGCAAAGTAATGTGGTTTAACATGAAGCTACTGCTGTACCTACATCGCTAAGCAAAAAGAGGTTTTGAAGGTTACTATAAGATAAAAAGTTGTGTGACCGCCTGACGACCGCTGTGGTTTCATGATCCTTCTAGGAACTTTATTGTTGGTCAGCTATTAATGGAAAATTTGAATTGAACTGTATGGATGCCTAAAGACTAATTGAATACAGGTCGAAACTTCTTTTCGTAACAGACATTGTATGCAAACTCAATTTCTTAATTTGATCTGAGATCTTGTGCTCGCCGCTAAGGACATTTGCCCACAAAATCCTAGAGCCAAACAAAATCGGATATCACCATAAAAGCTCACAGTTACGACATAGTCCACGTGTTAAATTATACATGAGTTGAGTCGCCGAAAAGCGACCACGCCTTTACGGACAGCGGCGTGCCCCTCCCACTACCGCCCCTTACTAATTATTATAACCGGTTTTGTTTATCGTAATTAACCGGTAACGCCACCTGTTGTACTCATTCAACAACAAACGAACTATTCGTAATTTTAACTTTGGAAGCAACAGTTCAGCTATCAGATGTCGAAGTTGAATGCTAATTTCAGTTAGAAATTCGAGTAGCAAAGGTATTAATTTAAACTTTGTAATCGGTGGCTTTTAAGTAGTTTCTTCAATGGATTCGTTGAGATTTTTATTGGGAGCGATTTCTATTGTAACAATAGAGTTAGCATTCGTTTAATTCGCTACATTTGGTTTTATATCCTTATCTTTTATTATTTATGACTTATTAGAATTTTCTGTTTCTTCCTAAAAAAACTTTATCGTCTTTTATGACATTATATTCTACTATAATCTAAAATATTCGACATTCATTTAAATAAGAACACCTAAACTGCGATGATGGTCAGACTCTAAAATTAAAAAACATACTCAATATATACCGCCTTTCCGTGCAAGATTTTAAGTCTTGGAAGTAAAATTCAACTTAAACAAGTTGGTATCGTGATCGCAAGCGATGGGCAAGCGATTTGTCTAGTCCCAGCGCGATATTTAAACCTAACATGGCTTTGCTCTGCATGGTTTCAAGTTCAAGCTAACACTATAATATGGTCAACACTTGGAAATGTGTTCATTTAACCCTAGTTATATTTTCTTGTATATTCATTTCATCGTTATCTCACTAATACAGAGGTAGTAACGCTAGTATTTATATGTGACTGACTACTGATTCATTTGTTTAATAATAATCATGACTGTAACAGCGAGTTTTACATACTATTGGTTCATCTTGAGCATATTCTGTTTTCGTAATGGCTGGAGAAGTACTTGCAGCAATAACAACACAACAATCAAGTATGAAAATAATGGTCTTTGGTGTTTTGTCCAAAAGTATTATTAGCGTCACTGAGATACTGTCACTCCTAAAATTTTGATGAAGTACAGTACTTTCCACCTTTGTAAACTATTTCGAAGAATTAAGTCATTAAGTGAGTGTAATTAACGTAATGTTACTATATCAAAGCCTAATGGTCTATTGAATCTGTTTCGTAGAACCTCCATACCATGTTTACGAAAACGTTTCTCTTCACTTACTGCTTAATATCAATTTAGTTTCAAGTATTTACCGACTAGTGGTTGCTACCGATAATTATTAATAAGAAATCATTATCTTATTTCCGATTAATTTAAACTGAAAAACATATTAGGTATATTAAATTCAGTAAGTTTTTCGTGATTGCTATCATTTCACACATAGTTGCGTGATGACGTCACGTTAGCGTGCATCCTATTGCAGCGAGGTCGTTTCATTCAAGCTTCGATTGTGTGACACCAAACTTATCAACCGGTGCAGAATTTTTGTCGAAAAATATTTGTTCGTTTCATACAATTTTTTTCCTCCTTTTGGTGAAATTTCGTTAAATATTAAAAAGAAAATCCTCCGAGTAAACCTTTGAAAATCGACGTAACACAGAAACTTCGTCGAAGTAAGTACATGACGATAATTAAATCCGTAAAGCTTCCTTCGTATTTGATCTAGCAACAGTATGTAATTTATAAATGGTTATAAACAGCTATTTCGAGATAATTCCCGGCTTCCGCGAATTATTGATTGATTGGAACCGGGAACCAGTGTTTTGCCGTGGGTTGCCTCATTTCAGAAAGTTACCATTAAGTTGATGTCGCATTAATTTTGTGTGTGGATTTAAGAGCTCCGACCTTAAAAGGAAAAATTGAACCTTTTTATGATCCCGATATTAATGCAACATAGATATTAGAATTTTAGAATTATGTTAGTTTTCGATAAAGCCCAAACAGATCGCCAGACAAGCACTAAAAAATTTTTTGTTTTGTCGGCCCAAATAGAATTATTTTCCGATGGAACGTTTACATTGGTGAGACATTTTCCATTCGTAGGTATTTAAAGAAGCACTAGAATTTCTGTAGCTATTGACGGTTCGTTTACATAATATACAATCGCATAGTCCCCAAAACCCAATTCTGAACCTTGAATAGTTTTTAAGCGGTTAGAACATACTTAATTCTAAACCTAGATCCAAACAACCAATAAAACAACTCTGAAGCCATTGAAAGCAACCTTATCTTAGTAATAATCACTATATCTATTCAAGATTCCAGTATTCACCGGCAGTTACCAGTTACATTGAGTGTTGGGTAAATCGAACATGGCAGCTTGCAACCCCAATGATAGGCGTAAACGGGCTGCATTCAATATCGGTAAGTGTTTATTCATAAGTACCGCAGATATCGGTACCTATCTGGAAGAGTAATGGCTATGTGACTACAGGTTCTTCTGATATAATCGCTAACCCTCGTCGAGTGACGGGGTAATAGTGTGGAAGCTATGTATTTTGTGTTTTATAGAATAGTGGAGGTGGTTTTGGTCACATATTTTTAGGTTTAGAAGTGACGAGGATATAGGTAGTTTATAAATCCTATACTATTAAATGAGCATGAAGCACTGATAGCCTAGTGGTGTGACCGTCAGACTGCCAAGTCATAGGTCTCGAGTTCGAACCCAAGACACGCACCTCTGACTTTTCGGATTTAGGTGAGTATTGTATAATTATCACTTGCTTCAAAAATGGTGAAGGAAAACATCGTAAGGAAACCGGCATGCCTGAGAGATATTTCTCGACGGCATGTGAAGCCAAGTCAGAGGCCTATGGGCGGCTTTAAAACTATTACACCAGGTTAGTCACTAACCACACGAAAAGAAGATTAAATGAGCAATATTTGTATATATATTTAAAATATATTTGTAATCATGTTCTCAAAAACGGCACAAACGATTTCCATTAAAGTTGCTATAGGGGTTTACGGGGGCGAATAATTCATCAAGCTAGGTCCTGTGGGAGTATCTACATCGCCACATGCGAACTACGCATCAAAGATCTGACGTCACACAAAAATCCTGACGTCGCGTCATATAAATCCTGCATCGCGCAATTAAAGTTTACCGTGCAATGGATATATATACAAGAACCCGACATCAATAGTCGGGCAGTTGCCCGCCAGACACAACAACCGTCTGGTCGGAGGATCCTCCCTTTTCTATGATGGATGAGTGAACTTTACACCCTGTTCCTCATACTCCTAAAGTCCACATACCTGGAAAAAATCGTTTTCTCTTTTTTCACATGAGCAGAGCTCGGTCACCCTGCTAAGAACAAGATGACTACCTTAGAATAATGACATGGCAGCATGGAATTTGTATGTACTATACATGAAATTAGTATGAACTATCCCTTATTAACTGAGCATTCTCTATTTTCACCAGAGCAGAGCTCGGTCGCCCAGGTACTTATATACCTATTGTTTCATGTTTTTCGTTGTTTTAGGTTGTCAAAGGTATAGAAAAAGGCAGCAATGAAGGAGAGAGGTACGATAATAGTATGACGTAATGTATATCTTTATTTTATTCTACCTACTACTATTTTTCTAAGCTGCTTCTGCTGATCTAAACCTACCTAACTGATAAGTACCTACGCATTATCCTGAAATCGTGAATTATACAAGTCTGTAGACAGGTCTTTTTCAAACACTAGACTAGACGTCCTTGGTACATGTTGATAATATTTCAACTAAGAACACACATTGAACAAACACTCGTAGACTTCGTTACGTTTGTTTGGATAATGTGAAGTAGGTTAAGTATTGCCGCATAACTTAAACATCATGAGGGTTTATAGACTTGTATAAGTGGTCAAATCGACTCACATGTCGTTAGTGTAAACATTTCAAAACCTATAAAAGACTTGGTTTTACTTGAAACAAATGTACTTAGGGTTGTAAGTAGTGCCAATCAGCACAATAAAATAAAGTACTTGTTGGAGAATATTTTTTGCTACAAAAAGGTTAACAGGCTTCGAATTATATTATCAGGATGTTTTTAAAACCTTTTAACACCCATTTAAAATTCTTGTTTTTTTTTCAGTGGAGAGTGGTTCAACTCTTGCGCACTACCATAATACCTGGCCATTACTACCTCAAATAAACTAATTTACACTTCAATTAATTTAATGAACTCCACGTCAACGTCTTCTACAATTACAGTAATTATATCAAAGACAAATATTTACCTTGTATGTACAACTGATGTTTAGTCGATCGCCCACGCGTTGACAGCCGCCCATTACTGCGCCGGCGTGGCGCACCGGAGGGCTAAAGCCCCTTCACATTAGCTAGCTTGTTCGTATCAAACTGTCAGAAGTTCTGAATGTTGTGCTAAAACGAGCCTGTATGCATAATTCTAAGAAGCCAATTTGCCGATTTTTTTTGTTTTAAATTAAGCGTCTACATATAATATCAATTTGAGATATTTTCATAATTGTAACCATGAGCCCGTAGCTGACAAAACCATTTCAAAATCCTGAAATGCTATTTAAAACATTAAACATACAATAGTTATAATTTCACCCTTCGGAAAATATTTATATAACTGACAATGAGGATTTGATAGGATTTAAGTGACAAATAAAAATAAATCAAGTGTAAAAACTTGATTTATTTTAATTTTAAATAAATTACCTTGAACTTAGCCTCGATTAGGTACATAAAAAGTGTTTTCACTAAACATGAAAAATGTTGCTAGTCCATTTATATTGATGTCTGACTAAAAACTACTTGACACGAAATGTTAATAAAACAATAGTTTGCTGGCACACAGATAAACAAATTGAGCACTTGTTCCCAATGTTATATTTAATTAAATTTTGTTCGTTTATTTCGACAGAATCTTCATCATGTTCCAATACACTGATATTTCCCCAGGGTTAGGATCAACTATTGAGATATAATAAAACAGAACACTGTACCTAGTTATAAAAATGTAAACTACTTTCCATGCCAACGGAACCCTATTACTAAGGGCTCGGCTTTCCATCCGTCTGTCATAGGGCTGTATCTTTTGAACCGTTATAGGTAGACATTTGAAATTTTCACAGGGTCGCTATAACAATAAATAATAAATATTTGTACGGTGGTACGGAACACTTCGTTTGCGAGTCTGACTCGAACTTGGTCGCTTTTTTTTTTTGCATAAAAAGGCCCTGATTATTTGTATATACGTACAAACTCGATCCGCAAGTTAAAGATTCATGGAAACCATAAAATAAATGTCGTTTGAAACGTTTGAATATAAATTGTTCATGTACTGTTTTATCCGCGTCAACCTTCTTCAAAATAGAGTCATAAAAACAGTTTGTAATGCAATAAATTACCTTTAAACTTTTATGTCTTCAGTATTGATTGGACTGTATAAGAGATCTACTGGAATCCTTGTGTGGTCTTTGATCTAAAATACCAAAGACATATAAGCTCTATCCCAAAAAAACAGGGTAGAGTCCATTTGACGCGGCGCTAGTGTCTTTGCTTAGCATTGCATTAAAAAAAACGTAGTTCCACAATTTTCCGCCAGCCTACTTTCGTGACGTGCACTCTACCTACATGTACAAATATCACTGGTTAGTCTCTCTGATTTAGACTAATGTTGAGTATTTAAAGATTACCCACTATAACCACTGAAAATAAATATATTGGAATCAAAAAGTTTTCTAGTTCCATACATTTATTATTCCTGAGTTAATAAGAACTAAGGTTCTTAATAATTGATAACAATCTAGCCTAATAGTAATAGACCTTAACTCTAATTTATTATTTTACGTAATAGATTTTGTTATAACTAAGTATGCATAATCAGCCTATAATGTTTCCACTGCTGGAACACAAGCCTCCTCTCTGTGAGCGAGAGCGGGCTCTAATCCACCACGCGGGCCCAGTGCGGGTTGTTAGATGATACCTGTCTTCGAAATTTTTGGTTCTAGGACATGCCGGTTTCCTCACGATGTTTTCCTTCACCGTTTTGAAGCAGTGGTGATGAAAATAATTTACAAAAAGTAAAGCGCTTGTCTGGGTTCGAACCTACGACCTACAGCTCTTAAGTCGCCGTTACCACTAGACCACCACTGCTTTCTATAACAGAAAAATATAGTGTTGCACTTACGAGTATACTCCATACAAAGCTTAACTTTCTATACATCCAATAATCCAACCAAGCCATCGAACGGAACGTGGTGTGTGAAACGGCTTCCTTTTGATAAATGCACTCTCGCGAGCTCAGATAAGCAGACGTGCAGCTCTTGATATGTCTGTCTGACAGTCGCTGAGACTACTGGTAATTGCTTCACGAGAGCTTGCCATCAATTAACATTCAATTCTTAAGAATTTATTCGACCTTTCGCTAATATTGCCAATCCTTAATTGCCGCCGTTGATTGAGAGGTGGGCTGACATTTTGAAGAGAATAATTTACAAAACCTTTAGACGGAACTGTTGATGACATTCAAAATTTTATCGCTGATTAGGATAGCAATTATGACTTAGTGTTAAAAGGAAAGTAGATCTAAAATTAGAATTAGTAGATGCACTTTCTTCCTTCTTTTTAGCTGTTCAATCTAACATGAAAGTTACATTGCCTATAAATTTGTTCTTATCCTCATTAATAAGATGCGGACTAATTTCTTGAAGCATGCACTTAAATGAGTCTACTTGCATTGCAAAGTCTATACACAAAAGCACTTCCACATACATAAGATGTCCACCTTTCGGAATGAAAAAAAACGTTTAAAACGTTTTTATAATTTAATATAACCTTTTTACGCTAATTTCTCCTTTTGGTTGGATTGTTAACAAAACCTTTACAATTTTTGATCGAGTACATGGGTATTAAAGTTTTATATGGAACAGCTGATTATTGGAACGAAGTTCTTTTGCGCGGCTTGTAAACTGGCAGAAAATATAACGGTAAAAGTGTTAATACTTGCGACTGCTTTGCAGTATGTAGGTAACTATGTTCCTTTCAAAACATAAAACTCCATAGGTATACATTAAGTACAACAGCTGCTAGTATTTAGATTCTAACCGCAACTTTAGATAAGCAGCCACGCTTCGGGCTCTTGAAATGTCCATTTGACAGTCATTAAGACCAGTTTAGACTAGTGGTACTCGCATAACGTGAGTTTCCGTCCTATCTGAACTGGACTTTAGCAAATGGAATGGATAAAATTTTAATGCAACATGTGCGTTTGCATTGATATTATGTAATTAATGTATTTAAGGGCTAATGCGTCCTGTGGTAATATCCTAGAACCGTTATTAGGAAAATGAAATGTTATGGCTGATATTATTGAAGCTTATACAGCGTGTAACAGAAATGTGTGGTCATATTTATGGGTGGGGTACAGACCATCAATCTGAACAACTTTCTTCGTGGGACCAACATCGTAATCGCGAAAAAAATATCATCTGTCTTTTACATTTGGATCGAGTACCTACCTATGTTTTATTTTGTGGAACTTTGAGTATTAAAAATACAGATTATGAATAAAATATCATAGTAATAAAATAACCGTCAAGTCGCGGCGGGACTAGCCTAGCCCCCTTGACGGTTCGGGCAGTTTTTGGCACGGGGCTACCGTAGCCCCTTCGATGGTGCAGAGGACAGAGGGGACAGCTGATTATTTTTTCACGATGTTGGCGCCATGGATTATCTTGCAGACTAGGTATCCTTTTCCTCATGTTGATTTGCGAAAACGAGAACGCCATTTACTTACTATGATACTCGCTTTGTTCTTTCCACATCCATCTTGTTTATATGTACATCATGTAATACTGTCTGGCCACTTTAACATTTGTCTCTTCTACCACAATATCAGATATGTTACGATCAATCTTGCTAGAAAAAGAAGAATAGTGAGTCTGAAGTAGGTTTCTTTCATAAAGTGGATTATTTACTACATCGATTTATTTTTAAGTCTCCAGATTTTTATGTTAAATAACCGACCAAGCTTTTGTTGCTTACCTACTCGTTATCTAACAAAAGATTTCATTTGAAGGCGGGTCCGAAGTAGAAATTCAATTACATTATTCCAGTGACCAATTGGAATGCCTGTTATCGCTAAGAATGGAGCGATAAAAAATAATTGAATTACTTTCTCTTGCTGCATTTTGTTAATCTGGTGTAGTAGTCCGAGAGCTAGAAAACACTAAACAATATTCATCACACTAACGTGTTACAGATACAATTTAAATAAAATAGTAAAACATCCAGCTTTTAAATAACAGCCTTCGGTATCAGACAACATTTCAGTTACATAAAAGATAGTTGTACTGTAAGTCGTTAACAAGAAAGTCTGTCCCACACATTCGCTTTGCATCGGCAGTTTAGATAGGATCAACTTAAAATATCCCGATTGCAATATCTCTGACTATAAGTTAGGTTATCTATCGACGTGGAATAAGGATTTGTAATCGCAGGATAATCCAGATCATGGAGCATAACATGTTGTGTTATTGGGGATCGGGACTGAGCTGATATCTCGCAATTTTCCTTGTAACTTATGAGATTTTTGTACTTTTATTTTATGGTAGATTTTTTTAATATGTTATGTATGTAATCTATTTTTGATTGATAGGTAGTAGAGTACCTATCTAGTAAGACGAATTGTAGTTCTACAATTGAAAATTAAGAACCAACTTTTTAATTTCATTAGTTGGTCATTGAAACTGGAATGAGAATTCCATATATGGGAATAGTAAATCATATCCATTCGAAAATTAATACCAATCAGTATGAATTAAAACGAACCGAAAAAATGTCTACATTTAAGGGACTATCGTTTCCAAAGGCACATAAGGAATAAGTTATGTGCTCAAGTTCTGTAATAAATCTTAAAAGAATGCTTTGCCCGCTCCCAAAAGGATACTCTTGGAAGCGTTCACCTTCTATTTTCCTCGTTATTTATGAGCCTATGCTTTATACTAGAACCGCGGGCCAAGAATAAAATGGGTAACTAAAATAAATGGCCCTACGTTAGCATAATCATAGATTTCCAAAGCAAACTGAATAAGTTCTTTCTTAATGAAAACGAATGAGAAAAACTAGAAGCCGATACCAAAAGGGCGACTATCTAAACTGCCTTTTTATAAAAAAACGACACCGTGATTCAACTTTAACGATGTGAAAACAAAAAGCCTATATCTAATCTTACGACGTGAATTATGGGGATCCATGGATGCAGTCGTCTATTATAGTTCAAAATACCGACTCTGTCTTCCACTTACATGTAATTTACATTAAGATGCCCCTCACATTTGCATGCCGGAATAACCTTTTCATAATTGTCACGTCGGTGGCTCCCAACTTAACGATTAGCTTAATGGATTTCTCAATTTAATGAAACTCAAACTTTGTAATTGGCTTTTTAAAAGATAGGATGGAATTTACGATTACTTACTTATTTCGTTTTTTTTCTGTGCGTCGCCCGCCGACGGACGTTTTTTGGAGCGATTCGTTTTAAAAACAGAATTCATTGTTGTGTCCCGTTATTCGAAAAAAATTGTTTAAGTATTTAAGCTGGCACGGACAGGACGACAATAGTTGGAATAGGGGGTACCTTGGTTGTGTGAGGCACAAATCTTTTTGTTTGATCAGGCGTTTGTTGACAACAAATTCGTTGACGTTAATCCTCAGACAATAGTACCGTTTTATCCGAGGAAGGCTAGACGGCCCCAACGGTATCCTTTAACCGAAGTTAAATCTCAATGTTTGTTCAAAGGATTCTTTGAAATGATTGATGTTTATTCAAGTGACAAATCCCCGCTGAACCCACAAAGTATTAAAAATTAATATCGATATGGAATTGTTATATTGTATTTCTGACATTTATTGCTAACGCTCAAGCGCAATATGAATAAATGTTTCAACCTTTTGTTACGAAAGCAAAATATTTTTATGTCTATTCAAAACCATTGGTTGATATTTTGTTTACATAGAAAGTCCTATATAAAAAAAAAACAAGTTTTTCTAAATATAAAAAAATTCTGTCTACTAAATGTCGAAAAACATAAAAATTGCACGGTGCGGCGTACTAAAACTACGCGTTGGCATTTACCAAAAAACGTGCTAATGGTAAAGTC
Organism: Lithophane leautieri; assembly: GCA_949152455.1. Taxonomy (NCBI): domain Eukaryota; kingdom Metazoa; phylum Arthropoda; class Insecta; order Lepidoptera; family Noctuidae; genus Lithophane; species Lithophane leautieri. Next base: position 14,853,824 of record OX424471.1, on the reverse strand, counting down.
TTCGATGCCTTTAAAGTATCATCGTATAAAAACGATAATTGCCCAACACTCGTTTATAAATCGTCAAGAAAGTACGAGAATGTAATGAAAAAGTTCGGTAATCTCACTCAAGGTGTCAGAACCGTTCGTTAGCCGCCATTCTTTCCGTCCACTCTAAATTATACAAATTACCAAAGTATTTCGTTTTTATACATCTGTCGTACCGGGAGCACTGGAAAGATTCTTTGTGCAATATTTTGAAACAAAAGACGATGAGAACAATAGCACATCTATTTTTTTTCCGTCAATGGAAACACTGTCGATAAATTAAAACACGGCTGTAATTTGGCAGACATATTTATTTATACACGTTAAAGATCAGCGTCGTCATATATAGCAATTCGTTTATTTACAAAATCGAGTGAAGGTACTAATAAATCACAAAAAATAAATAAATTTAATTAAGCTCCTAACTTACGTCCTACTCGGATTTTGGTTGTCACAGAACCAAAATTTATTTCAAATTATATATAATTTTGGTCTCTTTTACAGTTTTGCACTACGAAACGAAACTTAAGTTATTAAGTACAAGTGTTTAAAGGCTAACATCAACTTTAAACAAATAATTATGACACTACACTGTGATATACGTAATATTACGTGTATGGCTAAGAGATTTTGAGGGACACATCAGGGGAATGGGCATATCGCATTAGAACAAAAACTTATAATTTGTGGAAAAAACCTTAATCGATACATCCACCCGTAACTTCTACAAATATCTGTCATAGGCCAAGAAAAATATAATTTCTCTGTTATATTTTTACAATAAATGTTTCCATTATTTACAAATACATACATGTATGTTTATTGCTGAAGAAGACGTCGTAAAGTTCACTAGAATGAGTAAGAACCTCATCAAAACTATTATCGTAAAATATATCTAATAACTATGTTTTAACTAAACAATAATAAGGACTAGTTGTAAAAATAGTTCTAGATATTTATACCGATTAGTCTAATAAACTTGATTCCGTATAACAGTCGACTACAATAACATGAAACAAACTGAAATTTCATTTTATATTCCATTTGAAAGATAACATTTTTGTTGATCTCGTTCCAAAAAACTCAAGGGAATTTAAAATGAAACTTCATATTTCATACTCTTGTAGTAGATCCCGATATTTTCCTTAGAAATACAAAACGAATTGAAATTGAACATCGAAATCCGGTACACGCATTACAGTTATTTATTTACAAGCAGTATATAAATCAAGTCGTATTTTAGAAAATTATCATTTAGGTACTATTTTTCTTCTTAACATATGTACATAACTAATTTTTCTGGTGTTAACCTTACTGTGTTTCATAAATACATTTATAAGTAGTAACTTTTTAATTTACAATCGCCTAGCTCTACGTACAAACAAAATTACACGAGTAATTTTTATTACAACAGCATTTACATACAGTGTTCCAAAGTCCATTACAATTTACAACGTAACAAGTTACACGACATTCCACAATAAATGCAATTTAACTTTCACTTATTATCTCTCTTTAAGAGTTTTAGAGTATCACAAACAGCACTTCTTTCCACCCGAACTACTTGTCTTTTAGGGAGTTCGTCCAAATGCTTAGGAACTGAAGACGCGGTCTTCCACCGACAGCATATCGAAGCTGTGACGTCACACGACCACGTCACGCGGCACTGAATCGTTGGTCGGTGTCTCCGGCACCAGCACCGGCTGGAAACAGTGCGCGGCTGGAGCGAAGTCCTCAACAAGCTTTCGCTTTAACACAGACGATGAACCGATGTAAACGTTGGTTCCTGGGAAGGTTCCTCGTCGTCTCCGCCTCCATAAGACCGCAGCTAGTACAGCCAATCCAAACGCAATCATAGCTGACAAACAGCCTAATACTAGTTCAGAGTCAGGTGATCGCTCTGGTACACGTTCTCCTCTCATTGAGCTGACCAGAACGGACATCAGGCGGTCTCCTTCACTCACTTGAACATCCTGAACGCTTTCGGTTGAAACGCGTTGAGCTCTGCTGGTATCGATAGTCATGGTCTCTGACCTTTCATTGTCAACACCCGGTGTGCGAGATACAAGCTCCACTTGAATGTGGTAGATCGTGTCCGGCCATAATGATAGAGTAACTCTGGTGGAGTCCGTAAACAAATTGCCTTTTAGGCCTCCGCCGTCAACTTCCCAAGTAACTAAATAGACTCCGCGTGCTATTCTAGGTTCCCATGCAATTTCACCAATAACTAGGACTTTTTGATGAATGAGCGATATCTCTTTGAGTGTCCACTTGTGTTCATCGTGGTTGGAAGTGTTAGTATCGTGAGCTACCCAAGTTTCGTCAGGACTGTAGATGGTGACGAGTCCTAGTGGGTCGACAACAAGTACTCGAAGAAGGGCACCTTCATTGTTTGAAGGTACTCTTGTTGCTAGGGCTTGAGTTTGTATGATTTGCCGCCAGGGGCCTTCTGCGGCACGTCGCATGACGACGTATACGAGGGGCATGGGGCGGGACGCAGCGCGGGGTGCCGGAGGGGGCCAGCGTGCAAGCGCTCCACTCACACGCATCACCCCTTCGCCCTTCGTGTGGATGACAGGCTGGGTTTGAGAGGCGCGCGCCGCTTCCGAATGGAATTCACATGCGATCTTGCATCCAGGGAACTGTAACCAAAGATATAGTTAGTTATACAGCTCATTAAAACAAAATTAAGAAAATTTATGAAGATTTCAACTTACACAAATATCTTTCTCGTCGCAAATGGCTCCCCAAATCTGGTAGTTGGACTGCAGAAGTTCACAATTTTCCCAACACTGCAACAACAAACGCATGTTGTACAAAACCATCACATCATAAATTCGTCACAATTAAACTAGTCTTTTGAACTCCTTTGATTTATTATCGTGTCGGTCATTACGACGAATGAGGAGTGTGTACTGACACAGACAAATTTAAAAGTTAATGCTCATCCCAGAGACAGGCAGAGTGTGTTCAAACGGAATCTTTTTTGTCAAATTAGTGTGCGTTATCGGGTGGTCGTCGACTTGAGTGTGAATACAGTCGTTTGTCATTACTTTTGGAATTGGGTCGAGCTCGTTACTGACATAGAGACACGGACACTTTAATGTGAATAGGGCATAATTATGGTCAGATAGCTTCGCCAAAACGTGGTATTATGAACAGGTAAACAATTATTGGAAATTGTATTTGGAGCTAAAACTGTTTCGTTTGTGGATTGTAATCAAAATTGTTTAGTAATAGTTACAAAAACAATTAATCAATTCTTAACTAGCACTTTAATTGTTTCAAAATCTTCAAAAGCCGTGACTGTTACATGTTTTATTTTTGAGAAAATTCTTAAACATTTAACGCTATACATTAATTTTATCAATCCTTAGGACAACGCCATATCCAGACAAATTTGACTACTCCGTCGTCGCTTCGAATGCAGCATTTGTCATTGGAAACGCTCATTAGTTGAAGTTGACGTTAACTTGACGCCGCACTCGCCTCGGTAAGCTTTAATAATTATAAGAACGGGCGAACCACGGTTATTAATTACTGGTATTGACAAAAGGTACTTTCGGAATCCACGTTCCGAGTGAGAATTTATTGGTTTTAGCACTAACCTCACAGATGTTTTGTAGCAAAAAGTCATTTATTTTATTTTATTTTCAGTCTTTTAGTGACACGAAAAACGGCACGGAGCTTCGTCACGATACTGACGTTATAAAACTGATTGAAAAACAAAAGAAGAACTATCTACTAAAATTGAAGTGGGTTTCAAAAATGGTTGTAGTTAACTTTACAGCTTTTGTCATAAAGAGAGTCGCTTGAAGTGAGTTAATAAGGAAGCTTTTACTGTTTCGTTTATCGTGGTACTTTTTACTTTTATGTTTACTGAAAAATAGTACCTATCTTCAGGCATAAAGTGATCGTAAAGGATCAGGAATGTCTAGAAATTCTACAATCATCATTAATTTATTATTATGCTAAAGGAGAGAACTCGTAATTAAATGTAATGGCAAAACCAATTAGAAAAGCTTTACGAGTTTCCTGAATACTAGACCCTAATTGTTGGGAACTGCAGATTTTAATATTCACAATTAGTATGTTTGCGACGCTAGTAAAATATGATTGCTGCCTTCAAAGCAGCTGAGCCTTGAAAATTGTTTGTTCACTAATTGAAAAGCTGTTTTTCAGAAATAGAATACCTAATTGATTCATTTATCATTAATATCATTGAAGTGGTTTCCTATTTATTGCTACTTTTTTATACCTGTTATAATCTGTGGTACCGCTCTTTTCTTAAATAAACATTGTCATAATTTTTTTTCATTCAGTCAGAACTTTCATTATTGAAAATGATTTTATTATAACCTATCCGTGTTCCGCCGACCCCAAGTAGGTAAGATGGCACAAGGCCAGAAAGAAAAATAAATGTAGGATAGGTATTGGGAAAGTAATCATATTTATAGTCCTAACCAATATTATAAATGCGAAAGTGTGTTTGTTTGTTTGTTTTTTACGCTTTCACGCTAAAACGGTTACAGGATTTGGATATTTAGCACATGGGTAAACCATGACATGGAAAAGGACACAGGATACCTTTTACCCCGATATTCCCACGGGATCGAGACTTATGCGGGTGAAACCGCGGGGCGCCGCTCTTTTTTAATAATTAAGCATAATAATTATTGAAAACTAAGCGGGAAGGTAAACTGTATTATTTATTTCCCTTGCTAGAAATATAGCAGTTCATGATTGGCTAAGCTCTCATTATCATAATACTGCTGTTTGAAATAGTACTAATAACACCTGCGAGTTACAGGTTATTGAAGGAGTTTCTTAGTAAAAGTTGAAGATTATTAGGTTTAATGTGTCTGGCTGCAGTTTTAACCATCTAAGCACATTTTCTTTGAACACTCACCATAAAACAGTCGGGGCCTTGCAAACATGAGGACTCCCCGCCTGGCCGCGGCGTTGCAAACTGTGAACAAACATCAAAAATCAATCAAAATCACCTTCATTAAAAAATATGCTAAATTGACAAAAAATATGGCTATTTCAAACGATTATAAACTTTTTATTACTCAATAATATAATTATATTACTTTGTTTAATATGTAGAGTAGGCTGTTAAAATTCATCGTTTCTTTTTTTTTAAGAATATCATTTATGTCCCGGCCATTTTATAGTACCAGCGACACCCGAAGAAACTATGAAATATCGCCTTACTGTGTTTATTGTGTAGTTATAATTATACAAATCCTGGCATCTAATCGTCAAACCAGGTAACCAAATCTCGAAGAATATTCATGATTGTCTTCTTGAACACTTGAACAACGTGTAGTTGAAATCATAGTTTATGAGATACAGTTTAAAGTAAGTACTAATAGTTGTGACGTTGGAATAACACAAGATAATAATTGAGGAGCTCCGGAACAAAAACCGATATATCCACTTTACGTAATGTTTGGGAAAATACAAAACATTGATTTATTTAGAAATAGTAAAGCTTTTCGATCAACTAAAATATGATAAAAATGGGTTGTAGGAAGGGCTTTCATATAGTCATTAAAAAAAAAATCTAGTATGAATAGTGTCCTAAGCATTATAATTTAAAACATGGAATTATCGGGTTTTGGTCCGACCATTACGTAATTATCGGCTTTTCAGCGGCTTAATTGTATATATCGGTTTTTGTTCCGGCGTATCTGTCATTTTCGTATATAAACAATTTTTATATTCCTCTATTTTAGGGACAGTTTTATTTTAAAAAAAAACACGGTTTATGGACCAATCTTTTATTATCATTATCTATCTTCTATACTAAAACATTATTTGTTTCTTCTTCAATACAATCGCAAGTATTTCCTTCATCAACCACAGATTATGAAATTAACTACCATAGACAATGTAGCAATCAACAAACAAGAAGTGTTGTTTTTAAAACTAGAATGCTAGTGATTCCATAAAAAAAAACATTTATCGGCAAATGATCCGAACGGAATTCCGCCTTCAACAATTTGCATAGGATTTATCGGTTACTGCCCCGAAAACTAAAAAATCTGTTACGAATTGATAAAAAAATATGTAATTGTCGGATTTTGTTCCGGCTGCCCATCTTTAGAGTCTCATTTAGTACGTTTTTAACGGGTTTTGACACGACCAATTAAAGTATAGCATGTAAGAGTACTATGAAAGACGAAACAAAAAAAAAAGTGGTTTGAAAAAAAACGGAATTATCGGTTTTTGTTCCGGAGCTCCTCAATTATTATGCTTGCTAATATACAGTTTGCTAATGAGTTTAAGCTTGAAAAGGAAAGTAATTTTCATTACCATGTAAAGAAAACTGGAAATGATGGCTACGTGAGGTTTATGTAAATGCATTTGCATTTTGTAGTTATTATTCAAATTATGACGTTGATTCACTAAAAGAAAATGATTTGAAGTATGGTCAATCGCAACTATTTTTGTTGTCTGGTTTTGTGTCCACTGTGTGACACAACATAAGACACGTAAAACACAAGACACATAGGATACAACATAAGACACATAGGACACAACATTAGACACATGGGATACAACATAAAACACAGAGGATACAACATAAGACATATAGGAAACAACATAAGACACATGGGATACAACATAAAACACATAGGATACAACATAAGATACAAGGACACAACATAAGACACATAGAACACAACAGAAGACACATAGGACACAACATAAGATACAAGGACACAACATAAGACACATAGAACACAACAGAAGACTCAAGGACACAACAGAAGACACATAGAACACAACAGAAGACACATAGAACACAACAGAAGACACATAGGACACAACATAAGATACAAGGACACAACATAAGACACATAGAACACAACAGAAGACATAAGGACACAAAAGAAGACACAAGGACACAACTTAAGATACATAGGACATAACATAAGACACAAATGAAGCCCGCCTTTCTCCTTCCAATTACTTGCTCTATCTTTTGCGATTTGGGACTAATCCTTTTTTAATCAAATCAACCTTTAATGAAAACAAATCCACTTAATAGGGTCTGTCATCACCCCATAGTCAAACAACTAAACAAAACCTACAGCGCTTAATTAGCGCTTCAATCGCACTTTAATTTCGGCCAAACTCAATATAAAAGGGACATTTAATTATTCGACGGAGGACCAATACATTACTCGTTATCTGAACAGTGTTCCGAGAGGTTTTATGTGCGGGCTAAAAAAAGAAAAAAAATGTTCGATTCGAGCAACCAGTTTAATGTATTTGATAAAAGTGACGGGCATCTGCTTACCGTCGGCTGGACGGTCGCTTTAATTGCCTGATATGCCATGGCCTACGGCTGGGGAAGGTTGAACTACAGTGCAGTGGCCTAAATGTCAAATCTTTTAATGTCGTGATGAAAAGTTTCTGTTGGGAGTGACGATTTGTATGCTTTTAATATTTTTTCCACGATTGTCTCTTGATGGGCCGTAAATATGTTTAAGTGTGTGTAGTGCCAGATTCTATGTTCGCTGTTGTAGTGAGAGGAACGAATTTTTATTTAGTTACTGAATTATTTACGACCATCAACAAAGTCAAAACAAACGCTGATTTTGTAAATTACTTGGCACAAAATTATTTCACAATTTTCAGAAGCATTATTAAAAAATAGAATAGAATAGAATAGAATACTCTTTATTATGTACACCATAAAAATACAGATACAAATGTAGAAAATTTAACATAGGGTGAAAAAATATACTTGCGTTATCTATAAAACGTAGCTAATTATAAAACTGATTGCTTATTCAAGTGTTATCTAAATGACAGACATTAAAATAACCTATTTCCTTACCGGATGTTATTATTGACGTAAAGATAACTTTACACAAGAACGGTAATTCCAGAATGTACAAGCTTTTATTTACGACTGTAATTATTACAACTAACCCATAAAATAAATGGTTTAGAAAGCAAGTAGCGAACAAAGAGTAGCAAAGGAAAACAAAATTACTCTTTTAGGTCACTATCATTGCGGCTAATGATGCCAATCTGTGGCAGAGGCCATCAAACGACTCCGTCCATCCACCCGTTATTAGATGTAATCATCGTAATTTTTCACACAATTTATTTTTTTCTACCACGGTACATCTCAGGAGTGTTATTTCACGTCAACTAATGACAACAAAAAATACACTCGAGATTGAGTGCGCAATGCGCCGACAATAAAAACACCCGCTATGTTTACTACATTCTTATTCCCGCCGGACTTAAAAATAGACCTCATAAATCAAGCGAATTAAAAAGATACTCGTACCATGCTGACTGAAGGCACCTCCGATCTAATAGTTTTACTTTATTTTTAAGCTCCAGCAAGTTTTTATTAAACAACAGATAATCAACTTTCGCCTTTTCAAATACGCAAACAACGAACTTCTAACCGATTCAATTATTACAAGTATTGTATCGCACGACTTCGTCTTTGAGAGTTTGAAATATGAAAGTTAAACAAAACAAAACGACGTGAATATACTTCGGCAACTGCAAAGGGAAGTGAGTGAATAACGAATGACGGTGATTGAAAACAGCCCGTCGAGTGGCCTCGTATTTGTGTTAGATGCCGCCGCAGATTACCCTTTTGTTAATCAAACAACGCTTATTGAATATTATTTAATTAATCTTTAGTATTTGACTTCGGATAACGTCCCCCAAAAACGGATCACTTAGAGATTGAACACTAGATACTTACAGAAAGAATTTAAATATCGTAAAAGCCAATAAATTGAATCAAGGAACAAAAAAAAAGATAGTCGATAAACGTTCTAACACGCGTCTTAATAGTTATTTCGAGTCAACCGTTAATCTGAATAGAAAATTAGGGTTCAAGGATGTATAACATTATAAAGGTGAGCCAGGATGTTGCATACCAACACTTAAGAGTTTACGAAATCCATTAAAGATAATCGTCAATAAGTCAGGCCCGAGGCTGCGGCCGAACAGGAACTAATCGATCGATGGGCACACACGGTCGTTTACAATCAATCCATCAGCGTTTATGTAACGCGCAACTACCGATGATCTTCATTTATCATTTTGTTTTGTGGGTAGCGAGCGCGCGCTCTTGGGGGTCAAACCAGAGGTCCGTACAAAATAAATGCCAGTGACTTACGAAATATGATATGTAAACAACTTTTTCTCCTTTAATCTAACGACACATCTTCGAGATTAATCACTTGTGCAATCGGTAGTTTGGAGTTGATTAACTTTTGATTTATCGCTTTGTACTGCGAAAGAGATATTGAAATTGTAAATAGAAGATAGTTTTATTAAAATAGAGGTAGCATCAATTAAAGTGTAGCAGAAATTGAAATCTTATCGACAACAATAAACAATGGTGAGTGCGACATTTACATGTAAGTTAGATAGGAGAAAAACATTATACACCTAACAGCCTCCGTTGGCGAAAGAGGCAAAAACAGCATGAATTATGATTTCACATAAAGATAAAATACAATCTAAGCTAGCGCGCCAAATGACAAAGAAAAAATGAAATTTCTCTGCAGAACAGATTGAAAGAGTTGAAGAGCGTAACAAGAAATAGGGGTAGAACCTAGTGCCTGATGCGGATTACGATTAAGCTGATGATGGAGCAAAAGAATTTATTGAATATGGTGCGGTAGGTTAAAGTTTAACTATGTTTCGTTATTTAGATGACAATATAATTTACCATGAGTGGATATCGTTCTTTGACAGCACAATCAAAATTTATTTGATTCTAAGTAAATACAAAGCAATTAAAAAGTAATTAAAAAGTTTTGTGCCAAAGAAAACTGATAAGCATTTCATCAAAGAACTCAATATTATTACTTCACCAAACGACAAAACATAGACGGAAACACTAACCCTAGAAAGTTACAATTCCATCAAGATAGACACTTACACAGACCGAGATAACCACACCATTTCTAATGTAGTTTTCAATTCAATTTAACGTTTCCCAATAAAAGTCGGTCAAAACTATCAGACTTTAATACCGTATGTGGTGTGGGTAAGTATACCGAGGCATCTGTGTACCATGTCTTCCCTTCTAGTTGCTATTTTATTTGATCTGCTGTAGGTAAACTCTATTACCGGTCCGTTTTTACAAGTAGAAATTCAATTTCAGTCCCGTTCGGTTTCAGGTTCTTAGAGGAAAGTAGGTTAGGCGAAGTAGAGGTATAAAAATAAACGAAATATTTGATGAGACATACATTTTCTATAAATTGTTCTTGCGGTCTGGGCTTACGGGTTGCAATTGATTTGGGAAACGATTGGAAAAGTCGGCCATATTGCTTTATTTTATATCGTTAAGTTGAAATTGATTATGTATCTAGTCCTTGTCAGATAAAGGCTTTTAACTGTTTTAAAAAACAAAATATGGAACCGCTCCATCTGAAAAAGTCTACATGTCCATACATCAACTAACCTGTCTTATAATTAGTGATACTTCTATTTTATTTAGTTTCTTTTATAAGGCATCAAGTACCTACTCGCTGTATCGTGAGCATGTAGTATCATAATATACGATTAATGAAAAATATGTCTCCTGAGGCAATAAAAGATGGCATCAACATCATTAGGTACCAACGAAGATATGAATTTTTCATGAAATATGGACTCGCGGAGCTCTCGCACGTCGCATCGAGTAGAAGGGACGAGGTATCAACATTATTATTTCCATCAGTTCCATTCGTTGTACGACTTTTTGCGATTGCCTGACAGACCACAACAATTTTATCTTGCCTTTAGAACAAGACCATAAAATGTTTCAAAGTCGTCGGAAAACGTGAGATGGAATTCATTATTCACTTTTGGAACAAAGCACATATAAATATCCTTGTTATACAAAACTGAACAGAATAGTTTAAAACAAAAATGTTACATATACTCTGAGCAAAGTGTTGACCCATTTACTTATTATGAACACATCCTGCCAATTTACTTTATTGATGTTATATTATAGCATCATTAACTTTTTATACCCATTGCCTCTCTGACGGACCGCCTATAATTATGATGATACGAGGCCGCAGTCCTTAAACTATTTTTAAATTATACCAAGATGATCTAAAAATCTGCCCCAGTAATATAAGGACCATGTATATTATGAGGTCGTATCTTGATTGGCGCCCGCCACAAAGTTAAGTTACGGCTTTTAAAACAATTGGTTCTTAAAATATGAAAAACGACATGCCATTAAGTAAACCCTTAGAATAATTACATATGGAAATAAAATTGTATGTTATGTTAAACAAACGTCTTTCTGAATACAGTGTTAAGCCTATCGTTGCATCTTCTCTGTAATTTCGCGATGATTGCAGAGAAACGAACACTTTAACAGTTCATCCAGACTTGCATTTATATAGGGACAATGTCGCGGCCCGCAAGTCTCCGTAGAAAACAGAATTAAATCAAGCTGCCACTGTCGACCTAACAATGATATAAATGGTCACAAACACGTACCAAATTTGATCATGCGGCGAATAAATTAAATGGGAACACAATCAAGGATTAAATTACTGCTTCATTCTGCCTCCCACACGAGCGGGAGTTGCGACACATGTGCGACACATCGCTTGCAGCCGACCGATGCGTGTTATGTATGTAGGTGCCTTAACATATAATATTGTGGCACATTGTGCGGCTCCGCGACCGCATATAAATGCGCTGAGAGCAAATAAAACGGTGCTATAATTTCAAATCATACGGACAGAGAATGGGTGTGGACGGCGCTCTCATTGTGTGGAAATGATGTAACCGCTATTAAAAGTGTGGGCCGTATCCCTTGAATATTTCTTGCAACGAAGACGTCGTAGGGTCATATCGGTATTTTATATCTCACCGGAGACAATAGCATACATTTCCAACAAGAAAACTGGCTTCGTACGTTAAGTGGTCGTGGTATTTCAATATTCGCCCCGATCTACCGGTATTGGTCTCTTAGACGATTAAGTTATTAAATATTCCAAATCAGATAGCGATCAATGATTCATGTGTCGAATGAACGTCTAATGACGGAGTGTATTATCTAAAAACGCTTTGTTATTTGATTTCTTATCATAAAAGTACTGATTTTTATAGACGACGTCGTTCTATTTGACATATGAAACAACGGCGATAAATTATAAGAATTTATGTAAAAATAAAATTGCTACTTTTATGGCATAGTAAAACGTTTTAAAATTAGTAGCGTTTGAAAACAATATTTCGTTAGTACCATAAAATCCAAAATTTATTAAGCCTGTCATCCACAAAAGGCTATAAAAAAGGCTTTGAATTGACGAAAAAATCACTAAAACGACTCATCAATTCACCCATTAAATGCACATGCCATTTTCAAATCTACGTGAAAGCTACCAAGATAGCAAATAGTTTTGAAGTTCAATGCTCTTTGTCTTATACCAACAATTACCAAATCTATTTCGTATCAAATCCCGGTCACAAATCACTCCCCCTGAGATAAAGACGTGTAAAGGATTACACGAAACTATAATGTTCTGTTTAGTTTCGGAGAACCCTTTGGTTTGTATGTCCGGATTTCTAACTAATTTTGGAACATTTGGAAGCTCATAAAACAATACGCACACACAATAAACAACGTGTGGGTGTAATAAAAATAATTATAGAACACCAAGTCAACAGAAAATGCGCTGACAATATAGCTTATGACAGCTTATGAATTCTGATTAATGCAATTTCTGTTAAACCAAATAAGATTTTTCTTCGAAATTCATCGAATCCGAAGGACATTCTTGTATCCGTGGGGATAATATGATTCAATGTCGTCCCTTTCCAGCCAATGGCAGTATCCTATGTAGCTATCCTTTTCGGGCAGAGGTTGTCGGTTTTTGTGAGTCTCAGAAGTTCTGTGGACCATGCGACAGATGTGCGCATGGCTGCGGTTGCTAACGAACCATGATTCAATCGGAATAATCTATAATATAAAATATCCTTGATTGTTTGACCGCTGCCTGCTTCTTTGACATTCGATTGACAAAATAATTATGATGACTTGTTTGATTCTTCATTCGTAATCAGACAAACTGACTTTCCGGTTCTATTATAATTCTTGTGCGTCTTTCTCTGAAACCATGAACAAATCGCAATAACTTATTAATTAATCGGTCGGAAACGTTATATATCAAAACATCTAGTATTGTTTGTTGTTTTACAGACATAATGCATTCCTAGAACTCATTTCAGATAAAGCAAAGTATAATCAAGATTCAAGTTAGAAGGAAATCGTGTAGAATGCAGTCTCGATGCAAGGACCGTTACGAAGCGATATCGGCACCGAATCCGATTGCCGCAATGCGAAAATTATCCGCAACCGTAGAGTACAGTGGAGGCGTAAAGAGGTCTCAGAAATGGTTATGTTTTGCTATGTATCTGATTTAAGTTGTGACGTGTCGTTTATACTGCTTACATTGAGTTAGATGCGATCAGTTTATTCCTATTTTATGGTTATTCCACGTCAAATATAACTTAAATAATGCCAGGAAACTTCACTATTTTAGCGCTTACGACATTATTTTATGTACATTCGCTACATTAGTCTCGGTGCAATGTGAATATGAACAGAAGTTAGTGGCATTTTATTCATAAACGTGTTGATATTCCTATAGTGCACTACATTACGTAGTAACGAAAGTCACGTGGGAGATTAATTAAATCGACACCATTCCTGAAATAACAAAATGCGCGTTTGTAAATTCCGATCACGAATGAGTAACATTATTTACACCGAATCGTAAAAAACAATTCAAAGAAGTACCTACTTTATTTTGAGATGGGAGCTTACTGCTGTAGCTTAGACCCGATAGACGATATTGTAAGACTATGTTACATAATGTAGTTAGTATTTTGCTCACGAGCGTACTTATCGATCAGAAACGTGAACCATAGAGATATCATTAGTCCGAATGTACAGTTGCACGAAACACTTAGGGCGATCTCACAATCTAAAGGGCACTTCCTTTGATCTAAGCCACCGATGAGAACGGTAACCCATATCAAATCGAATATGATCTCTAATGAGATTAGCGCTACACTTTTTTGAACTAAAATGGGGCACACGTTTTTTACGAGTGCGTTTACGATCGGCGGCATAACTTAAAATTATCAAAGACCATATTTCAAAAGCATAAAACAAGAAGAGCAATTAAAGCGCTCATAACCGGGCTAGTAAATGACCGCGTAGTATTACAAATATTTATGTAGGCGGCCGAACAAACAGTAGCGTTAAAAGCAAAGACATGGGTTAATCCAAGATAAACAGGGCTGAAAGAATTACACGAGAGAGACACAAACACCATAAAGTCCTCTCTTTCCCGTAGGGTAAACAGGAGTGCGTGAAGTGAGGTAATCCTTCCTAGGTGTAGCTATGTAGACCTATTAAGGCCGAGTACCTCCATTCAAAATGTAAATGGCTTACTTAGAAATTCTCTAGGGGATTAAGCTGCAATCTGCGTGCGTATGGTGATTTTATACACATTGTCAATGGGTCACAATAAAAACGTTTATTTATAATGTAGAGTTTAACACTTTACGTTTTTCAGCAAGCGTGAACACTTTAGTGGGCCTGGATTTACATAAAAATACTTTACAGCACATTTTGCAGTGCATGGAATGCATTAAAATAAACCAAGAAACATTTTCATCGAAATTACCCAAGAATAATGAATAAGTAATCTTAAAATATCTAAACTCAATTGAGCCCAAACAAATAAAATAAAAGAAAGTGCCCAAAAAAAGCATTAAAAAAAAATGAAAATCAGAAAAATTCAAAATTCATTCTGTTCTCACTACGCCTTAACAAACTAACATCCCGTGCGTCGCAAAGGTGGGCGTACATCAGACACTTAGGTACTCTAGTTTTGCCGCTAATTGTGACTCCACCTGTTTTAAGCTCCACCGACTAGGAACAATCTTATGTTAGCAAGTGCCTAGGGGAGGCATCAGTATTCCAGTGTGTAGGTACGTGTCCTTATGAATCATTTATACTATGTATCCCTACATTGGCTTTTGTGCGTGTGAATGCAAACTTCCATTGAGCTTTGACGTGATTTGCAAAATGGTACGAGTATCTGATCGATTCGATTTGAATTTGGAATGCCAATTACAGTGATGCAAAGCATGTGTGATTATGTGAGGTGACATGGGATAACCAGACTAGAATTTTCAGTAGCGAATTAGATTCTCTTTGGCTACTGACGTGAATCTAAAGAATTTGCTAGACGAGATTAGATACCTACGGACACATTTACGTACCTACATCGAAAACAAAATAAATGTAAAATACAAGTGCCAAAATGGCTTTTATGCTTCTCTCAACGCGGGCATTAATTTTTATGTAGTCTCAAGTTGCACGAAATTACGTACTCGTAACAGTCACATAAATGTCTCGAAACTTGAAACGAGCTTTAATTTTCATACAATCTGAACTAACCGGTGGCGTACTAAACAATAAGTATTTATTACAGCTAACCGTGGGGACGTACAATACATACATAAATTTTCCGCATTTACCCAGTTACCATAGGCAGATCTAACAAGACGAGAAAGCGTACCGCATACTCGGCAACTGGCTAACCTGCAGCCGCTTAATTTATAGCCAATTAAGTTAGTGTTAAGCTAAATAAACTGACATGAAGATAGCACAAGTAACCGTAATACAAAATACTCGCCCCCAGTCGCTTAGCACAACCAACAAGTTTGTGTAGGCTCAAGTTTAATGCTAAATCGCTGTCGACAAACCAACATTTTAAATAGTCCGGTTTATCTACAACGAGCTTTGATATTGCGGCACTGATGACAAGAACACGACTATTTGATTTATAATATTAACCACTGAGCTAGAAAGTGCCTCTTGGTATTACTGCTATAGGTCTTGTCTTTCATTATTGCTTATTGAATCGGCTTCCAAATGAGGATTAATAAGGATTTATGGCCGCAGAAACAGAATGAAACTTTCCATTGCTAAGTCGATTAAATATAGTTCATTTACTATTCATCTGTCGCGGTGCGCATTTGTTCTTCAATCTATTGAACTTTGTGATTTATTTTGCGCTGCGCGGATTGCCATCAGGTAGGTATGACTACTTCGCACCGAACTTTTTGAGCACCCCTTAAAATCATTTTACGTACAAAGTTTAAAATGACAGAGTTCTTAAAATGCCAAGTAAAAACTGAACTAAAGAAGCCAGATGCTGCAGACAGTTGGAAACAACTGGCCGGAGTTGCTTTACAAAAAGTTAGCTTTTAAAACCCTCGCTATAAATCAATAGAAAGGAGTTCAGAGGAAGTGGAAGCGTAAGGCGGATATTTACGGTGATGGTATACTCGCTCTACTTGCA
Source organism: Lithophane leautieri (assembly GCA_949152455.1). NCBI lineage: Eukaryota > Metazoa > Arthropoda > Insecta > Lepidoptera > Noctuidae > Lithophane > Lithophane leautieri. Next base: position 14,837,403 of record OX424471.1, on the reverse strand, counting down.
ACGCGATAAATCTTTGGCCAGCACGCTTTGTAGCTTGACTTTATGGAAGTGCTAATCATTATTGTAATAGAACACGGTGCCCCACAAACCGTTGCCGAAGATAGGACGAGTAGGTCAACAATATCCGATGGTTTTTTTTCTTCAATTCCAGTTTAAAACGTTCTTTGAATTCACCCCACTGCATTCTTTATTGTACGAGTACTTTCCTTAAAAACTGTTTTAGAAATTGGAGCGGTTCCTTTTTCTTTTATCGCGAATCTGGAGCTACGTAATGGTCTGATGCCAGCACAGCGAATAAAAGCAGACGTTCGGCAGTATCGTAACATTTATTCACAATATCATAATATTATTCTTTACGAGAAGAAAGAACCGCCAAGACCTGTCCATTGTGTGCTCAGAATTACGTAAAGATACTAAAGAAAGGGTAAGAATTTTTTATAAGATAAAATCGTCACGCTTCGATTGGTATCCAATTTACTTAGGAGAGGCCGCGGTCCGATGCTACCTGACTCTTTGTCGCGTGGTCACGCCAGCCGAGGCCCGGCCGTTTGTAAACGTAATAGCTTCTTATTTATGTTGGTACTTTCAAATTAAAATATTCGAGAGACGATATCGTGCTGGACAAAAAACTACTATGAGATGAGTTTGATGAGAATAAATTGGATTGCATCGGAGACTGGACGGTTGAACTTAATAGAAATGCAGGTGAGGCATGTAAGCGTGCGAGAGCTAAATGTCAAATGAGTTGCGTCACGGACATGTAACATCGCTTACATAAGGCTCGGGTACATTAAGCTTGCACTCATAAAGGTATAAGCTTGCTAAGGCTAGTCATTAAGTAGAAGATCTTAACCATAACTCACGTAATTCCCAGCTTTAGGCCATTTTGCTAATTAAGTTACGTAACAATTTCTTTGCTTACTTTTTTGTTAGAGAAATTGAAGATAACAGTGTTATGTAATGTTGGGTGAAAGTGTTTTCAAAATTTTGCAAAACAAAATAATTTTCTTTTTTTTAAGGAAATTGTCACATCCTAGCTAAAACACGGGTAGGACTTACATTGGATTTTAATGATTTCTTAAAATTCGTATCAGTATAATTTGAGTTTTAAAGCCTCCATAAACTACAAGTTTATAACTTCAATGCTTTCATAATAATCTTCAAGAAATATTCAGTAAACAATGTTTTTGTATCAAATTAAGGTTCTCATTCTTTATAGCTAAAGCGAATAAAAACAATTCGAGGTCCGAACACTCCTTACAAAATCGCAATAATAACTGCGCATATAATTAGCGAAACAATACAATTTCTTTTCGAAGAATTTTCATATAAATATCGGACAAAGGCTTTTGAGAGAATTTCCTTGAGAACATTAGGGGAAACAAAGGAGAAAAAAAGATTATCTACTTACAGAGTCTGACTAGCCACTTAGAGTATAAACGGTACTTAAATCAGCAAAAACAAAAGCCGACTAAGTAAATGCTTTTGCCTAGTGCCAGCACTTTGTACTTGTGTATCCTATGCTTAGCTATGTCTAGACCAACTTTATCTTAGGAATACGAACTGGGTTTAGGTGCAGAAGGATATTCTGTTAGTTCTGTTTGAGGAAATGTGTTGTGAATGTCATAAACAGACTGATCTATGTTTCGATTTCTAGGTGGAGATAAAGGCAATTAATAGACACGATTATGTGACATGCATGCACCCCCCCATTACATGGGACTTCAACAGAACTGGTGAAATATGGGTGCAAGTACCTTCTATGGGTAGGTACACGTCTGCCTAACCCTTTTGGGAGACAAGGCGTGATGATGTATGACGATTATAATAAGCTTTGATTACACCTTCGAAGTCAGTTACACAGAAATTACCAAAAATAGTACGATGCCAAACTAAAGACGAGTCTATTAACATTGCGGTTTTGCCATCCTGTGATAAATTAACACAAAGTAAATTGATAATTAAGAAACAACAATATACACCATTTGCCATGAATGCTTACGTAATACTACTATATATACTAGGCAGCAAATAAGTAGACGTATTTTCAGTGCTTGCAACTGCTAATATAACGATGTGATCAATCAGCCTATTGCTGGACATTATGCCTCTCCCTAAGTTGCGCCACACACCTGGTAGTCGGCGTTTAGCATTCCCTGTCTTCATCAGGTCATCGGGTCATCAAGCTCTTATGTAATTGTGTAGGCCGTTAATTTTACATGAGTACTGCGGGATAGTTGGATAATACACTAACAGTAGCAATGGCTTTCATTTTGACAGTTCAATAACATTCATTGGGTTATTTACGTTGTTGAGTAGATTTTTTTCGAATTTATGAATCAATGGATTAAAAATATCCTCTATATGGATAGAGATAGAAAGAAACAATGGATTAGCAATATCCTCTATATGGCTAGCTAGAGATAAGTAACATTTTTTCAGTTAATTTATTATTAAAGTCTGTTTCTCATCTCGTAGACTAATTTGACAGATGCAAATGTCAAACTCCAAATTGAAAATACAAAGAACAATCACTTGAACTATCAAATTAGTCTACGAGATTAAAAAACAGACTTTAATGTCAGTTATACCATGTCAATTACTCTACCACTTGAAACTGGTCATAAAACTTTAAACGATAGGCATATGTTTCAAAAACTGTAGACAGTCTTTCCTGTGAACAATAACGTCACTGTTTCGACCGCATAAATGTCACATTACGAGTAACCGTTAAATGTCGGACATAAAAATAAGTGAAGCTTCTAATACAAACATGAAAAGGCTTTATTGTTAAACTTGTACCCTAATCGTATACTTAAGAGTTTAAAAGTTAAAATTAACAGCAGTAAGTTTCCGTTACATGTCATGTTTTTTGTCTAAGCATGTTTCCTGTATCTATAACGACACATTCTAATTGCTGTCTGGTGTTAAAATTAAACAAATGAGGGCTTTTTTATAGTTACTTAGTAAAATATATTGGCTAAAAAAAAAAACTAAATGTGTTTGGGTCTAACAGCCTGTATTTCAATCACTGTCCTCTCAAATAACTTAAATATCTAGACCAATTTTATTTGGTCAACAATGTTTATGATGCTTCTTTCTACAGCCTGTAACAAAAACCTTGTCCGATCCGAAAGGGGGCGCCTGGGTACCGTAATAACATTACTAAAAAGTAGTCAAAATATTTTTTTTTGTGAAAATATGAAAGTTATTATTATTTAAAATTCACGTTTTTAGTACCAAAATTACCCCAATTCTATTATAAATTAGCAAATTTTCTATCGACGTCATAAGTTATGACTTTTAGACACCCACTAAACGACCGCCCGCGCCCCGTGAAATAAACAGGTAAATCTCCAATTTTTTTTTTTTTTTCCAACACAAAAACCACGTAATAGACTCTCATTATGATTCTTCACAGCATCCTCACGGATCGGACAGAGTTTTTGTTACACGATGTATAGATTCACCAACTATTTCTTTTATCCGCGTCATTATCGATTGAAGCAAAAACTTCTATAAACAAGAAGAAGGTACACTAGTATTTTAAGCTCTTCGACATTATTTTCTAAGTAAAAAACCGACATAAAATACATTAGTTGCTTACCATCCCAAACAGGTTGTAAAAGCCGCCCGAGGATAAGGGTCGCTGTTGCAAGTAAATGGGTGGTAACTTGGCAACGCGCCATAACCCAGTTATATAAATTTTCATCCACCGTATTTGTCTTAAATGTTGTACGCAACTACATTTTGGCAATGTTGTTGTTTAAACTGTAATTAGTGTAATCTTTCAATGTTTTTTTGTTCAATTTAGATTTATATTATTTTGAGGACACCCAAAAAGAAAGTTACGTGTACCTACAATTATGTCAATTTAAAATTAAAACGGTCAGCTGCTAACAGTAACTTGAAAAATATGTACCCCATAATTTACAAACTAGTAAAACGAATAGTAGCGAAACTCAAATTACATATAATTTAACAAGTGAACGTAAAGCAAACATAATCCATTTAAGACAGAGATACCAAATCGTTTAATTTTATCTGCCTACTTAAGGGCAAGATAAAGATAAGTGAATACATCGCTGCCCACAATTTATTATCCTATACTAAACCAATATAATTTAAAACCCTTGCAATTTTGTTCTGCATTATATTTGTGGTTAATACACGTTCAATATTATCTTCGAATAAACGTCAAAATGGCTATAAAGTAGGTCTCATAAATTATAGACTAATAAATCTGTATAGCGTATCGAGTCAGGATATTCAGTGTGATATGGAAGTAAAGCCAGCTTTCTTAGATAAGTCGAGCTCAGTGCAACGCCGGCTCAGCTTGACAAATGGTGCTATGACGTCAGAGTACGTCTCGAGCTACGGGAGACAGCGATATTGAACGCTTTGATACGAATTTTGGATTGGATTTACAGAATTCGAGATTTAGATTGAAATTGCATTATGTGATTCGAAAGGAGTTTTTTTTTTTTTAGTATAGTCGTCGATTACCCGAGTCCTGACGTGTCTCGTTTGATTGTCTACCCATAAAAGGATGGTTAAACCAAAGGATGCCAGGTTACTTAATTAATGTAAAAATGCGTTCCGCAGAATAAAAAGTTGAGATGTACTAATTAAACCACAGAATCCACTGATTAGCATCTTAAAAATGCCCAAACACACCATAAACGCGATGAAATCAAGAATAAAGCCATTATGAACATTTAGCAACGTTCCATACAGATCGTAAACTTACATCATGTATCATGCTTTGAATTTTAATAGAGAATTTTAATATAGTTCACAAACGGCAATAAAAATCACATAAACAGTTAACGATTGACCCACTAGGAGGTCCGGAGTCCGCCGATAGTAAAAACTGACCAGTGTAGGATGACCTTTCGGAACTACATTGTCTGGAATACAATATGGTTTTGATATGGAAGATCTTGGTAAAATGGTTGCAATAAGGCGCTCGATGTATCAGATGCAGATGGGACTGTAGATAACGTCTATCATGTCGTATGAAATATCGGGGAATTAATTATTAACAGGCGTAATGCGATTAGTTATCGTGCATTCTCGTGGTAGCCATTGTAATCTGACTACTGAGAAGAGATTATGAGAAAATTCTGTAAGGGGAAATGTTTTGACATTATTTTGCGCATCAGGGATTATTGTTATATGGAAACCGTTTTAATAAACAGGGCTTTTACTGGTTTTAATAGATAACCTGTCACGTCACATACGCATATGTCGTAAAATATGAAATTATGGTAATGCATGTTCATTTCTTTTATGTTGTGTAGACGTACGCTAAGAACATGAGAAAATTGAATTTATCAGCATAAAAGCGAGGTTAATACTATAATTATTTCAATAATTTTAAACTAGAAAATTATGCTGCTGAAGCTAAGAAATATTGCCCCAAGTTGACCCAGTAAAGATTCGCTCATCCTCTTTTATAAGCAAAGGGTCGATTTACCCACAACGTCTTCTAAAATGTTGTGACTACCAAAGTTTAGATGGTATCCAACTGTCCGGATATTCGGTCTACCGCGCGTAATGCCGCGAACCTCTTTTATCCGTCATCAATGGTCGTTCCCCAAAACGATACAAAAACCGTATCGGTAACCGCTATTCATTCACAATTTTTCCATCAATTACGTTATTTATCTGGATATTTGTGCGTAGTGTGAACGCCAATTAGAAAGGAAGTGCATCGGTCGCTTGTTTGCGAACAATAGCTTTGGCGGCCACTGGACACGTTCCATTACATGCCCACAATGGACAAATTATAAACAGTCCACTTGCCTCCATACAGGACACATCACTTCCTCTACCTATTGTCAGTTTTCTATACAATAACTTTTATTGAAATGATGCTAGAACGTGTCTTTTGCCAACTTTCAATGGCCACGATTTATTTTGTGAGCCCGATTGTGTTGCGACCTATACGTACGATTTCCGCTCTATAAAAGGTTCGGATGTATACAAGGAATACGTCGAATACCTCAACTACAAAGAGGTTTTATTTCTGACTTGTGTCAGTTACGTATAATTGATGCCCATTCATGAACGTGGTTACTTACTTACAATAAATTGTGACCAATGGTAGCTAAGGAAGTCGCTTGTAAATTACCTGTAACAAGAATACAATATTTGTTAGATATTTATTGCAAAATAAGGCAGATGTGAAAAACACGTGCTATATACATTATAGCACGTGTTTTTCATATCTGCCTTATTTTAATAACAGTTCTTTTTACTATATGTTGCTCATGAGTGTCTAAATTACAATTTACATCCAAGATCTTTGAGTTGAATTACATTCTGCAGTTGACAACTGAAGGCTTTTATGCATGTTTCTTAAATTTACTAAACCCAGCCTCTGTACTCCAGTGGGAACATTCTAAGGTAAAGGGTAAGCATCAAAGGATACGAAGGGTCGAGATACTGTCTCGAACCCTTTGTTCCCTGAATTACACTTAAAGCAAGGAAAGCTTTGCTCAAATATATTGCATCAAAGATAACTCTTAGTTTAAAGAGTCAGTTGAAAATCAATATGTCTGAACATTTAAGTGTACAGTTGAGTGCATATTGAAAAAGACTTCTAGAATCTAGGCTAGTAACAAAAAAGAAGCAACCTATGACGTAACTCCTTCATGTAGGTCGTACAAAAACTGGAGCTGTCAGACATATTGCTATCCATTTAGAAGATTGAACTCTGACAGATGAATCAGATCCAATAGATAAAACATTTATATTGGAACTGATTTCTTCGTGATTGATGCATTCCGGTCCATCAGAAATCGAAGAAAAAGAATAAAATAAAATAGATCTCTTAATGTAAAGATCTTGTCTTATACCGTTAATAATAGAGCTTAGATCTTAAACTCAATAGACTTCAATGTATGCCGATTTATATCAATTATGTGAGCCTGATTTAGCCTTAGATTAAATTAAGTTGTATCTTGTTCAGCTGCCGTATTAAAGTTTACCCTGCCTAAGGCAAAAGGCGTAGTAATAAATATACTATCCTAATATAGATTGTCTGTTTGTAGCTCAATAACATGTTAGCGAGTTGAAGCTGTGTGGCTACCTGACAATAGAATAGAGAAACCTTTTTCTCTAACGTGCTTTAACCTGTATGACCGCGGACGGGCCGCGCGCGGACCAAAAACTATTGTAGTTAATTAGAAAGTCCTTGAAGAATTAAAACAACTCTTGGACGGTAAACATCATCTTCCTAATACTCTAGTAAAATTATGATCATTATCCACCATGAGCGGAGTATGATAGCAGTATACATGCACTACTGTTCATGAAACGGTTTATGGCCATGCTCATGACCAGCCGTGAATTATTTTTATAGCGATGAAGTAAAAGATAAGAGGGTTGGATTCATTGGATAGAATACTAATGGATTAATAATCAACGATGCTAAAACGCCTGCTTGTTTTATTAATCCCAATACATGACTTTAGAAGCGGTTATATTTTGCCAACTTACGAGTATGATATAGGTTCTATGTATAAAGTACAAGCAACACTTGCACTGGTATTATTGAAGCCACATGTAAAGGAACACATCTTGTTTAAATACTCCACTAGCGGTAAGCGGTTGTGAGCACATCTGTTGTGGGCATTAGCTAACACATTTCCTTTAATTAGTACGTACTTGGGGTACTATTTTCTTTTCTAGTAGGTTCGATTTTATATCTCTTTTTCTCTTGATTTATAGATAGACTGAAGCTATGATAAATCTTTTCCATCTACTTAAGAACTTCAATTTATTCCCTTCAAAATTACAGCCTCTATTATCAGCTGTCCAAAAATGAAAGCACAATGTCGTAGAGCTATTTGATTCCCTTCAAACATATCGACCCTTCTTTATATTATTAGCATGGTTATTCTACAACCGCAAAAAGCAAGATCTATTGAGGAGGCCTTTGCTTGCATACTTCCCGCACGCATACCCAAACATAAAGAAGAAATGACAGATGTATGGCAAAGAAACGTTAGAAAAGAAACAAAAAAAACAATTTATATTCAACCATTTATAATCGTAAGCGTATTACACCACTTTGCATGTTGGATCCTTAATCAGTATGTACGCAACTCCGCTACTTAGGAAGTGGATACAAGTATGCAAGTTGGTCTGAGACATAGCATATACATAGTACAACTATTAGTACTCATTTACAGCGTGAACTAGGCTTGTACAGGTCAATGAACTGATTCTACCGTTATCTTAGGTCCCATTCTAACACTGGTTATAGGATTAGGATTATTGAATAAGATATGAAGTATTGTCAGGAGTTTATTGGTCCTTTGTAAAAATAAATTGCAATTTGCTTCGTATGTTCGTCTGTTCTGTGGAAATTTCAATTTTCACGGGTTCACTTTTTTGTAAGATTTACCAACAAGTTTTCTTTTTAACTAAATTAAATTGATCGTCTTTTATTCCAAAGATTCAATTTTGGTTGTCATAGCAATCCTATCTCAAAAGTTATTTTGTCAATTTTATATTTTATTTTACTATGATAAGGCTTTGTTTTGATATTATTTAGTTTAAAAATAGTAAATACTACCTATTCGAATAAAAAGGTACGCAAAGATATGTCAAAAAGTATCTAGAAGGCCCACTCTGAAGGATGCATTGAAGTCTCCACAGAAACCGAAACAGAATCAAATCTGAACCAAACATTTTCGAAACTGAAAGAGGCATATTCCTATAAATATTTAAAGAAGATACAGTTAAACAAATCTCCTCTAATTACAATTATCCTAAATATAAAGCGCAACGCTTTGTTAAAATGATTGATGGTTCTAATAATACATATCTAATGGCTGCGATACACCTACTGAACAAATATTTAACTGCAAGAAAATTTGACAGCAATGATCTATGGACTTGCTACTTATTGCTGTAGCTCTGTTTTTGTTAAGTTTTTTGATTTTTTTTCTGGTAAAAATTACAACAATAAATAAAGGAAAGTCTTCCTTATTGTGATTCTACTTAAAAGAAAATAAAATTACCTTATGTGTTTAAAAATTATAGTTTTGATATCGCATAGTACTTCTATCTGTAGAGTCCAGATATGACAAGTAAAAAAAACTTATATTTTCCAATACTGACTATAGGCAGGCTGAACAAACAGATTGCTAATCAATCTCAGCTAAAAAATACCATCAATTTTATTTCATAAAAATCAGAGGTTAATTGTCCATGTCCACCCAACCAAAGTCCTAATGAGAAGATTAATCACTAAATAAACTGTTACAGACGCACAGTAACGTCTGTTTTTTGTCCACGAAGTTTAACAATAGTCCAGTGATCAGAGCAGTTGCTTGATCTTTTGTATGTGATCATAGTGATCATTTATCATTATTTGGACTCTATCATTTAGTGTTCTATGTGCCTATTGATTAACATTTGGGCAACTGATTATTGTGCTTGCGCATACCAACATACTTATTGTTAGTTTTGTCTACCTTTATTAAATGTGGAAAAGGTTTTTTTTTTCAGTTTTATAATAATCAAAAAGTGGACAGATAAATGGAGTATTCCCGATTGAGCACCTATGCATTGAGTATTCCCATTTGAAATACCTTTGGTACTCAATGCATAAGTGCTCAAACGGGAATACTTCAGATAAATAAACCAGTATCTAAACATAGAATACAACTTAACCCGAACTATATAATATAATTTACTTGTATCAGTTTCCCTTATTGTAAGTAGAACACCAAAAGTAAAGTTCAACTAAGTAAAGGATCTAATTTTCATGAGACATCGAACCGTGATGTAACCACTAAGGAGATTAGGCACTTGTTACTTCGGCCTCCCTTGGACAGATTCCCTTAATAATGTGTCGGGTAAAGGGTCTTTGAATAGGAATTAGTGGTCATCAGAGCTTTCAGGTTGAACGCTATTCGAATACCTTTGCTAGTAAACATTCTGCTGTGTTTTATTTTATTACTACAGTACCGCTTGAAACTACAGAGGTCTCCAGTTATTTCTAAGAAAATGAATCTTGGAAAAATTTATGGCATTTTTCGCTAAGTTAAGTAATAATTATTTTATGACTCACGTTCCTAAGCCATCGTTCATATATCTAATAAAATGTCAGCTTGCATGACACCATAAAAGTATGTGCAGTTGTTCGGCTATCACGGCGCGTGTTCAAGCGCGCGCCACCTGCGCATCTTGAGTATAGGCGGATTGTATGACAATTATACAAACCTGCTATTGAACCATAGCCATATGAATATCGAGTCAATGACTCTCTGATTATCCACCTTGCAGCTTTGAAAGCCATATTATGCAAATTATACACGCAAACAAAAAATACGCAGATCAAATACCCCCTTTACCCGTTTAATTAAAATAAAACCTTTTAAATAATTTATGCAATCCAACGTTGCGTAAAGACTCCACGGCGCAACAATAAGAATACTTCATTCCAAACTTGACGTCACATAAAGTCGTGGGCGAGGAAGACAGCGCGAATAAAAACAAAATCTTTTTTTAATTTAAAGCGAAGAGACAATGAGCAAACACAGCTGGCGGAATGCAAAACGAAACTGAATAAAGGGAGAAATCCACGAGTTGTGACATTAGCCGAAGCAATCCTCGGTAGCACAGTCGAATAATTTATGTGGAAACAAAGTGTCGGGGATAAAAGAATTGTCACGTCACGTGCGATAAACGAGAGCCAGGACAGCGGTAAGAAAGACTTGGGTGTCCGCGGTGAGGGCTGCGACGAGCGGCGGAAAAGCTTTTTATTTAGTGTGTACTGTGCAGATAATACGAACAGGACAACAGACGTCGGACGCAGCCCGATAGCCTCCCCCGATACTCCTTACGACATCAGATAAGCCAAGAAGCGTCCTCGGGCAACTGAGAAAGGAAGCGCGACTGCTCGAGATGTATTATTGTTGTAACTATTGCCTACCATAAAGCGTGGCCGCAGATCCTTAATTAACAAGCAACAGAACTGTATCGAGCGTCCACAGCTATAAAACTGTGTACGAATGGCTCACTTAGGGAGTGCGCTTCCATGCTTTCAAATAAATATGTCCGATTAACACGATTCATGGCCAAAAACAGCGATATTTAGGAGTCAATTAAGAATAAACACGTTGGAACGCCCGGCGTGTCTCGCGTAAAACGTAACTAATAGCCGTTTAGATAGCAACACTGAACAGTAGGAAGCCATGTTGAGAAAACCTGTGGCACTTGCACCGCGGGCGCTGCCGACCACGGCCGTGTTTACGACACTTCTCCTGTTCTTAATGATTGAATTCGCCACAAATTAAAAAGTTTATTGCCCCATTCTGTAAAGTTTCGCTCGAGATTTTTTGCGTTCGTTAATAAACTTTACAATACCGTCGCCTTCGGAGTTTCCAAAGCACGTAAATTTAAGTTAAGGGCTCTCAGATACTATACCGTAACTAAACGTTTTACAAAAATACTCGTATAGTTCATACTTTATGGCTAAACCAAGTGGCGGCTAAAAAGGAAACTAAGGTTAACCAAGAAAGATAAAAAGACCCAAACGGAGGTTTCAGTTCTCAATATCGTAACTAACCAAGCAAAACACAAAGATCGAATTAATCTTGAAATGAAAATACAGTATTCCTTATAAAAAGACAATAGCATCTATTGTGTAAGGTGATATCATTTTACGACTTAAGAAGCCATACGAAGCAGACTGAAGGAGCATTGAGGTGTCATTTCTTAAAGCGCAAACGATACGCTAAATCGTTTTTAAAGACGGACGAATTCACAATAATATTAAGAAATGATTGATAAACCGCAAGTGTAGCGGTTAATAAAACATGGAACGTGAAAGTTTACAGAATGTGTACCAGTCATCTCGTAAATATTCAAAAAGACGCGTCAAGTCGTCAAGTCGGGGTCCCCTTCAAAGTACGTCCCGAACACGTCAATTTGTTTACGAATTACGCATAAATTCGTCCCCGGAGACAAGACATCTCGTGCGGCGATCGCTGTTGCGACATTTCAATAAAATTTACGATTGTGACTTAAATGGCGTGTCCGATGAACAAAAAATGTCCCGACATGTTCCTCTTTTATTTTAGACGTACATTCGGTTCGTTAAAATATCTTGGCCGTGATAATAAAACTGTCCGTGTACTGTACCACTAATAAATACACCACTGAAATCGATATTATTTGGGATAAAATAGCTAATTCCATTCTGAATCGATGAGTTTATAGACACTTTAGAGATTTTATTGGCTCGTTACGTTTTTTCTCCAAGAATATAGTTTTCACATATTTTCATTCATATTCATGAAGTACTAAAGTTGCTTTTATTTTGGTATATTTGCATTTAGTTACATGGATTTGGGAATAATTTAAGGTATATTCGTACTATACTACCGAGCTTCCAGTCAAGCTGATTATCAAATCAATTTAGTTCTTCTAGATGGTTCAATATAAATTGATGTAATATTGAAAACGCACTGCTATCAACTAAAAAATCAATCTGAATCCTAATAATACGAGTATATAATTCAATTTTAATTTCAGACTGAGCTAAATTAAATTCACTGCATCTGTACATTTTGAAAGGAGGGGAATGTTATTAGCTGAAAACAAAAGAATAAACCTTGGTTGGTAGATCAACAAAGCTGCTGAAATGAAAAAGAAACAGAAAATACGATTTCAAAGTTACAATTCGTCAGTGTCGCAACGCGTCAACTTCCAGATGCTAATACGACAATAGTTGGAGAGGAAGAAAAAGAACAATATTATTTTAAGATTCTAAAATAAGTGTGTTACGTGCTTCAGCCAAATACACGGAACATTGATGGGTGCTATTGGGCATGACAGGCAAGTCTAAGACGAATGGCTTTGAACAGTAACCCCTGGTATTTTAGTTTACTCGACGCGACGTTCCAACCGGTCGTATGGAACGTGTTTACTCAGATGAGTCGGAAATTTAAAATTAGGAGGTGATTTAGTGGATGGACATGGGAAGAATTTGGGCATGGCTTTTCTGTAAAGAGTTGGTGACATATTTCGCACCTGTTGCAAGTTTTCAAGATTTGCATAAATAGATAATGATGATGATACAACATAACACAATAAAATACATTTTTATAGGTACCTATATTTTTGTGGACCAGGATTTTCTACTCTACAATGAATAATTTATATTTAGCTCAACTGCACACAGACAAATAGATGGAGGAACTGACTATATATTTGGAGTGGACCCAATTCTATGGTCCTTTCCTGTTCATTCATATGAATAGTTTTAATTTCCACACAACCATCTGTCCAAATTGAAGCAACCCATTTTGTATGACAAACTTTAATCTATTATATACAAGTATTCATGCTAGTTTAATTTAAAACGCTACCTTACACATTTTATGCATACCTAAACGAATTTATTTAAATGCGTTATTTTATTTCTCTATCAAAATAATATGAAAACACACTAAATATTACATTTAATAAAAATTAAATTCAGTTATACCTATATTATTGAATGTTAATTTTCTAAAACAAACATTCAATAATAAATAAAAAAATCTCAATCTGAATTCGTTACCAAACATAAATACGTTCACCGCGGGTTGTACTTTTTAAAAGCTAAGGCGTTTAAAACTCTCAACGTTTTACATAAAAAACTCTATAAAGAGGCATATTTCATTATTTTTTTAGCTCTAAAACAACGGGGTGCCTCGTGTTTTTTGTATGAAGAATACCAACTGCGACGCGGCCCACGCGAGCCCCCAATGATCGTTTCACACTTTAAGTGGCAGTACAGTAGTGATATACATGCTCAAACTATTTTTAAAACAACTAGAGGAGCTAGGAACTTTTTACGTGGGATGTATTCAACCACCCTGCTATTTCTGCGAAAGATTTTTTTTTTAACTTTTTTAATGACTTGCCGAGCCGACGAACGACCATATTTTACTTTATGCAAATATTTTCGTATTCTACCTTTATTAGACAAAACAAAAACAAATAAATGTCTTTCAGAGTAATAAAAAACGACAGTAAAATTAATAACTGGACTTCGCAACGATTTTTTACCTTTTCCTATACATATAAACTACGGCCCTTACAGGTACAAAATAAGCCATAATAAAGTGCAATCTCTTACATCTGTGACATACTCTTGGCTTGTATCGACACCTCTAGGAATTTTGATCGTCGTATTATAGATTTCAGCTCTAGATAAAAGACAGTCCCCCATCAATTTCGTACAAAATATTTGGTAAGATCCAAAGATTCGTTTTATGGGTTTTAAAAGATTAATGCGGAGATAAAGAGATTTGGGGCGGTTCTGACGGACCGGAATTTTCGGAACACCATAAATTCTGACACCTTTACTTTTGAGGGAAACAAATGGATCGGAATTATCCCTTCTTACTTTTTTGTGTAAAAGATTTAAGTCTTTAAAGTTTAAACGTTTTAATTAGGGTAGAAATAATGACTCCCCCCTCTTTAATTCCTTCCCCACCCTACGAAAATAGTTTTTGCTTGCGCGTACGCAAAGGCACCGCCCATCGCAGGCATCCTACTGTGCTTTGTTTAATAACGAATTTCTTGAACCATGAAACTTTTATGTTTTTATTTATCATATTAAATGACTTAATTTTACATCCAAATTAGATATTACAGTCCCTTTTCTATATAATTGTAATTTATTGTTTACAATTTGTATTCGGGCATTACAAGAATGAAGGATTATTTTCTTTTAATACATTACAGAGGATGAAATAACAAAACCTTACATTAGGTTATCAGTGTAATATAGAAGGTTTCAAGTTTCAGCTGAAATACGTGGCCGACACTTTGACCAACTGAAATACGTGGCCGACACTTAGACCAACTAATAGCAAAATATTTTGAGTGCAAATTTTAGTTTTCAAACTTTCGCAAATACCCGTACGAAAGTGATTAGTTGATCGGACGTTGGAGTCTCGAAATGAAATTTACGAGCATTAAAACTATCTCCATTTCATCGCAGCCTGTAGGGCTTAGTCTACGCCTCTAGTGAGGGCAGCTGCTTTTAATCGAATCCCAATCAACGACGGAACTTTGTAAAATAGTTTACTGAAACATTAAATATGTAATCAAAACTGCCGCTCTGCCTCTCTACACCATTAAAACTGATTAACTGTTTCATAATTTTTAATCTTCACATCGCTGTTGTAATGTTTATCTTACTTCTTTGTTTATGAGCGATCGTAATTTGTAACCGAAGGGGATTTTAAAAGCGTAAAAAGAAGCCATAATTATGAAATATGTATTCGAACAAAACGAAGTATTTGACAGCTTAAGTCCCTTTGTAAAGCGCCGCATTAAGCGATAAGCAAATAGGAGTCATTAGATAGCACGCATAGGTTGATTGATTGTATACAGAGATAAATGGGAAAGGATCATTAATTTCTTATTTACCGAGCTAAACAACGTGTGTGTCGTTTGTGGAAGAAAACGGTTAACGTCAAAAATTGGACGGGGACACAATGGTGGAGCCAGGATTAAAAGCGAAGCGGTGTAGCAGTAGCGGACGCATCATTTATCAGAACAAGTCGAGGCAGCCGCGCCGAGCTTTAACAGCGATGGATACCCAACCCAACAAATAATACAGAACCAAATTACCCAACCATTTCTGGCTCAAATTAAAAATGTCCGATATGCCCAATAAATTAGACTTTTTTTTGGTAATCAAGAGGTCACAGACCATTTGTCATTGACTATCTGGAATTTCCAATTTGATAAACATTTACAATATTCACACGCGTCGGCAAAATATCGCCAAAGGTAATTTTACGATCGTTGCTTCAGGACGATTTATTGCAGATTCATTATCTTCGATCCAATAATCGTTGTACAAATTGATTTCAGCGTTTTGTTGTTTTATGAAAATTCCGTCGTTGACACCGGCTTTGATAAGACTCTTAATTAATTATCAAGAGAATAATTATCGAGTAAGGTATCAAGAAAGTCCACAAGGCAGTATCAATCAATGTTTGCGTTAGAATCCAGTTGGAATCCACGTTTTACTTAGTTTAGGCCGAAGCGTGCTTTATCGTCGTATCGCGTGACAACAGACTCTCCGTCAACTTTAGGACTAACGGAACGTCATGTAATTTCTAGTAACGACGTGTTTCTTTTATTGTCACATGGCACCGGAATATTAAAATATTGACTTATGGCGATCAATAAGTAATCATAGTGTTAAAGTAAAGTTATAGTAGCCATAATCTCTTGCCTTTGTCTACAGAGATCATAATTATCATCATGGAAAACTAAATAAACACGTCAAATATTTTATGGTTCAGCAAGCGCCATAACAGAGAAACTCAAACTCAAACTCAAACTCAAAGCATTTATTTCAAATAAACCAATTACAGGCACTTTTGAATTGTTAAGGGGTCGGTCAGTCAGAAAGATGAAGCTAGTTGCCCATTCCAAAGCGTAGGAGACAAAATAGATTTATTATTTTAAGTTTTTTTCAAATAGGTTTTGTATTGAATATTTTATGTTCCTTTCCGTGAAATCTCTTGTGTTCGGCGGCGCGCGAGAGGACGACGACGGTCCATACGATACGTATCAAAGTCACATGAAACCTATAACTTCACACTAAAGCCGATTGTAACATCAGCTTATTGCCACCAAACGAATAAATTCCTTCACCTTCCTTATCTTGAATCTTTAAGAGAAACCCGAAACCGTAAACATGCACGTTGAGCATACAGTGTTAACTATTCATTCGGTGTCTCTAGGGAATATATTGAACAAAAGACGGGCTCAGCATCCGACTACACTATTTCTCACTACATCGGTGCGATGTAATCAGAGAAGACGACGTGTCGCGCTTATTTATGTATGAACGGGGCGCGGGCGAGGGTGGGCCAAACGCGCTGGATACAAACAGAATAATATTGATGACACTGCGCTACGAGGGGTCATGAATCATTAATCGTCTGCTCTGGTATACGGCTCTATTACGACTGCTTGCCGGATAAGCCACCCTTCACGAGGTGAGGCCGTACGAGCGCGAGCCTAGCCGCGAGCGACGCTTGCCTTTTTCATTGTTATGAGCTCTGCAAAATTTCCGTCTAGAAGACGCCAAAGACCTTAAACTCTCTGATGAACCTGTCACTGTTGTTACATATTTATGTCAACTATACAATTTAGTTTTGACGTTCAAAGTGTAATAAACGATTTGACTTTTGACTTTGACAATTTGATGTAATTTATTATCTAAATGGGAATAATAAATAACCTTTCACCTCGTTTTCATAATGTTATTTGTATTGTGCTTAAACTTTATAACAGACCAGAAATGGAACCACAATCTGTTCAATTTTGTCAACCACTACCAAAATTGTTACCACAAAAGGAACTTAGAGCAATTTTCTCCAATACAAAAAAGCGAAGGCAATTTAAGTTAATTCAGTAAGCAGCAGACATGGCTACTTCCAAATGAACTCAAACGTAACAAAAACGAAAACAAATCGTGGACAAAAACGCAGGTCATTTCGGCGTGGACTTTCTTGTTTATTTTTTCTAAACGCTGCGTGGCCCGAGGACGTGCATCCGAAGCCTTGAGAAGTTTTTTTTTTCTATTTTAACTTCGAACAAAATTTTTATTCTACCTCTTGTGCATGGCTGAACAACGATAAAATAATAATGCTTCAAGTCGGAGTGACTACTTCAAAAAGGGACCGTAAGGGAAGGCCGGAACGTTCCTAAATTTCTAATCGAGATTTTATTTCACGATCAGGCCCCATTCTTTATGGTCTCTTTTTGCAATGTTTTAGGTCTCAAGGTGAAGCCAGCATTATTATTTTTTTAAGTACAGTACGACGGTTAAAATATTTGGGTAACTTAAAATTTGTGCAATAAAATTTACAAAATGGAGTCATAAAAGTTGTTGATTCAAAAACGTTGAAACTGTGCCAACAATCAGCTAATGGTTTCAACAAAATTGTTACCGAAAATGGTATGACCTGATTTCAGATTGTGTATAAATAATTATGTTATATTTATTCAGATATGAAAACACAGTCCCCAAAGGTCATGTGAGAAAAATACTTTTTCAATCGAAAATCAAAGGTCGACACAACTCAATCTGCCTAGCCTTTTCCCAACTATGTTGGGGTCAGCTTCCAGTTTAACCCGTTAAAGCTGAATACCAGTATTATATATGGAGCGACTGCCTATCTGACCTCCAGAACCCAGTAACTGGGCAATACGGTACTCCTTGGTAAGACTGGTTGTCAGTCTTTCTGGCTTCTGGCGACCCATAACGACTGTTAAAGATCCACGAATGACAGCCGGGATCAACGGCTTAACGTGCTTTCCGAGGCAGGGAGGAGTCTCGATATGTAAAGATGGTCACCCATCTACAGACCAACCCCGGCAAGCGTAGCTTAACCTGATGAATTGACCCGTGCGGCTGTTATTACTTACTAACGAGCTCCTCCGGAGAAAGGTCTGCACAACTATTTGTATTAAATGCGTCGACAAATAGCAGGCCGCCAAATAAAAATATGTTGAGGAAAATAAATTCAAACATGATTGTAAAATAAATAATAAAAGACCTCATTCTGATTCTAAGCATACACGTCCCATAACAATTTCCCAAACATGAAAGTATTCAAAACGATTTTTTATAAAGGAACGACACATAAAATTTACATGACAAGTCAACTTACATGCCATAATGTAGTCATAACCATATCTATATCTTGGCACATAAAGTACTTTTTAAAATTCATCACGTGTTCCCAAAGTCCAAGTTACTATAGAGGGAGGCACGCTTCTAACAAAAAGGCTACCCAAAAAAAGAAGAAACGGAAAAAAACACAAGCCAATATATTTTAAAGGGACCATGTTTCAATAAGACACAATAGGAGAAAATAGTTTCTGGCGACAGCGTGGCCCGTCAATGTCTGCATTTTTTACAGGGTCAGTTACAGTTTTGTCACAAAGATTTTTTAAATCAGCTTCCATTTGTCTTAGGCAGTCTTTTATGTTGCAGTTATCCCAACATGGAATCGATTATTTTTTGTATCGACGGCTAATAACGCAAACCGTTTTACACATCAACCCATTAAGCAAAAAATCTAATTTTATAAGATCACTCCTGCCCACAATTTAGTACAAAGGCAGGTAGGCGGCCAATTTCTAAGCCTGTAGTTAAGTAATTTGCGTATTTCCTCACATACCCTAATAATGTTAAAAATAAACTACCTATCCTTCCGCCTCCGGCAACGTCACGCACATCCCTTTACAAACAAAAAGAAAAAATGGAAACCATTGTACCCTTGTCGCAGGTAGAATTTTATAAAAAAACGCCTACTTATATCAAAGCATTAGGTCTGCAAGAAATGGAAGCGTGATCGCAGTAAATACGTCTTGGATTAACAGCAGATGTCGATTTCTGAAATGTGGATGATGTGCATGATATGGGTCCAAATATTTTTTGTAGCGATCTTACCTGAAATCATAAAAATATCGCTAAAACTTAATAAATAATACAATACTGAATAGATAAAACTTTCGTGTGCGTGTCTCATGGTCATGAGTCATGACGTATTTGGGATAAAGGATTATTTAGCTACATCGCTAAACAAAAAATTCGATATTTAGCAATACGGTTATTAAGGAATGTCGAAGCCAAAATCGTGTTTTTTTTTTCTTTTCTTTTGTGGCTTTTAAGAAATCAAATTATCTAAAGGTATTCCGATATCCATGTGTAGCAACTTGGTTAATATGGAAGAGATCATTGCTTAAAAGCATGCGAAGCTTATAAACGGTGGTGATGATGAAAGAAAATGTGTTAAAAATCATGACTAAAAATAAATGATACTTAGTTAAATAGTACATAACATACCTGCATGCTATGGCATCCATGGTACCAGCACAAGTACCAGAGTATGCGATCAATTTTATCCAACAAAAGGTTCGATTAAGAAGGCATTTCGATCTAAGTAATTTGATTCATGTATTCGTGGTACATACTTAAATAGTTAACGTTGCTGACACTACTAATTTATGATTCCATTGAAATCTGATTTGAAACGTGGTCCTCGTTTGATAAAGTTAATGGACTTCGAAGCTATTTATTGGCAGCTACTAAGTTATTCTTTACATATATTCTTTAAAGCTTCACTATCTAAACATTTCTTGGTACGGGGTCGGTGAACAATTCTATCTTCGTTTTATTCTTCTCTAAATACAAAGGTTTTAGGAAAATTTTATTTCAGTACTAATCGACTTATAGAAATTCTTCTGCTTTTGAACATTATACCTACTGATGATCAACAATGAATATATAATTTCATATTCATTGGCAATAAATAATATTTCTTATAAAAAATATGCTGGCACACAAGAATAACTTAATTAAAGTTTACTGAACCAAGAAATTGATTAACTAACAACAAAATAATGTATGGCGTAATCTCTTAGTGGAGAGCTGAAACAAATAAGTTTATTCCAATTTAAAGGGGATAGCCGATACAAATTACGTTTATGGAGGCATGGTCCGCGCACCGATAACCAGCAGGCAACCTGTTCCCAATGATTCGAATAAATAATGCGACCAGTTTAGATAAATCCTATCTGTAAATACTGATCGATATACTAATATGGGTATGGTTTTCGAATATTGATAAGTATTGAAGAGAACAATTTGGTTTTGCTGTTAATTGATGAATGTGGAATTTAAATTGTTGTTATTCTTATTCTGTTCTTTTCGCGTATATTTTCATAGGAAAACAGTTCAATCAAAATCTGGTGTACCTATATAAACTTTGCAACTGGTAACGTCAAAATTCTTCTGTTCTTGATCTATCTGTGGTTCTTGATCTACTACCATTTTTACGATCCAAGTTCATAACAATTTTTCGTTTCGAGAATGCTTGACAGATCCCGCATAGGCCTACTTAGAGCGGGCATTAGGCGTTGAAGGAGCATCGAAGTTATTACAGATGTAAATAATTAATTGAATGTTGTAAAGGATAATAAAATATACACCAAAGGATGCTAATTTAAACTTTATTCATAAAATCAATCCATGTTTTCTGCTTAGCTGTATTTAGCTTTTTCTAAACATATGAGAATTTTGATGGTACCGACAAAAGTAAAAATCTTGAACCAAAGTTTTTTTTTTTTTCGATATAAATGAGAAAACAAGTTTTTAATAACAATATTTAGTATGTGGCTTAGCTTATACAAGCTTCATCTTAGCCACGTGCTGTTAAGTAAAGTTTCAATATGGTAATCACCAATGAATTTCCATCCAAGAATCTGAATGGAATCAATAACATAGTTAATAATTATATTATTTTGTTATACCTTGTGTGATGTTTTTGCAATTTAAATCAATACGGCTATTTTGACATTGGAGAGTTAGAAAATTTTAAAGTCAGAATTACAGACTCGCCGTTCTTTAAGGTGGAAATAAACAAAAATCTCAAGTTGTCAGTGGATCTTTGATAGTCGTTACGGGTCGTCAGAAGCTCGAAAGTCTAAAACCAAGGGGTGGTAAGTTTGGTTATCCAGCTTGGTTTGGTCAGATAGGCAGTCGCTAAGACGTCGATAGGGATGAATTAATTTCACCCAAACTTCTTCCTTGTCGCTGCAATTTGTTTGACATTTAATCAACTAACTACTAATGTCATCGGAACTTTGGATTTGGGATTGTCAATCAATATAGCCATGTTGATTTCCTTAAGGATACCAGAAAGTGCTATTCGTATAAAGATTCAAGTATCGCAACATGTATGATCAAAACCGTGAAATTTAAACATGCACGAAAGTGGCCTCAAACTTCAAACAGGTAGAATGAAGCAGCTTGAATGAAGGACAAACGAACAAAAAGGCATTTCCATTCTATTATGTATTCTAATTCCGTACAAGATTCGATTTTGATTACAAGTTCATTCAAGATCTGGTTCAACGATAAGTAATTTGGAAAAGTCAATACAATCAAATTGGATCACGGCCTTGTTCTCTTGTTTTCTTTCAAATGCCTTCAATTATTACAGTTGTTGAACAATGAGGGAGCTCTGTAATTACTTCTCTTGCTTTTCTTTCATTGTTATTTGTAAAAGCTTTAACAGCTGTATTATAGCAACATCTCTCTTTCTTTGAAACACATGCTTCAATGTTTGTAGCTCGTTAATTTCATAATTTTGATGTTTCCTAACACCTTGATGGTACTATTATGTAATGCATATTATTCAATAATACGATCAACAGACCATGCTGTGTTTAAGTTGTCATTATTTATGATATAGAAACTCAAATTTTGACATTGTAATGCATGGGCATGGCGCAACATACGACGGAATAAAGCACTCGGCCAAAGGATCAAAGGATGGCCTGAAGGGATTCGACATGAAAGTTGATTCAAGACCTCACAATTTTCTGACAACTACTCCAATTTTGTTTGAAGGTTGTCTTCATATCTAAGATGCATTGTATTTGAGGTATCCATCCATAAGCAAACTGGGTTAAACGTCAGATAAAACCGATGTAGGTACGTTGAAGCCGAAATTTATCGTTTCCTTACCTTTTGTAAACATGTTGCTCTGCATTGTGCTACCCGCAACGGAGATGACACTTCCTCTTCAGCCGACACTCCAATCCAAGACATTATGAGGGTAAACAAGGAGAAACAATAAAATAACATTTTGGCACACATTTTCTTTGGTATTCCTCTTTTGACAAATCCAAGTTTGGTCAAAGCTCCGAGCTTATCATAACCGGCACATTAACCTAAGCGACGAAATATCGCTCATAACTTTTCCTTGACTTTTCTTCAGTGTTTACAATTCCAATCTTACAAGTTTTTGGTCACAAAAACATCGTACTTTATAGTAATACGAAAGTCTGTTGCTCCAATGTTGAAATCCAAAATCCAAAATTCAGCGGAGGCCGAATCATATCAATAAAAAACTTAAAATAAACACAAAACGTTAACAGTATGAAATCGCACTTGGAAAATATTTTTCACAGTTCGAATCGTTTCCGGCGGAATATTCCTCGAGAGGCGACGTTGCCGCCGACGCGGTCGAATGCGGACTAACCACCCCGCTTGAAGAAGCTCAGTTCCTCTCCCCTCTGTTGGTTAATTTTTACGTCCGTCTCACTCGCACGCTAGCTTTCCCTAGCCTCCGTCCCTCCCGGCACAAAGCACCCATCCATGGCTACGTTCGTACTACTACGTGTGCCGCTCTCTCTGTTCTCTCTACTAGTGCATATACATTATTCTATCTCGTTTCATCTCGGGCGGTTTCACGTTGTTTTTCCTTGATGCAGTTTAACGGATGGGAATGTAGTGGTTATTGTTAGACAAAGACGGTGGTAGTAAAAATTTTAGGGTTGCTCAAAAGGGGTGACAAAGAATCGAGCTAATTCAGGGCTTGCGTTTTTATGGGAACCCACGCGGTAAAAAGTATCCCGCCTCTCTCGTTTGTTTAACTTTATGGTCCTCGCATCGTGAAGCCATATTAATAATATTAATGGCTGCCGCATCAACTATTAATACAACTTTTTTATGGTGGTGTTTATGAATTCTTAATTTTATAATAGTTTATTTGGCCATATATGGTTTTATGAAGGACAGCTGAAACAATTTTCATCAAAAAAGTATTAAGTTATAAAACCTTATGGGCAACTTAGATAATTTATGCTTGCTTAAGCTGACCATAAATAACGATCCTGAGAATACTTGGTAATGTTTCACCGTCAAATGCTGATGGCAGAAGAAACAATACATTGGGAGAGGAAGCTGTGCACAGAACCCTTTGAGCAAAAAGATTAAATAAGAATACAGTGTTCGTGACAGCGCACAAGCCTTTACGTAAAGGCATTTTTCGTTTTCTTTCTTCAGAATCTAGGCTCGTTCTATTCATCTCGCTGTCTTTAATCTCCCAGCCTCTTGCCAGACTTTGTCTAGACGAGGCCGTCCTGAGGTAACTGCGCACAATTTCGATACGGTCGAGGCAGGACGAATGTTTCTGTCGGACCTAAGTTATTAGTTTCGTACTTACTGAAGAGCTACAGTTTACTACAGGCTTTACTGTTATTTAACTCTAACTAGATCGTTAGGCTTAGGCAGAATTATGTTGGTAGGATCTTAGGCACTGAAATTGTAATAGTTGTTGGGTTTCAAATTCAAGGAACACGGAAAATACGAGCAATAGTTTAGAAATTGGTTGTCAACGAAAGCAATTTGATTCCAATATAATTTTATTTTATTATATTATCCAGTTCCATATTGCAACTATCTTACTTATTCATTCTTGGTGCTAGCCTCCAGCTTCAAAGAATTACTGAAAAAAATCGTCAAGTTAAGTTGAATGCAGCTATTATGGCTTAGTGTAAGAAACTTCTTTCTAGAAATTTTTGCATAGAAGTAATATTGCGGATGAGCAATTAATTCGGAAAATTTGTATTTTATAGATTATGAATACAGGAAAGCGTACTTGTATTCTTCTTGAACCATACTAATGTCAATGTTAATAAGTATTATTTGCTTTCTGGAGCAGTAGGTATCGGCACTATCGATCGATTCGCGTGTAGGTTTTCGCGATTATTTTGTTGCATGCCATATAATTCCAATTAAGTTTACTTTTGGTGCACGCCTACAAACTCACCATAAGCCAATCGATATTCCTACTCTTTTCCTTACATTGTTGTCGTGTATATTGTAAATTCTGAAACAATCTAATTCTGGATAGTTTATTCAAACAGCACCATAATTGCCTAACGCAATTTGGCTGCAGGCTCAACTGCTTCCGATATCAAAACACATGACCCCTACTAATTATTTTCACGCTTGTATGGCACCACTAATTTCTAATAATTTATAAAACCACCTGTCAGTAGGTAGTAGTACAGCAGTGATAGCCTAGTGGTGTGACCGTCGGACCGCCAAGTCATAGGTCTCGAGTTCGAACCCAAGTCATGCACCTCTGACTTTTCGTATTGTATAAATTATCATTTGCTTAAAAAACGGTGAAGGAAAACATCGTGACAAAACCGGCATGCCTGAGAGATATTGCTCGACGTAATGTGAAGTCAAGTCAGAAGCCACATGGGCGGCATAAAAACTCTGACACCAGGTTAGCCACTAACCATACGAAAAAGAAAGAAGAAGGTAGAAAAATAAGTAAAAAACATGCCCTAATTAATTATTTATTTATTTGCTATGGATGACTTACAGCAAATATTAACAGAAAAAGAAAACTGTATGTGAGACTGACAGCCAATTAAAAGTCTTCACTTCTAAAAACAGAATAAAAAGAAAGAAAGAGTGTGAACAACACAACACAGCTACCAACACAGCATTATGTAAGACTCTCATCGTCTTTACCACAGAAGGTACAGAAGAATCATGGATACTATGCACATTTTTATGAATTTTTCTTATCCATAAAAATCTCAGAAAAAAACATTTCACGAATTAATACCAGAATAGATGAATGAACCCTTATCCGCGATGCTGGGTCCTTTTCACTAGCAAGGGCTTAGCTTTATATTGTTGACAAATGCGATCCGTCCACCACGTCGGCAGTTTATAGCGCGCCATGACAGCCGACGCATTGTCGACCACGTTGAAAGGTTTACTACGACCTCGTAAAAACAAGTGTTCCTTTTGGGAGGTCAAAGTTTGCTTGATTGTTTGGCAAAGGAGAATTCGCTGGAGGATCGATTTTATTGAACAAATTGGGGTCAATTTGCAGGTTAAACTTGTTAATACTGATAATCTAACCCAGCTTAGTTATTCGGGGACTTATACAGTGTGCCCGGACATGGACTAGCCATATTCTAAATACTTAAATGTATACTATTTAGAAGTACAATTTTAATGTTTTTTTTTTTTTATGATTAATAACATTTATTGATTAAAAAAAAAACATGATTTCCTGTACAGTGTTCCGACAATGGCCTTTTGTGCTTGCGCATACGCTATGTTCAAACAACAATAACTCTTAAAGTATTAGACATACAGTTGTGAATTTTATGTTGTATTTTTAGCTAAAATACAACATAAAATTCAGCTCAAAAGCGGAAAAAAATAAAAAGTTGCCGGGGTGTTTTTGTAGTAATTAACAATTATTGGTTTAATTGCATAATTTTTCGTTATTACTTTTTCATTTTTTCAAAATTTATGGAATTCTGAATCACTTTGCTTTGTAACGTAGGTGGTAGACAATATTATTGCCTTTCGAATAAGCCTATTTTTATCTCAGTATGACAGTTTTTTGTACGCGCATAGAGAATATTTCAACAAAAAAAACAAAATGGCTGCCACCTATCGGGGAAGTGTATTGGACCCAAGCTTGAAGTGTAATTATACTTTAAAATAGTTTAAATTTAAGTATTTAGAATATCACTAGTCCATGTCCATGTGTATAAATGCCAATATAGCTAAATTAACACTCATAATGAAGATTGACGATGTAGACATTTCTACATGTTCTCATTACTACTGATTGTAATAAATTGGATCTGTTAGTTCCTTATATCGAGCATGGAGCCTGATGCCAAAGCTTTTTATAGAACAAAATACACTTCTATTTTATATCTCTTAATAAATACAGTACGGATGAGTGTTGCTATCACTACCCATGTATGCCCATATTATCCTCCTTACAAGAGGAAAGCGTTAGTGAAAGGAGACTATAAATTACAACGTAAACAGATCTGCTAGCGATACCGAAGGCCTGAAACTATATTGTGCGACTTTGATATTGTAAAGGCAATAATGTATGATTTAGTTAGATTATCATAATCTACGACAGACGCTTATGCGGTAATTGGTCGTAGAATTAGGATTTATAGTGTGAATTTGAGTGCCAATGACAGAGATTATCTGTGACCACAATCTAGCTATTGCGCTGATCATAGTTTATTAGTAAATCTTAGAGATGATCGAGCGATCTTATCTTTTTAGACTCGTGTTCAAACTCTTGAGAGAGTAACACGAGTTCGTGGAAAAGTCAGAACGTGACAAAGAGTATCGTAAAATATAACGCGTGTTTACTTCTTTGCCATATTGTTTTAGCTATAAATAGATATATATATAATAGATAAGCCAGGATATTGTGTCTTACATGATATTAGGATATCTAACTAGGCGAATGCCCACATAGTTCTCCAACTATAAATAAAAGCCTGCATTATCCAAAGCGTTATTTGAAATACTTAACTGAAAATCTCAGGCACCCCAACTAATTTTTATTGTAAGAAATTGATATGCCTTTCAATAATTTATTTCAAAAGATATTGTAACTTTTAGTGTCTTCTAATCAGTATGCCTCTTTTTGTTGTAATAAAAAATATTTTACTTTATTGCGTAATCGATTCTACTCTCGAATGTGAACTAACTATTTTCTGCCTATTACATCCATAACTAGCGAAATATGAGTGTACGGTGTAATGAGGTGTAAGTACACCTTTGCTTAACCTTTCGGGGAATACAGGCGTGATTTATGTAGGTTTACTTTCAAGTTTTCAGTCATTTTAATAAAGCTTTTGCTCTAAATAACACGACGGCAACGAAAACCTGGTTTCCTAAAGCTAAGATGGAAGTCGCAAAGAATGGCGAGTTTTTCGTTCATTCCATGAACGAAAAAGCTGGTTGTGCTAATGAGTACACGACTAATTGCTTCAGGCAAAGCCGACGAACAATAGCAATTCGGTAAATAAAATAAAAAAACGTTTCATTTCAGACACAGTCCATAAAAAAGTTGTTTCTGTCATAACAACTAGGTGTAGTTTTACAGCATATGAAACAAAGCATTTAAGTGTTTTAATCATAACTATGGATAATGAGAAACGATAAACTTGTCCCAGTGAACAAAACAAAAATATTATTCTTTGGGTTAAATATTATTGTATTTTTACCCGACTACGGCGGAAAAAAAGGAGGGTTATGATATTGACCGGTATGTATGTATGTATGTAAGTATGTTCATCTGTTTCCTCCTATCTTCTAAACCACTCATCACAATTTGTCAAATGATGTATCGTTGGAAGCGTCTTGATCGTCTGCTGGTTACAAGCTATGTGACGTCACATTAAATAAAAAATGGCGCCCTCCAGAGGATATAAAGGCAGGAACTTAAAAAAAAATTGTTTAATCGTATCATAGTGGGTATCAAATGAAAGGGATTAATGAGCACATTTCAAAAAAACAAAAAATTATTACCCCTAAATAATTTAAAAAAAGTTAAGTAATAAAGTTAAGTAATAAGTTAAGTAATAAAAACTAAAACCCAACTACGCCTAAAAAGGTATAAACAAGACACCACAGACAAATAAAAAATCCGGAGTCACACGTGTCAAATGTAAATCAAACAGATTACGTGTGACTCCGGATTTTTGTGTTTAATTACTTAAACTTTTTTTAGCTAAGATACAGAGAGTTCGGAAAGTTGCCACGCGATAACGGAATAAACTCATTTTAAAACCTAAAAGAATTATGTCAAATAAATAAAATAAATACCTATTTCTGTAATATTTGGTATAAAGTCTACGCCAAGTAAGCAGTAACAAATATTACTTCATCCCAGTACAGCCAAGCCAAGCAAATGTAATAGAAATAACCGAACACCGTTGTAGGTAGCTGTTTCGAGAAACAAGGGGGCTAATTAGAACTTGTAAGATGGTCGGAGTAACTAACAGTGAGAGGCTTAGGAACAACTTGTGGCATTAGCGCGACAGTACGGCACTGTACATAACATCTATGTGATACGTGGGTACGTAGGTATTACTGCTACCGCGCCTTCACACTGTACCCTCGATTTGTGCCCGAAAAAGCCGGTTGGATTAAAACACCCCTTGTAAATTCTAGGGTTTAGAAGTCTTGGGTTACTTTGTTGCGAATTAGAATACCGTAGTTTTATTAGAATTTGGGGACATTGCTGAGAACGAAGTTTCCATTTGAGGATTAAATAAAATTTTATCGTCCACCTGCTTCTTATTCTAGAAGGGAATTGAACACGTTTGTGTTCTAGAATAGTTGACTCGTTACTGTTTGCAATTTTACACCAGTGAACTTTTTCTTTATATTCCAACTTGTGACCACAGACGTTATGTTGTGTTTGTGGTTATCGCTTGAATTCACACGATGCAGGTTCATCTGATATCTTCTGTGTGTTTGCATCAATCCAGGTAAAGTTAATCGAATATTTCTTTGTTGTCCATTCAACTTATTGCACAAACCACTCTACCTAATTCTGTGCAAATATTATGTCATTTATGTGACCTATGACCATTATTTACGATCCGTAATAGTATGTTTTTCTATTCAAAATGTTCATCCACCAGCAATCCCTCGAGAACTTTCATCCAAATTAAAAGTAACTTCTCATGTTTTTCGTGTTACGGAACACAGAGGAACACAAAAAGCAATCGTCAATAATTTTCATACGTATATTTGCGGAAAACCAATATGAGTAAAGCCGATCGTAAATTTTCACGCTTACGGTAACAAATATAAAAAATAACTACTGTTGTGTATATTTTTCTGGTGTATCATCTAGTATGCATAAAACCTGCAACCGGGGGCGGCTGGGGACCGCAATTCTCTACTCCTTCATTGATTTTACAAGTACTACGAGTGGAGCCGAGCCGACATTTGAATTTAAAGTCGGTGAAATAGGCGATTAGCGTATAAAAGTGTGCTCTTTAATTTTTAAATAATTTTGATAAAATAACCTAACTACATAGGTAGGGTACTAGATTAGAGAAATATTTTATTGAAACCTTTATTTAAAATTCACAGTGATCGATGTCAAGATAGTTTTTTCAGTACCTACACCATACGTAATAAGTTCGGGAATCATTAATGAATTAAGAACTATTGAAGTAACTTAAAACGAAATTGACATTATAACATTCCTTATAGATGATTACTTTATTAAGTCTTGCAAAATGACATTAATGATGGCGTTACCAAACAAAGAATCATTATTACGATCAATTTACTTTTAACCATATTCAAAAATGTCTACCGCTGTATATTCAATGCGGTCCCTTTAAATGTACCATGTCAGTTATTTATACAATTCCAATTAAGATTCCCCATCTTATATTAAGAGATAACGAGAGTATTAGGCGGTGTATTTTTTTAAACTAACATTTTTGTACATCTAAGGAATCTCCTTGAATTCCTGTCCAGGATCGTCATCATAATAATGCATACTTTCGTTTATTTCTTCAGTCTCAGCATTTTTATTTCACTCGTTCTGTCTGCTATGCAACTACAGCTCTTAAAACAACAGAGATTACTGTGACAATTATCGCTTTGGATCCCTTCCCATATTGGGAGCATTTTCTAGTGCTATTGTTGGGTAAAAAGTTTTGGCATTTGATAGCAAGTTAATGTCTTATGCCTGGTGCATTCAAGATTACCTGTTTTCAGAGTGTTTTCTTTATTGTGTTTTGCTATCTCGTAAGTAACTGCTCACACTCACTGTGGCACTGGGGCTGTCATTCATTCATTGATGGATGCTTAATGATAACGACTTTTTGGAACAAATGCCTACTTGGTATGAATTCACCATTTTGGAGTTGTTGTTGTTCTTTTATTAATATAAAAAGCAACTTTTCACAAAACATTCTGACAAGGGGTTTATTTATGTTTGTTGTTGTCTCTCTCGATATTAACACAAATTATGTAATGACTAACTCATGCTGAAGCAAAAGAAAAAAACGGCGTTTTTAATATCATACGAAGCTCATGGCACTTTACAAGATGAAATGTTCAAATTATGCACCACGACCGCTATATCTATAAGAATTAACAGTATTTTGACAAATTGCGAGTCTCTGCTTTCGTAGCCTACTCTGTGTACAGAAATGTACAGTTGTGAAGATGGAACTGTTACACCAAAGGAAGAACAGAGCCATCTCTCCTTATTTAACTATTTTTATGACATTATTTTAAAAATGAATTGAGTTTTGTAGTTTTCATATTCATGGCGATGTCAAAAGGTCTTTACAATTTACAAGATTCAATCTTGGGAGTATCTTTTCTAGGATGTATTTATTCTTGGCGTCCTCCGTAGCGTTTGAAAAATAAAAAAATTCTACCTAAATGTCTGTCCTTCAGCAATGGCACGGTTTTAAATAACTTTACACCGCGTCTGAAATGGGATTTGTTATTGTTTGTCTGTCTGTAAACGAAGTTAGGTAAAGAAAGATATTTTCAGTTTGGTTCGCATATAAATACCAATACAAGAAAATTGCGAATTACACTAAGTACAAACAAAGCTAAATTGTTTTAACATTTTTTAACTGCGAAAAGCCAAAAATGGCCGGGCATCGTCTGTAAAATTAACCCTAGAAAAAAACTCGCGCTTCAAAAGTTTCCGAGTTGCTCCATTGTTCTATTCTTTGAAGATATAAAAGAGTTTTCGGTCTCAAAGGAGGATGAGCTCACGTCGTTACTTTGATTAGAACTTCGCTGGCTGCCTTTTGTGGGATGAGATGGTTGATGGCGGCTGATATCAATAATATTCTTGTTTCTAAGAATAGTTCAGAATATAACGGTTGATATTCTGACCAAATAGTATACTTATTATGATTTACATCATTGAGGTATTTTGTTCATTGCCTTAAAAGCGATTGAATAAGCTCTACTGCCAACATTATTCCCTCAACATTCATATCATACATATCATAACGTCTGTTTTCTTCGAAGGGTAAGGATAGGTTAGGCAGAGCTGTACCTATAGTACACTTACATTTAACCAGTTATGTTTGAGTCCCATGTAACAGAAAGCTATCCTATTGCCGTCAACCGGGCACAAGTCCAGACTCCGGGCTGCCACTGAGAAATTCCTGACGGAAAAACCCGATAACACTTTGCCCGTCTTGGGTATTGAACACGAGACCTCACGCTCAGCAGTCGCACATCTAAGACCAACGAGGCAGGCCAATTCAGGCCATCAACATTAATTTCCCATAATCAATTGAATCAAAGATGATGGTCAATCCATTAATGCATGACTTTGACTATTTTCAGAACTAATCTTTTACATGTTCACATAACTACTGACGCATTACTTATTTATGTACAAACAGTTGCTTTGTGTTGAAGCTTTTAATTTACTTCTAAATTTAATTTAGAAATTCCACATCATATTTATTTCTGCTTTTCACCATTTTGGTGTTAAAATTCCCTAGGAACCTGTTCTGAGAAACATTCCTTTAAACTTATTGTCTGGATTTTTGAACACAGTTCAAGTGTTGAATAAAATTTTCTATTCATATCATGAATCATATTAATATTTAAGTAGAATTTTAAGACCTTCATACAAGAAAGATCTCTTTGTTCTGTGTTACGTAATGTAATTTTAGTATACAAATATAAAGAAAAATATAAAATCATACCGTGTAGATTAGCTATCGTAAACTTGCTCATACATAGTTGGCTCTCAGAAATATATTTTAACATTATAAGTCGGCGTTGTCCGTCGGTAGCTTGTGTAGCGAGTCCAGAATTACTTGGCCAGTATCTTTGGCCAAGTTTAATGAAGTTTCCCTTTTATTACGACAGAGTTTTAACCCCAAGGATCTTTGTGTTTATGATCCTGTTATAACTTTAAAGAGATTGCACCAGCAGAGTAAGAGTTAATTTTTTATTTATGTTCTTAATGAGAATCGGTTACTTTATTTTTATGTGTAGCACGTCTCGGAATAATCATTTAACTTGCAACATGAGAGGAATTTCATTAAATACTTAAGTGATATTGTTTTTGGGAGCTTTGAATCAAAAGCTTTTAAGCTTTCAGACAAGATTCCATCTAAGATAGCATATTATACGTAAAGTTATAAAAAAGCTGTTCAGTATCATAGATTTTCCCTAAAGAAAATCCTACCGTGAACTTACTGTTCACCCTCATATTGGACATAATGCGGAAATGCAATTTCCATAAATTTTATACCCTGTGAGCAGAGTCCCCATCCGAAAAGATTGGACGTGACC
The DNA here is from genome assembly GCA_949152455.1 of Lithophane leautieri. Classification (NCBI taxonomy): domain Eukaryota; kingdom Metazoa; phylum Arthropoda; class Insecta; order Lepidoptera; family Noctuidae; genus Lithophane; species Lithophane leautieri. The sequence continues at coordinate 14,804,384 of OX424471.1, read as the reverse complement.
ACATGATAGGTATTATGGAGACCTTTATTACTGCGCTCTGCAGTTTTTGAAGTAACTACATAACTTACTTTAAAAACGCAATCAAAAAGCTATTCAGATCCCGCGAAACGAGAATTCTGAACGAAATAATTTAAAAAGATTTTTCATGAATGACAAATTTCAATGTGCATCCACCGGGACATACATTTTCATGAGAGTAACTGGAGAAGTGCGGTCGTAACAAACCAAATAAATTATAAAAAGAGATCTCGGGAAGGAGACAAGGCTTTCCTTGGGACAAGTCGTAAATTTAACGGTCGAAGGAATCCTTATTTCCCCCGGCTATTCACGTGGTTGAGCTAGCAAAACTATCTCCTTTATGAGTAATAGAAAAAGCCTGTTACAACTAAAATATTAACCGCTACTGCCGCCGCATAATTCCATTTCGCATAACATTCAGCGTATATTCAAACCGTTTTAAAACCATTCGTGTTTTCCGCCGCTATTATTTTATTAAACACGTCCATTTTTTCCTCCGCTAACACCGAACGTAATCCCAAATGTTCCATTAAAATGTAACTCCGTGTGTAACTCCCTTAATTAACGCAGTCGATCTCCCATTCGCCTCAGAAACTGCTCCATTGTACAAAATTTGTAACGTAGTAAAATTCTTCGACCGCAACAGAATTACCACGAAATTATGAGAATAATTTAATTAAGACATAACAGCACCTTTAATACCGATTAGTCACACGATCCGTGGTTTGGGCGTACTAGGTAATTTGAGATCTTAATGGGTTTACTGCGGCTTTGGTCATACCTCCTCCTCCGCACTGACCAATCACGAGCGCCAAGCTTTGGTGCTTCGACGGCTTCACTGATTCATCATGTGATTAACACTTGCTGGTATTCTGTGTTAATTTACTCACGTTCGCTATTTGATATATAATTAAAGTTTCAAATAATCGGTCATCATACCCCATAAACAGAAGCTCGCTTCAGTAATTTAATATAGAATTTCCCCTTCATTAGGTGCCTGCTTTGATCTAAGAGATTGCTGTGCAGAAATTGTTTTGTTTTCACAGCAAATAACATTAGTCTTGTCAGTTACAAATGTCGGCTATTACTGGGATATTTTATTATTTTTTAGCATGGAAACAAGTCATTTATATAAAGTAGCGGAGTCTAAGACAAAGCGGAGCCTACTGGCCGTCACAGCGGGCGTGCTAATAAGCCCCTTACGTCAGTTGACTCAAAGCTAGTATTATTTTTCTTAAAGATAGCATTGCGGGAGTTTTCAATGTAATTGCCCCGGTTTCTTCAAGAGGCTGACAGCTCAAAGGCCAGTCAGTGACGTGCTCATTGTCGGAACGCCCACGGTTTACCTTATTCAAAGTTTGTGGGTTTTTTTTCTTTAAATATTCACCGGGAGTCAGTCGGTAATAAGTATTTTATTTGCCGTATTTTGCGTAAATTTTTATGATTCAGCACTAAATTCGCAGCTTTGAGGTTTCCAAATATTTTATTTCTATTTAACTTCGTATAAACTGGCTGAATTGTTCCGCAGGATCGTTATAAGCGTGAATGAATTCGTATTTTATTTTGCTTTATTCTTCTAACTTTTCCTTTAAAAATTACCAAAATTTTGCTAACAGAGTTTTATAACGTAAAATTATAGGATACCGTGATAATTTCTTTATGGTTCATCGGTACCGTGTACTTCAGCCCTCCAATAGAAAATGTTCCAATAGTCATAAAATTAAATTGTGGTTGTAAAATCGTGTAATTAGTGAAACTAATGGTGGTAATCGACTTCCATATGAAAATTACAATCGTAGTTTTTTTCCATCGTAAAACCTTCATAAAATTTAATTGTTTTGATTATTTTAGAGAAACATAATATTATTTATGGGAATAAACAGTCAACATATTTAGCTTGTGTTAGTAATGTTATCGATTCACTTTGTTCGTATTTCCTTAGGTAAATCGTATGACAAAATATACAAAAGGACAAAAAGTGAGACCATTCTTTCCTCTTGGGTAACCTGATATTGCTCATTCAGTTGTTTTCTGGCTGTTTGGGTATAAGATTACAAGCAATTTATTTCAATATGGCAATCGAATTTACGAACGCACTCAGATTGTTTAAGGAGACCATTTTATAGTCGACTAACTTTTATTTTATTTACTTTTCCTTCCTATAAAATTAGAATTTTTTATGCATACTTATTTAACTAATGCATAAATTAACGTCCAGTCACGTCCAGTGTCGTTTACTTACCTACTGAAGTTGTCAAAAGCTATTTGATTGGTACGATGATTTGCCTCGGTATGTCAAAAAACTGTCAATTTGACACTTAATTAGCCATATCGAGTTCATCTTACATGGGCACTGACAGTAATTTAATATTCTACATGGGTAATTATGTCAACGCGCGCATAATATAAGTTACTAATCAAGTAATGTCGTAAGAAATCGTTAAGGGTGATACCACAGAACAGATAAAAGAGTTTACTGTTCTGTGGGTAATAGTGATACGTAAAGAAAAAAAAGAAATAAAGAAAATAGGTATACGTCTATGCTGGGTTTAGGTAGTTTTATTATGAATGTGTTCAATTAAAATATCACTACCAAAATTCCAACCTAAAAAAACCCTGGGGAAATACCATATTAAATAAAATAGACCTTTACAATATATTTACTCTCCCCAGCCTAAAAACTATTCCAGTTAATATATTTCAAGAAAAGCTCAAAAAGTTGTCGCGTCAGACTTCAAACAACTTTTTTCAATAAACATTACCAACTTTAAGTTGTATAACTTCAACAATAGAGAGTCTATCTAAACCCCTAGACCTTTTTGAGACGTTTTTCGAGAATATCGGTTATCCGTACAATTATCGATGGCGGGGCACTGCCAGCCGCAAGATCGCAATCTTCAGATAGGTTGGTTTAATCTACAGATTTATGGGTCCAGCTACCACACTTTAATCCGTTTACTTTGAAAAACCAACTCGGATTATATTTAGCAAAAATTCTTGCTTTGTTATTTTTCTAGTTTGTTTTTAAATGTATTTGAGCATCAGTGTTAGTCCCTTTTCTCACGATCCCGCTTTTGGTGCTGAGTACTCCCGTGGCGAAGAATATGGCAGATGTAATTATGAGCTTTCACATTTAATGTAGGCCGGATAAAATATCACACTTTGACTTTGAGCTGGCCTATCGTCGTATGGAGTTTAAATATAATAAAAAGCCAGCTCGTAGTGGTTTTGTTACCATAGACGTGCTGCCTATCGTACTAGCACAATTTACCCGGCTTTCATGGGCATATCACCACGGCCGGGTACCCGGCAGGCAGAGCGTATTTATATAGGCAGCGTCTGTTAAACCTCAGAATAGCGCCCTTTCTGTTTACAGGTACCTACGGAGATTTCAGAGAATTTGGATTGAAGTACAGATTTTGCACCGTCAGCTTTCAATCAGTGTCACTAACACTAACATACTCAAGTCTAGTTTGTGAGCTGGAACGAGTAGATTCCAATAAAGGGCTGTATCCAGGTAAACGATTAGCAGACGAATTGTTTATCATAAGATATTGTAAAGGTTTTATTTATTACAAATCGGCATCTATCTAGCCTTCTTCACCTTTTTACCCGACTGCCCCAGAAGGAGGATAATGTTTTTCGTGAGTATGTATGTACGTTTGTATGTATGTCTATTTCTTTGGCGCGCTCTGTAACCTAAATGGTTTGATGGATTTTAACATACGAGGTGTCGTTGGGTTCGTCTTAATTGTGGGAGTGACATAAGCTATATTCTTTTTATAAATTTCATCTGCAAGTACAAAAAAAAACGGAGGGGAAGATTTGTTTTTAAATAAATTACAACAATATTGGTACCAAATAAAAGCTAGTAATGAGTTAATTCCAAATATATATATTATTAAAACTAAAAAGCTTGAAATAAAACAAATTATTTAAAACACAAAAAACCCGACTGCAAAAACCTATAACCGAAAAGAGAAAAACAAGCATAGAACTTTGTTTTTTGTAAAGGTATTGCAGGCGGGGGACAAACAAAAGTTACACCATATTTCAGGTCATTGGTTTGTCCCCGCCAAATAATTTGTTTTTTATTTTACGTTCGGTGCCCAATGCTGGGTTTACAGTTTACACACACTTCATCTTTCTCTGTTTCTATAAGTCATCCAGTTTTTTCCACTATGTTCTTCGATATCATAAACCTTTCCTTCGCCAAATCGAGCTGACGTCATATTTTTTAAATTTCTGCCTATCAAGTGCGCCATATACGGGCATGCTCTTATTACACCCCCTTATTTGGATATCTTAACGAATGTCACAATTAAGCCAATCAAAATGTACCCATTAGTTGTAAACTAACAAATCCATTACTTCGATAAAACTATAAATAACTCCGAAATAGAGATACAAACACACCGTGTTTATTTTTTGTTTAATTGTGACCAGTTTTTGCGGCAATAAAGATTAGTAACACTCCTGCTTTTTATTACATTAAAAAAAAACTGTTTTTGATCTGTTAATTTCGGTACCCGATGTTCTTACCTTCTTAAACTTAAAAGGGCCAATAGTTTCGCTTCTTCTTCATACAAAGTAATAAACCTGTTTTCTTTTATAAAAATCTTTAATTTATTGAATATTACTAAAACATTTTTTAGAGGTAGAAAATATTGATTAATGAAAGTACTAATTCGATAATAATTATATAAACAAACCGGTAAGACTACAGGTGCGCTTACACGGGCCCCCATAAATGAAATTAGCGAGCCTGGAATTCAAAAGATCTGAACTATATTCCAAACTTATTCTATTGTAAGCCTTCTCTTATTTCCATTTTTTAAATTATTTTATCGTTGGTAGCAATAAACTACAAAAAAAGACACGAGAAAGGATGAGAATTGTACAACACCATTTTGTAAGGCGAACATACAAGTCCCGTTCCCGTTAAAAAGGAAACTGTTTGCGTTTATAGTTATTATGATTAGCATGCATTATGTTTGTCCGGTCCGTGATTTAGAGGCTTGGGCTTATTCCTATTAGAGCTGACTGTTTGTAAATGGCGGGATTTTGTGGTACAACGAACGTTCATAACGGGTATGTGGCCATGTGAAATGTTTTAGGCCGTTTTTAATCCATCATAATTTGAAATGACCGTAGTAGCGATTTTGGACTGCGTGTTCTTAGTGCAAATTTACTTTTTTAGTTTTATTTTATTTTAATTGCGTTATGGATGTTTATGTACCGTATTAAATTTATATTTATGTTCTTGCAAAATGAACTTCAGTAATGACATTAAGCTATTTAATGCTAATCAAGCTACCTATTTAATGTACTCATCTTTATTTGGAATGCTCAGGTTACCGTGACTGATAGTTATCTAAATAATATTTTTTATTAACATTTATCTTTATAATTTGGCTGTCTGTTAAAGGTAATACCGATCTATAAGTAGAAAACATAAAAATAATGTTATATAGGTACTTACCCTACCTATAACAACATACTAAAATAAAGTTTCATTTGTAAAAATGTGACGTAAACAAATGAAACAGCGTTTCACACTACATTTAGAAAACGCCCGTTCCGTTTTATTTACAGTGCATACCTACTACAGCTACATTGCCAATTGCAAGGCCGTAATAAAAGTGCATGGGGGTGTATAAAAACAAAGGCAATAGACGAATGGCGGATCAATAGTGAACGAAAATTACGCTTTTTAGATGAATGCGGGTAGAATTGAAATGTTTGCTGAACCCTGCGCTGGATTAGAAGTGAGTGGTTATATTGAAATATGGTGATATTTGAGGGCTATTTTTGTTCTGGTTTTGTGGGGTATTATTAATTCTTGGAAAGCCATATAGAGCTGAACCTGAGCTTGTTTCGCCTAAAAAAACTAGTGTCTATAGTCGGACTTTTAATTAAGTGCAGTAAAATGACACTTATTACTGTAATTTCGTCAATAAATTAGAACATTTTTTAACAAAATGACAATAGTAAGATCGTCATTTTACTGCAGCTAATTAAAAGTCCGACCGTCCGTAAGTAGGTACTGACCCAACTTGCTCACTCTGAAAATTCGTTTTCTCGGCAAGCTGGATTATCGAAGGTAATGGATATTCTTGAAAATGTCAGAAAAGCTTTTTCAATGGTAAGCAGCTTGCAATTTTGGTGCTGGTAAATTAAATCCAATCAAAAACATAAATGTGAAATGGGAGCCATATTCAATATTGTGGTTGTCGACTTCGCCGACAAAAGAATTGAGATCTAAATGGATGCCAAGTTCTATAGATAATCCTCAAATATATAAAGAACATACCTACAAGATTCTGAAATAACTTTTAAACAAAATTTCTTGTTTTTTCTGCTATAACAATGTTTGCTATTTAAAAATATAACTTCATTGAATAGTCGAATTATTTACACAAAGTAATTAGGATGAATTGAAGCTGAAAATTTTACTACGTATGAATAAAAATCGATTATTCAGAAACTATTTCAAATCGTAAAAAAAACTGTTTTCAGATTTTTTCCTTTGTATACACACAAGAACTAGGCTGAATACCAAATTTAAACTTTCTCGGTCACCTGGAAGTGGGTTAGGTTTTTGATCTATAGGCAGGCATATATAAGTCAGTGATAAAAATGCCGATTTTTAGACGTTAATATCTCAACAACCGTTTGAGCTATATTTATGAAATTTGGGGGCTTATAATAGATTTTGAGATATTGAGGGGTCAAAAGTGGCTCCAAATAGTTCGTGTAATATAACACACGGCTGCTGTCTTTTTTTGAACTTTGGCTTGAAACGCTGCCGCATGTCTAGATACGAGTATCTGCATAATAACAACGTGTTACTTTCATAAAACTTAACTACCATTATTTAAGTCCGGTAAAATGTTTCAATAAACATATTAAGCTCACGGAACCTATACAAACAATTTAATTTTCCAAAATACGCCTCCGAGTCAACTTTTTGCTCAAAAACAGAACACGCACTGAGGTACCGGTGTGGTATAATTCTGATGACTTAATAAGACCCAATGTCCAGAGGTTAACAAGAAAATTACATACGTAAAACCTACCTCCGTACAGACGTACTGAGCATACAGAATGTTGTAGGTAATTATTTTATGTAGAGCAATTTCGTTGTACATATTTTACAAAAACGCCGCTTATGACCTTAAATTACAAGCGAAAAAGTTGGACATTGCAAGTCGTGTTAAAGTACCTACAGTGCATTTTTATTGCTATTATGTCTTTTTTGGTAAATACGCTAAGAATTCAAGAGTTTTCGCATAAATATACTTTATGATAGATAGGAATATAAATAGAAGCGTAAAGAAACATTTTATAATTTTATACCGTAAGTTTATAACAAAATTGTCAGAAAATAAAAATAGAATTGTTTTGTTTGGGACAGTGATTTGTTGTACCTATAATGGGTACACCTCTGCCTAACCTTTCGGGAAAACAAGGCGTGATGTATGATTTGTTCTCGTGGGGGGTACCTACAATCGAGTGCATACAAGTATCCTTTATTTATAAAATTGAAATTTTTTCATTAGACTTTTATCATTACCAAACTGTTATTATTTTAAAATTATCAAACAATAAAATATGTCATGGAATGAGTAATGTGGGGTTTAAAAATTATTTTATTATACCATTCCACATTGTTATAATTGTGCATAGTTAAAGTATGAATAACTACATTATTTTTATTATGGGAAGTAGAATTAACCACATGTTATTACTTGCATAGCTATGAAAAGGCCAGTTTAAATACTAAAACAATACCGTATAATTATCGGGCCATTACTATTAATATTTTAATGTAAAATGAGTAATTTTATTGACTTCATGTCCTGCAAAATATAAATTACTGTGATGTTAAAAGTTACAGCTTACAGTAATTAGGCCCTTAAAAAACATATATGCCATGCCTGCATATTAACAAATTATGTTTTTTTGTTTATTAACATTAAAATAAATACATATTATGATAATGAGTTTTTTACTTTTTTGTAATAATTATTTAATGAGTAGTTACATTAGTTACTTACCAATAACATCTTGTGTTTATAAAAACAAAAGTTATAATGGTTATTTAGGGTAGCCATGTCATAATTTTCCTTCTTCAAATGTTTTAAAAGCTCAGTCGTATTAGTTTATTTTTTAATTTTATTTATTAAGGAATACTAACAATTACACACTATACATGGTTAACAATAGCTAATAATCTAGGTATATCAGTGCGTAACTAACTACGTTATCCACACCATTTGGAATTTGGAAGAGCACGAGTACAACATTACTAATTAATCTTACAAATAAATAAATCTTATTCTTTTAGTACTAAAATTTATACATTTAAGAAAATACGGTTAAACATCTATTTACTCTGTCCTTATAGCCAGTCACGATGAGACATCCGTAAGGAGCTTTCTAAATGTTCACAATACTCCATCAATTATCTACCTACTTATTGAAGACTGTTAGTACCCAGACTACTCAACAATCAGTGAATCAATAGATAATAATCCTTTACAACATTTTCGTTTTCAGTTAACAATACCATTATCTTTAACCAAAGCAATGAACTAAAAGGGGCAAGTTATTTCTCTTGTAGACCTAATAATAGATTCAAATAAATCGTAGAAACGATAATTATTTTTCATCCAATCCAATGCCTGTCGTTTTCGATTCGTCTATATAATTATTTTCTTCCGCTTAACTAGCGTTGGACAAAGACAGTCTGACAAGGTAGGTACTGTTTCTTAGACCCGAAGCGTTGTCCCGTGAAATTGACAGATGTTCAAAATAATAACAGAAAGTTACAGTCCAACGGGTACGGCTGAACGTAATTGGGTTGCCAATGACCTCAAATCAAATTTGAAATAACAAAAATCAACGAACAAAAGTTTAAAATACGAACATTGTTTGGTGATTGGAAAATAACAGAATTATGCCACACACCTCTACAATGTTGTTTCGTCTGTAAACTAAGTTTGAACTCGATTATAAATCGACAAAAGTTGATTTACTTATCGGGTGGCCAGAATTTAATAGATTTTGTAGCAAAAATGCACAAAAAGTAGACTTTTAGCAAAGCGTTGTATCGATCCACGGACCTCTGGGTTATGGGCCCAGCACGCTTCCACTGCGCCACTCTGCTTACGAGATAGCACGGCGAAATGTTATTTCAGTTAGATGGGGTTGATGCAATAACATAAAATGTTGAACAAGTGTCTTTTACATAAATGAATTATGCCATTATGCAAACACAAAAAGAAATGTTAGCAGATCATGGTTTCGATCCACGGACCTCTGGGTTATGGGCCCAGCACGCTTCCACTGCGCCACTCTGCTTATATCTTTACATCGCGGAATATCGCTGTGTGTCTCTACAATAGCAATCCTTAGAAGGTATTGTAATTTCATACAGTATAACTATTTTCCCTGCTACATTCGTCTAGATATTAAAATTGCAGAACAGTGCGAAAGGAACAATTAAAATATCTTCATAGTTTTGTAGTGTTTAGTACAATAAATAAGATAAGCTATCCGGACTAGGCTTGTAATATGGCAAAGTTCCAAAGTAACCAAGTTGTTCCTAGATTCCGAAACTTGGAAGTTTTTAGTAATGAAATGCTGGAACATGCTGAGCCCGTAACACAGAGGTACTATGTGTATCGAAATCACGTACTACTAATATTGTATGTTGTATGCTTCCAAAAAATAATAAATATTCGAAGCAGAAGGTAATATTGATTAGAGGAAAGGAATTTTATCTCTTGATTTGTGATTGTTTTATTTAAGTTTGTCAGTTGGTCGAGTATGTATGTATGTAAAAGCCATATTCTGTGAACATGTCGTTTTATTGCAAGCCCACTTAAGAAGGATTAAACAAGACTAATTTGGCAATATAATTCTGTAAGCAGAGTGGCGCAGTGGAAGCGTGCTGGGCCCATAACCCACAGGTCCGCGGATCAAAACTATGCTTTGTTAACACCACTTTTTGATACTCCCATATTACACACACTGTTCTAATCCAAAAAGATAGGCACATTTTCAATATTTTGTTAATATTGCATCAGCCGCGTATACAGCAGCAACATTTCGCTGATTTCGCCAGGATATCTTGTAAGCAGAGTGGCGCAGTGGAAGCGTGCTGGGCCCATAACCCAGAGGTCCGTGGATCGAAACCACGCTCTGCTAAAAATTACTTTTTGAAGAAACAAATTTTTATTTATTCATTTTATTTTTTGCGGCATCAATAATTTGTTTTTGTGATTCATTCTAGCTATTTCAAGACTATCTTAACTATAATGATGTAACAAAACAATTCGTTTCATAAATAAAAAGTAATAACCCGAAAAATAAATAAATAATTAAGAAAACTGTGGGTATATTTGACATAACCGAAGTGCTAATGACATTCCAAGAATCATCAAAATTAGTTTTGTTGGTTTTACTATTAAAGTAAGAAACACTTATGGGAAAAAAGAGAAACATAATTTTTTTGAGTCGGCTAAAATCACCGGTCTCTTTTTCAACCGGCCGTTTGTTTTTTTTTTTTTTAACTATGGCATCTTGAAGTGTGATTTCGGAAATCATAACTTCTTAACCGGACTTTCCTGTGGCTGCCTTAAGCTTCTACACTCAGGGCCTCCAGCCAGGGGCATATAAACTATTCTAAATTAAAATTAAGTGTGCGCTCGCTAAGGGCACCCCCTGTGGGGTACGAACCTCGGCTTAGGGCGACATCACTGGCGGGGGGACAGCAAGTTGTTGGGACAGGCTGGATCAAAAGGTTACCCGGCCGTTTGTATTATGGAACCAATTTTATTAGGGCAACAGAAGGTACCGGCACTTTTATTAGACCAGTACAACAATAGCTTATATTCCTCAGGGTTGTTTGAATAAGATGACGTAATAAAATTCTAGGAAGTTAAAGATACCGCGGCGTATGGTTTGTTTGCGCATTTTATTGTATTGCCCTTGATTCTGGCAAGTCGCTTTTTGCTTGGTTAAAGCCGCCATATTACGTCAGGGGGCCATCATTATTGAATCGTCTACGTAGCGACCACCCGCGTGGGACACACGGCCATCCACTTAAAAGCACTTGTGTGTCAGGTCCGCCATAAGTTGTTGCGGGAATTTCGCAAAAAACATGCGACAGGATTGGTAGAAATAGGTTAAGAGGTCTGTGTGGTGTTGGTACTGTTATTACACATTTTGATATTGATGATGTTCTTTGATAAAATGAAATATGTGGTCTTTTAAGTTGTTTATTGGTCCTCTATTTCATCCTTGTTACTAATGATGTATCAGCAGACACAGGAACGGCATTTTGTGTTTTACGAAGAGGAAAACAAAAGACAACAGAAGTTCTACTGTCATTTATTTTGGCACGGTTCGAATTGTGCTCACTATGCCCAAAAATAGTAAAGTCGAGTCCTTGCTACGTGATCCTAATTTTGAGGCTACACACGAAAATTTTTTTCCTTTCGCTTGAATTCTCTTCATTATTTAATTGTGGGGTCCACCTTGTGTGTCCGCGATCGATCTAGCCGGTGGTCGACCAATTCTGCTAACAATTAGTTAAAAACCAATTCGAAGTATCTAATGCTCTTGGGCCGCACATCCAGTGAGCCTCTGCTATGTTCGTTGGTGGCCGCCGCCGGGACTATTCCAAATATTTCACAAATTGCAAGATTGTTCGAAGCGCCACGACATCACGACGCGATACGGCGACGACCCATGGAAATGTCAAAGATCGATCGTTTAGCGATACGATAAGTTTTTGCATTCTGATAGAACATCGCAGCCTTAAATAACTGCACTATTTTTTTACGAAAAGGTGACATTTTCAGCCAGAAAGTTTTAATTTAGGTGCTCCAATTTCTTTCTAATAAAGATTTGGACCCGTTTTCATTAAAACAACCGGTTTTTGTCGAAAATTAAACAACTAATTTCACCTTACAAGTGGAGTCCTCTCTAAACTTTCTGAGAACATAATTAATGAATTTCCTTGGAAACTTTGCTCAAACGTTCAAAGGCACGGGCACAAAAACTCGAATTAATAGTTTTGTTTTTATGCTTTATGAGTAAGTGAATTAAATCTGAGCTTAACAATTCTTTCAAGGAAAATGTAAAATGTAAGCAACCTTGACATTAATACGTGTTACTGTGCTTTGAAAATTGACGACATTCAGGAAGGTTCTTTTATGATTTCAAAAGGAAATAGTGCTTTAAGAATAAGTTTTGTACTAAACAATACAAAGAAATAGCTAAGCACTACGGTACCTACCAGTGCAATCACTAATCCGTTTGTCAAGAATAAGAAAATGTTATTTCAGGGTCTTACATTATGGATTCTACAATAAAATCCTAATTAATATAAGAATTGCAAAAGTGAGTTTGTTTGTTTGTTTGCTACGCTTTCACGTCTTAACGGCTAAACAGATTTCGATGAAATTTGGCACACTGGTAGACCATGACACATGGTACGTTAAAAGGATACTTTTTACCTCGCTGGCGAAGCCGAGGGCATAGGCATAAAGGGTATTTTGATCTCAGACGCTAATAAAGGAAAACATCGCAATACCATAACATATTACGCACATTACGTAACCGAAAATAGTTTGCACCGAACGAGATCTTAGCATAATCTCCCATATGCGATACACAAATACAGCTTGCAATAAATAACAAAAAGATCCAGGACTGATGCTTGCACTTGTCTACCGCTCAAGATTCCAGCCACAGCTTCATTACAGCGGCTAAATAATGACTTCTGATGGAAGTTTTCAATAGTCCCCGCTTGGAATAAATCAAATAACTCCGTTGGATTCGCTGTCGTTGGCAAATGTGTCTTCATTCATGACGGTAGGACGAGGGATTAGAATGGTATGGAGAAGAAAAGGGTGGCGAACATTTTAAGTCATTCAGATGTCCTGGGGGCCTAAAACGGCTACATTAGCAATTCCTCTATAAGCAATTCATTTCCTAAATTCCCAGCTCTCATTAGCATTTCCTCTAATTTGGCACAAAAGCAATTCATAATTTGTGAACCATTTTACGAATCTCCAAAGAAAACTGTCAAACAGATGAATTGTTTCGTAATATGAATTACACGCAGATCATAATTATTATGAATTGTCAGTTTGTGACATTTTGCTATGATTGATTATATTTTCCTATTATGATTCTGCCAAAGTGGCCGTTTTAAGCCCCCTGTTATGTTGAGAAGGTAAAGTAGAATAGGAAAGTACTGCTAAGCCAAAAATCTTCCTCACAATACAAGTAGAATCATTTGATATACTCGTATTATATAGCAGGTAGAAATAAGTTTATCAAAAAATTTAAGAGATTATGAAAGAATAAAACAAAGTACACAAAGAACTAAATAAAGCCAACTTCTTAGAAAAAAATATTAACTACAAAATCAAGTCATGAATTCAAAGCCTAGACCTCAAAAAACTAGCTCCAACTTTTTGTTCGCGTATCTATAACATCAATCTTTAATCCAAGTCATGAAAAATACATAGCGTCGTCTCTTTTCTAAAGTTTCCAGTCATTGTAACAACTCCACGGACATTTTTTCCATGATGGACGTGGACAGGTTCGAGCGAAAATAGTCTGGCCTGTGATCGGGTATCTATAGTATGTTACAAAAGTTTCTGACGAAATTGCAAACAAACCCTGTTCAGGTTTAATTCGTATGCAATCACTCACTAAAGGGAATTAGTAACACAGTGATCTGTAATAAGGTTTCAACTTTATATCGCACGACTTTTTCAACAATAATATTGCTTGAATAATATTATTATATTGTGTTTAAAAAGTTAACTTCACTTGTCAAATAAAAAACATATTTAGAGTGATTTAAAATTAGAATAATTTTCGCTTATTCAACGTTCGACGACGTTTCCTGATTCATTTTGTTTACTTTTTCATCACATACTTTTGGAACAGATCATACGTACCGCGGGACAATACATTCATTATTGAGATGCGAGCGGGCACAGCTGCCCTAGTCACTACTATGGACACGGACACGCGGCTCAAAAAGCTAGGATATTAAACTTCGTACGACGAAACCATAAAAGTACTTTCAGGTGGTTATTGAGTTAGTTTGGTTATATAAGTTTGTATGGTGGTTAATTTTGCTTGTGTAACGTAAATATTTATTACACGTGTAGGTACTACAAACTCACATTAATAATTTACACTACTCGTCGTGTAGTATAAATTACTAATGTGATTGGGATATGTAAACATTATTGATCTTAACAGAAGTTACCTTTGGTTGGTTTTGTAAAATTTTAGGTTGACTTTAGAAAGCTGTTTTCCTAATTTATGTAACAGGGCAGGACTACTTGTATATAAAGTAGTCGGCAACGATACCAATTTTATCTAATTGCTCACTTTAAATGTTGATAAAGGGTGTCAAACCAGACCTAGATTAAGAAAAAATCTGAAAATATTACAAACTACTTGGAAATAACAAATAGATGAAAAAAACCTCAAGTATAAAAAGTAAACAATAATATTGATAGTTATAAGATCATAAACTTATTCAATGACCAATTCTAGGACGTGGCTGTGCCGGTTGGCTAAGTTACTTTATGTCATAGACTGAGAGATATAGCGTAGTAGGTACTTATGGAGAAGAACGGGCAAGAACTCCACGGACACTCTTTTAAATTAAAATATGGGGATCACCAACGGGAGAAGTAATGATGACAAAGTCTCTAAAACGAATAACGACGATGAAACTTTTCATCTGTTTGTGGATTTAGAAAGTAAACAGCTTAACTAATTTTTCTTATAGATCATAAACTTATTCAATGGCGGTAAATAGTCTAATCTGAAGCATCAGTAACTTCAAATAATTTCTCCAACAAAAATAACCAACTAAATATAGCCCTATAATATCCGAAACATTTCTTTATATCTCGCAATAGTGGAACCAAGGAACGTCATTCTATCGGCAAGCGATCTCCGAGCAAAACGAAATAAAAGCTTAAAGATCACCGTTCGCCGACCAAAATAGTATTGGACTCTATTCAAAACTCTTTGGAATTACTCCACTATTTGTTACCACCGTCCATTCAGTAAGTCAACGCGTCACAGTAATTTGTTACTACAAGAATTCAACAGTTATGAGACGAATATAAATTTTTAACGTTACGTGGTATATGTTTACGTTAAATCCACTGGAACGCCAATGGTCTAAGTTATTTATTACAGATATTAATTTTGATGATTTGAAGCAAGCATTTTAATATGGTGGCTATTTGTAGACACTTAACCACGGAACGCTTTGGACATATTTAATGCGATTCAATCGTCATGTTTATTAGTTTACAAAGCGGGGAATCCCATTGAGAACTTTATTGTTATTCTACAATTTGGATAATCGTTTTTAAGTTATTCATTTGTTCCATATATAATAGATGAAAAATGTCCGAATGCTCAGAATAAAAGCTATAACTTGAATGTAGAAGGGCAACCTTATCTCACTTACCTAAGGATAAGTATGTTCTATAGAAGATTATTTATAATTTTCCAAGCCACTGAATATTCAAATAAAGCCAAGATAAAGTTCCTAAAAGGTGAATATTTATTTTTATAAAATAATTACAACACAAACGTTAACATTACAAACCGAATTATTCTGTCGAGCCTAACCCCATTCTAAAGAACTGTAAGAAAAAATAAAACAAAAGAAATATTCAATTCTCATCTCTTGACTGACTGAAAACAATAGCTCAAGATAGCCTTTCTGCTTAGTAGAAAATATTTTTTAATTTAAATATCTAAGGCCGAGATACTGTACCTACCTTTTACGATGGTGTTTCAGAGTGTACTCTTTTCTTAAGCAATACGTTATTTTAAGAAAACAACAACAAAGATAGTAGAATGTGAAAAAAGAAGCACAGACGAAGTCGTGCCTTCGATGTTATGTCCAGGCAGGGCACCACTGACATTCTACACATTAATTACGAACGAAAGGCAGACCACAAACGTTAAACAAAAGGTAATACACTCCGCACTTAATCTGATTCGTATTATTGCAGTCGTAACGCAACATTCCCCTGGATTTATTACAAAAGAGCTGTTAAGAACGTTTTCCACTGAAGACGGCATCGGACCTTTGGATCAGCAAAATGAAGCGTTAGAATGTTTTAAACGAAACATGATTTATCGAGGCGGCCCGTGGTTTAAGAGCAAGCATTCGCTTTGATGCTTACGTGCAAAATGGTATTCTAGTTTCACACGCAACAAATGTGCTCATTATCTGATGAACTTTGCGAAGCGGCGCGTTCAACGCGTAGACTAGTCAGTATGGCAGACATGAAAATCAATATCGATAATCATAACCACAAATTCAGCTGCATTCAGTTAGATTGGAAGCTGATCCGAACATAGTTGGGAATAGACCAGCCAGGTGATAAATCAAAACCAAAAAGACAAAAGTCTTAAAATAATCTAATAAGAAATTAAGATACGAAGGAGCAGTGCAAAGTTAAGAAGATCTTGTTCCCTGAGCTTGCCTTGGATTAGGGCCAATTTCTAGGACGTGGCTGTGAGGGTTGGCTAAGTTACTTTATGTCATAGAATTCATCTAGTAACTAGATGAAAGCAGTGAAAAATAGTAAAGAGAGGTACTCCCATCCACTGGGTTCTAGACCACTGCAGTTCTGAGAAAATAAGTATATCAGAAAAGGATGGATGACATTCTGAGACACAATGACTTTCTAGTTAGATTTGCAGCCAACTCCAAACTTAAACTCAAAGCATTTATTTCAAATAAAGCAATTCCAGGCTCTTCACTTTTAAATTGTCCAGGGGTCGGTCAGCCAGAAAAACGAAACTAGATGCCCATTCCAAAGCGTAGTAGGTACATATGGAGAAGAACGGGAAAGAACACCACGGACACTCTTTTAAATTAAAATATGGGGATCTCCAGCGGGAGAAGTAATGATGACAAAGTCTCTAAAACGAATAACGACGATGAAACTTTTCATCTGTTTGTGGATTTAGAAAGGCATAAATAATTTATTTGTATATCAGCTGTCTGTGACGTAATGAAATAAAGCATTCCATCATAACATTTTATTAAAGCATTTCGTCGTTAGGCTGTAGTGGCCAATGTGACTGTTGTAATGGTTTTCGCCTAACTTTCCAATACAATTATATTGTTAGTGTCCTTTTAGTTTTATACAGTTAATGAAGTCGAGGTTGGTAACATAGAAATATAAATCTTTACGTGTGAGTTTATTTCGTTTTCTCTTCACCCGACTTGTTCATGAACTTTTCAGATATTTTTTTCAGAGCGTCTTCACCTTGCTGCCCTTTTCCCATGCCCATGCCCATGTAACTTGGGGTCGGCGTACTATGTTCTTTTCTGCCAGCCGGCCTCTATCATCGACTCCTTTTTCTTTCATATTCGTCACTCTTTTACTCACATGAGTTTCATCTATCCTCGTGACATGCCCATACCAATAAAAACGATTACTTTCAACTTTTCTGTAACTGAAGTTACAGAGTAACTTGAAAGGAAACTAAACATGTTTATTTTAACTTTGTTATCAAATTCAGTGATATCTGCAATCGATCGATGATTGATAAGAGCCTTACAATCGACATCATCACACCCTCTCCTCACCTCATCAACAAAAAACGATGGTTCACAAATTAATCACAACAAAACCTAACCCACAATCTCCATATAAACCCAACAATAAACTCAATAAAGGATACAACAAAAACGTCCATACATAACGCTCGTAAATCGTTGTTCACCTCTGGGCATTGTTACTCTGTGTCCCCTGCGTGTCGTCGTGGTTCGACTGTTCGATCCCGATCACATCGTACATGGGGAGCTTCGATGCTCTGTGGCTCTCCCTCTGATATCATTAATGCACAACGGGAGATTGTGTTGCGCAATCAAACTTAATTACCTCTGCAATAATTACCTACGATACTTTTGTGAATTTCAGAAAAAAATTATATGGTGAAGATGGAGTCTGGGTTGTGAACGATTCTAATAGTGGCTCTAGACGTATTAATACTTTATAGGTATTAACGTAATTTGCTTCAGTAAATTGTTTAGACTTAATAAAAGCAGACGTTTGCGTTTTGTTAACCGTGGAATAATTTCTAGCAATTTTAATAACAACTGTTCCAACCCATTTTCCATGTAAAGCTTGCGTTCAAATAATGAAGGTCCTGCAAATTCTAATTTGTGTAAACTGCTCGAAGGCAGTTAGAATTAGGACTCTCGATTTTAAAACTGACTTCTACATAATGATCTTCAGCTGAGCATAACATGCTCTTCAAATGGAAATTGTGCCGAATTACGTAAATTATCTCAAATTATCGTCTGACTCGGTTACTGTGGACGCTACCCATCATCAGTGGAAAGCATTAAGGCCTGCCTTGAGGCAACCCGTCGCGTGACAGCAGCGAAATATTAATAATTATGATAAGTAATTACGGTCGATCAGATCCTTACGGGGCGCACGATTCTTATTTTATGCAAATAAAGTTTAATTTGCCAAAAATTAAAATTGTTACGAAGAATTCTAAAGCGATTTTAAATTGCGCTATGAATTTTGTGCTGAAATTGTTATTTGTTGGGAGAATGTTTACAAACAAAGAGGAAATTGGAAGTCTTGGAAAGCGCAGGCCTGATTTAATTACATGTTTTTATTGTATCTACATCTACCTACTTACATACATAACTGCTGTACAGAAGACATAAGTATACAAATTGTTTAAATAGTTTTCACATTGACTTACGCATAAACTGTATCAGCATTATACAGTATTAATTTCCACATTCATATTTTATTACATTCGTCGAACTTTAACAATACTGGTGTAATGTGTGTATTCAGAATGAATATTCCCATAAAATAATATCTAGAAACCGAACGGGTTGAAACAGGAAACTTCCAAAGAAATCAAAATAAAGTGTAATGAATATCGACACTCGTATAATGCTTACGATAGATGCTTAGCTCTTTAATACGATATCTAATATTTTTATTTGTGTGGTCTAAACGTCAATATGTGACGAAGATTTACTTACAACGTGCCGACCGCACGAGGATTATGGACCCATCTCAAATTTTAAAAGAGAAAAAGTTTAATGTAAAGATCACTGACAAATTTGTAACAGAACAATGAATCGGATATTAAAGTATCCTCTTTCATGACACGGGCGAGCGGATGGGTAGGTTAGGCTTCGGTCACAGTGGCATGAGAGACGAAAATGTATTCAGTAATATCAATGAAACAATGCATAGCATGCTGAAGAACAATTTTCAATTCTTACAGTAAACAATCCTTGCAAATACACAGAAAGTACTGCCTCTTTTATTTGTTTCGATGGACTTAAAGATAATGTTTTACTGCCTGTAGACCTTTATCTAAGAGCTGAATTTACCTTGTCGTGTACCTTTAAAGCTTTGCCAAAGTAGTACAAAGCACGTACCAAACGTGCGTGACATCTAGTAGTCTCCAGTAAGATTACAGTCGTTGCAGAATAACTTAGCTGCGCTGAACTATCGACGGCGTCCTTCGACCTACGCTCGCCGCATCGCTCATCGCTCCGCTTAATGCTCTGCGCTCACGCGACGCAACCGCTTGCGAACCTCTCGGTGGTGTTAAATGTATCCGCCTGCTTGTATCAGGTTACCGTACCAAAGGCGTGGGCATTGACATGTCCAAGTTGTTTTGTTTTGTTCACTCGACCATCGTAAAGGCTGACTTTCTACGCGCATCGACGTGACGTCCCCGCCGGTTGAATTGCTTTAAACTTTATAGGAGACGCTTGTCAAATGTCACGTCGAAGCACTGTTGCCCCGTTACGAGGCTGTGAACAGTAAACTCCGCGTTGTATCGGGAAACTAGTCATATTACGATCACGTTATTCGAAATCGAACACGCATTAAACCAATTCGAGCGACAAAAATTGATGTTAAATTGGATCGGTTCATTTCGTGTCGAAATAATTAAATTTCGTGTTGGCACTAAATTATTAATTCGCACATTCGAATTAATATAGTCGTTATTTCTGCGCACATCGGAATTATTTATTTCTGCGTAAAATGTCACTCCGTTGAAAAATAATTACGGTTGTGTTGGGTTTGCGTCATGCTGCGCCGACACGGCCCTTCAGCGGATTATTAAGATGTTCAAGTGCAGTGCGCATTTAGCGGGTTGTCTCTCATTGTTGTCCGACGAAGATATGCCAACTGATAATCGGAATGACCGAACCCGGAGCGACGACTCATTTAATGCTTGTCGATTTGAATGCGAGGGAATATCACAGGGTCATAATTAATATTTGTACTTCTTCTTTATAACTTTTTTAACGAAGGGAACGAACATTTTATCCGGTATATTAAAAACGTGCAGCCGTAGCGGTAAAAAATGCCTTCGATCTCATGAATGCTACATAAATCTTCATAGGTGCCTCACAATAATTACAGCGGATAAAATTCAGCAAAGCACGTCTTTTATCCTTCGCCTAGATCACTTTAATCAGTTTTATAGCTTGAATTACAATTTTTAAACGCTTTCTTATGTACTGCAGTTATGATTATATTTTAATGGCGTCATAAATATCTAATGTTTTCATACCACCATGCATCATTTATGAGCTTATGCTATCTAATAAGGGCAAGGAACTTTTAGTTGTAACAAAACGCCACCATGCGGCGCCACAAGTGCGTGAGACCATTCTATTACTTGGACAATGACATTTTAACTTTATTTCTAAGCTCTATTAAACGAAATAAGGTTGAAAATTTGTTGGAGTATGTATGAAAATTTTGTAAGGCAAAGTAACACTAAGCACCGCACTTGAATACATATTCGGTTATTATGTTGATAAAAACTGTCGCAACATGACTGGAACTAAGTCGGGACACGGAGGGAATACATTTGAAAGCCCGTTATGTGTGACAGAGAACATTGTGATGATGTCATTTGCCAACGTAATGTCCTAATTATGTCCAATATATTCTAAGTACGCGTTTTTCATGTGAATTTAAAGTTTTAAACCTACGAAAAAATGCAAATGAAAAATTTAAACGCTTGATTTTATCATAAACATGGTGGTTCGTTTAACTGTACGAAGAAATAATGAAATTAGCATAATTCTTAATCAATAATCCATTGGCACCAATTTCTTATAAGAGTCCGACAAGAACCATTGCTGAAAGTACCCTTTAGAATTACCTATAATAAATTGCCCTCATTTATATTCCTTCCCTCGACATTCTTTAAATCAAATTGCCAAAAGACAAACATGAAAACTTTCAGTCTCCAATTTTAACTCAAAACAAAAAACAATCTGGACTCCATAGCCTCATATTTCAAACTGAACAAAGAAACTAACAAATTGATACAGCAAGGATAAAAATGCAGCATCAAGGCTAAACCTCCTTCTATGAAATCCACTGCTTACTTATTCAATAAACGTTTACAGTGTGGGAACGAAATATAACCCACTTTGTTCTGAAGAAACTACAGCTATTTGTCAATGTGTATCCGTATTCTGGGAATTTGGTTTGAATTTTATGCGTGTAGGACTTTTATTTACTTCTTTGGATATGTTGAGGCTTTTTACATGCGTTACATGTTGCCTGTTAACGTACACCATCATGATACTTTAGATTTTATTACCCGTTTTCACGTTATAAGGAAGTGATACTTATGTGAGCTTAATGGTCTTGTTACATATTTATCTAATGAGTTATGTGTTATAACTTCTTGTTGACCGACCTCTCGCATGTCATACAATGTAACAGGGATGAACTTGTACCTAATGATAAAGCTTTAAAATGGTAAATGGTGGTAGTGCCAAATGAAGATCTTTATGCTTAAACCCTATAGATCTTCAGTGTCAAGTATCGTAGCGTAATGAAGAAAATTTTCTTATCCCGAAATATTCCTATTTTCTTTCCACAATTCTCAAGCTCCGTCTCAAAAATTCCTACCACGAATATATTCCGGGGCCTACACATGTCAAGTACACGTCGTGTGACAAATGTGACACCATCACCACCACACGGAACACATCAGGAGCATTACATCTAAATTTCACAGCCAAAAGCTCCCATAAACAAATACCACCTATTCGGGGAACAATTCCACGCCCTATTTTACCCCTACGAAATTTTCTAGTACCGCAGTTGAAAATTTCACACCGAGACTCACCACGGCTTTTTTATTACACACCATTTTAGTTTCTCTTAATAAATGACCTCCATGCTTTATTCAACTTAATTTTTAAGTCATGAAATGTCGAAATAAATTATTTATTTATTTCTGGAATGCTATATTACACAATTATTCACTGTGACTACTGTAAATAATGAAGATTTTAAAGTAATTAGTCCGTGTGGTTTCAAAATGCACTTTATAATAATAATATTAAAGATTCATAGCATATTATAAGAAGACTTGGTTGATTTTATAACATTACCTACATAATGAACTTTAAACGTATTGTTGTTATCATTCATTGAAACCCAAAACCCTTCTAAATCAATTGGTATCAATAACAACTTTAGAGTTAAAAATTAGGTGGCACATAAATAGAATCAGTTATTATTTTTGTAGATAGCTCATCTGTAGAAACTGCTTTAGTTTATAGGACATTTAAAATTAGATGGTTCTATAGAGTCAGAACTTTTCGACAGTATAAATTATTGTGTGAACTTGTAGTAGGACTTTGCAATACACAGATCTTTCCGGAGTTAAGCTACCACTCGCTCTAGCTCAGCCAACTTAAAGAAAGCAGTGAAGCTAGACTTAGTAGGAGATGCGGAAAGCGAAAATTGAATTTTCAATCAAACTACAGCGTGAAAACTGAGTTGAACTGTTCGACTCACAGTCCCACGCAATCGTATTAGTTTGAAACAAAAGCAAAGACGAAAATAAAAATAAAGCAAACAGTCTTTGCTATAAAAAAAAGCAAATGAGCTGACATATATTATGATTTTTTTTTCATATAGATACAGATATTTTAATTCTTCAACTACTTGAATTCTCCCCGTCTATACTTATACCAATATAGTACCACTCTGATGTTTTAATCGGACAGATGTGGTGAAATCCCAATGTGAGAATTGAAGTTTCTTTAGAGACTTCATTTCTTTCGTAATAGCATCCGATCCTGTTTTATTTATTGTTGAAATACAAGACGTAAAGGATACTCTAGAGCTTTGGAAATGGTAAGCGATTTTTGATATTTTTTCAGATGAATATATTTTTAGTGAGTTCACTTGCTCGGCTATGGCACTCGTATTCGACAATTGAGCGTAGTAGTAAAAAAAACACATAAAATAAATGTAGCGTTACAAATTCAGAACAAAACATTGTTTTGGTTATGAAAATAGTGTTCAAATTTTTCACAAAGTTTTTAAACAAAACGTAAAGTTAACAAAACTGTTAAAACCTTTTTTGCTGATATTGGTTCTTTGTAAAAAAAAACTCAATTGATCTGCATGCGATCTCTTTGTTCACTTTTTACAACTTTTTGTTATTGCAAAATCTGCATGCGAAAGTTATCTAACCTTTCTAGTAGTATTTTGTTTCCTTGTACACCGCAGTGAGCGGTAGATGTGCTCTGCAGGACGCCACTCTTCAGCTAAGTGATTTTATTTGTGTCCACATTCCGATGTGTATCAAATTACGCGGCTCTGCGACCAGCTGCTTGATCGATTGTCTGCCGCCTTGCTAAAAGCACTATATTGACTCAAATAATTATCTCGAGGAAACTCTGAGGTATAAATTTATCTGTAGGCCTAACATGGGTCGTACAAGTAATTGGTTAGGTACAGAAATGTTGGAAACGTTACCGTGCATCACGTTTTGTTTCTTGGTTCAAATAGTTTATTTTATTATTAGCTGCTGCCCGTGACTTTGTCTGCGATCCAGGATGAAAAGTAGCCTTTGTCCTTTTCCAGGTCAAGGTCTACCCATGTGCAAAATGTCATCCAAATCCGTTAATCCGTTTAAGCATGAAAGCTTAACAAATAAAAACAAACTCACTTTCGCATTTAAAATATTAGTTAGGATTACCTATATTGTTTATTTCTTTACAGAGAGAGAGAGTTATCCCGATAATAATATTGTATGCTTCCAAAAAAAACTTAAGAACATTTGAAACATAATTTATACGTATCTTCGAATTTGAAATGGTGAGTTCCTAATTACTCGTACGTCTTCTCCCGATTTATCGATCGTTGTATCAAACTCAAACGCAAAGCAATTATTTCAAATAAACCAATTACAGGCACTTTTGAATTGTCAAGGGGTTGGTCAGTCAGAATGATGAAGCTAGTTGCCCATTCCAAAGCGTAGTAGGTTCCTATGGAGAAGAACGGGCAAGAAACTCCACGGACACTCTTTTGAATCAGAATATTGTTACAATATATTGGTTACATCATTCATGTTGAAATTATACATGTGAGTACAATGTAGAAAAACGCGCACTTTAAAAGCGTCCGTAAAAAGATAAACAAGAAACAAAACAATTCAAAAATTAAAATAAGCTGTGGCAGCAAAGAGAAGACCAGTCCCCACTGATGGCGCCCGTTCACGAACATGACGCATGGATCAGCACCATTTAGCTCAACCATTTTGAAGGGAACTTAATGATCCAACACCTATCCTTATATAATATAATATGTAGAGGTCTAAATTCTATAAACCGAAGCAGTGCAGCATAGCGGAATGGATATTATACGTACGATATTGGACAACTTCACTGGGTTGGTTGCGTCATGTCTAACACAGACCTATTCATTTGTGCACAGTTATCAGGCATGGCTGCGCTCAACAACATTAGTTGTGTCGGCACCGCCCCAGGACGTAACATGTTGGGTTTAAGGGTTATTACTTAAAGTAAAGTCTCAAGAGAAAATGAGCTTTGATCTATTCATCTCTGAGGATAGCCTCGAGGAATTTCTGTTAATTTGTATGTTGACGGCTGGCTGAGGAAAATTGTTGAGGTTGAACAATTAAGCCTGGTAATAATGTGGATCAGCCATTACTGTTACAGATTTTCGTTGTGTGACCAATAGAAAGGGTTATTAAATTGTTTCTAATGGAATTACTCAACTAATAAATTACGAAAAACCTGAAATTTTATTCATGCCAAAATATTCCATCCAATCATTCAAACTTTGATTGATTAAAGCTGCACTTGATATTCGAAAGACGTCCAAAAAGTATGGAACCAAAACTCAAATAAAATTGATGAGAAAATAGATCAAGAAAATATCGTTT
This sequence comes from Lithophane leautieri, assembly GCA_949152455.1. Taxonomy (NCBI): domain Eukaryota; kingdom Metazoa; phylum Arthropoda; class Insecta; order Lepidoptera; family Noctuidae; genus Lithophane; species Lithophane leautieri. The sequence goes on along the minus strand of OX424471.1, from coordinate 14,779,046 downwards.
TATCCTCACTTAACGAATATGGTGCCTCAAATCTCTTCAATATAATCATGTTCAAGACCCCCAATAGGTTGATGTGTTAAATGACTCGAGCCGGCTGCAATAAAACTGTTGCGGGCGGCGTAATGTTAACATTTGACATTTTTATGTTCATTTCACGCAAATAAAACTTTGTTACTTGTTTCTATTCGATTATTATGACTTATTTATACTCATTTTGCTGTATGAATACCCGATCTTATGGGTTTCAGAAGTCTGTCAGTGGAAATTCAAAGTATGAAGGTAAGATGCTATAATATGTAAATGTAGAAACGCGCGAACAATCTACGGAATTGCACTACATGCATTGTTATGACTTTGAATAAGAAAACTTTAAAAAGAAAACGGCAAATTGCAAACCCCTGTCGCAGATACTCCCATATCCAATATTCGTCTTTCTTCTATTCTTTATGCAAATGTAGAAACGCCGAGACGCGGGCCAACCTTATCCAAGGGTGTCACTCTCAGCTGTGGAATCGATTTGGAAGTTTATTCAGGCTGACAACGCGTGAAGCAGGGCTCAGCTCGAAATCTATTCCACTCTGTACACCTATATAAGCCAACGTCTCAACTCGGAGCACGCGTATTACTAGAGCGTTCAAACGCCGCCCGATCCGAATTTGGTACGCGAGTGCTATCTAAATCCAATCTATTGAAAAACATTAGATTCGTAACTTGACTGAATGACTGAAACAAGCTCATATTAAAGTCGTCGGCCTATAGGAATTTCAGTTGATATCTAAATTAAAGTGGGTAGGGTTGTCATTGTCATTGTTCGCATCGGACACTTTACGTTAATAATCTTTTGTGATGTTGTACATTTAAATAACTCTGTAGCGCTGTGGAGATAGCATCGAAATTTATGTGTTGGGGTTGCGAAACGGTGGCAGCGTACAATTGGATGTGACAGACAACGCGCCCTGTTTCCCAGAACATTTCAGTCGAATACAGACTCGTCGCGTAAAATGGGAATATTGTAAAAATAAATGAGAACGTAGACGAGTAAACGGCTTTTATCGGCTGTAAAATGTTGTAAAGGTGATATAGTTACGCAGAATTTATTTAAAAGAAAATGTCTACTGTATTCAACTGTTTTACTTTCTTTCTGGGAGTTGCGAAAGGCTATAAAAGACACCTTTGACCAACAAAAAAGGCAGTAGAGTTTAAGAAATTTTTACATTGATGCAGAAAATATTGTGTAGAGAAAATTTATCGTGCAGGTATTAATTTCACACATTTTTAAAACGAGAATCATTATCTCTGTTTCTATCCTTACAAACTATCTGCTCTTATACCTATTTGTTGTTCAATACAAAACTATGCATAAAATTAAGCTCTGATGTTATCTATTTTTCATATCCATAACGAATATTGTAAGCGATTTCAATATTGCTGGAGTCACTTTTATTGTACATTCCAGATTAATCCTATCTTCCAAGTGTTAATATCGAAAAATTAATTTCACACATAATTACGTAGCAAAGTAATAATCTCGAATTCATACATTATTCAATTTAAATTAACATACTAAGTACACTTTTGAAATATCTCTAGCCTGTAATACTGACATTAAATTACCTCAATGCAGTAAAATATGCGTTTTAAGACTACAGGTTTGCAACAGTGTTCTTGATATGGGGCGAGAAGAACAAATTATCATTACTTACAGGTTTCTTTTATTTAGTTCATACACAAGACCGTAACCAAACATGTGTTTATCGGTTGTCGAACAGGACTTAATATTTGAAACGTTCAATTTTATTGGTGTGTCTTACTTCTGCATATATTATCGGCGTGTAGCGAAGCAAACTCGATAGCGATTTAAATTTTGTTTCGCTTTCCGTGGCGTATTTTAACAATGATTCGACATGGTTCCTTTATTTTGTTCGAATAACAAAATACGAGTGTAAATCAATGTATAAATTCCTAATTTATTTATACCAGTACTTTTGTTCCGATTGGTTTAGTTTTTTTTGTGTTAACCGTACCTCTTGCAAGCTTAGTATCGGTTTACGGCAGATTGTATAATTCTGGGAATTTACAGGATATATTTATTTTCATCGGTCATATCATGCAAATAAACGTTTCAATAGAAAACGTGTCAAGAGAGACGAGCCCAAAAGGCTAGTTCGATTTTTCGAAACGACCCTAGGTTTATGTAGATTTAGGAACTCCCAGACATCTCGCGTGAGGATCGTTACAACGAAAAAGCATGTCAGTTCCATTGATAAAATTCAAGTAGAAAAGCCTTTGACTGGTCGCGTCAGTCCTCGCCTATCTTCGCATCGATACATGAAGACATAGAAACTTTGTTCTATTCATCTCTGCTATCGTATGGACATGGTTGCTCGTATGAATAACTTTGAGGACTATAGAAATATTATTGTAAGGAATGACGTGGTCTTAGTTGAAATACTTACTTAAAAAGATAAAAATAAAGATTGATAATATTTAACGACTTTTTCAGTCGGATACCGCTGGTTAAAAAAGATGATGATTTTAAATTAGGGAACTCCCAACTATAGAACAACGCCACTACTAGCGTATCTACATAATAAGATACCTAACTACTTTTTTTCACAGCATAAAAAAACACCAGTCTTCCAAAAAGTAACTTGTTCGTATCTTTAAATCCTAAAAAATTGAACTACACCTTATTTATTTATTTATATATACTTTATTGTACACCACAAAAATATCTATATATATATCTTAGTCAACTATTAACATAGACAACGGAGTCGCAGAACTTTATACCAAGCAACCGTTTTATGAATAACTAGCTTCCGTCAGCGGCTTCGCCCGCGTGATATCTTTATAAATTATAGCCTATGTTGTTACTCAGTGAGCATTCACTGGTGAAAGAATTTTTAAAATCGGTCCCGTAGTGTTTGAGTTTATTCATTACAAACAAACATACAAAAATACAAATCTTTTCCCTTTTTAGTGTAGTAGATGATACCCCGAAATAACATGACTTGAATATTAATTTTAAGTCGAAGAAGGTTATATTTAAACTGATTGGATACAAGAAACTAACAGAACGCTCAAATTGCGTGGCTAATGCCAATATTAAAACGAAGTTAATCTAAAATTAATGGTGTTTTCTGAAGCTTTAATTTAAAACTTGTCGTTTTCTGTAATAAAATGGATATCAATTTGATTACTGTAAAGTTTAATGAGCAAATTAAATAATATTGTAGTGTCAAGAGATGGCAAAGACGCTACTGGTTGTAAAAACTTTTTAAGATGCTTTAAAATCGTTAAAATGAAGGTACTTTAATAGCTTTTGTAAACAATAGGCTATTTAAGTAATACTTCAACGGGATTTGTTTTTATTTTTGTGAACTATTAACTACTATACTACAAAATGGTGTGAAAACATCATTAGGTATAACATACATGATTGGACAGACCAGTAAAAGGTGCGTAATTTTGTTACAATGTATTGGAATTACAGTATTCACTTATTGCTTGAAATTAAATATTATAATTATATAGATACCTACCCTTTTTTTTTGATGTTTGGAATTCATCAAATGACTTCTGTCGCTCTGGCGTATCTGACTTTTACTGACTAAAACCGACCTGTGTTCTTTCAATTGCCTGTTGCCAAGGGTCCCGGTATCCCTTTCGGACTTTCCCGCAACCCTGGCAGGAGATATTTTATACCTACCTACTGCTTGAATATAGACATGTAAAAGAGCATAGTTTTAACGAAAATTTCAGCAGTTTATGGAAATTTACAAACATACCTTTCTAAGCTTGCAGTTTGAATGCGAGCTTAGAAAGGTATGTTTGTAAATTGCCAAGTTGTAAGTATTTATGGTGCTTTGTAAGTTCTTAGAACATAAATATTTAAAATCTACAGAAGTATATAAGCTTAATCAAAAAGGCGAAAGCTCATGGAAAAACTTTTTATGTGAGGAACCCTGAGATCTTAAAAGTAACGCTTACATAGTAAAGAGACCTATAAAATTTTACGACAAAATGATACGCCGAATTAAGAGCAAACTTCTTGATGCTGCAATAATCCAAGTTTCTATGACACCGTACTAAGAAAGAGTGCTAACTTTTGCAAGTACACTCGTAAAATTACGAAAACTTTAGCATTTTCTAATTTTATAGTCTTACTTAGGTACTAATAATGTAATAAATTTGAAGCTAAGTGTTGTTTGTATCGAGTGGTTCGTTATTTGATTCTGAATCTAAATTAAAGAAAAAAAAAAGGATAATCTGACCACATTAACTTGACCGGTACTTACTCATGGATCTTATCAGACGATTAAAAGGTTTTTTGCTGTTGAATTTCTATAGTTTGGTCTTGGGTACGGTGAGTCAGTAACGACAAAGTTACCCATAACTTAAAATGAACTTGAATTCTATCATTTCCTTCCAACTAAATAACCGTCCATTCAGTAAAACATATTTCGCACGACAGTCTAGTCCTCTTTATTCCGAACACTGCACTGTGTGGCCTTATTACACGCGATGGGGCTTGGGTGGGCCGTTCTAGGCCCAATGACGACAGAATTATCGACAATTACGCCTCGCCGTCGTCAGCCCGCGACTGTCATCCACGGATGACGTTTAAAGGGCTTTAATTGCTCCCGCGCCGGATGGCTTGACTTGGTTGTGTTTGAAACAATGTGTATGAGTAATTTCGAGTTCGTGGAATATGTTCAATGATGTGTGAAGGGTCCTTTGTCTTATTTGGAGTCGATTGATTGTGATTATTTTGGGACGATATTTATTTAAACGAGGTGTTTTTAATTTGGTTTTGAAAAAGAAAAGGACCGATCGATTGGTAAAACGATATGCCTGAATAATTTTTTATAATGTCTTTTATAAATCTTGGAACTAAACAAATTTTACCAAATAATAATTATCATCATGAATCTATTTAGTGAGATCTCTTATAGATTTACGTAGCTTTAAACATTGTTTCTACCTCATTACAATCTCCTAAACTACTAACACCACCGAAAAAAGTAACATTACATCAGAATTTTCCACTAAACCCATGGACTTCCAATAAATATGTGATATGTAACCGAAGAACCGAACACATCATCCACAAAGCCTCGCCCCGGCGAGGTAAGCCCGCTTCCTCGCAGCCGATTGGTCGACGAACCATGGCTTACCCACTGTATAGGGTTTCAGCACCACATGGATCACACTGGTAATGCTACGTCATTCCGATAAAAAATTTAAGCTGTTTTTAAAAGGGATTTTTGTGGTGGCTTCTTAGGTGACGTAAAGGTGTGAAGTTTTTTCTTAATCCGGGATATGTTACGCTTTGTTGGGTGCACGTTAATGTTAAGAATATAAAAGGGGACAAAACTAAAACCTTTTATTTAAAAAATGGAACTACGTTATGAGCCTTTTCTCTTAATAACCATTTAAGTTAACTTTTCCGAGGATAGAAAAGGAGGATGCTAACTTTACCAAGTAAAGTAGATAAGTATGACATTTAGTAACAATTTATGTTAAAATTAACGTTAAGGAAAATTGCGCTCAGATAAGGTATGCAATTGAAATTAACCACAGATCAAGTATCAACGTTAACAACCCCTATAGATACACATATACCCCACATGACAGAACAGACAATATTACAAAGAAGCGATTTCCACAAACATATTTATCTCTCATCAGCAATACATTCACCTAGCAAAAACCGAAAACAAGACCGAACGACCTCGCGGTATCTTCGGCAAAGTTCGCAGCCTCATTGCCAATTGACATCCAGACACGAACACCGCTTTTGGTCGTGATCGAAAGAAAGAAAGATACTCGTTATTTGCGAGCGGCGTTCGTCCATAAACGTTATCACTAACTAGCGATCGGGGCGGATCGATCCCCTTGATTCGCTCACGAAATTAAGGAAATCGCTCATGGGGATATTATTCTTGGTCTGAGATACCATCTGCTCTGGAAGAAGAAGATTTGCGCTGTACTTTCACGAGATTTTCGGCGTTCGCACAAGTTTTTGTCGATGATGTGGCCCTTATCTGTTGATGAATCTCTGCCAATAGGAAAACCTACAACGTAGGAAACATCACGCGATCGAAACTTATAGCATAAATCTAAGCAAAACCAAAAAAGTGAGATAATAAAGATTTGTATTTAGTAGAGCGGCAGCACCTAATTTATGAAAATAATCAAATTTTAAATAAGTATATCTAAATCTGGAAGCTTCGAATATACGACCCAATAAAACTTTATGAGCTTTCAAAGATAGGAATGAATTCCTAAGAATCTATCAAGATCTTGATTACTTTGTTTAATCGTCTAGATTAAATAAACCTTTATCTAGATTTTGAGCCTACTACCATATAAATAAACAATTATATCGTTTTAATCGATTTAATTTGCAATACTAGTCGGCTACTGCAGCCATTTGCCCAGCATAAAATTATATTTAATAAAATATATCCATTAAAATCTGTATAATCGTTATTCTATTTGAATATAATTTATTCAATATTTTATTGCGTTTTCATTTGTTTCTTAACTAGAATTCCTTTTATATTGCCAACTATAAAATGACTACAAATAAAAGAGGTTCGTGTCCCTTACCTCTCATATTTGAAAAAATAACTGTGCAGAAGTCAACCATCTTGAATCGTTATATGACATCATTATGTCATCTACACACAATACTAAGAATGACACCATTATTTGGGCCCAAACAAAAGCAAAACGCCCACTGTCTACAATTATCAGCTTACCTTCCTTTTTGTGTGGTAACAAATTGTTTTAGCCGGTCCTAGCTGACGGCGTCACCGTATTGACGAGTCCTGGGTGGTCCCACTAATTGCCCTGTGACGGCGATGCTGGTGACAAATCGGACAAAGTCAACAGGAGATAACACATAGTTTGATCAATAACCTTTGGTATTTGAGTAGACGTTGTTTAGTTTATGGTTTGTGAGCTTTGATAGGACGATGATTTATTAGTGTTTGATTGATAAAGGTTGTGTGTTTAGAACAGAGCTATAAAACATGATAACTCTAGAAGTATAGACAACTACTTAGTACCAAAGTTATTTTTTTTAAAGTTTTATTGTCTTAAAATCAAAAATAAAACTTGCTATTTAAATAACAATAAGACCATTATCAAAAGGTCTTTTAAAAATATCTGTACGTTCTGTGTAAATTGTCATTATAAACAATAATTTACAAAGTTAACACAAGCTTGCAGCACAAAGTCCTTTAGAACATTTTTCAGAGAAGTTTCCTCGCCCGAGGGTATGAGACGCTAGTTTTTATTTCATTACCATGCTTTGACATCAACTTGCGAAATTCTGAACACAACCACAAAAAGTTAGGGACAGCTTTAGGGTTAAACAGACATCAAGCGCTTTAGAAGCTTTTTGCTCCCTTTACTTAAAAAGTTCTCTTAGAACGTGTAGGTTTCTCGAATTTTGGCTTAAAGCGCTTTCAATCTATTTTCAATTAGCTAAACGTAAACTTCGTCGCTTTAAAACCTTACCTTTGATAAACGAAAATCATAACCGTATGTGCAGTTACTTCGCAAAGAAAAAAACCGGGTCGAGTGCGTGTCGGATCACGTACAATGAAGGGTTCCGTAGTTGGGATGAATTCATCCCAAGAACAAACTTAACTTTGTAGTTGAAAAAATGTTCCCCCATACATCGATATACGTCACGATGAATTCTCCAGCAGCAAATGTAAGTTTGTAATCGCAAAAAAAAAATACCTATGTGATAAAATTGCAAAATAAGAGAGATTTTCGGAGTTTTTCCTTTACCTGTGCTGTGAGACCTTGCTTCTTGCCCAACTTCATGGTTCTAGGTCAACGGGAAGTCCTCTTTAAGTTTTTATATATTTGCGAGTATCAAAATATGTCGCATAAATGACCTCTTTTTTTATTGTGTTGACTTAGAGGCTTGATTTTTTTACAGCTCCATGGGATTGTAGACCTACATATTTTTTATTAATTTTACCTTGATAGCTAAACGTCTTCCTGAGATCAAGGGTTTTGGCAGACGGACGAACGGACGGACGGACGGATCGACAACGAAGTGATCCTATAAGGGTTCTGTTTTTCACTTTTGAGGTACGGAACCCTAAAAAGAACCCACTTGCATTGGCAATCAACAAATGGCAGGGAAAATTAACCTTAGTGAATAGGCTTGGAGAACAAAATTTTCCAAACCTTTATGCAAGTTCGCGGTACGCTCTGCAGTCACAAATACAAACTCACTCGCCAGTCGCCGAGTTGTACTTATGAAACCTACTTTTTCGCTTTTTTGTCACCGTTTTTTATGCAATGTCAGTTTTGAAAAAAGTCAACGGTTAGTTAATTCTGGAATAATAACATCATCATTTCTTACATACATAGACTCACGGCTCTTTCCCATAGGCCGAAATTACAGAACGACGCCTGCTACGATCCTTACTTAGCTACTTCTTTTGCTTCGTTTACATTCATACATTATGCTATCTAATTGCATAACTTATTTTCGTAACGGATTAAGGGCGGATTCCACCAATGATTCTGAATGCGATTAGCACTTCGTAATCGAGTTCAAGACCTGTCAGTGTCAATATTCCAAATATTCCGACTAATTTGTTTCATTTTGACAGTTCAACCACATTCATTGCGTTATTTACGTTGTTGAGCAGATTTTTTTTTTCGAACCTATGAAGCTATGGTTTAGAAATTTGTTTCAAAACGATTCCGATTCTGATTGATCATGTGTTACGCAATAAAAAAGGGTGCTAGCGAACATTTAATTTAAAGGTTAAAGCAAAAATATATTTTTTGTACAACCGACGATAATTGTTTAGAAGTCAAAGTCAAAGTCAAAGTCAAATAATTTATTTCAAATAGGCACATAAAAGGCACTTTTGAACGTCAATGAAAAACAAACAAAGAAATAGAATTGATTCTAGTTGCCCATTCCAAAAGGTAGCTTTCGTATGGAGAAGAATGGGCAAGAAACTCCACCGTTACTCTTTTCAAAAATGTTTACAATATTTTGTATACATGAATTATATACTTATATGTGAAGATCATTTACATAAACACCATCAATCCCAGAAGCTATCAAACAAGAAAACAAAAGACTGATAAACCCCGTTTTCATTCTCATTTTTAGATCAAAGTTAAAAAGACGAAACGATGAAAACGTTACACCCTGCCATTAAAACAGTAGGTACATACATCTCAAAGGAATTCATACATTTCATTTACATATAACTAATGCATTGGTAATTTGAGAGAAATTACTCCTGGGATCTCGTGAACACAGAAGGATATTAAATGCATATTAATCAGTTTAGTGCCGGCTTGATGCTCCACCGTTCTGAATAATTTCCGGTTGGTCCATAGAAAAACACGGTACTACCGCCCTTTTGTAATGGAATATTTTTTATCATGTTATTTAACGGATTTTTATCCGATAAAATAGTGTGAGTTTGTTACTATGATTTTTATGCACCAGTATACAGTATATAGTAGTGTGATTTCAAATAGTTTTGTAAGAATAATAATAGTTTTTTATAGTAGGTAATGCAGTGAAATTAGCTGCTAATGAAAGCCTAGCATATACCTATGCTGATGAGACACATAATGTTAAATACACTGGCCTTCAAAACTTAGTACCACATTTTTAAAATTGCAATTTCTCCTTAACTGTAGAAACCAGAGTTTTGAAATAAAAAAATAGTTTTAAAGCAAATTTCATAAGCTTTCTTGGAAATTATAGTTTATTATACATAAGTAACGTTTTTAACTTTAACCAAATAATAACCATTTTTAACTTACTGGCAAAAAAACTCAACATTTATTACTACAGTTTTACGACGTAGTTACATTTTTTTTGATGGTGATGGCTTTTGAATCAACATTCATCGATCAAGAAATAAATGTGAAAACAAAAACTGATACAAAAAGAATCAAGAGTTGCAACAATTTGAAAAGGAGTGTTTTTGTTAATTAGGTTTTTTAGCCATTCCTTATAAGACGGTTATAGGCTATAAAGTTTCTATATAAAAAATAAAAAAAAATTTTAATCCTTTTTATTTCGAAAATATATCTTGTGTAACTGACAGCCAGTGGAGCTTGAGAAACAAATACTGCTACTTTTTTAACAGGTTTAATATAACGTCCTCAAAATCTTCATATTTTACACAACTATTGCTCATACCTGACAAATTATCTTCAACAATTTGATTATCTTTCCCATTATAGCCATCTATACAACTATTAACCATTCCGAATTGGAATGCCAATCGGATAGCGAACTCAAGAATCCCAATATAAATTTTCAGCGTTTTAAGACAGAGTCATAAATTGCGATAGAACTGATAACCCCTTCGTGCAGTTTTAAAATAACCCACCCAAAGGCAACTTGCAAGTCGTAAATGTCCTGCAAGTGACTTGTGCCCACTTGCAGCAAGTCAAACGCACATATGAAAGCACTTCGCGCTAAGTTGCATAATTCGCGTCATTTATTTTATCAAAGATCGTTGCTACCGCTCGGCCAGTTATGGCACCAAAGCATAAAATATTTCGCCATAAAAGTTTAAGCATACTTAAAATGTTATCTTGAAAGTTGACGTTGTTTGTCACTGTACAGGGTTATCAGTGGATTCATTTTATAGTGTCTTTCAAAAGGCTAAAAATCTAATAATTATCGCGATAAGTAAATACATTTCTACAAAGGCGCGTTACGGGATCATTGATTGTTTTATATGTATAATCCTCTTGACAAACATGACTATACACTACTATACATCAGATCCAAATTAGTGAGTCTCTCTCCCTGTGATCACTCCGTTCAGGACTTGAAAAAAATTTTAATCGGTAAATCAACAACAATGGCTGAAAAATCATTCATATTATGTATTAAAGTCGCTTTTCGTGTTTGTCTGTATGTCAACGTTGTTCTTCTAGACGTCTCCAACCATCGTTTAGAGAATTTATTCCGGAAGGTTTATGTGTATAATAAGTTAGTATTCAAGTTACATATAACTAAGATATCTCGATGTTTTATCAAGTCATAAAAACCGTGCGAAGCAGGAGTGGGTCGCGAGTCTTCTATAAATATTGTTTTTGACCTTTCTGTCTATAAAGATCTCAGAACATCATCTGAGCTTCTGCTGTTTAACTTCTCAGCTCACCTACCACATTGTCGGCTGTCATTACTGTTAAAGCGCACATGTCCTGCCTCCCGTCTGCCTTAATACAGTTTAGTCTACAATTATTTTCGTCTGATGACATTACCGAAGTTAGGGTGAACTCTTCGGCGAACAGATACTGATCATGACTTTAATTGTACGTGGCGCTAACGTAACGATTCAGCTACAAGTGACGACAGACTCGGCTTACATGCAGCTAGCTGCATACATTATGTTAATGGGCAATTTTATGTTGTATTTTTTTTAAATAATTTTCTAGTTTTTATTAATGATGAAGACTTGAATGTATGTTGACAACAAAAAAAAATTATTTTGAATAGTTTATTTAATAAATAATAAATACCAATATACTTATTATGATAATTATGTAAAATATAAAATATTATGTTCTGGTATGGATTTGGATAATTAATAAAATGTGGATAGCTACCGCCGGAAGGTATACAAACACCAAGCAGGTGAAACAGTTACTCATAATGTTAATACCTACGATAGTTAAAATGGTTGTAATTTTAATGAGTGCTCATAATAATGTAACAAGTTTACCTCTTTCAAAAGCCTTACAAAGTCACAATAAGTGGCGATAAAACAGCAGTAAAAAAATTAAGGACACACAATCATACTTACCCGTATTCTATTTCCCATATAAATTCATGCATACTTTACATCGCTGACAATAAAGTAATAGATGCCTCTATTAGTGACAGTAAAGTGGCTGCTATTTATTAATGAAGGGAAATAACCCTAAATGTGAACCAAATGTACGTAACTACAGTTTTACTGCTCAAAGTCACGGATGATTTAACTGACGAAGAAATTTGGAAAGGGCTCGCCCTTTCACATCGTTATCGAGTTATAGTATCGACGAAAATACATCAAGTGTTAACTACATTGAATAAACAACAGCTAAGTAGGAAAAGAGACGTTAAAATGATTTAAATAAACATAGAAATATTAATATCGGTAATCATTCATGTTGATCTTAAACCTGTTTAGTTTTTGATTAACAAAATAAATTACACAACTTAATTTATTAATTTTAAAACTGTTATCTTCACGCTCAGCATGAAACTTTGTAAATAAATTGAGTTGTTTTGTAAAAACAATTTGTTAAAAATTATGGTGATAATCAAAGTTAGTAAAAATGAATTGGAATTAATGAATAGCGACTATTAATAATAAGGCTGTATCGTGTAAATAAAAATATTTTTCATCTCAATTTTTTATGTTTTCGAAATTCTCCACTAATTAAAATGTAGACGTAGGTGCTACTGCCTACCTATCATCAAGATATGTATGGTTTAATCACTCCATTTGACACCCACTAGGTACTGATAAAGTCTATTTGGGTCAGGTCTATGTAAATAATCGGGAATTACTATAGTATCAGTAAAGTAAAATTTCATAGGCACCATGTAAACCGCGCCAGTATGCGTCTAATTTGGGCCAAGTTGATTTCGTCGTTTTCTCATTATAGCGAATGCCGGGTGGCCGTCGTTTGACAAGAGGAAATTGTCCCCAAGGATAAATAAAATTTGACTCCCTTGAAAGTGGCAGCATTTATATGTTTATGACTGTAGTTTAGCATTGTGGAATTTACAAGACACGCTTCATATTTTGCGACCACGAAATTGGGTGAGTTAAGCTAATGCTGGACTTTTGAAATGAATTTTAATAATCTGACCGTTTATTTTCCCATGTAAATGCAGGTCATTATGGAAAATAAATATATCGGAGGATTAATATCAACCTTTTTATCAGTATCCTGTCATTATCGGAATCGATTACAATAATATTTATCACAAGAGAAAATAATTAAGCAATAATTTCGAGTCAAATTATGTTTAAATTGGAGTAGTTCCAGCGTCCAGATCCGAGTAAAAAAAGAGTAATATTGATGTCGATGCCCGAAGAGTGGACATGGGCGCAATTACGCTCTCCCTCGACAAATTGGTCCACTTATTTATGGTTAATGAAATTCAGATTTTATAATAACACCCCGGGTTTTACGCTCTCGTTTACGCGTTTGTAGTACAAGCCCATTATTTTAAAGAGCCTACGCGTCCTGTGAAACTTTTAATATCGCTGTTGTCGTTGTTTTGCCCCAGTCTCCTTAGATTTATTACTCATTATCCCGGTAATGTGTTGTAGGACCGCAAGGCGTAGCCAACGTGATGTAATTTGCGGTGTGCGCAAATGTTGTATTGTTCATAAATGAGTATCGCCTAATTTTATTAAGAATAATTTGGAGAAGAATGCTTATTTATATCGTCAGAGAAATGTCGTGAGTTGGTTGTTACAGTGGCTTCTTAGGGCCCAAACTGCTAACGAATTAGTGGAAACTGAGAGTGAAGCTAACAATATTGGAAGCTTAAAATAACATCTGTTGCATTTTCTCGAGAAACAAGTTGAACATAACCATAAACATTAGAACCACGATTGAAGTTTATTTCACCTCACTTCACTTAATTCATCAACACCCGATGACGTACCACTCTCCTAATACACTGTCCCCTCGACGCTTTTATACTTGGCCGGAATATTAACTAAGTCCATCCCTTTGAATCCGTAACGGAGGATTTCAACCTTCGGAAAGTCCATCAAAAAAGGTAATTAAGATGAAATAACGATCACAAAGCCACGTTCCGTGCTGCCCTACGCTGTAACCTTTATTTCTTCTAATTGGCTCCCACGCCACATAATTTTTACAGCAAATTGCTGGACTAACGATTAAGTTCACCCGATGTCTAATTTTCTGGGACAATAGTCGACTTGAAAATTAAAGAAATATGTTAATTTCTATCTTTGTCCCGGCCCGTCAGAGCGGAAGATTATAATTATTAGGAAATTGTTAAAAAGCACCTTGCTTTGTTATTGGACTCATCCAGCTGGATGGGTGCTTAATGGATCTTTTTACTAAATCTTTTTCAAGTCGAGAGTACGCTATCGTTTTCCTTGTTCGAGAACAGCCGTTGAAAATAAAGAGAAAAGTAGAACACGAAACAATAACGTCACTCAATGTTTTATTTTATATTGGGTTTGCTTTTTTGCGTTCATTTTATTTCTTATTCGGATTGGACTAAGAAAGTCAAGTTATAAAAATGTTTTTTTGTTTACACTCTTGGAAACTAACTGGTCTGGAGTTTAAATGTATTCAGATTTCTGGGAAACAATTTCGCAACAAAATTTTGTTTTGACAGTATTATTTTAGTTCAAAATATTAATTTTAGTGGTACAATACTTTGTCTTGGCGAAAACACAAAGCGTATAATTTAGTTGTTCTTTGCACTTTGTCACGATCAAGTCGTATTTTTCTGTTGCCGCTACTTCCTACCTTCCGTCTATCGTAAAAAGTGATGTCCTTTTAATTAAAGTGACAGCAGTGAACCGTGCACATGTGTTGATATCGCCAACGAGGGTCAGGTGAGAGTCGAACTACTTTTGACTCTTACAAACGTCCAACATACCTGGACCTCTGAGTTTTGTGCATATAACTTACTGAATTAAAAAGAGTCGGTTACAAAGAAGAGAACAAAAAAGGCTTGGTTCAAAAGCCTTTTAAATTAATTTGAATGAGAATTTACCTTAAAAATCGAAAACGATAGTTTTCAGATAGCAAACAAACCAAACATAAAAACTGGTACCGTGTCAAACCGATAAATAGAGTCGATCTTTACAATTCTGATTTTACTAAGACTTTTCCAACAACTCCTAAGATGTACACCACCGCAATAATTAATGTCAAAAACTACAGCTTTGCAAAACAAATAAAAATCTTCATACAATAACCCTGACCTAACTAATTGAAAAATCGTCACCCTCAAATACACCAAAAAATCCTTCTAAAACAGCACAGAAAGCCTTAGGAAAAAAAACTGCCTTTCTCAAAAATTCAGCACAAACAGAAAGTAAAGTAAAGCTGGGGTCACAACATTCTGGTCCGCTTATCTACCTCGACGCGGCGTCAGCGGTCGTTATTCAATAAAACGTCGCAGTCGTACGCGCCCTTTTGAGCATTAGTCGCAATATCTTTCACTACCAACGGGACAAAAAACCATGGAGTTATTATTGCCATCAACACCACAATCTGCTCTTATGCTTGTCATAAATATGAGGATTTCTATTCCAGATTTTTCGCTGGAGGTAAATAGTGTGGGTTTTTGTTTGGTATAATACAGCTTTTCAGCTCGTTCGATTGTTATGTGTCTTCTGCTTTATTTGTCTTGATTTTAATTCTCCTTTAATTTGGATAGTTCTCTTTATAATTATAGCATGAGAACTGACCAGACTTTACGTAATAATAGAAATATCACTGTCTACCTTATCACCATTTCTCCCACAAACAATGTATGATATATCCACTCAGCATAGTTTTTGATTGAATCCAACTCAATTTCAGTGAGAAGGGGGATGTAATAAATATTTAAGGTAGTTATATTAATTTCCAACTCCACTCCTATTCCAATAGTGGAAACTTCATCGCCTCAACTTGGGCTAAGTCTCTTCCAAACTGTCTGTTTCCACAGAACGAGATAAATTAAATTAATGTGAGTGTTAAAAGTATTGCAAATGTTAGAAATGTGTGTTAGAGTTTTGGCAAGTGTGTGAATGTAATAGTTTCTATTTTCTAAATAGTTAATAACTATTTTTTTATCACGATCAAAGATGAAAAGAATACACGTTTTGTTTGTGTACCTACTGTTCTACATATCTAGTATATTTTAAAACTTTTTGTCAATGACAGAAAACTTTTTACAATTTAAAAACTAAATATTTCCTCTGATTACAAAAATATTAACATGACTAGCTGCGCCCCGCGGTTTCGCCCGCGTAAGTCTCGATCTCGTGGGAATATCGGGATAAAAAGTATCCTATGTGTTAATCCAGGTCATAAACTATCTGTTTGCCAAATTTCATCCAAATCCATTTAGCCGTTTTTGCGTGATTGAGTAACAAACATCCAAACACACAAACACATAAACACACAAACACACAAACTTTCACATTTATAATATTAGTAGGATTAACTGCAGTTTCAAAAAATATCTCACGAAAAACTTCTATAAGATCAATATTAATGTTTTGATTAATGCCAGCCATAGGTATATTTCAAAATAGATGTTAATTACGAATGCTAATTCCGATACGAATTCTGTTGCCTACCGTTTATATTATGTAAATCTAAACAGGCAGAAATACTCCAGATTTAAGGAATATCTTAAGAAACTTTCCAATTACCGTCTCAAACTTTAGTGATCTTACATTTCGGATTTAATTTATTCGTATCTGTCTTTCATCGTAAAGAAATAAACGAATGAATGAAAGACTTCAACGAGAGAGAATTTCTTAGAGAGATCCGAGTAATATCTAATGATGAGACACATAATCCGTCCTCGATCGCCTCTCCGCACTTATTGAGTTGGAATTTTCGATTAGTCTGTGATTGATTGAACCAACTTCTCTTCAAGCGACGTGCATTTTATGATCCGTTCTACTTCTTCGATCAGTCCCCTTTATAGTAAACGTCAAAATGAGGATGCTACATTTGCTTTTTCAAGATAAAAGTAAATTTTGCTGCAAATCCTGTAAGTTTCTTCGCTACTCCAAGCAAACTTCCATATACTGTTTTATCCGATATTCTAGGAGTTTTCTCAGTCAAATTATATATACTATTTTGCTTCACTTTATACCATATTATGTGTTACGGAGAACTTGAGAGCTTTCAATCTTTAGATCTTGAATTTTATCGAAGTTTTTGCACCTACCTATCTATGAATATAACTTAAATAGAACCATCCAACGAAGTACATTCCCAGGAGTTATATAACAAACACGTGAAATTGAAAAACACCGAACACGATAATATGCATCGATCTTATTGCATGAATCTTGCAGATACATTTTAAAATATTAGTAGAAGTTCAGTAAACCATACTCCCATTCCTATCAGCAACAAAATCCTTTGTATTTGAATACATTTACTCGAAATTATTTCCTTGAAAACTTACAACAGCGAAACTTTGTCCACATTTTCAATATACTATGGAATATCCACACAAGCCTTAATACAATTTGCGGTAATGTTACATGGAGCCGTGTACGAACCGTCGCCGAGCGCGGTATGATTCCGAAGTTACCGGCTCTACGTCACTGCTTTACTAAAATACCACTGATCCAGGATTACAGTCACGCTTATCTAATCATGTAGACAGATTGAAGATCACATTGATACTTTGTAATCTGAAGGTAATTTAGAATCCCGATTGAAGTCCTTGCGAATAAGGACTATCCCTACTTAGGCTAGATACGTAAAGAATGTGGAGATTGGATCGAGATAAGCTTTTAGTTCATTACCCAATTCAGCCTTTTTTATCTGTTCCAGAAAAAATGTTCCTCGTTGAAGAGGCGACTTTATTTTGGTACTAACTTCAATTAAAGTACCACTCTTCCTGAAATGCGTTATTGCCAACGCAATATAATATTAATGCCCAAATATGAGATGACATCTTCCCACTTTGCGAATTCACCCCAAATATCCATTCCGTTAATAAGTTAAAATCCATTAAGTTAATAATGCAATATTTTTCCCGTTGAAAACAAACCACTATTTCATTTTGCAAGCGCGAAAGCTGTAAGCTGAAATTTTTATGACTCCCAACGTCTGGCTACGTGGGAAATTTTTAAAAAGGTTTTTCAAATTTTCGTGATTCATCTTTCCATTCCCCGGTGACTGGGTGCCATCATACGCGTATCTTTGTTTAACCTCGCCACATTAAACATTTAACATTTGTTCTTCGCAAACATTGTCGGAGATTTGTTGGCTTGTTAAGGATATACAAACTTTTAGGTATATAAATAAAAAAGAACCGTCAATGTCAGATTTATCATCTGAAAACCGTATTATTATTACCTGCTAAACTTAACCATACGAAAATCCATGTAAGTTTTAGATGAGACAAAACATTCCCCTCATTATGTTCCGGCATTTCCACAAAATATTTTCCTCGGGTAATTTATCGTAAGTAATTATTCGCCGAAACAACAAATCCGTGTGTTTCACTTTGATTCGGTGTCGTCCGAATTTTATTTATGTGGTGGGCATTTTTCCACAATAGCACGCGAGGTCAGCTTAAGAGGGAGGAAACGACTTTGGCCTAATCCGCTGACTTTTATTTATTCAGTGAATTAATCTCGCCCTGGTCGGGGGTGGGGACATTGGCCCTTATTTCCCGTCGCCTGACAGCGATACCACGGTTTCTCGACTGCATACAGTGATAAAACCCAAGTGTCTGTCCCTTGACAAGTACGATTTATAGGTGTGCCAAGTATCGCAGCTGTCCAGTGCCTCACTAAGTTCCATGATGTGATGTTTAGCGAAATAATAATAAAATATTTTTGAGACATTTAGGAAAAGAAAGAAAGAAGTTGGTTAAAATTGAATGAATATTAAATATTCCTCCGTGTAAAGTATCGTGCGAGTAAACATTTAACGAAGTTGCGGTGCATAATAAATCTACAAGTTTAGAGCGCCATGGGTTAACGCAACAAAACTCTGTTTATTAAAATGTGCACAACTGTAATATCATGGAAAATTATATATTTTTTTAACAACGTATACGTCATGAACAAAATGATTCCCCAAGCATGGCTAGGTATGACAAAAGACAGTTTTATTTAGTACTAGCTGATGCTCGCGACTTCGGCCACGTGGATGTCGGTTATTATATACTAAAACCTTACTCGAGAACCACTCTATCCATTGGTGAAAACAGCATGGAAATCAATGCAGTAGTTTTTGAGTTTGTCGCGTACAGGACGACAGACAGACGCGGCGGAGGACTTTGTTTTATAATATGTTAGGATTTGGCATTTGTTAATGCAATTACAATTAGTATCAAAGTATTAAGTATCTGAATATCCCACCAAACTCAGAAACAATTTCACCAGTTTTACTCATAGACCACGTAATAAGTTACTTCCATATCAACAAGTCAAGTCAAACCAGTCGCGCCAAGCTAGATCGTTCACTTCTACAACTAACAACTTGCACTGCTCAGTGCTCTAATGACTCAAACACACAGATTTAACAAACTTCTCATTCCTTACTGAAACTGTCTCTTTATTCTGTCTTCTGTGATTCTGTGTTTCAGGGTTTATCTTGCTTTGGTAACTGGAAATCGGTAATTATGGAATTCATTATAAACTGTGTACAGTATTATAAAAGTAAGTATAAACAATCAGATAATGTGATTACAAGTAGATAAGTAAAGGAGGGTTCTGCGAAAAGTTATTTTTTTTTATCGGATAGAAAAATGGTACATCCTTACTGATAAAAGAAAAAAGCAAGAAAGAAATAAGAGAAAGAGAACAGATAAGTATAAAAAAATTGATGAGACTGAAGAAAAGATGACACAAATCTTCTTGACGATCACCTATTTACCACGGAAGGAAAAATATAGCATATTCCCAAAAAACAAGACGATAGTAACAACACTTTATTTGTGTCAATTAAAACGAGTTCCAAGTTCATGGTAAGCTTGTACGACTCACAACAATCGCATTTAGCTTCAGAACGCTAAAAAGCAAAATAGAAGCAACACGATTACGTGGGCTTAGCGGATTGGAATTCCATTCTTTATTCACGCCACACTCCATTTTTAACTTAGTATGAAAGTAGCTATAGATTTTGTTGGAAATGGCAATGATTACAATTGGGGGCACGTTCCTAAAGTGGAGGATGGAAAGATGGCTTCATTATTCAAGCATTTGTTGATGGTTCTGCTCTAAGAAGAAATTTAGTTGTAGACTTGTTGTATTGGTGGAGATTTATCTTCAGATATACAAAAGGTGCTGAGTTGCAGACTCTTCATATCAGCCAAATGACGTCCAGTGCTGGACATAGGCCTCCCCAAGTATCGCCACATAGACCGGTTCTGTGCTTCTCATATTCCTGTCATCGAGTTGCAGACTTAAACATACAATTTAAATATTTAAAAAAAAAATATGAGAAACTTAAATCAGAAGAAAACATAACCAAAAACAATACACGTACCAATAAAATGATGTATTCTAATCTATATCGCAATTTAATCTCTGCATAATCCTACCTTTGAAAGTCGCATTTCTAGGACTCGAAATAAAAATACCTATAAAGTAGGCTTTAATACCTACTTGTTTTCCTGGCATAGCCCATCAAACCCAGGTCAAAACTATTAAGATACAGTAAAGGATATTTAGATAAGGTTCAGTTACATTTAGTTACGTCAAACTGTTGTTAATTTGTTTCAATTATGTTTCTCTAGACTTTGAGTCGGCCTTCAGGCAATTTAATGTTTAGATATAAACAAAGGAGGATTTCAGGCTGTGATAGTGGAAATGTTTTCTCCAAAAACTTAAGCAGCACTTCTGAAAATTGGGCAGAGAAACACTACGAAAAGAAATAAGTTTGTATAGTCTGTTCCAAAAGTATTTGATGAAAATGTAAACAACTAGATCAGAAATCGTAGGTGATAATATACATAGGTATATTATCACCTCAACCAAGTTGACATCATTCTCACTCAAACAAGTTGACATCCACAGGGATGTCAACTTGTTTGAGTGAGAATTGAGTGCTTTGATTTTATTATTTTCATATTTAAAGTACCTAAACATTATAATAATTTTTAATCACCACCACACAATCAAGATGTTTTTCGTTTGACTATCATAGTTAATTTTATAACCTCAATTTTTTCGTCGATGTGTTTTCAATTATAATAAAATTATGTAATAATTGTTGGAAAAGTGGTCAGCTATGTAGTTGAAACCTTCTAGAAAAGATGAATGTGATGCAAATTCCTTAGATTATTATGCATGTATTTAGCCTGAATATGGTTTGTTTACACATTCATCAGATACTTTCGAAACAGAACATAGGCTTAGCTTATTTCTTGTCCTAGTGTTTCTCAGCCCAATTTTCTCAGTACTAATAGTATTGGTTCTGCATACGTAGATTCTATCTTCGGATAAAACGTGGGTGTATCTGTAGACCGTATTTGCTTCCGCAGATTATAAACTTACTGATATTAATACCCTGTTTCAGAGACCTGATATTTTTAGCTGGTTTCTATTACATATCTTTAGGGTTACGTACCCGATGGATACCAAACGGAACTCTATTACCGTCCGTCCATCTGTCTGTCAGCGGGCTGTATCTCATAAACCGTAATAGGTACACCGTTGAAATTCACACATTTCACAGATTGTGTATTTCTATTGCCGCTATAACAAGAAACTAGAAAAAAAAAAGTTTTTAAATAAAGGGTGTCCATAGAAGAAAAGTGTTTATTTTGGCGTTTTAGTACGTTCTTCGTGTACGAGTCCAACTCACACTTGGCCGGTATTTTTATCCTTGGACTCTAAAAATAGACGACCGTAGAACTTACTTTGAATGTTGTCCATCAGGTTTGTTTTAAAACTGTGTAAAAGATTACCTACGCTTTACCCTAGCTTATGTGGGTGGAGTTTACTGGAAAAGTTTACTAGTCAACAAAGTATTTTTAACCCTGCTGATTATCATTAGCAAATTAATTACCCACAAAATATTTTACTCAGTTAGTAATCAGTCCATAGCCAATAGCTCTTTGACTACTGTTTTCAGCAAGCACCAAGCTACACTCTGTTGTAGCAATCCATAGCTGTATAATTTTTTTTTGGAAGTCATCCAATGACTTCTCCCGCTCTGGACGGAGCGGGAGGGCGTGTCAGACTTTTACTAACTAAAACTCACCCGTGTTCCTTCAGTTACCTATCGCCAAGGTCTCGGTATCCCTTTCGGACTTTAATATTATTAAATGTACGAAAACCAGTTGAACGTTCTTAATTAAAACAAAACACTAGTCCAACATTTACAAAAATATTATCAATGTTTTTACTGAAATCCACAGCAATTCAATAACCGTACACATAGTAATCGAAACTAGTTATTTGTAAATTGATATCAATCATTTTAAAATCTCCAACAGTTATAACTAGGGCAATATTTTTCCAACAAAAATAATCTAAAAATAAAACTATCCATTTCGTTACTAAATTTAAAATTCCTGTGAACCGTAAATTGTTGACTGCTGATGCTGATATGTTTATTATTGCTACTGTTTCAAACAGAGAGAAATCGAACGGGCTATTTCCAAAAAAAGATCTTTTATTGCTCATGTCGCTTTGATCGCGTGTGGTCTGTAGTTTCTATCGAAATATAGTGATATTAACATTATATTTATTACTCCTTACTTTTCTGTATCTATTTGCTGAACTGTATTAGTATTGATGGCTTCCTTACTGTTTGTGGAAGTCATTTTATTCGGCGCAGATTTAGAATTTGGATGCGTGAAAATTATTTAGAAAACTTGATGATGTCGAATCCGACCAATAAAACTATTTATTTATTTATTTATTTATTATGGCACTCCAACGACTAGATCACAAAAACATTTACAGAGAGCATATCATATTATAACTTATAAACTACAGCAAACTTGTCACTTAAAGGTGTGCACAGCACTTACAAAGTTTGCCTATTTATAATTAAAATAATAAAAACAATAAAATCAATAAATTAAACATAATTAAATCAAATAAATTAACAAAAACAAGATCAAGTAAAACAATAAAAATACAATCAATGAATCAAATTAAGTTAAATAATTATAGTAGGTAATTAAGAAGTTAAGAATTTAATAACTTGTAACAATAAAATGCAGAACAAATTATAAAATGGAATTAAACAAAATCAATTGTCAGCAATCAGCGATCCACGAGTTGCCGTAAAAGATTATTGCGAAATTGAGCCAGCGTGTTGGAAAAGATGTCAATGCTATTGGTGCGAGTGTGGTTTTCATTATATGTCCTCACGAAACGGTTCAATGGCGCTGATCGCCCGAGGTTGGTTCGAGCTGTAAGTGGTGCAAACACATCTATTTTGCGGTCGGACCTGGGTTGACTGCTACGGGGAACAGATACATTTATGTCTTCCAGCAGTTGTGGAACATGAATCAGTCCATTGACAATTTTAAAAAGCATAGTTTGATCCATAATCTTTCGGCGGTTTTCGAGGGATGTAAGGTTGAAGTGACTCAACATTTCAGAGTAATTAGCTGTGTTGGGACAGATGTTCGATTTATAACGCAGGTACCTAGTGAAGCCTTTTTGGACACGTTCAACTCGATCGATATGGACCTGATAGGTAGGATTCCACACTTGCGATGTATAATCCAGTACACTTCTCACGAGCGTGAAGTAGAGAAGTTTGAGGGTGCGAATAGACTTGAAGTCGCGACAGATACGCTTCAGAAATCCTAACATTTTAGTTGCTTTTTTGACAATATTGTCTATGTGGGGAATGAAAGTGAGCTGACTGTCAAGGCAGACTCCCAGATCACGAATTGTGTCAACCTTCTGCAGCGTTAGACCATTCAACGAATACGAGGATGGAAGGGTATTTCGCTTTTTGGTGTAAGTCATGTGTTGACACTTTTCAGCGTTAAGAGTCATCCTGTTCTTTACACACCAGTTCTGCACTGAGTTTAGATCCTCTTGAAGCAAGGATATATCTCTGGGTGAATTTATTTGCCTATAGAACTTGACGTCGTCTGCAAAGAGTGAACATTCACTGTGTTTGATGCAGTTCACAATGTCGTTGACAAATACCAAGAACAATATCGGACCCATATGGGAGCCTTGTGGGACACCAGAAGTAGAATGATAAAAGGAAGACTGATGACCCTTTACTACGACCCTTTGTTTTCTGTCAGTCAGATAAGATTCGAACCATTTGAGAAGCTGGCCGAATATGCCGAGGTTAGAAAGTTTCTGCAGTAGGATCTGGTGGTCGACCTTGTCGAAGGCACTGCTAAAGTCTGTATAAATGGAATCTACTTGTGTGCGAGAGTCGATAAGTTTGCTGAGGTCATTGACATAAAGAGTTAGATTAGTCGTGGTGGATCTTTGTGTGCAGAATCCATGTTGTTGGGAAGCCAGCTCTATTTTAAAGTGAGATGTTAGAATAGGACACATGAGGGATTCAAAGACCTTCGAGAATACAGATAAGATAGATATTGGCCGATAGTTTCTAATGTCGTTTGCTTCACCTTTTTTGAAGATGGGCACTACATTGGCGTTTTTCCATTCAGAAGGGAATCGTGCTGTTTCGATTGAGTAGTTCAAAATGATTTTAAGTGGTAGGGCCAAGCTGCATGCGCAGTTCTTAACAAATATTGGTGGAAAACCATCTGGTCCCGGACCCTTGCATACATTAAGTTTTTTAAGGACTCTAACTATATCTTTTTCGGAGAATGTGACCCTACTTAAGCTATTTTGAGGATACTTGTGATCTTTCAGTAATGAAGCATGTATTATTTCATCTGATGGGGTGAACGTTGAAGAGAAATGGGCAGCAAAGAGCTTGCAGACGTCATCCCCGGAGGTGGCTATCTCATTATTTAGTTTCATCTCAGACGGTATGTCATTAGACTTCGATTTTTTCGCCTTGACAAATGTCCAAAAAACTTTAGGATTATGTGATATGCTATTCTCGATTCTTCCCACGTAGTCTTTGTAGCTACTTTTGATCATCATATTAGCTCTTCCACTTAACAATCTGTATTCGTAGTTGTCGCGGGGATTCTTATATTTTTTAAACCGCACCCTAAGCTTTTCCTTTTCATTTAGAAGTACAATAAGATCCTTTGAAAACCAAGAGGGGTACCTATTTTGGGATACTTTCATTTTTGGCACGATCTCGTCAGTTATATTGTGAAGATGTTTGTATAGTACTTCTACCATTGCATTGACATCCTTGCACTCGGACAAGCATGTGGCCCAATTGATCTGTCTTATTTGCTCATTCAACAAGGTATAGTTCGCTTTTCGGTAATTGTATTTTGCGGAGCGTTTACATTTAAGTGAAGTAAATGACATATTTCTTATAACTATCTCCAACGGTGGATGATGAGAATCTACAGTCGACAAGGGAGTTTTACATTCATGAACGAATCCGCCAGGAAAGTTACACAAAATTAGGTCAAGGGATTTGCCTAGTTGATTTTTTACTGGGTTCAATTGTTCTATATTATTTAGGGACAAACAGTCTATAAACGAGTAACCTAGTAGGGTATTGTAGTTACTTGGTGACGTAGATATGTTTTGACTTTCGGTTACCTCCAGATTCCATTCAATAAATCCAAGATTGAAGTCGCCAGCTATTAAAGTTAGATTTCCGGTTGTATCGATAACTGAAGTAACTTTATCTAGGAACAAGTCGAGTGTTGTTTGCTGTACAGGCGGTGGTAGGTAAACAGCGCAGATGTTCAGGCGTTGGATCTTTTTCCCACTTATGATCTTTAGGCTTATCCATAAGTCTTCTGAGTCCGTTTCAAATTGTGACATGCGAATGGACCCGATAGACTTCAGGACAGCTATTAGTACACCCCCACCCTTTTTTTTTCTTGAATTTGTCGAGGCTCGGTCTCTGCGGTAGATATTGTATCTACAGTCAAATATTTCCCCGTCGTTGACGCTGTCATCTAACCATGTTTCTGTCCCTATAATGATGTCGTAGACGTTGTTTTGTGCGTTTAGCATAACATTGTTTAATTTGGTTCTAATTCCTCTAAAGTTTTGATAGTAAATATTGAATGCGAGGGTTTAGTACAGGGTTTTATGTAGGTATAAATTTTTGTCTTTCTGATTACAGCAGAGCAACTGCTTCAAGGCTGCGTAGTTGCCTAGCTGGTATCCCATCGGCTTTACGGATCAAGATACGTCCATCGCGCACCCATACATACTTGTAGCCTTTGTCTCGTGCTGCTTTTCTGGTTGCTGCGTGAATTTCCTTATTAAGAGGAGAGAGGTGCTCGGATACGAATACTGGCTTCTTTGGGCCACCATAGCCTAACAGACTCGAGTTCAGCTTATCTTCAGGGTGCTCTTTATTAAAATTCATCACAGATGTTAACATTTCATCTCGTGCAGATATGCTATTCAGCTTAACGATCACGGTTCTGGGATTCTTGTTTTGCGGATCTAGTTTTCGGACACGCACAGCCGATACAATATCCGCCTCTTTTATGGTGCTTGAGACCGCATTTCCAAGCTGCGTCACAGTTTTAACTAGGTTCTCAGATTTGTTCTCCGGCACTCCGTTGACTTCTACATTTTGTTGGCGTGAATTTTGTTCAAGCAAATTAACTCTTATAGACAGATCTGTCATAGACTTTTTGAGTCGCTCGTTTTCCTTATGTATTTGTAAGTTCGTGTCTCTACAGCTATCGATTTCACTCTTCATTTGGTCGAACTTGCTGCTCATAAATTCAACCGATGTTTCAAGTTTTTTTATAAGTCCCAGGGCTTCTTTTAATTCGCAAAATTCCGCAGCAATACACGCTTTTAGGGATGCCGATATTTCGGCTGCCACTGCTGATTTTATTTCGTGGCGAATGGTCTCCAGCATCGCATCAGAAGAAGGATTCACATGCTCTTTAGAAGGTGGGCTATCTATACGCGGTCGTTTCTGCTGTCGAGGATTAACAGTAGAGGTGCTAGGAGTGTCTAAAAGCGCTTTATCCATATCCGGTTCAGATTGAACACGCGGTACAGTAACAACGTCTGTCGGCTTTGGAGGAGTACGAACAGTGCGCGGCATAATTATTATTCTAGATGGTGCACGTAGTTAGCAGTGTCGTAGTTTGAAGTTTTTCAATGATAATGTGATCGGGGTGGCGCCACCAGTCTCGATGGTGCTTATTTATTTTGTACCTGAACCGTACTGTATTCGTTACCTGGAACGGAGCGCTTACGCTGAGTACGTCGTCGGGATGTTGGTAGCACTGACCGCCCAGCGATGAATGCGCGCACACAGGACTTTGCGGTTTATGCCGTACGCACAACCACGAGAGTTCCCTGCACTCGCGAAACAGACACGATGATAGTGCACTTTTAAATAGTATTACGATATTTGGTTATTGTCTTTAAACACTTGGTGATTATCCGTGCAATACAGCAAATGATTGCCACTTTATTAAACTCGAGTTTTAACGGAAAAATATATGAATTAGCAACTGAATTTTGCGAATGAAAAAACTTAGGACAGTATTTAGCTGTTACGGAGCGCGTTCCGTTTTTTAAAAAAAACTATAGTTAAAACGTTAATAGCAGTAATAAGGTAAAAAAAGTTAATAGCTAAAACTATAGTTTAAATCAATGAAAATTTTCATGGATTCAAGACGTGAGGTACGCTCTCCAGCTAGGTGGACCGACGTCCTTAAAATGATGGCTGGGACAGACTGGATGCGGATCGTGGACGACAGAGTATTGTGGCGCAGCTTGGGAGAAGTCTATGCAGCAGTGGACTGTGATAAGCTGATTTGACTGATAGACATACGATAATTGAACATCTTACTTAAGTCGTGTATAGGCTTGAAACGCTTATATAATAACGCTTATACAACATGTAACGTAATTAACGCACACTCTCAAACACCCCAATTAGAATATTATGTTATAATCATAATACATACACTGAATTTTTAATTTAACATGTATATGCATTGTTATTTACTAAATTAGTTATACCAATTCTTGGAGAACTTTTTAGTATTTAGTATTTTATTTTGTATTGAATGATGGAATTTGTATGAATACAAGTAAACTGCGATTTTAAAAGTCTTATTACTTTGATTTACGGTCCATTTCAATTTGTTTTGACTGTACAGCGTTAATATGACAATAATTTCCGTAGTTTTAATTATTTTTGGGATAAAAAATTACCTATATTAAAAATTATATAAATCGATTCAGTAAACGATTCTGAACAAACTATTTTCAGGATGTGCGTTAATTAAGTTACATGTTGTATATGATATGAACTCACAGAAGCATTGTCATAGATGCTGTTCTAAGCAGAATTGTTTGTATTGTTCTATCGTATTGACTCTTCATTATTAAACAGTCGAGTTTATATTATTTCGTCCTACAACAACAAGTCACGCAGTAAAAAGTTGCCGCCTAACGGATTAAAATTGTGGACCGAAAGGTGACCACGCCACTAAGTAGAAATATTTGTACCCGTTACTCAAACACAGGAAACATTTACCTTTGTTCTAATGCCACGCGCTTTATAAGTACCTAATAAAAGTATAACAGTCATAAAATTGTTAATTAGGCCACAATAATGGTCCTTAATATGTCGGGCAGAGGGACCAAAGTTGATTAATTTATTTTAACTTTGTGTTGCCGACGTGCGAGTTCGGTTTTGATTATGAAAGCCTGTCGTAAGCTGTTCTCCTTTTATATTAAAGGAAATTGGTTATAATTTTATAATTATGGTTACGTGACATCCGATATAATAATCATTATAGCTATAAATGACAAAGCCAATACAAAATAAAACGAATCACCGTATTGTTTGATCTAAACTTATTCCATCACTTACTTTTAATTAAAAAATGTCCAAATGAGCATTTTTCCGTAGGTTGATTCAATTTTAAAAAACAAACTTTTTCACCTATAGGTTTAATAAAGCGACATCCATTGTGAGCAAAGTGAACTACAGCAGAACTTTCTAAGACGGAAGGAAGGCTGCTTCCACAGAATCACAAATTCAGTGGAGTGTCTAATTTATGATTAATTCTGTAAAGTTTTATCGTGGGACAATACAGGAGTAAACCGAAATCTATTGTTTCACTTAAGAGCTCAATTTACATACCAAAGCTCGCGACGGAATGCCTAATAGAAGTTTTTGCATTTGTAACGAACTTTGAAAATCGATAGGAATTAAATGAAGCGTGTTCAGAACCGCCCGACAAGCTAGGGTTTCCATTTATTGCCAATTTTGTCATAAAAGTCCTGATTTTGTTGAGTAGGTCTGACTCATGGTCCAAAACCCTTGTCTTTTATTGTCGGGCCATTTATTACCTATATTACAAAAACTATCTTATAACCTGAAGATTAAATCTTATATTCTATTAAAAATGTTAAAGTCTGTACAAAGTTAGCTATTAAATAATTCAATGACTTATCATGATGAAAAACTTTTAAGGTTACGTTACGTCGGGGAAACCTGTGACACGGAAAAAAATAGGAAATTTTTATCTGGCTAAGGTAGCTAATCCCCTGAGATATCGAACGCTGGTCTAAATTTCAAGTTTTCCCAAATTTGAAATTCATGAATCTGAACTTGTTGACATAAATTGTGCTCGGTATCAAACTGGAGTAATTAAAAATTGGCCTTCCGACACGCGTAGAATATGCATAATAATCTTTCGCGAAAAGTATTTAGGTAATGGAAAACCGGTTACATTTTTCACCTGGTTGGGCACTAACCCAAATACACAGACAGGTCTGGAACGTTGGTTGCCTTAATTTGACAGGCGACTGCATTTCTAATGGTAGTATTAGCTTGAAAACCGACCCATTTCCTCGTCAGGCAAGCTACATAGCTGATGCTAAGTCCCGTAAAAATTGGTTACCCTAATATCTATTTGAACTCTTTATTTGACTCAAATTGTAAAATTAAATCAGTGCATCCAATAATTGAAAGTATTTTGCTTCAGTATCCATTACACTTGCATCGATTTAATTAGATTACTTTATTCGATTCAGTGAAGCTTGCCAATAAATATTCTGCAGATACTTTTAAATCAGAACAGTTCGATACAATAAAACACGCAAAAGTAATCCAATAAACGAAGTTTGCGTACAAACTAGATCATTTGGCGCATATGAATTTAATTTGCTCTTGTAACAGTTTTAAAATATGCTCGCAGAGCCAACTAAAATTTAATAAACAGTGAATAATTTAATTTAGTGTTACCACTCGTGCATGGAGGATGGCCAATAAAGGCGATTTTATGGCATTTTTATTATGATGCATAAACGTGAATCACCTATAATGGGGGTCATATAGTAAGAGAAAAATTACGTCTGGCACTCGACAAATATTAAATTATACATTTTTAAATACGGGTGGCGGGAATAAACAAATAATTTACTGCTTCATCTCTCCACGGTGGGATGCGCTCGCTTGAAACGAGGACACTTAAAAATTCATGTTATTAAGCGCGTCGTAAATAGCTTACTATGATTTTGATGCGGTTTTGGTTGAATACAGCTTTGTTTACTGTTTAAGAAACTGTAATAAAAAGCATGCATATAAAGCTAAGGCCCGTATTACAGAACCTCACACAAAAATCAAGCATTACTTAAAACTGGTTTAGAGCCTTTTGATTGGTTAAAAATAGTTTTAAGTAATTTAGCTTGAGTCTTGAGTGAGGTTCTGTAATACGGGCCTAAGATATTGTTGTTATTATTGTTTTGGAGTTAGACAAAAGTTTTTCAATTCATACTAGGTATTGAGGTACCTTATTCCGGATTTTTACGGAGTGTAAAAGTAGGTAGAGAATTAATGACATTGAAACTCTCTACAAAATTTTCCTAAGAATATTGATTAGTTATGGAACTTCATTTGAGAAAAAAGATGCGACGCTTAAATAATAAAGACCTTTTCACATCCATTACAAAAACACCTTCAATAATTCACCATTTACTCCACAAAATAGAAGCCAAACACACATCGCATTCTAATAATAAACGTTGAACAGCCAATGTTATTGAAACGTATTGCACCCTAAAGAACACAACCCCGGGCGTACAATAAATTATCTGAAATCAATTTCTAATACGAGACATGGCTTATCGGTAGGAAGTGCATTGCATTGAATGGCGGGGAACAAGGACGCAGGAGTTGAGAGGTACCTATTCCACCTGCATTATTTATCGCGTAACATTATTAACTGCATATCAGAGGTAGATGACTATCGTGTGCACTACACGCTCGGTCGAGGCGCACGCGCTTTCCACTGAGAGCGAGATATGGATCGCGGGGTGTGTGTCCATTGTTTTGTGACGGACGTTATGACTAGCTTTCTGGTGTATTTGAATATATATATTTTTTGTTAATGGGCATCAATCTTTTTCTCTTGCTAGCTAGGATAAGTTAGTAAGCGTAAGCGTTTGGGGCTAAAAAGCTAACAGAATTAAGAAATTTCAATTGCTTTTTATTTGACTGCTGACACTAGAAACTAACCAAAATCCTAATCCTAACTAACATTATAATGGTTTTACGCTAAAACGATTTGGATAAAATTTTGCACAGAGTTAGACCATGACCTAGAATAGGACATACGATACTTTTTATCCCGATAGTAATATTACAAATGCAAAAATGAGTTTGTTTGTTACGTTCTCATGTTAAAACGACTGAACAGATTTGGATGAAATCTGCAAATAGGTAGATTATGACTGGGTTAGGACATATGATACTTTTCATACCGGTATGCGGCAGTACGTTTCCGTCGGATAATTTCCGACATCGACGCGGGCGAAGCCGCAAGCTAAAGCTATAGCTCCGTGAGCTAAAGCTGCGAGCAAAAATTTATAATAACTAAAATACATAGCTGTCACCCACGACTTCAACTACGTATTTTTTGGTTCTGTGATTTAAGTGTGAAAAGGTATCAGAAAAACAGACGGAGTTACTTTCGAAGTAATATTTATATGGAAATGTTTATACCAAAGACAATCATTGAAGTATAAGACAATAAATGAAAGACGTTCCGAAAAACCACGAGACCAATCACAGGAAATGTATTGTCAAGTCCGTATCAATATTGTCACGAAAGCAGAAAAAAATCCGCAGAACAGTTTTATAAACAAGACGTCAATAACAGGGTAATGGAAACACACGTGTTTTGAACTGTGCGCGCACATAATTCTTTTGTCTTAGCAATTACACTTAAAAATATTGATTTCATCTTTTCCATTATTTTAATACGTACAAAACTTTTATTAGATCCTTTCAGCGATATTTATGTTTTACAGATTTATGTTTCCACAACTGTGTGAAATGGCTCACCTTTACAGTTAAGGGTCTTTTACGCTTGCGATTCAGTGGGGAATGGCAGCAGTAGGTCAGTCCATAATCGTTATTAATATTTTAGTGTGGATAAAACTGAACGCGATCACTACTTTTAATCCGCGTTCAAGAGCTGTCAATGTCAATATTCCACAACAATTTTGACACTAACAGCTCTTGATCGCGGTTTAGATGTGCTGAACGTGTTCAATTTCATTGGTCAAATTCAATGCAATGTGCTAATAGGTACCTAGGTACCTATTAGCACATTGCGCTCCACTAGTTAATTATAACGAGAAAGACTCTCTATCCATTAGCGTATAATTTATGTATCTGTAGTTAACCAATGGATTCAAAATTCTAAATAATTTAAATTAAAAAATGACAGCCTTGCGAAAACATTAGTGGGTGAGTCCAAAGATTTAAATCGTGAGATTTGCCCTACCGCTTCAAAAGATAGTTGCGTTTCTGTTTCGTTTTGACACACGAAATGACGCAGTACTTGACTTAATTGTCCTGGAAACGCTATAAATGAGTAAGTTCACTCTCAGTATGGACCCTTTTTTTGCGTGACTAAGTAGGTACAGTGAGGGCAAATCTAGCGATTTAAATCTTTGCGCAAATCTCAAAAAGGAAAAATCCCGAAAATATTTCAGCGATATCCTGTAATGTAGTCACGTAATCCTTCCCTCGTCATCTCTTATTGCGACCGAATTTTCAATCGGACTTTGATTGATTGAAACGACTACTGTAGGACCGAATTGACTTTTAAGTAGACTTAAGTAAGAAAAAGCTTGAATAAATCGTCCAATATTCGATACAAAGACACAAGGGGATGAAATTCTATTTACAGGGATTTGACAGAAATACGATTACGGGATTTTCTCTGCTTACGTATTTTTATTTTGGATTAATTTTATAAAACGTCTTCTTCGGTTTACTTAATTTAATCATCATAAGATTTTCGGCTTTGTGTTTATTTACTTTGCGAAATGTGTTTTTAATGAACACTCCTTAGAAATTAGAATGTCATGTCTTGATAATACAGATTTAAACAAACATTATCGTAGTGTGCCTTTTCGTGTAAGTTTCATCGGACATTTTTATTTCGAAAGGTTTACGCGCATTAGGCTGAAAGTAGTCGCAGCTTATTTAAAATATTACAAGCTTTTATTTTCACCTGGCTTTTCTGGCCACAGTCAGAAGTTACTCTAAAATTGGTCAGTTTAAGATATTTTAATACTAGCTGCACCCGCGGTTTCTCCCGCGTAAGTCTCGATTCCGTGAGAATATCGGAATAAAAAGTATTCTATGTCCTATTCCAGGTTATGGTCTACCCATGTGCCAAATTTCATCTTAATCCGTTTAGCCGTTCTAGCGTGAAAGCGTAAGAAACAAATAAAGAAACTCACTTTTGCATTTTCATTTAGTTAGGATTTTACTTTACATAAATTCGTTAGCTAAAATCTCTTATTTAATGTAGTTAATAATAAACATAACTCGCTCCTATATCTATACATATTATAAATTAAAGTCGCTTTTCGAGATTGTTTGTACGTCCGCGTTGTCCTTCTACACGCAACAGATTTTGATGAGGTTTTCACCATTGTCTAGAGAATTTATTCCGAAAGGTTTATGTAGATAAAAAGTTAATATTGAAGTTACTTACTCGTAGCACTTTTGCGGACTGTGAACGCCCTTATACGTAATAACAATACAACTTCAACTGTGTCTCATTCATGTCCGCGAAAGTGTTAAAACTAAGAAATCTCGATGTTTTGTCAAGTCATAACAAGTGCATGTCGAACCACGCACAATGAAGGGTTCCGTAGTTGGGATGAATTTATCCAACAAACTTAACATTGTAGTTGAAAAACTGGCTCTCCGATATAGAATGTATGGAAGAACATGTTTTTGCAACTGCAAATTAAAGTTGGTCGATTATTACTCGGTAACTGGTGGAGCCTTCGTAGCGGTGATAGTTTTCCTTTTAATTTCGTTACATATGCCGTGAATTTTTTCACATTTCCAAACCCAACCATTAAGCTGGCAGGGGGGGAACACACTTGACTATAACAAAAATTTGCACGTTAAAGCGTAATATTCCGCAAACGGATCCCTGAATCCAAAAATGGTTTTCACAAACTCCCATTAGTTTTAAACGAACTTTCCAACGATACCCCACACCACGGGATTGGCGAGAAAAAAAAAACAAACCCAATTATAAATGTAGGGGAGGTAGCCTAAAAAAAAATTTTTTACAATTTTTTTTTTACCACTTTGTCTGCGTCGTTTATATGTATATCCACACCAAATTACAGCTTTCTAGTACCAACGGTCTTTGAGCTAAGCCGCGGACAGACGGACAGACAGACGGACATGGCGAAACTATAAGGGTTCCTTGTTGACTACGGAACCCTAAAAACCGTTCGAAGCAGGAGTGGGTCGCTAGTATGTTTTTCTAAACAGGTTATATGCTGCTGGTGGTGGTGCTTTTGTATGTTGTGCAATGTCTTTTGTTCGCACCAAATAAACGTTTTATCTATCTATCTATCTATATTGTGATCCCGAATAAGTTTAACGTTGCTGTAAAAAAATGCTAAAAAACATTTTCATTATCACTAAGCTTTGCACGTGCTCACCAAAATTCAACCAACGTTCACTTCATTAGTCTGTTTGTACCAAAAATTTAATTCTAACACTATCTCCCTTTGGAAAAGAGGGCAAAGATTAATATTAGAGCAACAAGCCACAGGTCCGGATTGTAGGCTTTCGGATACAATATTTATATCCTCTATTCCCTTTAGCGGCGCATCGACATTCAGGTGAGGCCCAGAATTACCATGAACACGGGCCCAGTTCATTTAGAGAAGACAGGGGTGGGCAGCGATGTAGGGATTACTGGAACAGACAGCTAAAGAGGATAATTGAGGCAGATACATCCCTGAAATAAAATAAATTAGAACGAATGAAATAATAAAATGGCACATAGAAAATTATTTAATGTATCTCGAAAAATTTGGCCAAAATAGCACGGGTTTTCACTGAGTTGAGACCAAAAATGTAATTAGAATTGCATTTTATTTACTTTGGCACTTACCCATATATATGAAGTGTATGAATAAAGTTAAAACAAAAATTATAAATAATATTTTTGGTTATCAAGCCGTTATATTTTAGGCGGTATTTGAAAACAAATATTCTCAACAAAAAAAACCAAGTCCTCTTCTAGCATTCAAAAACCTAAATCCTTGTCTGCGGCCGCCTCGCCTCGGGAGTTGTCCCAATGCCGTAATTACGAATACACACCCTACTAGCAAATAGAAACAAAACCGCACACATTCGCATATGTAAATAGGGGAGGATCACGGCCGAAATTCGGTGTGCTCACCCTACCACCGACTTGGGAAAAATAATAGACATGTTACAAGGTAAGTCTGTTCAATTTCGTGGAACTATTTTGTAGAACGAATGGTACTTGTAAGTATTAAATATTTATTACTAATTCCTACGAACTATTTAGAGATG
Organism: Lithophane leautieri; assembly: GCA_949152455.1. NCBI lineage: Eukaryota > Metazoa > Arthropoda > Insecta > Lepidoptera > Noctuidae > Lithophane > Lithophane leautieri. Next base: position 14,743,361 of record OX424471.1, on the reverse strand, counting down.
TTCTACGAATTAGGTAAATGTACAGTAAGAAGCTTTCTCGGTAAAGCCTCTTTGACGAGCTTTTAGGTACTTGTTATATTTTTCTTAATTAATTATTTTCTTTGGACGTTTTATATCACAAAATAAACAGGTCCTAAAAAAAAAAAAAAAACCGCTAAGAATCCCTAGAAATTATATTGTGTAGGTATCATAATTTCAATTACTTTCATGAAAGAAAATGTTGTTTATTTGTTGTGTTTGGTTATAAAGTTTTTTTTTTTTAAGTTGAGTGATAAGTCCAGTAAACCTGGCACTGATACTATGTGGGACTACAGTCTTCCATGAAAGAGAGAAAACGCAAGGGAGAGGATACAATTAACTAGTCCATCCTGTGCATAGTCTGGTTGGCTATGAGAAGGTACCGAGGACTGAAAACCGTTACAAACACTCTAAAGAAGTAAAATTTGTGAGTTTGTATGTAGGGGATAAGTTTCGGAACGAATGAACCAATTCCAAAAAATATTTCACAAATGGAAGGTACAGTCACGGACTTTAATTGATGAGCCACTTTCAAACTTTTTAATTTTGCAGTTTCATACATTCACGAGATTACACGATTAAATACGAACTCAAATCGCATGCTCGTAATCAAGATGACAAATTGCTAGTAATCGGAAATAGTCTTATCCATAGAGACTGACTAATAAGTTCTCAATGATTAATAAATACAATGTTTATCCAATCTATTTGATACTGACCTCTTTGAATCAGAGCTCATTAACTCGATAATTCAGAAAACCTATCCGAAGACAGTGACAGTTGAAATGTCGATGACAGAGCAGAGGCGTGATTTTCGAATTTGTCGAAATGACTAGGTAATTTAAGTTTCTCTGTACGCTACCGTTACTATGGCTACGCTAAAACAATCGTCGCTAGGTTACGGTTGCTAGACCTGCAATTGGTTGACTTTGGGTAGTCACTCTGCTGTCAAGTTTGTAGTTCTGGCTCTCAGGTTAGCCAACCGGTAAAGATATTAAATATAATTTTCTTCTTCTTTATTACGAAGACATGACTTTCCGTGGATGTACGAGTATAACCGACTTAGACCGATTTGTATTATACGGCTAAAATACGGACAGTGCCAAGTGGCTCATCAATTTAATTCCGTGACTGTACTTACAGTACTGCTGAGAGTCTTAGTATATTTTTTGTTAAAACAATAAATTTCTAGTTTTTTCTAGTTCCATAATAAAAGACTAATAATGTATACCTTCAAAGCCCTTGTAGTCTTGTAATATTCAAGAGTCTAGGGAATCTATAACAAATATTTAAAAGGATTAATATTATGACGGTACCTTGCCAATTTATTTATGAGAATATTATGTATGTAAGAAAAAAATTAAATCTATTTAAGAAAATAAGTGACAGACATAATTTTAATACTAGAAATAAAGATAAAATAGATCAACCATTTTTCAGATTAGCTAAAGTACAAACATCTTTTATGGGGTACTGCGTTAAATGCTATAACAAAATATCTTGTGATATATTGCAATTAAATTAAAGAAAATTTAAAACTCATATAAAAAGTACGCTTTGTAAACAAGCTTATTACAAATTAGAGGATTATATCCAGGATAAGAATGCTTGGAAACATGCTGGTCTTGCTCCATAGGACAATTTAGAGTCTGGACAAAATCAAACTGGTTGCTAATTTAGTTGTATATTTTATTATTTGTATGTCATAGATTTTTACACTCTGTGATTGCATGGAATCACGCACTGACTTATTAGTATTACTTGTAAAGATGTTAGGAATATTGTAATATCGTATACTTTTACAATGTTTGTAAATATGTGAGCACCATGTACCTATCACATAACTGATTTATTTGTCATTGCTCCATTTATAATTTTTTTTTTGCCTTTTGTGGGACAGTAATCTTATTGTGGGTGCATGGTCTTTACATATAATTATATAATTCATGTATACAAAATATTGTAAACATTTTTGAAAAGAGTAACGGTGGAGTTTCTTGCCCATTCTTCTCCATACGAAATCTACCTTTTGGAATGGGCAACTAGAATCAATTCTATTTCTTTGTTTGTTTTTCATTGACGTTCAAAAGTGCCTTTTATGTGCCTATTTGAAATAAATTATTTGACTTTGACTTTGACTTTGAAAGTTCAAATGTAACACTTTATTAGAAGTTCAATCAGTTACATTGCAGACACTGAAAACACAAATTCTTATACATCTCTTGGGACTTATATCTTTTTTTAACAACATTTCTTAAAAGAAATATCATTATTTTATTATTAGACAAGAGTATATTTAATTAACAAGTGATATTAAAGGCTTTTACAACTTTATTTTATTTATAAGTAATTTTAGTAATATTTGTTTATTTAACATGTTAGTAGTAGTTATGTCCTTCAGTTTGTTTTGTGGCTTGTCATCTACCAAACTAACATTCAATTAAACACCAATAAAATACAACTAATTATCATCCCCTTTATCTGCCCTAATATTAATTATGAAATCGCCCGTGTTCAACATCTAGCCCCATTTTAATATTTAACAAGGGACCAACAATTATTTATTCAATGCTCGGTATAGCAAACAGGCTTGTTGTGAACTAGCCACAAACTAAATAAACAAAATTTTCGATGAGCCGCCATAATTTTAGTTACATTACGATGTTATAAGCGGTTATGGGTTACATAATCTCGTTTTGGCTTGATTTGGCGAACAATTTCGAGGATTTTGGTATAAGTACTGTGGTGGGGGTTCGAGTTAAGGGTATTAATTTTTACTCGTCTGTTCATTTTGACGTCTTTTGGTTTCAGAACTGAAAAAGTGAAAAACGCATGGAAATAAACGAAAGTATGAATAAAAGTTTCGAAATTGATAAGACTTTTGGAGTTAGGACTAAAGTTATTATAAAGCCTGAAGCTTTTCAGCTAGTGCACGTTTTTAACAATATTTTTTTAGTAAATCTCTTCTATTTAATAAATGTTTTCCTGCAGCAAAATATCGAATAGATACTAAACAAGAAATATTTTCAAACCCCAACCACTAAAGTATTGATTATCGAATTCCACTTTAAACTCATAAATTACATTATAATCGTCAATAAAAATCTCCCACTCGCCACTCCCTATTTCTATCGGTACATCAGGATGAATAAATAAATTCACAGATACTAAACATTTGCCAACCCTACCGAAGTCACGTGCAAGTTAAATGATCTGAAACGGGAAGCAATAAACCTATTGTTTACAACATTCGGTTGTCGTTTATCAATATTTATAATATTCAATAAACTGATAATGTCGCCGAGGATTTATGAATGTGTTCACAATTATAAATGTGTGGTTCACACGTAGGTACAAGTTGATGGTATTTGGTCATTTATGTTGGTTGATACTTAGGGGCTTGTTGCAACAAGCACTTTTCCTTTGGTAGGAAAGTTTCCAGAATAAATCAAAATCAAGAGTCACAACTTACTCAATTTAGGCTGAGAATCAACACTTTTTGAACGTCAAAATTACTTAAAGAAAGCGCCCAAAACGCCCGCTCTTCACTACTTCCAATTGCATTAACTGGTTATAAGAAATGGCGCAACAAACCCCCAGAAGCAAAGCTGTCTGTTAAGTTGATTCTAAACAGTAGGTGAGAAGGTGGTAAAACAAGCCCTAGCTAAGTATTACTTTGCAGTCACGGTGAATTATTTCCATGACATAAATATGTATTTTTTAGATTTTATAATTAGTTAGGTAGATATTATAAAATTTAAAATATACATGTAAATTTTAATACCTGTCTATCGAATTTCAAAAAGTTAAAAATCTCTTTTACTTAAGTTATATAAGGAGTTGGCCAGAAGATTACCAATGTCTGCCATAAATCAACATTTTGTATGAGTAGACATTTTTCTTAGTTATTTAAATCCATAATGAGACTTACCTAACTTTGTTCTTTGTGCTGAACTCTAGAAATAAACATTCTTTTAAAAGCTTGAAAAATGAGAGCTAGTCAAAACTGAAAGTAATCTACTAAGTTAATTGAAAACTTTCAGCAATAATATGAAAGAGCTGCATTATTACACTAGATAGATATTTTCGTTTAAAATTGTGACGGTGAAAATTCTCTAAGTACCTACTTATTACATTTTAAGACACTTTAATATTGAATGAGGCATAAAATTGGAAATAATGTAAACTGAAATTCTCAACAAAATTTTATTTTTAAAACATATTCTGTTGGGGTTTCTTACTTGCCCTAAATTCATACAGGGCGGCCATTTTGGTTAATTCATACTCAGGCTCCATAACCGCAATTTGATACTGCAGCGAGGGGGTTGAATGCTGCTATTCTTGAATGTTTAACCAATCAGAACGCTTTACTTTGTTCAACACTGTAATTATATACCTACTGGTATTTGGTCTTGTAGTAAATAGACACATCTGCTTGTGTTGTACCTAGTACACTACCTATAATAAGCGAGTACCTACCTACCTTCAAGTGGTTTAAATATTTGGTATTAAAACAGGATTGTACTGAATTAGCCTGCAGACCGATGGTACAATGTAAATCATAAGATACAATTAGTTGTGATCAGAACTTGGCACCCATAAGACGTTATAAATTCACGGCATAGTATATTTAATAGCTCGTGTATTTCTTAAGATGATATACGATATTTGAATAATAATGATGGTATAAATTATAGCTGATATAAAATTAATGAAATAGTGTTCCAAATGGTTCACAGTTAGGTACAAAAGTGAAATCTACTATGATAAAATTAAAACTTTGTCTAGCTATAAATAAATCTACATCGTTTAACAAAACAAATCAAGTTGAAACATTAATTTTAATCTAATGAGCACATTCCACAAAACAACCGATATTATCAAAAAAAAAAAAAAAAAACAACTTTATTTATTTTCTAAAAAAACAAGCCATTTGTCGTCGAGCCTTTTCAAAGCAAAGCAAACCTAACAAAATGGTCGTAGTTTTATGAATACCAGAGAAGTTTTAAAATAAAGGGGGAAAGAGACATAGAGTGGGGGAAACTAGACTTGTAGAACAATGAACAATGTCTGTAAAGGGACGTTGGACGACCAATCAGAGGCTGTCACGGTCGAGAGTGTACTTTGTTTTAATAGCACTAGGCTGGATTAGTTTTTAAGTACGCTCTAAACAATGCTTCCCGCATGTCTGTAGGGGAACCATCATGCCGCCATGTTGGATCGAGGTAAGTTATACGCGTATGAGGTGTTTTTATGGAGGTTAGGTACTGAAGTTATTTACTTCCCTTTGTTATTTTTTTTTCTGCTTTACGAGAAGTAAATTACTTAACAAACAAAAAAATATGAGAAGTGTTCTTATTATTTTAGTTGGTAAATAATGAGAGACAAATAGAAAATATTTCAGTTCCGCCTTCTAAAATATTTTATAATTAAAAGGAAATATTGTTTTTTAGTTTTGAATATGATTTACCTGTCCCAGAGCTACAGCACAACTGAACACTTTAAATAAATAATAGTGTTGTATACTAAAAAAAGAATCTAGTTAGTAGCACGATAAAAATTAAAACTTCAGTTTACGCAATCATACTTTAAACACTACACGGACTACATACCACAAAACGCTTCACGAATAGTCCACAAAGCGAATAAAACATTAATACATACGTCCGTTTTACATTTTTTTTAATTCGCGTAATCTAGGGATTATGTTAGCCTGTGCGAACAAAACTGGCGAGGTACAAGGCTTTACTGGCAACCGCATGAGGATTTTAAGGGATTTAAAGCCCTTTATAAAACGCTGTCTGCCATCAACCCGTAATTTTAAATTTTCTCGTTAATACGTCAGTTTTGGCCGAAATTAAAGCAGTATTATTATGAATTACGTCAAGGAAAAACCGATAAGTCCTCGATTTTAATTGGAAAGTAATTGGTTTTGCTGCTGAGTCGTATTGAACAGTAGTTCGCCTGGCAGGTAAGCAATATTTTATTTTGCATTTAGCTTTTAAAACAGATAGTATATATTTTTCCATCTCTTCATTTCGTATATTTTGCAATCCTAATCTTCGTATCCTCATAACGAATATCGCCCTGTGGTCCCCACTATGTAGGTATATCACCAAACCATCTGGCTGGTTTCTATGTTTAGCACCTCCTTATCCCTTTCGAGATAAGCGAACTTATCTACACCTACCGCAGCAAGCAGAATTATTCCACAACGTAGTTCTTTGTGAAATGATATCGTTGAACCAAGCTAGACTTTGGAATAGCAGAGATTTGATCTATTTGTTAAATATGATCTTTGAGGAATAAAAATCTAGATTTTAGATTTAAAACTGGCTTTAGTTTTTGAAAGGTAGATACGCAAAATCGGAGCAGCAAAAAGTAATACCTACTAAACGTGAAACAATTTAATGCTCAAAAATCAGTAGCAATAATATATTCAGTTCCCAAATATTATGACTACTGTAATGTATCATTCTGAAAAATAAACAATTAGCTAACTCAACGCCACAAAAACGCATCCATCTCATTCTTAGAACTGACAAAAGACGACAACTAATGACAAGCAGATGATACCTGTCTGTCCAAACGTGAAAATCAATAAATACTTCCCTCCAACTGGTGCGTCGCATCTGGCTTCAAACGTCAAACGTCAGACGTCATTAGTTAAAATTGCCAACATCATGTCAGTGCAACACCAGAGACAAACAACAGTTGTTTCGTTTCATTTAGCGCCGGCCCCTTTACGAATTCGCCACAAAATGTGGACCACATAAATTATATACGGCGTGACATATTTTATTTACGGTGCAAGTGTTGCAACGTTTGTTCTTTTAGTGTTATAAATAACACCTGTTAAATAATGTGCTAAAATTAAAATGATTAAATCAAACAGTATAAAATTATTTATAGGTACTCCGCCATTTTCCTGATACCTACCAATGAAGAAAAAACCTTCCGATTGTGGGATTAATAAACCGATGTAACTTTTTTATTTTTTATTTTACAGTTATAAAATTCGAGTCTGGTCTTTCAATAATGAAACATTATTACGTAAGTAATCAAAACGCAATCAGTTTGAATTATTTACGTAATAATATTTCATATTTTTGACTTATTTTTTATTCGACTTTAAAAAGAATAATGTTAAAATCATAGATTCAAAAAATTTAATGAACCCAACAAGTAATACTTACTTAAAAAGATAAATAAAACAGTGGAAGACGCAGTTCAGGCAGAAAAAGTTCTAGTTTGTTTAAACTAAAGAACACTGAAAATCAAACAATATAAAATTAACGATAACACTATTTCACAATCATTTTCTTGAAACAGCGCTGTACAAATTTATGAAATGCAATTACAGCTACCAACCATAAGTTTCCTTTAAAGTTCACAACAACAGCCAATCAGTGAAAGAAGATTACAACATTGGAGAAAATATTCCAAGTTTAAGATGCAAAATAATGTAAATAATGTTTTTAGTTGTGCAACTGTTGGCAGGACTGGGAGCTCCGCAATTATTATTGGCCGTACCGGCGCTAATTTGACCGAATTTGCTTAATGCCCCACAATTTGCACGCTGACCCCACCGCTTATTATAATAATTTAGCAACCAGTTGCAGCTTGAGATTCTATGGGTTAATTTTGGAAGAATCGATATTGTCTGCGGTGAAAATTTGTTGTTGTTATTACAGTAACATCTTTGATTGTTGGCCAATTCTTTGAAATTTATTATTAAATATATTTTATATTTATTATTATTATTTAATTATTTGACACACATTTCCAGTACAATTATTTTTTTGACACGCACGATTCGTTTTCTTGGAATCAAAAACCTTTGGTGGTTTTTAACTTGACTTCAGTTGAAACTAAACGGATATTTTTTTATTCAAAATATGAAACTTATGTAAGGAAAATTACTACTGGACCAGAAAATTTTGTAGATTATACAATAATTTACCAAATGTCACATTTCATTCCCGACATAATTGAACATTTTACACGTGTCAGTTGCAAGTTACACAATGAAGGTACTATTGTACGCGATTTAATTTCATGCGGACAACTTTTTGGAAAGCATGTGTTTGTGGTTTTAATTATTTTTTAAATAACAATGCCTTGGCCGGATGCCAAAGCAAAAATACACGACACACCTGACAGTCGGTGTAACAAAGATTCTCAAACAAATCATAATTTGGCAAGTTTTCCTGTTTTTTTTTCTATTTTGACACTTTATGACAGCGATAACAGGTAGGCTGGAGCGATTAGTGACAGTTTATGATTACACTTTTTTATTCTTGTAAATGTCATTACAGTGGCCAAGCAAATAGGACGAAATAATAAATTATTTTGAAATGGTGCAGAGAATTTTGATTTTCATCGCGATTTGTTCCATTTTTTTTCATGTCTGTTAACTCTTCCCGAAACTTAGTTACCATTTTTTTATAGTACCTACCTATGTGAAAGATTTATTTTTAATTTTAATCTTAAAATAAAATAACTTTCCTTCAACAACAGAACAAATCATAACGAACGCTTAAATATTCCGCCAAGTTTTCACAGCTCGACTTCAAACGTTTTGTATTTTAATTTTTCTTGTAGTTTAGCAAAATATATCTTCAGTTTAAAAAGAGCTGAAGCTCAAAAGCAAACATCGCGATTAAGATCTTTGTGTACAAGAATAAATTTGTCGTCGGCCGTCCGCCTGTTTGATCAACAGATTAAAAAGTCGACGAGAGCTTCGAGCAAATGGTGCATTTTAAAGTTGAAAACTTCTGTAATGTATAGTTGCTTGTTGCACGGCGCGACGCGTCACATAAGGTGGAATATGTATGTGGACGTTTTATACCTATTATAAATAAAGTTTTACGAAAGAGATTGTTTTGGTAAAAAAAAAGTTATGGAGTTGGTAAATAAAAGGCCATTCAAAAAATTCTTATTTCAATTATACCTTTGTAAAACTAGTGCTCAAAACGTAAGAAAACTGAATTCTAACTGTCGCACTCAAGGTAAAGAGTTGAAGTGTATAAAATCCCTAAAGAAGGTATCATCAACAGTTCTAATATGTCTGGTCCATTTGGTATAGGTATAGTAGTCGGATTCAGTATCAACAGCCAGTAATATATCCCCGTTATCGCGTGATTAAAGCCAACAAAAGTGTCCAATATTATATTCAGGACTGCCCGATTATCGTCGTCTTGAATGAATAACCTATCTTTGGAGGGAAAATAAACGAATTATTTGTCACCCCTTTTGTTGTTACTCTGAAGCGTTTATTAACAAAAGCTTAATCGTCTAAATGGAGCATTCTCCTTGTTGTTAATCTTTGTAAGAGGAATATTTTAGCGTTGAAAATAAATCTATTCTTTTGTTCAGAGTGATTCTCAGTAACAGTTATTGAAGATTTATGAAAGTGGGTACTTCAAGTTTGAGACGCTATCTGGGCAACACTACGGAGACAGCCTAATATTGTAACACTCATTTAGTAATTTAATTGAAAAGGAATAATTAATGACCTACAGGAGAGACATAAAGACCTGGGAAAGGCAAAAAATTTTTTTTTAACATATTACTAGTAAATCTGAATTAAAAAAAAAACTTATGACAGGCATTATTATGTACTTAACATTTTGTTTTGAGAGATTACATGAAAATTTGAACAGGGCGTAGATTATGGGCCCCTTTACGTGATGATTTCTCATTAAATAATTAGGCAATAAGCTTCATAATTAATAATTAATAGCTAATAAACTTCATAATTAAATAATTGCATATAATTAATAATTTCTTGTTTTAATTTCATTTAATTATGTAAGTCACTAACTTTAAATAGATTTACTTTGTGGCTACAACAAAATTCTAAGAATATAATATTTGAAGTTAATTTTAATACAATTATTTTACAGGAGCGTCGGACAGGAACGCTAAAGGCTAAAATTATTTGCATATTGCGGTCCTTTGCAGGCCTCGCGCCAGACTCATAATCATTACTTGCCAAGCGAAATTAGCCCCTAAGGTGCCCTAGCTGACTACTACCGCTTTATTATCCCTCAAACGTGCCCGCTCATGCTAATTCGGACCTTTGATGTGGTTTACAGTATCGGAACTTATTAGTGTAGAATTAAACACAATGAAATGATGGCACGTACATATTAGATATGGTAATCGCTTTCGGATGGACGCTTGATTGCCAATCTAATGCCATGGTTCACTTGAAGATGTGTGGTATTATGAGCAACCTTCTGCCTTACCTTTAAATTTTTGAAAGGTATTTGTCCGTAAAACAAAGCCTCCGTCCCAAAATATGCTCGCAATTATCAGGGCGCTTTCGCATCTGGCGTTGATGCTGGACCCCTGAAAAAAAGCATAACGCCATATAATATGTATTGTCCATATTTGCCAAATTGAACTTCAGCAATTTATTCCATTTCCAAATCTGTTGTCATAGACTAACCATAAATTCTATTCTATGTTTATTGGTAACTCATTTATATGCAAACTGTGACATTTAGGGAAACGGTGATATCGATACCAAGCACACCGAATGCGGAATCGATACTACTGCAGTTATCGATAGGAAACTGTGGCATTGTTCTCAACTACACGATTACGATGGAATCTCTAGAGAAATGGGGCCAAGTTTTAGAGGTGTGCTCATGAAAGCCCAGACTTCAAAAGCACTTAGACGATTTATTTATAATATTTATTTTAGTAAATCGCACGTCTTTCGTGTTACAAAAGACTCAATTTGTGTAGATAATGAAATTTATTCTGCATGTCACCGACTAAATTGAATATTAAATCTCTTTACATCGTTTTTCTTTTGAAAAGAAAACGCTTAAATAAAATAAGTCATCAGCGAACTCTTATCGTAATTGGTTGTGTAGTGGAATGAATAACTTAACATTAACGCAATTTTACATGAAAACACGGATTGGTCAGCATAGGCGTGGCCATTGCTGCGATTTAAGTGACCATTTCACATTTACAGCTTTTGTCACGCTTACGTAAAATAAATTGAGACATTTCGCCACCGTTATGTGCGATATTTAAAATTAAACTTTATTATTTATTGTGACACTTTTACGATCATTACTGTTTTTAATGTAATGTTTGTTTTGTGGTGTTTCTGCTATCATTAGCTGGTGCTTTTTTGTGTGATAAGAATGTATTATCATGTTTTTTGTTATGTAGTCTTGAAAAGCAAAGTTCATCATGTTGTTCAATATAAAGTTCATAGGGTTTCATTTAATTTAATTAGGCTACACACATTATTACTTCATTGGTTTTATTTATGGCTTCGGTGTCAATCCAACTTAATGGCTACACCATTCTAAATCATATTAATTCGGTAAGGGAAACCCGACAAAACTAAAGCACCCTTCCACAAAAGCAAACTAAAATATTTCCATGTAAAAAAATTTAAAATTCCTTTTTCATTCGCTACACCCACTTTTTGGGACAATTGCGTGGAACTACGTTATCGGCGTTGATCCGTCGATTCAGATGTATGTTGAAACAAAACAGAATCCATCGGGGGATAGCCGTGAACCGTGAAATTGCCAAAAAACTTCCGAAATCCATCACGAATCAAATGACACTTTGAAATTGTAAAGCTAACTGAAGAGCGAATTGGATCGACTGGGAAAACAATTAACGAGAACGACCGATGCGAAAAATTGGAATAATCAACGGATGCCGTGTTGAATAACGTTTGCAAATTTAATAAATGTAATTTTTCAAAAGCGTCGGTCTCTCACAGCCCCTGCGAAGTGCTACTGACCGACTAACATGTTTAAAAAAACGAAACCACGGCCTGAAATCAGACATGACATTTTTGTTTGATGTCGAAAGCCGGATGAAATAATTAATTTATAGTACCTATTTTAAGTGTTGGATTGATGAAACCTGCAGTTAGGAAACACTGACGTTTTATATCTATGTCGACCACAACCAATGAAACATTGGCGTTTAGTAGTAGCGAGCAAAATAACGATGGTACCTACCAATTAAAAGATCCACAAATTGCTCTTTGTTTAAAAATATCAAAAGCTCCCATAATATTTTACAGTTTTTTATCAAAATTCTTTTATAAGTCATATCTAATAATTATATAAACTTTAATTACGTTTCTAAATCTTCCGTTCAATGCCTCATAAAACGCAGTTTTACGGTCACATAAACCACTAATTAATATCCTTCCCTATAAACTGAAACAATGATGCGCCTTATTTAAACTGCTAATTATCTATCAACTAATTCATCCAAGTATTCCTATTAACATTTTAGAGGACAAAGTTACCGATAGCTACTCGTTGAAAGCCAGGAAATTGAGCATAACGTACCCATTAATATTTCAACAATTTCCTGGCGATCAACAGTGTTAAATACGTTATTGTAATTTCGACTTTAATGTTTAGAGATAGGGTGTCATTTTGGGGGAGCGGTAGGCCTATAGAGAAAATCCAATGTAAGGATGGTTAAGTTGGTAGGTGTGTATACACGAGAATACCAAAACGCATCGCCTCGCGCACCCCAAAGTTAAACTGTGGAAATTTTAATACATCCTGTCTGAGGGGGTTCAATTCGTGCGTAGCTTACATGGCGGCTTTTTTTTTGGTTTAGCGTTTTGCAACTTTGTACGTTTCATTGAGCAGTAAGTACTGTTTTAAACATGAAAGAAAGTGCTAAATGAGTTTGTTCTATGCGAGCTTTAATTTTTTTCGTAATATTCACCTTTATCAAAATACCGTTGGTCATTTTATAATATTATTCCAAGCTGGGATTTTTTTAATTTTATTCTGTTTATTTTACCCAAGTCCATATTTCAATATCGTAAAATATCAGTTACTGAGTGTATTTTCTATCTCCTACTCATATTTAATTCAGCATTTTCTCAACAACAGTACGTACAACCGGATGGATCCGGCAGTACATGCCCAACGGTTCGGCATACCCCCTTGGGGGAAGTCCGAGCCCACTTTATAGTTCGACGGGCTCCCTAGGTTATCGGCCTGTTGTCTGACAAGCTACTAACTCCACAATATAACTGTTCCATGTGTTGCTTTGCAGATAAGTTCGTTTTGTTGCTTTTGTTGTATTAGAAAGATGCTAATGTTTTTACAGACGGAATACTATAGGATGTGTCTTTGGATTAATCGTCGTTTATTATATACTAGCTGCGCCCCGCGGTTTCACCCGCGTAAGTCTCGATCCCGTGGGAATATCGGGATAAAAAGTATCCTATGTGTTAATCTAGGTTATAAACTATCTGTTTGCCAAATTTCATCCAAATCCATTCCGCCGTTTTTGCGTGATTTAGTAACAAAGATCCAAACACACAAACTATCACATTTATAATATTATATTATTATATTATATAGTAGGATAGGATTAGTAGGATAACGGGTGTTTGGTGCATCGTGTACCAAATGAAAATGGTGGATAGGAGGGGTAACGAGATATATAATCGGGCCCCAAAAAAAATTTACGGCCCCACAAGATTTTTTATTATTATTTTTGAAAAATCCCCTAAGTCAGCCTATTGGACTTAAGTAAAAAAAAAGTATTAGTATAACCTCCAATATATTTTTTTTATTATAATGTTTCATGTTGTACGATTCTATCAAAATTTTAATTACTTACAAGTAACATTAGCGTTTTTCCTCAATTGGTTTTATAAAGATCCCGTGAGGCCAAGAATTTTTTATGAGGCCTGAGAAGATAGCATATGACCCCTCCTATCCGCCATTTTCGTTTGACATACGATTCACCAAACACCCTGTATTTTAACAAAAAATAATAAAAACTGAGTCCGCAGGAATCTGCTGAATTCGAGAAGCACAGAACCGGTCGAAGTGGCGATACTTGGAGAGACCTATATCCAGCAGTGGATGGCTTTCGGCTGAAATGATGATGATGACTATTTCGGTCGAGATTTTATTTAAAGGTACCTAAAGTTATGTTAATTTACCAATTAAAAAAACTAGTCATGTTAAAACAATTCAAAAGAGCACCGTCTAAAATAAAACTAATATTTTTGTCGTTTCAATTTCATACGACATATAAACTGAATCTAAAATTAAAATCTATCTCACTACCCTGTTTCCAAGCCTCGCTCACCAATGTTAGAATTCTCGTAGTACTTTGTATGTTTTTTTTATAAAAGGGAGGCTGCTTTGATTCCCCACATGAAACAGAATACATATTCTAGTAATGTTGAATTGTAGATCAGGTATATTTTTTTAATAAATACTCCCTTGTGGAATACTCCTGCTGATTTATAGAATCATAGGGATTCTATATTTCTTTTATAAAGAAGCAAGCATTTTAACTTATATTATCAAACGTGTAGAGCTCATTATTGAATGTGTTGAGTTTTTTGCTAATTATTTTTAAAAAAACAAAAGACGAGGGGCTTTATTCTCAACTTATTAGCATTCTAGATTACGCTTCCGAATAGATTCTTTTAAAAGCCTCTTGAACCCAGCAATAAAACGGAGTAATCGAATCATAAAACCTTACTACCTCTTAGTATAAAAGGGATCAATTAAAACAAGCCTACGCGAAATATTTAATACTAGCAGCGCCCCGCGGTTGTACCCGCATGGAAATTCTCATAGAAACCATGCGTTTTTCGGTCAACAAAAATATATTTTATTCCTAGCAGTGAAATAACTTTTGTAATGGGATCAGTATTTCTAGAGATTAGGTACCTACCGCTAACATACAAATTTTCCGTTTTGGAATATTATCTTAGACATAGTCTAGCTAATACACTGCTAATACAGTGCTATCTTATAAATGAATATTTAACAATCTGGGAGGCACTTAAAGGATAATCAAAGCAGTAGTAGTAAACAAACGAAGAAAGTTCCCGAGAGCCGGGCAACTACAGCGAAGTCAACTAGGACTTGACCCGAGTTTAATTATAAACTGAATGAACAAGTTGTGAGAACAATCACGAACTTAGATCATGTTGCCGGTATCGAAGTAAGTGCTTTTTCCGATACATTGAGGTTATTTAATAAAATTTTATTACATTTTATTAAATAACCTATTAAATATTTTTTTAAATTAATTTTATTTATTAGTAGAATAAATTTATTCTACTACACAAATTACACTTTTTTACAAAATGTTTGTAGCATGCGTTTAAATGACATATAATGTAAAACAAATTCCTTAGCATGCGAAATAATAATTATTTTTAATTATTCGAGATTTTATTATTTTAAATGTATTCTAATTGTAATTGTATTTATTATATGACAGAGGTTATTTAATGGTACTTTATTAAAGGAAGGGTTTTAACTTGAGGGTCATTGAGAGAAAATCGTTTTCCTTGAATTTTTTTTCCATGAGCCTTCTCTCAGGAAACTTTTTTTTTGAACTCCGTATCAATTAGTTCTTTTTTGTATTTTCACAACAGATAAGCTCTTAGCGTGCATCTCACCTGATGGTGAGTGATCATCAGGCCGAAGGTGGAAGCGAGCTTCACCCGGTTACCTCAACCACAGAGATACCTACTGGCTATCTTACTACTATCTCCCGAAACACAACAATGCTATTAACATTGTTGTCATGGCGACAGACTTAGATAGAATGGTGGTAGCTAACCAGATTGATTTAGAACAAGCCCAACCACCAACCAAACCGAGCATAAAACTTTGCCCCCACTGGGAATCGAACCTCTGGATCTGAGACAGGTGGTTTCACCATTAGATCACAGAGGCGGTTAAAGTGACTGTCAGTTATGGAACTGAATAAAACATCACACACATTCATCAACATCATCATTTCATAATTTTTCATTTTTTCATTTTCATCATTTTTTCATTTCTATCTGTATTTTTATGTGGTGTACATCTCAGACCAACAAAACAAGAAAGACGGAGCACTACGTACATCAAACGTGTAGCCACAAAACTATGCTCCTGCAAGTCAACACACAGGCTCACGCACACACCTACACAAAAACTATGCTCATCGCTCCTAGTACGTCACGAGTCGTCGTCTAGTAAACTTCAATAAAAAAAATAGAATTATGACTTCTTATGTAGTGAAAACTTGTAAAAAAAATAGCAAATCACATAAAAAGTCTCACGATATCACTTTTCACATGGAAGTACTTCAAATAACATCGTTTCTTAATTTAGTTAACTATCAATTAAAAGTTATTTGGAACCAAAACCTGAACGAATGAACGAACGAAAACAGTGACATTTAAAGTGCGAGGGCTGCCATAATATGATTTGAAATTTCCCCGTTCGATATTTTTTAGTTGGAGTAATTATATGCCTGTTTTTTTTATGTATTTAATATTTTAGATTTCCAAGTAATATTGAAAATAAAAGTAAATGGATAGTAGCTATAAGAAATAGTCGGAGTGATCCAGAATGGCTGCCATCGAAAACCAGCGTGGTTTGTTCCGATCATTTTGATAATAATGACCTTTATTCAACTAATCGTGGATTTCGCCGTGTGATCAAAAGCGGATATCCTAAAAAGGTATATAAAATTTTAAAAACAAAAATGAGATTTTATTAAAACAGTAATTAAACACGAGACTGTATTTTTTATTTTATTTTAGATAGTTTCTTAGCTTAGTCTAGCTAATTTAAATACTACTGTCCCAAATTTAATTTTTGATGTTATTTCCATCGTTCTACGTAATTGCTGAAAACTCAGTTTCACAAAGTTCTGGCTGTACGTTTGTTCAAGTATGTCCTATTTCTTCATTTATCTTCCTAAGGTTTTAATCAAAAGCTGCCATTACTTGTGTAATTTTTTTTATAGTACATACCAGACTTGCCTCATGTAGCCATTGACGATAAGGCTGTATGTAAATGCACTTTGTACTTAATTGCTATTTTATTTTATTTTGCGATGTAAAAAAAATGGTTTTGTTTCGGAATCCTTCCTAACAATTGAGGTACAATATCTTACTCGTACAGTATTATCCTACCCAAAATATTATTTCCCAAATGATAGGGAAAAACTTTAACAAATGACAACCCTTTTTACACACACAGATAAAAAGGTGGCTTCACTTTTGATGTTCGTAATGCTCCGTCTTTCTTTTTTTGTTGGTCTGAGGTGTACATAATAAAGAATCTTGCAGTAAATACACGCAAAGTCATTATGTATTGTGCTTTCATTTACTACCGGATACAATTCCGGAATAACAGGAAATCTGCCGCCTATTATCTACTTCATCATAATTTCATATTTTAATTTTATCGAAAGTCGTCATACGTTAAATTCTCGTACCTACTAAATTAAACATCACAGTAAACAGACATGGCAATTAATTAAAATAATTTGATACGTATGATTCGTTAATTGTATCGAAATTATTATAATTCCACACGTCCATTTCCATATCGTTTGCAAATTATAATAGTAACGCACATTATTGTTCGTTATTCCCGAGTAATGTATTCGTATATGAGAGGAGCTCGTGGCTAAGTAACAACAGCCGCACGGGGCGATTCATCAGGTTAAGCTACGCTTGCCGGGGTTAGTCCGTGGATGGGTGACCATCTTTACATATCGAGACTCCCCCGTGCCTCGGAAAGCACGTTAAACCGTTGGTCCCGGCTGTCATTTGTGGATCTTTGATAGTCGTTACGGGTCGTCAGAAGCTCGAAAGTCTGACAACCAGTCTTGCCAAGGGGTATCGTATTACCCAGTTACTGGGTTGTGGAAGTCAGATAGGCAGTCGCTCCAAGTAAAATACTGGTATTCAGCTGCATCTGGTTAGACTGGAAGCCGATCCCAACATGGTTGGGAAAAGGCTCGGCAGATGATTACCGAGTAATGTATTGAAAATTTGACAAACAAAGGAAATTAATAATATTATTGGTATACCTAGTCAGTATTACCTGCCCTCATTTGAAACGCAGATTTAACAAGTCTGCTGTATAATTAATACATTTTAAGCCATATGATTAAAATTACCATTATTATACTAGTTTATTCATTTTCGAGTACGCTATTATAATTTTAAATAGTACCTACAATTTTTAAGTAAAACAAATTGTCATGGCCGGCACTTGCGACAATAGTGCGTCCAGCATGTCCTTTTTTCTGCAAGTATCAGCTTATAAAGCCGTGTACTGGCCGGTGTTACGGGGCGTAATGTACCATTCGCAGCGAGCATGTTACGATACGCCGTGTTCTAAACTCCGTGTAACTTGCGCTCGTTGCTCGCGTGATCGTGCTCGTTTCCACGAACTGATTGCATGAATGCTCGCTTTGTAACATGTTACATTACACCCCGTAACAACGGTCAGTACACGGCTTTATAGGAATTGGTGGACGCTACTGAAGGTGCCAAACTTGAAGCCAAATTCTTGGTCGATTCAATTTAGATTGTCATCGAGACGCTTAGAAGATGACATTGTTTTTGTCCTATTTTAGGGTTCCGTAGTCAACAAGGAACCCTCATAGTTTCGCCATGTCCATCTGTCTGCCTGTCGGACCACGGCTTAGCTCAGAGACTGTTGATACTAGAAAGTTGTAATTTGGTATGGGTATACAATATACATATAAATCACGCCGACATAGTAAAAAAAAATTAAAACAAAAAAAACATGAGTTAGGGGTACCTCCACCACTTTAAGTGGGAACTTTTTTTTTTCTCGCCTGGCACATTGTGTGGGGTATCTTTGGGAAGGTCTTTAAAAATTATTCAGTTTGAGAATACCATTTTTGGATTCAGGGATCCGTTTGCAAATTTTTGTTAGAGTCAAGTGTCCCCCCCTCCTGCCCGCTAAATGATTGGTTTTAGATATGTGAAAAAATTCACGGCAGTAGTATATATAACGAAATGAAAAGGAAAACTATCACAGGTAATATTTGCAGTTGTAAATGAGTAACGAGTAACAATCGACCAACTTACATTTGCAGTTGCAAAACCATGTTTTCCCATACATTCCGTATGGGAGATTTTTTTTTCAACTACAATGTCAAGTTTGTGCTTGGGATAAATTCGTCCCAACTACGGAACCTTTCACTGTGCGTGGTTCGACACACTAGGCCGATTTTTCGGTTTCGGTTTTGTCAATACTATAGCAATTATAGATATCTACTTATTGGTGGTTGTACTACTGTACGTTGTAATTGTACAACCACCAATAAGTAGATATCTAATATTTTCCATGAAAAACCAGGACCTACTTTTTCTATACGTCATTCCAAGGTGACCTTCCCCAACCAAGGTTAAAATAATATTTGAACAGGCAACACTGGGGAAAAATCTTTGGCATCTGGAAATAAATTTCCCCGCTGACATTTAATACCAGGGTACCGTATATAAATAACGTTGGAGACGTAAGGTGATTATGCTTGAAGCTCTGATGACAGATATAGAACATTTTTTTTTACCGCCCCGAGCTTTACAAAGCAATTTACTTGAGTAAACAATCTGTAACTTTGTGGGGCTCAGAACCTCTTGGTAGGCGTAGATGGCATTTACTTGGAGGTACCTAGATCAAGTAATGTTATAAGTATGTAAGTGCTCCAGTTTTCAGAGAGTAAGTAAAGAATGTCAGCAGTGAAGAACGCTTTGTAGACAATTTTCTTGGGATTTGTTTCGTCGGAATCAAGTCTGCAGTGAGCGGAAAGAAAAGAGCTATGACAGTGTGTGTAATAACGATTCTCATCGAAATGTATGATTGATTTGGAGAGAATAATATACAGGGTGAAATTTTATTCGTTTTAATCCACTTAAGGGGTCACTTTACCCATCATTATGAACAACTTTCACTAAGGGACCAACCCTGAAATTGCAAAAAAACAATCATCTGTTCCCTACATTATGTTCGCATAGTTCGTCAAGATGTAGGGAACAACTGAATTTTTTATCGCGATTTCAGGGTTGATCCCTTTGAAAGGCAAAGTTTGCGCCCTCACGCCCCTAACCGCCGCCGTTGGAGACGCCCTGGGCGTCGGGAATCCCAGGCGGATTCCCGGCCACCATAGGCGCGGGCTTGCGGACGGCGAGCAACGGGCAGCTCGCCGTCCGATAAGGACCAGGCCCGGGTCGATGGCGCGTCGTGTTCCACGCGCGCCTCAAAGAGATGTCAGCACAATTAGCGGGGTCCGCTCGGACCGATGCCTGCCAGGGTTGCGGGAAAGTCCGAAAGGGATACCGGGACCTTGGCAACAGGCAAATGAAGGAACACGGGTGGGTTTTAGTCAGTAAAAGTCTGACATGCCCTTCCGCTCCGCCCAGAGCGGGAGAAGTCATTGGATGAATTCCCACCCTCAAAAAAAAAAAAAAAAAAAAGTGTTGATCCCTTTGTAAGTTGTTCATAATGATGAGTAAAGTGACCCCTTAAGTGGATTAAAACGAATAAAATTTAACCCTGTTATGAACTGAATCCATAATTTATGTTAGAGTATAACAACAAACAACTCAAACCGTTCTTGAAACTTCAGTCCTAGTTTATGACACTACAATTAGGCTTACACAATTATACCAAAACGGTTTCAACCTCAGTCAAAACACTCGTGGTTTCTTTGACGGGTAAGTAATTACACCAACAAAATTAGATATTTGCGTTCAAAATCCACCAAGCAAGCAAATTATATGCCCAATTACATATCTGTGACAAAATTCTAAGATGGTTGGCATCAGGCGCGAACCTTACAATCAGTTAACCACCGAACGAGGATACGGGCGTCGGAAACACTCGCAAGATAATCCAATTATCTGAGAGCAAGCTGAACAGGCGGCCAATTAGAAACCAAAACTACAAGTACGCACTGCCTTTATTAGCTACAGAGCCAGTCTAGTCCTATTGTGAAATAGACGCTGATTTTTTAAATGTTTTGTTTCGAGTTTTTCAGGAAATTAAATTAACAATGGCACCATTCTTTTTTTGTAATCTGATTAGATAACAGTACGTCGATTTTGTAAAATTCAAACAACAACTCGCATCTCACATCGCTATTCACTCTCACTTCGCATAAGGTTCAAAATGTGTTCGGGTTCGAATGCGAAGTGAGCGTCGAAGTGACGGGGGAATTAACTTACCGAATGCCACTTCTTACGTCATCTCATACTTTATCTGTCAAAATCTCACGTGCAATTTAGTTCAACTCGCTGACACGCTCGCAAGGGTAGCGTTTAGTGTATCAACCGAGTTTTTAGAATGCCAATCAAGAAACTCACAGCGGATTTAGATTCGAAGTTTAGAATGAGGTCTTACAGAATCACACACCAGAACTTGAAATATCATATTAGTTCGAAATATAAATAAAACAAGATAGAGACGGGATAAAATTGCGCTGTCCAATCAAATTAAACCAAATCTTCCAAACTGGTTTTCGCTTCAGAATCAAAGTTCTTCAGTTTCATAGATATTTTCAATTATCATAAAATTGCAGAGTAAGTTAAATACTGTTTAAAAGACTCATCTTTTTTCTACCATTTAAAGTTTATATAAACATTATTTGCGGTGATATGACAATCACCAGTGCACTGCTCCGCAAATTATGTTTGCTGACCAAAATATAGTCCCTTTGTTTAATCTGAAAAGACCACACCTAATCCCTCTCTTTGAGAACAACACAGTAGTAGCAAAACCAACACAACATGGTAATATAAATCCTATGTCCCGAGAAGCTAATTACTAGATTAAAAACATAGATCCAGACGATAGTGCCCGCCCTCGGGATAAGTCTGTTCACACAAAACGACTAACGACTCTCTGTATTTTAGTAGCAAGAATGTGTAGGTGGAAAACTCTTAGTTTATAATCCCGAAGGTTTAAACCATTTAAATTAACGTAAGCTTCTCGTATTTTATTTCGAGCGAGTTAATTTTATTGCGATTGTCTGTTATTTTTACTGTATATGTCTGTACTATGTATACATGCAGTTGTACAAAGTAATTTTGTTATTTAACTCTTTGTTATTTCATGTTAACTTAGACTGGTGAAAATAAAATAGTCTGATCTGGATACTGCAATTAATTTAAAAACATAATATGATTTGTGGTATTACAGAAGTTCATAGAACAGATAAAAACTTCAGTTTTTTTTTTCTCTCTTTTTTACAAGATACATACGTATTTAGGTAAAAATGGGACTTAGATATAATTGGCGACATGTGGCTGTGCTATAGGTTTACCTAACCCTTCGGGGAATACAGGCGTGATGTTGTGTGTGTATAATGAACTATGTAGGCAAAAGCCTAAAAACAAGAGACAAAGTGGATCGCTTGAAGCAGAAAATAAAAATATGTAATTTTTGAGAAGTTAGAAAGAAGCGTCAACGTGTATAGTAGTAACACAAAATACACACAACTGTTTACTGCTGTAACTCAAACTCAAAGCATTTATTTCAAATAAACCAATTACAGGCACTTTTGAATTGTCAAAGGGTCGGTCAGACAGAAAGATGAAGCTAGTTGCCCATTCCAAAGTAGGTTCATAAAGAAAAGAACGAGCAAGAAACTCTACGGACTCTTTTAAAATCAGAATATTGTTACAATAATATTGGTTAGGTACATCATTCATGTTGAAATTATACATATGAGAACAGTGTAGAAATGCGTGCACGTTAAAAACATCAGTAATTAAAAGAAAAAAAAAGAAAACAATATTCATAAATTAAAATAAGCCGTGGCAGCTAAGAGATGACCAGTACCTACTGATGGCGCCCGTTCACTAACATGGCGCATGTTATTGAAAGCATTAATAAAACAAAAAGACGGTTTATCGGAACCAGTTGAAAAGTTATTGCTTTCTGCCTTCCAATATTGTGCACAATTTTAACTTGCCCTTTGAGATAGTATATATTATCAATATTCACTTATAGATAGCGTAGGAAGATATAGCAATAGCTGATACGCTTTACATTCACGTCCCGATTGTGAACTTTGATGTAGAATAAAATTATTAAGATCTGCAGATTTTTTTTTGACACATGGAGCAGAGAGTACTAAGAAGATTTGATTAAGATAATGAGGTGTTCACAATCTATACTATACTTTATATATATTGAAAATTATTTAACTTTGACTTTGACTATATATTTAAAATTACTAGCTTCCGCCCGCAGCTTCGCCCGCTTGGTATGTTGATAAAAATTAGCCTTTGTCCTTTCTCAGGCTCTAGACTATCTGTGTACCCAATTTGATTTAAATCAGTTCCGTGGTTTTGGCGTGAAAGTGCGACAGACAGACAGACAGAGTTACTTTCGCATTTATAATATTAGAAAGGAAGTAAGGACTAGTAAGGATTGAGTGACAAAATTTGTGAGTTTGAATTTAAGGAGTAAATCTTCGGAACGACTGATCCGATTGCGATCATTCTTTCACTACTGGGAAGCTACATTACTGCCAAGTGTCATAGAATTGCTAAATGACAAGATGGATTCGTGATCATCACCACAACTACTTATTAAAAAGTTTATAGGTTTTTGTGACAATAAGGTAAATAATAACTTTGTACCTAACTGCGCACAAAGAGTAAACTCTAGGAAAAAATCAAAGCACCCAGTACAGTCTGCATAACAGGAACTCCTATCCACAGATTTTCTATGAAACATGTCGCAAAAATCTGTTTGAAAAATTTCAGTGTCGCAACGGTTAGATTATAAATCGAACCAAAAAAATTTTAACTTGTTGTTCCTCGGTACTGTACGTCGATTCTGTAAAATTCAAACAACAACTCGCATATCACATTGCTATTCACTCTCACTTATCATAAGTGAGCGTCGAAGTGACGGGGGAATTACCTTACTGAATGCCACTTCTTACGTCATCTCATACTTTACCTGTTAAAATCTCACGGTCAATTTAGTTCAACTCGATGACACGCTCGCAAGGGTAGCGTTAGTGTATCAACCGAGTTTCTAGAATGCCAATCAAGAAACTCACAGCGTATTCAGATTCGAAGTTTAGAATGAGGTTTTACAAAATCACACCCCTGCTCGGAATACAACTTTTTTATTTGCAGTTCAGCTTCTGCATACATCACAATTATCATCATACTTCTGTTCATATCTCAATTCATTAAGGATCAATGTACAAATAATGTGTTCTTTTATATATAGGTACATCTCTAGCTGCCAACATCTCTGTTCACATTACCTATTTCTAGCCTTCTTCTCTTAAAGAAAATTCTTTACACAATTCATCCATCGTTTCCTTGGTCTTATTCTATTCCATTATGTTTGTCTGACTGAATTGTCTAGTTAGTCCAGTGGTCGCCGGCGCTACTGCTAAGCATGAGGTTCTGGGTTCGATTCCCGGGTCGGGTTAAGTGTTGGAATTTCTCAATAGTAGCCCAGAGTCTGTACTCGTGCCCGGTTGATGGCAATAGGATCCCCTCCCATTACATGGGAATTAAACATTACTGCCGAAATGTGGGTGTGCACCTCTGCCTAACCCTTCGGGGAATGCAGACGTGATGTTATGTTATTACGTTTGTAATAAAATGGTTGGTGTATTTCACTTGTGTATAACAAGATTTAATTACTACATTTCCTTCATCATTACTAAACATGTCTCAAACAAAACAATCATACAACAATGTATTTCACGAAATTCAGTTAAATTCCTTATCGAAAGCTTCAACAATGGCAAGGAGACTGAATACGAATGTCTAAATGCAGAACATGACGACGCTATGCACTTAAGATTGGTCGACTGTACAAGATGCAATGTTCTTATTGTTCAAGTTTCCACTGGGAATTTCCGATACTGTACTTTCTTCAGATTGTTATGTAATGCGTTGTGGGGAGAAGAAAGAAGGTATATTATGTTCGTAGATAGGTTTTGTAATTGGTGGCGGTTTTTAAAAGCCAATGATCTAATCTGTAGGAGCAGTTGTGTATTTTTTCACAGTCACTTGCAATGCCTTAGTGTCAACATGTAAAAGCAGGATGTCAAGAATTGCTGAGAGATATGAAAAGGCACTACTTTGGTCACAGGATTTTCGATACCAATTTTTTGTTTATTTGATGTGTAAAAAATCCGAATAGAAATCTATTCATCAGCTGAAGTATGCTGTTATTGAATTGAAGAGTTGCCTGAGACAAGTTGTTTTGAACTAGGAAAGCAAGCATCCTATTAATTATGCTAAGTTGCTGTCTTTGAAGTTAAGTGACGTTCTTGAATCGGATGAATACAAATTAAGCATTCGATGTGCATTGTGTGTCCATCGGCACATGCCAAAGCAGGTAATAAGAGCTATTTAAATAGTATCTGCTGATTTATTACTCACAATTTATATTTATGTACACTTTTGAGAAGCCCAGACATCTCAAAAATTTACATAGATATATATTGAGATTTTCTTGTCAGCAATATCAACCGCAACGTTTCAAAAATATATGAAATGATGACTTCAAGCATTTGTGGCGATCCAAACTTCCGAAAAGAAACTTACGAACGAACAAAAGATACGCTAGCTCGTCTTATTCAAACGCTAGCTCGTCTTATTCAAATAAACAAGAGTAAAAGAATAAAAAACCGGAGGAAGACATTCACAGTTACAATTTTTTTTTCAAATTTATACTATGAAGTGTACATTAAAAACGCTCAAAGCCATAAAATAAAATTATATCTCTATTTTTAAACAAAAATAGCGTTGTGAGCAAAAATCGCGAGCACCTGTACAAACTGCAATGGGAGTGAACGATGGGATCGCATTGTGTTCCCGAAAACATAGGCCATTGTGTTGGATATAGGTCGACTGGATTTTAGCTTTAAAACACGCTATTCTCCGTTCAATGTTAGCGCGTTTCTTATAATAGCACGTGAAATATTGTACGGTAATTTTAAATTTTTTGTGGCTTCCAAACGCTTCGTATGTTTTATCTATAATGTGCTTGTATGTCCGTGTGCGTTTTAAGTCTAGATTTTTGTGGAGTAAGGCTTGATTTATGTATTAAGTTATCGAATAAATAGTGTAGTCCTACGTATATTTGCGATTATCCATATTGCGCCTACAAATTAGAACAGTCGACACAGGTTTTGGAAACGATAGTTATAGGGATTCTAGTAGTACCTAAGATGAGCAACAACAGTAAATGCGCCTATGAAATACTGCGAATCACTGAGCCTTTCGTCATGGTAGGTGATTGCAATCGTCATGAAGTAGACAAGAAAATGAATGCAAAGCAAAGGATGTCACTGACCCAGACATGTACAAGAAAATGAATGCGAAGCAAATGATATCACTTACCCAGGCATGTGTGATTCTCTCATTACAAAAGACAAAATCAATGGCAAAAAAGCCGTTAAGAAGAATCCCAACAAAATAATAAACAACCAACCAACACTAATATCAATCAAAGTAGTTAAGCAGTCAGGCAAGAGTTATACATTCTAATATAGTCACGTAATAATTCACTAGTTAACGTCATTATATGTCGCTAAGCATAAATTCCCGGTAGGATAGTGTGCGTTAATGAAGTTCCCTGTAACAGGCAAAACGTGCCGAGAACTGATAAACTTCCTCCTCTATTAGTAGATATAGCTGGATTGTTGGAGGTATTGAGAGTTGCGATATTTATGTTTAATGCAGAGACAAATAATGTCGTATATGATGAAGATGTTACTATATTTCTTAGCTCATCAGGCTTTAAATTGTCACTAAAGAAGTTTTCAAAGTTTTCATTTAAATAACCGTGGATTATTTTTCAATTATATGTTTGTTCGGCTTAAAAAAATTGGGTGACGACGCGACGCCCAGGTTGAAAACACACGTCGTCATTTGGGTTTTCCAAAACCCAGTTGATGTGACTCAGATGCTCTGACTATCTCACAATCACAAACTAAGGACGCCTATTGGTCAGCTTTGATGCACTTATAGGGGGATGTAAAATTTTCGATATGAATAAAAACTGATTTCCATATTTAAATGCAAAAAATCGTTTGCATTAGCTTTCACATACATGGCTGTGTAGAATCACGCGTAATATTGATCACAGGGGTCGCTAGGAGTGCTCTCAAACCAAGGGCCGGTCATTTGGTCATCAAAAGCACTGACCGTTGTGAGCCTCTAGTGGTTCCTTTTAATGTACTAATTCATAAAAAAATTGGCTTCCATTTGTAGGCTTTTGAAAGCACCCATTCTTTTGATCAACATGAATGTATAATTAGAAGTAAGTGGCACTAAGCCTCGACCAACCCCCTCTTTGTTGAGCACTTAGTACTTAAACTAGTGACCGCGCGTGTGCCTACTTGTACTTAATGCAAGTTTTATTTTTTTCACCTAACCAGTTTTTGAACCATAAGTACATTTAGTACTACCACAAATAATGAGGAGGTAAGGCCTTAACACCAACTCAGTCTGAACGCACCCTCAAACAACCGAATCGGAACTAAGTGATTTCAATTATTCTAGTACCTATAATCAATACTTATTGCAAATGAAAAGTAGGTACTCGTATTAAAGTATTATTAAGTACAGGACTTTTATCCGATCAAAATAATCTGCAATTTATAACTCTTCGATGAAAATATGACAGATCTGTAACGCAAAGTATTGTGTTAATACCTCTGATGAGCGCCGCGGGACCTTTTCAATAAAATAAAGTTGTATTTAAGTGACATAAACACCTAACGGATAAGTACTTGATGCTTTTTAATCAAGGCTTTAAGGAAGTAATGACCTTTATTTGTAGAAATCCGAACTTGAGTTTAATGCACTCAAAAATAAAGATTTTAGTGTCGTACTTGCCTTTTCTACAGGGTGAAATTGAATTCATGGGCATCCTCATACGGGGTCATTGTACTCATCATTATGAACAACTTTCACTATGGGAACAACGCTGAAATCGCGAAAAAAAATCAACTGTTCCGTACATTTATTGTTCGCATAGCTCGTCAAAATGTAGGGAACAGCAGATTTTGTTTTCGCGATTTCAGAGTTGGTCCCATAGTGAAAGTTGTTCATAATGATTAGTATAATGACCCTTTAAAAGGATGCCCATGAATTCAATTTCACCCTGTAGTAATTTAGGAATTCATAAGTTAATTTATACTTTCAATACCAAAGTGTCCCCCCGACCTCATCAATGAATGGGTCATAAACCGCAAAAAGTGAGCTTTTATCATAATAACGACAACGCTGAAAATTTTTCCTCCGCAAATCATCTCACAAGAGAATTTTTCACAGCACAATCTCCGTAATTGAATATCTCGATACCTGAGGAGCTCCCTTATAAAATTGGTTCATAAATCTTCCCCCCATTGGCTTCGCTCACGACTCTGTAAACTAATCGGTAAATTAAGTAATTACTGTGCTCGGTGAAAATCAATGTGTAGGAAATTTAATTTGTCAGCCAGACAGGTGATTTTCAATGTAGCTCCTAGGGGGATCCGCTCACTCGTTTTTCTTTATTAGTTAACAGTGGGCATAAATTAATAGGGTGCTGGTTTATGTCACTCGTGATAAGGGTAGGCCACAAATGAAGATAGCCCATTTGTGAATATTAAAACTTGGGAAGTAGCCGGTGACTCAGCAGCAGATGTTACGCTGATTGTCATTTTGGGTAGCGGATTACGGAAAGTTGGAAAATCTGGCAGTTTTCTGAATGTCGCACAGTTAAACGAATTGACGATTTTGCTCAATAAGACTGAAGAGCAGAGAGAAACATAGACATTTTAGTACACATCACTTTAGTCCAATGTACAGGTGGAAATTATCAACCACAATTTTATTCCTTGTTCCAATGACGATGCCATATTTGCGGCGCAAACTTTTGTCAAAAACAGGCATATATTTGAAATACCTTTTTCGTGATATAATGTAAAATTCTCGCAATAATGTCCGTGTTAAGCAGGCTTTTAAGTCCACTCGGCTATAGAGAGAGAGTTCAGTTGCAAAAAAGCGCACCAGAAAAATTTCATTAGGCCGCGACAACACAGAAACAACGATCCTTTGTCCCATATATTGACTGAGATTGATTGTCAGTCGGCATGTGCTAAACGAGTTGCACGACGAAATAAAAGCAAATGTTCGCAACCCCTGTCGACATCCGTCACGAACACGGATCGTTTTATTGAACTCCACTACCGACCATATTAACTTTTGGTTACGTTGTGTTTATTTGCCTCAAACGATTCCTCTTTTCTACACCTAAGTATAAACGGAATGAGAAAGTTTTGATGTCTCTAAATAACATTTTCGTTTCCACATTCAGAGTTTATAAACCGTGGTTTTATTTACGAAATTGTTTCTTTTTAGTGTGTATTTTATTATTTTATTTCGGTAAAAATATTTTCCGAACGTTCTCAGTACTTTATACAAATTCTGTTCTTGCTTCCTTATCAAATCCATCCGAGCGTTCTTTTGTCATGACAAAGACGAAATCTTTTCCCAAGAGTTGAATACCATCACCGGAACCTTGTATTTATTTTAAAATTGGTATCATTAGGTGCGTTCTTGGCTTACTTCTAAGATAACAAGCATTGTTGAAAGTCTCTCGAGCTTCCGACCCTTTTCTCACTTTGACAAGTCACCCGTAAAGATTGCTTAGATCCCTAGTGACTGGCCCTTAACTTGAAACAGCCTTATCGCCGAGATAGGATTAATTGCGGAAACACCGAGACGATAACGAGCGAGTTATAACTAGCCGAGCTTTGTAAGCGTCCGAAGGTTTCAGTTGTTGGAGCGATTGTCTCGGAGCGGTTTTACGGCATTGTAATCCATCCCGCCGTTATGGGAATAAATAATTTGGATCTGTCAGCAGATAGAGTGTTGATAGGTACTCAACTTCCCAGGGGCATTGTCTCCTGAGATGTTCAACGTAACTATAGTGATGTACATTATCTACAATTAACTCTACAGCTTAGAAACTTAATAATAATAATACAAAGAATGCACGAGCATTCATCACCACGCTTGCTCAAGAGGGGTGGGCGATTTCAGACTTATACTAACTGCACGTCTTTATAGGTTTCCTCACAATTTTTCTCTTCACCTATATCACTAATATCCAAGATAAACTCAGAAAGTACATATGAATGGAAAAAGTAATTTACGCTGTAAACATTTGTGTTCTATGCAGATAGAGGTTTAAATTATATCTAGAATTGACTGTAACATTTCAACGAAATACATATTATAAGTATATTTTATTTCAACTTCTAACAAAGTTTAAAGACAGGTATGACAAAATTACCGTAAAACAACAACACTAAACGTAAGTTCGTAAACAAAATAGCCAGCGACGCGACGTTATAATTACCAAACTTTTTATTCAAACAAGGCAAATAAACTGTAACATTAAACCGAACTTTGCCAGTGAAATGTCTTTGATAAAATGCAGATAAGCGAATTTATGGTATACTGTATTATGTTGCTTTATGAACAAATTCTGTGGACTCACTTTACTTTCTAATTAATGAGAACGGGATTCCCTCAGTGAATGAATAATATAACTGAGTGATACTGAGTGAATTGCTCAGCGCCCCCACGTGGCAAAGGTGCAACGTTTTATTATATCAAAGAAAAAACCTTTTTTTTTTACATTATTATCAAAACGGGTAAAAAAATTATAAATAATATTAGTGCGGTGATCGAGAAACAGGCTCTCCCCTTTTACCTTATGACCTAATACTATCATAGATATTGTCGGTGTAGAGATCATCATCATCTGCCTAGCCTTTTCCCAACTACGTTGGGGTCGGCTTCCAGTCTAAGCGGATGCAGCTGAATACCAGTATTTTACATGAAGCGACTGCCTATCTGACCTCCACAACCCAGTAACTGTAGATGTTGGTGTAGAGATGATAGTAGTTATTAATTGTAATTATACCTACCTATAGCAAATTATAAATATAACATCACGCCTCTATTCCCCGAAGGGTTACGCAGAGGTGTACCTATAGTACACCCACATTTCACCAGCTATATTTAAGTCCCATGTATTATAAACTGTTATAATCATGCTATTAAAGTTAATTAGTGGTATAATAATAAATTATTCTATTACTATTATTTCTTGTTATACATTTTTACATTATTATCTAGTCTGCCAGTGTTTTAGGGTAACCCGGGCCAAAGCCAAGTGCTACCCCTAAGAGTACTCACCTAAGTGATAGATGATGGTAATGATAATGATGATAATATTATGTTTTTATTTTGATAATTTGTGAAAATATGGACAGTAATACAAAATATAGTCTGAAATAAAAGTTTTATTATTGTTAAATTATTTAAGTATTCATTAATTATTTAAATTTGCCGACCCTCTCCAGGAAAGGGTCCTTGGCTTTGAATGAAAATGCAAAATCTTTGTACTGTATTTTTCTACGAATCAAGTTATTATTATAGATCTAATGTAATCATTAATTTACTCAGTCAGTCATTTATATTATTATATTATTTATATTATTATAATTTCTATTATTATTATAATTAACATAACGTAATCATTTATATTATTATAATTAACATAACGTAGGCGTAGGTAGGTACTCTATTGAATCTCATGCAAATCTCTTTAAAATTACGTGGGTGAACTAGCCTCAGTCGATATACCTATTAATATAACTTCATTATAAAACTGAGTTATGAATAAATCAATTCAAATTTGACTTGCTTAATTAAAATAATTATTATTTCGGGCAACTTTCAATATTTAATAATGAACACAGTAAATCTATTTTAGTGACGTATCAAATGCCATTAAAGTCGGGGTATTAAATTAAATGATGTGTGTTTTTTTAAGGCTAGCATTTATTATTATAACAATGCGCTTGACAGTTTTTATTATTTTTGTCTCTAAAATTGACAATGCATCGAAATAGCTCCCATTTTTGGTTTTGTCACTTTCAATAGTCATCTGTAACCTATTTTGAGGCCTTCAAGTTATGCTAATATTCTTGCCTCCTCAAAAATATTTCAAGAACAGATAAATCCCTATTTTAAACGTTATGGGCGAGTGAGTCACGTTTGCCCAAAGTTCACCTGTCCGAGGAAATGTTCCAAATGCACATTTGACTTAAAAAGCATGTATTACCACCACCTTTCTTAACTTTTCTTCATTCTCAGTAAGTAAGTATCCAAGTACCAAAATAAGGTCGCTAATTCCATGTAAACACTGTCTCCTAAATTATAATACATACGAGTATATGCATTTACTAGTGTCGACTCTCTTACTCGACTCGCCACAATCGTCGACCGCATGTAAACAACCCTCTATATGGGGTGGGTTTTGTTCAGCAACATTAACAAGAGCACGTTGTTGGTCTAATAAGGATTCCCAACTAATGTAATTTTAAATTCTTGTTTGGATTATCTTCTTACCTTCATTAAGTGGGTTGTGCGGTCGATACACATTTGCTTACACCGCACCGCTATCATGTTATTTTTCATGCATTTAATTTTCTGAAATATAATTAAATTCCAGGGGTGTAAAAAATGTTTCAAACATAAAGTTAGTTATAGTCGACCTCGTGTTTGCTTTAACAATTTTGACAACAGTTCCCACTAAGTTACGGTTGAAATTATCTATCTGTTACATAGACAAATATAGATATTCAAAAGGAAGAACAATCCATTGAAAAAAACCTATAAAAACCAATCTGAATTCAAAACTGATTTATAAAATCATCAAATTATTACGCTCACAAAACCAATTGACGTTCATATGATTTTGCTGCAAATATTGATAGTGTTATTGTATAATTAAACTAGCGACCCGGAAGCATTATGCTGAAAATGCCAACATTATTTTAATTAAAACATACACCCACTGCAACCCGTTAGTACACAAATATGTAGGTTTGTGTAGGTACTGGCACAGAAGCTATATTTTACGGACGTTTCAAAATAAACATCAAAGCATCGCAGTAAAATATAAAATATATTGAAAATACATTGTTTCGATTAAAAGATTATTATACAATTTTACTAAAATCTGTTCCAAAATCTTACCTTTAGTTTAGGGCAATTATAACAGTTTGTTCTTAGAAGCTCGTTGCAATGTAGTCAAGGGAAACTCGACACAGAGCAAACCAGAGGTTTCCAAGAATGTCGGCTGCTTACACAAAAGCGCAGCGCGAATTTCCAACAAAATTAACCTTAATACACACCACCGAGTCATTAAAACACCACACCATTTCAGGTTATGTGCCAAAACTACGTTTGTTTCTCCTTTACATGTTAAGGTCGGTTCAGATATAATTTAAGCGGTATTCTGTATCTCCACGAAGCAACCCTCTACCCACGGGTATCGTAAAGTGCAAGTAAGGGATAATAATAATATCTAGGGAGCATCATCCTCCTGTTCCGTTATAAAATTATAACTTATTGCAATCACCCAATTCGTATTCCAAGATAGGCGATTGTTGGCATGTTTACTAATAAAGTCAGTGAAAGATTTTCTCTTTGTGCGGTTTACGGTCATTTACTTAAACTCGTCAAAAAGTTTGACAATAATTTCATTTTATATTAACAAACCGTGATACTTCTTATGCCGAAATCCCACAATCCGCAATTTTGCGGACGGACACCGACGAGCCCGAACGACGGACAATGGGAAGGTCTACGTGCGGGGTATCGCAGACATCGGAAGCGCCTCGGTGCGCGGTGCATGGCGGTCTGTGGACGTCTGCCGAGCGTGTCCGTCTGCAATATTGCCAATCATGGGATTCCACCATTAGGCGACGATTCGATAATTGGATGCGAATTGAGAGTGAAATTTCAAGGACGCGTCACGTTTAGGCACATTTCGTTACATGAGAGAGAAGAGCGATATAACTCTCTCTGTCTCTCATATTAAATATCTGTTATTCTTTTTTAAGTTTCATTTTTATCCAGTGTACCGACGTACGGTTTTGCATGCGCAATTTTTTTTAAGAAGTGCAACTTCTTACACTTGTACTTTGTAGCGTGCGCATTTTTTTTTTTTTTACTATTTTTATAACATTTCTGACATTGGCAGAATTGTCGACACATCAGCATAATTAAATTGACATTTAAGCAAGGAGGGTTGCATAATATATTTCTTCAAACTAGAATCTGCGCATATTGTTTTTGTTACAAAGTAATTCTTCGGGAATTTTCACCAGAGTTGCCAGAAGCAAAAAAGTAAAGTAAAAAAACTGTTTTACATCCGTCACCTCACACCTCAGGTCCAGTTGAAAAGCAGCGTCAGGCACAAGTTGTCTGGCATTTTTGCTGAACTGGGCCTATTTGGCGCAGCCGCGAGGCACACTTCCCTCTTAATTTCTTAGTCTAAGTACCTACACTTTTCATTTGTTTCTTTTTTAATTGTTTCCTTTTTTTGGACTTGTAGTTACATTGTGTTGTGTGCCCTGTCTGTGCTAAATAAATGTATTTTCTTTCTTCTTTCTTTCAAGCAAAATTGCATAATTATGAGGACTTAAAATAGGTGCTCGAGTTTTAAAACGGCGTTCAGTGCTTCCAACCAAAGATAAATCTAAGTCTCGGTTAGAGATATCTAAGGCCTATTTACAATACGGCGAAATGTGTGCGTACTATACAGGGTGAAATTTAATTCATGGGGGTTTGTACTCATTATTATGAACAACTATCACTGTGGGACCAACTCTGAAATTGCGAAAAAAATGTTCCCTACATTTATGTTCGCATAGTTCGTCAAAATGTAGAGAACAGCAGATTTTCGCCATTAAATGATCGATCTACTTCTTCTTTGGAACGCTGTCTAGAAATGTTAGTACTAAGTAATTCTTCTTGTATATAATTCTCTTCAAGTATTTCTCTTTAAATATATAGGGGTAGGTATCTATTGTCTGAACATCTGAACAAGCCTTTACAGACGCATCGAATTTAAATTCAGTGCTATGAAAACACTGGTGTGTCATGGTACTCATGACGTTTGTTATGACGCGAGATTAGTGAGTAAAAGCATGTGTTTGTGTGGTGGTATGGCATAGTGATATAAAGTAATTAAATTGTTTTAATTAGTAAGTGTATACGGTGGTTTGTGACATCATTAGGAGGTGAATAGAAAAATTGAGGTGAGTTTTTGTGTTAATTTTTACAATCATTATTTTAAAATAAAATCTAACCTAACACAGTTGTATTAGGGGCCAAGAAACCATCGTAGTGAAACCATATCTTAATCAATGTCATGTTTTCATTCAAGCCATAAAACGTCCACAGTCGAGGTAGGTCCCCGTGGATTTATCTAACGAGCATCTGCTTTTGGCAGCTTGTCTCCATTAGATATACGCAACCTGTTGGATTACATTTAAAACGTATTTAAAATAAACTAGGCACCTCCTGCCTGCCCAATTTACCTAAAATTGCGAATAAAAATAACAAAAAAACCCTACCCTCAAACTTCCCGGCAAAAAATTATCCAACTGTCAAAAATATAAAAGCCTTCTATTCAAATGTTACGTTATTCTCCTCATTCATTATACCGTTCGTTCTGCACGGACAATTTATTACGCAAAGCTAAATACACTGCGTTTAGCGAAATCCTATTTCGGCAGTCTCGGAAATGACGGGGAGAATTTGCATGGCTGATTGCCGTCCGTTGCTCAATCAAGGATATTTAACAAAATTAACTAATTGAGTGAGCGTACCACCACGCCGCCCCCTCGGCTAACTTGCCGACGATAAATTGACTAGACAACAGAAAACCGATGTATCGAGGGAACCTAATAAGCGATAATAAGTTGATTTCGTGCGCGGGGGTCGCTCGCTGTTCGTTTTTCATTAGGCTGGGAGCAGAGTGTAATAATATTTTCATTTTAACGGAGAGGTTGTGAATTTTGTTACGGCTCATTCACACGAGGACGATTTGGCTGTAAGTATCGTAATTTTTCACGACTCGTGATTTTTTTGACGGCGACGATGGTTTTTAAATTGCCGTATTCACAGGAAACAAGAATCATGAAAGAATACGAATACGTCTTAATTAGCGTAGGAACCGTCTTTTAAAAATCATGTTCGTCAAAAAACACGAACCGCTATTATTTTGTGACGGATTCGCTGAAGCGTGGCTGAAGCGCTCGTCCAAGACTGAACTCTGAATTACGCGAATCAGGTGTGAATATCTATTCTGATATTTTGAGGAATCGCTAAAAACCTCGTTTTCGTATGCAATGTGAACGTACATCCGTCATGACGTATCGTTTTTTTTTTTTGACGAATCTACAATGGCAGGTCCCATGTGAATGAGCCCTTACCTTGTTTTTGTGCAGTTGCTGGACCGATAATCAAGATCAATGATCAAACAATTTATAACTATAGAAATATTAACACCATTTTAATATTATGAACCCTTACGACTGTTAGCAGGCATGTTACTGGAGGCATACAAACAAGAACATTAAAAAAAAAATTGTCATAATTATGCTTCTTAGAGATTATAATGAAACGCTCGAAGCTGTTAAAAGTCTGAATATTTTTTATTTTTCGGTGTTTGTGTTGTTTCCTTCTTATTACATTTCAGATTACAAAGCCTATTAATTACTCGTCTACAGTCTGGAGTTGTTTCAAACAAACTCTAATTAGGTGATTGAGTTACAAATTCGTTGCTCTCACGGAATCTCCCTACCATTATGTCAAGGCTATTGTTATACGAACACGTTAATTTAATGTATCTAAACAACTTTTTGATTAATTGTAGCAGTTTTCAATTGATATAGAATTTGCAACTACCTAGCTAAGGTATAAATATGTCTAGATAGATAGACAATGCTGTGAACTTATTAAAAAAAATTGCGTCCAACTGTTAGCCGCTAAATGCACGCACACTAGAAAAGCACAATGACGTGGCGAGAATGTAAAGGCTCGTAAATACTGGCGCCATATCGCGGGCGCGACAAGCAGCCCTAACCTTGTCGCGTCCGCGATATCGCGCCAGTTTGCACCACGCTTAAGACGTAGCTGTCACGCACACCAGCATAAAAAGTTGGCTTGTTTTTTAGTTCTTTTACAGCGCGACACTATCTATCTGAGTCTATCTATAAATAATCAAAGCTACCTAGTTATTGTTTATAACTAGTAAAACTAAAGAAAAAACATCAAAACGAAACAAAATTAGTTAGGAAATGGCCCAACTATTTCGCAATGTTAACCATCTCATGTTCTGATGACAGAACGTATTTTTTGTAACGTTTGGATCGACCCTTGAGCAAAAACAGGAATCCCAAATCGACCTTCTGTCGGCAGACGCTAGCAAAAGATTTATATCCTAGATGAATGATTGGTATGTCGATAGAAACCGCTTTGAGCATTGAAGACAAAGAACGTAGAAATTCTGATTTAATATTAAGATCTAGCGCTATTTGAATAGCATCTATATCTCGGATTAATTAATGCCTTTCTTTGAGTCGAAGAAACTTGTTCCAGAATGGAAATTACAAAGATTCTTTTGTCAAATGTTCGTTTTAATTTAACCTTTTTGGTTGTACAAAAAGTCGCTTACAGTCGCAAGGCTAGTGAACGGAAAGTGCGTCGAAGGTCTGTGGTTTCATGCGGATGACCACAACGATCACTCTGTCAAAGGAGAAGTGCCACATCGTATTAATTACTCCATCAATCTAATTCCGACCGGCAGGTGCTCTGGTGTCGAAGCGGGCTTCTTTGAAACTCAATGACGCTTGCCAGATACTATAACATGCTGAAGTTATTAATGGTTATATCTGAATGATTATTTTTAGCGATAATTTTAGTTACTTTCATTTCAGTTTGTCAACTTCTTTTGACTCCAAAAACTCTAGACGTAAAAGATTTAAAAGGATATATAGTACAAATTGAAATTCGACCTTTTTCGAAAGCAATTACTGACGTGTATCCTTTTCTGCCATCAGAAATACTTTACAATATGCCAATAATGATTCTCAATCTTGTTGCCAAGGCTTTGCGGAAGTAATCCCCAAAGGTAAAGACACGACAGATACACGAACAACATCCTACTACACTGATGAACTTTAATCTTGCGTGTCCACTTCTGGACGCCATATAACCAGGAACCTAACTAGGCTACTGCCTTAGGCTAGATTGATCGAGAATATAACGGTACAGTATTCATTGGTAGACCACGATGTGGTTGATTTATCAATAGAACCACAACACGTATTTGGCTTTACAATATTTTGTACATGCCACAACATGCTGTGGTCTGTTTCCGTGTAATTTGCATTTTTAAACATTGTGGCTGGCAACAACTGTTCGTATTGTGATTAATTTATGTTCAAAACCTCCTATGCTGGGCTGTTTTGTAATAAACAAATTAATATGCTGAAGTTACAAAAGACCATATTAGACACAAATATACATGGTCCTCAAATGATCTGAACTGATCTGATCTGATCGTGAACTGACTGGACAGATCAACTCAATCTGTGTGGTTCTTTCCTCAGAAGTCTATTTCAGACACCAATCTACATGGTCTTTACATGATCTGACCAAAATTATGTCCGGACTTTCAAAGAGACTGTAACCTCTGAGTTTGTTTCGGCCTTTCTTCTCAGAGTAGTCAGAAAGGAAACGCCGACCTCATCTAGTTTAAAAAATGTGATTGACGTGCAAAAGTGTTTGTACAAACCTACTTATAGAAGTAAATCATTTATCATTACAGCACAACATTGGACGGTTGCGATCCCAGGTTGTGTCCCCAGCATGCATTGTTTGTGTAGATACAGGAGGATGCTACCTCACCAGCTTGATCATCTAATCTTTTAGCCACTTTGTGGGATCCCCGAAAATCTTTCGACTTAAAGCGGCACCCCTTAACAACTGAACCAATCTCCAATAAATAACTTTTCAAGTACCCAATATCCGAAAAGTAAGTCTTATAAAGTAAGTATTAACTTTAATATAACAGCACTTTGTACCGAAATCCTTGTGATTCATCAATTTAGGCTTTGTTGACATGAAACGTTTAATCCCAGCCGGCTAAGAACAGGTTATTAAGTACTAAACCTTAAGTAAAGGAGCTTGAGCCCCATCATCAGGGCATTATGTAACTTGACTAATTTCACAATTAATTCAGCCCCGGCTTGGTAAAGCCACAGCTATATACCCAAGTTCCTTTAGAGCAAGACTACTTGTAGAATAGAATGAATATTTTAACAAACTCAAAGCTTAGCGTTGATGAAGTTATGAAATAATTTTGAGTTACTTGTTACATACCAAGTTCATCCAATTGTAATTAAATAATTACGATTGGATGAACTTTGTAAAATTGTCCATTCCCAACTAATAAAAGTTGTCCATTCCCAACTAATAAAAGTTGTCTATTCCCACCTAATAGTCAAGAGCGCGATTAGCTTTTAGAAAAGGAAGATCCGGGAAACTATAAACGTCTCCTCTAAACTAATGACATTTTCTAGGTAAAAATAAAATCAGATCTTAAATTAATTCCAGAAAATAGTCCCAGTCTAACACTCAACACCAACACAAAATAGAGAACCGATTATTCAATTAAATGTCTTGTTCTCCACATTTAGTGTCTCGTTAAACGTTAATGTCATTTTACATTGCAGAACTACATAGAATAGATTACATTCTAAAGTGAAAAGAAATTGTCGTCTAAATTGGAAACTGTCTCCATTAGGCCTAGCACGGACGAGCGATTTTTATCGGTCATCGATTTGTGTCCGACACAGCCGATTCCTGGCGGAACCATAGTCCGATTTCTACCGACTCATCGCACTCATCCTGCATTAATGCGTGTTCACTCGTATGTTTTATCCTTTTATCCAATTCACGCTTACGGTTGTAGTTTCAAATCGACTAGTGTTAGCCGTTAGGTTTTCACAGATTTCTTTGGCTGAATTTTTTAACAATATTTTGTCAAATTAACATTTTGTATAGTCGAACACTGTCAAGATAAAGTAAAAAAAAATATATAGGTTTTTCATACTGCAATTACAGTCATGTAGTCTTTATTATTGTGAGAAGAAAGAAATGACCTATCATTATTAAACCGATTGTTCTGAAGACTAATAACGTCGATCGTCTGTGCTCTCCTTACAGGTCCAGAATCTCAATGCGCACATAGGCTGGCTACAGACGTGGCGTTTTGTTCTATTTCGCATGCGTCGTTTAATGTGCGCCTAACAATCACTTGCAGCTAGGCCGCTCAGTGATTTGTGGCCTCTTCAGTGGTTGCATAACGTGAACTAGGCTTGAGTGAGTTATTTACTTCGTATTTACTGAAATCATATCTCTTGCGAAGAAAGCCCGAAAGTCTGACAACCAGTCTTACCAAGGGGTATCGTATTACCCAGTTACTGGGTTGTGGAGGTCAGATAGGCAGTCGCTCCATGTAAAATACTGGTATTCAGCTGCATCCGGTTAGACTGGAAGCCGACCCCAACATAGTTGGGAAAAGGCTAGGCAGATGATGATATCTCTTGCGAAGAAGCTATACAAGGTCAAGTTCATTTTCAAATGATGTTTCGTGAAATTGTAAGTTGCTCCCACAAACACTAGAGAAGGTCCATGCTTTCATAAAAAGATTAACTCTAATTAAAAATTTAATGTGAAAATATCCGTAGTTAAATATTAAGAGCTCTTAAATATTTCAAACCAAACAAATAGGTAAGTAAAATGTATTTGTGAAACGCAGCGAGCTTTTAAGTCAGGTGAAACGATTCTCAAATAAACTTTTCTCTGCTGTAAACCTGACAATACTGAAACTTTCTACGACATCAGCACTTCAGCAGTAAGAAATACATTTGTACAAAATCTCGAAATAACATGAACAATTACATTGTCTCGACATCTTTTGTCACCACTGTGGATGTCCTGGGTACAGGAAACAATTTAATTTGCTCCAACTAGCGATGCGGTGACATTTTTCTTTTTCTATTTTGTGCGTTTCGCGTGCGTTGCGTGTTTCGTCGACGACATTGAATGAATACGTCTTTTAGTTCATTTTGGTACAGTTTAGATTAATGTATCTTGGATCTAGGTACAATGGACGAGAGATGTTGAAGTGATATATGGTGGGTGATGCGAAAAGGTCGCCGTGATTTCTGAATAATATGGGAGTGGAGATATCTTATTTAGTAGAGAGTGGCGGGTTAACAAAAGAAATAAATGGCCCTCTTTCATAAAGACACTAAAACATAAATTCGCAAAGAAAACACCTATTTTCTTAAATTTTACCAATCCTTTTATTATCTTTTAATTTTTGGTACGCAAGGAAACCTCACTGCCTGATTTCTAAACTTCATTATAGTCATAATTTCGCTTGCCTATTTGCAAGATATAACACTTCATGAATAATAATTTAAAAAAAACAATGCGTTTTTGGTGCACAACCTGATAATTTGAAACAACTGAACATTGGTTCCCGACACGAACGCCAATGAGGTGTAGTGCTGCTCGAAAACCCGAAGTAGGTACACGGTAGTAGCACGGTACTATGAAGGGAATCTGATAGAAACTTCTCGATTTCGATTGCTGCATCATTATTGATACAGATTCGTTATTTATTTGGTCTACTTTTGCAGACTATATGTGTGACATCAACAACAAGAAAAATATTCGGGCACAATATGGAAATTTGTAACATCTTTTTTTTTTGGTGCTTGCCGACTTTTTCATAACATCATGATTTATCTCTTTAAAAATTGTTGACGGCACGAGATCGAATCCACTCATGTTTCTCGGCGTTACCTTTCTCAACCGAAAAATAAGTGAAATAATTTAAACACTCCGTAAGGACACTCGTCAAAGCAAATCTACTGAATGGGAATAATGGAGAATACTCGACAGCCCATAGCCGGGGAAAGGAGTGCTTATTTTTGTTTTTATATTTCATTATTGGCCCTCTCATCTCATATTGCACTCCATTCGGATTCATAGAGGCTGCTATAAAAGATTGAAACGCGAGAGGGGCATTTGAATGGCGTAATTGCAAGTGCACTTTTTTTTTAATTCAATTCCTGGCGGCCTCGGTAAAGGTGGAATGCACTACATTGATATCGCTTTAAAGTAATGAGTTTTTTCATAATTCGGTCCCCCTTTTGTTGGTTTCGGGACGATTTGCGTTCGATTTTGCGAGACCGGATCGGAGGTTTTATGGGAACGCATTAAATTGTATTTAGCTGGGAATTTATTTACGATGAAACTGTGTTTTTTAAAGTCTTCCATAGAAGTAATGCTTTTTTGGGAAAATATTTTGTGTAGCACAGTAGATATAAAATTTACGAATTTTGCATTGAGAAAAACTGGATCGGAACTGTATTATCAATATTTTAGTAAGAAGAAAGAATAACGTTCAATAATGTAGTTGCAAGAAATTAGCCATTTGCCTTCTGTTTTAATTTCATTCGCTTTTGTTTATTCCGGGACAAATTGTTTTCGCTTTTCGCGTTTTGTGCGCACGGCACTCGAGACCGGATTACCGATTTTTATGGGATCGTATAAAAATGTGTTCGGCTTAGGATTTAAACCTTTTTTGCCGTATCGTAACTTTCATAATGGTTTAGTACGCATTTAACTAAAGCTTAGTTTGTAAGTACCGCCGCCGATGTTTTTGGATTGGCAAAAGATTATTTATATTGCGTAGAAACTTGAAGTACGAAGTTACGTCTGTTTACCGATAATTTTAAACCTTCATAAGTAAAGCAATGTGAAGGAAAGTTCTAGACCATATAAAAAAAAAAAAAATCTTAAGAAATAAGCAGTACCTTTGTATTCATATTATAATTATGCCGTATCTCTGTGTATTTTACTTTGTGTACATAAATAATAAGTATAAATAAAGTAAATATTCAGGCCAATTCATAATAAGTTTAGATATTAAATAATCTTCTTCGTATATTTTAATTCCATAGGTAGGTAATAATTTAATGAGTAGATAATATTAAACCTTTAATTTAATATTAGATAAAATTATTACATATAGGAATTAAATACTAAGGGCTAATTCGAAAAACCTTTTAACTAATCTCATCCAATTTTCGTCAGTTTTTCTATACAAAAACTATCAGTAGTCAATTTTATTCCACAATAAAAGTTATCTGACTTTGGACAAATCAGCTCTAAGAGAATCAACTAAAATTAAATAATATTTAATCCTTACATTTTCAATTCTTATTTGTGTGCCAAACTAAAATTAAATATGTAGCATACCAGACCAGCTCCACCAAAACACTTAGCCATCACAACAATTATTTTATGAGTACAATTTCAAACCAAAATACTATTAGCCTGTAAGGTTTTTTCCAGGAGATGACGAGGAAAATGAGCAATTACACGACGGCGGTGGCTCGACTTAAACGCCTAATGAAATTTAGAGTATGCCAAATGGAAACCGACAGCCATGGAGCGGACTTTCGGTGTAAAGATTTTTGTTTGACTTTAGACTTTTATTACAAAGTCAAAGTCAAAGTCAAAGTCAAATAATTTATTTCAAATAGGCACATAGAAGGCACTTTTGAAAGTCAATGAAAAACAAACAAAGAAATAGAATTGATTCTAGTTGCCCATTCCAAAAGGTAGATTTCGTATGGAGAAGAATGGGCAAGAAACTCCACCGTTACTCTTTTCAAAAATGTTTACAAGCTTTTATTTAACTTGCCTTGTTAGTTAGTAAGTATGTTTGAATCAAATCTTGCAAGCTGAATTAAAACCACTTAACCTTTTTCCGTAACGAATTTAAAATGGGCACAAATTCATCTGTTTCTGAGAAACAGCAGTGCAACTTTGGCTCTAAAAACGTTTACTTTGAATATGAATTAGCATTCGCGTGTCATGAGACTGAATTACAGTTTCGTAGTCTGATGGCATTTTGAGGCACTGATTTATTCATGAATTTTCATATCCGTATTTTTTCATTTTTCGCTTGGAGTTCTGCTTCCATCATGGGTTTGCATCTATCACGTTGCATTAAAAGAAGTACATCTGGGTATTTCGAAGTTTTAAGTTCCACATGCAATTATTCAATTTATATCACCTCCACACCACTCAATGTCTTCACATCTTCATAC
The DNA here is from genome assembly GCA_949152455.1 of Lithophane leautieri. NCBI lineage: Eukaryota > Metazoa > Arthropoda > Insecta > Lepidoptera > Noctuidae > Lithophane > Lithophane leautieri. The sequence continues at coordinate 14,699,417 of OX424471.1, read as the reverse complement.
CATCAGCTAGCAACTCTAGAATTCAGGAGCACGGAAAATTATCCTTAAATACAATTAAAGTGTAAAGCAATTTATTTTAATTTTAATCCGCGTCTACCCGCCATCTTGGGCGAGGCTTTGAACCCTAATAACTGGTGTTAATATTCACAAGTTCGGATAACGTATATTACTATTACGACATAAGCTTCTTAGTATATAATAATATATATTTTTCGAATATAAAGTGTCATATAGACCTATAAAGGTATCGGATTAACTTCAACGCGGTGGTACAGCCGATACAAGTCAATTATGATAATCCCGAATTCCCGATTGTCATTTTGTTCATATTTAATTAACATTTCAATGCTAACAAATAATAAATGACGAATCGATTCGCAAATGAATTTAGCGTCCCCTCAGCAGTTGGATTGGTCATCAATCATAATCTATTACCTAGTGCTGTACACATTACGACGGTACTTGTGTGACAATGAGTCACAGAGTAACAACTTTCCATACAAAAACATTGACTCACTGCGCGTTCGCATATTTGTAATCCTCTGTAATTCCTTTATATTGACTATTGCCGGCCAGTCCTTGCCATAGTGTGTAGGTAAGCTGACACAGTTTGCTCCAATTGGTAGCCATTCAATAAAGAGAGGAAAGCGATTAACTGCACACAATATTGAGGGTGTAAATACATCTTTATATTTTGTCAAGTTGATTTATGAGCGCTCAAATTTTTTTTGTAAATTGATACAAGTATCATATCCACGAATGAGGTTCAATTATAATTTTCGTCTAAGAAGAGTACGAAAATAACTTAGAGTGGTATCTCAGGTCAGACAAAAATAAGGTTCGTCTTTCAGTATTTTATTTTAGAACAGTCAAGGGTTGAAATTCACTTCAAGAGCACCTGTTTCTAGCTCCGTACCATCCAGCGTTCGTGGTTAGACTATCTCGTTATATTATCAACTTTTATCTGGGAAAAAATCTTAATAACATTTTCAAGAATACCAAGAAATAACTAGATTTTTTCCACAAAACAAAATGCAAACTGGGAAGGGCAGCAATGTGGCATTATCCAAGAGGAATTTCATTACGATGACAATGTTGGCAAGTTCAATTTTCTTGCGAGATAACGAACGTTGCTGAGATTGTTTCAAGTTTCTAAGTTAAGGCCACTTTGACCCCTGGCCCGTGAACATCGCCAACATTCTCATTAGACGTCCACAAAAGAATACTGTTCTGTTTAAAAAGAAATAAAAACAAGTGAATATTTAAATGGTTCAGATTAAAAACGTTTTCTGCCTATTTATGTGTTTTTATTTGCGGCAGCGGTGGCTCTTTCGGATTCGTAATGTTGAAATGATTTCTTCTGGAAAACAGGTTTGGAGAAGTGCTTGCTTTGTCAATTACTTAGGGTATTTTTTACGTTTATTATATAGCTTTTAACATAATTTTTGCAAATACTGTATTTCTAATGCATCTTGAGGATTTAGCTACTTTCCCGGACATGTACATAGAGTTTCAGCTAAAAGAGATAAAAAGGTCATATTTTTTTTCTGAAAATAAATTCAAAGTCGTATTTCTAGTTATTTTGCAATGATGATGACTATTATATTGTGTTTTTGTAGGAAATTTACTAGATATTCCTGCAACTCAACACCTCAAAGACCCTCTATTTCAGGCTCAAAATATAATAATCTCAGCTCATACGTCTATATACCCACATAAACTAAAAGTCAAAGTCAAAGTCAAAGTCAAATAATTTATTTCAAATAGGCACATAAAAGGCACTTTTGAACGTCAATGATAAACAAACAAAGAAATAGAATTGATTCTAGTTGCCCATTCCAAAAGGTAGATTTCGTATGGAGAAGAATGGGCAAGAAACTCCACCGTTACTCTTTTCAAAAATGTTTACAATATTTTGTATACATGAATTATATAATTATATGTGAAGACCATGCACCCACAATAAGATTACTGTCCCACAAAAGGCAAAAAAAAAAATTATAAATGGAGCAATGACAAATAAATCAGTTATGTGATAGGTACATGGTGCTCACATATTTACAAACATTGTAAAAGTATACGATATTACAATATTCCTAACATCTTTACAAGTAATACTAATAAGTCAGTGCGTGATTCCATGCAATCACAGAGTAAATATGTAAATATGTAGTGACTACGGTACGTACCTATACATTAGTACAAACACGGCCGGCCGGAATTCCATGCCGTTCCATTATAATTGCATTAATTCCTCGGCACACTAATTACGATTGCTGTTAAATCATAGTCCACACAAATTGCTTTGACCGCAGAAATCGCTTAAAGTTACAAGAGGACTATTTGACCGTGACGTGATATGGAGTTATTAGCTTGTGAACTATGCTGTGATTAGGAAACGGAATTTATTACATACCTACTAGTTTCTGCCCACATCTCTGCTTGTGTGGACCACTGTTTTATCAAAATCAAACGAGTAAACATAAGTACCTACCTAATTAAGTATGATCTTAATCCTAACTAATAATAAAAAGGCGAAAGTGAGTTTGTTTGTATGTTTGTTACGCTTTCACACTTAAACGGCTAAACAGATTTGGACGCAATTTGGCACATAGGTAGAGCATGACCTGGAGAAGGACATAGGCTACTTTTTATCCTGGATCACAGACGAAGTCGCGGGCAAAAGCTAGTGTGAAATAAAGGCTTCCGCGGAAAGGCGCGTCGCGCCTGTCTGCGGGCTATAACATTCACGTACCTAAAACATACATCAGATTATTGGTTTTCGAGTTATAAGCGCAATAACTGACAAACATACAGATACGGTTTCTGTTGAAGTGGTCCAAATCTTAGGATACAATGAGATAGTTACGTATAAGTGAAGTTTCTTATTCAGTTCTCTTTAAGGTTTTGTGTATAAGTACTATTTTACTAACAACCCGCTATTAAGATTTGCACACTAGCATTGCTATTCTGTAACCATCTCACCGTGAAAACTTAGGTGAAGTGAGTTTAAAGTGAACTGTCACTGCTTTAACATCAGTAGGTATCGATGATAATGACAGCTCGCTCCACGCTCACTTCACCTAAGTTTTCACGGTGAGATGGTTTACAGAATAGCAATGCTGATCCCTGGTAGAATATGTCGGGAAAAAACTATGATTATATATTTTTGTTTGTGATGAATAAACTCAAAAATGAAATTTCACCAGAAGCATGCTATATTATCACTGAGTAACATAGGCCATAATTTATAAATATATTACGTGGGCGAAGCCGCTGGCGGAAGCTAGTAAGTAATATTCTTATTCATACAGTCAGTGTTTCTTTACCAACTCATTATTCCAACTCAACTAGACAGTTTAGAGGTCACCCTAATCTTTGGAACCCAAAACACGTCATGCTATTAAAGTTAATTCACAAGGATAATTAATAATAATATTCTCGTAATATTTTTAAGTAAAAAGTAAGGTATGTACAGTCGCGGTCTGCGAATGTTTACCACCTTAAGGCTTATAATTGCATGCACACATCTATGCCACAAGGTCGATGATTTAAAATTCAAAACTATTTTCTTTTTTAAATGTCATCATGGTAATGTGTCAACTTTAAAATTTAGGTATAGCATTTTAGACTTTACTGCACACGGTGTGCTAAAGAATCTAATTTGAAAACTGATACACATTTTTAGACCGCGATAGTACGTAATATACAGCCATAAACATAGAACGCAGTATATTTTTAAATAATACAAGCACGAGAAAAAGTTGCCAGGATATTATAGCTTTTTATTCTGAAAAGAGTTTTCATTGCACTGTTCCTATTTTCCCAAAGCAAAACTAGCTTCGGTTGCAGCATTGGACATATTCAAAGCTATGTTGCTTTCGCGAATAATATCCGCTTCCTATTTCGGTATTATACATATAAATAAAGCTTCATATAAAATAATGATGGTAATAGCTGTATCTGTATTACTATTTAATTCAAACCTAATATTTTGCATGCCGTAAGGTAAAATGTATTGGGACACTTAATAAATATTCCAACTTATATGTATACCTACATTATCAGCAAATAAATGATTTCTTTCTTTCTTTCTTTCTTTCAGCGCTTGTTTTCATTTCCATTAAATCCGAGTTTACTCTAACAAGTAAATCTATACTAGGCGAGCTTCTTTTTCTTATATTGGACATGTTTCTTGAAGTGTTTGAAGTACCAACTTGGAAAAATTTGTAGGCACAAATTCAATATTTTGATATTTATTCACAGATTCTTACGTCCTCACATAATATAAAACAAAGACCCCCGCCGCGTTTGTCTGTTTGTCCGTCTGAACGCAATAAACTCAAAAACTACCGAACAGATTTTTTAACGGTTTCCTCCAATAGACGGAGTGATTCATGAGGAAGCTGCTTGTATGTAATTCATTTTCAGTTTTATATAAATTGGCAAAAAATTACGATTATTGTTGACGATATTAGAAAAAATCATGCTGACTTTACGCATGCGCCGCGTAAACCGTAAGAGATACATAAAATTAATGTCCACAGAATGGTATATCATAAAAATAACAACAAAAAAATCCTCGATAGCATAAGTCATTCACCCAGAGAAATCATTTTTATCTTTCAGAATTTGATAAAAATTTAATTGCTATTTCCAAAGCTATTTTGACCGGTAGCATATTTATCTTTATCCAACAAAATATGTTATTTAAATTGGGGATATATAAAACATTCTTTGACATAATATCATTTAAATGAATACTTTAAAAGATATCTCAGATTCAAAATTACAAAATTACGCGTAACAAAATAATTATGGTTGACAAAGGTGCAGCGCTAGGACAAGAGTCAATGACCTTGTCCTCAGCTATTAGGTATACGATCATCGCTTCACTTCCTTTTAATCCCAGTAGTATGCTCCCGTGGGATATTTTGCGACATCCATGAGGGCAAAAGCTAGTATAATACACTGGCCTTCAAAACTTAGTACCACACTTTTAAAATTGCATGTCGCCTAAACTGTAGAAGCCAGAGTTTTGAAATAAAAAACGTTTTATAGCAAATTTCATAAGCTTTCTTGGAAATTATAGGTTATTAATATTATACACAAGTAACGTTTTTAACTTACCTAAACTAAAAAATACCCATATTTTAACTTACTGGCAAAAAACTCAAACAACATTTATAGCTACAGTTTTACGCCTTATTTACATTTTTTTTGTTGGCACCTTGGCTTTTGAATCAAAAATTCATCGATCAAGAAATAAATGTCAAAACAAAAACAGAAACAAAAAGAGTCAAAACTTGCAACAATTTGAAAAGGAGTGTTTTTGTCCATAAGGTTTTTTTAGGCATTCCTTAAAAGACGGTTATCGGCTATAATATTCTTATATAAAAATTAAATTCTTTTTTTAATACTTTTTATTTCGAAACTTTATCTTGTGTAATTTAAAAGTTATTGCAATTAAGTTTTGACGGCCAGTGTATAATCAACTAAAGTAGTCGTTCTATGCAAATCCTTAGCAAACACTACTTTCTTCTACAAAAGAAACATGTTGAACTTCATTCTTACATCCAGTGGCTACGTTTGTTTAGTCGTCCAACCAGTTGATTTACTCTTGTTATAAAGCCAACATAAATAGCTAATGCATGAATGTAAATCAAGAACTTACGAGTACGAACGTATTGTCCAGAAGACCAATATTGGAAAAGCACTCGACTATACGCTAACGAGATGCGAAGTCTAATGAACTTGAAATCCTGCGCTTCCATTTTGTATAATGGACACAAACGTGGATCTACGAAGGACCAACTTCATAGCTCAAATAAAAACACCCATTCTACACATCTAGATAATAGGCATCATCTGGAATGAAACTAAGAATCACCATAATAACCATAAAGTAATTTACCCATCGGAATTATAGAATTACCCTCGTTAAATATACAATGCAGAATATTTCAGTAAATAAAACCATAAAGTGTACATATTGTTGAGGAATTCTGCAGAGCCTAGTTACCTCATTAGAGATAATTCTGCGATGGTCTGAAGTAGGCCTATAAACACCAAGTAATTAAGCCTACGGCAGTAGTATCCTTAGGTAGGTATACAAGGCTTTGTTGATTATCGTCTCGGCTACATAGTTTGATCTGGTGGCATAATTACATAAACTGCACCTGGATTAAGACTGTTGTGTGTTCTGATTGCGTTTCTGTAGGTAATTAGGTCAGAACAGTGTGGACATCATACATACCGCAGTGCATTATGGCCAAATGTAATTTAACAGCAAACAATAATGGAATGGAATTCCGTCTTTTGATGTCCGTTACATATTTAAAAAAAAACAGAGACAGTTCTTTCGCTTGGTTTCTCGACGATACTTACATCGAGTAATCGACTCAAAAAAAAAAAAAAACTTTATTTCGGATAGTAACCGTTAGTAACCAAAACGATAACTTATTACCTAGTTGGAAACAAGGCCGTTGTTCGAAATACATCTTCGATCAAGATCACCTAATAAAGGAGACTGAAACCTCCCCGATAAGGTCTTCAGGATGGAGTTGGAGCTTTCCCGCACCCTGCAAAGCAAAGAGGCAGATTTCTGTCTAACGATGGCGTGGAAGCCATCGACGTGTGCTTGTCCAAATATACCTGATGCACTGCTGAAACGGGGCAGCCCCATCAACATCCTTAACCCGTTATTATATTGGACCCGTAGGGCGCTGACAGCCCGCTGAGTATAGTTGGTCCACCGGCTGCTCTAAGACATAACGCAAAATCATACCTCAAATGGGAAGAAATGCTCTCAGCGCATTTTTTTACTTCCAAAAATTACTCAAAATCAGTTCCCTACAAACCGCGTTTTCGTAGCTCTGTGTACTATTTCATCAATTGTGATGACGCGTTTCGATGTGCTTTTCGTACAACGTAAGCCCCGCAATGCGTTTGTGGGAATGAGTTGATGTTTGTAAGCAGGATTATACGGTTAACATGTCCGATGGCTACTCTAGTATTGACGAAACGCCAATATTTTATGTGCCAGATTATGGCCGCTTGTGTGCCAAAAACATAATGTGATAATTAATATTCATTTATTTAATAGCTTTATGCTCGTTTGTCGTGATTGGTTCGGGAAAGCTTATTTTGATACAGTTATGTTTTATTTGCACTCTCTTTTTACCAAAAATTTGTCGTTGTTTTTTTTAGGGGTATGAGGAACAGAGTGTAAAGTTCACTCATCCACCATGAAAAGGGAGGATCCTCCGACCAGGTGGGTGTTGTGTCTGGCGGGCAACTGCCCGACGATTGATGTCGGGTTCTTGTATATATGTCCATTGCACGGTAAACTTTAATTGCGAGATGCAGGATTTATGTGACGTCAGGATTTTTGTGTGACGTCAGATCTTTGATGCGTAGTTCGCATGTGGCGATGTAGATACCGCCACAGTTTCATTGGAAATGAGGTTCGCACCACTAGGTATATGAAGACTTTATTACGCTGTGAAGACTGTGTTACGCTATGTATAAACACTATATTGCGCTATGAGAACTATGTTACGTGACGAACACTTATTATGTTATGAACACTACGCTTTACATTAAAGACAGGAATGTCACACTATGTCGGCTACGCTTAACTAAAACAATCACGCTATGAAAACGATGTAAAGCTGAGGTTGATCCACGGCAAAAAACAATACAAAACACGATAAAAGACCACGTTCCATTAGGAGTTGCTTGCCTGCTCTTCTCCATAGGAACCTTTGGAATGGGCAAGCTTCATCTTTCTGACTGGTCGACCCCATGACAATTCAATGGTTTGAGTTTGATTATGATAATAAGATGGATCCCTTACAGTTTAAGCAAATATAAATGCACACTATAATTAATTTATGCAACATACATCACTATTTCAAACTAATATTCCACGTCATACTCTACATACCGCCATTCACACCTCTAAACTTCAAACTGCAAAACTAAGGACAGTAGCATGCATTATTCACACAAGTTTCACAAAGAGAATGTTTAGGAACTTAGCAGCAAGACCGTACTAATCATATTAACCGTTCCTATACTAAGTAGCTGCCGTTACATCCGAAACTGCGACTAAATTGCTAAGCAACTGGCTCTTAGCTTCGTAAACGTATGTCCAGTTGTTGTCGACCCAGCTGCAAGCTTTTAGCTTGATTATGCATTATAAATGACTTGCGACTGCTCGCAAATTGTACTTTAAATGTACGGTCAATGTTTTGCGTATAAAGTGTAGGGTTTTATAATGGTGGTTAGTATTTAGATGGAGTTGAGTTTATTACCTGTTGTGTGTTGTGTTTTCCTTACGATTTTTTTTTTCTCTTACCACTTACATTAGTTTTTACTGGTGGAAACCTAATACAACAATGTAGTCACAATTTTTACACTCAGAGACGTCACCCAAAAACCAATTAAACGCCACTACCAACAAACATGAAATGTTCTTATACTCTCGTATTTTGATGATATATCTTTCGGAGACATTCACCTACATAATTATGTTGTGTCATAGTTATGCTGACAACTGAACTATTTGCAATAAAAAATTTGTCATTCATGTTATGACGAGTTTCATCATTAACATCTCAAGCATAATTATTCATATCTATCATGTCAGGCCCTTTGCATCTACGCCTGGTCTTGCTCGCTCAATTAGGTACACCGCTACACTGAAAAGTCATAAGGTAGGTGTATTGCCTCATAGCAACACACCAAGCTTGATAAGTGATCAATCGGTCTCACATTGATCACAGAGGTATACTATAAGAAGACGTATAAACCTCTCAAGCTCAAGGGAAATAAGGCATATTATTTTACGCGTGGAAGAAGCTAACCCTATTTTTGCCCGAAATACACTTAGACCCAATAGTATTGTGTACTAGTGTATTACAATATCTCTTACTGTGTTAATAACAGAAAAAGCCAATAATTATCATAATTGCTGGCTTATGCACGGAAGCGGTTCGAAGCTCCTACCTTATGCTACTATTGCCTCAATAAGCTAACTACTCCTATGAATGTCTTAAAGTTGTATATAATTAATTAACGGAAGTGGGCTAACATGGCCCTCGTTGGCTAAGGGCTATACCACCTGCTATGCAATGGTCAATGTGGGACCGTTATGTTTATGGTGGTATTTTGCGAAATTATGTTTAACAGTTATTTGCGTGGTTGAGTTTGGGAAGAATTTACGTGTTTCGAAATAATTTTAAGCAGGTAGTTTTGCTTATCATCTCGTTCACAAGTATTGTATTCTTGAGTACCTACTGTTTGTAAATAAAGTACATCGAAAAAAAAACTCTTAAGGTGAACATTTTGCAGAGAGAAAATTCTAAAATCAGGGCTGCTGACTGATGATACCTACGAGTAGGAACAGTCAGGATATCGAAGCCACACTTGTTACTTTTTACCAATATCATAAAAATACTACCCCGCCTGTGCCTCGGAAAGCACGTAAAGCCGTTGGTCTGGCTGTCATTTGTAGATCTTTGACAGTCGTTACGGGTGAAGACCCGTATTAGTATATAATATAATTATGTAGTATTTTTATGTATGTATTCAGACTTTCGGGTTTCTGAATGGAAACCTGAAAGTCTGACAACCAGTCTTTCCAAGGGCTATCTTGTTACCCAGTAACTTGGTTGTGGAGGTCAGATAGGCAATCGCTCCATGTAAAACACAGGTATTCAGCTGCAAAATTGTTGGGAAAATGCTAGGCAGATGAGATAATGAATATAAAAATACTACCATAGATTAACCGTTGTTTCTAACATTTACGCCTTGTACCTAAATAAATAATTCAGTGACAAAAACCAGTTTCTATTTCAGTGAACCTTTCTTTTACAAAGAAATACATAGCATGTCCCAAACTTCCCGAAGAGGTCCCAATATTAATGGAATGTCCCAATCCAGGTATTTTCTATCAACCTATTTCGGAGAAACCCGATTTTCTGTGATATTATTTTCGGAAAGCCAAACTAGTTCAGTTAGTAACTAGGTTCGCCTAATAATCAACATTTTGTCACGTTCGGGGTAACGGCCTTGTTTCCCGACTTTGTGCTCTTTTCTCGGAATCGTATTATAAACAAGCTATATATGCGACTAGGTTTTTGCCTATGTTTTAGTTTTTGATATTATGTGTAGTCGTTTTTAATTTATTTATAATATACTAAAATAAAACCGAGAAAACTGGCATGTCCGAGAACCAACAATTTGAAGACATGTGACATCTACCAACCTTCACTGGGCCCGCGTGGTGGATTACGGCCCACTCCCTCTCACAAAGAGGAGGCCTGTGTCCCAGCTGTGGGAACATTGTAGGCTGATTATACTTATGCCATTATACTAAAAATAGTCTTGTCTTTTCATTGGATAAGATTTATTACCTAGAAGATCAATGTAACTTTTTTTGCTTCTCACTTAAATTCGTCTTATGATCATACCTTGTATCATAAATTCATAATATAGGTATAATTTTCTATTAATTAATCAGATTTATAAAAATAACTCAAGAGAGCATTTCCATGAATCAAAAACTCATCAAATCTCCTAAATATCGAATTCAGACTGAAAAAATTGGAGCTAGATCGTACGAAGTGCTGGATTGTAATCGGTACTATAACACTTTAGTCCACGTGTCTGGGTTTTGAATGTAAACTTATCTACATATAGCCATAGTAGTGAGTATTTCTATTTAGTATGTATTACTGAATTAATACCTGGAGGAAAGCATTTTAACATTTTCGAGCCTATTTTATAACGTGAAATCACGCCTGTATTTACCGAAGGGTTAGGCAGAGGTGTACATACAGTACAGTACACTCATATTTCACCAATCGTGTTAAAGTCCAATATAATATAGGGCGAGCCTATTGCCATCAACCGGCCACGAATTCATACTCCGGCTCGGTACTGAGAAATTCCAAATGGAAACCCACTCTACCATAACACTTTGCCCAAGCCCGAATCGAACCCACAAGACTAACGAAGCAGTTGTATATAGTGTATTATTAAGACATTAAATAAGAAGACATGTACTTAACTACTACTTACGTACATGTTAAAAGTATAGTAGAAAGAGAGCATTAAGTAACAAGTTTCTCTGCAATAGAAAATTACTGGCTTTTGAAAATAATAACGTCAGTCGTCCCCAACTGATCTATAACAACTCTCCTTTTCTTTTCTTCTTCAATTCAAAAAGACTACACATTCCCAAACCACTCTGACAAGTCAAATCCCCACAGCACTACATACCAGGAGACGTACTTATAAAGCAATTTCGTCGCACATTCACATCTATTCACAACATCATCTGAGTCAAGATTATGCGGCGTTTTAATAGGTCAGGATTAACATATGAAAGCTTGGGTCACCTCTCCTCTGAAGGATTACGTGATAATAATGCCTTCGATGTTAATATCTTATGAAGGGTTAAGCTTATGTGTCGGTAATGGATATTATTCAAGACGTCATAGCTGAGGGGCAAAACGGTCTCCGGGCACGTTCTAATTGTGCTTTGATAGTCGGATTTGAAGTTACGACATTGGCATATGAGTTCGTGGTTAAAATATAATAACAGCCGCACGGGTCGATCCATCAGGTTAGGCTACGCTTGCCGTGGTTGGTCCGTGGAAGGGTGAACATCTTTAGATACTGAGACTCCTCCGTGACTCGGAAAGCACGTTAAGCCGTTAGGCTCGGCTATCATTCGTGGACCTTCGACAGTCGTTATTTTTTACCTGTTGCTGGGTTGTGGATGTCAGATAGGCAGTCGTTCCATGTAAAATACTGGTATTCAGCTGCATCTGGTTAGACTGTAAGCTGACCCAAACATAGTTGGGAAAAGTCTAGGCAGATTGATTTAAAGTGCTACAGGCGAACTAGCTTTTGCCCGCGGTTTAGTCCGCGTGGAGGTCAGATATTATCCCACAAGAACGTACTACCGGTATATAAAGTATCCTATGTGTCTGACCTAGTATGTCCAAACCCAGGTCATGGTCTATCCGTGTGCCAAAATTCATAGAAAACCATCCTGCCGTTAAGGCGTGAAAAGATAACAGACGGACAGACAGACAGACCACTTTCTCATATAACATTAGTACCTATGGATGGACTACTAGCATAATATATTGCACTGTAATATTCAGAACGATTATGCCTCTTCGTATGCGGCGCTGATTTAAATTTAAATTAAATAGGTACTAAAGTTATGTCTGGAGATAGCGCCAAAGCAACGGGTCTGGACTGTGGGCTGTTGGCATAACTTAAAGTTATGAAACAGCTGTATGTAATCGACTAAACGTGATTCATTACAGTATTGACAATTTACAATGGATGACAAATAAAAGTGCATTTTTTTTTTTTTGAGAGAGCAGTGATGACTTTGTGGTAACGGCCCCGACTTATGAGTCGTAGGTCGTGGCATCAAAACCAGTCAAGCGGTTAACTTTGTGAAAAAAATTTCATCACCACTGCTCTCAAAACGGTGAAGCAAAACATCGTGGGGAAACCGGCAAGTCTTAAAACAAAAATTCGAAGGCATACGTGATATCTTCCAACCCGCACTGGGCGCACGTGGTAGATTACAGCCCACTTCCTCTCGAAGAGAGGAGGCCTGTGTCCCAGCAGTGGGAACATTATAGGCTGATTATGCATTTTTTTTAAAGTGAAATCTTTTTTATGCGCTTTTAGCGACGTTTGGTAGGGAAAAATATTATGAGTTCGCGTCCCCGACATGCTAATGCCAACAGTATATCTGTAGCTATGAGAATGACGTGTTATTCTTGGCCAGCAGTGAAAGCATGTTTTAGTTGTTAACCTATGTTTTTTTTCTAAATAAAAATCGTATGTTTCAAATAAGGTTTTTAGATAGAAATAACATTACAAAGCCAAGATATCATGCCGCCGGCTGTCTACATATCAAAGGACGTTTCAGAGAACTCAAACTGAATAAAACAAAGCATTCACATTAAAAAACACGACTTCAGTCTTGTCTTGTATAGAGCAAAGTCACGCGACATTGCTCTTTTTAAAATCCAGAATACTGAATATTCTCTTTCATTCCACGTCATTTATCCTATGGCAGACTGAGAAAGAATTCTAATTTAAGTAAGGACAGAAAGGCAACGAACCTTGTTAATAACTAGTTTTATTATGCTGGGGTCACGTTTGGTTAATCTTACTGAAGGTTCTAACCATATGGTTAAGAAAAACGGTTGTTAATGTGATTGTAAGGAAAATTGCTTAAATATACTTGGGAATTGTTTAAATATACTGTTGGAGCTCATTAAAGTTTATAAGTATAAAGATGAATAGAAGGCCGACACGCGAAGTAAAAAAAAAAATATCGTTGGGCTTCGTTTATAATTAAAATGCGGCCAAGTGCGAGTCGGAATCGCACACGAAAGACATTTTTTGTAGAAATGAACACGTTTTTTTCACTTTTGCAATATCACAGAGACAATCAATGCAAATTAAATAAATTTTTGACAGATTGAGACTGATACGTATTTCCTAAAAATATGGGAATTTGCCCCTCTGGTACTTAATAATGAAAGAAAGCTGAAATCTGCTAAGTAGTTTTAAACAGCTTATAAAAACCTGTTCAGAAACAATGGACAATATCCTAAACTTAAGAAATTAGTAGATAGGTACCGTAATAGCTAATTCTAGCTGAATAAGAATATCATGAACTTTATTGGAAAACCAAATTATGATTATCTGATTAGCCAATGTCGCTGTATGTTCAGAAATAAGAATTTATTTTGAACATTGTATTTTCCTATTTTTACCCGACTACGGCGAAGAAAAAAGGAGGGTTATGTATTTTTCCTATTTTTACCCGACTACGGCGAAGAAAAAAGGAGGGTTATGATTTTGACCGGTATGTATGTATGTATGTATGTAAGTATGTTCATCTGTTCCCTCCTATCTTCTTAACCACTCATCACAATTTGACAAATGCGGTATCGTTGGAAGCGTCTTGATCGTCTGCTGGTTATAGGCTATGTGATGTCACATTAAATATGGCGCCCTCTAGAAGACATAAAGTGAGGAACTAAAAAAAAATTATGTTTAATCGTACCATGTTGGGTATCAAATGAAAGGGCTTAATGAGCACATTTCATATATATTATATATATATTATAACCCCAAAAGAATTTTTTAAAAAATTCGTAATAAAGACTAAAACCCAACTACGACTAAAAAAGTATAAACAAAACACCACAGACAGACAAATTAAAAATCCGGAGTCACATGTAATCTGTTCGATTTATGCCCTAACACGTGTGACTCCGGATTTTTAATTTGTCAGTCTGGTGGTATCTTGTTTATACCTTTTTAGTCGTAGTTGGGTTTTAGTTTTTATTACAAATATTTTTTTCTCGTAGAGTTTGATTTCTAGCTTCTAAAACCATCATCGTCGATCGGCTTCCACTCTGAAAGGATGTAGCTAGATACCAGTATTTTACATGGAGCGACTGCCTACTTGACCTCCATAAGCCAGTAACTGCGGAACACGATACCCCTTGGTAAGACTGGTTGTCAGACTTTTGGGCTTCTGACTACCCGTAACAATTGTCAAAGATCTACGAGCTTGTCCAGATGAGGCGTTTTACGCGTGAGTTGACTCGCGCCTTGCTTACGCGCGGATAACAAAACGGGAGTTACAGCTGGGACCAAATGCTTAAAAGCTCGTGCAGACTGGCACGACATCGCGGGCGCGACTGGCAGGGCGGACATTGTCGCGCCCGCGATGTACCGCGCCAGTCTGCACGAGCCTTAACGTCCTTCAAAAAGCTTAGCTTCTAAAGTGTACAAAGTATTTCTACTGAGTATTCTGTAAACAATTCTTACACTTCTAAGCACTCCTTTATTGACGGAGGTGTCATCACATATCCTGGGGTAATCAGAAATGCATAATCGAATGTCAATCATTATAATGAACGCGCGGAAATCGCGTACAGTGGCGTACAGTGGCGTTGCGCCAGACGTGACAGCCGACGATACGTAACAAGACTTGCAGGAAACTGCTTTTGATACTGCTATTATCTCAATTGGGAAGCTTCATATATCATAATTTTGTTTATAGAACTTTAAAGTTACAACATTATTAAATGCTATGTTCCACCAGCGGCATCACACGTAATATCTTTATAAATTATAGCCTATTTTAATCAGTGATACAGCATTCTACTAGTGAAAGAATTTTTAAAATCTTCCCTTTCCTTTTTGAGTTTATTCATTACAAACAAAAATAAAAATCTTAGTAGACAATTAAAAAAAACAGGAATTGGAAAATTAAAAAACAAAAAAAAACTAAAGAAAAATAACTTTAATTTCGGAAGTCTTCGATTTATTTTTATTTTTCACTTCTTAGTTGTGAGAACCTACCCAACACAAATTCGCATACCACTACCTGCTATGTAAATAATAAACACAAAAAAAACAACATACAGTCGAATTGAGAACCTCTTCCTTTTAGAAGTCGGTTAAAAATGTACGGTAAATATAAGTTGTGATTGAAGACTTCAAAACCTGAAAATAGAATAAGAATCGATAGTAGAAGAATCCATCACACTTACTTATGTTACTTTTTACCAAGAAATATTTTAATCATATCGATTAGAGCAAGCGACCAGAAACAAGTTAAGTAAAATCATTTGAATTTTAGCACAGGGCAGTGAGAAAGTAAATCTTCACTGCTTGATGGTTCCTACGATCCATACTTGTTCGCTAGTCTACTAAACTACAGCTTTCGTCGAACCGAATCAAATGCAGTACACTACAGTAACATCGCCTGAAACACTCAAGATATATTTATTTTTATTTATTTATTCATCAACTTACCATCTACCATTACAGGACAACCCAATGCCATAACGGCGCTTATCTTAACTTAATAGATACTAACATCTATAACTAATTACAAACAATGCATTCCTTGTGAATTCACTCAGAGAACAACAGAAGATAAGATAACACAAGATAGAAATAATTACTTTCTTTTCCATAAGTAACTCTTATTTTATCCTTCAAAAACGTCTGTAGATAATGTTCGCTGCACACAATAACATTTTACATTTAATTAATATCGTCTGCTACATACGGGTTTAACAAAACTAAAACTTTTGAAACTATGTTTACTTATGCTACCTATTCGATTACATTTAGATTGGAAACTATAATATTAGCATTCTAAACGAGATTGGTATCTTTATAATAAAAAAGTGAATAAAAAGCTAATCCAATTATCTTTTCGATGATAATATTTTTTATTCTATATAATTAATATTATTTACATTTACATTATGTAACTTATTATACTAAATTAACTAAAAAACTAAAACTAAAAGGACTAACTAACTATACCATTAATATAAAAACAAAGGGACCCTTAGGCGTCGAAGTATTCGTCCGCATCGCTGTCATCCGGAAACGTGCCCAGAAGACTGTCAACATTGCCACGTTGAATGGCAATGCTCATTCTTTGGCCAAAGAACAAGCCAGCCCTCTGGTCACGTGAAGTGTCGACCAGTCGGCGAGAATTTTCCTTAAAAAGGAGACGCGCACTCGGGCCCCATGTCCCGAGCGTTTCGACCCCAAACGGCTCAAAACTGTAGTTGCCCATAAGGTTACAGTATTTGCGCCGCTTGAGGGTCTCAGCAGCCGCAGCAGCGGCGCCAGCACAGCCCGCCGTGCTTTCGGTCTCCCGTGAGGCGGCGAGCCTCCTTGCCGGATTACCGCCATGGGATCTGGAGGCGAAGGTCCTCGCGCACATCTGGGAGTGGCGCGAGGAGGTGAAGCGCCGGGGTGTAACTCCGCTGCCGCGAGAAATCGCGGCACAGCGGACAGAGCTCCGGCAAGATCTCATGGCGGCATGGAGAGTGCGATTGTCGCAACCCAGTGCTGGGCACGCCACAATAGCGGCGATAAGTCCCCTCTTTGAGGAGTGGATAGAGAGGCGCCACGGCGTCCTCACCTTCCGCCTGACACAGGTCCTCACCGGACATGGCAGCTTCGGGAGGTACCTGTGTAGGATTAGGCGGGAGGAAACGCCCGGGTGTCACCACTGTGTGGATCGCCCGGAGGACACGGTGGAGCATACGGTTGAGGTGTGCCCTGCTTGGGCGGAGCACCGCCGTGTCCTCGCGGAGGCGATTGGCGGCGGTGACCTCTCGCGTCCGGCCCTGGTTCAGGCCATGGTACGGAGCGAGAGGGCATGGGAAGCCGTCACCTCCTTCTGCGAAGCAGTAATGCTCGCGAAGGAGGAGGCGGAACGCGTGAGGGAAAGGCAAAGTTTGCGCCCTCACGCCCCTAACCGCCGCCGTTGGAGACGCCCTGGGCGTCGGGAATCCCAGGCGGATTTCCGGCCACCATAGGCGCGGGCTTGCGGACGGCGAGCAACGGGCAGCTCGCCGTCCGATAAGGACCAGGCCCGGGTCGATGGCGCGTCGTGTTCCACGCGCGCCTCAAAGAGATGTCAGCAAAAATGACGGGGTCCGCTAGGACCGATGCCTGCCAGGGTTGCGGGAAAGTCCGAAAGGGATACCGGGACCTTGGCAACAGGCAAATGAAGGAACACGGGTGGGTTTTAGTCAGTAAAAGTCTGACACGCCCTTCCGCTCCGCCCAGAGCGGGAGAAGTCATTGGATGATTTCCCACCCTCAAAAAAAAAAAAAAAAAAAAAAAAAAGCCCGCCGTGCTTTATTGTTCTTATTATTATCTTTTATTGTTCCGAAAAGTTCAATAATAAAATTCTTCGCCCAGCTTTGGGCATAGTAGCAACTTTATTATAGATATAATGTCAAAAAAGTGGTTGCTATTGGTTTTTAAATTAATTACTTATTCGTAAAGTATATGGGTAAATTCTGACCAAGTCTGAAATGTTCCAATTAATCTAATTAAATATAACTAATATTAAAACTGTCTATGTGTGTGTGTCATGTACATGTTAAATAAAAAACATCACGCATTTTTTTACTTATGTAGATAGTAAAACCTGGTTTTTTACCTAAATATTATTAACATAACTTGCTAGTAGACCAAAAACATGAAGTCTGCCGGTTTCCTTGCTCCATACCCTGATTGATATGGAACATGTGCGAGCCATAAAAGCATACAAGCATTCATAATTTCATATTTTCTTATCGTAAAACAAAGAGCGTTCCTTGTAAATTTTGAAAGAAATATTGAAACATCAACGCCGCAAAGTTACGATTCTTTTAACATATAACATTGTCGTATATTTTTACGATGTAGGAGCGTGAAGATATGAATATTGGGTGTTGTGGTTTATACGAGATGAAAACATAACTTTTACATGACGAGGAAAATCTACGGTTAACATATGCCTGTAGGTAATCTGAAACATTTCAGGTAAATGAGTCAGACGAAATCAAGTTTTCACGCCGCCCTTGAAATGTTGTGTAAAAGGATGGTTCATATGTATCGAAAATCACACCTTATCAGTAACGAGATTCAGTTCTAAATTCCAAGACTCTAAAGAGGATTTTTGTGCAAAGATTTTGTATAGGTAGGTACCTTTTTTTTTGATGGTAGGAAATCATCAAATGACTTCTCCTGCTCTGAGCGGAGCGGAAGGGCGTGTCAGACTTTTACTGACTAAAACCCACCCGTGTTCCTTCAGTTGCCTGTTACCAAGGTCCCGGTATCCCTTTCGGACTTTCCCGCAACCCTAAATTGCGTGCAACAATTTCATGATAAACAAACAAAACTATACTCCATATAACATTACTACAAACTCAACATAACGAACAGAGAGCTACAGAGATAATGAACACACAACACTAAAATCTCCGCAAACAAAACTAACAAAGATATGTTCTATACGTATATCTGAGCTCTGAAGTCTGCCCTCAGACCACAGCCGCTCCATATGCTCCGAATAATTTATACTGCTCGCCAAACCTGACCTTCCCTTAAGAAATAAGACACTAAAGACGTTCCTAATAAGGACGCCGATGACCCTTCACAGACTCGCGTATATCTCGGCATTCCCTTTTACGAGCCAAGGGTGTGAAGAATGCCGTCTACACCGATACAATGGCGGTAAACGTACGGGTTCCCAATAAACGAGGTCCCTGGATACTAGGATATTGAGATAGTGAATAAGACCTGGGTCTAAGGGTGGGTTGAATTTTGGGCCAATCGGCGCGGTGCTATTGTTTTCAGATATCTTGAACATTTGAAGTCGTGATTGTCGTTGTGTTTGCTATTGTGCATCCATTCACCTATGTGAAATTGCTATAGATTTTAGCACACGAGTGAAAAATCAATATACTACGAATAAATTATTACTAAGTCATCCTGAAACGAATATACCTACCTACATAGGGAGGTACCCAACTTATTTTCATGTAGCTCGTAAGACTGAACATTTTAACTGAGGTTGTTCAAAGTAAAGCTTAAATGTATATGAGACCACCTAGCATCGCTTTGAACAAAGCTTTTTCTGAAGTTTTTCATAAAAAGTCGAACGTAAAAAAATCCCCTACACTCCACCCGTCTGTGAAACGTGCTCTCGACAAAACCACTAGCTATAACTTATACCCAGCTCTGTACTCATAAATTAAACAGCATTTTTTAATATTTAAAATTACAAATAACTCAAAGTATTTGAAACAATGTAATTGCTAACTCAATGCAAAAAAGAACAGATCATAATAGAAACTGCAACTTTTCTTGTTATATTCAAGTTAAACCGAAATGAACATACTTTTAAACCACTAGACTTTTTCAAAAGGCTATTTTGAGGCTTAAAATTGACGTTTCATTCAGTGACCAGTTGTAAGAGGTTGAATGAGTAAACCTAGTGTGTGGTGTAAGTTACAAGATACAGGGATTATTCTGATTCTGTCTTTGGAAATATTGTTTAAAACTCTAAAATTTTCAATATGCATTAGGATGTTGACAAATGACTTTTAAAAATGGATATTAGATAATAGAAAATATCCGAATTCATTTTTCCGTCTACCAGTCTTTACCTAGTCAATACTGGGCCTGGACCAGAATAACAAAGAAGTCATTTAAATTCTTGCGTTTTTTGAGAATACTATAAATAGTCTATAATATCTTCGGAAGTAGTACATTACTCTCGCGGCCTGCAACAAGGGCATTGATGGACGATCGTGAAAATGTGGGCCGACGCGAATCCGAGGCACACGTACGTGACAACATCAATGCCTGGTTGCGGCTAAGGCTTTTACAGTACTTTTCTCAAGTAATGCGCGGAAATTCAAACTAAGTA
The DNA here is from genome assembly GCA_949152455.1 of Lithophane leautieri. Lineage (NCBI taxonomy): Eukaryota > Metazoa > Arthropoda > Insecta > Lepidoptera > Noctuidae > Lithophane > Lithophane leautieri. Next base: position 14,679,112 of record OX424471.1, on the reverse strand, counting down.
AATTAATTATAAATTCTAGAATCAATGAAAAACAACGATGATTTTTCACGCGCCAATTTGTTAAATTGTTCCTTCTTTACTTTAAACAGCTCTATTTGCAAACCGAATCGAAATTTAAATAAAATCTTTGATAAGTTACCTCCTTGGTTGACATGTGTTGAAGTAAAAAGTTCGTACCATTTTTAAATAACACGACAGAGATGTTAGTATTTATGATTAGCTGAGTATTCATAGCAGCATATTCAGCCGCTAAACACGACAGATATGGATTTTCATACAAACATTGCCGCCCGGGCGATCGCATGTATTTGACCAGTACAGCAATTTCGATTTATTTCGAAGAAGGTTGTCAAAATAATGTTCGAATTTCCAAGCATGTTTGAAAAAACTAATTTAAGTATTTCAAACTCAATCCATCTGCCTAGCCTTTTCCCAACTACGTTGGGGTCGGCTTCCACTCTAACCGGATGCAGCTGAATACCAGTATTTTACATAGAGCGACTGCCTATCTAACCTCCACAACCCAGTAACTGGGTAATACGATACCCGATACCCCTTGGTAAGGTTGGTTTAGTATTTCAAACTATTGGCCGTAATTTATTCTTACTATAAAACAAAGACATATCATTATCAGTTACTAACTTCCACCAACCACTTAAATGTGAATCTGTCGAAGTAGCCCCGGTCAGTCCTCGTGTCGAGTGCGGCATTATGAACGTCTGCTATGCCCTACCCTCGTACCGACTCCAAATTGAAAATTTAAGAAATGCTCTTTTGTTCGCTGCGAGTCTGGTACTGTTGTTGCTTATTAGAGTGCCATGACCATGAGACTACGGTTTAAGTACTAGGTTGTACTTAAATAAATAGTTAGGAATCTTGAAAGCTTGATAGACGATGCGAATCTTATAAGTTCTTCACTGAAAAATTATACAAAAAAAGCTCTATATAATGTTTCATTTTTGTAATTGAAAAAATTCTTTAGCAATTATAAAACCTTTGCAACTATAAAACCATAAAATATTCAACAGTAACCATTTTTATTCTTTCAAAAAGGCCATGTCTAAAGTCCACGCAGCATTAAAGGCTCCGGCAGACAGACGCGACGCGACTCTGGTGGAACAATTACTATGAAAACTTCAAGGAACCGATGTCGCTTCGTGACTGTCTGCAGGAGCCTTAATGAGCTTCAAAGTACTAAGTCAGTACAATATTAACATAATAGGTAGCCTCCCAAATATATAAAGAAAGCTTTATAAATAATCATAAAAAGGATACTAATTAAACGATGTAAGTAGTAAGTATGTACCCGTCGAATTTTCTCTCTTAAGATTTGACAAACGTTGAAATAATACATTTTTTTAATCATAAAAATAATAACATTTTCCCTCAATTTTTCTTTGTTCATTATTCGCTTGAAACTCTTATATGTCTAAAAAATGAATACTGCCCGGGGCTCATAGACTCACATTTAAGGACGTCAGAGCGGGATTGTATGAGAAATAAAATATAAATTATTCAACAAAGGCAATGAGCCCACGTTTCATCTTTTCCATTATGTATAAATATTTGGAGAGATACGTTCATGTTTAACCTTATTTCGTAAATTAACGACGTGCCTACATAACATGGTACGTTGGCAAATTAATATTTGTTAAATTAATTCTAGTACGTAACTATGATTTATTTTATGATTCACGTACCTACATGTGCAAATATTTAATTTTTATCTCGCTGAAGGATGGGTAGACTCAACATTGTTTTAATATTAAATTATGCTTTTAATTATATCTTGGTTGATTTCGTATAATGCTGCGCAAACCACGCGTAAAATTCTTCTTAAAATGTCTGAAATGTTGATGGAATTTTATACAATATCTTTCTTTTATTCAGGTTATTTAGGGATTTTTAATAATTACTTGAACAATGTGAGATTTGCATGACCCTGCTTTTTTTTTACAAAAATGATATTCATGGAATCAATAAGTCTTAGAGGAATCATTCTATCCACGTCGATTCCTGTGTGCCCCATCTGGATTTTTGACTACATATTACTTACTAAATAAGTATACATTCTTTTAATTTTATTTTTGTTGCCAAATGAAAAGCTCGCCTGATGGAAAGCGATAGATAAGGTCTTTGATGGAAACAGCGTACCCAGTGGATGTGAGCCCTGTTCACTCTTGTTTTGAAGGCAAACGGTTTTACAAACATTCAACTTTTACATAAACAGTTTTCCCAAAGAAAATAACTTGACTTTAGTCAGGCCTATATTGTACGACATTAACATTTCCCGGGTGAAATATACCCACTTCCTTAATAAGAATATTACTTGCTCCATGAATTCGCAAAATGATACAAGACCCAGTAATAACTCTTCGGTTTCTTCGCACTTGAAATTAAAATGAGGCCTATTTATTACAAAATACTGGGGTAAGTACACAGGGTATGCATATTTTATTAGGTAGAAAGTTGCGGTTAAAACTAGTCACAATTTAGTAGGTACATACTTTAAGTTGGGTTCTATTGGACCCAACTTAAAGTATGTACCTACTAAATTAAACAGAGGGACCGTATCATGAATAATTGTAAGGCAACAAACATTGTTTAGTTTAATCAAAGAGCCAGCAATTGCCTTCACTAACCTCATCTGTATAAACTTCAGAGTAAATTCAATTTATGCTGGGATCACAACAATAACAGTTTTCGGTAATTATGTTTGGATTCCAAGTGTGGCTAGCATGTAGACTCGCCTAATTTACCCATAATTATGTAATCCTCTGTTAATTAGTATTGTAATTTACCGATAATATGATTAGATATTGTGGCGGACAGATTGACACTGTTGTGTGGTTTGTGATATGAAAATTATGGTTAGCAAATTAATATGCGGCTTTGTAGGGTTTTGTTCAAAAACCAATTGCGCTTTTATAACTTAAATTACTGCTACATTTTAATGAGCAACCCTTCACTTTTACGTAATATTGTTTAGGTTGGTGTCTATCCTTAAAATGTGTTTCCTTTCATTTCATTTAATACCTAGTTACTTCTTCATAAATTGTATACTTAATTCCGAAATAAAAAGGACAACCATTCAAAATCATTATAATTGGTCGATTTCACCACAGAGACACCACCAGAGAGTACAACTATATCTGCGCACACACTTGTGCAATATCTTCCGCGTCTATGGTTAGTCTCCGCTGGCCATGGCCGAAATTCGATCTGGAGAACCATTAATTGGTGTATTTATTTTTGTGCTCCTAATATTTGCAATAACATAAAGTTACTTTGGAATATAATACCTCATAGAACTTCAAGTCAACATAAACATTTCATTTAAAAAATAACATCAAAATAAATCATCAAAAGTAGTTTAGTACAGATGAAGCGCTACTCATCCCACAAGAGATTACATGAGAATGAAACTTTCAGGAATATCAGAGGCGGAAGCCTACGGCATTTTTTTTTTGTTTGCTTACAAAAGGAAGGCATCAGCTAGCTACAAAAGAGCTCTTACCTTCTACAATTAACAACGAGTTCTTAAGAGGAAGACATTTTTGCATTTTTCACTTTCAAATATTTTTAATTGTTGTTGTCAACTTTTCATACCTCTTGCAGCAGTAACTTATTTTACTTAGTAGATCTTTCTTAGAATACCTATATTCTTTACCTTTGACTTAGCTAAAATAAATCTGGTTTTATAAGTACTAAAAAGTTTTTATTACACATTTATTAATTAATACAAAAAACGTAGGCAGTTTACAAGCCACAGTAACTTCATAAGACTATTTCAAAATTGTTCCACAATTTGAGTAACTTTTGAAAAACCATTCTGCTGAAAATAAAACCTTATTTCTTTTAAGATCATACGTCATGGGGTAGGCAGAAACTACAGAACGTCATATTTTGCTAGTAGTTTGTAGTAGTTTCTGCCTACCCCCAAGAGAACAGGGATTAGTATATGTATCTTATATTATGTGTATCGTCAGGTGTTAAATTATTTTCTCATTTACAGACCTAACACTGTAGACTTATAACATATATATAATAAACAAAATGTTATAGGTCATACTTTAGGGGATTATGGCTCTAACAGTATTAGGTACTCCTAGCACAAACTTTGATATGTTGCGACATAATTTCCTCAACAACAACCCATAACGTGGGTAATGAAAACGTTCTATCGCTCTTCAAGGCTTCTACAAATAGGTGTAGGGGTACTCAAGGGAAATCATAAACAAACACGCTATTGTAGCGAAGTGTGAGCTAAAGTTGCCAACATAAATAATTCTATATTTTATTTCATAAATAAGTACCGAGGAACACTTCTAGTGCCTCCTTGAGGATTAAAGGATTAGATTGTATTTTTGCTTCTTTATTTGTTTGACCTACGTCGATAGCCTCGTGGATACACGTGAGTGAATAGAATATCTTTATAAATGTTTTATCGAGACCCGAATACCTTGGATCTCCTTTTGTTTTTGGTAGTAGGTGATAGTACACCACAACATTACCATGACAGTCAGTTACGAGTTCCACAGGCAAGTTGCAAAGCAAAAGTATTAGTATACTTCCCATTTGGCAATAATGCTTTTCTTCACAATTTCCCAAAAAAATCTTAAACGACAACCAAACGCGTGTACGTACTCTGTCGTTTAGATTTTTATACTAATTTTAATATGTTTTTTAGAGTGTAGTAAACAAGCAAATTGAAAGCTGACCTCATCCAAAATATAGCTCTAAAAGCCACATAAACATCCAAAAATTGCGGTCAACCTCCGCTCTCATTCAAGCCTTCATTCACATCTCATAGACACACTGACCTGCCCTAAAAAGCCAAACGAGCTACATTGAAATTAAATATAAAAATGTTCAAACTGTCCGCTCATTAACTAGGTCTTAACTCAGTCATCGCAGCTCTGCTAATTACGGGAACATCTGTATCACACGCTTGTACATGATACGGGCATTAAGTGCGCCCCATTGTCTGAAGGGTTGTCTCGTGCATCAAATGACTTGTTTTTTATCACTTATTTTTTGTGTCGCGTCTTCCTTACATAGGCAGTAATTTGCGCTGTAGAATTCATATTTTGGTATGTGAAGAATTTTCGTTTTTGTTTTACTTTTGTTGAGATTGTCATGTTTTGTTGCTATATTCATTAATAGCTGCGCCCCGCGGTTTCACCCGCTTAAGTCTCAATTCCCGTGGGAACATCTGGATAAAAGGTATCCTATGTCCTATTCCAGGTCAAGGTCTACCCCTGCGCCAAATTTCATTAAAATCCTTTCAGCCGTTTTAGCGTGAAAGCGTAACAAACAAACAAACTCACTTTCGAATTTATAATATTAGTTAGGATTAGGATAGTTAGGATGTTTCATGACTTTCTCTTGCGCATGTTTGTCTCTATTTGGAGGTTTTATTGGTACCATCGGGAACCAATTGTGATAATCAACCATCAATTCACCATTACCGTTTTGATGGCTTCTGCCTCTTTCTTGGCAATCTTTCTTCTAAGTTATCTTCATTGTCTGAAAAGCTATCTCTTGCTTCGTGTAAGTGTTGTATTTTTAAATGTATTCTTTGTGTCTCATTTATCATACATGAGTTGTGCAGTTGTCATTTGTCTATATAATACCTAATATAACAAGAGGTAAAATCTGTGATTTTGTATGTAAGGGGTCATCTTCGAAACTACAGATTCAATTCAGAAAATTCTTTCACTAATGGAAAGTTACAGTATTGCCTAGTGTTATAAGATATATTTTATGTTAAATAAGAAATTTCACGTGGACGAAGACGTGGGCAGAAGATAGTCTTAAATAAATTCGCTTATTGTTCGGTGTCGTTGGTTATGTTTTATCATGTTCACCACAATTTAAGTCTGCATTTGATTGGCACCATCAAAAATTCTCAAGCATCATTTCAGTTGGTAACTACTCCAATCTCTTTTAGGTTCGCTTCATAGTCTCGAGAGCTGCTTCAATTGACTTGTTTTTTTGTCGCTTGTTCTTTGTGTCGTCTACCTAACATGGCCTTAATTTGCGATGTCATGGTATGAGGACTAATTGAGTGTAAGGTTTTGTTAGTTCGAACCGTTTCGTATGCTTCCAAAGAGTAGTGTACGTTTCATAATATATATTAACTATTATTATTCTTAGGAGAAACGGAATGTTTTTGTTACACTTTGATCTTTCATAAAGTAGGATCAATATCAAAAAGTTTTTTCTACAACTCGGTTGAAAAATCCTTGCGTCGCATTTTCCATACGCATGAACAGTAATTTGCTCTTATTGTGAACGACGACATACATTTCCAAGTTGAATGTTTCATAGAGTTGTTTGTCTAGAGAAGAAAATGAAAGTGCCCTTCTTGAAAACCAGTAAATCCTTCGTGGGATGCTGTTATCATCGATAAGAATCTAAAATCCTTTTGTAGATTCAACTATATCAACATAAATATTTTTTGTACTGCAATTCATTATTAAAATATTTTTTTCATCAATAGGATGTAGGTAATACATCCTATTGATGAAAAAAATATTTTATTTATCATGGTAATCGTTCTTCTTTAATTCTAATATAGTTATTTGGGGTTAGCGCAGCATTCTTTCTTCTTCCAGACTTCTCTATTATATCAGATCACATCACAGTGGTAGTCACACCTGTGAGCATATCATTGTTCACACCATCGACATTGATATTCAAAACTTTCCTCAAAACATTTAGCTCCCTGATTCCTTCGTTTCACATGGCTATATAATGACTACCAACTACTTTGAACCATTTAATCAAAACTAAATGCACAATTTCCTATAGTTAACCACTTAAGGCTCCGTCCAAGTGTTAACTATCTTCTATGTTACTTCGAAGGGTTCTCACCAACTAGTAACTAACTTGTTCGAATCCCTTCTCAATGTTCGTAGGTATCACCGGAATACATAAGCACATCAAGTCTTAACTTGTCGATAACTAACGGACTTTCAGCACAGAATAGATAGATTCAGAAGGTAGGCTCCATACGACGCGGCGACGGACGAAAACACACGCATACATAGACACGCTTCACAAACAGTGAGTGCAAGCGCACTCGCGACTGGCATTCGGCCGAGATAGATGTAAATATCGGATAATATAGCAATTAATTGTCTACAATAATATAGCAATGAATTGTCTACAATTTGTGTTCCATAGCCAATCAATGTGTAGCAATAATTAAGTACCCAATGTGTATCATGTTTTGTGGCTTCACATTGATACAATATTATGGAAAATAATTGGAAATTGAGACAATTAATTGTATTCTTGCCGATATTTACATCTGCTTCAGGCTAACTGTACGTACGGTAATCTCGTTGTCTCTCGGCCGAATGCCAGTTGCGCGTGCGCTTGCACTCGCTGTAAGTACGTGAAGCGTGTCTATGTGTGCGTGCATCTCCGCCCGTTGTTGGAGCCGAGCTTCTGTAACTATCTTCTATGTACTTTCAGTATGGAAATCATTACTTATACCCTAATTTCAAGTGGCGATGTTAGGTTATTTAGTGATATTGTAAACTGTGGAACATTTATGCGGGTACTAACTTCGAATTTACTTGTATGGGTACCTGAGGTCGAAGTGTTTGCTTAGGTCTTCAATATTGGTCTTAAAATTAAACTAGTTCTTGACAAAGTACAGGCTATTTGTATCCCTTGTTAGGTTTAACCTTCATCTATACTTATTATTATATATGTAATGAATGTATAGTAAAGCTGAACAGTTTTTTTGTTTGAACGCCCTAATCTCTGGTTCTACCGTCGGATTAGAAAATTTATTTTAACATTTGGTAGTCCAAATCTTGAGGATGTTGTTACAGGCTATTTAACATGACGCTACGACCCTTAGGAGTCCAGCAAAAAGAAAAAAGTCAGAAATAACGCTAAGCTGAAACGAAGTAACAGCGCGGGCGTCGGAAGCGATGCGAGGAGGTGGGTCGGGGGCCGAAGGAGTTTTATAAAAACGTGGCTTCGTGATCTTAGTATATTGTGTATCTTACGACTTCCACGCGAACGAAGTCGCTGGCAGAAGCTAGTATTATACAGGATGTAAAAAGACCCATCACATAGCTGTCAACTCCGCATTCTGTACATCAAATTAAGTAACACTGCACAAAAATAATTGCTGGGAAACGACTTTTATTTTTGTTGTGCTAAATCGCTGTTCACGGTAGTGCGCAACGTAACGCACGCAAAACATTGTGTTTATAGGTGCATGCAAAGGTCCAGGGTTTGTGGGGTTGTTTAAAATTAAGTCATAAAATTTAAAACTTGCTTTCTTTAAAAAAACGTGTAAAGTCGGAACCTTCAAAATCTCCGTAACCAGAAGGATCTCAGATATGGTTCACAACAAAAAAAAAAACACAATGACGGGAATAACAAGTGACTTTCGGCTTCATTAAGTGTCTTTTTACAACCGTTATACTTGCTGAAGAGCGTCCATTGTTAAACACAGACCTTTAGTCATATCGTTATGCCCGCTTGCGTCCAATTTTAAATTTTCATGCATCAAATATTTGCGTGAATTGTGATAAATTGACACACGCATTCAAAATACACGGGTTGGCTGAAATGATGGGTAAAAAATCTGAAAGTGTTATTTTCGGCAATGAATTATTCGATTGATTGTCTCATGGGTTTCGTTAAAAGGATGTGGTAAATGTGACGGGATATAATTCTTTTATTTCACTACATATTATTATAAAACAAAGTCCCCCCCACCTCGTCCGCGTCCCGCCGCGTCTTATTAACGCGATAAACTCAAAAACTACCGAACGGATTTTCATAAGGTTTTCAGCAATGCATGAAGTGATTCATGAGGAAGGTTTAGGTGTATCATTTATTAAAGTTCTGTGTAAATTGGCTGAAGTATGCCGATTATTGTTTAAGATGTCGGAATAGTAGATTGTATCATAAGGGAGCAAAATAATATTTTTACGGCGAGGGCGCTTTTTTTAATCCAGAGCAAAGTGAGGGATTCTAGAGTAGAATCCCGAGCGTAGCGAGGGATTCTTTAGTCGAATCCTGAACGTAGCGAGGGATTCAAAGTACGTCGCCCGAGCCAAAAATATATTTTGCGCCCGAGAGATATACTCTACTTTTCATCACCCACTATGAGAAAATAAAAGGCGCCTCATATTTTAACCACGCTTGATCAAGACGGGTTGACTATTACAGGCTTATAATTATTAACTACAAGTTCAGTTTTCCCCATCATGGTTTACCTCACCGATGTCAGTAATGTGCAAAATAAATCAGAAAAAAAAAATACTAAAAAGTGAAAAAGTATCTTTTTGTGTAGTAAATAACACAAAATCCTGCATTGCGCAATGGGAGTTTACCGCGCGATCAACATTATACAAGATTCCAACGTCAATCGTTGGGCAGTTGCCCGCCAGACAAGACACTCATTTAGTCGGAGTATCCTCCCTTTTCAATAGAGGATGAGTGAACTTTCCACCCTGTTCCTCAATCTCTAAATGCTGAATCCAGTTAGACTGGAAGCCAACCCCAACATAGTTGGGAAAAAGCTAGGCAGATTGATTTTATTTTACGTCGGTCCTAACACTTCCCAGTACCAACACGGCGCTACTATGGGCCGTCGTACCAGCCAGTCTTTATTCGAACAATATTTGCGTACGATTTATTTGGCGCTGAACACTAAGATGTTCCAAATTCAAAAAGTGCGCGGAAAAGATAATTGCGGCGCACTGATTCTTTGCCGCGCACTTATAAAGAGGATTAAAAACTCATTACTGCCCGCTAAAAGTTTCTTATAGAAAACACCACCTTTGGGTGCACTTAAAGGCGAACCAAGTCGTCCTTTTCGAATAGATGAGATGAAAAAAATTATGCCGACTGGGAGCTGTACTGACGTGTAATTCACGATAGGATTTCAATTATTAGTATTAAGCTACTTACAGGATTTACATGAAATTTGGCAAACAGATAGTTTGCAACCTGGATTAACACATTGGATATTTTTTAACCCGGTAGTACGTTTCCGTGGAATAATTTCCGACCTGTTTTTTTCATAAAAAATATTCATAATATATCCAAATTATTTCATAACATGATCCTTGAATCCGACAATATTAAACTAAACTTAATATGTGAAAGGAAGAACCTTTTCCATGTCGCCGGAATACTTACATAAAGACAACAATACGTATAATAATGTACTGGATTTATTATATAGGGTACTTCCAAACGATATTGCTTATATTAGATTTTTTATTTATTTTTTAAGGCCCTCGTTCTAGGCCAGTATTAGGCACTTACGTAATACTCAATATGGTACAGCCAAGCCACGAGTTTGCTATGAATAAATAAGATCTTGCTATCTAGGTTCTGATTTTCTTGCGCTGTTTTTTAGGGATTCTATCGTAAAACCTAATAAGAAATCAAGGCAATCTAACTCCACGCTCTTCTACAACCCGGCCAAGTGCAGATCAGATTCACATACGAAGGGTTCCGTATGGAGTACAAAACGCCGAAAAAAAACACCTTTCTTGTATACAGACACCCTTTAATTTTTAACTTTATTTTAAGTTTATCATTAGTTAATTCTGAAGAAATCATTTAAGTTACACCGTGACTCTGTGACCCTAACTATTATGATTTACTTATGATTACACAACTTGCTGCTTAGACGAACTCACACTTGGCATTTTCTCTTTGAGATACAAATATCCCCGAACTTGATTACCGCTCATTTGTTATTAGGGATAAAAATCAGTAGACGCTGTGTTTGATTCTTTGTGCTTTCTTTTTATTATCCTCTCTTGTGTGGTACGTGACTATGTGAATAACATTAACTTCTGGTAGGCAGAATCAAACAAAACAAATGTTATTTGTTCATGCTTTTCCCCTAATTCTGCAGAAACGAAACCTTATGGGCTGAACTTCAAAAGTACTGAAATTTAATTGTATTTTAACAGCTGGGTCCCTAGTCAGATAAAAACTCTCCAATATCAATATCACTTTCTGGAGTGGCGACCGCGAACCGGAAGACGTAGCGTTGGAAGGTACTAGGTGAACCTGGAGAAATGCAGGAATCTACTGGATGTAAGAAGCACAGAACCGGTGGAAATGGCGATGCCCGGGGGAGGCCTATATCCAGCAGTGGAAGACTTTCGGCTGAAATGATAATGATGACGAATATCACACTGGTTATTAACAAACAAGATATAATTGCTAACACACAAAACAGATAGGACTTTAAAAGATCGCTTTTACGGTTAAGATGACCATTGTGTCGCCCTATGTAATTTTTTTACATTTCTAAGTCGTATGGTGTACATAATAAAGAGTATTCTATTCTATAATATCAAAAATCAATAGTTACGTTTTGTATTTGGGGCTCTTCAGCTTCTGCGATATCAACATCAGTCAAGACCATGTTTAAAATATGAGTAGTCAACCAATAAAACATTTACAACCTTCTGCAATTTAATTCTAAAGTCTAGACTCATTTATAATTTACACAAGTACAAACACTTCAACTTCAAGGCATTTATAAGTCTTCTGAACACGTCATTAAGTACGAGTACATACTCATCTAACATATTCAAACGGTGCACATAGAAACAAAGCGCTGAAACGTCAGTGCACTAGCACTCATATACTGCACTCGAACGAAGTGGAGGGGTGCGCGTTGGACCAATGACGTCACTCCCACCCTTATGCCATGTTTTTACATACACGTGCGATTCGCAAACATGGCAGCCGTGAGTGTGAATGCGAATGGCCACTAAATGCCACTGTGTATTAATGACAACGAAAATTCATTACGTTTTATTGTGACCTTCGCCAGTTGTTTGCTTGTTCGTAATTAAAACTCTGCTGTATAACTTTTCTGTTTTATCGCTGAGGCAGTATTTACGCTGAGTTTACGACATGATTGTTGTTTAGCTTTTTAAATTGTTAATTTTTGCGGGAAAGTTTGCGTGATGTAAATGGGGAAGGCGGTTTTGGTTTATGTGTTCCAATGAACAGTTTTGAATTTCTGGTACAAAAAATCTGGATTAATTTCAGTTTTATTATTTTGGCCAAAGATAGATTGTTTTTAAACAAGAACCTGATTCGAAGAATACTAGTAAAATGTAAAAAAGGTCAACGTAAGGAAAGAGGTTAATAGGTTCGGAACCTTCACCAAAAGTACTTACATAACAAGCAGAGAGGGAAGATCCAAAATAGTAACTTTATAATTATTGTTATATTTCAATCTTGTAAGTTAAATTATGAGCGCTATAACGGGTGTAAAAATAAACTTAACGAAGCCGAAAGTCACTTGTTATTCCCGTCATTGTGATCATTTTTTTGTTCCATACCTGGGAACCTTCTGGTTACTGAGATATTGAAGGTCAAAGTACCAATTTTTTCAGACATTTTTTAAAGAAAGTAGGTTTTAAATGCTATATATTAATTTTGAATACCCCACAACCCGTGAACCACTGTATGCACACATAAACGCAATGTTTTACGTACGTTACGTTGCGCACTACCCTAAACAGTGATTTTTCACACCAAAAATAAAAATTGTTTCTCAGCAATTATTTTTGTGCTGTGTTACTTAATTTGATGTACAGAATGCGTAGTTGACGGCTGTGTGATGGGTTATTTCACCATGCATAGTTCGTAGAGAGCAGTAAGCTAAGTTACAAGCCAATTGTTTTACTAGGAATGGTCTCACAACAGCAAGCAATCACAGATTAATGGGGAGCAATTTCTCAAAACCTCATAAACGATTGGTACCGGGTATTGGGTAAGAGAACGTCATTTAATCGAACATGTCCGATTTGAACGTCCATCTTAATTATCTAATACGTTTGAGGGATGTTGCTGCGTAATTTTTTCATTTATGGTAGGCTTTTGCGTGCAAAGAGAGACTACTCGAGAGGAGCTGGTGGCTAAGTAATAACAGCCACACGGGTAGATCCGTCATGTTAAGCTACGCTTTCCGGGGTTGGTCCGTGGAAGGGTGAACATCTTTACATACCGAGACTCCTCCGTGCCTCGGAAAGCACGTTAATCCGTTGGTCCCGGCTGTCATTCGTGGATCTTTGACAGTCGTTACGGGTCTTCAGAAGCCCGAAAGTCTGACAACCAGTCTTACCAAGGGGTATCGTATTGCGCAAGGGGTATAGCTGCATCCAGTTAGACAGGAAGCCGACCCCAAGATAGTTGGGAAAAGGCTAGGTAGATTTTAATTGCGTGCAAAGAACTTACCATCTCTTTCTTACTCATTGTGTGAAAAGAGACGAAACGATGCTCAGTAGCCTGCTATAACAAACTGTAATCATCAATCCTGCCTGCCAAGAGTGGTGATTGTGGCAGTACTTGCAGGGGGCTGCAATACAGGGTCAAATTAAATTAGTTAGCGAAACTCCACAGACATGATGGATATCGATGTCATCAACATGATCCTGACAAAATAGTACATTACTGTCGCGGCCTGCAACTAGCACATTGATGGACGATCGTGAGTCCATCAATGCCTGATTGCGGCCAAGGCTTGTATAGTACTTTTCTCAAATAATACGCGGATATTCAAACTGAGGAAATCCTTACATATTATAAAACAAAGACCTCTGTCTGTCGTCCTGTACGCGATAAACTCAAAAACTACTGCACCGATTTTCATGCTGTTTTCACCAATAGATAGAGTGGTTCTCGATAGGTTTTAGTATATAATAACCGACATCCACGCGGGCGAAGTCACGGGCATCAGCTAGTTATTTATAAATTCCAGAATCAATGCCGGACAATGATCATTTTCATGCGCCCATGTGTTCATTTCTTTCTGCTTTACTTGAAACAGCTCAATTGCAAGTCAAATCGAAATTTAAATAAAATCTTTGTTAAGTTACCTCCTTGGTTGCCATACGTTGAAGTAAAACTTTCGTTCGAAAGAAGGTTGTCAAAATAATGCTCGAATTATCAAGCATGATTGAGAAAAATAAATGTTGTTATTTTTGAGCGAGCGCAGTAGTCACTTGAAATTTCAGTTTAAAAATCGAGTTTTTTTTGTTGCTTACTACACAGACGTGATTGGTATCGATACCTTAACACGATAAAATAAAACAGATTTTCTCAACTTTTACTTCAAGTAACAACACTACCAGCGGTAAAAAGTCTTCAAATCTTTTTATTTTTTATTTTATCATGTTGAACTCGATACCCATCACATCTGCAGAGTTTCGCTAGTTAATTTAATTTGACCCTGTTTAGAGTGTCTAAAAGTGGCAGCAAAAATGTGTATTGGAATTTTTACAATGTAAGCATAATTATGACTTATTTCAATAGGTAACCAATTTATAACTTTCCACGGAACATTTTATTCAGATCGTATAATTAGACGAATACATAAAGCAAACGTCAATGTATGATACTTACGTACAAGTTATCCAATTTAGCTCCCTAAAATATACATAACATTATTATGATGTAACACAGGTACAGTCACGAGCAGAAATATGTATACACATTCAAAATTCAATAACAATGTTCTCGTGGAATAACGATTACAGCTTTGAGATGATACCTATTTCATAATAATAGGGGTGCCATAATACTATGTTCGTTATAACATAAAATTACAATCAATACAATAGGAGAAAATCACTTTTAAAAGTTGCTTAGTATATACATATTAGTGGTTATGACTGTACATAGGTAGGTACATTAATAAGATAAAAAATAGGTATACGTTTGGAAAACAGTTTATTAACCCCGATGGGGCTTGAGCACACGTGTGGGTAAACGAATCGAGTTTTATGCGACTCTCAAGTTCTTTAGTCTGTAGGGCCTGTGACTAAAATTACTTTCCGATAAATATTCCCGTGAAAATATGTTTTTTCATTACACGTAAGTTTCGGTAAAAGATAACTTTCAGATGATTTCTATTATATACATGTATCTTTTGTATTACCATCAAAGAATTATTATATATCTTATATTTTATGTTTATCTACTTGCTTATCAATCTAAATATCTATATACATTACTTATAGACAAAAAATATGCGTATAGATAGGTACACTTTATTCACAAAAACAGACAATATCAGGTTTGCCATGAGAAAATGTAGAAAAAAAGGTAAGTAGAAACTAAAAGTAAAACCACCATATCTCTTTGGGCAAATCAGGACAAATAGCCAATGGGTAAGTATTTTATGGTGTTCGTATGAAATGACGGCGATACATCACTGTTAAGTGCATCCCTACAAACCATGGAGACTTTAAGGCACCTCAAAAGTCTCAATTTACCTTTGTACAGGTCAAGAATAATGTTACTTGGAGGTAACACAGACGGATCCTTTTTTGTTCCTTTCAAAAACGCCTTATGTCTTATTGTATCATTTAAATAAATTATACATAGTAGTTATGGATACTGTACAATCACAAGCAAAAATATGTATACACTCAGCAAAATTCAATAACGATTTTCTCGTGGAATAACGATTGCAACTTTGAGATGATACTTATTTCATAATAATATGGGTTCCAAAATAATACATTCGTTATAACATAAAATTACAATCAATACGGTAGGAGAAAATCACTTTTAAAAGTTGCTAAGTGTATACATATTAGTGCTTGTACACTCAGATATTGCAAAAAAGATGCCAACTTGTAGTTCTGTAAGACTTGGGACTTATGAAAATCATGTTTTTATATAGCATTAGTTAGAGAGTAGATTGTCTGTAGCAAGGCCAATAACCAAAGAAACAGTTTTGTTATGATAAAAAAAAGCAAAACAGACAAAGACAAATCCCTACTAAATTATTTCATTGATGGATTTTATGAAACCACATAGACTTTAAGCATAATAATGAGGCATACTTACTGCAAGGTGTGCAGCTAATAAATATTTCAATAATAAATAATCTAGCCCCAACATTTCTTACTTTCGTAGCTTACGAACATGTTCTAGACACGAGGTAAAACTTTTACCAGATAAGGTTTCATAAGGTCTTAAATTTCAATTTCAGAGGATCAACGCGAGCATTTGTAGACTGAGGCAGGCGACGCCGGGTCGTGTGCCACAGCTAATTCTTACATCTAACTTCTTATGAAGAAAATTTCATTTCATTACAGCGGATTCGTTGGAGGTAATTTAGAGTTGTAAGTCTGGATTAAAATTTAATTCTTGAATCGTATTAAGCGTGTTTGAAGTGGAATTAATTTTAGTTAAAGTTTTTGATTGTAATCTTTGCAATAGAATTCGTTAAATAGTGCCACTTAATGCGACCACCAATCTAAATGAAAGTACCTAATTTTGACAATACTTGGTTTTAAAAGTCCGTGATCAACGGAACTGAAATGAAATAATAAAAAATTCATCACAATAAGTACCTTTTACAGTCTTCTTTTCGTGTGGTTAGTAGTGACTAAACTGGTGTCAGAATTTTAAAGCCGCCCAGGGGCCTCTGACTTGACTTCATATGCCGTCGAGAATGTCATGTCTCAGGCATGCCGGTTTCCTCACGATGTTTTCTTTCACCGTTTTGAAGCTATAATTATACAATACACACATGAATCCGAAAAGTCAGAGGTGCGTGTCTTGGGTTGGAACACGAGACCTATGACTTAGCAGTCTGACGTCTCCATTTTTTACCCGACTACGGCGAAAAAAAAGGAGGGTTATGATTTTGACCGGTATATATGTATGTATGTAAGTATGTTCATCTGTTTCCTCCTATCTTCTAAACCACTCATCACAATTTGACAAATGAGGTATAGGTGGAAGTGTCTTGATCGTCCGCTAGTTATAGCCTATGTGACATCACATTAAATTAAAAATGGCGCCCTCTAGAGGACATAAAGTCAGGAAATAAAAATTTATCGTACCATGTTGGGTATCAAATGAAAGGGCTTAATGAGCACATTTCAAAAATATATAATATATTGTAACCCCAAAAGAATTTAAAAAAATTAAAGTTATAAAAATTAAAACCCAACTACGAATAAAAAGGTATAAACAAGACACCACAGACAGACAAATTAAAAATCCGGAGTCTCACGTGTTAGGGCATAAATCGAACAGATTACGTGTGACTCCGGATTTTAATTTGTCTGTCTGTGGTGTCTTGTTTATACCTTTTCAGTCGTAGTTGGTATTTAGTTTTTATTACTTAAATTTTTTACAGTAATTTATAAAGGCTGAATAAAAGAAATACTGTGTCAACAGTTTTTAGAAAATAACGTGTCATTCCCATATTCCAATCAGAATCTCCAATAAATCCTCGTTTCTTTTGTTCTGTATCCACCGCACCTGATCAATAATAACGGTATTTTATAAAGCGTATTTCTGGGATTTAACCTCAAAGTTCAATTTCATGAAAAGCTTGGCTTTTACAGTTGAAAAACGACTAAAAGACCATAACGTTTTCCTGTTTTTTATTCAAACTTCTATTTTACTGGGCCTTGTCGTTCTGTGAAACAATTTCAGCCCTGGTCCAGTTTCGAGTGGAACATTCAGCGGCGGCCGGCGATCGCGATGTATTCGACTGAATATTTCATATACGAGTGTACAGAGCGTCTTGTGGTAAGTAAGTGGCACTTGGGTTGAAACTGGTTAGATTGGGGGATTGTACTTGGGTAGTATTTGATTCGCGTTCTCGAGCCATCAGTAGGGACTGCCCTTTGCCATGATAATAAATATGATTAATTACCAGTGTTCTTTCATTTTCTTACCATTTCAGAATATCACCCGTCACTGTCAGATGTACATGTGAAAATGCTGCAACAATTTGATCTGTCCGGATCCGACCCTCGTCGACATACTCGTAAATAGATGATTAGATGATATGCAGGTATGCAATTTTTTTTTTCCTTAACTTGATCTTTCTTGAGCATTGACATTGCTTAGAGCCTAGTTTCATCAGAAAAACTAGTCCATCCAGAGACTATTTATTTTCTATCATCAATATTCAATAGTTAATTCTAACCGTCTAACAGCTACCTACCTCACCGCACCCAACAACGCAGGACCAAGAACTTTAGTTGAACTACAGCCAACTCCCAACTTCTTGGCGCTGAGGAATGGTCCCATTATGCCTGTGACTGATTTGTTATTTATTGGCCACTCGTGAGCTTTCCTACCCTACTTACACGAATTTGCATTTTATGATGAACAATGTCTGCGGATTTTGGACATAATATGGTGCAATGTTGGCCAAAAAATATTATGGCTTTAATACGGCGGTGGAATATTAATTAGTGGGTCATCTGTTTTGAATTTTGAACTATTATATAGATGGTGTTCAAATAGGCTACTTGGCACTAACCCTAATCTATATATCAGTAGTATAAGACAAAGTCGCTTCACATGTCTTTCTGTGACCACTTAGATCTTTTAAACTACACAATGATTTTTGATGCAGTTTATTACAGCATGCAATAAATTGAAGTTATTTTATACTTGTTAAAGAGTACACTGTAACTTTTAAGGCAGGATGCTCCTTTTCAGTAGTTGATAGTCTGTTCAGAAAAGTGTAGATAGCAGACAGCGCACAGCAACAAATTGCAATGTTCATTAATTAAATTCCTTTTTACTAACATCTGAAACATCACAAACATACATAATCCCATTACACAAAACCAAATCCACACAAAAAAAAAACATTCGATCGAATTTCATTAAAAAAGTGTATTTTACGGTGCACCGAACTTTGCAAGCGTAAAGAGATTCGTGAAATATTATCGAATATTTTCAATACTTTACAAAGGATAAAGGATGCTTAACGAATACTAGTTTTCATTGGCGATATTGCTTTTGTTCACTGACATGAATGGATTACTCTTATTGTGTTGATATTACACGGGATACGGCGATACTTCATCACAATGCCTGATAAAAAGCAATCGTATTAATTTTGAAAGTGGCTGCATATAATGATTTTGTATTTCTGTTTTGATACTCATAGGTAACGTGTTTTTTTTATTTAGCTTTGAGTAAATGAAATCTTTATTTCTGTGATTAGATCTTCTAAGACACTTACCTACAAGCCCATTTTTGGTTATTATAAGACTAAATAGAAGCCATATTGTCCACATGATTCATTAATGCGTGTATCTAGGTATCTACCCATATCGTGAATTTCATTTAGACCTAGCGAGCCGCTCCTGTTTCGCATTGTTTTTACGACTTGACACAACATCGAGATTTCTTAACTTTATGTAACTATAATAGGTATATTATACACAGAAACCTTCCGGAATAAATTCTCGATGGTGAAAACCTCGTCAAAATCTGTTGCGTGGTTTAGAAGAAAAACGCGGACATACAGACAAACACGAAAACGCGACTTTGTTTTATAATATGTATAGATGAATAGATTTCTTCTTTTATTAGCTATTATCCACATTCAACTTATGTTTGCATTCATCAAATCATTTATTGCGTCGATTGCAATACTTCATAAAAACGATTTCCCGTTTTATTTCCAAAATAACTTAGCACTTGAAAATATTCATAATTCCATTTAAACATTTCCGGAATCTCGGAAACCACTCAGAATCGGTGATGTTTCAATGTTATCTATTTCAAAAATTTATTTAAATCTTAGCTGAGGAATGGATGTCAAAAATTCATCGGAAACGTTAACACGTATCTACCCACTGCTTGAATAAAACATTAAAGTGTCAGAAATTGCGAAATAATTTATGAAATCGAAGAATTTTACAGCAACAGGAATATACTTTTATTTTGGAAAATAGAAAAATGGAATTTGCCAATATCTGAAGTTTTGCGATATCGGTAGGTATGGAAAAGATCTGCTTGAGACAGATAAAGGTAGGATTTATGTCGGACCACAGCCTGTTACAATTTAAGATGATCTTAAACTACAGTTAAACTATAGTTAAACAAAACCTGCTTGGCCCGTGTGGTATGTCGATAAAAAGTAGTCTATTTCCTTCCCCAGGATGCCGTCTATCTCCTTGCTAAATGTCGAAATCCGTTCAGTGTTTTAGGCGTAAAAGGTAACATACAGGCAGACAGAGAAATAAACAGAGTTACTTTAGAATTTATAATATTAGTATGGATAACTGACAACCCTAATCCTAACTAGTATGCGAAAGTGAGTTTATTTGTTTGTTACGCTTTCACGCTAAAACGGCTAAACGGATTTGGATGAAATTTGGTACATGGATAAACCATGACCTGGAATAGGACATATGATACTTTTTATCCCATTATTCCCACGGAATCGAGACTTACACGGGTAAACCCTTGGGGCGCACCTAGTACGAAATATTTGTCGAAAAGTTCCAAATTCCAAATTGTCTTGACAATTGTTTAAAAAAAAGCAGACAATGTATGCAAAAATCTTGTTTTACAAATTGTCGGATTGCCACCGGTCACCAGTCGCCTGACGGTTTTATTATATAGGCCCCTGGTCTGTACCAGGAGAAAAATAATTGGATACTGTACCATTTTCCTTCCATTTTTAATAAACAGAAAATAGAATATGAAAACATACATACGTTTTATCCAGCACTTTTATTACTGCAGATATGACGTAACTCACAATTCGTATGGGTTCTGAAAAAACCTTCTGAAAATTTCTAATTTCCCAGTGAGCACAGATTAAATCAGTGTCATTTTATTAAAACAACATTCACCGCGACCGCTCGGCCGCCGCTTTTGGCCCGGTATTTGATATAAGTACGGTCACCATAATTGAAATTACAAGTCAGGATAAAAAGCTGGAAAACGCAAACATGATATAAATTCGTGAAGTTAGATACTGTCCCGTGGGGAAGAAGTACCTACACACAATATTTCAGCCGATTGTAATATTATTATTTTTTATTAATTACTTTTTTGACATTTTTTCGGCCCATCATCGTCATTTGGTGATAAGATGTAACTGATGAATTAAAAGACACTCTTGTCAATCAATCAATAAATTAGGTAATAAAAACCTTTAATCACACAAGAAAACAAAAAGCTCAGTAAAAAATCTGAAATAAACCTAATTCAATTTCAATTACCCATCAAAACGATACTCATATAAAAAACGATTTAAATCCCGTAGAATTTGAATCACCTGGTAACCCTATACAAACGAAATGTTATTCGGGGCTCGCGGTCAAAAGAGTTCCGTACATCGGACGGTGCAGCCCTGTATTTGCATTATCTAGATTCGACCGGGCCGCTCCCATCTCGCGCTTTGGTTATATCAAATACAATTTGCGATAGAAGATTTTATTGGATTTTCCATTTTTCCTGTGCGTTTCAGTTTGTGTTGTGCAAATGCAGCTAACAATTTGAAGTTTTCAATTTGTTTAATAAAAACTAAAAGCACACAGCTTATACGTTTCTGAATTTCCGAATACTCTGACGCGCAGTAGGCTATAACGAGAAGGTATCAAGTTTAAGCAACCTGCTAGACAGTGAGGGCAATTTTTTGAAGTGAAAACATCTTTAGGATGCGCCTTGCGCTCTTTCTGAACAGCGAACAAAACTGAACCATCACACTTGAACCGGTGACGCTGAATCGGGTATACTCGTATCCAGTTGGTCAGTGACTCTGAATCGCGTATATTTGGCTCCCGGTCGGTGACGCTTAATCGCATATACTCGACGCTGGGGCTAAGCGTATGCTGAGACGCAGGTGACGCAGGTCCACGCAGCGCAGGGCAGAGAAAATTTTGTAATGCATAAACGTACTGACAGCTGCGGCGTAGGCACGTGCGACGAAGACATGTGTCCTGCGTCTGGTTGTAGAGCCAGCACAGATTTCTGCACGACGCGTAAAGTGCAGTGCTGCGTTACCTGCGTCTCAAAAACAAGTGACGCCCAGCTGTCAGTACGTTCATGCATTACAAAATCTGCTCTGCCCTGCACTGCGTGGACCTGCATCACCTGTGTCTCAGCATACGCTTAGCCTAAATCGTGTAAACTGGGCTCTAGCCGTAAGTTTTCATTTCTCTCATGTGGTCGTAAGCACACACCCTGTTTCTTTTCTTATAAATACCAATATCAGCGCAAAATCAAACCAAGTAACACTAAAACCTAATTCCTAAGCTGTTGAAGAATGTATAGGTACTTACAAGTATTTAGGGCAGCAGTAAATTTTCCTTTTTATCACGATTCCGAATGCTACCCCTGGAGTTACGTGACAAACTCCTCACTTCATTAGAATGAGGCGTGACCGGATTGATAAAAGGCTTCACTATCTTCGGGACATTTCAATAGACTTGTTTTGGTAGTCATTATACTTGTAGATGTTGGTAATTTAATGGTAAGTATTCTCTAGGAGCTTTTTAAGTTATAGACTGACTAGATCTGCTCTGATAAAAAACTGTATAAAAACAGGTCTGTAATAGATAAATTCTCTTTCCAGCCTGTCTGTATAGGTACAGTTGTCCATAAAAATTATTTAACGTTTTCGCGGACATTGAACGAGACACATTAACCGCCTTACTAATAAACGTTGTATAACGTCTGTATAGTTATACAATGCTTTGTCTTCTTCTTTCGAAAGTCAAATTACTAACGACTGAAAGAGAAAAATCGGTGTGTAATTCAAAATCAAAATCAAAATATTTTATTTCACATAAGCCTACATGGGCACTTATGAAACGTCAGAAGCTAGGTGCACGGTTCCAATTGGTCGTTTCCTATGGAGAAGACCCGGCAAGAAACTCCATGGTTACTCTTTTAAAAGATAATTTTTTGCTTTTACAATATTTTCGAATTACAGTGTTAATAGTTATGGGACGACAGTGTAGGCCTTTCAAAAATATTCATTTAGGAAGTTAAACTAAACCTACAACGTTCTCACATTCACAAGGTAGAAAAGAATCTATATAAGATACTACAAATAAAAACCTATTTAAACCAAATGACATGATTGCCATTACAATTGTAATTCCTTACATGATGGCTAACTTATCGGATATAATTCTATTCGCCGATGACACTTCTCTTATTTTTTAAATAGATAGGAAAGATACGGATGTCTTACATGTCAACGATAGTCTGGCAGTTCTTTCGAAATGGTTCGCAGCTAATAATCTTTTACTTAATGCGAACAAAACTAAATGTCTTAAGTTCTCATTACCTAACGTTCCTCAAGTAGGACTAAATTTAAAACTTGATGACAAGAAATTAGATGCTATTACGGAAACTGTATTTCTAGGAATTACTCTAGACTCGAAATTACAATGGGGCACCCACATTAGAGCTCTTTCAGGCAGATTAAGTTCAGCTGCATATGCAGTAAGAAAAATAAGGCAGTTGTCTGATATAGCCACAGTTAGGTTAGTATACTTTGCTTATTTCCACAGTATTATGTCTTATGGCGTTCTGCTGTGGGGATCGGCAGCTGACGTAGATTCAATTTTCATTTTGCAAAAGAGGGCAGTTCGCGCGATCTATAAAATGAGTCCTCGTGAGTCTCTTAGAAATAAATTCAAAGAAATTGATATACTCACTCTGCCTTCTCTCTATATCTTAGAAAGTATTTTGTATGTTCGCAAAAACTTAGGGCTTTTCAAAAAAAGAAGCGACTTCCATAATATAAATTACACGTAGTAAACATGAAATTGTGATACCCAAATTTAGATTAGCTAAAACTAGTAAGTCGTTTCTTATAAACAGTATCCGCTTTTACAATAAGTTACCAAAGCCAGTTACAGAACTTAGCGATGGTAAGTTCAAAACCCACATCAAACGTGTCCTTATCAAAAAAGCATATTATAAGATTAAAGACTACGTTGAAGACAAGGAAGTTTGGCAATAATTCCTTCTGCACATGTGGCTTCCCTGGTACCTCATTAACGGCATAATTTTGTAAGAGTCTATTAACTGCTCCCAAATTACCATGTTTATTTTTTATTTTTTTTACATTCATCGCAGACAGACAATAATAATCATAGTATTATTTGACATTATATACCTACTATTTAATTTCAACTCTATAGTAGTGGCTTTTGCGGACATGTTAATTATTCAGATTTGTTACAGTTGTAATGCAATCATGTCATTTGCTTTAAATAGGTTTTTATCTGTAGTATCTTATTTATCGTATATAGATTTCTTTCTATCTTGTGAATGTGAGAACGTCGTAGGCTTAGTGAACTGTAGACTTTTTTTTTTTTTTTTTTATGATCTTTATCTGAAACTTTTTGAAAGGCCTACACTGTCCTCCCATAACTATTAACACTGTAATTCGAAATTATTGTAAAAAGCCAATTATCTTTTAAAAGAGTAACCATGGAGTTTCTTGCCGGCTCTTCTCCATAGGAAACGACCAATTGGAACCGTGCACCTAGCTTCTGACGTTTCATAAGTGCCCATGTAGGCTTATGTGAAATAAAATATTTTGATTTGATTTTGATTTTTGTAACAAATCTGAATAATTAACATGTCCGCAAAAGCCACTACTAAAGACAAAACTAAAGACTTACTACTAAAGTTGAAATTAAATTGTAGGTATATAATGTCAAATAATATTACGATTATGTCTGTCAGGGATGAATGTAAAAAATAAACATGGTAATTTGGGAGCAGTTAATAGACTCTTACAAAATTATGCCGTTAATGAGGTACCAGGGAAGCCACATGTGCAGAAGGAATTATTGCCAAACTTCCTTGTCTTCAACGTAGTCTTTAATCTTATAATATGCTTTTTTGATAAGGACACCATCGCTAAGTTACAGCACTTAGCGATGGTAAGTTCAAAACCCACATCAACTGACTTCACCTGATATAATACGTTTATTAAGGAAATAGAAGTTTTATTTTTATGACGTCTATGGCCGTTTACCGTTCGCGAAAGCGTTAAAAACTCACACACACAAATTAATGCCCTGTACTTTTTAAGATATATTTTTATCTTCACCTCATCATTATAATATCGCAATCATTGTCCTATCCACTGCTAGACAAACGCTGGGTTCGATCCTCGGCTACACAAATCCATTCCACACTTATTGTTTTTTTTTTAAATCAGAATTTAGTGAGTATTCAACAATACATTTTGATGGAAGTCAAACTTTATAAAATAATGGAACTTTAGACTAATTCCTCCACCAGGAAATATCTTCACTGGAAATAATGAGCACACATAGTTCAACTGGATGTAATAATACCTTCGGAATAGTTTCCCAATTTATACCGTCTCCAATTTATAGTAAAACCTTTGAAACTGAGAGAATGTTCGGACGGTATTCCGATATCAATGAATCTTAGCTCTGTTCTCGATCTTGAGACCCGAGGGCCGAGGCCGGGTCGTGACCTGCTTGCCAGGTGCAACTAAAGACTGCTTTAAAACGAAGACAAAGCGAAAACCCCGACTTTTGCATACTCCGTGTCTACGGTTTTAAAAATGGAAGTTCTTTTTTAGGGTTCCGTACCCAAAGGGTAAAACGGGACCCTATTACTGTCCGTTCGTCCGTCCGTCCGTCGGTCTGTCACCAGGCTGCATCTCATCAACCGTGGTAGTTAGACAGTTCAAATTTTCACAAATGATGTATTTCTGTTACCGCTATAACAACAAATACTAAAAACAGAATAAAATCAATATTTAAGAGGGCTCCCATACAACTAGTGATTTTGTTTGCCGGTTTAATATATAATGGTACGGAACCCTTTGTGCGCGAGTCCGACTCGCACTTGGCCGGGTTTTTAAAATATAAGTGCAGGTGAAGCTTCAAGAAAGTGAATAAAATCAGGAATTTTACTTAAGATAGACTTTATGGTTCATCATTAATTCATCAGTCTATTCGATACACTTCGAAGTACCAATTTAACATTTAAATTGGACACTAAAATGTTAGTAAAGCACTTCGCATTCATTAGAAATAATGTTTATACCCTGTTCTACAAATTCAAGAACAAAACTTAACATAAGTATTCTTTAAGAGCAACTCGACAAATCTCATATTATTTCTTTTAATATCGGTTAACAAAGGATTCTTTCACGTTGGTCCGAACTCGCATAATGACTATGTAAGAAAGTTGTGAACGCTTGAATAGACAACAATGAGATTATTAGCTAATTATTCAAAGTCGTGTCGCGTCGTCTGTCGCGCATAACGCGAGTGTGTCGACAGCCTTAGCTGGACCACCCGAACACCGCGAGCTCGACGCCAATCTAAGGCAACACTTATTATTTTATTTTAAGAACCACGTGTGCCACTGACATTTTTGGTGCAGTATTCAAATCACGACATTTTGATTTTTATTCGCAGAATTCGGTAATTTAAAAAAGTACAAATTATACCGAACTATCTCGTAAAACTGTAATTTTGACATTATTCTTGGTATTTATTAATTCTTTATTTTAAAGATTTTAACTTTTTATTAATTAATGCAGAGCAAGTAAAACCTACCTACAATATTGAAATGCTTAAGTGACGATTTCACTTTTATGAAAAAAAACATTTTGAAACAGAAATTATAATGGTTATAGCCATTTTCCCAAAAAAATAACCACCCCCAATCTTTACAGAGCAAAGAGCACCTGCGCCGCTAAAACTACGATAAAATAATTGAAAATTGCTAATATGTACGTAAATAACACTGCAGGCGGCGTGTCACGACATTTTAATGTTTTATGCACAACGCTACTACGTGTTAATGGCTACGATGAGCCCCCAACATAAATTTTAGGGCTTTTATCCCATTTTTGTGGCGTTTTGTTGAGCAATTTCCTCCACGATCAACCCGTATGTTTAATGACGACGCCCCGTACTCTCAAGATTGTCGTAAAAAAGCTATAACACACGAAATTGGCTGTCAAATGGGCAAAATGGCAATTGGTGAGATTAGAATAACATTTAAGAACAAAAGAACTGGAAATTGTATGATTAGCCTGATATTAAAGTATCGAATTTATTGTTTTAACGGGTAGGTATAATATTTTCTTGTACTTATTTACTTCGCCAAAAGTTGTTAATTTTAGGACACGTGATGTAGCAAAGCAAACATGGAGAACGTAAAAAAAAATGCCTAGCAAACACACTCACAGATGAACTTGAATTGCAAGGTGCAACGCCAGCAGTCAATATTTTACGAGCCCAGAATGGATGTTTCACGACGCCCAGTAAAGGTTAGATTGATGTGGCTTTCTGTAAAGTCCACGGAGATATTAGACTCCATTTTTACGATCTAAAAGTCAAGGAGAAAATAAACATCTAGGGCCACTCTTTGCCTAGTTTATTGCCGATCATTCCGCAGCACACGGAGTCAACTTTCAATTTTGAAAACCCTAAAATGCCTAACAAAACTTAGTTACATCCGACTCCTATACAAAAGGGCGTATAAAATTTACTACGTGTTTTGCCGAAACGATGTGTTAGTCTGTTTTTAGTGTCGATTTTACGATAAATAGCACCATTTGTTGTTGCCCATTAAGGCTTGACGACGTATAGAATGGGCACTTGAGATTGTGTGCGTCGTTCTGTGTGGATAAACTGCAGTTCCTAGCGGTCCCAATCGCTGTAGCCATGATACATTTGAGGCGAACAAACAAACAGTTTTACCGTGACTGCACAACCGACTATACGTAAAATGCATGTAATTAGACACATTTTCGAGAAGGTTTCCGACTCTTTCGCTTTAAGTGTTCCTGCTTTCAGATATTGCAAACATTTCACGGCTTTTACTCGGAAAATTCAGCGAACTGTCGACTAAATGAAGGATGTCATACTTGTTTTAGTGATGGTCTTTTGGGCTCGTATTCACGTAATTAATTTCCAGCTAAATATGCATATAATTACTACCACGTACTCTTTGTATAAACGAGTCGCTTTAATCGCTTTAATATTGGTGATATTTAAGCAAAATAATTTAGGTGATCACCGTGTTGCAAATCACCTACGTACCAAAATAATTTGTAGATGTAAAAGCGGCGATTAAGTTAATTATTTGCTTACGAGCCAGAAGTGTTGAGTAATATATCACTATATAATATAATAATAAAAATTATTCAAGTTAAAATCAAAAAGGTAAAATTATGATTAACATTAATTAGAATTACAAACGAAGTAACTTTAATTCTAGTTGTAATATAGACCTGACAATAGATACAAGTTTTTGTAAGAAACGAGCTGAAAATAATCAAGCTACAGTTGACGCCTGTCTACAATCATATTTCCTTTTATTTACGGTTAGTACGAAGTGCCTCAGTCGCAATTGTTTGAAGATTTATCGCCCATAAACATTTGCCTGAGAAGTAAACGAACAGGTGAAGTGTACATAAAATGCACTGCCAGCGCATTATTGTCTCCAAAAGTTGCCTTCAAGTGCTTTAAATTAAAATAATTGCTTTCTCGGACCGGGTTATACATTTTTACTAGTTAGGTACTACTAGTTATAAATTGTACTATCGGATAAAACAAGCTACTACGGTTTTCAGACGAGACCTTTTTATTTCAAGAATCCTATTTAAAAACTGTGAAGGGTTTCAAAAGATCAATCCACAAACCATTCTCAAAGAAGTATCTTGTTATAATGCAAAAGAAATACGCAAAGCAAACTCAACGTGAACCTTCAAGAAAAAGTTTGGAAAAGAGAACTGATGTAAACAATTCTTTGGGCGTAACTACTCAGCAGAATTTGCGTTCCATAAATCAGGGGCGTTATTTACCTTTTTTCATTAGCCAGATGGTGAACTGTGGTATGTCCGCGTCGATTATTTTCCTAATAGACTATAAGGTCTGACTGGATGGCGATGACGTGATTTCAGCTCACCCAGTGAATTGTCGTTAGGTACCAAATTGTCACCAATTTATTCCCCGTCGCGTTTCTGTGTTAATTGAGACATTTGCTGAGAAATTGCCCACTGTAAGAATGAATGAAAACTTGGGGAAGTGCGATATCGGTCTGGTTTGAAAAGGGAAAAATTATAACCGCGAACACCTGACGTTATGCTTTGTAAACATGCGACGTTTATTTTATAGAGGTGCGACACGATTTTATGTAGTAGGAACAAATCGGGATTTGATGGCTTTGAACCTAGCTTGCTTGATACAGTATTATTACAATGGAGCTATAATGTATTTACGGTTAAAGTTTTTTAATTATTTTGCTGTAGGTTAAGAGTGAGACCTTGATTCCCCTGAAAAGTGGTGAATTGATGTTTAATAATGGATGCTTCAGAAACTGAAGTCAAACATTATAAAAAATACTGAAATTTAGACAAGAAAAAGGGGGTCAAGACTACAAATTCTAGACATACTTCTTCAACAAGTTTGACCCTTTGGGTATTGTTGTTCTTTTAGATTGCAAAAAAATCAAATCTAATGTTGATGCTCACCTAATTTCTGCCATACAAATATTTATTTCATCTCAAGATTGAACCTGTAACTTGTAGTGCAAAATTGTTTCTTAACGTACAGAGCAGTAAGTAAGACATTACGAAAGATTTGCTGGACTGATATGCACAAATTACGTGTCCGTGGATATGCTAAACGCTCGTTTTGCATACACATGACGGATTGCGCCATTGACGTATAATGCATATTGCATTCCATTTTGTCGATCACCGTTTGATCCGGTCGATCCTTTATTGTTTTGTACAGGTAGTGTTAAACTATAATAATTGCTCGATAGTTTCGTTTAAAAAATTTGGTAAAAGAAAGGCTCTGCAAAAATTCAAATCGCAGGTAATCGAATTTTGGGCACGCCACAATAGCGGCGATAAGTCCCCTCTTTGAGGAGTGGATAGAGAGGCGCCACGGCGTCCTCACCTTCCGCCTGACACAGGTCCTCACCGGACATGGCAGCTTCGGGAGGTACCTGTGTAGGATTAGGCGGGAGGAAACGCCCGGGTGTCACCACTGTGTGGATCGCCCGGAGGACACGGTGGAGCATACGGTTGAGGTGTGCCCTGCTTGGGCGGAGCACCGCCGTGTCCTCGCGGAGGCGATTGGCGGCGGTGACCTCTCGCGTCCGGCCCTGGTTCAGGCCATGGTACGGAGCGAGAGGGCATGGGAAGCCGTCACCTCCTTCTGCGAAGCAGTAATGCTCGCGAAGGAGGAGGCGGAACGCGTGAGGGAAAGGCAAAGTTTGCGCCCTCACGCCCCTAACCGCCGCCGTTGGAGACGCCCTGGGCGTCGGGAATCCCAGGCGGATTTCCGGCCACCATAGGCGCGGGCTTGCGGACGGCGAGCAACGGGCAGCTCGCCGTCCGATAAGGACCAGGCCCGGGTCGATGGCGCGTCGTGTTCCACGCGCGCCTCAAAGAGATGTCAGCAAAAATGACGGGGTCCAATAGGACCGATGCCTGCCAGGGTTGCGGGAAAGTCCGAAAGGGATACCGGGACCTTGGCAACAGGCAAATGAAGGAACACGGGTGGGTTTTAGTCAGTAAAAGTCTGACACGCCCTTCCGCTCCGCCCAGAGCGGGAGAAGTCATTGGATGATTTCCCACCCTCAAAAAAAAAAAAAAAAAAAAAAAAAAAGGTAATCGAATTTGAGGTTAAATAAATTAAAAAAACAACTCGTGTATTCAAAGTGTGTAACAGCTAAACAGTTTATGATTTGGCCGAACGAAAGCTAAACGACAGCAAATAAAAACTTATGGATAATTGTGCGTTTGCACTGGCGAAACATTCACAACAAAACATGATGAAATCTCTAATTTTTTTTCTGTTAATGTTCCGTACAATTTTTGACAGGACCTAGAGATTCCAACATGTTTTGTTGTGAATGTTTCGCCAGTGCCAACGAACAGTTATGTTGTCTCAATCAGGCAGGTAACAGCAACCAGTTCTTGGAAATTCACAGTTATATTAAAGCCAATCAAATAGCAAAATACAGGTAGTACACACAACAGTAAATAAAATAACAAAGAGTGGGTTCACAAAATGGATTTCACATAAAATATGCAAAAAATAAACCTAATAAAATGTATAATATTACTGTGGCGGAATTTTAGAACATGCAGTAAACGTAGCTACATGTTTAATAAAAACACGAAAAGTGTATAAATACTACATTTTTTCAACACCATTTTTCATTTAAAGTTGCAGAGGCAATTTTCATTTTATGCAAAATATTTTCGTACAAATAACGTTAATATCCACTTTCATTTTAATTAGGCCGAACATAATTATTATCTAAATGAGTGTTATTATTGGAGATGTAATTAACGTCCTTTGTTCTTCTGCCTTTCTCATTTTTATAACAAAAAAATGTTCAATCTTTTTTAATCTACCTAAATGATGAATATTTTATCTGATTTCTTGGTACAAAATTACTTTTATTTTCTTTGGAGCGAGTCTACAATCCGGTTAGTACCCATAAAGGTTTTGTTCACAAATATTATTATTTTATTGTTTTTGTATACCCTGTGGGGTATGTAAATATTCATTCACGGCGATTAAAGAAATATTAAGGTTGTATTTCGACCTATTCACAAATATGTAGTAAATGCTGAGAGCAGAAGAAGACGAAAAAGAAGAACATTATCACACTGACGATTTGCCAGCGTGTTTATAGCGAGGCGATTTGTGAACGTGTTCTCCGCGGGTGCGAAGCGAGATAACCGCGACTACGCGACGTGTTGTCCGAATTTTCACAATATTGTACACTCTCTTGTGTCGCTCTCTCTTGTACACTTACGTCAATCACTCTCGTTACGCAAACGCGGCGAACACATTGCGCACACGTGTCATGCTCGCTAAGCACACGCAGCGAGCGCGTTGGACAATCTCTTCACTGATAACTCCCTCGCAAATCGGCAGTGTGATAAGACCCTAAAAATAAACCACTTCAGCCTATTTTAACCGGTCTGAAAAGCAAAGCAGTGCTTGACGCGCTAATGTATAAGATGGGTGATTTTTACATCCCCATCGAGACCCCTCTGTCACTCACAGAATTCGAAAGTCCCAACCCTAGTTAAAAGAAATACAGGAGTACCGAAGCAATTGGAGAACCGGTGTCAGTTCTTAGGAACCCTTAGTAGTATTTGGTACCCTTATTACTTAGCAAGTTCAGATGGATGTTACTCAACGGAAAATGCATGGAATTTTCCATCTATTTAGACTGGAATCTAAAAAACCGAAATGGCTAAGCTGATGATGGGTAACATCCCTAACGAGGCACATAGCTAAAATTCCTCTACACAAAATGAACTGGCAACAAGCCTAAAAATCTAGGACGTAGAAAATTGCTATTCGTAATAGATGTTTAGTCCCTCTACGTAATTACATAGGTATTTCACACGAGCTCCTTTGTTTCGGACGTCAGTTCAAACTGAGGGGTCTAAGTGATCGTTCAACGTTTATTTTCGTTCCGGAGTCAGCCCTTTTGCACCCTTGTCTTGTCTTGATACATTGTGAGGGGTAAATGAAATACATTCTACTTTTGCTTTTTATTAAAAACTACAGCTGACGTAGTGGGAGGTGTATTGAGGTGGATTTTGTGAATAAGAAAAGGGGAATGAACTAAGATGGGGGTGAACAGAAGGATTTGACAACGCTTTGCTTCTACTAAAATTGTTTAACATGCTTGATCTAAGATGGTTATTTACATCGCCCGTAATCCCCGAAGGGTTATGCAGAGGAAGAAGATACGATAATAAGTTAAGATACTTGTA
Organism: Lithophane leautieri; assembly: GCA_949152455.1. Lineage (NCBI taxonomy): Eukaryota > Metazoa > Arthropoda > Insecta > Lepidoptera > Noctuidae > Lithophane > Lithophane leautieri. The sequence continues at coordinate 14,646,519 of OX424471.1, read as the reverse complement.
AGATACAAACTATACCTAAGTAACTAAATACTTAGTTGTTTTTCTCATACTTCACTAAGAATTTAATTATTTTGTATAACAATTTAATCCTAAACATAAACATAAAATAAACAATCCAAACTAATATTATAAATTCGAAAGTAACTCTGTCTGTCTTTCTGTCTGTATGTTACCTTTTCACGCCTAAACCACTGAACGGATTTCGACAAAATTTGGCAAGGAGATAGATGGCACCCTGGGGAAGGACATAGGCTACTTTTTATCGACATATATATAGATATATCCGCACGGACGAAGCCGCGGGTGGAAGCTAGTTATACATAATATTATAAATACGCAAGCGAGTTTGTTTGTTTCTTACGCTTTCACGCTAAAACGGCAGAACGGATTTGGATGAAATTTCGTACACGGGTAGACCTTGCCCTGGAAAAGGACATAGGCTACTCGTCCTGAATCGCAAACGAAGTCGCCGGCAACAGCTAGTATTGTATAAAATCTATGATAAGTACGTCAAATAGTACCGACATATGTATACCAAGAGTGACTAAGAGTAAAAAAAAAAAAAAAAAATATGCCTGTATATTATACTCGCTGTTTACAAACTTTCGTATTCAGCAAACGCAACGTAAACTTCAGTAATAAATCGTTAATTGTTCTTTTCAACTCTCAATAAGCCGCAACACCTTGTTTCACTTTCCACGAATAAACTTATTAACTCCCAAAATGCCCCCAAAATGCTTCATCACGATTTTCGGCAACGCAGAATTAAATACATTTGAGCACCCTGCAACTGGATTCAATTTAAATCCTCCTAGAAATCCTATTATAACAGTGAGGTGTCGAGAGCTAAGTAACCGTAGCATCTCTCTGTTTCGAGAAGAAGTAATAAATTAAACAAATCCGATTTTCACGTGCGAAAGGAAACGAGACTCGTTTACTGAGCACGGTGATCGCACTGTTTATTTGATGACAAAAGACGGTGAAAATAGATACAGAACCGTTGATGGAGAAATGATGAGAAAGGGTTGAGTTAAGATTGTGTTTATTAATACAAACGTTGTCGCTGAGTTATGAAAGTATTTTTAACGAACATCGAATAAAGTTCAAAAATAAAATAAAAAGAAAAACGTCGATTCACCCGATTTGGACGAACTTATTTCGTGCATATCGACTATGCCATAATTGACAACATTTCAAAACTGAGACGACCTTAAAACAAAAATATCATTTCTTTATTTTCGTATCCCGAGTTCAAATATATTTTTTTTTACTTATTAATTTCTGAGAAAATGCATTTTTCACGCGTCTGCTGGCGTTAATCAAACATTTATGTCAAATTATCGTTTTCATCGATCTTTATCCATGCGTGATTAAATATAACTAACTAGCTGATGCCCGCGACTTCGCCCGGGTGGATGTCGGTTAATATATACTAAAACCTTAATCAAGAACCACTCTATCCATTGGTGAAAACAGCATGAAAATTGGTGCAGTAGTTTTGAGTTTATCGCGGACAGGATGACAGACAGACACACGGCGGAGGACTTTGTTTTATAATATGTAAGGATGTAAGAACAATTGTTCTGTCAAACCTACTTACATTCCATAACGTCGTTCTACGAAGCCGATGTAGGTAATTGTAACCCTCACGATCCTAATGTATTTGAAATACATTCACATTTTATGTTTGCCTACAACAGAGTATCATTACATTTCTGTAAGGTCTCGGACACGTGTTGTGTTAATAAATTAGTTTCGTTGGTTCCAAGCGGTTATGTGATAACTTTCCTTTCACAGCTTTGCTACAGCAAACTATGCTTGGGTAGTTACTCTATTTGCCAATTTAGAGGTGGAAACCTACTGTTAAATATGGATAGATACATTGAATTTAGCATAGACATCTTAGCATAAGACGTTTTGAAATATTTAATCAACTTTTCAATTTAAATTGTATCAGCGCAATAGTTATCTAGTTTATTAGCCACTTTGCGAGTTTGACTTTCGTTTCAGAACTAAATCCTGAAACAGCTAGAAAAGGTCTTTAAATCCTTCAGGCGGGTTCACCGCGCCGTGTTCATTGTTGGTCCTTCAATACGAACGCAGTGACACAAAAATAAATAGTCGGGGAGAACCCAAAAAGGAAAAGTGCTGCTAAAATCATCAAATCGTAACTTTATGGAGTCATACCTTAATAGAGAGCAAAGAGGTAAGAACAGGAGAAAGCCAAAAGAAAATAAAAGGGAAAAACCGTAAGTAAGCTATGCCGAACACGTCCATAAGAGTCGGTTGATTTCTGCGTCACGTACGCAGAAAAAAGAACTTTTATTACTTCCGAGTAGCGTAATTGTTATGGAGACTGGTATCCCTTACTACTCAACTTTGTCCCAATGTAGTACCATTACTACCACACTAGTTGAATGTTTTTGTTTGTCCTCTAGTCCTGGTCTCGATTTTATGGTAATCTGAGGTCAATGTTTGCGACCAATATGCCCAAATTAATGTGATAGTGAACAAAATCCCGCTTCACTGCAATGGTAAAAAATAATTTATTCGTCAAGTATATACCCCTTCATCTCTAATTCATATTCATATATTTACCAATGGTAATACCGAATGAGTGAAACTTATTTTATAATAATAAAAAACCACCGATAATTATGTAGGTATGTCAATTATACTAAACTATACGAGTATCGTTATATACTCGTACCTATAGTGCGTAATTTTTTATATTTTTTTTCGGCTTATACATTTTTTTTCAAGAGTTATGAAATTGTGATCACCTTGCTTTGTAATGCAAACGGTAGACAATATTATTGCCTTTCGAATAAGCGTATTTTTATCTCAATATGACTAAAACTTTGAGAGTTATGTTTTTTTTTGTACTCGCATCGAGAATATTTCAACAAAAAAACAAAATTGTTGCCACATTGCGAAGAAGTGTATTGGACCCAAGCTTAGAGTGTAATTGTACCTTAAAATAGTTTATATCTAAGTTTTTAGAATATCGCTAGTCTATGTCCGGACTCACTGTATAGACAACCCAAGCGTATTTCCAGTAATAAACACACTACGATAAGATTCGAACAAACAAAAGCCGAAATAACCTACCGTTAAACACACGTCAAGATATAAAGCCACAGAATGGCCAATCAAAGAGTCTTAAGTCCTCATAACATTAGGAGATAAGACAACGAGCCTATCTATTTTGTTAGGCTGTGTCAGGGCAAGTAAATGTGTGATTACGTTTCACTCCTACGACCATTATCTCGTACTCACTACAGACATCATTACTTATTTTATTCTTTTTACTGATAGGATCAATTGCTTTCATTTACATAATATACAACTAAATTACATTGGAAGAAGAAAACGTTGAAAGGTACTGACAGTTGGCAAGAAATTTTTACGAAGAAGAATTAGTCTGTGGAAATTGATATTTAAGTTTATTTAACCTTCGACGCTTTAAAATTTTGCTGAAAAATCTTTAGTTCATACATAGCTCTTTCTAGAAATTGAGCAAGTTGAATCTCCTCGAGTGATTTTTAGTCTTTGAAGTGTCGATATATTTGACTGGATCAGACTTTTTTCTAATATATTTACAACGATAAGTAGAACCAACTTTTTTCTTTCTCAATAAATTGAGTTCTGTCGAGGAAAATAAAGGTTTTTTTAATTTACACCTTTGTCTTCAATAACCTCAACCTCGAACCTAAAAGCATCCAACTCTCAATCAACCAACTCAGACTATCACAGTCCATTGCGGGACAGCTAGACCTCTCCCAGGCGCCACAACACCCTGTCCTCCGCCTTCCGCATCCAGTCTGTCCCAGCCACCTTTTTAAGGTCGTCGGTCCGTCTATCTGGGGCGCGTCCCACACTACGCTTGCTGCTCGTCATCCACTTCTACTAACTACTAAACTGGCTGTTTACATGCTCCAAGCTAGGTACCTAGTTAGTATATAAGTATCCCAGTTGCACTCAACTGTGAAAGAAATCTGTCTTTATTTTTCCTTTTCCTCAAGATCTAGACTCAAACAATGCCTCCGTTTTCTTTAAAAATATGAAACAATAAATACAATACAGGCTCACATAATGCATGTAGGCACTGCGGCAGTGTAGTCAGGTGTTCATTCATACACACATTGTTGTACCGCCAGCATAGCCGTGGGGAGCTGAGACTAAGTAAACTTTCCTCTATTCATTATGCCTCCGAAGAAACCAGCTGGAATAATACTCAAATGTTATGTTTTATTGTGGACTTTTGCTGGGGATGTACACACGGCTACACATCAAGCTATACATTTCCAGTTTATGCTTATCTCGCATTGTATAGGGTTTCCGTACAATGCGAGGTCAGCTTATACAATTGTACAGTCAAGGAAATTCATTGGTTATCAAATTGACACATTACATATAACTGTCGAAGAATGACAGTTGTGATTTGATTATACGAACAATTTAAGTTAGTAGTCAATTTGAGAAACAATTAATTTCCCTGACTTCACATATTTACCTATTGCTATAGTTCAGTATTTGGTGCACCATCATCTTTAGAGTCTACTTAGATCCTTGAATTCAAATAGGTGTCTGACTTCGTGGAATCGATTGTTTTCTAGATTGTTTGTAGATTTCAAACAATTTACGGAGTTTGATTGACCATTTTATGGATGACACCTTAGACAGGGATCACAAAGACTTTATTGGCTTGATCTCTGCGTATCACTTCGCTCATGTTAGGGTGATCGGTCAACAGCTAAAGCAGTATAATAACAATGCATTTACGTAAATATTAGTACTGGGCAATATAAATATGCTGAGTATTTTTAGGTAGGCCTATCACAGCATAAATTCAGTTTCATGATCCAGTTTGTGTAAAACTAATTTCAAACCGCTGCGGCCGGCAAAAATGAAGCTAAACAATTTCGGTCACAAGCTAAACATTTGCCGACTTCCTGTAAAATATTTTATACAACTACCAACTAAAAATGACGTCAAACTAACAACCTGTATAATTACAAGCGAGCACTTTCAACTGTTATCAGTGGCTATAAATATTCAAGTAGTGAAAAGCTAATAGGTCAATAAGCTGTTCGTTGGCCGGTTATTACATTGTTATGAGTTAAGTCACGCTTGACCTGACCAGGCCTTTGATTGAGCAATTTTCTTCGACAGCAAACTCACACGATAGCAGTATGATTAACACGTTGCTCTAAATTACACGACGTTATATTTTGTAATTATTTTTGCGGGAATTAATCGTTGGGGACGCCTGAAGTAGGGTAGTTGAGCGTTCGTTTGTTGACTGTTTAATAGAGCAATTTTATATAGTGAAAGAAAATAGCGTCGCAGTCATAATAACATTGAATTTTCTCCTTCATACTAACTACTAGGGTATTGTCTAAACATGCGCAATTTCCAACGCCAAAACTCAGCAAGTCGAAACAGGTAAGTACCAGGCTACCATAACACTACAAATACATAACTATTTCAATCTCGCATGCAAACTCCCAAAGACATTTAGATTTCAGAACTTTGTAACACGACACGCGTTTCTCATGGCGAACCTACCCCGTGCATGTAAACTATGCTCTTTAAACCTAAACTTTTATACGTTCGGAATCCAATCACATGCAGTTGGGCTATGGCGTTCCTACTGCAAACTCTTGGAGTTCAAACCGACCGAATGCGCCACTAGTCGATTCCCTCTGCGAATAACGGAATTTCCGATCAGACAGGACGCTTCTTCCGACGCTTCGTCACTGTTTGTTTATTTTCTTTTATGTATTCCACAAGGCACGAATTTATTTTGAAGTCGTAGTTGGAAAAGTATGTGTTTGAACGTAGTGGAGAACGTGCTTTTTGTGGGACTACATCAAAGGATAGAGTGTACGAATATTATATCAGTTCAGGACTCGCGGGTCAGTTCTTGACTGGAAAATGTGAGCCTTTTAAATAGAAAGCTTCAGAAGTATGTATGTAATAGCAATACCTATAGATATGATAAATTTCCATATTTTCCCTTACAAATTTTTCAACGGACTTATTGAAACTATTTAGCGCTATTAACGTTTAAGCATTAAATTTCGCCAACACGGCTGCTGCTGCAAATTCTCCCACTTGTTCCCAGCATTCGTTACTCGTAATTACATTTTTTTGCAATTATTCTTAGCGCAAACCTTCTATTTTCGACTCGCACCATCAAAGTGATGGTGTCAAAGCATCGTTATGCATTTTTTTCGGTGCGGCTCAGAGCGGCGTCGCCTCGCTCTTCAGACATCTTTCGAAGTTTTTTTTTCTGCAAAAAGTAAAGTCGTCATATCCTCCTTGCGCAGGCTTCAGATACGATCTGACGGCACGTCTCTCAAGTGGCCAGTGACCTGTCGCCTGCACACATATCAGTTACTTTGTAAAAAGTAATTAACATTGATCAATAAGTCGATTACTGATACGATATTAAAAAGAATATTGGTATACTGGTACATAATGAAGTTAATAAAATTTTAAAATGTATTGGGTATCGTCTGTCGCCTTAAGTTTTATTTTAAGAATATTCAAGTCGGCAAAGTTTAATAACTTTGCCGACAGGAAACGCATTAAGTTAATACTGCGCATAGTACATTGATATATTTTATATCAGTGGCATAGTATTAAAATGTTGGCATTAAACATTTATAAGATGCACTTTTTGTTTTGTCGTCGATATGACTCGTTGGCACTGCTCGTAGGCTTGGTTCACAATCTCGTATTCAAAAAAGATGAAGCGGGAATAGATGTGATGCTTTCGTCATCTCTTTCATCATAGCTTTTTTCGTTTTTGAAGGAAAGACATGACGTGGCACTTCCCTCAACTCTTTCAGTTTTGATTTTTATTCGCTTTTTCAGGATTCGCTTCGTCTCAGCATAAAAAGCAACCGTGCATTTGTTAGTACGCGCAGAAACTTTTTCCATAAATAACATCTTTAAAATTACTGCAGGCTTATCTCGACTGTTTGACAACGTTTAGTCCGAAAAACGTCTTTAAATTCGTCTTTTATTTTGATTAAAAGATAAAATTAATCTTCCAAGCAATACAGACGTTCAAAGATGTTTTTACTTTTATTTTTTTCAATTTGTTAAAGGAAATTAAAGCCTGTTTGTTTCCCAGGCCGGCGCTTAAAGTATTTGTTGTAAGCCTTATAGAGCTTACTTCATCATATTATCTAACGATGCTTATGACGAACTTGCTTTCGCAAACAGCAGTTAGGTTAGAAATTAAATATTTTGACTTTTGATGTTTATTTATTTATATTTTCTGGTTATAAAATCTGGATTATTGAACGATGTTACGTCTTAAAGTTAGTGTTTCTTAAGATTGACTTATTAGAAATTTAGGCTAGTTATCCGTATAACAGTTGTAGGTTTGGTTTGGTTACCAATTATGATGCTGTTGACGACCACATAGGGTGAATCCTACTTCGTAAGGTTATAAAATTATGTACGAATGTCAGTGGATAGATGTATACGTTAACGTAGTACATTTCAAAACGTTTACATTGCTTCCAAACGGCCGTAAAACCACTTATTGAATTTGTTACAAGAACATTACATTTTTTATGTTAGATACCACAAACTTTGCCGCCAACGGCGCCATTGCTGTCTACAGAATAACGAACGCAAGTTACACAAAAATAATAAACCAAAATTGTTTATGAGTTTAGAAATGAAGTTAGCAACTAACACTCGAGAGCTTTCTTGGCTCCAACAATAAAAGTTTATTAATTCTAAAGTAAATCCAGCCTTATAACTCCACTAGAAACTTCCTTAAGACGTTGAAAAGAGAGCTCATTTAAATGGTTCCTATCGGGATTTATAAGTATTATCTTTAATAAGAAAAAAAACTCTTATTTTTAAAGAATTAAGAAATTGAGGTGTTTTTAAATGAAAAAAGTGCTTATGTGATATGTGAATGATAATAAATAGGCTCGACTAACGTGTGACGTGTTCCTAACTAAATAATAGAACACACCAAGTACCTACCTGATTCTAAACTTAAGAAAATAAGAGAATGTCGTAATCGTAACTCTTCATTATAACTATTTATTCTACGAAATGAAACATTAAGTGACTAACAGCCTATTGTTACATTTCTTGCCAAAATGCTATTCAAACTTTCTTCTTTGGCTGTACTGTAATCGAAAAGTCAGGCCAAAAGTTACACACTAGTAACCGCCTTCCCCTCCGCTACATGGAAATCCGCAACTTAATTTATAACAATTTTATTCAAAGTAATCACTACCAAAATTCATTATCTTGCATGGAAATACATACAGGGCCCAAGATAGCTCCTTGCAGCAACTCATCGCCCGAAAGTAATTTACCAAAAATGGTTCCTTGTTCAACAACGACCAGTCGACCTTTCATGTCATAAAGGAATCCTCTTAAGACTCTTACAGTGGATAAGAGATCCTGATCTGCCGATTTCTACCTATTTAATAATCGATTATTGCCCGAGGGTTGGGACGGATTACCATATCAAAAGAATGCATGATCTCATGTCGAACGTCAATTTGGTAAAACATTCGGCTCAAAAGGCGTGAGCCGTGAGCAGTTATATTGCGTTCGGGAAATTCTAAGGAATATTACGGCTTTTTACATGTTATTTTGTTACGGACATCTTTTCTTTTCCTATAACTTACGTGTCACGTGCCAAAGTTTCCTTTCGAAAAGTTTGTGTGCGGTGTTCGATGACATCGTTAAACTTTGGTGCTAGCGCTTTCCTTCCTTTTACGGTTTTTCAAACAATAGACTATTCGTCTACCCTATGCGTATTTACTTGACATTTATTGTCTATGAAACTTAGGGTTATTTCTGCTGCTTACTGTTAATGCCATCGGCAGTCAATTATAAATTTTATTTTTTTAAACTCACCCTATATTTTTGCGGTCCTATTCCGTAATACATTGGAATATAGAAATTATTTTAACCCCAATATCGTCGTAATAGAAATAAAACACGAGCTAGCGCCTAAATGCCTCATTGGGCTTACATCCAGCCGTCTGATGAAGATAGATTGCCTGAAATGGATCAGATGATTAACCAATACGAAAATAGGCAATTTTTATTTAAAAAAGCATAAACGAATTATATAAACAGACCAGTTTCAGCATATTAAGAAGGAAACTTCTCAAGAAATACTAGTCATTCTGACGCATCTCAGTTTTTATCTGTAACGTATATTTTTGTTTGTTATTAGTTATAGGTATTAGTTATAAGGAACAATTATGTTAAAGTATTAATTAAGGCACATTTACCGCATTGGTTAGCTGTAAGGGTAGATGTATGATGATAAATAAATAAATAAAAAATATTTCCGAATATTAATTACTAGCGACCCGCTCCTGCTTCGCACAGTTTTTACAACTTGACAAAACATCGAGATTTCTGTAATAAATTTAATTTTAATAATAATCTAATAACACACTCATAGAATTGGAATACATTCTTTAAATGACGGTCAAAACTGCATCAGAGTTGGTAGCGTAGTTTAGAAGAATAACGCGATCACACAGACAAACACGGAAAGTATCTTTAATTTTGATTATGACGAAGACGTTAATCCCTATAAAATTCTAATATAATTTTTGGCCCTCACATCCTACATACAAGACCATCTTTATTGCTGTAAATGCCTTAATCATTATATAATTAATTGTGTACCAAAATTCCTTGTAAGCTTTTGTTTTTAGTCTCATTTTTATCTAGCTCATTCGTTCCACTTTAATGTTTATAAATTTTTATGATAGAGACTGGACGTTTTTATTTAGAAATTATTTATAACGTCACAGAATTATAATACAAAACTTGTTTATTACTTCAAAGACGCTATAGATCACTACAAATTAGTCATTAGTGTCAACTTGTAATTTGTTGATTTCTAACTATACTGTATCTGAACTGTAACTCAATTTGTTTGGCTATGTAAAAATAAATGTTACAGAAGTTACAATTAATGGGTATTTTGACAGTCAAATTATTTCGAGACGGTTGTATTGTTGCAATGAAAAATAAATAAAGAAGTTGCTATGTATTTAGTTAATATTACGATTAATATTAATAATTGTGCACCAGTAACTTGAACTCCACATGAAAACTGTATTTATGCTGTCTTGAATGAAAATATAAAATTAATAAGACCTGAAAAGTAAGCTACAGTGGTGTTGCACATCCAACCAATACAATTCCGCAGTTTCTTTTAACGACTACCTCTAGATAAGGTGAGGTGACCTATTTTTACATACCTAAAGAGAATTGCTACGCTATCCTAGAGAGCTGTAGCCGCTACATAGCGCCCGCAATCTACCGGCAAATGACGTCACTGAAACGTTATTTATGAAAGTAACTTGTTGTGTTCGGTATAAACAAGACACCACAAACAGACAAATTAAAAATCCGGAGTCACACGTGTTAGGGCATAAATCGAACAGATTACGTGTGACTCCGGATTTTTAATTTGTCTGTTTGTGGTGTCTTGTTTATACCATTTTAGTCGTAGTTGGGTTTTAGTTTTCATTACTTTAATTTTTTTTAATTTCTTTCGAGTTATAATATTTTCTTTGTTTTAATGTGCTCTTTAAGCCCTTTCATTTGATATCCAACATGGTACGATTAAACAATTTTTTTTTTAAGTTCCTGACATTATGTCCTCTAGAGGGCGCCATTTTTAATGTGACGTCACCTATAACCAGCGGACGATCAAGACGCTTCCAACGATACATCATTTGTCAAATTGTGATGAGTGGATTAGAAGATAGGAGGAAACAGATGAACATATATACATACATACATACATACCGGTCAAAATCATAACCCTGCTTTTTTCTTTGCCGTAGTCGGGTAAAAACACAATTGGAAGGTACAACTTACAAGGATCACTTGTCACTGACTGCGAGAAGCAGACCTAAGAATTTTAAACCCCTTTCATTCGTGAGAGAGACATGGTAGCCATGTAAAATACAATAGACGTAGATATAGCCGAGCGCTGGACGCAAAGTCGCTCGGCGTGGCAACACGTCGTGTTCGGATTCGCGACTGGTCAATCATCATCCTGAGGATGCCTCGTTGAGAGGTGAAACACTTGTCGATTTCTTACAGGGTTTTTATGACTCTTAAGGAATAGTTAAGCGGCAGGTGTCTAAATATACCTATCTACATCTATTATATTTTATCATGGATTTCCGCAAAGTCACGCCTGAATCAATTTTTTTTTTTTCTCATCACAATATCCATACATGTTTTTAACAAAGAATCATATTATTATGGGCTCGTCATGGGCTCAAAAAAGAATAGTTTGGAAGACTGGTGCCTAAGCTAAGCCGGAGCTTCTATTTCAGGCCACCAGGTCTCCGCCCCAAGTACATAATTATCGTCTTCTTAACTAAAACTAGACAATAATTTATTTAATTTTAATTAACTATGATAGTTATGTTTTACTTTTATTAGCGGGGATATCTGTTCCTCTAACTAAGGCACGTGCCCCACTGCCGGCGTTTAAACGAGAAGCGTGTAGAGCTAGCAACCTAAATCGAGTTGATGAGCAACGAGCGATCACTCGTTGGTATGAGTATGTACCAAGCGTGAGTCACTCAGCGAGTGCTCGCTGAGCGAGTATCTTTAATAGCTTTTGTCGCTGCGACAAATTCACTGTCGCCGGCGTTGTAACAGTCAGCGATCAACTATTAATATATTATGTATACCTTTTACTTACCGGGATCTACAATCTTTTGTACGTTTCTTGAGCGAGAAAATCGTTGATAGCGAATCGCTTCCTCGCCGGAGGTAGGACAGGTGCCTAAGGTATAAGATCGTTGTAATGCGAAAAACAGAAAAAATAATAATTTAAATATTGTTAGTATCTCTTTTATTCAAAAGAAAATTGTACAATAGTAACTTTTTCCAAATACAAATGTGCCAAAAAGATTCCGCGTTTTTTCCAAGCTACTCATGCTTGCCAGTCAATTGACAATCTAATTAAAGATAGAGATAGCGAGTTATCACATATACGAAACAGTGAAAGTGCTTCTGAATAATATTTTGAAGGGCAAAGATGGTCAGTATGCTCTGAGGTTCCGGTATTTCCACTCACATACGCACGATAAATCCTTTTCGTACTCGCACGCTAAATCCTTCCATCTTTTGTACCTTCATCTATTTTTACCAAAATGGTACCCGGAGCAGATTTTTCTTCAACCAACAATAGAAAAGGCAAAAGTATTATCTGTGTTGCGTCATTGGCGTGCGTGATGCCATACGCGTATGGTGAACTTGTGTTCAGTTTCAGCCCATCTTTTCTGTCAAATCACACCGTGAAAACTTAGGTGATGTGAGCTTGATGTGAGCTGTCAATAAATGACAGCTCACTTTGAGCTCACTTCACCTAAGTTTTCACGGTGAGATTGTTACAGAATAGTCCAGCTCATTTTTCATATGAAGCATCAGAGGTTTGAAACGCGCCTTGTAAAACTTCCGTAGCTTCATAACCTAATTGACTATTTAACGTAACTTTTAACGCATGCGGCATCCGTATTTCATGATAGATTGTACTGTAACGCTTGGGAGCGTTATCTTGGTGTGAGGGTGTGTATGAGGTGGCGAATTTAAAGACGGCGAGGGTTCAAAGGGGGTTTATTATAATATTTAGTTTTATAAGAGATGCGTACACTGTTCGGTATATAAGCTAGACTGCTGAACCAAAACAAAATGCATTCCTAACATATTTTAATTCAAATTGTTGGAACGTTCGAAACACAGGGCTGCCCTCTAGCCAGCCTGTACCATGCGAGGTTGCGCCTCGCATCCAAACTCCTTACAGTACTATCATTAATCGCCTAGTATTTATCCCAACCAAGTAAGCGTCGACTACCAACCAATGTCTTCCTCAAGTCGGTCACTGATGACATTGTTACATTTTTAGGATTCCGTACCCAAAGGGTGCGAACGGGATCCTATCATGCTATTAATAAGGTTCTGCTGTCCGTACATCCGTCCATCTGTCACAGGGCTGTATATTTTAAACCGTAATAGGTAGACACCTGAAATTTTTACAGAGTGTTAACTACTATGGCCGATAGAACAAAAATATATAAAATAAAGTTAAAAATTATATGGGATACAAGAAAAGTACATAGTGTTAAATATTGTACGTAAGAACGGAACCCTTCGTACTTCTTCGCTATTGGCTTCATTTTTTAAATCCATATTTGAAATGGACTATTAGGTACCTATACTAAAAATAAGTACAGACCAGTGAACTCTCTCAGCAAACTATAGAACAACAATGTTACGTATTTATGAAAATTTTAGTTTCCATCCTCTCCTGATACTCTCAACGGCGCTTGTCTTCCGTTCGGGCTTGCCACATCCTTTGCGAGTTCGAAATTTTAGATGTTCTCCCTCAAAGCGGTGTCGCTGGCCGGATGCTGCCACCAGTAGGTAACTATTATGGCGCCGAAATATTAAGCCATAGAGATAGTGATAGTAGAAAAGAATTTTCAAAGAGCTCGGTTAATGGTAAGATGCCATATGCCATGAACTTTTTAATTGGCGAGGTAAGTTCATGAAGCTATAGGAAAATATTAAAAGTTTATGAGAAAGAGCAAAGTTAGTATCATAAAGAAATAATGCAGCCTCACGATAACTCCTCAAGAACTCATTTTAGACATGCCAAAGAAAATCTGCTTCGTGATTCTAGAATATCTGAATTCCACCTGTATAAATATTGTAATGCAAACATTGGAAAATTGTAACTTCTACAAGGAGAATCCAACATACTCCTGATATTGAATCCAGTCTAAAAATCCATTCCATAAATACATAGACAGACGTAAGATTAGTTAAACAAACATTGAACGAACAACCTTTTGAATTTAAAACATTGAATTTTATACTAGGACCTCCGTTCAGGTGCACCGAAGCTCTAAAGAAAATATCAGCGTTATTTAAATAGCAAAGGGAACCACTCGAACATGAAATCCCCGGGGTATTCGATGGAGAAACTTAAAGACAAGCTTACACTATAACGAGTATTGTTAGCGTACCTCGTCTGGAACGCTTTGACCCACCACCGGCCTCTTAACAATTCCTTTCCTATTAAAATTCTTTCCCCAACTCGGGAAAACTTTATCTCAAAATATAACGGGCCCATCTAAATACAAAATAACGGGAAAGTACGCCGCTGCTTATAATTAAACGAATTCTGAACATTTTCGGTGTGTGAACTTCATTTTTTGTGAAAGTAAAAGGGAATTTGTTAGATTTTTCGAGGATACTTTGTACTTTCGTAGTTGGGAACGAGCAACTGAAACTCAGTGATAGCATTTTGTAAACTCGTGTTCGACTTCAAAAAACCTAGAAGCTCAAATAACTCCTGCTCTCATTTCTATATTTTACTCTGAAACTGATGGTATTATCAGTGCAGCATATTCTGAAAAAACTTTCTGAATTAAATTTTTTAACATCAAAATTGCACGTCAAAAAATAATAGCGACATACCACATACGTTTACATCTATCTTTTATCTCCGAAAAATAAATAATAAAGTGCAAGAGCGATAACAAAATTTATATTCATAAGCATAATAAGATGTTTCAGGGGTTCGAAATTGGGATTTTTTTTGAGGGGGCACTCTTCTCTCTCCCCTCAGGTAATCGTCTGACAAATGTCTGAGATATTTTACCAACTTCATTTTGTGGATGCTCCGAATTGTGATGAGTTAGGCATATATGAACCATCCTATACTTTCCCCCTTAAATTTAAATTGAAAAAAGCACATTTTCTTAAAATTGATATAGGAACGGATAAGCTTTCAAAAAAATCTGTCCGCGTTTGTAACAGGTTGTATATTTTACTTGTACCTACCACCTACCTATCTTTATTTCGAAACTATCACGACTAACTAGGTAACTTGACTTACTAGATATATTTACATCAAAAAATATCATTTGATTTAGAATATTCGTTATGGAATAAATGCGCTATTGTTATCGATCAGTTTAAATATTATGCTCCAAGTCCTAAGCAAGTACAATCAGTCCGTGAAAAGGAACCTCTATCAAGAATTTACTATTGAAAAACTTATTTTTAGACTCCAATTTCTTCTTATTTAACGTACGCCGTCGCAAAACTCACCCAGCTTTATAGTTTATTATAACGTAATAATATTACGAACAAAATATAAGGGTAATAAAAGTTCGTAGACCTGTAAGCGTGGTGTTGAATTTATACCAAAAAATACTCATTTTCTTACCACCCGCCAACAATAAGGTGCGAAATTAGGAGAAGAATTAGGCTCCCCCGATGTGGCGCGTGCCGCGAATGGTGATGCAGCGGCTGCAGAATACGAGAAGATAAAATACCAGGGAGCCACCAGCCACCCCTTCCACCATAACAATATATCACACGTCTATTGATTTATGCGGCGAAAGGTATTTCTTAATTCAGTCCTGTAGATAAACGCTGTGAGGTGACAGAGGTACCATTATGAAACTTTATAGAGTTTTGCGGGTACGTAAAAGGAATAACAATGTATTGAATTACTTTTGTACGCACAATGGACTATTTGAGGGAGGCAGGAACCTATATTGGATGGTATTTATGGCCGGTTTTTCTATGTTATCGAGGGATCCGAGGAAGGTAAAGGAAAATTACGTATACTTGACGTAGTAACTATGAGTCCCTATATACTTTTAGTTATTCTTAAAGGGTCTCGAAACGATCAATTGCAATTGTCAATTCTTACGTGATTGATGCATTGATTGATCTGCAAATTAATAAAATGTCATTGATAGTCACTCAACATTGACAATTGCAATTGAGTATTTCGGGGACCTTTTAAGAATAACTAGTTATTAAAGGACCCTTTAAAAGCGCACCTATTTAATACAAAGGCAGTCTTCTAAAAGTCGTAAATTAATCTTAAACTACATTTACTTTTCTTCTTGCGTGTATTAAAACTTAATGCAGTCATTGTAAAGTTTAATAAGAGTTGGTCGCAACGTCTGGTGCTATGATTAGGCAAGCTCTATGCGGACAAAACACGGTGAACCGCTAGCTACATTACAATGCCTACTTAAATACTTGTTCTTGGGAACTTAGAATTCCGAAGCTCTATTTTAACTTAGATTTAGATTAAGCCTAACACATAAGTCCAAGACTTTACTACTGCGAAGCTTCAAAGGAATACTGGTAACCAAATCTCTCCGGGGACAAGCGTACCTAATTTTATTTTACTAATGCTTATCTTACAAGCTTTCAAGTCACTTCAAATATCGTCACAAAGCCAAGAAAATTCAACTTAGATAAGCCCTCATAAAACCAGAACTTTGTTAGCTCACATAACTTGAGACTGACAGAAAAATCCGAGAGGCATAATTTTCTTATTTTATGCGCGAAAAAAAGCTCTCTTTGACAAAGGCGAGCTCCAAGATAGCGGCCGGCGAAGGAAAACTTCACTCGTATATAAAAGTAAAAAGTAGTGTAGCGAAACAAAACACTGCTGTCTATGTATGTCATACGTCGTTACAAAGTTATGTCAATACATAAGAAAGGCCTTGGAAAACAAAAACATTTTTCTTACTGTAACCTCGTGTTTACTGCCAAGTGTTTGCCGTCCTCGGGGCCCAGATGTTATTCGCCATAAGCCTCCCTTATTAGGGATTCCGTATGTTCAGCTGTAGGAACAAGCTGAACTATGTATTTTTATTTTAGCGACATTATTAATATTTTCCTCTTATAAAAAATCGGAGTAACCAAAGGCTTTCCTTTGGTTACTCCGAATTTTTATAAGAGGTTCATGTTTAGGTAACGGAAAGAAAATTAGGCAAACAGAAGTAACCTTGTGCGGGGGGGATAGAGGTTATGTTAGCTGTTCGTAATCGTTTGTGAGGGAATACGTTGAACACTTTAGTCTAGTATACCTAATTGCTAAACATTCAACCACTATTTCTTTTTACAATAGTGGTTGAACGTTTTGTAAGATTTAAATTGTTATTGAACCATGAAAAGATCAGTTTGAATTGACAAAAACGGAACACTATTACGCCGGTAGCACACCTCCGCCGCAAAACCATATCAGTGAAAGTCGAATCGGATTCCCGTAGCGGAACATGACGTTAGTCAGTACAGTTGAACAACTGCGGGTTCACTGCTATGATTTCGCGGTGGACGTATGCTACCGGCGTTAAAGTCTTTGATGATTCTAACAATCACGTATACACGACACGACTATAGTATTTCAATTTATATGACGTCAGGAATATATTACAGTAAGTAAATTGGCAAATTCTAGAATCCTAAATTAAAACAAGTACACAGTTCCACTTCAATAAACTTTTAAACAAAATATACACGTTAACTTTTAAAAAGAACAACATGAATTTTAAAAGTTCAAACAATTTTTTTTCCTCCCGTAAAAGTTACCTACAAGGAACATTACATTTCATAAGAAACGACTTCTTTAGGAATTCCTCCCCATCATGGCGGGGTTGAACAAAGATCCTAGCTTGGAGGCAGTAAACTTCAAGTATTAGTATAAAAATACGATTAAAAGAATTCCGCTTTACCTTGTATAATACTAGCTTCATAAAAAGTATATTTGAAATGCCTTGGCCAGGGGTTGTTTTGAAGTTTTCCAAGTAAATCTGAAGTATACAGCTTTGGTTTATCTGTGGTTTTGTGTTTACTTTTCTCGGGTTTCTTTATTGTTTATTTTAGGTTACTTACGAGTATCTTGTTCTTAGACTCTGTAGAATGCGTTAAAAATAAATCACGTCAATTTTAGAAGGTTAGATCTTGCTACAGAATCTAGTGCCCGAGGTCTCTACAATTTTTTTTAAATCTATGTTTCTTTTGTATTGTTTTATTTAATCCCGTAAAACTACGTAAGTACGGGTATTCTTATTAACTCTTCATAACTTATACGTACTGATATTCTAAACCTAACTAATATTATAAATACGAAAATGAGTTTCTTTGTTTATTTTTTACGCTTTCACGCTAAAACGTCTGAAAGGACTTAGATGGAATTTGGCGTATGGGTAAACCATGACCTGGAATATGACATAGGATATATTTTATCCCGATATTCCCACTGAATCGAGACTTATGCGGGTAAAACCGTGGGACGCAGCTAGCCCCCCAATAGCTTAGTAGCTTTATCACTACCTACATATTATAAAACAAAGTTCTCCGCCGCGTCTGTCTGTCTGTTCGCGATAATCTCAAAAACTACTGCACCAATTTTCATGCTTCTTTCACCAATGGATAGAGTGGTTCTCGAGGAAGGTTTTAGTATATAATAACCGACACCCACGCGGGCGAAGCCGCGGGCATCAGCTAGTTTCAAATAAAGAAAAATCTATCGCATGTCAAACCAGCAGAAGTCTACGCAAAGTAATCGTTCTCGAAACTCAATAGTATCATCATATTTCAACGTAAACCTGCCTTCTAAAGCATGAAACATCGCGTATATAGTCCTAATCCATCATTTCGGGAGTGGGAAAAAAATCGAGAATATATTTTATGTTCAGTCAGGTGTCGTTGGAGTCCTGAGGGAAATCTAACTTTCCCGGAGGCGCAGACACCAATCGATTCTATTCAAATTTATGACAGAGAGAAACGGTTCGTGTTATATTGATATGGAGCTGATAATACCAGAGATATTTTCGTGAATTGAATGTGTGTAATTTGTAGAAGTTCCGAATATGAAAGACTCGTTTGAGATAAAGGAGCTTGGCTATCGTTAATTTTTTTTTAAATATTATTTTAATTTTGAAAAATGCAAATCTTTTGCAATGTTGCCACTTTTTTCTTTTCTTACAATTATACTGATTCGTTACGATTGTTTATCAATGAAGGATGAAATAAAAATAATATTTCTTCAAAATACTAAAAAAACCTCAAATGTTATCAAAATTATCTTCCAGTATGTAACTTTGGGCAAGTATTTTCCACTCTATGCAGGTGCCATTACATTCGGACCCTATCGATGGCTGTCTGCAACTGGCAGGCTTGGCGCCGACTTCTCACAAAATTCCCGCCCTTATTTTATTGCCTTCTGTCCAAGATTAAACTTTTCTTCACCGTTTTTTAACAATCCATTCACTCAAATACACTCCGTAATAAAACTTGGTACAGAACGAGCGAATAAAAATAGAATACGTGGAAATGAAATAAAATTACCGTTCATAGGAGACTGATGCATACGAGAATTGTATTTGTGGGTTCGACAAGATACTTTATCGTGCGAATAGACGTTTGCAACATGCAATGTAACTAATGGTGTAACGCAACGTCGTTGTCGAACACAAATTGGAGTGACAGTGCAATTACTATTGCATTCCATTGGTCGATCGGCTCAGTACCCAATCGGTTAACAGACCAAATCAGTGAATGTTGCATTACGTCACTCATTTTCATTGCATGTTGCACTGTTTTGTAGCTACCCTAGAGGTGAACAAAAAATTGTTTTGTTTGGCTCAGAACATCATCTTCTAAATAATGTCTAGGAATTTCCGTGATTACAATGATAGGTAGGTATCAGAATTGCGATACAATTTTTTTTAAACATACTGTTTTGTTATCAGACCTAGCTCCCACTGTCACAAGAAAGTGTATTTTTTTTTTATCAAAGGCTTCTTTGCCTGCATATTTTGTGTTGGTAGGTACCTATTTGAAATAAGTGATCCGAGATAATCACTCTTCATTTACGATTTTATTATTAGTAGGTAACAGGGATAAATCAAAAAAATTTTTTTTAGAGTAAGAACACGACATTTCTTTTTAATAATAAAATTCTCTCCTTATACCAGGACTGTCACCATTTGTGAAAATAATGTAAAAATCTTATTGAAATTCATTAAAAAAGGCAGATTTCATTCAGCAAGACTCGACTAACAAATTAAGGCACAATATTCATAAAATTATTTGTTTGAAACAGTCTTGGAGATTAATATTCCATTTGCCTTCAACTTACAGAAGAATCAGAATGGAAATTAAAGATGAAGGAAACAACTGTAGGTCCATTTTTTAAGAGAAAGTTCGGTCCTATTTTGTTAGGAAACAGAATTTTTCTAGAGGATTCTAACATAAAGAAAGAAGTAACTGAGAATGCCGTGAGCAACAAATCTCCATTTTGTCGGATTAAGGCACCTCTCTGTTTTATAATAATAAGAGGTGGTGTGAAGCACCCTGAATATTTTACTAAACTCAACTTCCGAGTTTAAGATTATGTTATTACCCATCCTTTTCTGGCAAAAGCATCGCTGCTTGGTGCAACAAGGAGGTAGGTACAAGAAGTTCGGAACATTTGCTACGTGTTGACTTCTACACAGTTCCACACTGTGTACGTTAATTCAGTTTAAGTACGTAAATACTGGCTTACAGAATCTTTGAAATTACATTACTTGTTTGTTCATACATATTTATACGGAGTTGGGGAATGAAATTAGTGATACGTTCAGTTTGTATTGTATCCTCCCTCATTTGCATTTTAGGGTTGGGACTTGGGACCGTTTTTAACATCCACAGAATCAACGGTATCAACACCAACATGTTTACCAAAATGTTGAAGTACAACATCATTATTTTGGAAAGGATCCAAAACTTAATGAATTAAAGGAAAATCACATCTATTTCGATTAATCAAGCGGTATCGACTTCCAT
Organism: Lithophane leautieri; assembly: GCA_949152455.1. Taxonomy (NCBI): domain Eukaryota; kingdom Metazoa; phylum Arthropoda; class Insecta; order Lepidoptera; family Noctuidae; genus Lithophane; species Lithophane leautieri. The sequence continues at coordinate 14,625,822 of OX424471.1, read as the reverse complement.
TATTTCTAAAGTACGAATCTGGGATCATTTTCTATATAACATTTCTGTTCCATCCAAAAAGAACTTCAACCAATTACGTTTCGGCCGGGCATCGGTAAGCATAACAATCCTTGTTTTGATATTAAATATTATCTCTTTGATAGGTACCTAACTACACAGTTTTAAAAGCGAAAAATACGAGCTCTCGATAAATGTTGCCATTTGTAAGAACTATGGGCATCACTGTTTGTCGAGTAAATTTTTAATTCTAGTCAGGGGAATAGCAAGCCCTGGCGATGTTGTTTTTAATTTTTTATGTAATCTTCAGTTGTAATGGGAAAGCGAATTACTTTCAAGTTTGAACTGCTTTTGCGAACAATGTCTGCGATGAATAAATGATTGCAAAGCATTGCTCACATTGGGGCACATTTTATGATGTTTTGAGGCAATAAAAGAGCTTTCATGAGTGATAAGGCTGACTACACCCACGTAAATAAGCCCTTTCAGTCTCTACCCGCTCAAAATTGAGCTGACTGGCTTATTTTTCTAAATCTGATCAATAGGCCTCCTAATCTAATCCTTTCGCTTGCGCCAAATCGAGATGTTTTTATCACAACAAATATTTTTACAAATAGTTACAGCCCCTATAGTTGCAGCTTTCTTTAATATGTGGACTAGTTTTGAACAGTAGGCGTTTATTGTACACAAAATGCAGTTACAAGTTTTGGGACACGAATCGCAATTTGTGCGCCAATATGGACGAGGCTTAACACCGACACAAAAGAAACTTTATTGGAATGGATTTTATTGATGCCATGTCGACATGTGGCAAGCAGCTTGATATTAGAATTTGATATTGCCGAAAATCCAACATTGTGATGGAAAATATTAAAGACATCGAGCCTTATTCGAGATTATTTTGGTACGGTCTCATTATATAAACACGACATATTATTTCAGATCGCATTTTAACGACATTGAATAAATATTTAACGCTTGATATTTTCATATCTACATCGATAACAAAAATAGGAATTCCGTTTTTGGTATTTCGGGACTTTGATCCTAATAAAAAGGAAATGTAAGTCTATAACTTCCGCATTTTTGATGGGTGTCCTTTAAGATCCCTTTTGCTCTGAATACAACATACTGCAGTAACTTATTCGTTTATCAGATGTGGCTATTGTAGTTAAAGCCATTTTTCAAATTGAGCATTAAAAGAAGTGTGAAACGTAAAAAAAATACAGGAAATCAGGAATACGAATTACAGTACTTTTAAGAACTACTTACATAACATAACAATATCACGCCTGTATTCCCTGAAGGGTTAGACAGAGGTGTAGGTTACACCTCTGTCTAACCCTTCGTACACCCACATTTCACCAGTTATGTTTAAGTCCCATGTGATAGGGGGCGAGCCTATTGCCATCAACCGAACACAAATCAAAACTCCGGGCCGCTACTGAGAAATTCCAGATTCAAAAACCCAATAACACTTTGGCCAACCCGGGAATCGAAGCCATGGACTGGACTTCATGGTTAGCGGTAGCGCTAGCGACCACTAGACCAACTCGCAGTCTAAGAACTACTTATTCCATATTATTCATCACAAAAACGATTACCAAACACGTTAATTACTTATGGCATAATTAAGTTACCGTCGAAGTCATCCGTAGCAGAAGCCGATGGTCACAAGTGGACGTTTGACATGTAAATTTTTACACGTAGACAAAGAGTCGACTAATTAAAGCGATCTAAATTAATATCCTCATAAAGGCTCCTTTACACAAGGAGAGTTTCTCGCCTCCAAGAAGCGATTAGCGAAAAGAGATTAAAAGTCGAATCGTGTAAACAGTAAGTAAGTAGGAACCTATACCTATCGAAAGAAGATATAATAGTGACTCGTGTAAACAGCCATACAATACTCGTAAGTCGAAAGCGAGAATCGTATCGCCTTTCAAATTGGAAGTGTTTATCGGTTTTCGAATGACAGCTTGAACAAATCACCTGACGCGCCTCGTAATGACATAATCCTATATAGGCATATGCATAAAGATAATGTGGGCTGCATTCGCGAGGCAAGTCGCGCCAACAAGACTCGCATGGACATGTCTTCTCTTGACGGGCAAGAAACCCTCGTCGTGTAAATGTTTCATAATGCCGTAGGTAAGCGAACAGCGGACACACAGTATCTGAGCAAGTTTACCAACAAACTGATGAACTTTAAGTAACAAACTTCTTCCATAATTCCTTTTGAAGCTGCATCCTTTGTATTTATGGTTGAAATTAAAAAACTGTACCGACCTACACGTTGTGGTTGGAAAAAACAAAAGAATCGACTTAGGATGGCTTTTTTTTTTTCAACGCTTTTCCTAAAAATAGACTTTGTAAATAAAATAAAAATGTAATTTAGGTTCTGAAAAAAGCAATAAGAAAATACACATGAAAACTATTTTATTCGATAGACTGATTCTACTTTTTTTTGTTTTATATTGATTAAAAAATTGTAAAAGGCTTTTCATAAAAAGATTACGGCGATTCGATCTGATAGCTCCAACAGGCTCTGGATGTTCTTAATTGGAATACACACGTGTATCGGATTTACGTACACATGTTTTAAAACTAAAAGCCTCGTATCCACATAGTTTTTTTAAAATTAAATCCTGGTAAAACGAAAAGTTTTGGGTTCAATGTTTTTTTGGCTCTGTGGTTTGATTTCGAAGTGACTTATTAGGCTGTTAATAAAGGTTTATTGGCATATTTGTACAGATAAGGCAAAGTGTACCTGATAGCCTATTATAAAGGTTTTATCAAATACTTAATACTACCTAACACCAATATTTTTCTCTAGCTGTAAAATCGAATCTCAAATACGGTTTAGAAACTTTGAACCAATATTGGACTAACCCAAAATTGGCACGAGACTCGTCCGTAACGTTCCGAAATATTGTAACAGAATCAGTGTGGGTCCAATTCCCCCATTTACTTTTAACTTACATCATAACATACGAACGGCTGGCAAACAGTGATATTAGTTTTCTGTATAAGCAATTTTCGTAAGTGTCCCCTGTTATTTGTACGTAATACCGCCCTATATTGCCCATAGTTGCCCCTGTTCAAATAACGTGTTACACAGTTATTGAAATGTAATAAAAAGGCGACGGAGCGTTGTTAACAATGTTTTTGTTATTTCCAAGCTGTTTGTTCTGGTTTTTGTGATATAATGGAAAACTTCAGATTACTAAAGCCCTTTGTTCTCGAAGTATTATAAAAAATAACTTCTTACATTTTAACTTACAGGCAATTCTCCAAAAGCCTACCCACAATGAATAGAAAACAAAAATATAAATAAATGAAAACGTTACCAAAAATTTAAGTTTCCCGCGGGAAATATAAGTGCGTGTAACACCGACGGCCGGCTACTTAAATAAAATTCTTCATCTTAACAACACAAAAAGGACGAAAATGTCACAGAGTCAGAATATTATCTAATTTATTTTTTACGTCGAGATAAACAAAACAAGAGAAAACATAATCATAGATTGTAGAAAAGAGTAGCTTACTTTCGTACATTTCGTGAGTTGGCCGAAATTTTATGAACTAATTTCCCAGAGACAACATTCCTTATATGCGGGGGAGGCGCCTCGGGCTGTGTAGGCATTTTTTTGGACAAAAACCGAGCTGTGTTTAATGAAAACTCTGTACCACAATATGCCTCAGGGGGCCGCTTTCACTGATTGTAGGAATTTTTCCATACTTCGTATGAATATTTTTATTTCACGAAATGGCGCTGCGTGCGGGCCCAGTGACGTTAACTTTGACTGGCCCATGATGAAAAGGTTTAGAGGCAGTTTATTTTTCATTTAAAGCGCACATGAAAGGCTTTTCAGGAATATTACTGACTGACGTAATACCTGTAGAACCAATATGTGCATATTCGAGTTGTATTGTTTCAACTGGTATTTTGAATGATGCTCTGATATTAATTAAGGCTTAATTAGATATAATAATGATGTACATGAGATACTTGAGTGTATATCTGCCTATTACTGCATGCTATAATTATGTTGTTGTCATTAATATAGGTACTAGGTACAGTCACGGACTTTAATTGATGAGCCACTTGGCACTGTTCGTATTTTAGCCGTGTAATGCAAATCGGGCTTAGTCGGTTATACTCGTACATCCAGACACGGAAAGTCATGTCTTCATAAAATTATATTTAATATCTTAACGGTTGGCTAACCTGAGAGCCAGAACTACAAACTTGACAGCAGAGTGACTACCTAAAGTCAACCAATAGCATGTCTAGCAACCGTAACCTAACGACGATTGTTTTAGCATAGCCATAGTACCTAACGTTAATGTACGGAGAAATTTTATTTAGTCATTTCGACAATTCGAAATTATAACGTCTCTGACATCAACATTGTTTTTTTCCTTTGGGTATGTTTTCAGAACTATCGAGTTAATGAGTTCTTATTCAAAGGAGGTCAGTATCAAATAGATTGAATAAACATTGTATTTATTTATAATTAAGAAGTTATTAGTCAACCTCTATGGACAAGACTATTTCCGATTATAGTAATTTGTCATCTTGTTTACGAGCATGCCATTTAAGTTCGTTTTTAATCGTGTTATCTCGTGAATGTATGAAACTGCAAAATTGAAAATTTTGAAAGTGGCTCATCAATTAAAGTCCGTGACTGTACCTACAGATCACAACGTCATTTTACGTAGGTTGTAATAATGAATTGTGTTTGCATAATGGTAACTGATATGAGTTTTGTCTATCATCAAAATGTCTTACAGAATAAAATGACAACCGAAATTACGAAAACTGGGATTGATATAACACTTAGCATTATTTTCAAGCCTCTGGCCACTTTAATAAAATAAGGCAACGACTTAACATGAAAGGAGATTGATTAGACAAACGAACGTGCCACTCCAACGTGTCGGGACTGAAGAGATTAACAAACATTATATTGCAGTATCGCAAAGGTGGTTTAATAGCAACGCAAGGTGAGCGCAGGAATTTGCAATAAGCTCCACCTTTGTCTCGCAAGCAGTCCCTTTATTTCCCAAGTTCCGTGAATTTCATCCACTATGTACATAGTGTAGCAACACCGAATTGTTCAAACACATTTTTCTTCTAGTCGTGACATTTTCTCGTTTTGTCGCCAAAAGTTCTAGATACCTAGCGATAAAACCGACACACTGAACTTCGTAAATATACTTTTAGCTATTTTATGTACCTGCACAATTTATTGTTATTAGTTCATCAGCAGCTTAAACGAAATCGATTAAAATTAATTTTAAAATTCTCATTGTTATATATACTTACATTGTAATAGTGAATCAATTTTCACGCCTCCCCCTTAACTACCCTTAAGACCTAAGCCAAATATTTGGATAGCTGAACCTGAAGAGATGAGTATAAATTATGAATAAAAAAATCTAAAAAAAAAAGCACGCGAAATTTCGCGACTTAGAGCCAGTAATATTATAGAAACTAAAATTCATTGTTAACGATTTCGGAACGTACTTAAATTGTACCTAATTATTTGTTACCAAACTACAAAAGAAATAACTTTACTTACAGCTCTGGAAATAAAACTTTAACAGTTACAACTCGATACAACTTTTATTTGTTAATATACGAAAGCGTTATTACGTTAGCCAACCGTACATTTATTATATTACTGAGACTTTGATTAGTTTCAAGTTAAATTGCTTTATCATTGTTCAGCAACTAGTCATCGCTTAGAGAGGGGCTGATTCATTGCTCCCCAAACGCTTTCATGGTTCGTTAGAAATGTAAAAACTTCACTCCTTCTGGATCAATATTAGGAGGAAGATTAAACTTTGACGCAGTCCACGGGTCCTATTCAAATTAGCCACACCAAATTGGGGAAACAAACGTTCCGAATCTACTGAAGTTTGTGGTCAAAGTTACAATTCGCGTCCGCCTAGAATACTGATCACATTCCGAAAACTTTATTCCGGCAATGAAAACCAATAAGTTTTTCATTTACCTGGAAGTACTAACAAGCCCCAAGTAGGTCAAGCTTGCCGGCGACGTTTCTGACGATCATATCGCTCACAATGCAAAGAGTTGGACCGTAAAAAATGTAATTATAACTCCCAGTACCTGGGACGGCAATGATATTTTATAGCAACTGTGGAAAATATTTTCACGCCAACGTTTCCGTTGCTCACAGCTCCAACTAAAATGTTAGCAAGGACGTCTCACGTGACAAAAGTCTGTATTTACCAGGAATTTTCGTTCGTTCCTCGACGAAAGGGTTATAATGTGCCTATTTAACAAGCAACAATAATTTCTCAGTATTGTACAGCGGTTGTTAAACTCCTACTGCTCTAGAGTCATGGTCGGCCAAGCTACATACATTCAATATCGTTTTCCGATAAGAAGGGAAACTTTGGTCGATATTACTCGGGTAAATCTTTTCAGGGTTTAGAAAAATAATTGGATTGCTACATTGAAGGAAAGCAATTACATTCGGCAAGAGAAGCAATTTCGATTTACTCAACAACGACGATTTAGGTAAACTTCCCGTATTAAATTGTGCTACCCCATTTTATATATTTGCTTCATAAATTCAGTTTCAGGGTTCGATTACGATTTTCCCTATACTTATTTAAATGAGATAGAAATGGGTACATTACTGGGTCTTTCACCACAGGTTGAAATAAAGACCGCTTTAAATGGGTACTTGAATACAGGTGACTTGAAGAAGATTTCATTGCCCAAACGTTCTATTCGGCCAGATTACGGGTTAAATTACAATTTACTTTATTATTTACTAGCTGATGCCCGCAGCTTCGCCCGCGTGGATGTCGGTTATTATATACTAAAACCTTTGTCGAGAACCACCCTATCCATTGGTGAAAACAGCATGAAAATCGGTGCAGTAGTTTTTGAGTTTATCGCGAACAGATAGACAGACAGACGCGGCGGAGGACTTTGTTTTATAATATGTAAGGATGGATAACAGTTGTTGGGGCGTAACTCCCAACAGTGAAAATGTTATGTTGATGTTGTGTACTGTTATGTTGAATGAGTAGACAACCGATTGGAATAAAGGTTTTAATGCTACTGAAAATATAACGTTTTAGACTTATAAGGTAATAATGTACAATTAATGTTTAATTAAACAAACTGCAGCGTTTCACTGTAAGTAGGACGTGTAAGTTGCATGTACAGCGTAGCTCGTACAACAGTGTTCATGTTCTTTTCCCATTTATCTGTTTTTCCCACACTGAAAAACAATCACGAAATTCCATAACCTTAATCACATCTTAAATTACTTCTAATCTTTCTCAATTCCAATAATAAGATACTGTCAGAATCAATTGTAATTTTTCGTAAATATTTTTCTTTCCAATATTATCAGATTGTCAGATAAAGTTACCCTCAATTCCAATCAAGCCCGGGGCATGGACAACGAAATCAAATACAAGTTACTTGAAATACTCTTCGTGCTAAGTTTAGTAACATGTTGACTGATAGCTTTGGGTGGAGACGCACTCTTTATAAACTTCTTATCGTGTATCAAGATTGCTGTATCAATCTTCTTAATGCCATAACATGCATTGAAGTAAACACTTTCGGACTGAATACTACCAGCAATAAGCAAAACGAATTGAATTCTCCAAAATTCCCATCCTATCATTCCCAGGCTAACACTTCATTAATAAACAGTTTTGCTACTGCTTTCTTGGTTTCATCATCCAAGTTACAGTTTTACCTCTTTACACTGTAGTTTCCTGACTTTGCCACATGAGAGTGCAGCGGTATTAAGACAATTAACTTATTTGAGTTTGGCTTTCTCCGAGAACTCCCACTTTTTCGTTGTGAAACGTAATATTCGCTTACATAGGCATCCATTTCATTATTTCCGCATAACTTTTGTAAAATGAACTGTTTTTCCTCTGCCAACATTAGATAATAGGTAATACGGGCCGGTAACAACTCCGACGTCAAAGCGCATATTTTGCGTACGGCCGTTCCATCATTATTAAGTCTTAAATTTGTAATTAGATAGTAGGTACAAAAGCCTTAAGTAATAGGGGCTGAAGGGTATCATTCCGTCAGTTCAGTAACAAGTAATAAAGTCTAGACTACTAAACTTTTTATGACAACATTTGTCAAATGAGAATCCTCTCTAAATTTTTAACGAGTCTCTCGGAACAAGTCGGACATAAAGGGGATTTTACTTTCGCCTGCTGGAGAACTAAAATTGTTAAGATAATGCCATACTAAGCGAGCATTAAAGAGCTGCCCGAAATTGTATTTGAAGCTTTTCAGAAACTTAGGCATTAGTGAGCAAGTTTTTCCTGTAACGCACATGGTTGGGTAGCCTCTAATGGCGAACGGTCTTACGGAACTTTTAGCCGAGACGATGGTATAAAAAGTTTTCTTTGACTGAAAATTGCTAAAGACCGGTCTCATCCTTGCTCTGAACTTTTTTTTGCAAGGAAACATTATATCTGAAGTTACAGATACAAAACTTTTTGTAGGTACAGCTGCTGGAAAACCCAAAATAAACTTGCGTTTTTTTCGAATACGAAATTGATGATTATTTTCACATCTATCTATATATAAAAAAATCAATTGCTGTTCGTTAGTCTCGCTAAAACTCGAGAACGGCTGAACGGATTTATCTTATCTTGGTCTTGAAATGTTCCTGGAGGTCTAGGGAAGGATTAACAGGTGAGAAAAATTCGAATAATTGCCGGGAAATCCCTAAAAACAGCCCTTTTCTTTTTCCCACATAAACGTTTTCAAAATAAAATGTAGTCAATGTGAACTTTATTGCTATTAATTAAAGTTCATATTAAATTATAATCAATCACTCACTGTTGTCTAAGAAATGTAGGTTTCCGAGCTTTTTTTTTTTTTTTTTTTTTTTTTATGATTGGCATCTCGTAGGTTTTACCACAAAGGGTACTATCTACTTAACCGGACTGTCCTGCGAAGATGCTCTAAGCTATGATACTAACTCAAAGCGCCTCCAGCCAGGGGCATTTAAAAACTAATCTTAAACTAATTATAAACTAAACGACGGCTCGCTAAGGGCACCCCCTGTGGGGTACGGACCTCGGCTTAGGGCGTCGCTGGGGGGAGGGCAGCTAGTGGGGACAGGCTGGATCGGGGAGTTTAAATTAACTATTACTACTACTGGCGGCTCAGCGTCCGCCTGTGCGGGCGCTTCACCGTCGACAGACAAGGGTCGGGGAGGAGTAGGATGAGTCGTCATCCTGTTAGATCGTGGTCGCGGTCGAGGAGGTCCTCGACGTCGAGGTCGGAATGAAGGACGGCGTCTGGTTTTAAGAACCGTACTGGTGGCCCTATTGCTCTCCTGGAGGAGAGTTATGGGGTCGTCAGGGTCGGTGAGAGCATGCCTCGGACGGCGGGTATGACTAATGCGAGAGGGGGTATAATTGGCCGCCTCGACAACCAGTGGGTTGCGATGTTTGGCGGCGGAGTCAAAGAAACGCTTAGAGAGGCGTTTTAAGAATTGAGCTATCGTGGGGATTTTAAGGTCGAGATGGAGGATCTCGTTACGGACATAATAGGGGGAGTCAGTAGCTCTACGGAGGAATCGGTTCTGGATGGTTTGTAACCTATGAATATGGCGGGGTCTAGTGTGGGCAAAGACGGCACCGGCATATGTCATGATGGGACGGATACACGCAGTGTAGATACGCAATTTGCACCTAAGTGACAATTTGCTACGTGCATTTAGGACGGAGTGAAGCCTACCTAGAGCGAAAGCGGCTCGCGAGCGAACCTGCTTTATGTGCTCTTGAAAAGTGAGGTGGTCATCGAGGACTACACCGAGATATTTGGCTCGCTTCTCCCAAGGGATCGGCTTGCCGAACATGGTGATGGGCTCGGGGAGGGTGGGTTTCGTACGCGGTTTGGAAAAGAGAACCGCCTGACTCTTATCGGGATTGACCTCGATTCGCCACTTCCTGAACCATTCGCCGAGCTTGTCGACTGAGGTTTGGAGAGTGTCGCGAATCGTAACGGGACTACGGGCCTTAAAGTAGATGGCCGTATCGTCTGCGAACAGAGCCAACTGTGCCTTTCTACTTTTGGGAATATCGCTAGTAAACAGCGTGAAGATGAGCGGGGATATGACAGAGCCCTGGGGGACGCCTGCGTGAATGGGACGGGGTGAGGATAGGGCACCCTCTATGCGGTAGCGAAAGGTGCGGTTTGACAAAAAGTCTCGTAAGATGAGCACGAGACGATCGGGCACACCGAGTTGGTATAGCTTGTATAATAAGCCATTGTGCCAGACTTTGTCAAACGCCTTCGCTATATCGAAGAACACCGCCCCCACCATTAGGCCTCGCATAAAGCTTTCGCTTATATGCTCGACTATGCGGTGGGCTTGGTGGATACTGCAGTGTTGAGTGCGGAACCCAAATTGCTCGTTCGGGATGAGACCCTTGGTCTCGGCGTAGTCTCTGAGACGCTTATAAATAAGCCTCTCATAGATTTTACCGAGAACCCTGAGCAGACTTGATGGGACGGTAACTAGAGGGATCGGATTTGGGGTTTCCGAGCTGTGTAACCTAGCAAAAAGTACTAGGCTTGCATGAATTCACGATAGTAGGTAATACGCTTATTCACGATAGTATTAACTAATAGGATATCAAATAGCCATAACTAACAAAAAGTACTGGGATTGCATAAATTCACGTTTAGATTATTTTAAGTACTTACACAAAAAAAACAAAAAAAATTGCTATCTATCTATCTATATATATAAAAATCAATTGCTGTTCGTTAGTCTCGCTAAAACTCGAGAACGGCTGGACCGATTTGGATAATTCTTTTTTTGTTGTGTTCGTTATTCTCAGGGGAAGGTTTGTACGTAAGATAGGTGTAGGTAGGGTAGGTAGGTAGGTAGGTAGGTAGGTATGTATGTATGTATGTAGGTAGGGTAGGGTAGGGTAGGTAGGATAGTTAGGTGGTTGGTTAAGTAGGTAGGGTAGGTAGGTGGTTGGTTAAGTAGGTAGGGTAGGTAGGTAGGGTAGGTAGGTAGGGTAGGTAGGTAGGGTAGGTAGGTAGGGTAGGTAGGTAGGGTAGGTAGGTAGGGTAGGTAGGTAGGTAGGGTAGGTAGGTAGGGTAGGTAGGTAGGGTAAGTAGGGAGGGTAGGTAGGTGCGCCGTAGATAAGTACTTAGTGCTACCCGTGCGAAGCCGGGGCGGGCAGTTAGTTTTCAAATAAATATTAAGTACCATTATATTCATAGAAGATTCATACAAAACAGGAGATTGACCCGGACCACATACATTGTCTCTTGTGAACAAAGGCATAAATTGTGCCTATCCTTTCCCCATTGATTTTAACCATTCAGCTGCCGTTTGTAAGATACAACAAACGTTCGTATCCTCACATGCCGAGTCAGGGGCGGCGCAGGGTAGAAACGAGACAAGGTTCAACCAATATTAACTTGCCGACGCTAGTTTGAGGACGATGGTGGAATAAGAATGGCATAGTGTTGGCTTTCTCTGACTTACAATTCAGCGACTGTGTGTGGTGGAGTGCATTAATTTTGGAACTTGGGGTAACGCTGTTCAGCTTAACGTTTGTTTTCACGAAAGTGCTACTCGTAGGTACGTTCTGTTACTGGAACTTTTATTTATACAAAGTCTGTATTAACCACAAATGAAGGTATTATTTTCATGAGGCGTCCTTGGTTAGTAATTAATACAATTATTGATTGCCTCCTTGCTATGCAAATGAGCAAATATTTGGCGTAGATATAATTAGAATTATTGCGGTTGCATCTCGCGAACCGTAAATGTATTTGTTTCACTATTAAACTAATCATCATTACTGGTATTTTTATTATTGTTTGTTTACCGAAAACTTAGCCTAGGTAACAGCAGTGTTGTTTCAATAAGTGATAGCAAATATAAATGAGTAAGACCCTGCCCGTCAAACTAAGAACATCCTGTATCTTGAAGGACAATGTTCTTAAGTGGGATTGTCACGTTTTACAAAATATTTGTAATTGTAATTAGTTGTAAATATAAATTCGATGTAACATAATATGTATTGGGTGGGTTTAATGGTTCATTGTGAGGAGTGTTTGTGTAAGTGTATAAACTTGGTAACAAACAATCTGTCAAGTAAGTTAAAAATTAGTCATGACATTTGATTGAAATACGAACATTGCTGAGGAAACTGACCGTAACTTACTTATTGGAGAAGAAAAGGTTATATATGGAGATGACCACAATTACTTTAATATAAGTTAGTAGCACATACTTACTTATATTAAAGAAATTGTGATCTTGTGAGAACTATGGCAAACTATTCTACCACTCGAAAGAAAAATATGAAAATGTAACATCAGATTTCCCCAAAGGTACATCACAAAATAAAAGCAGACACAATGATACACGATAAAAGATTGTAGCACTAGCAACACTAAAGGCTGCTCCTACAAGGTCGATAGACGCACAGACTGGTATCAGATGGCACGTTTACGAACATCGTCTGAAATACCAACAAGCTGTTAGTTAACACAATGTATTTATATGCTTGTCGTGTGCTTATTGTTTTTATATTTGTACTGTTTTGTAGTCTGCGCCATTTTGCTTTTTGGCAGAATATTTTTTGTTTTTTCGTTGGAGTTTTCTTGCGTGAAAATCACAGTGACATGACGTATAGAATTTTCTAGTTTTCTTTTTCAGGAGTTTTTAGATTGCCATTTTATGTTGACTACATTCTTTGTGCGTCCATCTTTGAGTTTTAGTAAGAAAAAAATGTGAGCTATCTCTGATAAATTTTCTTTATCATTAATTTCAAAATGATGATTAAGAAAATGTACCAGATGAAAATCCAGATGACAAATGAGGGTAAGACGGATACAACCCTCGTACGACGCATTAAGGCGGTTCCTACAAGTCACCTTGCAGCCGCGTAGGGTTAATTCCGTTAACTCAATTATCGCATTGTGTACACACGAAGATTGAGTTGTGACAGGTAACGAGATAACTAGCTAATAGAGTCACGGGTTCACTTGCGACCTGATTAGAAACATTAGGGTTACTTGGGAAGGCAATCCTTAATTACAAGGATTCCTAATAAAAATAAGAGAGATAGATTGGTTGGATAAAGACATGGCATAATTCATTTCAAAGAGTACCTAATTTAAAATAAAAAACAGTACAAATTGTTTACAAAACATAAATTACCATAAAACATTATAAGGCATTAAGTAAGTACCACCTCCGTACATTAATACTCATGGTTAAGTAAATCTTCTAAGAAATACAACAAATTCAATGAATTGCAACTTTAACAAACTTAACCCAACCCTAATAGCTTTCAAGAAAAAATAAAACCGCATGCGTTCTTGAGGGTATTAAGTAATTCGAAGGGTTGAACTCAACCCCTGAGAGTTTCATCCATCACCGGTGGTGCTCAATTGACATTGACGTCAACGTTTAACCTCTGGATGCTTGAACTTGTCTCACATGGAGGAGATTTTCTAATAATATTGATGCATTATCTAGACCGTGTCGTCGGTCTAGTGGTCGCAAACGAGAAAAGTGTTATTGGGTTTTTCCATCAGGAATTTCTTAGTAGCAGCTCGGAGTCTGGATTTGCACCTGGTGTATGGTAATACTCTTGCCTCTATAATATGATACTTAAACATAACTGGCTAAATTAGGGTTTAAACCTACAATTACTGCACCTATCCCTTCGGACAAAACAGGCGTGTAAAGTAATATTATCAAGACCGCGCATCGATATTGTAAGATTTACGCTACATTTGCAAGTGGCACGTGATATTTCCCGTATGATCTGATCGTATCGGATATAGCCGCTTTGTGGGCGGCTCATGTTCAGTTCAAGACATTTATAGGCTAATATGACTGACTGGACCGATTTTGAGATAAGTTCCTTCTAAAGAACATCTTCCCATGTATTTCACATGGGAAGATGTTCTTTTCGAGCAAGAATGTTAAAATAAAATAATATTACTCAGATACTGAACACCAGGAGCTTTATATCATATAGCGAGTATTTTTTTTTTATTGAGATAGGAATAGAATATAGAGGCTCTTACTCTAAATATATCACTGTTATTTAAATAAATAACATAGTTTTGTTTATTGTTATTTAAAGACCTCATTCCTTCTAATGCTTTAAATAATATGATTTAATGGCATACGCCACACAAAGCTTTAACAAATCCCTAAAAAATAAGTACGTTACGAACAAACAGTTGAATACATGAAGATTCATTTTTAATGGGATCATAAATAACACAGCTTATTTTCCAACATTTACTCAAGTCGTAAAAGTAATGCAAGTTATACTGAAACTCTTTCCACATACGGCGCCATGTAAGCTGAGGCTATACTAAGATTTATGAGAGCATTCTTGCTACAACGTATTTGTACGTCAAGCGTGATGACTCCTGTCAATCAATCTTGAAATTGTCGTGCACAACACCATCTTATGGCATTTTTTACCCTGGATAAATTGCATTTGATAAAGTACCAGGGTGTAAGTTCAAAAACAGATTCTACATAAATACAAAAATCAAGCGGGATTCTTAGGAGCAGGAATCTTTGGTGCTACAGCACAAAAATACTTACATAAGATAAAATTAATAAATAAAGATTTGCAATAGATTCCCAAGAGGCTAGATCCGCTATTCATTCGGAAAGTAAACCCCAAGTTGCAGTCTCGAAACTCATTAAAAGTAAATCCGGGTGCATTTTCTAAAGACGTTGAATTAAAGCTTCTTTAAAGAAATTTTCTTAAAACTGCAAGCGGTGAACGTGCCTCATTTGCCACTATTGAGGCATTTCCTCATAGTTCAATGCTCTGCTTTCCGTTTAAATGAAGCTAAGGATTGAATCGTTCCGGATTCGTCTCTTTGAAAAACCCAGTTTCATCCTCGTCGACAGTGCATTTCACATAACTTGAGAATCCTCAATCTGGCTGTGTCAGACAAGTTATCTGCTTTAAGAACTGACACAGCTCATTATTATTTTTGTTCACGACAATCTGGTTTTATTCATTACATCAAAATGACATGAATTTACTTTTATCTATGAAATCAAATCAATTGCATCTCTAACACCAAACCCTAACTTCCAAACCCAAGGTGCAAAACCTTTCAAAGGCATTGAGAGATTAAACCCTCAATTGCGAATGATACTGACAGCTGTAACAACATTAAAGCTATCATAATAGTACCCTTGAATACCTATCAATCAATACAATCAACCCAAAATAGAATATCAACCACTCCAATAATTATATTACTCGACGACAAAGCGCCGAAATCCTTGCAACATCTGCAGGAGCGATCGACAAATTTGGATTTCAATAATTTACCGACGCTCCTACTGCTTCGTCCGCAGATAGTGATACAGCTTCGTACGAGTTGCCTGTTTATTTAATAACGTTGCGAGACGTCCCGATAAGCGGGTATTGTGTGAACCTTGTAGGAGTAGGACTCACTGGCGGTAGACGCGCTGTGATTTTGAATTTCGATTTTGTAACGTCTTGGTGGATCAGATTGGGTGTGGAGTGGATTGATTTCAACCATCTCAGACATTACTACATATGTATGCATCTTTTTAATATACCTAATATTTTAATTTGTGTTGTATGATTAGGAATGTGAGCTTTCAATTCGGCTCTTAGTATTGTTACTGGGATGTTTGTTACCTGTTGATCTGTACTGGTTTGAAACTAGCTGATCAAAACACAATGTCTTTATTCTTTGCTCGGGTGCAAATAGTACCTACCTTTGTCAGTACAATTGGACTATTGCGGTTTCGCTGCTATAATTTCTCGACGGAGGTGTGCTATGCAGGAATAACTGTAGACGTATCTACGTCTTCACTGTAGTAGTCATGTCATGTCCTGTTTAGTCTAGTAGCCAGACATTTTATGACCGTATTTTCTGTCAACCCTATCAACTTTCTTTTTTATCACAACGCAGCAATATTTGGATATAAGCTAATCCTATTCCAAATATTATTTTCTGTCTGCTCTATTAGTTAAATTGTCTATGCTGTCACCCCAATTCTCCAAATGCGAACTGCTTGGCAAACACTGATATTAGTTTTCTGCAAAAGTACTCTTCTTAAGTGTTTCCTTCTATATATCAACATAACATTACAGCTTTATTTACATTCGGCTCGTTATTTTGCTCATAATGTGTGGAATAAAAATTGTATCTTAGAATTGAGTGTGAATTCGTTTTTCTTGACACCCCTTTTGATTAAGGAAAAAGGTTGTACGAGTACCTATTGTTTGTTTACATAACAACTTACATTTTCAGAATGTATCAGTTTCACTGGTCTTTTTCTTTTTCGTGTGGTTAGTGAAAATAACCTGGTAATTTTTTTTGCCGCCCATCGTTTTCTGTCTTGGCTTCACATGCTGTCGAGAAATATCTCTCAGGCATGGTTCCCTCACGATGTTTCCCGTCACCGTTTATGAAGCAAGTACTAAACGCATTTGAATCCGAAAAGTCAGAGGTGCGTGTCTTGGTTCGAACTCGAGACATATGACTTGGTAGTTCGACGGTCACACCACTAGGCTATCGCTGCTGCTACTGGTGTAAACAGCATTGCTATTCTGAAACCATCTCACCGTGAATACTTAGGTGAAGTGAGCGTGGAGTGAGCTGTCTTTGTCATCAATACCTACTGATACTAAGGCAGTGACAGTTCACTCCAAGCTCACTTCACCTTAATTTTCACGGTTAGATTTTTACAGAATAGCACAACTGATAACAAAAATAAATTAACACAACTTCAGACATTGACGCAATAATAATAAAACGACTTTTCTCAAAAGCTGACTTCTATCCAATTTTTCTCAAGGTAAAATAACTTAAAACGAAAGTAAGATGAAGACGCGAAATTTACCTTTCCAAGTGAAAAGTTGCCCTCGGAATCTAACGTCTTGTGCTCAGCCCACCGGAAAATGGCCATCTTCAAAATTAATGGATATTTTATTGCGTTACAAGTTAAATTATGCGTGAATGCGTAAAATTCCTCAAATATATTCGGAGAACCTTTTATTTCGACGTGTCCATTTGGTAACGTTAGCTTAATAATAGGTGGAGCCATCGCGTCATATGGATTCAAAATGCTAACGCATTTGCTAAAGGATTTTTCAACGTATTTTTTAATAGCGTACTCGTATTTGTCTCTGACATTTTGTTTTACAGATACAATTGAAATGCTTTTTAAGTCTTTGGCGATAACAGTCAAATAAATTGCGGTTATTCAGGTTACTTTAGTACCTATGCAAATGCAATTTTATATATCTGGAATTATTGAAAATAATATAAGTATGATAATCTATAGCCTATTGAAAAATAACGTTTTCCACTTAAAATTGATTTAGTAGTGAGTTTCGTTATACTAAACAGCATTTCTAAATGATTTAGATACTTAATAATGGTCAGTAATGGCACCTATAACATTCAATTTCACATTAAATATTTTTATTGTTGATATAAAACTTGAAACGGTTAGAACTGAAATTGCCTCATTTCGCCAGCATTTCGCTTCAGTTAAAAAGGTAATGAAAAGAAAAGTTCGGATTTCACGACACATAGATTATCCTTAACGCTCTCTTTTGTCCACAATGTATGTGAAGTTTTCATATAAAATTTTATGAAAGTAGCTTTCGAGTGAGGTCCGAATTCAATTTAATGTTCCACATAACGTCAGATTTTTTTGGAAATTCTTTTTTTACATAATCACTGATACTTTTTTTAGTACCTTTTTTAGTAGATTTTTATACACTCTACCTTCGTAAAAAAGCCCAAGCGACAAACTTTGCTAGGTCCTATTAGAGTATGGTGTGTGAGTTTTCTCAGAAGTATCTGTTTTTATTCGTCCAAGTTTATTTTTGTTCTTGTTATGTTTCTCAAATTCTAGAACTATTTTAGCAAGGAATGATGAATTACCTTAAAGCTTCACATGATTAATTTCCTATCACACATTTACAGCCTTTTCTTTCTGCGTCCAAAGAAATCATAAAATAAAACAGCGTTCCCCATTTTCTTCCTCACAGTTCACGTGTTCAAAATCTACATCACAATGAGCGTTAATCCACAATTCGTCTCATTGTCATCGCATTTGCCAGCTAAACCGTTCAAACAAAATTAAATTTCCTCCACTTCATGTTTACTCAAGCAAAATTCAAATGCCATTATTCGCAACACCATTACGATTCCATAGCACTTTTCCAGCTGAACGGGACGAAATCGTCCGCGCGTCTCTAAAATGGTCTCCCTGGTTCAAATTTGTGCAAGTAAGTGCACTCTACATAAGAGCGGATAAATGGAACCAACAGAATATTTCATAGCTAGTACAACTTGGCTCAAACTCAACCAAGTTTAGGCTGACTGCGAGAGCACGCCATTGTAACACCACCTGATTGGTAATTTATTGCCGCGCTTCCCCTTTGGGGATACAGTAATATATTTTCCCCAGTTATCTATACAGAGTGGATACGGTATCTTCTGGATATTGGTGACAAATATTTTGGCATGAGGTTTGTGGAACACGAACAATAGCGTCGGTTTTCATGAGTTGACTTTGACTTTTTTCCACAATGACCTTGTCAGAATCCATTTACAAAATCGGAATCGTGTCTTTCTAAAACACAAGTGTAAACTCAAGGCTATATAATATTATGGCTAGGCATAAGTTACCTAAGCTAAATTGCAGAACAAATGATCAGAAATTTAATCAGACCTTCAGAGACCTTACTATCCTTAGGGACCTCTAACTCCGTTCAAAACCCTCTCGCGCCGACAATACATCGGTGGATTGTCCGCAGATATATTAGCAATCTGTTTACTCGGCGGGGCGTTACACGAACTCGTTAATATACGTCGTGATGCCGACAAAATATTGCCACAGAAATATAATAAAGGCGATAGCTGCTTCTCCGTTTGCTTAGCTCCTTTTACGACAATCCGTGTTGACGGGGCGCCACAAATTGGACGACCGATACTTTTGGCAAAGAAGTTTTTAGTGCGGGAACTTGATTAACTAGAAGCTAACTTGATGAAGAGCTCTGTGTACCTATAAAATAAAATGTAACATAACGACCTTCCTTTTTGATGGACTGCTGAAAATCTGTCTATGAAAATGGTTGTTGAATATTTTTTGATGTTGAAACAGGTAGGAAAAGAACGTTATGAATAGGCACATCTAGTTCGAGCGAGGAGATGTGAAGTCATAACGAAGATATCCAATCCAATTAGGTGTTTTTTCAAGATATCCATTTGATAGGTACCTATACAATTTCAGACTCAGAGGTGGGTAAGTATTATTGTCAGAAAATTGAACCAATTGAAACAAGGAAAACAAGGTGTGTGGCAAACTGGCAAGTGAAAACAAGGGCTTTATAATTTACCTACAAATCCCAAAAAAGGCTATGAAAATTACGTGACACGTTCATAATACCTTTTCTTACAATAAATGCGCATGCTAGTGTTCAGATAAAATTTTACAAGCACGTGTTACTTACTAATAAAGGAAAGAGAGCAATTTTCAAATAAAGCTGCCTTTGCTCACACACATCAACCGTTTATTGCAAAGCTTTATAAGTCTTGCGTAAATAAAGGTACCTGGAGCTATAATAATATTACTTAGTGTTCATAATCCTACCTTCGAAGTTCAACGTTCTACGTAAATGAAGCCAGTGAAAGTCTGTCTTTAAATTCTAAGACTTTTGCTCTCAAACTTTGTCCAGCTTTTCCATTTGACATTCAAGCGGTTTAATTGTTCCACGAGCTCTAAATTTGTTACAGAATTATCACTTCCACCTCTTTGAAATTCGAACTCTGGACTGGACTAAAAGTACTAAAAGAGCAATTAACTTTTAAATAAGACGACATTTTTTATAACATTTTTTGCGCACCCTACCACAGGACCTCTTTTATTATTTATTCGCTACCTACGTCATACCTACCTCTCTTAGTCCATTATCCGAACGAGGAGAATTCCGCTAGGCGGACAAAGAAAAAAAAGTCACGTTAATTAGGATGTCAGCTACGCAAATAATAATCCCAGTGTGGCTCATTTCGTATGCAGCCCCGCCTCGCGGCCAAAAAATTTATCTTCGCATTTTTTAGACAACGCAATTACAGGAATATTTACTTAATGTGGGCCCACAGCCCGACGGAAAACATGTACAACAGGATTTTTAATTCGGCGTGGTCATGCCCAGGTCGACATTATTAAAGCGATAAATATATCGTCTACGGTGATATGTGAAGGTTTTCTGCCCTGCAGGGTTTATACGGGTGCCTTTACATTGTCGAGCAGGCTTTGGTGCAAGCAATGACTTCATAAAATTCATAAAATGTCGGCGCCGATTATGTACGGTATTATTTAAGTACCCCACACCCGAGTACCGGTAAGTCATTTACTTCGCATAATTTCACTCGCTCTGCTTGTACTTAAATATTTACCCAAATGACAAAAGAGAGTCGGCGATTAAAAGGTTCGTTGAATTTGAATAGGTAAAGTAATCCCTGGGCTCTGAAATTACCCTTACATAAAATTCGTATAAAATAGTTAAGTCTGACCCGATTTTGCAAAAAGCCAATTGATATGAAAATGTAAAAATTCTAGGGCGCGTTTTCTTCGCGTTGCTATGCATTGGACGTAAACAAGATAATGTAGTAACAGAATAAGTTTCTATTTTTGTATCGCCTACTTGGTAGCTCATTCATATTCGCAGGTTCACTGAACATAAACTGCACGCTCCTTGTGGATCAATAGAAAAGCTCATTTTGTTTTATTCCACCACTCTAAGGGAACGCCCGAACCCTTTCAAGGGTGCTGTGTTTACTTACATTTCGCTATAGAACAGCTGTTCTCAAACTTCTGACTTTAACTACTCTTTTTGCAACTGTTTTTCCAACCACCCAAATTGTTTTTTTAACTTTCTGAAAGCTGAAATTTTTGTGTTTCTTAATGGCTGGAGAGCTTATTTACAAACATTTTTACTTTCTGAGTAAGAAAGTGGGTTTCAACACTTTTGGACTCGATAATAATTTAATTCCCACCATCTCCAATAAGGTTTTTCTTAGACTCAGCGAATTTTCTTCAAAGTTTTATGACCATAGCCACTGCACGAAAGTTTGGAAACCATAGTAACAGATAGTGGGAGTGAAGATGCGGGAACGTAGGCAATTATCGTGGTTGAAACAAACAATCGGAGTGCTTGGTGAAGAATGGATTTCGGCAGAGTATCTATTTGGTGTTTAAAGATCTAAAGATTCACACTTAATACGAGGGTGGCGACTATTTAAACATCCCTTTGCCCTTTGTGTTGAACTGATATCGTAGAACGTAGGTTTTACTTTTTAATGGGTCTATAAATAAGACAAAAGATAGGATTTGTAATATCAGAGGAATACGAGTACATCAATACAATGAAGACAAAGTTTAATAAACAGGGTTACTATGTGTAGGCAAAGAAAAAAACCCTCTGCATGAGGAAGTCGTAAAAGGCGACTGGTGTATTATATCAGGAGGTTTTATCAGTTTCTTAAGGCATCCCTCTTCTTGATCATGACGGCCACCAACCCCTTCGGTCGGTTCTTTGTAACCGCCATTGGGAACCTTATCGTCTGTAGTAGTGGTTGGCAGACCGGCGGTAGAATCGGTGTCCCCGGCTACCCTCAGCTATGAAACCGATTGATAATGAGGAACATTGTCTATTTAGACAATGTTCCTCATTATCAATCGGTTGAATGGGGTGTTATTTAACACCCCATTCTCTTTCGCATCAAAAAAAGCAGTATATTTCCTTCCACCATGTGGCACCCCACATACCTACCAATAAAACCAATATCACAGTCAGGCAGATGTTCGAAAGAACTAAGTTCCAAACTATTCACTTCGGAGATTCCCATGTCGGACCGAGAGACTTTCTTCCACACTTGAGCGACGAAGAATTCCACTTTAATAAAGTTCTCTTAGATTTTTGGCGATATGACGCGACAGGCAAAAACGTGTAAACAGGGCCACACTCGTAAATTCTTTTGACATGGTAATTTTGCTACTTGCTTCGTGAAACAGCAGTGTTTTGTCATTTATGGGCAATGTTTGTAGTGGCACGTATATGGGAGTGACTGTGACATCAAAGTGCTAGAGTTACTGAAGTAGGTAAGTAATATCAAGAGGAAACTTTTGAACAAAAAAAAAATTGAGATTTAAATAAATGAGAGAGGTGCCAGGAACTTGGAATATTTAGAAGTTACTGATATTATAGATAGTAGTACCTAACCAAGCAATGTTTTTTTTAGCTATTAGGTAGGTCCTGGTACCGTTACTCAAGTACCTACCTACCTACAATAATTATTTTAATCTCACGAAGCGACTCGCGCTTTACTTTTGTCTGTGTAAGCGCAGGAGCAAAATAATGTTTTATTTAAGATTTTTTTCTTGTTTGTAGTCGTTGTTGAGTTGTAGTCGGTGCTTTTAATTACCTGCGTGTGTTTCAAAACAGCGCCATCTTTATGTACGTAGCTAAACTTTTTCGTCGAACAGAACCTTTAAAGGTACACCAAAGAACTCTCTTGTGATTATTTACCTCGTTGAAAGCAGGCTGTTAAGGATTTTGGGAATACAATAGTAATTTAGTAATTTCTGTTTCTGTTGTTTTAGAAATCATGGCAATGTGCTTGTAATATATAGTACCTAGTCTCTAAAACCAGTGATAAAACAAATTATTGCTGTTTTTTTATGCTTTTCACTAGTTTCACTTTTGAATTGTACTGACTAAATACGTTTCGTTATAGATTTTTACAATCAATTAGTATCACAATGAAGAAAATATACTGGGACACTCAGATTTATATTTTTGAATACATCTTTTAAAATAAAGTAATCTTCGAACGCACCTTCTAAATAATGATTTGTCAAAAATTTACTAGTTTGTTCTCACTTAAAAAAATAACGAGTTTTAATTGGTTGAAATGGTAAGTCCTAAAAAACGCTCCGTTGAACGTAATGTGTTCTATAAAATAATAAGTATTTTAACGCCATTTAAAATAATTTAGTGACATTTTATACATTCAATCAATTAAAAATAACTTTTACGCTATGTTTCATACGTTTATAAATTAGTTGCAATATTATCAACATTCTATGCAATATTTAATGGACTTGTTTCCTATGCACTAATGAAAATCGGAACGCACTTTCCTGCATTTTTATTCCGATGTGTAATACAAAACATATGAATGACAAAGTAAAGCGATTGAATTGCTTGTCATCGCCGCCGCAAACTAAAAATATTGCTAGAAATTAGATGTAAAAGTGCTTAATCGAGGTTTTATCAAGTATTTCATTTTATAAACTATCACAAACATGAGTTCTATTGGTACAGGTGTTAGTATTTATCTTAGAATTGCAATTTAATGTTGAGGTTATAATCCATTTTAGTTAAACTTTTAAACTATTTTCTACTATTTGTTCTTGGAATTCACTTCGATATAACCATTTACCTTTATTTATGTAGTTAAAACTACATAATAGTTTTAAACGATATTAGACTGTTATATATGACAGACATAATCAGCATACCTTATTTTGTATGTAATTACAGTACGATCTTTCTGCCTCACAATTCTCACCCGATGGCAGGGTTTTCCAAGTTGAGTATGCTGCGAAGGCCGTGGAGAACTCTGGAACAGTGATCGGCCTCCGAGGGAAGGATGGAGTGGTGTTTGCTGTGGAGAAACTGGTAACATCGAAGCTTTATGAACCTGGTGCAAACAAGAGAATATTCCATGTTGATGAGCATGTTGGCATGGTAAGTGTATTAACAAAAAACGACTTCAATTTTTATTTGTTACTTAGATTGTTCCCCATTTTGTGAAGTTCATCTCATCATGCTTGTGATTAAACATCAGACCTTTGGCATTAAACCATGATACCCTATCTCTCTGACGTTATCTTTATTTATTTATTTGTATATACTTTATTGTACACCAGAAAAATACATAGCGAAAATAAATAAATTTAACACTAAAAAACATACAATGGGCATACATTTATATAAGAAAACACAAGAAAAAGGATATTAGTTGTCTTAATAATTCTTCGAAATACCATTACTATTTTTAATTGCTCCAACAGTGCAAAGAAAACGATTAGAAACTATAAATGTTGATGGATTTCTGATTAACCAATTTTTGTTTCTTATTATAAGAATAAGATTCATATATAATATGATTATTGTAAGCTCCACATCCTTTAAAGGCCCTCGATACACAACTAAGTTTTTAACAGTAATACTAACTTGAATTCTCTACTCAATTTCAGGCAGTAGCAGGTCTCATCTCGGACGCAAGACAGATTGTAGAAACAGCTCGTTCCGAAGCATCAAACTACAGATCTCAGTATGGCGCCCAAGTACCACTGAAGTACTTAAATGAGCGTGTGTCAATGTACATGCATGCGTACACACTGTACAGTGCTGTCCGTCCCTACGGGTGTTCCGTTGTCATGGGAACATGGAATGACTATGAAGGCCCTCAGATGTACATGCTTGATCCTAGTGGAGTGACCTTTGTAAGTATTTGTTTGATTGATTGTATCCTGTTTTTTGGTTTTAAAGTTGACTTCGATTTTTATTTTACACTCCCGAGTTTTGCCACAATTATCTGCCTTCCAAATTCAATCTGTCTCTTAAGTTTGCATGCAATATTTCATATCATTAAAAAGACTTGACTGGAAACAATTTAATTTTAATCTTTGTTGATAGGTAGGCTACTCTTTGCTACAGTAAATACAGTGTTAATCTTTTAACCATGGATTTTCTCTGAATAAAGATTTGTAATCATTAATTTGCAAAATATTATTTGTTTTGGGACAAGAATGAATTAATAATGTTTTTTCAGGCTATATTGAATATTGCTGAAATTGGGAATAATAGCATAGTTCTGAAACTTTACGGTTCTGTCTTAAAAGAATGATACACTGTATTTCTTTAACTTTATTATACGATTTACGAAACAATCGTGTGTGGTCGGGGGACCCCTTGAGGAACGAAGTTCCTTCTCTATGGAACGAAGCCGTGTTAAGGAACTTAGTTCCAAAAACCAATACACAAACAAACCAACAAATCGTATTTGGTCAGTCTCTACAAGCTGCCATTGGGAGTCATGGAAGAAAATTACTCTGGACTGTAGATTTGTTGAACATTTTCTATTTTGTTAATTACTTACCTGGTACTTGTTGAAAGGCCTACACTGTCCTCCTATACCAAATAACGCTGTAATTCGATAATATTGTAACAGCCAATTATTTTGTAAAGAGTAAGCATGGAGTTTCTTGCCGGCTCTTCTCCATAGGAAACAACCAATTGGAACTGTGCACCTAGCTTCTAACGTTCCATAATTGCCCATGTAGGTTTATGTGAAATAAAATATTTAGATTTTTTTATTTTGACTTTATATTGGATAATGCAATAATTGTAAAATTTGATTGGTCCAGCTCTAATAAGCTCAATTTTGGGCCTCTGATACTCGTATGTATTATTTATATACATTCTTTTGTGGACCAGTAAATTGTATTGCAATCATTTTCTCAAACAAAACATATATATGTATACTGCAGAACTTAGTATTCCCCTAAGCCGGACTCCATGATTATTTTGCTTTGTATGTTTGCTAATTCTGTACACCAATTCTATTTCAGTCATACTTTGGATGTGCAGTAGGCAAAGCAAAACAGGCTGCCAAGACTGAAATTGAAAAACTGAAGCTGGCTGACCTCACTGTCAAGGAACTGATCAAGGAGGCCGCTAGGATGTAAGTAAATCCTTTTCACTTATCATCATAATTACTAAACTTTTAGTGGAATGTCAAAAAAATAAAAGTAATAGTCGGGCTTGCTTCCAACTAAATGGAAAATAGAGATATGTCAAACATAAAGCAAGGAAAGATGTCTGAAACTTGGAGCAATCACTAAGTTTGCTTATCTTTCTTCGCAGCTGAGAGCACATTGGGTGTTTAGAAGATATTTAATATTAAGAAATAATACCCATAATGCACTAATCCAGCTGATGATCAATCATCTTGTTAATTACTCCAGAGTCTATAGAAGATTCCTTTACTCCATCTTACACCTACTAGAAAAAGGGGCAAAGGAAATGGGAAAGATTACAAAAAAAAAAATCTGCTTCACCAACATTTATTCGCGGCGTCGCCCGCGTGGTATGTCGATGAAAAGTAGCCTATGTCCCTTCTCAGGCTCTCGAGTATCTGTGTACCAAATTTCATTTAAATCGGTTCAGTAGTTTGGCGTGAAAGCGCGACAGACAGGCAGACAGAGTTACTTTCGCATTTATAATATTAGTAAGTAAGTTATAATATCCTGTCACATTTCAGTAGTGTTTATTTTCGGCCACTTTATCATAGTACGATAATGTTTTTTGATCCTTATAATAAACAGCATCAAATAAAAATATCTTAAAAGTTTTTGTAAAAATTGGCCATGTTCTTGCTAAGTTATTTTTTTTTTTATCTGTGTGTGCAGATCCAATTGTCATAAAAAGACCTAAGACAATGGTTAAGGCACTTACTGCCCCATCTCAAAAATCCATAATAGTTCTCTTCACCATAACCAGCAAAAGTGACTCAGACAAATTTTCTTTTTTCTTTCAGTATCTACCTCGTGCATGATGAGCTAAAGGACAAGCAGTTCGAGTTAGAACTCTCATGGGTTTCCAAGGACACTAATGGATGTCACCAGCTGGTACCCAAGGAAGTTGCCAGCGAAGCTGAGAACTTGGCCAAACAAGCCCTGGCAGATATTGAGGACTCTGATGAGGGAGACATGTGAATGTATTTTTAGATAATAAATTTTTATAATAATACTTTTGCCTGTTTCATTCTTCATAGCGTATCAAAGTAAAATAGTATATTATGCAATTAGTGAGTAAAGGACGAATTTATATCGAGGGCCATAGATGAATAACGAGCAAGTGAAGGATTCTTTCAAGTGTTAGAAACGGGAGCGACTCGAGTATAAAAAAAATTTTTTTTTATTTATTCCATACAAAAAATAAAATCGTTTAAAGAATTTTTTTCATCCTTGGATGGATTCCTCCATATCATGGGTATATTTTAAAATTCAAATATCTGTTTCCACCGGCATAGTTGTGTAGCGTGTAGCGGTTTTAGTATTAAGAAGCCTTTGCATAACAATGTTGGCTAAATAAGGGTGTAGTAATACAGCTTTGTATACTCTTTCGTGGAAAATCGAACGCCACCCTTAGTCGACTGGTATGAGAGATGCGACCTATACGTCCTGTGTAGCGCCACCTCTTTTCCACACCAAAGTAAGATAAGTAAAATTATTACTGTTCTATGAGCTAGTGATAATAGGCGGGCAAACTACATACAATAAGGCCCACGACACATACTTTTTTTGCCGTTAAAAACTACGGTTGATTCGAATTATTCGCCGTGTGTAGGCTTGCACGGTCGTCAGTGTTCTATGGATCAATAGGAAAGCTTGTTGACGGACACGGCGGTACTACGGCACAGCGCCGGCGTTGCCGTATGCGCCGTGGCGGGTTCAATAATGAGGGGGGGGGCAAACAGGTAAATGAAACTCCAACCTTAATTCTTCATAATTATTTGTATTGTCAGTTTATGTGTAATAGTTCACAACATTTGCAGAACTAAGATATACAAATTTTATGACCAATAATATCAGTGATGACTCAAAATATTTATAAAATGTACAATATAATCTCATTCATTTGCCTTACACAGTTAAATATTTACAAAATATTAGATTTGATAAAATTGTATACAGCGTCGTTACTTTTAGATTATAGTGATATAAATACATAAAAAATAAAAGTAACTAATAGATATTTACAAATTAATCAGGTCATAATTCAAGAATTTAATCTTGCTGTGTGGTTACTCGTGGATATAACTGAAACAAATTAACAATTAATTAAATCGTTAATTAAAAACAAGTTTGCATACATTACATAAGTTTGACATTACAACAATTAAATATTAGTGGCACGTAAAATTCAAGTCACTGTCAGGTTCAGGGTGTCCTGATCAAAATACGTTTCGCGACCAAATATGTATTTACAGAATTTATGGATTCAGAATTATAATCATTAGAATCATAATTTCATCTCTCAAAATTATATGTGTTCCATTGAATGACTTTTTCATGAAATCATGACATTTGAGAACAAAATCGTAACTTAGAGACATGTATCACCAACAAGAATGAAGAAGTTTCCTAGTGTTTCAACTCACCCCAAGCAAGTTCCTAGGCACATAGCCCTCGTTGCCCGGGTCGTCGCGGCACCACCACCACTCCCTCTCATTGTCGTCGCCCTTCCTCAACACTTGCAGCCGCGCGCCCGTGTCGAACGATAGCTCGTCGTTACGCGCCGCGTTGTATGAGAACACGGAGTAGACTAGACCGTTGTTCATTATGCCGAGTTTCTCTTGTACACCTGGAAATAATATTTGAGAATGATTAGTGGTCACCCCAAGCATTGTTCGTCGAGTCGTTGAGCTCCACGATTACTGACAAATGCTTGCGCTGACTGGACAGATCGAGTCAAATGTATGTGATTCTTTCCGCAAAACACCATCAGTGGACAATAAATATTTATTTTCTAAAATGTAATTGTTATTTTAATTCTCGTTTTAAAAAAACAACCAGCTACGTATAATTTATTTTGCTCTCTTTTGAATGTTCATACTTCGGTACTGTGAAAACAAGAACGGCTAAACTACGAGGTGCATTCAATAAGTACCTAGCCTCATCGCCAGAGGGCGCTGTAGTTTCAAAAGAGTTTTACCACAGTGTAGCACATTCTTTTTTAATTCTTTTTTCAAATTTTCATTCCAATCCCTTCATTTGTTTTAATTTGACAACTTATGGAAGCGAACGTGTCGATCGGTTTTACAAAAATGGAAAAAGAGCAATATCGTTCGGTGATTCGATTCCTATTTTTGGAAGGGAAAACGCGCATCGAAATCAAAGAGCGCTTGGATGCTGTGTACGGTGACTCTTCTCCATCGATGGCCACCGTCAAGAATTGGTTCAACGAGTTTGCACGTGGCCGTACGTCGGTTTTTGATGAACCACGTCCAGGTGCACCGAAAACAGCTGCTACGGAGGAAAAAATTAAAAAAATCCATGATCTCGTATTGGCAGATCGCCGATTGAAGGTTCGGGAGCTAGCTGAGACTGTAGGCATTTCAGAAGGAACAGTGCATCATATTCTTCACGAGGAACTCGGCATGAGAAAGCTGTCGGCGCGATGGGTGCCGCGTTTACTCACACCAGAAAACAAGCGCAACCGTGAGACCACATCGGAGACGTGTTTGGCGCTGTTTAAGCGGAATCCAGCGGAGTTTTTGCGTCGTTTTGTGACCGTCGATGAAACCTGGATCCACTGGTACACACCAGAGACCAAGGAGCAATCAAAACAATGGATCCAGACCGGGGAACGTGCTCCAAAGAAGGCGAAAACTGTAAAATCGGCCGGAAAAGTTATGGCCACCGTTTTCTGGGATTCACAAGGTGTGATCTACATCGATTACCTCGAGAAGGGTAAAAAAATTACAGGGCTTTACTATGCCGATTTATTGGGCCGATTCGATGCCGAATTAAAGAAAAAACGACCCCATCTGGCGAAGAAAAAAGTGCTGTTTCACCACGACAACGCACCGGTTCACACGTCTGCCGTTGCCATGGCCAAATTGGTCGAATTACGCTACGAATTGCTGCCCCATCCACCGTATTCTCCAGATTTGGCCCCTTGTGACTTCTTTCTGTTTCCTAATCTGAAAAAATCACTCGCCGGGAATAGATATGGATCGAATGAGGAGGTCATCGCCGCCACGGAGGCCTATTTTGCAGAGTTTGACAAAAACTATTTTTCGGACGGATTAAAAAAGTTGGAGCATCGCTGGGCTAAATGTATCGAACTAAAAGGAGACTATGTTGAAAAATAAATTCCCACTTTTCCAAAATTTTCGTTTACTTTTTGTAGGCTAAGTATTTATTGAATGACCCTCGTACACTATTAGAATACAAGGATCTTCTGGCGCGAATGCCGTTGACAGGGTGGCGCTGTTGGTAAACAGTATATTTGTTTTATGAAATACTAGCTGTGCCCCACGGTTTCACCGGCGTATGTCTCGATCCCGTGGGAATATAGGGATAAAACGTATCCTATGTCCTATTCCAGGTCATCGTCTACCCGTGTGCCCATCCTCTCCTCTCTAGGGTAGGCAACGTTGCGGCGCGGCGCCGGCGTCGAACGGTTCGCGTATTGCATTTCGTGATAACTTCGAAATTAAATGTCCAATTCGAATGAATTAAAAAGTATTTTACTGCTACATCAATACTCTTGATGTTAAAATGATTTATTTGAATAAGAATTAATATTATGTTGATAAAACTCCTTCGGAAATAATGGATTAATTTCGAACAAATTTGATTACCATAAAAAAAGGTTATAGTGAGTCAATCTTAAAAGATAGACAAATGCTGTCGCGGACTTTTTTTTTAAGAACTTTGAAAGAGGAACAATTCCATCATACATTATATTTGCGTTGCGCACGCAACGGAAGCTCTCAAAAAGTAATAATTTTTCCCGTTTTTGCAACATTTTTCATGGATGCTCCGCTCCTATTGGTCGTAGTGTGATGTTATATAGCCTATAACCTTCTTCGATAAATGTACTATCCAACGCAAAAAGAATTCTAACCAGTAGTTCTTGAGATTAGCGCGTTCAAACAAACAAGCAAACTCTTCAGCTTTATAATATTAGTATAGATATTGAGAAAACAAGATCGTCGTTAGTTCTGATTTTGGCAAAGGTCTGTAGTTAGCTCTCTTTCATAGTTCTGTACTATGATAACAATTATCCGCCATCTACCGACAGCCGCCAAAAACTGTTTACAACAAGAATAGCATAGGTAAGGTACTCACTGTAAAGATATTCGGAGCATCCGTCGAACCCTTCCTCGTCCTCTTCGCACTTCTCGGCCGCGGTCTCGTGGTCAGACAGCGTGGTTGCGAATATACACGCGCCTGAAACAGTTCACAGATGAAACGTTAGATGGCGTTAGGTGGAGAAAAATATGGAGGGTATACTGTAATGAGGAACAGCACTGATCTTCGTCTACATGTAAGGACCAATGAAAATACGTAAGATTTAAGATGTAAAATGCCCTATAACTATTTGACGAACAAACCCTGAGTTTTAGGTGCTCGTTGGAACCTACCGCTTTCCCTGGGCCAAAAAAAAGACGACTAAAGACAAAATGTTCAGAAATAGGTTGGATTGCGACAAAAACTCGTATTTTGTCAGCTCAGTATTCTGCCACGAAACGGTTTATTGCTCCGCTGCAGGGATGTTAGATGTGACTCATTTATTATTGATATGTGAGTCAGACCAGTCCAGTCCCCTCATTTTTTTTACACTTAATGTAAGGGTTGATGACGATGGTGGTGAATAGTAACAGAACACATACCGTTATCGACGAGGAAGCGCACCATGGCTAGGTTGTTACATGAGGCAGCGCAGTGCAATGGCGTCCACCCATCAGAGTCCTGCGCGTTCACGTCGCAACCTAGCTCCACTAGGAATCTGGAAATATACAATGATGATCCTTTAGTACAATATTCTTACATCCAAATTATAAATCATATTATTTTATTTTCATTGCAGATCCATAAAAGATTCATTGAAGATGTAAATTCAAAATTCAATTCAATTCTACATGTGGGGTATAGGTATACCTCTGGCTAGCCCTTTTGCGAAAACAGGTCATGTTGTTGTAAATTCATTGTGAAAATTACATAGTAAATAACGCAATTACTTCTCGGGTCACGTATTTTGTTTCAGTCCTCAGTGCTCATATTATTTGGACTAGAAATTCAAAGAAGAAATATATATTTTCAGAATTTACTTTTAGTCTAAATTTTGGGCCCCTAATCCAGTCTATGGTTAGTTAAATTACTGAATATTTAAACTTACTTGACGATTTCGAAGTGCCCTGCGCAAATCGCGTTGTGTAGAGCAGTGATCCCTTCGTCATTTGCAGCGCTTGCATTCTGCACCTGAAATCAAAATCATAGAAATTAACTCAAGTAATAATGTATGCTTATTAGTGGGACATGAGAATTTATAGTTTTTTTTAATTTGCAAGAATTTACGGAAAAGAAAAAGTACCTATATGATGAAGGGATTTATTTAGAAATAAGCATTCCCTTTGTACACTTTTTCATGTCTTATTTTTTGTGTACTCCTCTATCCTAACTAATATTATAAATGCGAAAGTGATTTTGTTTGTTCGTTTGTTTCGCTTTCACGCTGAAATTAAATTTGGCACAGGGGTTAGACCATGACCTGGAATAGGACATAAGATACTTTTTATCCCGATATTCTCATGGGATCGAGACTTCCGCTAGTGAAACCACGGGGCGCAGCTAGTCGTTAATAAATAAAGATAACATACCTGTGTTGCCGTTTTCTTGACGAGTTCCAACTCGCCTTCTAAACTAGCATCCAACAGCAGCGCGAGGGGATCGAAGCTCACCCGCCTGGCCAGCGGAGCCTTGCCACCCTGCTTCAAGTTGCCCTTCTTCCGCCTCAGAACATTCTCAGGGCCCTGAGAATCCTGACCGTTCAAGTCTACTGAGCTGATCTGCTCCGTTATATCTGACACTACAATATCCTTGCTATCTTCTTGCCCTATTGATATGTTATTATTATTCAACGCCCTGTCAACCTCATCCTTCTGTTTCTTTTCCTTTAGGCCGTTCTCATTAGGCATGGAATCGACTAAATGATCCATTTCAGGGAATAAGAAAGCTGGTGGCATTTCTATACGCCTGTTTATACTGACACTTATTCCATTCTTTGCATTACTAATATTTCTAAGTTTGGGCTGTTCGCTCATCGGTGGTTTTCTTATAGTTAGTGGGCGTGCTTTGATGATCATTTCGTTGCTACTCGTACTGCTGACTGACTCTTTCTGGTTTTGTTCACTGTCATTTGACAGGTCTGTAGGCAAGGGTATGGTGGGCATAGGGGTGATGTCAGCAGACTGATTGTAGCCAACATCAGTGTTCACAGACTGTCTCGGTGGTGTCTGAAATGAGAAGTGATGGTGTTATAATAAGTGCCTTACTTAAATTACTATGTGGATATAAAGGTTGAGAGAACTGCAAAACAAATGAGTTACAAATGAACATTTTACAACTTTGAAAATTACTATGAATCTAATGCAAATGACAAGTTGTATTAGCAATGAGTGCAATGACTACATACCTTGATAGTTGGCTTAGGAGGTAGGGCCGGCTTGGGAGATTTGTCTGTACCGCTAACATCAGGCGTCGAGAGTGGCGTGCTGGCACTCTGTGGCGGTGACAACAGGATACTTTGTGACGACGCATTCTGCCCGGCGAACGAACCGCCCGTACTTGACAGTCCTGATGCCGTGTTCCTAACGATCTGGGGTTGGGAGGTCACCACATTACTAGCTACATGATTTGATGATGAAACAGTGATGCTTTGGGTCTGAACGGTCTGTGGCTGGACCGGTTGGATCTTTGTGGAGGATGTCTGGTATATGGGTGACGGTTTCCCACTTGAGACCTGAACTGATGTGGGTGCTACACTCGATACGGGCTTCTGGAATGAATGAATGATGATGATATTTACAGGTGATGTGTGATGGTGTGCAGCAAATGTTATAAGCTTTGTGTGGTAACATAACTGATTGCTGGTGATGAAAAAACCAGGTGTGTTTTAGGTGAATACTAAAACATGCTTGAACATTTCAAAATATATTATTATAAGTACTTATTTTTGACAACTTTTTGGCTCTATAGCAAACAATACAATAATTTTTTTTATTGGACTTTTATCCTTGTGTTGTTTTTGCAACAAACAAACACACAAAACAACAATTTTTTTAAATGGTTTATGTGTGTACCACACACAATGGTCCACCTTAAGGACCGAGTGTGGAAACCAAATCCCTAACATAGAATGATTTATGTGAATTTATTCATGTATTCATAAGGTAATAAACACAAATTTCAACATTGTACATTTTTCATTTCAATACAAAGCCTGCACCTACAGAATGTACTTTGTTTGATTCTGCATAGTGCAACATTGAGAAAATTCCCCATTCCTCAGTTAGTGGTTCTTAACTTTAGACAATGAAGTTGTTACAAGTACGTATAGAAACTCACCCCAAATCCAATAGAACTGCTAGCGGATGTTGTGCTGGAACCCAAACTTGGTGAGCTGCCTTTTAACGCCTGCTGGCCTTTCCCAGTGCCTTTCGAAGCTTCATTGCTCTGACTATTACTCTGACTTAGCCTACTCTGTGGATATGCGTGGTTCTCTTTCCCTTCTTGATTACATCTACTTGAAGAGTCGGATTTTTGCAACTGATATGTATTTTCTTGCTGATATGTAGTTTCCGTTTGACTTAGAGGTGTCGCTAGACTTTTATTCACAACCGAAAGTGGTGTAGAGTGAACAGTCATGTGATTTACGTTAATCGCGTTTTTTGCGTCTTGGCTTTCGTTGTTCTTACCATTGACTTCAGGTTTTAATTTCCCGTTCGTACTCTGAGGGAATTTAGTGTTGTAAGGCAACGTTTGATACTTAGGATCTGACTTGCTAGCAGCAAATTCTGGGAGGAATTCTTGTTCGTTTATTTTCAGATCTTTGTTAGTTTGATTGCTGTTAGAACTGCTCGTACTGTTTGGACTGTATTGCGGTTGTTTTAGGTAGTCCATATATTTGTTCTGATCAAGCATTGGCTTCTGATCGTACGCGTTCCCAATGCCTTGCTGAACGTGACTAAAGTTCTCATGTTTGTTTGGATATTGCCCCTGATATTGATTTTCTTGTAGCGCCTGCGAATGAGTGTAGCCGTTGAACAAGGGATTGATCATTTGTTTCTGTTGCAAATAATGCGCTTCCTGCGTTATATGACTCTGAATGTTGTCGCTTTGTGTGTGTTGTTTTAATGGCACGTTGTTTTGTATTACATTCTGCTTCATCGCCTGAAAGTTATTATTAAAATTTACATTATACACCAAAACATTAAAACTTTTAACAATGAAATTGAATAGACTTTTTTCCCGCCGGGTTATTTTGGTTGTTTGATTTTGACAATTAATTTTTTTTGCTCACTCTGTCAATGTGTGTCAATGTCATTGTCAAATGTCAATGTCTTCTTAGTCAAAGAAACAGATTAAAAAAAATGTTAACAGCTGTAAAAACTGAAATTGCTTTTGTATGAGAAATTTGATGTAAGAGATGATAGAAAGTGATAAAATTACCTGGAAATTGGCATTATGGCTAACGCTCTGAGCATGGGGTACGTGATTATAAGGTTCGACAGCAGCAACATTTCCTCGGGCTTGTTGGTTCTTTGGTTGACTGTTTACCCCAGTGCTACCAGCAGAATAGCTGGGCAACTGTTGCAAGGGGGTGGGATTCGTGGTTCTGAAAATTAAAAATCATAATGTAATATTTTATATCTGACTTTTTAATTTTAGTAGTGACTAATGTTCTGAACTCCAATAATGAATAACGAAGGCAAGGCAACTTTCATAATTCATTAAAATTCGACTATTCTTAGGGTCTATTGTGCTTCCAGACTCTATTGTTCCGCACGGACAGCGACGGAACCACATTCACCAAGGAGCGACGGTTTTATGAACTTGTGACATTATTGAAGTAGGTAACTTGCTGGCACAATTATTTTTAGAATGATTTCTTTTCGTGTCTAATATCATTTTTATAGTAAAGTTATATTGACCATAGCCTATAGTCATATTGAGCAATACTTCTATATAAAATCACGTTCTCGAAAACGGCTCTAAAGATTTCGATGAAAGTTATATACATATTCGTCGATTTTTCAGTCGTGATCGATCTACCTAGGTCTTAACTCGAAAAAAAGAAACTACAGGAGCAGAGCTCAATCGACCAGATACTAAAACTGCAAAGTAATAACTTATTTGATACTTTGTTTACTGGATCAGAAAAATATGATCACAAGTTGATTCGTCAACATATTTACGTAATTGTTTTTCAAATGAAATTGTGAAATCTCATTGAGTCAACAAACCATTGTCATCTTCGGCTTCAGCCTTCAAAAGTGAATCTAAACTAAGTTGATCGAAACAGGCCAGCTTAATCTGGAATCGTAGTAGTAGGATCCTCAGTAAACTGGTCTAAGTCAGTATGTACAAACCTCTGCTGCTGCGGCTGTCGATGCGCGGCCGCCAGCTGCCTGTTCAAGGCCCTCTTCCTGAGAAGTCGCGCCTGCAGTTCGGAAACGCGGCGGTCGATGCTACGCATCTCCTCCTGCCGCGCGCCGAGCGCTGCCCGTTGCGCCGACAGCCTGCCGTTCTGTTGCTCGTTCAGCTTGTTGCGGTACTGGAATATCAAAAGAGGTTGGTAAGCAAAAGCTTGTACATATATTATCTTTTGGTACCTTAATGACATTGACAGGCTCCTGACCCATCGGACCTTGACCCTATTCTTAGTAAACATTTGTGAAACTGTCACAGACATTGATTTGAGATGTTAGTTCTGATTTTGGCCAGGCACCCAAAGATCCTAGTAGGTACCGATGTTGTTTGAAAAAATGCGAGCACAAAGAATAATAAATAGATACTTACTATGTTGAGGACGCATTATATACGACTCAACAACAAGGATCGAGAATCGATGTTAAGTTAGGTAAATAAAATACTATGAAGCTGCCAAGCTGGCAACCCTAACCTTCAGTTATGGCGCCAAAACGATAAAAGCGGCAGATTTAAAACCTTCACACAAAAATTATGATCAATGTGCGCCAATGTTAAATTATATTGCTATCTGATGCCCGCGGCTTCGCCTGCGTTGATGACGGTTATTATATACTAAAACCTTACTCGAGAACCACTCTATCTATTGGTGAAAACAGCATGAAAATCGATGCAGTCGTTTTTGAGTTTATCGCGTACAGGACGACAGACAGACGCGGCGGAGGACTTTGTTTTATGATATGTAAGGAAGATAGGTACTGTACGTTTTAATAACGGTAGGTATACTAATTAAAAGCAGAATATGGTCAAGCTCCCACCTAACTGTAAATGGTAGGTTGAAACAAACAAGCAAGCAGTTGAAACGAGTATTTCCCACAGCGGACTTTTACTAGGTACTTGCGCAAATGACTGCGATGATCTTTGATGATAGTTGAACAATCCATCATGTGGTGTATCGTTTATCAGGGGAATTGACTTTGAAAATAAAATAGGTACTTATTTGTAGGTTAGTGCAAATAGCCACACATTTCTCCTTCTGCTTTTATTTACTAATGGCCGATTCCTATAATTGACGGACCACTATTGGTTAAAATGAAGACTTGTTACTATTAATGAATTAAGCAAACACCTCATAGCTTTGCATACTATACCCTCCCAAAAGAAAATGAAACTAAAGCAGGTAACCTACGTCTTAAGAATTTTGGAGACATTCCTATGATAAAGTTCAAAAAATCATTCACTTAGATTCATTTAGATCCTACATTACTAATGGGGGTTAAATCATCCCTATAGAAAATTAAATATAAAAACGTACTAGCTATGCATAAAATTAACCTTAATGGAGACAAATACAGCTTTATTTCATAGAAATCTACGCTGGCTCATTTTAAATGCTAGTAAATTGCACTGCAGTCGACAGTCTCTTGGGAAAACTGGCATAAGGCGTCTGTACCTAGTCACAAACAGAATATGGAAAGCAGATTCTACTTCATTGATTACCCTTGTTGATGGTATAAACTACTTCGGACGCACTGCAATAGACAATGGACATGGCGACCTAATTACCGAGGTTGTTTCCGATAATTAGAAAATAAATTGCGACATTTTACGACTCACTCAAATAAATTCAGGGATAATTATGTAGTAAAGCTCGCGATTACTGTAATGTATTTTTACGTCATAATTATATGTAAGGTAATATTATTAAGACCTTAAATCACCCCAGCATTGCTATTCTGTAACCATCTCACCGTGAAAACTTAGGTGAAGTGAGCTGTGGAGTGGAGTGAGCTGTCATTGTCATCGATACCTACTGATGCTAAGGCAGTGACAGTTCACTCCAAGCTCACTTCACCTAAATTATCACGGTGAGATTTTTACAGAATAGCACAATAGGTAGGTACTATGAAGATCAGAAAGATTTACCGTTTGTAATTTTTTTTTAATTGGATCCGATTTCTGCTAAAAAAGCTAAGGAAAAAATGATGTTGATCAGCATTGTTCAAACAGAAATGCTTCTACGTAGGAAACTATATTTTACTTGACCCTAAAAGAAAATCAGTGTAATAAAAAGTCTTTCAATAGTCACTCTAATCTTTTTCACACAGATTCCAAATCATTATACCCCTGATTTATCTAAGCACGAATCCATTCTTGAGCTGAATCAGTTCCATGTGAATGACTTTTTCCATGTCAACGGATTTTCTGGTCAACATTAAAAGCAATTTGTATTTTTCGTATCATATAGAGTTAAACGAACAGAAAAAAGCTGGTAAGTGCGAGTCGAACTCGCAGGCGAAGGGTTCTAGCGCACAATAATATTTAACACTACATTTTTTTTAATGCTT
This sequence comes from Lithophane leautieri, assembly GCA_949152455.1. Lineage (NCBI taxonomy): Eukaryota > Metazoa > Arthropoda > Insecta > Lepidoptera > Noctuidae > Lithophane > Lithophane leautieri. The sequence continues at coordinate 14,587,070 of OX424471.1, read as the reverse complement.
CAGCAAAAAACCATGGTGACCCCCTTTATTGTAATTTTTATTATTTGTAACTTTGTATTTTTTTGAGGCTATAGTAGTTAGTACACACTCCGTGAAAGTGCCTACCTATTACGGTTCAAAAGATACAGCCCTGACAGACGGACGGACGGACGGACAGCGGAGCCTTACTAATAAGGACCCATTGTCACCCTCTGGATACAGAACCCTAAAAGTAAACTACTTGGAAAAGTAAAAACTATCGCGGTTTATTATTTTCATTTGTTATATCTTTGTCCTATGCGGTTGGGTAAGCACCAAATCACTGATTTGCTCAGTTGGTCTGAGCTTTAGCGTTTGCGCACATGAGTGGACAACAAGTCTGTGGTTTGAGCTCACAAAGTTACGACTCGCACGAACTAGGAATAACGTATGTTCCGAATATTGTATCTATGTACCTACTATAAGTAGCTGTTATTCATTTTCTTTAACTCTCATTCTCAACACAATCCTGTTGTTTTTTTTTTAATGTTTTCTTATAATTATCTTGCGTGTCTGTGTGGTTTTCCCTGGTCAGATAGGCAGTCGCTTCATGTAAAATACTGGTATTCAGCTGCATCCAGGAGCTCGTGGCTAAGTAATTACAGCCGCACCGAGTCGATCCATCAGGTTAAGCTACGCTTGCCGGGGTTGGTCGGTGGATGGGTGACCATCTTTACATACCGGGACTTCTCCGTGCCTCGGAAAGCACGTTAAGCCGTTGGTCCCGGCTGTCATTCGTGGATCTTTGACAGCCGTTACGGGTCGTCAGAAACCCGAAAGTCTGACAACCAGTCTTACCAAGGGGTATCGTATTACCCAGTTACTGGGTTGTGGAGGTCAGATAGGCAGTCGCTCCATGTAAAATACTGGTATTCAGCTGCATCCGGTTAGACTGGAAGCCGAACCCAACATAGTTGGGAAAAGGCTAGGCAGATAGATAGTTGCATCCAGTTGGAATGGAAACCGACATAGTTGGGACAAGGCTAGGCAGATGACGTGTATCCACGGATATCTGTGTGGTTTACTAGATAGAATACTAATGAATTTTGAGTTGATGGTTTGTATGTACCAACATGAGTACATTGAGTCAAATTCAGAGGTAAACGGTAGGACACAAAACAATATTGGAGAACAATAATAGTGCATACCGTACCTACATACCCACCCATGCCATGATAAAATTGCTGTTTGAAAACATTGTAGTAACCGTGGATTTTTTTTTCGGCTCTTCTCCATAGGAATTGACTAATTGGAACCGTGCACTAGTTCTGATATTTCATAAGTGCCTATGTAGGTTGATGTGAAATAAAATATATATTTAATTTTTATTTTGATTCCAATATTTTGTTCCGTGTGTGTATTTTCCACGTCAGCAGTGAAGGGCCAATCGGAGCGCCGAACGCGGCCGATGCGTAGGTAAAATCGAGACAGTTAAAAGAAACTCACACTAGGGCCTCAGGTGGCTAGATCATCCACACAAAGTAATTATTGAACGATATCGATCAACAATTAAAGCCGCGTGGGAAAATAAACAGCTGATTCACAATGCCTTACTTTTTATTAGTTCGTGTTACCCTACCCATTGTTAGCAATATGGGTAAGTAATTTTTTGTACGATGAAATGTAGGTACAATGCTTGCATAATGGGAAGATGCAACACAAAAGCGAAGACGCATTTTTTTTTTTCAAACAGGTATTAGGTGGGTATAATATGTAAGTTGAATAAAAGATATTTAATTTGGTTTTTGCGTCGAAAACAAACACATCGTCACAGACTAGCTGTGAAAGGCGGAGGACAGGGTGTTTTGGCGCAGCCTGGGAGAGGCCTACCTACCTAATGTTCAGCAGTGGACCACGATAGGCTGAGTTGATTAACATATTTCGTGAGCCTTGACCGTCTTCATGGATAGTACTACCTATACCTACATTTTAATACTAAACGCAGGTAAAAAATCTGTCACTATAATTACGAAAGAGCCTCTCCAGTTCTAAAAATAGAATGACTTATGAAAACTAAGGACTCCTCTCCGGTGAGACTCCTTGAGGACTTTATAATACATCTGGGTGGCGGGGCTCCTACATTTCATTAGAAATTAATCAGCGCCTGTCTACTCCTTATAAGTTAAGACGTGATTAAAAACTTGCCTACTAAAATTACGTCAATTTACGTCTGGCACTGATTAATTTGACAGGACTAAACTAAAATTTATTTATGCCCTTTTCTTAATGAAATAGAAAGAAAAAGATGCACTGAACTTAAATTTAGTTTAGTTTGTGAACAACAGAATCGTCACCAATATTGTAATTTGAATATCCTGATTAATTTAAACGACTAAGACTGTACTTTGAATGCAGAAAATTAAACTAAAACTTATCCACGTATTCGAAAAGACCGTGGTTAACTATAGAATCAGAATTAAATGACAATCCCTTACGATTCACGTCGCGAGCTTTATTGACTCAACGAAGAAAATGTGGACTCGAATTTCTTTTTCAATTCCACTTTTTCAGTAAGCAAGTTAAATTCCTTCCTTATTCATTTAATTTTAATTTAAAGCTTAACTACGGTTACATAGGTACTGTTCTTTCAGGTGTTAATACCATTAGCCTGGTAATTCTGTAGAATGACGAAGTAAATTCAGACATCGAGGGAGTTAAACAGGTAAGATTCTAAGTGCGGATATTAATCCGAATATCCAATGTAGGGTTATCGCCTAGAGGGAGTCCGTTGTAATTACTTCTAAGGGGATATCGGTAATGATACGTTTCTACGTAGAATTTAGTTTTATGGGTGTTTGAATAGTTATTTCTTATCACTAGCTGAGGCCCGCGGCTTCGCCCGCATGGATGTCGGTTATTATATTATGTACCCAGGATGTACCCAGGATTTTGTAATATCTATATACATTTTTTAAAGAGTGTCCTTGGAGTTTTTTGCCCGCTCTTCTCCATAGAGATCTACGAATTTGAATGGGCAACTAGCTTCAACTTTTTGACTAACTGACCAACTCTTTGACAATTCAAAAGTGCCTGTAAATGGTTTAATTGAAATAAATGCTTTGAGTTTTGAGTTTGATATACTAAAACCAGTCTATCCATTGGTGAAAACAGCATGAAAATCGGTGCAGTAGTTTTTGAGTTTATCGCCTACAGGACGACAGACAGACGCGGCGGAGAACTTTGTTTTATAATATGTAAGGATAAACTATGTATCTTAAAGTTTGGTAAAGCAACTGGAATTAATAATTATATTAGTTAGATACCTATGATGTTTATTTCCAATGTTTAGTCTGTAATAATAATGCTAAAACTACACAATAAAATTCTAATTATCTAAAATCAAAACAGGAGTCGTGGTACCCAAACAAATCCTAGTCAATAAACTGAACAGTTTTATTGGTGGTTTAAGATATGTAAGTAAGTAAGTACCTACTTACCTAACTGGAAAACAACTAGATACTTTATTGAGCATTATAAATCATAAGAAATTAAAATTATGTCTGTCACTTATTTTCTTAAATAGATTTAAATTTTTTCTTACATACATAATATTCTCATAAATAAATTGGCAAGGTACCGTCATAATATTAATCCTTTTAAATAGTTCCCTGAGAGATTCGCGGCGACATAGATTATAAATGGCTCTGACAGCTCTCTTTTGCAAAATAAAGATGGATTCAATGTCAGCAGCCCGACCCCACAGTAAAATGCCATACGACATAATGCTGTGGAAGTAACTGAAATAGACCAAACGCGCGGTTTCTACATCTGTTAACTGTCTTATCTTTCTGACAGCATAAGCGGCCGAGCTTAACCGCCCCGCAAGAGATTTTATATGAGGTCCCCACTGTAATTTCTCGTCTAGCGTGATACCCAGGAAAACTGTTTCATTAATAAACTCTAGTTTTTCTCCATTCAATATGATGTCACATTCGCTACTTCTAACATTAGGTAATGTAAATCGAATACATTTGGTTTTTTTTTCATTGAGTACCAAATTATTTACCGTAAACCAATCTTGGACCTGAAGAATAGAGCTATTCACGTCGTCAAGATTTTGTGATCGTCGATTTATTTTAAAAATCAATGATGTGTCATCTGCAAATAACACCATCTTCGGTTGATTTAGAAGTAATTGGGGTAAATCATTAATATAAACTAAGAAGAGGAATGGACCTAATATCGAGCCTTGAGGAACGCCCATTGCCATTTCAGACCCCAATGAGTTTACGCCGTTTACTTGAACTTTAACTTTCCTATCTTTCAGATATGATCTCAGTAAATCAAGAGCTGTATTTCTAACCCCATAGTGCTCTAGTTTCAGCAGAAGTGTCTCATGGTCGACGCAATCGAACGCCTTCGAGAGGTCGCAAAAGATTCCAATGGCATCCTGTGCTTCTTCCCAGGCGTTAAAAATGTTCTTTATTAGGGTAACCCCGGCGTCAGTGGTACAACGCCCTTTGGTGAAACCGTACTGTTGTTCATGAAAGATGGAATTTTTATTGAAGTGACGTAACATTTGATTGAGCATCAACTTTTCAAACACCTTACTGAGAACTGGCAGAATTGACACAGGCCTATAATTGTTAGGTTCCTTACTATCACCGGATTTGAACAAAGGAACTACTTTGCTGTGTTTCATGAGATCCGGAAAGACTCCTTGGTCTACACTGGTGTTAAATATGAAAGCTAGATAGGGCGCAATGGTTTCGATGATAGATCTACAGACTTTTACAGACATTCCCCATAGATCTTCTGTTGATTTAATTTTAAGATCTTTAAAAGCTTTTATAACTGCCTGGGGGTTTGTATGCTGAAACCTTAACTCCAAAGGGCATGCCTTTACATTATTTCTAAGTAAGGCAGCAGAAAGCACGGGTGAGGAATTTAAAGCTTCAGTAGTTTTAACTGGAATATTACCAAAAAAGTTTTCAAATTCCTGAGCTACTTCTACATCCGAGTTGATTGGGCCATGTGCAGTCTCTAAATTAAATTCAGTACTACGCTGTTTTTTCCTACCTGTTTCATTATTTATTATTTGCCAGGTAGTTTTTATTTTATCATCAGCTGATTTTATTTTATTGCTAATGTAAAGAGCTTTAGCAATTTTGCACACATTTTTAAAAGTTTTAGAATATTTTGCAACATACTGATGAAAGGTTGTATTATTATTCATATGTTGCTTTAGGCCATAAAGTTCAAAAAGATTTTCCCTGCTTTTACGAATACCTGGAGTCGCCCAATCACTAAATAAGAACTTTGTTGCGCGGCGGAGGACTTTGTTTTATGATATGTAAGGAAGATTGGTACTGTACGTTTTAATAACGGTAGGTATACTAATTAAAAGCAGAATATGGTCAAGCTCCCACCTAACTGTAAATGGTAGGTTGAAACAAACAAGCAAGCAGTTGAAACGAGTATTTCCCACAGCGGACTTTTACTACTTGCGCAAATGACTGCGATGATCTTTGATGATAGTTGAACAACCCATCATGTGGTGTATCGTTTATCAGGGGCATTAACATTGAAAATAAAATAGGTAGGTATTTGTAGGTCAGTGCAAATAGCCACACATTTCTCCTTCTGCTTTTATTTACTAATGGTAATGGCCGATTCCTATAATTGCCGGACCACTATTGGTTAAAATGAAGACTTGTTACTATTAATGAATTAAGCAAACACCTCATAGCTTTGTATACTATACCCTCCCATAAGAAAATGAAACTAAAGCAGGTACCTACGTCTTAAGAATTTTGGAGACATTCCTATGATAAAGTTCAAAAAATCATTCACTTAGATTCATTTAGATCCTACATTACTAATGGGGGTTAAATCATCCCTATAGAAAATGAAATATAAAAACGTACTAGCTATGCATAAAATTAACCTTAATGGAGACAAATATAGCTTTATTTCATAGAAATCTACGCTGGCTCATTTTAAATGCTAGTAAATTGCACTGCAGTCGACAGTCTCTTGGGAAAACTGGCATAAGGCGTCTGTACCTAGTCACAAACAGAATATGGAAAGCAGATTTTACTTCATTGATTACCCTTGTTGATGGTATAAACTACTTCGGACGCACTGCAATAGACAATTGGACATGGCGACCTAATTCCCGAGGTTGTTTTCGATAATTAGAAAATAAATTGCGACATTTTACGACTCACTCAAATAAGTTCAGGAATAATTATGTAGTAAAGCTCCCGATTTCTGTAATGTATTTTTTCCTCATAATTATATGTAAGATAATATTATTAAGACCTTAAATCGCCACCAGCATTGCTATTCTGTAACCATCTCACCGTGAAAACTTAGGTGAAGTGAGCTGTGGAGTGGAGTGAGCTGTCATTGTCATCGATACCTACTGATGCTAAGGCAGTGACAGTTCACTCCAAGCTCACTTCACCTAAATTATCACGGTGAGATTTTTACAGAATAGCACAACAGGTAGGTACTATGAAGATCAGATGGATTTACCGTTTATAATTTTTTTGAATTGGATCCGATTTCTGCTAAAAAAGCTAAGGAAAAAATGATGTTGATCAGCATTGTTCAAACAGAAATGCTTCTACGTAGGAAACTATATTTTACTTGACCCTAAAAGAAAATCAGTGTAATAAAAAGTCTTTCAATAGTCACTCTAATCTTTTTCACACAGATTCCAAATCATTATACCCCTGATTTATCTAAGCACGAATCCATTCTTGAGCTGAATCAGTTCCATGTGAATGAGTTTTTCCATGTCAACGGATTTTCTGGTCAACATTAAAAGCAATTTGTATTTTTCGTATCATATAGAGTTAAACGAACAGAAAAAAGCTGGTAAGTGCGAGTCGAACTCGCAGGCGAAGGGTTCTACCGCACAATAATATTTAACACTACATTTTTTTTAAATGCTTCAGCAAAAAATCATGGGGACCCCCTTTATTGTAATTCTTATTATTTGTAACTTTGTATTTTTTTGAGGCTATAGTAGTTAGTACACACTCCGTGAAAATTTCAAGTGCCTACCTATTACGGTTCAAAAGATACAGCCCTGTGGCAGACGGACGGACGGACAGCAGAGCCTTACTAATATGGACCCATTGTCACCCTCTGGATACAGAACCCTAAAAGTAAACTACTTGGAAAAGTAAAAACTATCGCGGTTTATTATTTTCATTTGTTATATCTTTGTCCTATGCGGTTGGGTAGGCACCAAATCACTGATTTGCTCAGTTGGTCTGAGCTGTAGCGTTTGCGCACATGAGTGGACAACAAGTCTGTGGTTTGAGCTCACAAAGTTACGACTCGCACGGACTAGGAATAACGTATGTTCCGAATATTGTATCTATGTACCTACTATAAGTAGCTGTTATTCATTTTCTTTAACTCTCATTCTCAACACAATCCTGTTGTTTTTTTTAAATGTTTTCTTATATCTTGCGTGTCTGTGTGGTTTTCCCTGGTCAGATAGGCAGTCGCTTCATGTAAAATACTGGTATTCAACTGCATCCAGTTGGACTGGAAACCGACATAGTTGGGACAAGGCTAGGCAGATGACGTGTATCCAAGGATATCTGTGTGGTTTACTAGATATTCAACTAATGAATTTTGAGTTGATGGTTTGTATGTACCAACATGAGTACATTGAGTCAAATTCAGAGGTAAACGGTAGGACACAAAACAATATTGGAGAACAATATTAATGCATACCGTACCTGCATGGGCATGGCACCCATGCCATGATAACATTGCTGTTTGAAAACATTGTAGTAACCGTGAAGTTTTTTTTCGGCTCTTCTCCACAGGAATTGACCAATTGGAACCGTGCACTAGTTCTGACATTTCTAAGTGCCCATGTAGATTTATGTGAAATAAAATATATATTTAATTTTTATTTTGATTCCGATATTTTGTTCCGTGTGTGTATTTTCCACGTCAGCAGTGAAGGGCCAATCGGAGCGCCGAACGCGGTCGATGCGTACCTACGCATCGACCGTAAAATCGAGACAGTTAAAAGAAACTCACACTAGGGCCTCAGGTGGCTAGATCATCCACACAAAGTAATTATTGAACGATATCGATCAACAATTAAAGCCGCGTGGGAGAATAAACAGCTGATTCACAATGCCTTACTTTTTATTAGTTCGTCTTACCCTACCCATTGTTAGCAATATGGGTAAGTAATTTTTTGTACGATGAAATGTAGGTACAATGCCTGCATAATGGGAAGATGCAACCCAAAAGCGAAGACGCATTTTTTTTTTCAAGCAGGTATTGGGTGGGTATAATATGTAAGTTGAATAAAAGATATTTGTTTTTGCGTCGAAAACAAACACATCGTCACAGACTAGCTGTGAAAGGCGGAGGACAGGGTGTTTTGGCGCAGCCTGGGAGATAAATAATGTTCAGCAGTAGACCACGATAGGCTGAGTTGAATGACATATTTCGTGAGCCTTGACCGTCTTCATGGATAGTACTACCTATACCTACATTTTAATACTAAACGCAGGTAAAAAATCTGTCACTATAATTACGAAAGAGCCTCTCCAGTTCTAAAAATAGAATGACTTATGAAAACTAAGGACTCCTCTCCGGTGAGACTCCTTGAGGACTTTATAATACATCTGGGTGGCGGGGCTCCTACATTTAATTAGAAATTAATCAGCGCCTGTCTACTCCTTATAAGTTAAGACGTGATTAAAAACGTTGCCTAGTAAAATTACGTCAATTTACGTCTAGCACTGATTAATTTGACAGGACTAAACTAAAATTTATTTATGTCCTTTTCTTAATGAAATAGAAAGAAAAAGATGCACTGAACTTAAATTTAGTTTAGTTTGTGAACAACAGAATCGTCACCAATATTAATTTAAACGATTCAGACTGTACTTTGAGTGCAGAAAATTAAACTAAAACTTATCCACGTATTCGAAAAGACCGTGGTTAACTATAGAATCAGAATTAAATGACAATCCCTTACGATTCACGTCGCGAGCTTTATTGACTCAACGAAGAAAATGTGGACTCGATTTTCTTTTTCAATTCCACTTTTTCAGTAAGCAAGTTAAATTCCTTCCTTATTCATTTAATTTTAATTTAAAGCTTAACTATGGTTACATAGGTACTGTTCTTTCAGGTGTTAATACCATTAGCCTGGTAATTCTGTAGAATGACGAAGTAAATTCAGACATGGAGGGAGTTAAACAGGTAAGATTCTAAGTGCGGATATTAATCCGAATATCCAATGTAGGGTTATCGCCTAGAGGGAGTCCGTTGTAATTACTTCTAAGGGGATATCGGTAATGATACGTTTCTACGTAGAATTTAGTTTTATGAGTGTTTGAATAGTTATATCTTATCACTAGCTGAGGCCCGCGGCTTCGCCCGCATGGATGTCGGTTATTATATGTACCCAGGATGTACCCAGGATTTTGTAATATCTATATACATTTTTTTAAGAGTGCCCTTGGAGTTTCTTGCCCGTTCTTCTCCATAGAGATCTACGAATTTGAATGGGCAACTAGCTTCAACTTTTTGACTAACTGATCGACTCTTTGACAATTCAAAAGTGCCTGTAAATGGTTTAATTGAAATAAATGCTTTGAGTTTTGAGTTTGATATACTAAAACCAGTCTATCCATTGGTGAAAACAGCATGAAAATCGGTGCAGTAGTTTTTGAGTTTATCGCCTACAGGACGACAGACAGACGCGGCGGAGAACTTTGTTTTATAATATGTAAGGATAAACTATGTATCTTAAAGTTTGGTAAAGCAAGTGGAATTAATAATTATATTAGTTAGATACCTATGTTGTTTATTTCCAATGTTTAGTCTGTAATAATAATGCTAAAACTACACAATAAAATTCTAATTATCTAAAATCAAAACAGGAGTCGTGGTACCCAAACAAATCCTAGTCAATAAACTGAACAGTTTTATTGGTGGTTTAAGATATGTAAGTAAGTAAGTACCTACTTACCTAACTGGAAAACAACTAGATACTTTATTGAGCCTTATAAATCATAAGCAAGTTAAAGATTACGTATTTATAACAACAAACGTCTCATTGAAATCCGATCCACCTTGCATAAATAACATAGAACTCGAAAAAGGACAGAAAAAGGTCCAGTTTACTGAATAAACGACACAAATTGAAACGGGTCCAGGCAGACTAACTTGATTTACTCTAATACCGACCTTTCGCCCTCGACCCACTTGTAGTATTAAAGGTATTTCAGTCACTTCACAACACTTAATTTTACGTTCACTGGTCCATTAATAATTCACTACACTATAAGTTTTTTTTTCCTAAGGTCAACGGATGAACACTCGGCCGGTTGAATGCCGCGTCGGTAACTAAATTGTCAAATTGGACTGAATCAAAATGTTGGCATTAGACTCACTAGCGAAATTAGTCCGGTGACGTAGGTTTAGTTGTACTCCCAGTTACCTGTAGGGTTGGTGAGTTTATCGAACGAAGTTATGTAATAAAATTGTTCCCGAAAAACGTTCTGGAAACTTCTTTTGTAGGGTAGGTGTTTAATAGTGCACGAAGCTAGTCAATCGATCTTTCCAATCACCATTACGAGAACATCTCTAAAATTAACGATATTATTAATATGTTGACACGTAAGAAGCACCAATGCCTGTACTAAATAAACATAAGTGCGTTCCTGAAAAACCTGTTCAGTTATTTTTACGCAAACATTTTCTAGTCGAAGCACTTTTTTCTAACTGCGATGTTTAACTTTAAAATAGACTACTCTAGGAAAATGCAGGAACCATATTATAAAGTTCAGTAATTGAAAAACTTTCAGCAGCTTGATCCGACACGAGACACGCTGGTCCGGCCATGTCTCTTGTCGGATCACCTTGCAGTTACGTGCAGGCAGCCCACGGGGACAATATATCATAGGATAAATAACTAGCTTCCCAGAGATTATTCTGCGTAGAACGTTAAAACGTTTTTTAAAGTATGTACATATTATGATGAGAAATAAGGAGAAAAAGCAAATCCAAATACCTAATTTAGAAACTACCAAAATGGAAATCTCAAATCGGAACTAAAAAAAAAATATTGGTTTATTCTCGGTTGAATTGAGAATTTCCCAACATTACCTACCTTCATCTGAAATGGGTTGTCCAGTTTACTTGTCCGACTATTCTGAATTCCGGGGCTTTTGGTAAGAGGAAAACTCGACGTTTCTTAGTTTAACAACCGCGCGAATTTCTCGAAGCCCTATTATCCTTCCTAACATCGTAAACTAATGTAACCCTGAGTCCAACACATACCGCCTACCTAATTACGTGTTGTATAAACGTTCACACTCTATCCCTATCACAGATTAGCATCACGGTCAAAATATTATCCCTTGTTATTTAGATGTCCACTAAATTAATTTACAAGTAATTTATCGTCTATGTGTTGATAGACTGCTTATGCTATGCATCTGTTATTGCAGCTTCGAGTTCGTTTATCATAAAATTTATATTTGCATGTTTCTATAACTCGTAATAATTTGAATTAATTGTCGTTCTATTAGCGTAAATTATTGCATAACGTTTAACTTAAAATTCTAATCCGTAAATTATAAGGTTCGTGTTGATTGAACGTCTTCGTGTCGTGTAGGTATGCAGTGTCACGTGCAATGAAATCCTCTCGTTTTCTGCCAGGTTTGTTTACACTATCTACTATATATACGAGTACCTACAGCTGTCACGGCATACCGACTGTCAATTGAACCCATTTACGAGATTATCTAGCGGGACAAGGAGATATTTTCACCAATATTACCTTTTATTTTTCCTGTTATCCCGATAGCACATATTTTATTATTTTTCTCAGTAATATAGTAGGCGTCGGATGTTTTTATACATTGTCTTCCGAAAATATACTGAGACCAAGAGTCTTGTTAGACGCATGTCTCATTATTCCAGTTCGACGAATTCAATATTGTTTCTTTGGCAATACATCCGAGCCAGTCGCGCGAATTTTATGTCGTCTCATATACAGGGACTATTCTCGAATCTCGGTTTCATATAAATAGCTGTATTACAGTTCTTATTTTTTTATTGGTTCTGAAAAATACATTATGATTACTTACGTGTTCCTTCATAGAAAATCAATTTCTACAGAAATCTATTTGCGTTCGATTAGTCTTAGTTACGAAAAGTGTGATTGTTTTCTACCAGGAAAATACTTCTAATAATTTAGAGATAGGTAGGTGTAACTATCTCTAAATTATTTGAATTACTTTTACATACATTTCTGTAAAAGGTCGAGCAGCTAGAAGTTTTTGTGATTTTTCCATGATAAATATTTTGAATTTTCCTAGTCTACAAATTGTACACATTATGAAGATACCTACCAAACGAAACTAGAGCCATTATCGTCGTCATCAGCGACATCAACCCACACGAAAAAAAGGAATCTCACAAATAAATGACGGTCAGAATAGCCACCCAACTATCAAGTCCAAGATGCGGGTTCAAGCGGCCGAATGCCCGCAACCTAGTTGGCTGGTCACTCTCTCTACAAATATTACTGTGTCCCGTCACCCGCGTGTTACCGGTCTCGTTAGCTATCCGAGGCATCTCCCAGGTGAATGGGATTATCGCCTTTGTTATATTGTTAGGACACCCGCTATGGCGCTATTGACCGTCAAAGAGTATTTGTTTGACACGTCAATGTGAAAATAAAAATTCATAGGTAAATAAATAATTAGTAAAGTAATGTTAGGTGTGAAACAGTTTTGCACGTTGATAGCTTTTATTTTTATTTTGATTATGTTTCGTGAACATGCCAAAACTACCGAGTCCAATCTGTAGTCTGTCAAAAATCCCGCCGTGAAAACTTAGGTGAAGTGAGCTGTCAATCCCTAGCATTAGGTGGAGTGACAGCTCACTATAAGCTCACTTCACCTAAGTTTTCACGGTGAGATTTTTACAGAATACCACCACTGGAAGCTGATAAATAGGGCGCATTATCGAATTTAGGTTATAGGATCACTCAATAAAGGAACAATAAATCAATCACCATAACCTTTTTGAAAAAGTCGGCCTCTATTCTATTCTCGTGCTCGATTGATTGATTCGTATTCTAACGTCCACCAAGATATCTATCAATGTACGAAGAAAATGCTTTATCACTTGCCATTGTATCCAAAAGCCCTTAAATAAGGTATGATGATATACTCGTATTTATAGGTACCAATTTTTCATATTACGTAATTGGTGTGCAGGTAATGCGTTCAGAATAGGAGTAGAACACTTAGTAGCAAAAAAAAATCGAGAATTTTCTGTTTCAATCAATTTGCCTAGCCTTTTCTCAACTATGTTGGCATGTTGGGGTCGGCCTCCAGTCTAACCGGATGCTGCTGAATACCAGTATTTTATATGGGGCAACTGACTATCTGACCACTACAACCCAGTAACTGGGTAATATGATACCCCTTAAGTAAGACTGGTCGGACTTTTAATAATTTGTTTTCTTGTTGTAATTTCTGATGGTGCCTAGATCATTATATAAATTATCGATATAACGAAAAATATTCACTTGTTTTTACTTAGGCACACTCAGAATGCAATAAAAGTTAATAAGAGTAACTAACTCATATCAAATTCACAAGTTCACATTGGATCTACTGAATGATTTCAAATCGTCCACCTTTAAAAGCACAATGTTAGAAATCGTAGAATATCGACATGTCGGCCACAAAAAACCGTGGCCTCATTGATTTTGACATTGTATCCTAATTACAATTATCGGCCTTCAGGTCCAGTAACTGACATGGGCCGGAATCGTGACGAGGGATCTCCTGGAAGTTTATTTTCAACTAGCTGCTTCAGTTACGATGGTTTTATCTAAATACATATTATGCCTGAACAAAACATAATCCTTACATATTATAAAACAAAGTCCTCCGCCGCGTCTGTCTGTCGTCCTGTACGCGATAAACTCAAAAACTATTGCACCGATTTTCATGCTGTTTTCACCAATGGATAGAGTGGTTCTCGAGTAAGGTTTTAGTATATAATAACCGACATCCACGCGGGCGCGGGTATCAGCTAGTTATATTAAAGAAGAGTCCTCTAGTCAACTATTCTAAATGCCCAGCATAAATATATAAAACGTATATCATCCTTCTTTTTAATAATAATTTAAAAAAGTGAGCAACACCTATTGCTGCATCACCAAGGAAAGGCTTTCAAACAAGACATAATCAGCCTTTAATGTCCCCACTTCCTTTTTTTTTATGGTGTTAAATCATCCAACAATAACAGGACAACCAAAGAAACATTTTTAGAGCCACTGCTTATTTTCTTTCCAAGGCTTTCTTATCCGGAACTCAGATATGCGGTTATTATCTTCAGTTATTAATTAAGATAAAATAAACAGCTGCCTGAACTTTGCGTCCTTCCCCTTTCAAAGAAAAGGAAGCAATAAGTCAAGTTTATGAAGCGCTTATAAATAGATCATTGTTCTTAATAATTTAGAGACTAAATTGTTTGGAGTTGTTACTAAGTTGAACGAACTGGTAAAGTTTAGCAGACATGGTGTACCTTGCACCTGTTTAATATTACATTTATGGAAAATACAGAGAGGCAGCCAATATAATATTATCAAGGAACACGGAAGAGTCACTCCTGTTTAAGATCTTGCTTTTAAATCTTGTTCTTTGAGAATATTAATAAACCTTAAGTAGATAGCTAGATTGATGCAGTGGCTAATTAATTAGCATCTACTATATGGCTTGCAAGTTAGATTCCCGAAAGGAACAAAATCTTTATTGCATAATCCATGGGTGCCTTGACAGATACAAAACTTACGTACACATTACAAGAAAAATCTTAAGAGTAGGAACAACACTTTTTTTAATACTAGAACCGTTTTAATACTGTTTAAGAGGAAATATGGTCGGTATTTTTCTCCATACAAAAAGTCATAATTGGATGTTCAGCTCTCGTCTATTTCCTCCTCCAATAATGGACTAATTTGAAATATATTTTATAAATTGCATAAGAAGGATATTTACTGTGCCCCTATGATCTATGAATGAAATATCTTTCAAATTGGTCCATTATTGGAGGAGGAAATAGACGAGAGCCGAACCTCAAATTATGACTTTTTGTATGGTGAAAAAGACCGACCCTGTTTCCTCTTAATAAAGAGAAAGTTAGGCAGGTAACATACAAGCCCCTCAACAACCGTGTTACCGTGTTCTCGGGTACATCACGAGAATATCACATCAACCCTTCTCACGGATGTCGTAAAAGCTGTCTGGATAATAATAATAGCTCAATACAAATGTAAAGATAGTTGTGATGATCCCTATTTGCCTGTCAACCTAGCAGACATGCTTGTCTTGTTATGATATTATTACGAGTCAGGGACACATTCGCTCGTTACACCTTAAGCTGAGCCTTTTAAACAATTATTAATCTTAATACTAATGAATGAAAAATAATTATTTTGCTACCATGTCATTGCAAGAGTGGCAACGTCTATAATTTTAGTAGTTGATAACACATTCACAAGGTGTATTGCCGTTCGTATGAAACGTTCTTATTAGAGACACTGCAGACCTGTCAAAAATACGTGTAATTTCCCTACTTTTTTTTTTCAAGTTTTTGACATTTATTGTCGCTGCGATGAGATTGAGATTGGGATTATGAACGTTTTTGATTACGGGAACTGGCTTTCAGTCCAAACAGAAAACAAAGCGGCTAACAAAACAAGCAAATAATAAAAAATAATAGTGTCCAGCTTACTTCAGAACTCACCATTAACTCCCGACGCAGCTTGTCCAGCTCGTGCGCCGAGGGGGGCGCGGGCTGGACTCTTCCTCTCCTCAACTCCTCAAGCTGCCTCGTCAGCTCCTCCACTTTGGCCACCGCCACTGACAACTCCTTCTCCTTTTCATTGAAGAGCGCTCGTATTGACTCTAGGTCGCTTGCTGTGAAAAATATAAAAAATGGTTAGTTGTCTAATGTTGAAGAATTAAAAAATTATGTTTTGATTGCTTTTGAAAAGAATCACTTTGGGTTTAATTGAAAGCTAGGCGACATCGTGGATGAAGATGGAGATGGAGAAACGGACTTGACTCCAGCCGAAAGGACTGGCCCACAATAGCAGAGGACAGAAGTGCGTGGAAAAGGGAGAGGGCCAGCCCCCTGACCAGCAGTGGGACCATAACTGGCTAAATTATAGATAGCTTTTATAAGTCGTTTATTTAAAATGAGAACAAGTATTTATTGGCTAGTTAAACGTTAAATGAATACCTACAGCCCTTCACAACCGCTCATTCGCTTAAATTGCTTTGGTTCATTATTAAAATATGAAACTACTTGAACTTATGAAAAACCTGCAAGGTGTGTCAGAGCAGGCGGCAGACAGACGGGCTGACGTAATGGGGGTGTGGAAAGTATTCCATCGTATCTTCCAAATAATCCATACTTTACTATACTATACTAAACTTACTATACTAATATTATACATTCGAAAGTAACTCTGTCTGTATGTTCCCTTTTCGCGCCTAAACGACTGAACGGATTTCGACGAAATTTGGCAAGGAGATAGATGGCATCCTGTGGAACGACATAGGCTACTTTTTGTTTCAAAAATGCCTAATAGTATAGGGGGTGATAATTATAGGAGATGAATGTTTGTATAGGAAACCCAACATTTCTTCAGAATCTTGGGACGATATCCGACAACCACGAGGGCGAAGCCGCGAGCAAAACCTAGTGCGATATAATTGACTTGATTTTAAAATATTCGATCTATTTTTGGGTTACGTTTGTACTACAGAAAAATATGTATGTAGGTATACTTTCCATCTCAAGCTTATTTTTCGCTCAAGTAAAGGTTAAACAATTATTTCTAAAAAGGAGGAGAATAAAAGGAAATCCCAGGAGACATATGTTAATCAGAATGAGATGATAAAAATATGAATGTACTAGCTGCGCCCCGCGGTTTCACCCGCGTAAGTCTCGTTCCCGTGGGAATATCGGGATAGAAAGTATCCTATGTGTTAATCCAGGTTATAAACTATCTATTTGCCAAATTTCATCCAAATCCATTCAGTTGTTTTTGCGTGATTGAGTAACAAACATCCAAACACACAAACACACAAACTTTCACATTTATAATATTAGTAGGATTTTGGTACAGCTTAAGTGTAATGAAGAAGACATATTAGAAAATATGACCTTTGACGTCTCTCTAAGATTTCCTTTTGTATCTGCCTATTTTACCGAAATATTATGGGCCACTCACGTCATTTTGTCTTACTTTCTTCACTGAATGGCTGTCTAGTTGTTATTTGTTATAACAATATCGTTCTTATCTCTAACAACTCTAATAGCCGTTTACGAATATGTTCTTCCCGTTATTAATTATAATTATTCATATATTTTAGTTTTATTTGATGAAACACTTCTTGGTGTTCTTGGTGTTTTACCTTATTTATTACACATAGCGTTGTGAACGTAAAATTACCAACTTCTGATATTATAACACGAAATGACGATACTATTGTTTGATTTTCATTCTTCGGAAATACAGAAAAATGATACCTAGGAAAATATCAGTTACCTTTCAAAAGAAGCGACTTGGTTGGAATTTATTTCAAGCTGTCGACGAAGTGAAGATTAGCATCATTTGAAGAACAACTGAATCTGTCTACAAGTGCCTTTTCGGACCAAGAAAAAGTATATTCATCGTCTATAAAAATATGCTCGAATAAGAGAAATTTTGAGGCATGAATAAAAATGGCTGAAGGCCGAAAATGTGGTTATCACCTGCCACATTGAAATAATAAAAAATGCTATATCGTGGGTACGGATGTTAAAACGTTTAACGTAACCCAGCGACTGTTGACATTTACAGGTAAGTCTACTTTGTGAAAAATGTTTTGAAATATTGTCCGGAATATGAGACAGCGAGACTCCCAAGAATTCAGAATGAACGTTATGAAAAATCCTTTGATAATGGTTTGACGTTTAGTACCTACCTATGCGTGGGAGTCAAACAATGATTTTGAAGATTTATGCTCACGTATTGTGTGATCCTAATAATAATTTGGTGAAGATCTAGCAACCGTTCAGGTAAGGAAAGCAGTTGCCAATATAATGGAAGAAGAAATTAAAAGCTAACCTGATGAGGAGAACACTAACAACTCTTCAAGTACAGTGTAAGTACTTGGCAACAAGCCAGAAACTCTTCACAACAAACTAAAAGAAACGAACCAACTAATACTGAAGCCTTAACTCCCGATTTTAGTGCTCAACTTTACGAATTGTTCACTACAATTTATAGGCAAATAAACATTGATTTCGCTTAATAGTTGCCATTAGAACAACAATAAAACTAATTTGGGCCGAAATAAACGGAATAAAGTTAACAAAATAATTGCCAAATTCTAACGTATTGAGGGGCAAAAATGCTATTTTACGTAGCGCGGACCCAGCTGAGACACATTTAAGAGCTCCGAGAGGGAAATACCTCCAACCTTTCAATTATAGAAGACAATAAAGAGGGCTTTATCTGTATGAAGAGTCCCTCCGTTGGTACACGACACGATGGAGCAACATCATTTTTTGTTAGGTATACGACTATACGCTTATGCTAAAAATATCTTTAGGTGTAATTGAAAATTATGTTTTTGGGGACGCCGTTTGCTTTGACCGTGCAGTTTTTGGTTAAGAATAGGCGACTCCCCTTTTCCCAAAGGGTGTCGTGTACACCGAAAAGTGAGAAAATGAGAAGCAGTTATTCAACAGCCCATTAGTTTATGGTGCTGATGATGTCATTCGTCAAGGAGGAGAAGCTCGTAGCTAAGTAATAACAGCCGCACGGGTCGATCCAACTGGTTAAGCTACGCTTGCTGGGGTTGGTCCGTGGATGGGTGACCATCTTTACATATTGAGATTTCTTCCGTGCCTCGGAAAACACGTCATTAATCCGTTGGTCTCGGCTGTCATTCGAGGATATTTGACAGTCGTTACGGTTCGTCAGAAATCCGAAAGTCTGAGAACCTGTCTCATCAAGGGGTGGCTCATCCAGTAACTGGGTTGTGGAGGTTAGGTAGACAGTCGCTCCATGTAAATAAAATACTGGTATTCAGCCGCATCCGGTTAGAGTGGAAGCCGACCCCAACATAGTTGAGAAAAGGCTAGAAAGATTAATTTTGTTGTTGATGATATGATTATTTTCTCTTTGACCGTTGCATTAGCAGTAGCCTAGTAACTCTGATAAGTGGTAATATACTCAATTACCTAAATTGCATATAGAAAAGCAAATTAAACCCTGCAGTTGAATATACGCTAATGAATTTCACACTGAATGGATGCTAAGTAAGGCATTGAATGGTCTAGCTTTGAGTTACCATATTAAGACTAAAACTAGCTCAGTAGTTAATAGCTTGCTTAGATAGATTAGATAAGATGGTATAGCTTATATTAGTAAGCCAAGATTTAACGAGAAATGTAATTAAGATCATTATCATTTTATCAGTCCCGTCCAAGAAAGATGGGGTCGGTTTTCAATCTAAGTATCTTGAATCGTCTGAATCCTACTTCCTACTAATATTATAAATGTGAAAGTTTGTGTGTTTGGATGTTTGTTACTCAACCACGCAAAAACGGCTGAATGGATTTGGATGAAATTTGGCGAACGGATAGTTTGACAAAAGGATACACACAGGATACTTTTTATCACGATATTCCCACGGGATCGAGACTTACGCGGGTGAAGCCGCGGGGCGCAGCTAGTATCATTATATATACAACTAGCTGATGCCCGCAGCTTCACCCGCGTGGATGTCGGTTATTATATACTAAAAACCTTACTCGAGAATCACTCTATCCATTGGTGAAAACAGCCTGAAAATCAGTGCAGTCGTTTTTGAGTTTATCACGAACAGGACGACAGATAGACGCGGCGGAGGACTTTGTTTTATAATATTTAAGGATCTGATATCTACAGTAATTTTATAGTTTCCAATATCTTAGGACACTTGTCTTGCTCTAACATGATTATTTTATGACTGGTACCTTTATCACAGTGCGTTGATTTATATTTTGACGCGAGACGCGATTGGTAACAGTATTTTGCAGTCTTAGTTTCAATAGCAATAGAGTTCAAAATGGCGACTGGGAGAACGTACTG
Organism: Lithophane leautieri; assembly: GCA_949152455.1. Classification (NCBI taxonomy): domain Eukaryota; kingdom Metazoa; phylum Arthropoda; class Insecta; order Lepidoptera; family Noctuidae; genus Lithophane; species Lithophane leautieri. The sequence continues at coordinate 14,566,894 of OX424471.1, read as the reverse complement.
CCAATAGTGGGATTGCAAAATTTAGTGTTACCAATAGGGAATATGCATGTGATTCAAATAAGAGTCAAGTATTTTTTTTTTTTTAAACTATATTACCTTCTTCAGAATTATGCCTCCATCAATATTTTTGAATAACATTTCTTTTTGAGCGAGAAATTATTATTTTTAAAGTGCCAACTTACTGCGGGGAATTCAAATACTTGAAAAGCGACGCTATTGGTCAGAGCGGATGTGACGTAACAATCTATGACAACAATCAAAATGTCAATGTATTTTGTAGGAATGTTTGACATTGACTTGATACTTGTTTGTTTGTTGTAATAGACTGTCACGTCACCACACCAAGCGCGCCAAAAGAAGGGCGTTTAAAAAGCCCGGGTCGGTTGGATATAAAAAAAAAATTAAGTACTTTAAATTGCTTTTTTGCCGTCGATTTTTTTTTAAACTATTATTTGGCGATTTAATGTAAACTATCGAATAATGATGTATAAAAAATACATGCATATTCCCTATTGGGTTACGTGTCAAGTTATAATGACCGCACTGTAGGTATTGTATCTATTTTAAAACAACGTAGGCAACTTATTCAACGACCGTAAATAGCTAAATCGATTTCAGTTTCATCGGCAAAGTCTCTTTCTATCTCATTACCCAACTGTTTACAAAAACATTTAAATGTTTTCCAATATCAAACCGTTCTTTTTTCAAAACGTTTTCAACCACGATCCATGCCCTTTACAACCCAACTGGGAGCTAAATGGATCTCATAATGGTCAGTCGGTATGACTGATTTGCTTACCACGTCACTACACATCAATGGTTGATTTGCCCCGTCAAAGGGCCGTATCCGACCGTGAAATAAAAAGTGCAAATAACGTTATCAGTGCCCACACACAAGCTTTTTCGGAATACAATAGGACGTTCCTGGATTTTCATGAAGCTCTGAGAAAACTGATTTTTGTATTGAAAATATTATCATAGTCTTGTATTGAAGTTAGACTATTTATTCGTTGTTTAGGTGGAAATATAAAATATAATGACGGTTCATTTATGTTACCGGTTATGGGCGAATTTCGAATTCCTGAACGCGATCAGTTGATCTAAACTGCGTTCAAGAGCTGTCAGTGTCAATATTCCAGAGCAATGATGACACTGACAGCGTATAAACGGTTTACCAGCGTATAAAAGGTTTTCGGGAACAGCGTTTGAAAGGAGTACACTCATCGCATACAATTTTTGATTTCACGAAACACTTCTGAGAAAGAACTAGTATTTTCTAAGATATTTAGGTATAAACCTACAAGTAAGCTATAATCCACATAATCATTATGTGTATAACTTTAGTATATTATACTAAAGTTAAAAATCACATAACACGATCTAAGAAGCCACATGCCTGGAAGGAAAGCGATCGAAAACAAAAGCTGTGAAGGTCAGGCGCCGAATAAACGAATATTCCTTCGGAGCGAATATATCGCGACCCTCCCAAATTGATTTAACTACGCCCCTCTAAGAACGTATTCTACTTTTAGTATCTAAAGTAGGAAAGAACCTTTTTCCCCTTTTTTCTTGACTAACAATTTACGCGCAAAGGGTTGTTTCACTCGTTATCTCGCATCAAATAATAATGTGCTCAGCTTAGGAAACAGTTCCTTCGCTAATCGTGAGTGAAGGACTTCCGTATAAGTTTACGTAAAAAAAATGACCTGTTCACTGAATTTACATTTATTTTATTGCTAATAGACTTGCCGTATAGCTTTTGTAGGGTTTGTTAGAACTCCTTTTATGCGTGTGCACGCTAGGTTATTAATCGATAAAAAAAGTTTTATATTAGAGAGAAAATTTGAAAAGAAAAAGTTTCCGTGGTTTTGTTTATGCCTAGAAATAAAAAATTCCGTTCGACTGTGATTTAAAATCGATACCCCAAGGGTCGTATTCGAGTAGCTCAAACTCGAATGCCTACATACAGAACTATGAACTAGAGCGGGTCACAATCAGCTTAATGAGGCGAAACTTGTAAAGTGATTAGCCGCAACAGAGTGTTGAACCGCTCACTAAAACCCACATTTGTAGGCAGGGAGCTAATGTAGGTGTGACCACAAAAACCTCCTTGCTGACGCAGACTGATGTCTAGGGACGAAAACAAATGGAACTTTCAACTTTAACAACGATTAGGTTGAATGAAAAATAGCAACATGTAAATATGGGGTACGTTTGCTCGCATTTATTCGTCGTCCGAGTTTTAGCGCAATGAGATAAAAAACCAAATCATGCTTGTATTAAAAATTGTCAATTGCGTACTGTTTTACTGACTCAATCTGAGAAATGAACAAAAAGCTTAAAGGAGCTTCGATAATTTTTTATTAGTGTCGATCGTGGCAAATTAATTCCTTAATACGTTGAAGAATTACCTACTTATTTATCAAACGATTTCATATCTTTTTCAATAACTGTGTGAAAAGCCAGGTAACTAGCCCCTTCCAAAAGTATTAACTTGTCATATTCTTTTGACACATTTACTACAACATAACTTATGCTACTTTCCACCGTAGGTAAAAAGTTTAGTATTGATTTTTCCCAAGTTTAGTCGATCCGTCACCGTCGGTGTCATTCGAAGACTGGTACTACGCCATATTATAGGGGCATAGTTACGTAACCAAACGATATTTCATTTTTATAGACATCGTAAGCCTGATAACATGAAAAATGATTGTCGATAAATAAAAACCGTAAAAAGAACAGGTTTTCTTGAACATCACTTTATGAATTTTTAATGTGTAGGTACCTGAAAGTTTTCATTTGTGATTTTATCGGAAAAATTTTGTAACGATCGATAAATGCAAGCAAAAAATTGTTATCTTAGCTTGTTTTCCTAGATCTTCTGCTTGATTTTAATGTTTCATTAATAGTGTTATAAAGTTTGATTTAGCATTAGATTAATAATTTAACTTAATAAACTATTTTCTGATCGCAAGTTTATACACATATATAACTTGATTTTGTGTCAAATCGAATGTTTATCGCATGTCAATTATCCTACTAATCGCAAATGAATAGTTTATAACCTGTATTAACACATAGAATACTTTAATCCCGGTAATTACGCGGTAGTACGTTCCTGTGGGATATTTTACGACATCCACGCCGGCGAAGCCGCTGGCAAAAGCTAGTAGGCAGTATACAGGGTTATTGGTAAAACATCAACAACCTCTTAAGGGGTCATTGTACTCATAATTATGAACAACTTTTAATATGGGACCAAACCAAAAATCGCAATAAAAAAAGCAGCCGTTCCCTACATGTATGTTCGCATAACTCGTCAAAATATAGGGAACACCTGTTTTTTTTTTTTTCGCTATTTCGTGTTTGTTCCGATAGTAAAAGTTGTCCATAATGATGAGTACAATGACCCCATAAGAGGTTGTTGGTGTTTTACCAATAACCCTGTATATTTTAATAAGCAAGAACACCCATTCGTAAATTTCTCCCACTATTTGAAAATGAGGTATGTATGCTTAGGCAATGTATAAAGAACAGAATGCTTACCACAAATAAGTGTCAAAAAGGAGCAACACAACCAAATGGAAAGCTTTTAATCAAATATAAAAATCCGTCTCAAAACTAAAACAGACTAATCAACACGTTACCAGTCTACAGAGTTTGGTTTAGTCGATCGGTTTGCTGAATTATATTTTGGTTTAGTCTACCTTGTTAGTTCAACAGTCTCTGGTTACTTTGAATCCGTTGCTAGCCTACCTTTGTCATAATTACGGTAAGGTAGTCAAGTGTTTTTGATTATGAACCTTTTCATAAGAGCTTCTCTTACTAGTAAGTTTTCTGAGCGAAAGGTAAGTGAGTATTTTTTTAAAGAAAGTGAATAAAAATACATTTGTTTAGCACATACTAAAAGGCAAACAATATAATATACCTACAGCAGACAAAAAAAAATACGTTTACGTTATACGGAAAGTTATGTAAAAATTGTTGTATCAAGATTTATTTCTTGAACAGAAAAAAGTTTCCCAAAAAATTTGTATCTGATTAAACATAAATTACATCATAGCACGAAAAGCGATTTGATTAAAATTTGTTACCCTGCAATTTATTTAGTTAAATCTTTTACTAAGGGCTGATTGGTCAATGGTCAGATAACTTTTATCTAAAGACTAAATATCGCGGTTAAAAATACTTTCTATGCAAAAGCTGACAAACCATCATATTTATAACTTAGATAAAAATTATGTGACGATTGAAAAATCGAACGAACTTGAGGAAATGGTATTAATTAAACACACTAAGAATAAATCATTCTCGTTGGATACAATACATTGCTTTACAATTAACGACGGAAAATCAACACTTTCCTAATAGTATTCACCGATGGATAGCATTTTATTATCAACCTAACGATGTTCATCTTCTTAGAAAAAGGTTGCCTCTAAGTAATTGGATATTTGCTATTATGTGAGATAAAATCGAATGCCTACTCGAATAGACCCTCTAAATCGAACAATCTGTGCGAATAGTAACGTTACCTAGCAATCGTGAGTGAATAGCCCAATACTCGATACCGATTCGTTTTTATCGATAAGTGGGCCCGACATAATTATTCTCTGTATTGTTCGTATGTATCTTCTGCTTCATCAGTTTGGATAGCCTAATCGGTAGCCGTCGATCATATTTACCGCGATTAGAGCTTCGACTGCGTCAATACGATATTTTTGGTTTTGAATTCGTAATGAGATCTCGAACGATTTTCGAAGTTCTGTTTCTGAAGTCAATCTATATTTGGAACAACAATACACTAACTTTGAAGACTGTAAAAGCCGCTAGGCATACGTCGTTTATACGTGGGATACGTACTAAATTTATGCTAGTTTATTGTCTCTGGCATAGTGGTAACCTATTTTCCTGAGTTATCCTTCGAAACTTGTGCGAGTTATGTGCAGTTAGAGTATGTTTGCACTGCAGTGCCAATACTATCTCACACTGGAAGATTTTTGCTCTAATACAATTATACCTACCTATAAGTGTTACTTTGATGAGTATAAACTGTTTTTATTCAACTTATTGTGTGATTTTAGTACGGTATTTTTTTCTCCGAGCTCCAATGTGTCCATTTATCGCACCAAGAAGAGTTCAGAGTTCACAAAATATATGGTTACTATAATCGTAAATAAAATAAACCAAAGGTAACACTAAAGAAAACCGTGCACTCAATCACTTGATTTTCGCTCGTAAAACACAATCTATCTCTATCACGTCAGTAAAGGTACGCAGAAGTGAAGAAAATTGCCTCAACGGACATTTATAACCCGACAAAATTCAGACGCCCCCCGACGCCACCCGATTTTATCCTCGCAAGTGATCTTAATATGAACTTTATCCTTTATCTATTTTGAGGACAACACAAATTGTGGTTACAACACAAATTTTACGCTCCATCGGCGAATCAATGGCCCATAAAATGTTGACGTTATTTATTTAGGAGCTCGTACTTCCAATCCTATTTTATTTTATAGTCTAGCCTGGGAGGGAACTCCTTTGTCCCAAAAGGTTTATGAAATTGATTTAACAAATTAATTTAAGAGTGCGATACGTCTCTAAATAAGACCTTGCGTTACAAGCAAAGTTTTCTTAAAAAGGTGATACCTACTTTTTTTTCATTAAGGCATTTTTATGAAGGGTTTTACTAAAATTCGAAGTATTTTTAATTAAAATGTTATTATTTTTGTGTCATAAATATTTAAATGATACGGCGACAAACTAATTATGTTTTTATCTGCAATTCGGAATTTATTTAAATCTGAAACAAATCACCTGGATTTTATTACTTTCATAATATAGTCGTTAACCGTTTAAGAGTGGGACACATTGATAAACGAAGAGACGAAGAAATAAAAACGTCACGATAAATTCATTCGGCAAACGAGTTATTTAGTTTCAACTCCATTTTCGGCTCGAGTCTATATTTTACCATTCTAAAAATAACTGTCCAACATATCAGATTTTTAATTAAGCAATAAAACACTTATATAAAACCTTACAACGTCGCGAAAGGTTCCCGAATTTGAGAGTAATAAAAGATTTATGACCAATAAAAAAATTGGAATGAACTTTTTTATTGTATATGTTGCCATTATTGATATATTTTGAGGCTGAACGTGACCTTAAATTATTCATAAAATTTCCAAATTTCGTAATACTGAAAATGGGTGAATAGGTTTAAAAATTAAAGGGTGACTTATACCCGGGCGGGTATAAAACACACCTGGGCCTCTGTAGTGTGCCCTGGCCCTGACAAATCAGGATGAACATTAAGCCGTCTTATTTACGCAATGGGGGCGGCTGACTGAACCGTACGAATAAAACAAGAAACTTAATTAAACTTCGTCGTGATAAAATACTTTTGACAGAAAACCAATATCTTATGTGGATATTCTTAACAATTAGGAAATTGAAATTGAATTTCCTCACGGAGGTCATAGTATTCAATTAATAATTGTTTGAAGTCAGATTATGTAAGAAATGCAAAGCGAAATGTTAGGTTATTTTCCATTTAAAAGAAAGAAATTATGCAAATACTTATACAGTTTTAGTGCCATAATGATCTACAAAACTACTAAAGAGACGAGACCGTTTATAGGGCACTTACTTATCTAATTTTATTATGACCTAAACGCAAAATCAGGAAGACAAAATCTATCTTCTGCTTACGACGTATTTGTATAGAAAGTAGAGGAAGATCACTATTTACCTTCGAAAACAAAGTCATAAAAACCGTGACATGAAAAATTCTTGAAACAAGAAACAGACATCATCAAAAATTCTAAACATGAAAATTAAAAAGCTTAAACCCACTTCTTATAAACCAAACATTTGATACCACTTATTGAAACATTAATTGGCATACAAATGCAAGCCGCATTGCACTGCGGGTATGATTACTTAGTGAACCAAACTGGATTTAACTGGAATGCTTTCAATTAACGGCGATCGAAATTCAAATCCAGGTTGCTTCTAGAACATTCTACGATTGGCAGACGTCACTTGAGTACCAAATATCTGTATTATCCGTGTTATGTTTAGCTGGGGGTCTCGGGAACACTCGGCATATTTCGGCAGATAGGACGAATAGTTTGTCTTGGTAAGCATGGACCAAAGTGAGTATAGCGGTGGATGTTTGCTAGACTCCATACTATAATGTCTGCTGGAATGAAATATTTGTTTGCTTACGTTTTGCTATGTTGTAACACAGTGATATAGCAGATACCTACTAGCTTTATATTACATAATAAGAAACTGTTGATCGGCCAGTTTGGGAAATAAACACATTTTCCTCTATTTGTTTTCAATTCTATTGCTTAGTTTAAAAAGTTTTTTAAATGTAGGTTTGTAGAACAAAAAATAGTTTGTAACGAATAATCAGCCCTATGTAAAGCAAAATAAAAATAGTTAATTCGGCGTGACTTTGCACAAATCCTTACATATTATAAAACAAAGTCCTCCGCCGCGTCTGTCTGTCTATTCGCGATAAACTCAAAAACTACTGCACCGATTTTCATGCTGTTTTCACCAATGGATAGAGGAAGGTAGGAAGGTCTTGAGGAAGGTTTTAGTACTTATATAATAACCAACATCCACGCGGGCGAAGCCGCGGGCATCTGCTAGTCCATTATAAAATAATAGAGAACTCAAATACAATTGGCTGCTTTTCCTTTTTTCTTTTATTTTGCTTACAATAGACGTAGATATATTCTATTCCTCTTAATAAATAGTTGACTTGAGCTTATTATTGTTGGCTTGAGGAATAGTTAAACGAAAGAGGTTACTAAATATATCTACGTCTATTGTAAGCAAAATAAAAGAAAAAAGAAAAGCAGCCAATTGTATTTGAGTTCATAATTTAAACTAAAATATTGTGCAACATTTTTGAAAAGCGCTGTTCGAAATAATGGAATTCTTTTATTATTTCAAAGACGTTAAGAAAAAAAAAATACAACCTCTGAACGCATTGTACAGCACAAAAAGTTTTTATAGGTAGGTATTCGTCGTCCGACATTTTTACATGAACATCTTTACATAGGGTCGTTCAACTGGCATTACAAATGTACTTCCCCAACAAAATAGTATAAGGGAGGCAAAGGAAATCCATTTAGACCTTATAAACGGCGATCCAATAAGTACCTACATGTATATTGATATTTATCGCACCGTAGCATTTACCGGAGTGCCGTGCATATGAAATACCCTTAGATAATACTACTTATGTTTATGAGCATAGGAACCAGATTCGTGCATTCTTTGTTGTGAAATATTTGGAGACCCTGTTTTACATGAAATGTTATACAAGGTTGTTGTAGGTACAGCGTGTAACAAAAACCCTGTCCGATCCTTAAGGGTGTTGTTAAGCATCATACTGAGAGTCTCTTTACGTGGTTTTCTCTGGAAAAAAGAAAATAAAAAACTCGCCTTTTTTTTTTTCAAAGCGTTATTTTACTTGCTTGATACATGGGGCGCGGGCGGCCGGTGTTAAGCGGGTATCTACAAGTCATAACTTATGACCTCTGTAGAAAATTTGCTAATTTATAATGACATTAGTGTAATTTTAGTACTTAAAACGGGAATTTTAAACAGTAATAACTTACAAATTTTCTGATTTTTTTATTTTTTTATTACCTACTTTTTAGTAATATTTTTTCGGTACCTACCTAAGCGCTTCCTTTTGGATCGGACAGGGTTTTTGTTACATGCTTTAAAAAGCCTACCAGCCATACATATAATATACATATTTAAGTCAACCTAGAAAAACGTTTGGCTACAATCACGTATGGTAGGTTTCACTACACACTTCGTTAGTCCATTGTTTTTGTACACTCACTTCAACTAAACTCATTGACCCCGCGGGATATGCTGAATGGAAGTGCGTATAAAATCAGCGCAGGCGTAGTAACTAATTCAATAACGCATGTCTAAATCAGACGTCTAAATAATCAAATTATACGATGGTAGATAGATGTATTTAAAACACGACGATCTATTCTTCCCATTAAATTAAATTTTCGAAACACCACAAACATTTCAACTGAACCCAGAACTTAAAGGGTTGAATACATTTATCTTTACTTCCAACTCTCAAGCCCCAACAGATAAGCGCCCGAAGATCGCATTACGTAATACAAAGCTGTTGAGTTAACCCTGTTGATTCAGACGGGACAATCGGCCCATCGCCTGGTCACTATGCGATACGACTAGTCCCACTTGGACTGTGAAGCCGCGATACGAGCGGATTGACATTTCTATTAACGGTTATGATTTTTTTAAATGGAATATTGTGCTGTGACGCCGTATTACGGATAATTGAATTTGTGTTTATGTTCCGAATACATTGAGTTTTTGTAATGTTATTTCAGTATTTTGTTTATGATAGCTGGTTTTATTTGTTTACTTCTGTTAACACATTATTCAATTGTACAAACAATTGAGAATATTATATCGATTGTAGGTGAAGTGTATAATTAAATTCACAATTTTTTTTTCAGACTAAAATTCCATTATTTGTTCGATTTTATCTTTTTTTATTTCAAAATGATTTTTACTACCCGTAGGCATGTGTACTAGATTAGATAAGTAACTTGGAATTAAAAATTCCAACTAGCATACCTAAAAAACTGCTTTCAGCACAAATTCTATCCTTCCACGAAGTTAAACAATCAAATTACTGTTTTCTCATTAGACTACCAATGAACCGCGTGTGGACAATTAGGCCACACCTAGTAACGGATACTTTTACTAATTCTAGGCGTGGTTCATTCGTGCAGCTTTGTTGTTCGATGAACATTTATTTTTATTTTCCCTGTTTGGTATCATGGCACAAGTTTAAATTAGGAATATCTGGTATTCATTTAAAAGTTACTGAAAGAAACTATTTTATTGTAAAAAGAGGAAGATATGTTATCTACCCAACATTCGATCTTCAAAAAAATGACACATTGACACATTATTAGAATACATGTGGAAGTAGGATATCGTAATTATTATGGTGAGCGAAAGACGAGACGAAGAAAAGTTTTGACGTGTCACTTGCGGACAGGTATTATAAGTAAAAAAAACAACCGACTTCCATAAAACACTACAAAGTGAGTGAAAAATAACTTTAATTTCGGAGGTCAGAGGCAAAAATTAAAATACAAATCCAAAGACACCGACTTTCGAAATGAAAGTTATTTTTACTTTGCTATTTTTTACTTTTGAGAAGTCGGTTGTTTTTTTTTTACTTATAATATCATTGGAAAGAAAGGAGGAAAATTGCTCATCAAACCATTCATGAATGAAATACAACCAATTGTGTTTGACGAAAAATGATCAATAAAATATACCATTTATTCGATGATCCACTTTGTAACGGGGCATTAAAGGATTCCGAACATTGAATGATTCGACTTCCTCATCACAAGACGAGATTATTAATTCAATATTCGTGAATCCGCTTTTTCCGAGTGTTCTTAATTTACAATTCACATCAACCAATATTTACATATTTTTATGTGCTTTTGTCGGAACCGTTTGGTATTTCCTTTCCCTTATAAATGGATTTTTACTAAAAACTCTGTTTCAAAACATATGACCTCTAACTGGATTTTAGTATGCCACACCAATTACGTTTATCTGATTATTTAAACCAATATCATGAAAAGTGAACCTGATCCACATTTTTTTACTAACTTTTTTGGGATCATTAATCAAAACAAACCACACTAGTTCATATTTACGGGTTGCCATTAATAATAATCTGCATCGTTTGAAATAGCGAATCGTATCATTTCATTCAATGCTGCAAGTCCAATGTCAGAGTGCCCGTCTGCACTCCAAATAGACTGCTCTTGATCCAATAATGTGACCCATTTACACCGGTCTGCTGACGTGAATTTGTAATTACTCTAAATATACTTACTTCTATTTTTATATTATGGCCATATTTTACATAAGATCTTTCTTTTTTTGCAGATCGTTCCATACAGCTCACATTTTGTTGAGAATGTTTTTGAAGATTCATTTGACACATCAAAGGCCTCAGGGAGACGTTAAGCCGACGGTTTTACATACAAATACCATCCGAATACCTATAATCAGTGGAAATAGCTAGAAGCCTAACGCTTGACAGCTGGACTACCCATGGGTAAGCTATAAAAGATTGTCTGTAAAAGATCGCTTTTAGCGATAAGACCGCCCATTTTGTCACCCTATGTTAAATTTCTACATTTGTATCTGTATTTTTTATGGTGTACATAATAAAGAGTATTCTATTCTATTCTATTCTATTCTATAATATTGGAGTATAGAGGTTAGATATTCTGCCGGCCAAAATATTGACATACAAAACTATTGTCCAGTTATAGCAGGAATCGACTTGAGCACCAGTTTACAACCGTATAATAGTTAAAATGAAAAAAAAGTTGTTACTGATGGGACATGAAAATATCTGGGTGTTAGAGGTTAGCAAAAGTGGAAAATTTCAATCCATTCCCGGCAACTGGCAAGCGAATTACAATGTAAATTACAATGCAGACATGCATATTTAATGTGAATCGGAACATGGTTCATTTAACTTCTTTCTGTGTCAAGACCTGCATGAAACTCATTCCGATGTTCAATGAAATTGTAGAAAACAACGATGAAAACAATTCCGTTTTGTTTAAAACCATCTGTTCTTTCTAGACATACTAAATGATTTTTTTTCTGTAAAGGTACCTACACAATTACTATTAAAATTGTTTAGTTTTATTTAACCTGAATGGTAAAAAAGATAAAGCTAAAACTCCCCACAACGATCGATATATAAAAAACAGAAGACTTCAAAACGTCCGGAGAGGGAAACCCCTTAAAAAAAGTTTTTCAACTAATCAAAATTCACTTCTCTCCTCATTAAACTCGGTCTACGGACTCCTTCGTAAATCACGTTGCTTTTAATTCCTTTCTTATTTCATCAAGCAACCATCTACCCTTTAATGGAACATTGTTGGACAGTTTGTACGGAAGTTTTCTAGTTAACCGTAACAAACAAGTCTTTGGCAGAACATCGATCGCTGCCCGTCTCATAATGAGTGAACGGTTATTGATTATGTTGCATGAACGTTGTTTGTAGTAATGTGGTGCATCGGTACTTTTGACCTCGTCGCAGTTGGAGGGTTAAGTTTTCAGTGGAATTTTTAGAATTGAAAATGTCGGAATGTTTACACAGAGTAAACATTACACACATATATGTGGGGGAAATCCGATCTAAGCGTGTCACCATTTTAATTTGTTGTTTTGTTTGTTTAATAGCTTAAACGTACCCAACCCAACCCATAGGCAAGAGTAATGTTTATCCCGACAAAATAGCTTAGCTAACCACAAATTCTTCATTAACCTTTGCAATTCATTATGTCCTTTCTTTGTTTATCTTGGACATCACAGGCATCGGTGAAGGAAACCTGGACTTAATAATTAAATAAGTTCGCATTCGCCAACCCGCCTTAAGCAAGCATGGTGCTCAATGCTCATGCATTCTCTGCATGAAAAGAGGCTTTTGTCCTGCAGTGAGACTGGCAGGCTGGTATTATTCCCTGCCAGGGTTGCGGGAAACTCCGAAAGGGATACCGGGACCCTTGGTAACAGGCAACTGCAAGGAACTCGGGTGGGTTTTAGTCAGTAAAAGTCTGCTCCGTCAAGAACGGGAAAAGTTATTCGATGACTTCCCACCCTCAAACAAAAACAAAAAGGCTGGTATTATTCATAAACTGAGCTACAATCTATAACCATTGTCACCGTAACTTCTCCACACAACTAAATTGAAGTGTTTAAAACAACACATATAAAGAATTTATAACCTCCGATGAAAGTTATTGTGTCCGTAAAACAAAGTGGCCACGCGAATTGTCCATACGTTTTGCGGAACATAAAAAACGTTTTAGGTTATTGAAACGGCTCTGCGAACTGTAAATAGAAATGTGTAACATCCGAATAGAAAAACCAATTTAAAAAATATTTTGTTGGTGTTGATTGTTGATTTTTATTATTTGAACAAGAGTTACTACAATTGTTTGTTAACCGAACATGCGAATAAAGTTTTTTTTGTCTCAACTAAGAATTCCGACGACGACAGCGCCAAAATAAGCCGCACATGGTGTGTCTGAATTCTGCAAAAAAATTAAATGTTCTGCTATATCTTACAATAAATAAATAATTATTTAGGCCCCACGTAATAATGAGGGAGCGTATTGCCAATTTGCCACTAAGCGGCCTCATTTCCAACCGACAGTAATCGATATTTTTCCGACAGAATACTGTTACTCACTACTGCCCGACCTTGAATAAAAATACTCACTATGTCTACACAACGAGTCGTTAATATATAGGTCTATAAACGTAAATATTGTTATAATCAGGGATGTATAGGAGCTCCGTAACCGTAACCGAAACTATCGGAAATCCGAAAAAATATCTATCCGTAACCATAACCGAATCAGATATAAAAGTTTCGGATAGGGGCGGAGTCTAAATAAGCCATGTTGGTTTTTCTGCCTGGCTGAGCCGACAGTGCCGACACACTAGCCACGCGCGTCATTTGCATGTTTACTTTTACAATTTCTTCAAAATCTGATATCCGTAACCGAACCAATCCGAAACTAACAGATCATTCGAAATAATTTCATATCCGTAACCGTATCTGAAACCGGTATAATATTATTTCTATATCCGTATCCAGATCCGAAATTTCATATCCATAACATCCCTGGTTATATTATAATATCGCCAGAAACACCACGTTTGGCGTATCGTTTGCAGATCCTAGTAGTTTTTACTAGCACTCACTCAGAAGAGTACTTCCTATCTAATCCTTTCACAAACTTTTACTTGTCTTGTTCTAGGCGACTATGAGAGTTAAAACGATGATAACGACAATGTATCTGTGGTTGCTTTATTTGGAACTTAAGTAATTAATTAAATCCAACTTATCATCAACTCAAATCAAAATTAAGAATCTCTTGATTTTGACGTTATTACGTCAATATTATTCAATGGCTCCGTTCAACTGGCTGATAATGGAGGATCACGCGGTCTTTGACACAATCTTCTCGTATTAATCCTCAATGAAACACATTATTGAGTTACACCAGTTATTACGTCAATATTATTCAATGGCTCCGCTCAACTGGCTGATAATGGAGTATCACGCGCTTGTTGACACTATCTCCTCGTATTAATCCTTAATGAGACATATTAGCATACAGTTAGGGAAACAGGGTAAAATAACATTATTTGCGGTAAATTTTAATACCGTAAAATATGGTACAGAATATGAGGTACTGATTTAAGTTTAATAAATGTTGCTTTCGCAAAAGGCAACCCTACTTCGCGTATGCCTCATTTGTAAGGATTGTGAGCCACAATTCGTAGAAAAGGGACTTAAGTATGAGGAAAAGCAGAACAGTTTTCTCTAACCAATAATATTATATAGCATAAGAATTATTTGTGAAGGAAATCTGTACATAATAACCGCTGTTAAAACCATTCGTAGCATATTGACGACTGTAGGTAATGTAACTTCTACGTAAGAATCAAGAGAAACACCGATTCAAAATATCTGAAGAAAAGTATAAGGCAGAATGGACTATAAAGGTACTTACTAAGTGCGATATTCGCTTGCTTGTTTCTGTCGAGCTGTCCCCGTAGCGCTCGTAGCCGGCGTAGCTTCAACTCTTGCGCCTCTACGCGCTCTCGTAGCCGCCGTAGCCGCTCGCCTTCGACCGCCACCTATCAACAAATTCATGAAATAAACTAGGAAAAGTTATTCAAACTACGCTTTTGAATAAAAAACCCATTTATGAAGTGCGGTTTCGACATTCAACGGTTTTTTTACGCTTTTTCCGACCTTATAATAACTTAGTTTAGCTTATTGTTCAAAACGAGGGTTGTTGAGAGCGTGTGGAAAGTTTTGAAATTTATTTTAATATCGCAGTTGATTTATATTAACAGCCAGTTGGTTCAAAATAATATTCGATTCCAATTTAGCGTTATTAAACTTAAATATCCGTAAAGTAAATCGATGAAGACGAGGGCTTATTAAATTCAAAGGGAGTATTATAATGAATGTAAAATTATATCTGTATAAAGGCTCGGCGTCGGACAATTTTGTTTATTTTATAGTCGGACTTATTTCGTGAGAAGAGTTTATATTTAAGGCGGCGATAAATATCGCATTAGGTTAACGCGCGTCCGGCCCGCCCCGGAGAGATTTATTAAGAACGGGGAAAGTTTAATTTTTTCTCCGTTATCTGTTCACAATTTCTCCAAAAGATTCCGGGACGTCTTTATCCGTGATAACTCAGTTGGTCTTTAATGTCACAATAAATATGCTAAAGAGACAGGATTATTTTCCAAAATATTAACTGAAGCTAATGGCTAACCAGAATGGATAACGGTTGCGATAAGGTATCCAATTTTATGTTTTGAATACTTATTTATTCTTTGTGCTACTTAAAAATAAAAGAGAGAAAATTACGGTCTACATTGTCCTAGGTATTATCTTCTTACCAAATGTAGGTAGGTGCTCTTAACGTGCTCCAAAGGCAGAGTATTATCTTTCATTTTATTTTATCGATAAAATACTTCCAAGTATTAAATAGTGCCCTTTATATTTATTTACTATCACATATTTAAAGTAATAATAATAATATTTACATGTATATAAAAAAGAGAGAAAAGAATCATAGGGCATCGAAAATTCGGCCGCATCGCTATCAACAGGAAAATGGCCCAAAAGACAGGCAGCATTGCTACGTTGTATGGCGATGCCGATTCTTTGCCCAAAAAATAGGCCAGCCCTCTGGTCACATGAATTGAATTGGATCATTTTTCGGCTGTAAAGAATGCCTAGTTAGATTTTTATCAATATGACACTTTATCAATAAAAAACTTTATTTGTCCTTGTAGGAATATCGGTTTACCTCTAGTGTTGTAGGTTTTTTTAGAAATAGGGATGATACTGGTACTTCTACTTCTCGTATTATTGATTTTCCCACGACAGCTCAGAAAATGTTATCCAACTTTATCGTGGGAATTCATTTACCTAAATAATTCGACATGATTGTTAAATCTTCGCAGTAAAGTAAACAATTGTACTTCGATCTTACTGATATTCAATTCTAAAGTCTTCAATGTTAAACTGTCGGAGTCAATTACGAAACGAAAACAAGACGGACTTAAATTAAATAACACAGTTATGATTATACAAAAGCAATCTAAAAACTTTGACGTAGAAACTCGTAACTGAGAACAAAGATTTTTCGTTCCATTTACTTGTCGTGTTGCTCTAACTTTATTAAAAAATCCTTTGTTTTATATCACGGATTTCTACAACCCTTTTAAAAAATTCACACCTTCCCTTTTCATACGTGTCGCCCTTTGTCGAGTCCAGTTATAAATAAAACCTAAGCCCATTTTATTGTTTTTCATAAAGAAATACAATGAGAACCATTCACATATAATTGTAGGTCCTACCCACTGGCTTAATTATAAATAAAATAGAAGCAGGGAAAATAAAACATCAAAGAATTCGGAACAATGTATTTCTGAGGATTTTTTCAACGGCCCTGGAATCTTTATTTTATTATTGCATTAAGATTACGCCTAGATAAAAGCGAATTGACTACCTAGTGAGCTTTTAAAATACTTAAGTGTCTCTATAAGAATAGCTACCTACCTATCTACCTACATGGCAAAAATTTAAGAAGTCGTTTACAAGTTAAGTTTTAAGTTTCTAAATAAAATATAAGATCCAACGAAACTTTGCGTAAGAAACCACATAAAGTACGTGAAGCTTGTACATAATTCTCTTCGAATTTTTCCGATATTATGAAAGCGTTTTTCCAAAACAGTTGGTGAATTTACTGGGTATTTCTGAAGCAAATAATAGACGTACGTACTTATCAGATGCCCCGCGGAGGTCGCTAGTGGGTCGAGGACTCTGCACTGAGTGGATTATTTGCAAACCCTGTCGATACGCAGCTGTGCCTTGTTGACTGAACTAAGCATCCTATATCTCGCATAGTTATTTACGAATCATTATTTTTTTAACAGCATAACAAATAACGTACAGTCGTTAAATAGCAGTCTATTTTTAAAGGAATTATAAATAAGGTAGAGAGGACTTTTATTCTTCGCCAAAATTTTTACTCACTGTGACAGACTACATAATGAGAAGAATAATGAAAAAAATATACATACTGCAGAGATTTAGTAAGTACACATATATTATGCATCCATTACTCCATTTATTATGGCATTAAAAAAATATCGGCCAAATAACAACATTTATTGTGTAAAATTTATTGAAATGACTGCATTTTAAATTTATTTTTAAAATGTAAATGGTGAATAGATTAAATTACTTTATATTTATCAACTTAGTACACGTTTATATCAAAATAACGAAAGGTTTGTAACCGTTATTTATCCATACTAATAGTATAAATTCGAAAGTAACTCTGTCTGTCTGTCTGTCTGTATGTATGTAACCTTTTCACGCCTAAACCACTGAACGGATTTCGACAAAATTTGGCAAGGAGATAGATGGCACCTTGTGGAAAGACATAGGCTACTTTCTATCGAGATACAGCGCCAGCGAAGCCGCGGGCGGAAGCTAAGTGTTATAATAAATGGAATACATAACTCTAAGTTGTAACATCTTAGGACTAAATAAACTATTTAAGATATTAATAAAAAGTAAAGTATACCAGAAAAAACGGGAGTATTTTTGGTAGCAAGTAAACCACGTAAATTCTACCAAATTAGAGTCACACATAACAGCAAAATAAATCATACACACATGTTTAATAATGTTACGGAAGAAACATGAATACCCGATGTCGTGTCGCGAACGAAACAAAAAAACCAAATAAAAAGACAATAAGCGATTTATGATTTCGAAAGTCAGCGTTTGACTGAATAACGAAAAATAAAATGAAAATAATGAAAGGTACTCGTATATAGTAAACTAGATAGAATGGGACTTCACAAAGAAGAGAAAAAACCTTTTGATCCGTCGGGGTTGATTAATCACACCGAGTATTCATCTTTTACGTAAATACTTTTGATACTTTTTGGGCTTCAGAAAATCTGGAAAGCTGAGTGAAAAAAAAGCCTAATTGAATGAACTTTCGAAGAGCTATGGGTGAAACAATAAGGAGTTTATTGCGTTGTTCGGAGAGTAAGGTTCAAACGGGTCATGGAACGGTACATCAGTTTCGTTTAAATAAACTCAAAGGGTGTGTGTGGAATGTTCTATTTTCAAACAAAATAAACCTATCATTTCTTGTTTTTTTAATTATTCTTGCTTTTTTTTAAAGATTTCCTTTTCCCTGGTTTCCAACGAATGGAAATATTGATTATATACGTTACCACAAGAATATCATTTAAATCCTGAATCTGTGTGACCTAGTAGACTTCTCTTTATAACGTCTTATAAATGCAACTAGCGCCCCATTTTTATCCACAGTAGTAACTAAAGCAATAGACAAAATGTACCCTGTGACACAATTTCGTAATATATTCAATAAACTACCGACCTCGATGTCATCTCGGCGATCTAGTAACGATTCCCGTTGAGACTGGAGACTATTAAGTTCCTCTAGAACCGAGTCTTACTTACAAATTGAATCTGTCACTATATCCCAAAAGAAATATATATTCTTTTTAGAAGAAAGTTGCAAGAAATACCAACTTTACTTTCTTCTAAAAGGGCTGTTTTTATGTGAACTTTTAATTTGGAAACTACGTAAATAACAGTATTTTTTTCTAGAGACAAGACTATTTTCGGGGACTAACTTTACTGCACTTCTGTAACCTGTTAGTGATCAGATTGACATCATATTTGGTAACATAAGATAAAATCCTTACATATTATAAAACAAAGTCCTCCGCCGCGTCTGTCTGTCTGTCGTCCTGTACGCGATAAACTCAAAAACTAATGCACCGATTTTCATGCTGTTTTCACCAATGGATAGAGTGGTTATCGAGTAAGATTTTAGTATAAAATAACCAACATCCACGCGGGCGAAGTCGCGGGTACCAGCTAGTAATAAATATAATAATGAAAATCTCAGTAGCTGATATATTGACGGGAAGCCCTCCTCGGACATTATTGTACGACGTGGGACCATAATTTAATAAAAGTCGGTACCTACCGACTTACCTACTAATATGACCTTGCATAGCTTATTTAATATCCTCTCCACCACTACCTATACCTTCGTGATTATTCCAAGTACATTAACTTTTCCGTGATATTTACGACAACATACTGATTCAGAATTAACAGCACTTTTAGTGGAAATTTCATTGGCGTTCATTAGATAGGTGCACCATAATTTTAACGGTCATAAGTACCGACAACCAAATAAATAACTATGTAGGTCAGAAACAAGGGTATATTTTGTTTGTGCTGAGAACTCAAGTCTTTAGCGTCGCTCTTTTTTATGGACGGAGTAACAATGAACATGGACAGGATTAGTGCAAAGATGTCTATGTTTTGCCTGAACAGTTATTTCGTTTGTTGTTTGGACTTTCGCATATACTTCTGTATACATGACCTGTATGTTTGTGGTATCGCAGATTTATGTATGTGCCCGTAACGACATCATTGTTACAGGGAATCGCGTCGTAAAAGGCTTGCTATTAAGTACTAAGTACACTGAGTCACTCTTCCAGTCCCTTGGGAGGTCAACTTAGTTACTGCTCTACCTTATGTTTTAGATTTATTACTGAACTCAGAGACATTATTGAAGAAGAAAAGCATAAATTGTGACTTCGGGACTAATTTTAAATGGCCTTCGGGACTAATTTTAAATGGCCTTGTTTGCAAATTTCACGTAACCATGATAAGCTTGCAAATCTTGCAGATGATGCAGGAGTATTACATTTGGTTGATGCTGTATGTACTCCCATCTCTTTTCTCTGTCAGATGCATCACACAAATTGAGAAGCCCTGACTCTACACAGACAGTAGTATCATTGGAGCGAACAACGTAACTGTGTGTGGATACTAAGTGCTAATGATATAATATATTTTTTAAGAAGTCTGTGACTAACAGATCAATCTGGAGTTTTGTTTGATTTGACCGAGTTTTGACTACCGTCCTGATTCAGTATCATTTTCTCTGCTCTTAAAATTAAACATGACATAACATCACGCGTGTATTCCCCGAAGAGTTATGTAGAAGATTACCTATAGTACATCCACATTTCACCACTTATGTTTAAGTCCCATATTAAAGTCAATAAAAGGGTGTGACGTAATTTTTTAGTTGTTGCTTTTGTACGAACCTGATGTTGCCTAGCCTCCTGCTGCTTGAGGTACCGCAGTCGCTGCTCCTTCGCACAGAGCAGCTGATGCTGCGTGTCAATCTGCTGCTGTTGGCGCAGCGCCATTGCGCGCAGCTCGCCCAAAGTCAGCTCCACCCCTTCCCCCAACTGTGGACAACATAGAAATACATTGTTAATATCATCGTCATCATCATCATCATTATTTTCATCATCATTCACTGCTGGATATAGGCTTCCCCAAAGCGACGCCACAACGACCGTGCTTCACGAATCCAGGGGATTCCCGCAACCTTGACCAGGTCATCGATCGATCTTCTAGGTCCCTCGCAGCGCTCTAGTATGGGATGAATTTATCAGTACCTTCTTTGAAGGCACAATGATATAGGAAAACCATTATGCCATCGATTACGATAAGATAACTTATCAAAATGAAATCTTTGCTAGAGTCTAAACTCAATAACATCAGAGTTTAAAAGATATGGGACGAGGCTGAAATTTTCTAGAAAATAAAGTTAAGAAATAAGAGACAATTTTAAAATATTGCAGTAGTTAATTAGTCTAGTGAAGCTGCAGATAGAAGACAATACCTCACATCCTGTCTACGTAACTTCCGCCAGTTCGATGTACTATTTGCACTAGCGGAAACTGAAAGGAAAAACTCTCTATCACTTTTCAAAAGACGTCTTAATTATAGCAACTCGGATGGCAGTGTGACATTACCAGAAAGAAAAAGAAACCCTCTTGTGTTTTGTGGTTGCGACGGAATGCATTTCGTGGTTTTTAGCAGCTTTTAGATAGTGGATCTTATCGGGGTCAAATGGACTCATGGAGTTTGCTTACAACGGATTTTATGTGTAGTACGATACGATGCAGTTCGGGACTCCTAGGGTAGTGGGACCTAATATGCATACAAGGAATACCTTGGCTCGAAGTGTGGTGAATCCGTGCTTTCTTGCCTGAGTGTATGATATAGGCCTCACTTATTACCTGCTGAAATTCTTATGCGGTTGTGTTTGAACCATTTAATGATAACTAATCACGGAGCTTATGGAACTTGTCATTAGATTGTAATGTTTTATGTACATGATTCTCGTGATTATTATGACCCTGGTTTTGAGGCTCACCTACCTATAGTTTCAAACATGGTATGAATTAAAAAGGATTACGGATCGTATAAGTACCTCTTATATGGACTTAGTAGTTTGTAGATATTTTTTAATAATTCGCACAGTAGGTACCTATATTAAAAAGTCTTTACAAAGACCCAAGAAGCCGCAGTTACCAAGAATATCATAATGAAGCTGATCTTCATAATACCAATTTAATGACACCGGATTATAGGGGAAAAATCTCTGGCGAAAGTTCCTTCGTACTTTATTATCATGAAAGAGACATTGTGAGTTCACCTCGATATTGTTAAACTTTAACAATTTTTCTTTAGAACATGAACAATTGAAAGTTTTTCTTGGCTTGGTTAAGCCGACCTCATACAGTAAGTCAGGAGAATTGTCATGAGAATACATTTCGCTTAGGCCTAATTTTACCAGTCTTTTTTATCTTTTAGCAGTGGAATAAAATTGTATTGAAGAACTGATAAAATATTATCAAAACTTATTTACATGAACCGGGTGTAAAAGTTTGATCGAATTCGCACTTAGTGTAGCTATTTTGCGTGTGTAGTTTATTTTAGAATAAAGTCAGAGATTGGTCTATTCTTTTTTCTATTTAAACCCTTGTTTATATTCAGACGTTGCTATTCGGAGTATTTGAAGGTAAGGATAAGAGGAAAACGAATGTCTAAATCTTTATTCAAAATAATGCGGAACAAAGGCAAGATTTTAATAGAGTAATTAATTTGTCAATAATAACAGCTCCATATGTCCGTCGTAAGCATCGACGCGACGACATAGGTTATTTTTGTTTGAATATCTGACCTCGTCTACAACTCTCCTAAAACCATTTTAGGAGAGTTGTAGACGAGGTCCGCTCGATTGTCGTGTGGCGTTTTCGAACTACGCTAGTAGGGCCGACCGATACGATGCTTTTTGACATCCGACTAAGATTGTCCGAATCACCGTCATGTCCGAGTTGTAACCAAAATCATCGTTCGCGCGAATACGCCATCGTCGCGTTCAAATGTCACTTTTTGTTCGGAAAATTCGAAAGGCGCCCTCAGTCGGTGCGACCAAGAGTTCCGGTTCACGGGGTATGGGTGTTGTAATTGATGATTAAGAGATCATTTTAAGAGGATGTTGGTTCATGTCATTAATCACATGGACCGACGAGCGAGCATTTCAACATAAAAAGGAGGCGGTTGACATTCTGCTGTTATGATGAAAAATCATTGTCTTCACGCTGAAGTTGACATTTATGAGCTCATTTGATAATATATAATTATAACCGTATCAAGAATTTGGAAATATACCTAGTTATATTATTCCCTCTTGGTTACTGAAAATTCAGGCTAGCTTATCCACACCGAAGTTACAGGGGGTCAAAAATGTCCTGAATGACTTCGAGAAAGGAATGGTACAGCTGTGCCTTTGTGTGTTTGGTTTTGCTTGACTAGGCGGGGGCACTGCCGTGCTCAAGGTACAAACTACTTCACAATACTTTATCAGTGAACTATGCTTTTGTGTATTGCATTTTGGTTGCTCTGAATTAATATGGCACCAATCTATCTACATACAAAATCTATCAAGCTACCGTCCACCTCAGTCTGGTTATAACGGATTAATCAACCACACTTTATCCCGTCGTCCATCCCGGCTAAAGCTCGTTGCTCACTGCGTTGCTGCGATAGTTAATGTCCACTCACATACGACCCTAGCTAATGCCATCACACATATTAACTCTGAGTTATTAACATACGGGTTTCCTTCAGTATTTTCCTGGCTATCAATAGGTAGGTTTACGTAGTGTGGATGCTTTAATTAGTGTTGATATCTGTTGGGTATCGACAAAACTGAACAATGAAATATTAGGTACTAACTAAAACAAGAAATAAAGTAATATAGAACTTTTAATTGAGCTTAAGCAAAAACTTACGCTAAGTTAGGAGAGAAAGAAAATACGTTTATTTGCGGCAAACATGACGCTAAAAAAGGACAAATAAAATATACGAAAATAACAAGTTGCGGGAAAATATGCGTCACATTCACGCAAAACGGCCATCGATCACCATAATGCTGCGACCCTATGCGAGACAGAGCCCCAGCGCTGGTTTTCAGTGACAGCCGGCGTTGACGTCATGACGTCAATCGGTGCAGCACATATTGAATTATCAATAACAAAATAAGAAATAAAATAAATACACTAAGTGTTTACAAAAATATAATATTTATGATGGCAACATTCCGTTCCGTCAGCGACTCACGCGCCACAGGCTTATTGCAGTCTGTGCGCGCAGCTGTCATTTATACTATTTGGACCTGATTTGGACTGTTTGACCTTGACGTAAAGACGCTTTGACATACTGACTGGTTACATAACAATTATCATGGCGCAATTAGGTATTATTTAATGTTATGTTATGGTGCATTATAAACACAGACTATTTAAGAAGTAGTAAGAAGTTAAGAACACTTAAGTGGAGAATCTAAAAAATGTCTCTTTAAAACACGTTTAAGTGATCCTAATTGGATCTGGTCTTCTTGTTTGTTAGAAAAGGATCACTAGCAATATTTTCAGTTCAGTTTTCGGTATTAACAACATTACATGACATGTATGAATGAAGAACAAAACAAAACAAAAGATAGGGAAGGATTTTGTAGTTTTTACGAAACCCCATGGGGTTCGCGTGAATTCAAATTCGACGAGACATGCGCCTGAATCGACGAATACCGTTGTTGTCATATTATTAACTAGCTGATGCCCGCGGCTTCGCCCGCGTGGATGTCGGTTATTGTATACTAAAACCTTCCTCGAGAACCACTCTATCCATTGGTGAACACAGCATAAAAATTGGTGCAGTTTTTTGAGTTTATCGCGAACAGACAGACACACAGACGCGGCGGAGGACTTTGTTTTATAATATGTAGTGATGAAACTGTGGCGGTATCCTGCATCGCGCAATTAGAGTTTACCGCGCAAGATCCCAATATCAATCATTGGGCAGTTGCCCGCCAGACACAACACCCGTCTGGTCGGACGATCCTCCCTTTTCTATGTTGGTAAAGTTCACTCATCCACCTTAAGAATGATGGCTATAATTAGACTACTGGCATAAAAACTTATGGGTATCAAATGAAAGGACTGAACCAGCACATTTAAAAAATATGCATAATTATTATAACACCAAAAGAATTAAAAAAAAAATTAAAATAATAAAAACTAAAACCCAACTACGACTATAAAGGTATAAGCAAGACACCACAGACAGACAAATAAAAAATCCGGAGTCACACGTGTTAGGGCATAAATCGAACAGATTACGTGTGACACCGAATTTTTAATTTTGCTTTTAGAATGTGATAACAATTAAAATTCTAGATTAGAATTCCACAATTAGAGTTCCTAATGACCAATGACCTTATCTACACAATTAAATACTATATAGCATAATACCATCAAAACGTACCTAATTCTAAGTTCTGCTGCTGCGCACAGACGTGCTACGAATATATTTATGATACCATTACTAATGAAAATGATTGAAATCTTCTTTTAACTCTTAAACAATTTAAGCATTACAACTAGAAATGAAAACACGTACGAAACGTTAAAACAGCTTGTAAGAGAAAAGCTCCCGAGCTACGCAGTAAGATTGGGGCAGGTGCAGGAACGAACCGAAGTGGCATTAGATATACACTAGCTACTCGTTCACGAGACGGGAAATAATGCACTTACGGCGGCTTACATGTTGCGAGTGACTCAAATAAAACGTACGTGACGCAATAAGGAGAGTATTAAGCTTGGTAGTGCCTGGCCTTTTTCTTACGAAAGTGTACCTGCAGTTTTACTCACGGGTACTTATATTTCGTGTTTGCCTGATTACATAGTTTTGACCTCATTTTGAGCTCTCATTCTTGCACCTTTGATACATCGCAATGTACCGAGCCATGCTATTTTCTTTGGTAGCATTATAGGTGAGATTGCAAAACGTAAAAGACATAATTATTACATAAACAGCTTACTAAGTATGCACTAGCAAGGAGAAATGGGCGATAACAACACATTTGCCTTATATTGCATAGTGCAATTTTATAACTTTAAGCCATCATAGTGCTTTTATGCATCGCCTTAACAAACATTTTACAGTGTATCTTAAAAAGGATTTAAGTGCCTGCTACACGGTCGCCAATCGTGTCCCGATAGAGGTGACCTTGTAGATAATGGTTTACTACCAAATTTGAAACAGCTCTGCCGGTCACCAACAAGGTCATCTCTGTCGGGGACGCGGTTGGCAACCGTGTAGCAGGCACTTTAGTTAAGCCGTAGAGAATTACCGTTGATATAGTTTTTAAGGAACCAGAAATATCTCGAGTAACACACTTTTCAGTAGTTTCATTCTTTCTTAGAAAATGTTGTGTTAACTATCTATAACTATCACCTAAGCGACTGCGAAATAAAATGTACAACTAGGCATTGAACAGAAAACTGTTCACTACACAAAAGACTTCACTCGCGTCCAGTAATTGCATTTTTGTGTACACCAGAAACACCGACCGACCCACCGCCCGGGATTAGCGAGAGTGCTCCAATATGAGTGTCTCTCAGAGATAACTGTAGGTCAACGGATGAAGAGGTCCACCCAGTGGGCTTTTAATACCACATTAGTAGCCCACGATTGTTTGAAATTGTCTTCATAATTCAGTTGGGTCGCCCTTTTTCCATAACTCAGGCGTAATGTATCGCCGTGGAGGCCGCCCCTCGGATATCTAGCATTTATTATTTTTATCATCGGCTGTTACGGCTGTTAGTTATAACTGGTGTTGTTGGTAAATAGCTTTGTTGTTTACGTCACTATTTCAGTATGTACGAGCAATATTATGAAACGTAATTATTATCATAAAAATGAGGCACCGCTCCACGGTACAAGGTCAAAGAGGATATGAAATAAATTAAATCTTCAGGCTTATACTTAATAAGACAGATAGAACGGTGATCATTTTAGGAATAGTCAATCTAGTCACAATTAGATTAGTTTTGAAAATATTAGTGATGATAGAAATTAATTTAAACCGTTTGTAAATTTAAATTCAGTCAGAAATAATTTATTTATTTATTTATCATTTATTTATTTAGCACAGTCACTTTCAATTCAAATAATTAACATCTAAAAATAGGCATTTCAGTAACCATGCAAATGACAGGTATGCATGACATTGACATATGAAAATTAAGAGACAAAGGAGAACAATAAAAAGTGTGTTTAGTAGACCTTAATCTAGAACACTACAAATCAAACCAATATCAGCTAGACAGACGAACACTCATCGTATAAATAAATATCAGAATACTATAAATTAGCAACATTCCTAAACGATTCTATCTTGACAATTAGTCATTATTAGTCTAGATTACATTTTGATTGTATAGTATTATTATACTAACCACTACGCATTATTATCTAATTTTACCTTGTCTTTTAAATACAAATTAAAGTTTACGTAAATGGAACCATAATAAAGGTACCTACTATATTATTTAGTCACATTATCAACACAACAGGTATTTTAATGTAATTTTTCTAACGGATACGTGGTAGGGATTAAAAAAAATACGGTTCTAGTAAGTTAAACTATTTTCCCTCTGGAGCTGCTTGCAATAAACTTCCGTCAAATAACCGTCAGAAGATAACACAACTAAATCCAATTGTAAGTTTTCATACCTACTCGGATCTTGCGGTCGGACGAAATTCTTGGATTTGGTTCCTTTTGGCATATCGTCGGAATTAAGGGCGTCTGAGGGCACGATTTATATATATCTCGACACACTTGTTGATAGCCGGGCCTGTCTGAGCTCTGATGTATTGGCAGAAAGATAAATTGTATTACTGTCAGACCGTGAAAGAGTATAATGACGCTGACCTCCGCTTGTATTCAGATTTGGAATGAATGGAGAAGGATCGCGCGATAAAAATGAAACATAAAGCCACAGTATTTATCTTCATTCATTTTCAGATGTGAATGAGTGAAAAGGCTGACGTGATAATATTGATTTAAAATATTTTCGTTTCCATATTTAACTTTTTAGCATAAAAGGTTTTTCATAACAAACAAGTTGCATTCCGTCATTCCGATAATATTTTCTGTCCATATTCTGACATCGTTACTAACATAATACTAAATGGAACACTCATATTTAACAGAATAGCGCAAAGAGTCGTAAATGTAAGCCGGTGGTAATAAAAACACGGTCTGCCTCTGCCTTTTAATTTAATTGCACTATGCGACAGTATTTTTCTCTTCTGTATTGTTTACATAAGAAGACACAATTGTAAAAATGCGCTTGTTGCATGTTTGTTAAAAGCAAAATCAAGAGAGAGCTTATAAATTAAATTCTGTTTCTCGCAAACGGATATTTAAATTGTATTAAATCTGAAGTTAACACATTGACGTACAGATTTAAATGCTGACCGTTTACAATAATAAAAGAACGTTGAAAAATCCAAAGATAATAAAGAAAAAGAAAAGTTTTCATAAGGTATATTTAAAAAACAAAGCTCACAAGAATTAACCAGGTGAATAAAAAACATTTGATGTTTTGCAGACTCCCAAAACGGCTCTTTTACTCCATAATAATATATTTCCCATTGTACTCTCGTGACGGTATGGAGGTTACACAAATATTAGGTCTCATAACATAGAGAACTCCGCGTATAATAACGGGTGAATAGTTTAGTAGCATATAAACGTAAGTGAATTTCTGTGTCGGTCCATTGTAAAAAATGTGGATGGCAAGCCTCAGCTCCCATACCCATGAATAATGTATTAACTCACGGGATCACTAATGGTTGCCACCAATCGGTTTGTTTTTTACAGACTGACACTTGTTATTTTTGAATGACGGATTGTAACTCCTTTTGTATAAAATACATGGAAAGGAGGTTCAAATTACCTACATTATTATCATAACGTATTACATTAGAATTGAATCATTTGGTAACTACAAACATAAATAAACAATAACATAATCTGTGTTCGATTTTTCCACCAGAAAATCAGCCTGGAGACTGAATTTGTGCCCGGTTGATAGGCTCGCCCCCTATTACATGGGACTAAAAATGTAGGTGTACAATAGGGTACACTTCTGTCTAACCGTTCAGGGATTACAGGCGTCATGATATGTTATAAATCTACTTCTACAAATCGTGACCCATAAATGTCTACTTTTAAACCCCTACTTTCTAACTCACCAGTCTTATGGAGCAATCCTTAACGGCATAATCAACAGGCTTGGCTAGCGAATTTACTACTGCCTTTTTACATACTTTTTACATTCATAATAAAAAACGACAAGGTCTTTTATGAACTTTACCTACATTTTCAGCAAATAACGTGGGTAAATAAATGCTAAGCTAATGTTAAGTATGCCTTAGTAAAACATCCGTCTAAAATATTTAACATAGCCAACTTTTCCTGTCTCCTGACCCTGGTGGTTCTGTCTGTTTATTTTAAAGAAAGTACATCCAAGATGTTTCCAGCTTCATAAGATTTGGTATGCAAGCGTATAGTAGACGATATAAAGCTCAAATCCGCGCCATTTTTCTCGACGACAAAATTATTTTGGACACGGATTAAGATGAAAATAAATCCTTCTATAAAGTCCAAGTAAGTGCAATCTCACGTAGAAACTTTTCACTTTACGCTGTGTTAGAATCGGTAGAGATTTCTCAAATGGTCGGTTATCGCAGTTACTGTGAATCGATTCTTTCTGTGAGTCGCAATGAATCGAGTGTAAAGTCACGAGGTATGCCTTTGAATGAGAACGTACGCATTGTACCGTATTAACATGTTCACGTGCATGAAATAACGATCAACTTCAAACAATTTGAATTCCCTTTTTTATCAAGCCACGGAACGTTTTTGTCGTCGAGATAAAAGTTTCGCTGTTTATGTGATTTGACAGCGCTGATTTTGTTTTGTGTCAGAATGAAAGCCCATTTTATTTTCAGACCAATACATAATAATATTTTTCTGGGATGAAATTGGCAACTATTTTAACGTAGAAATTGGGTCAAAACATTCTGGGGTTTGTCTTTATTGGTGAGATTTTATACCTTTTACACACACACGCACACAATCAGTCACGAACTCCACAGAGAAATCGTCCCTATTCAGTACGTTTTCTTTACGATTACGACTTCATTAGCGATTCAAAGACACTGAAAATTAATTTGTTAAACTTTTCCTGTTAATTCGGAGCTTCTGGCATTTAAGTTGAAATTAAACATGCGAATAAGCATAAAGTCACAGACGTTATCCGACTTCGGACTGAGAGAGATAATCCAGCGTCAACTGGGACACTGAGCGGCACTGTATGTAAGCAAACGGACGCATTACATGAACTTAAGTAAACTGTATTGTGAGAGCAGTACGCCGAAATCTTTGTTTATAAATATTTAAAGTGTACAAAGATTTTGAAGAAAATGTTCTGTTGAGCTTTATTTTACTGTGATCAATGTTGAATAAAGGATCAATTTTACCTTAATGAGTGTAATGTCACAGTCTATTTCGAGTTTCTCAGTAAAGCCTTGTGCAGACAGGCGTGACGCGACAGCGGGACGCGACTCTAACCAAACCATTTCTAAGAAAACTTCACGGTATAAAAAATTACCGGTGTCGCGTCTTGCCAGTCTGCACGAGACTTAACGCTATCATTTATGTTCCCAGTTCGGGGGAAATAAATTGCCATTATTATTCTACGGCACATTTCATTCACTTCATCACAAAGCTTCGTATAACTTGACTTGTGTATAAGTTATGTAAAAGCTATTACCAAGTAACAATTTACGTGCAAATACGCCACTCAAAACACCTCTGTTATTTCTCTAGCCATTAAATTATTGCATGAACATTCAACATGTTGACAGGAAAACTGGCGAAGCTGCAGTTGTTGCGAAAACTAACGTCAAACCTAATGACAGTGATAAAACAAAGAACGGTTACGTAGTTCCTAGTTCTAACAGCAGATAGAACAAGGGTTTTAATAATAATAATATTCTGAGAGCATTCTAAATGGGTTTCGCGTTATAGTTAGTTCAGAAATGGTTAACAGCTTTCCGAGCGTCACGAGAGTCGTTTCAAAGGCAAGGTTAGTCTCACAAATTAATTACTCGCTTAGAGCAAAACTACTGCTTCACACAGTCTAATTCAGTTGGGAATGGCTCGACCACAACTTAGTTGATAGTTTACACGTGTTTTAATTCCGAAACGTAATGAAAAATGGAAGGGAATGTTCACTTAAAATTATCCAGGATTAATTTATACATATAAAATGCTTTGTCCTGAATGACTGACTGACGGATCAACTCACAGCCTAAACCGCTGATTGTAGAGACCTGAAACTTGGAGGGTGTGTTCTTTGTATGACGTAGGCATCCGATAAGTAACGATTTTCCGAAATTCTACCCCTAAGGGGGTGGAAAGGGGGAATTGCGTTTGTATGAAAAATGTTATTCCTTGAGTTAATCGATTTGAAACTAGGCCCGATTACTTATCTAAGTAAATAATAAATTTTGTCATTTTTTGTTTTTACAAACTACCCCCTAAACGGGGATTGGGGGGTGTCAAAGTTTGTATAGAAGAATTTTAACGCGCAGTCCGATTAACTCGAAACTAACTATTTTTATTTAAAACCAAAAATAAAGTAAATGTTTATCAGGGTTTTTCAGAAATGTACCCCTAACGGGGTGAAAAGGGCTATAAGCTCAGCTCAAACCACTGAACGGATAGTCTATAAAAGCTCAGCTCAAACCACTGAACGGATTGGGCTGAAAGGCACACAGATAGTTATTATGACATAGACATCCACTAAGATTTTGGAAATTCTTTTACCATAGAGGAATAACGGGGTGTCAAATTAAGTAAGAATTTTTTTAACACGCTGTCGGATTTACTCGAAACTCCATACGGTACTAATACTTAAACCAAAAAATAAAAACGGGGTGTAAAAAGGTAATAAAGATTAAGGGGTCATCATCTGCCTAGCCTTTTCCCAACTATGAAGAATGATGATGATGAATGATGTAATAAAGATTAAGGGATAAAGATCGTAAATAAATGTTAAAGATCGTAAATATCAATTTTAGAAAAAACTTTTACAACGAGAGGAGGGTTCTGGAAGGTTTGTTGAAGTTTTTGGAGTAAAGTACGAAATCCACGCGGACGAAGTCGCGGGCAAAGTGCTAGTGTCAACATAATTTTCTGTGCTTACTTGTAATAAGGTGAGTAGATATTATTTTTTTGTTTTGACGCAAAGTCTCGCAGATGGTGAAGATTGGTCATGCGGGAGTGGTCCGTTCGGATTATTTTCGCAAGGGATTTATAAAAAGGCATAAAAAGGTTCAGTCCGATGGATATGATAATATTAACCTCTTTGCACTTTCCTATCGGATATGTTTACAATGTGCAGATATTGTTTCATCCTTATATAATATCCCTAAGATGAAATCGCAGGTTACGTAGCCTACAGATAGAATTAAAGATTGTAAGGAGTCGTAAAGGCGGGTTTGTTAGGCCCTATATCTATATTTAATGACTAACATAAAACTTCGTAGTGAAAACAGTTTCCTGATTACCTAGGTATATAAAATAATTTTAATTAAATGGAATCGATTCCGGATAATCATTAACATAGGTTTTCATGTTTATTTTAATTAGTTGATACTTTAATGACTAAAACATAATTAAAGAACAGAAAATCATTTTCTCTCTACCACACACATATTTTGTTTGCCGAAGGCGGTTTTTTGATACAAAACAAACAAAAAAATGGCATGAAAAATAATTTCCAATGCATAATCTAATCTAAGTAATTAGGTAGTTCCATTCAAGCCCTATTCGTTTGTCAAAGTGACCGATTCAAAAACTGAAAATATAAAATTGCACAAGGCACCGAGAATAATTGCTCATAAAAAAAAAAACTTAATTTAATGCTATACACATGTCTGTTGACTAATAAAGCTGAGTTGAATAAAGTTAAAATCAACGAACAAAAACCCCTGTTCAGAAGGTAATTAAATCTATTGAGTGGACGTGTAAGTGAGAAGGTAAAGAACCTCCTATCAGCTGATGAATAAAACATAGAACCGTGTGAGCCCGTCCTTAGGCCCTTTATACAAAAACGTTCTTTATGTTGTGTAAAACTACGGGTTATTCGCACGGTTGTCAGTGTTGTATAGATCACTATGGAAGTTTTGAAGACACGGCTACAGTACGGCACGGCGCCGTCACCGTATACCATAGAAGATATACAAGGTCAGACGATTTTTCTAGGATCCGGCGCGCTACCCGCTCCATAGAATAATCATGTGAGCTTGTATATCTGCGCATACGCCGTGACTTAGTGCTGCCCGCCGTGCGTGTCTGTCAACAGACTTCCATAGTCATCTATATAATAAGTACTGACAAAGTGCCTACACACGGCTAATCAATCGTAGTTTTTAACGGCAAGAAAAACGAATGTCCACACACGTTTTTACGTTTTGCCGTGTACAACGGGCCTTAGACGGAAAAAAGTATGGCGCAATCTATAAACTTTAATTGATCTAATAAATATTAGCGTGAAGTGTTATTTTACGGCGATGTAATGTCGCATAAAAATAAATAGTCTTCAACAAAAACGCGGTCATTAACAAGAATTATTATAGGCATCTTTCTTGAAATGTGCTAAAGAATTTATAACTTTGTTTATTTTAGGGAGCCATTTTATAACTTAATGGGCTGTAATCGATCATAATATAATTAAATGGACACCTGGGACAAGATTAAACAAATTTTTTATAAACTAACTAAATAATAAAGCTTTAGTCATTCTTTGTCTATAAAACTGTAGGTATTAAAAATTAAAGTAATAAAAACTAAAACCCAACTACGACTAAAAAGGTATAAACAAGACACCACAGACAGACAAATTAAAAATCCGGAGTCACACGTAATCTGTTCGATTTATGCCCTAACACGTGTGACTCCGGATTTTTAATTTGTCTGTGTGGTGTCTTGTTTATACCTTTTTAGTCGTAGTTGGGTATTATATTAGTTTTTTTAATTTAATGTGACGTCACATAGCCTGTAACCAGCGGACGATCAAGACGCTTCCAACGATACCTCATTTGTCAAATTGTGATGAGTGGTTTAGAAGATAGGAGAGAACAGATGAACATACTTACTTACATACATACATACATACCGGTCAAAATTATAACCCTCCTTTTTTCTTCGCCGTAGTCTGGTAATAATAAAAAGGACTTTAGGACACTTATTATGGCCTTAGCTGTGAGCTTCATTTTAGGCCCTCGATATGCTTTAGCTCAAAACTTGGACCACCTTGCAACTAATGAATCCCAATATGGACTCGGCAAGGATCATTGGCTTCATGAATTTATTTGTTATTCGACTCTCTGCGTGAAAAAATACACAAACATTCAACTGTAACATTATGTACGATGAAAAAATCTAAGTTCCCACTTTGAAATCTTACGGAAAAAGTGGTAAAAAGAAGTAAAAAGTTGTTATTGATCTGCATGACAACCACGTAAGTCACTCGAGCGTGAGAAAGTTTTTCCTTGAATGACGTTCGCATTTTTTCCGCTTTACTTGTCCATTCATGTGAGAATTTAATTTATGTGGTTTAATATTGTAATGTGTGTAAAATATAGGGTATTTTGTGATGTTGTTATTGAATTCAGTGATGAAAAGAGACTGCTATGCTTGGGTCCGGTGCGGTGATATAGACGCGATACTTTTATAATATTTTTACAATATCATTCTCTTTAGTGACACTGGCGGTATCTACAACGCCACATGCGAACTACGCATCAATGACTTGAATTTACACAAGTCCTGCATCGCGCAATCAAAGTTATTCGCGCCTATCTATAAACTAGCACTATACTAGCATATAAACAACATTCCGATATCAACCGTCGGGCAGTTGCCCACCAAATACAATACCGGTATGGTCGGAAGATCCTACCTTTTCTATGGGGGAAGAGAAAATTTACACCCTGTTCATCAATCCTACCATCTATAACTTACAGGGTAGGTAACAGGGATCACCAATATTCTACACATCTTCATCACAAAACCTGTAACACATGAAAAGGATTTGTTCCCTTCACGTCGAGTCCCGCCACGTCGAGTCGCCTTGACGTCGAGTCCCGCCACGTCGAGTCGCCACCACGTCCACTTGTTTTTTTGTATGATTTTTGAAAAATGCACGCCAAAATACAGTGCGTAGGACTCGAAACCGGCGTGCGTGTATGACCAGATTTATGAACGTATACGAAGCAAAAGCAATGCGTAAGGAGCGTAGCAGGTGGCGTTCTATAATTTTTGCCTACCCCAAGGGAAGAAGGCGCGAGTTTATATTATGTATGTAAATATTTTTTTCGTATTTTGACGTAGTTACTTCGGGTAGATAACTAGATACAAAATTATTTAATAGGTATTTCTTTTATGAAACAAAAACCTGCCAGAATTTAATTCAATCAAAAGAAACAACGTCATATATAAAATAATTACGTACAACAGCTTGCGGCATTAAACCGTACGGAAACTTAGGCGGTACAAAATGGCTTTATGTTTCAGTAGGTGCGTACATTAAATTCTGATTAATATTTATGGCGCGGCTCTACGTGTGGACGGGAACTTTGTCAATTAATTTTCTCACCACCCCTTACAAATATGCAAAAACTCTTGTGTGTGTTCTAATTACACACTGGTAGTTGTGACAGGCTTTCAAGAGTTTGTGCAGTTTCTCTGTATAGTATTGTGTAGTGGTTTAGGTGAACTTAACGAGGCCTCCAAGCTCAAAATCAACTTCGTTGTCTAGGCAATGATTTCAGCATAGAGAGGGTTCTTTATTTAACACCCTGAACTAACTCGAAGAAATAACAGAATAGTAGTACCTACAGAAGTAGAGCAGTGACGACCCAGTGGTAACGGCTGTGACTTACGAGTTGTAGGTTCGAACCCTGACAGGCGTTGAACATTGTATAAATTATTTCATAACCACTGCTCTCAAAACGGTGAAGTTCAGTAGTTTTGGCGTGAAAGCGCGACAGACAGACAGAGTTACTTTCGTATTTAAAATATTAGTAAGGATTTAAAACAATGGATCATAACTGTGTACTATAAAACCTTCGAAGAAAATAGGTAGACACTCTAGTTCTGGAAAAATCTATTCGAACAAGTACGTCTCACGTCGCGCGTCCCTTCTCTAAGGAACTAGTGACATCGGAACTACACGTTGTAGTTGGAGTAAAGTTGTTTAAGTTTAAGTAACACTTAGGTCACTCCAGTTTAAAATCACAACGTGCACAGTAGTGTAAAAACTTTTTGGTAAAGTTGACAAAAGAGATTGGTATGCAGGCAAGAAGAAGTACCTACCTAATCACTCTATGAAGTAACCCACACTTGGGCGGCATAATGGTCGCACGAATTTACTTACCTGAAATGTGCGAATCGGCACCTTTTTTTTTATTGCTCGAAGTTAATTTATTTGTAGATGAATCAAAAACTCCTGAAATACGTATTAGGCAATTGGCAATATAATATTTACTCATAAAAATTTGCTAGTTTATTCAGCAAAATTGATATGCGTCATTTAAACGGGAGAGACGTGTGCCTACAAAACGTTTGCAGAGCAAATAGACTCGCTCCCTTAGCAAGAATAAGTCAACAAGAAATACATTCACTTTAGGCATATTTAGATATGGTATCAAACCAATTAGTAAGTTGCTGAGCTTGAGTGATTGGTACTAAACATAGGTATTATATTTTCAACCGACTTGATAAGGAGATGGTTATGCATTCGAGTGTAGGTACCTATGTGTACAGGATGTTTTATTTTTTCTAGCCTGTTTGTTTAAGTTCTAAACTACACTACTACAGTCATAAAGAAAATATGCTGAAAATAGTTGTATTAAATTTTTATGGAAACAAAAGTAACATTATTGTGATAACATTTGTGAAGAATTTTGAAGAACTTTAATTAATTATTCTGTATCTACATCACATTAGAAACTATCATGTAACAATCAAAGGCCTAAATTTGCAAGATCTAAAATATTAATTTGCATTTACCGTGACCATGATTTACTTTAAAATTTAGCTTATGGTTCCCTTCAGCGTATTCTTGTAAGACCTATAAGTTCAGAATCTAAATAATTCAAATTTATTTCATTCGCATAAACCTCCAACTGTCACTAACGAGACACAATAGAATTTTGATTGTTATCGGCCTTCTAAAAGCCAATCAACAGTTGAGCGGATGGCACATTAAAATATACCCAATTCATCTGTATAGTTCTCCGAGATTTCTTGTCCAATTTACGAAACTTATTTCGTCTCTGTTACTTACTTTTCAGTTTAAGCTAAATTAATAAAACTTTAGTAGTAATTAACATATTTTCATTTTTCAGAACAACTTATGAAAATACTTAATTAGTTTTGCTAACACAAAGTGCTACTAGAAACATTATTATGAAAATAAAGGATGCAATTTTCTTTGTGCACATATTTTGTAGGTAATATTGTAGTTTCGTCATTTTATTATGTTATACTTATAACTTGCTGTCTTCATTAAAAAGTCAAAGCTGTATGCAACTAAAATTACCGTATTAGTTAGTTTATCTCTAAAAAACGCACTTTTTTATTAAGTAAAACTTTTTTATTACAATAAATCACATTGAAAATTCGGTCTTCTGCGAAAAACTCTTTCAATAAAACCTCAAAATATAATTCAGAACTATAAATATTTAAAGGTATTAGAATAATACCTTGGAATACCTTAGGTGGTAGTAGAATTATTTATCTTTGATCCAAAAGGGGTGGAAATGGAAACTCGCAAATAATTAACAAAATTCAACATCTATTCATAGAATTTAATACAAGTAAGGGCAGCCCTATCTATTTATACTGACCTATAGATACAGGGTATGATCTATAAAGCAACTACAGCCTTAGAATTCTAAGGCTACAGCATTGTCATGAGCGTCATTAATCATGCGCCACCTGACATTGAGCTAACTTGATTTACGTGATAAGCAGAGCATACAATATGCTACAGAAACTATTCACGTAGGTATCTACTAAATAATTAACACTTTGCTAAAGTAGAGCGAGTCATTCGGTGAAAGTAAACACAATAA
Source organism: Lithophane leautieri (assembly GCA_949152455.1). Lineage (NCBI taxonomy): Eukaryota > Metazoa > Arthropoda > Insecta > Lepidoptera > Noctuidae > Lithophane > Lithophane leautieri. Next base: position 14,529,213 of record OX424471.1, on the reverse strand, counting down.
ATATTTTCAAGAGAATTTGAATTAAAAAGATAAGATTCTTTCTAGCAGGTACTTACTATGAAAATTATTCAATCAGCCTGTTTGAACTAAAAACAAACGAGAGTCTTAATTTAAGCGGTAAATTCCAAACTCCAATCTTTATTACATATTTTGAACGCAGAAAGAAGCAGTAGGATATTTGAATTTAGAAAAGAACGACGCATTATAATGGAAATGGTAGTGATAATATCGATTTAACAGTCAGACGACGTTCAATAATGGCGAAATGTACCATTAAATAAACAGGTACCTACACAAGTATACCATGCTTCAAAAGTCGGTCAAGGTGACATTTATAGGGGTTATAACTTATAACATGAAAGGTCGACGTAGCGTGCGGTAAACTAGCTTACATTATTACTTTCCATTTTTTCTACCACAATCATAATAATACGAGAATTTTATACGGACGTTTTCAGCCCGAGCCACCGGCTACGGTCTGTCATTTCCATTTGAAACAAAGTTAATCTCTGCAGGGTTTTCATATGGTTGAAACTACGTTTAACTAAATATCTACTTACATAATTTATGGCCACTCAAAGTTATCCGAAGTAATTAGTGAACTAATAATAAAACAAACATAGGAATTGCACTGAAAGTGCTGTTTAATTAAACAATGAGAGAATTCAAACAACTGTTTCTTTTTTTTGTTGTATTCAACTGTCATCTGACCAAAGCCATGCCAGCCAGTAACCTGCTGAAATAAGGACCAGTCAGAGAAATCTATACTAATAAAATAAAGCTGTAGACTTTGTTCGAACGAGCTTATCTGTAGTACTACCAGTCGAATTTGAAAAAAAATATTTTTCATTAGACTTTTTTTTTCAATTGTTAAGTTACTATACGCCTTTGTAAGTTGCCAGTTTGTAAAAAATCAAATTTAGAACTCATTTCCTACAACTGACACGTTCAGAAAAATGATAAAGTCTATCCTTTTTTTGTTCGCATTCATTTTGTTTGTACACTCATACATAAAACACAAGTTGTAATTGAATTGGTATTGTTTTAGACTGGTTAAATCGAGCCGACATTGATTTACTGTGGCGACCGCACCTGTACCCCTGTCGTGCATAATAAACTTGTTTTATTTCTACCAAAATCAATGCGGGAATGTTTACATGTTATCCTCAATGTTTTAGATTATGGAGGAGGATGCTGGAGCAATATTGGATAGTACACACGCAAGCTCACAACCAATCAATCTGCCTAGCCTTTTCCCATGTTGCGATCAGCTTGCAGTCTAACCGTGCAACCGAATAGCAGTATTTTCCACAGAACGACTGCCTATCTAACCTCCACAACCCAGTAACTGGGTAACACGATACCCCTCGGTAAACCTGGTTGTCAAACTTTTGGGCTTCTGATTACCCGTAACGCCTGTCAAAGATCTACGACTGACAGTCGGGACCAACGGCTTAACGTGCTATCCAAGACACGGAGCCACGGAGAGTTCTCGATATGTAATGGATGGTCACCCATCCACAAACCGACCGCAGCAAGTATAGCTTAACATTCGATCGACACATGTTCACAACCATACATCATTTTTACAGGGATGCTTGCATTCGCTCGCATTTTGCACTATTGTGAAAGCTGTTATGGTGTTTTAGCGGAGCATAAGTTCTTTGAAGGTCTTTATCCACTGATCGTTTGAACCCTATTCTCGCTGGCTGGTTAAATACCGCAATTTTAAGATTTTCTTTTCAGTTAATTGTAAATACCTATATTTAACAACGTAGGCTAAGATGATCTTCATCTGCGGGATCCTTTAGCTATGATCGCAAATATAACAGATTTATCTGACACATAAATCTGTACCTACTTCATGCAAAATGTTCAAACTAACATTGACCAACTCATGCCAAGTAAACCCAAGAGAATCGAGAATCTATGTCAGTAGGACATTGTCCACTACTGGCCTTAAGCTGGCAGTGGACCTACACGAATGTCCCTGGGGGATTTTGCCATAATCAGCCCCCCCAACCGGATTAATGATATTACATATGTTCGCAGGATGCTGGCCATCCTCAGGGTAATAACCCTTTAGTAGACTATTACGACACCCCAGGGAAGTAACCTGACAGTATCAGAATAAGCTACCGCAAAAAATAATTCGCTATGCTTTTGTTATGTTTTAACCACCCCATCTGAAAGACTGTTTATCGTATACGCAGGAATGTGATGACACTTAAATGGTATGCAGTTAGTACTTAAAATAAATGGCATGACATGACCCGTTTATTTACGTGGCCAGAAATACTTCGGAGGAAATGTTACAAAGAACAGCATTCGTTTATCCCTGTTGTGAGTAAGTCTGTTTGTTCGTTTCGTTTTTTTTTACACAACAATTTTGACCGAATAGACGGTAAATTGATACCAGGAATAAGAGTAATTTTTCTGGAAGCAAAATTCAAACGACTCGCGTGGTCGCACCCCTCCATTCATTATTGAATAAAAGATCGAACTGAAAGAGAACTAAGCCACTTAATTCATAGACACAAACGGTTTAATTCAATATCAAGACAGAAAACTCATCATTAACAATGGAAGAATGAGATAAAATATCAAAGCGAGTGCCAATATCCCACATCTGTAGTCCCCCCGAGGTTGTCCCGCGCCATTTGCTGGGCCCATAACTTTGCTCGCACCACTGCCCCCGAACTTACTGCTTCAAGAAATATGTTCTAAGGTGAATGAACTTATGTAATGTCTTTTGGTAAAACGTTCGGGATGGAAATCGGAATTTATGTTTCTTTAATGTGCCTATAAAAGTGGTAAAAGTGCTAATAAAGTTAACATTGTGAAAATTCTCATTTTGTATCATAAACATAAGCTACTTAGTAACCTACTTTTAAAAGGCATCATCAAATGAATTTTATCTATCTAGGCTTTATAAGTAATTTTGTAGGAATAATTTTTGAAGAACGCTTTGTTTTCAGTGAAAACCTTAAGGCTCTTACCTACTGGGGCGATTCGTCGCGCGACGCCAATTTTAACAAAAGAATTTCTCACGGCGAATAATGCGGCGGCGTCGCGTCGCGCGACAAATCGCCCCAGTATGTAAGAGCCTTTACACCTCAATTTCATTTATATTATCTCTGCAATATTTTGATGTTATTATTAATGCGTGTCCAATCGCGCTATAGTTGTAGCGATGAAAGGAAAATGTAAACCTGCAGCTTCAGTAATTACGGGCGTATTCTTTACCAAACATAGCACATGTGTGGCTTGTGCTGCAATATCTCGACCAACAATAGCCCGACCCTGGCTCGCCACTTCAGCCTGTTTTGTTCCACTCTCATTCTTCTGGTTGACGTTATTACTTGCTCTATTGTCTTCCACAGCCTTTGCTACATGTGAAAAATAAAGCATTGTTTGCTTCAAGAATGTTTCGCGGGACCCTCTTAAGAGCCTACCCATAAAACGTCCGGTTTTTTCATTAAAACCCGAAACGAGTGAATGTAATTTTCTTTACAATCTAATGTCATCTTAAGTGTATAGTTTAAGACTACTAAAGTCTACAAGGTCCTTCGCGAAAGCCAAGTTGCGTTCAATAAAAAGCGACATCTAAAAGCCCTATTGCGGACATTCTTTAGCCGCGAGCGCCGCCGACTCGCCGAGGCATCCCGACACTTTTCTGCACTTAGCCTCGGATACATACGTCTCAGTATGGCGGACCACTATGTGACCGCAATTCGTTGCTGGAAAATGAGAACGCTTTTATTGTCAAGAAAATAAATTGCGATAAAAGCGCGTCTCGCGTCTAGCAGTTGGCGGCAGACGGAACAAAGCCTGCGAAGCCCTCGTTGGTTACAATTACGGAAACCTTAATACGCAGACGACGCCTACGAATTTATGGGCGCCTTGTTTTTTTCGCAATTCATTAGCGGTCTTCTCGTTTAGAATAAGATTTCCCGCAGTAATGGGACGACGATTCTATGGAGTAACGATGCAATAAATATATCTGAACATAAATTAATGCTGCACTAGTTTTTCCGAGACTAAACAAGGTTATGTAACTCGGTTATCTCAGCCGCCGAGCTCTGGCGGCGGTTTTAATAAATTAAGTTGTCGGACTGATGCAAGTTTGAAACTTCTTCTATACCTCTACGTTATCTTCGTCATAGCTAAGATCTACTATCTTTTCAGTAAGTAATTGCTCGTCCTGAGACATTAATTTACTCAATTTATTAAGGCTCAGCTAGAATTTTTTTTGGAGTCTTAGATGTTTAAATTGATACTGAGTACGTCTGCTGACTGAAATTTATTTAAGTAGGTATTTATTTTAGGAACAATCTTTAGTACAACAAGTTTATATAAAGTAAGTATACCTTTATTAAAAGACAGACTTAATATCCAAACAGTGAAAGTAGATATTATGAATATTTTATGGTATTTTCGTCGACCCTCGTTTTCGACACAAGATATTTTGATGGATTGGTCAAACCACCTGAGCCATGAAATTGAAATGAGTTACGTGAAAATATTCAACCCTTTTTTTCTGAAATTCACTAAATATTTATTCAATTTAGGTTTACCTAGGCGGTCAGTTTAAGGTTATTTTTCAAAGAACCAATGCAAATCGTACTATTTTTTCATAGAAACGTGAACTAAGTGACTACACTCTGCCTATATAAGATGCTACAGACACAATGTATCGACTGTTCAACGGAACCCACATGGTGTGTTTGTGCGCAAATAACGAATACATGCAGGGTTCTAGTTAGCAAATCATTCTACTTGAAACAGCTCGATAAGTTTGTATCCGTTGTAATGGACGGTTATTTGCTTCGGTATAAAATGTGGCGATTGGCTACTGGAATAGTTACTATTTGTTTTATAAGTAGTAGTAGCAAATAGCTTTTAGTGACAAACGCGCAATGGAATACGTGCTCATGTAAGCTAGTGACACTGATAAATCAAGATATTATCGAGAAGATAAATAAGATATTATCAATTGTCACTATAAAAGTTTTCTCTATCCACCATGGATTTAGAAATAGATTAAGCCTATTTGATAATTATAAGTACGAATATCATCAAAATTCGCATCTTGACGTAGATGTACATAAGCACATTATTTACAAGTATTGCATTCGTTTAATAATTGAAATCAAATATTAATGGTAAAACTGAAAAGCGCAATTCTATTGCTATTTCAATCGAAGAGAAATCCATTCAAAAGTCGGTCTTCGAGCAGCCAGTATTTGAATTAGTCTGTCTTTTATTATTCGTAGGTCTGTATTTAAACGTACAATACAATTCAAACTTCTTACAGATTTCATTGTATGATGACATCACGTCCACATATGTACTAGGATACCACACAACACCGGTGTCGAATTAGAACTCACGATCGCCGGTCAGGAGTTTTCATTCTCTATCATGTTTTCCTTAACGAGCTAACAGATAGTTTTGCTCTTTGAATATCAATTTCTGTAAAAGGGTTTAAGTAGGTAATACTCATAGAATGATTTTGTTTAATAGTTATTTATGCAACTGTTATATAATAAGGGGTAATAAAAACACGAATGTGGGTTTGTTAACATGAGTGTTTTAATATTTAATTATTTACAGTTGCGTACAAGACTTTATCTACACCCATGATATGAATCCTTACATATTGTAAAACAAAGTCCTCTGCCGCGTCTGTCTGTCGTCCTGTACGCGATAAACTCAAAAACTACAGCACCAATTTTCATGCTGTTTTCACTGTTGATAGAGTGGTTCTCGAGTAAGGTTTTAGTATATAACAACCGACATCCACGCCGGCAAATTCGCGGGCATCAGCTAGTCCTCTATAAAAGGTTATTTGCAATACTAATATCGAATAAAAACGGAGGGTTTCGACGCACATGAATTCGAATAAACTATTTTTCTTTTTTTTTATTACGATGCTTTGTTAGTGAAACGCGCCTGAATGACAGTTTTTTTTTTTAATGAGTTACATTATGAAACTTACAACATTATAGCACCCGTTTGGATGATTATGGTTACTATGCCACTGGCTGTTTTAATATTGCCAATAAGCTAACCGTTTCAGAAACTTTTATAGAGGATTTATAGCACAGGTGTAGATAAAAAAAGATAACAGTTTGATTCATTTGTTTTTCAGTTGTATCTATAGGAAAATAATATTAAATTTTGTTTTTACACATTCATCACCTTAAGCGTAGGCTCATGCGACACTTCTACAGGAGCTATCATAATTATATCCCGCTAGGGACATACCCAAAAAGATACTACTTTCAACCCAATTTTGATAATAAAGTTAATACTTTTCGGCGTAAATAAACGACATCCGTAGTACGCTAACTAGTCCACAAGTCACGTACTATAGTCCCTTAGGAACGAACTGAAGTGAAGACGGCGGCTGTATTCACGAGTCGGGAATTTGGAAAACTCTCAATTTCCAAGCGTACAACAACAGAAACTTTTGGTGAAATAGGATATTCTTGAAGTTAGCGTTTAGCATGACTAAGCTGCATAAATTGCTTTTGAACGGTTCCTCCTGAAAGTTATCGGAGCCAATAATCTGAGCATCGAATGCACCAATATCGAGGCAAATTAAACTAGAGACATAGTCTGATTAATTTAAATCCTCCTCACAGGGGATTATCGCTAGGAATATTTAAAGAGCTTATAAAGTGTTCTTCGCTCAAATTCAACAGCCCATAGGCGCAGGTAATGAAAAGAAAATCACAAAAAAAGCGAGGGCAATAATTGCTCAATCATCTTTATTCACGCTGTGAAAAATTGCTTCCATGATTATAACCGAAAAATGCGGAAGTTACTCGACCAAAAAAAGTTGCTTGATAGACATCTATAACTTTCAACGATATAACGAAAATTGGTCTGGATTACACCGACCTACCGACGTCATAAGTATCAACAAATACGAAGTAACTGGGTTTGTTGTTCGTGAATAAACGAATCAAAACGAAATGAAATCTGAAAGTTTTTTACAAAAGGTCGCAGTTTTCCTTCAATCATTATGAGCGCAGAACAAAATTGTATTCAGTTTCTCGTTAGTATTAATCTTCGGAAGCTTCCATTCGTTTTTGGTTACATGCCATTGGTTAAATTTATATTTACAGAGGCTATTAATTACTGTAGGAAGATTAATATTGGATGGAGAATAATTTAGTAGATTAATTTATTGAGATATATATAATCGTTTGTATGAACAAAAATTTTGAAACTTTTGTCACGACGCTATCAGATTTGATTCAAAAATAAACTTTGAAGAATGTTTGTGACTTTGATTTAATGAATGCTGCATGCAGTGAGCCAAGGAAAAGATTTGTTAACATCTTTTAAAAATGACTAAGATACAACATGATTTTTAAAGTTATCTTTCGAAATTCTTAAATCAGCATCTTCATGTATCCGCACATCGAAATCCTCAAACATTTTTAAATCAAATTATGTATTGATTCTGGATTTTCATACAGGCACGAATTAGTGAAAAATCTCCCACGCTCCAAACATTTCAATTACCTTCGGCAGTAATTATCAAATATTGCCCTTCGTACATTGGCAAGTGAGCCAATAAAATTATACGGGAAAGTTTCCAGTAAAGGCAGATCCCTCATATTAATTTCGGCTGCCGATTTGTATTTACGATTTCGCAAATATGTGCTAATTCCATTTTGTATAGTGCTTGTACATTTACAAAATTAAATTATTTATTTACTTCAGGATGGATCATTGAAATTTTGTTACTTAACTAGGATTATTCAACGTATTTTGTTTATTTCATATCTCCGCCAATGGATTCAATGGTGAAGATTGAACGGAGCCAACTGGCGGCGACGTCGTAAAAAGATGCCCATCCTTAGAAAATATTACCCGTCTCTCCACTAGCCCATTGCTTACTCAAGGATGCATATCTGGTAGGCTCACAAATCCTTCCATATCCCGACGGGCACGGTCTTCCCTAGCATTACCCGCGCCCCCCGGTCTACTCTTTGATATGCAATGGCTTCTGTAACCCCATGAACCATGAGGCTCCAGGGGCTTGCAAATCCTGGGGTTCATTCGATTTATCGAGTCTGGTTAAGCCACGCTGGGGTCGGTGCATTTCATTAATTCATTTAATCATCTTAAATTGATGATTTATTTATCTGACTCTTTGACCTAAAACTTGGCTAGCCCTCTGGTCACGTGAAGAGTCAACCAACTGCTTAGCGATGTCCCGAAGTACTCTATGAGCTCTCGAACCCCACGGGCCTAGTGTTTCAAACCCAAACGTTTAAGTTTGGAGTTGAATATAGGATTAAAGTTTCACTAAAGTAAGAATGAAAATAACCTTTTAAGTAGATTTAACGGTTAGGAACTCTAGGAGTTCTCCAATTTCCATTGACTATAAAAAAAAGTTTCCCTGCTTGATCCAATCAGAAATGAAGAGATCCGTAGGTGAACCAAGATCTGTAAGTTAACCGACATAGCCCGAAGTATTGCAAAACTTAAGTGGCAGTGGGCAAGGCACATTGCTCTCAGAACGGATGGCCAATGGGGCCGAAAGGTTCTGGAGTGGCGACCGCGTACCAGAAGACGTAGCGTTGGAAGGTGAACCGATGACCTGGTGAAGGCCGCGGGAATGCGCTGGATGCGTGAAGCACAGAACCGGTCGAAGTGGCGGTGCTTGGGTCAGGCCTATGTCCAACAGTGGACGTCTTTCGGCTGAAATGATGACGATGATGATGATGATGATAAAGCAAATTATAGGCCTCCATATACCTAATTTGTAATGGTCAAGTAATTCCAGCACAGGTCTATAAGTGAAAAGCATTTATTTCCCGATAAAACGAACGATTAGCTAACGATCTAAAAACCAATCGTTAAAAGGCAATAAAGTGTTTATCTATCTAAAAGGACATTAGTATGCTGTCCTGCTCCCTAGTATAAGTGTCGTACCTTTCAGTAGCACTGCCATAAAATTTTACACCATGTAATAACCAGAGTTACATGTTATAAACTTTGTGATTATTCTGTATTAATATTAAAGGGCTCCCGTCATTGTGTTTGAAACAAAAATTGATAAGGATAACGAGCGCTGTTAATACTAAAGTAAACCTAAAACATAAAAGCGGGAGTTTGATTAAAATTTTAATGGATTCCTAGTTAGCTCGAGCTAACTATCCCAAAACGAACATATCGTAGTTAAGTAAGGCTATTGTACACGGTCATGATAAAATTCAGAGGGGACATACACAGCTACATACATACATACGTCCATTTTCAAGTCCGCAAGAAATAAAGTTTTAATGTATATAGAGTGCTACGCTGTTTTGGCGCCTGAATGACATTGACAGGGAGGCGTTGATGGGAAACATTAGTGAAATTGGCACAGAATGTATTGGCAAAACAAGATGGTTGTGTTAGTTCTGAAAAATAGGTATCCAAAACAAAAAGTTTGAATAAGAAAAAGTATAAAAACCACAACCTTCCTCAACCATAAGCAGCGAGCTTACTAAACTACTTTCCCTACTCAGCAATGGATTAACCACCTGACGTAGCACTGAATTGCACGTTACAATCTCAGGACTTACCGCCAGTTCAAGCACCGCTTTGTAATTTGCGGTAGGCAAAGCTGTAAAGGTTGAAAGCCAGGTAATAAGGTAAGGAAGTCATATGTGTACGTACTTATCTACTTATCTTGTGCGGAACATTTTGAAGATACGCTTTTGTACGGATGGGTAGGTTTTAGTTGGAATGTTACTTATGTGCGTGCAGGCTTTGTATGTTTGGTTATTTCCGGTTCTACGTAACGAGGTGGTGTTGCTCAACAGCCGTCCTCGAGGTGGTTTTGCTCAACTGGTCCTTTGAAAATAATGTTAATGCTAAAGGGATAGAACTCCGCACTTTGATCACCACGCTTCGACGTTACCATTTCCGCATCCTAATTGCGTAACACACTTTCAATCACAATTCCAAGGATGGAATCCATTGCGGGAAAGTCCGAAAGGGATACCGGGACCCTTGGCAACAGGCAATTGAAGGAACACGGATGGGTTTTAGTCCGTAAAAGTATGACACGCCCTCCCGCTCCGCCCAGAGCGGGAGAAGCCATTTGATGATTTCACACACTCAAAAAAAAACAACAAAGAAAAATGAATGAAGTCCATTGCTTCATATGTTGGAAAAAGTCAACGTAAATAACGCAAAGAGTATATTACGGAATCACCGTGTAGGATAGCATCAAAGATACACTTTAATTATATTTCAAGGTGATGGCATAAATGTTAAAGAATACAAAAAGTTCGTGTTGACATGCAACTCAAAACTTTGTAGGAAATTGATTAAAAAAAGTTGGCCATTCTTACTTATTCTTACATCGGTATTCATGGAATAAAGAATGAAAACATGTCACTATCATTTAATCGTAGACGTTTTTAAGATAACCCGTGTTCATTCATTTGTCGAATCATATCTTTTCTTCTATTTTCAGATACCTACGTGAAGGTATATCTCGTGAATGCTGTCTCGGCGAGTCGTTAGTCATTGTTAAAATGACAGCTTTAGACACTGACATGACGTTTTACACTTTACACAAACGGGTAGCCTTTATCGTGAATTTTGCTTTTTCTTTGCTATACTTGATATGGATATACATAGGTAGGTATTATACCTATTTCGAAAACTTTGAGTTGAGGTTCAAAATTAAATGGGTGCAGAATGTCCTTTCGCACAAAGAAACAATGGATGGACTGTGTGAAAGATGATATGGCTAGAAAAGGAGTGACGACTGAGATGGCGACTGATAGTAAAGTATGGAAGAAAATGACATGTTGCGCCGATCCCACATAAATTGGGACATGGGCAGATGAGAAAATGATGATAATTGTCCTCGCACAGTATTGACAACAAAACTACTGGCCTGAATCCACCTGAGGTACATCATCATCTGCCTGTCCCAACTATGTTAGGGTCAGCTTCCAGTCTAAACAGATGCAGCTGAATACCAGTGTTTTACAAGGAGCGACTGACTATCTGACCTCCACAACCCAGTAACACGATACCCTTCTAACGGCTTCTGACTACCCACTTGAGGTACTTATGCAAGCAAATTCATTGTAAGTATGCACTTTAGAGGTCTGCCTATAGCAAAACTAAGCTTATTTTTAATTGATGCGCCATTTAATTCAAACAACAATAAAAATTTAATCCATTATCTGCATGAAAATACAAAGCAATGTCCTCAGCAAAACATTATGTATGTAACTATTTCCGACAAGCCGCGTGGGCGCCCGCCAAGTGATAAATTATTAACTCCGAGGTCACTAAGTAGATCCCACAAAATCATACCGTAATAGTGGGCTCAAAATATGTGTGATATGGATACATCATCGTCAACCCTTACTGGATTTTGTAGGAGGTTTTATTATCAATATACATATTTCATGTAAAAAGAAAGCTTTATCGTGTCATCATCTATCTGCCTAGCCTTTTCCCAACAATGTTGGGGTCGACTTCCAATCTAATTGGATACAGCTGTATACCAGTATTTTACATGGAGCGACTGCCTATCTGAACTCCACAACCCAGTAACTGGGTAATACGGTATCCCTTGGTAAGACTGGTTTTGTCAGATTTTCGGGCTTCTGATGACCCGTAACAACTGTCAAAGATCCTCGAATGACAGCCGGGACCAATGGCTTAACGTGCTTTCCGAGACACCGAGGAGTCTCGGTATGTAAAGATGCTCACCCATCTACGGACCAACCCCGGCAAGCGTAGCTTAACCTTATGGATCGACCCGTGCGGCTGTTATTACTTAGCCACAAGCTCCTCCTTCCTTTATCGTGTATTAGATGAATTCATTATATACCAAAAATATTATTTCCTACCGAAATCTATAGAGCGGAACTAATGGCGTACTTTTTCTCAGGTATAACTGCGGTTAACTTAATCCAACCGATTCCAAGTCTTAGCAACAATTTACTCCACTGCAGTTCATACTTCCCAAAGTTATCCATAGTCTAAGGAAATACTAATCCAATATCCTATACAAGTTTATTTATGGTCCCTAAACTTCAGTCTTAAACTTCGGCGATTGCAATTCAATAGAATTATCTGGAACAGTGAGCTCTTCCTAGGAAAACAAGAAGGATTTTGATATATAGCTGGTTACCAGCTGGTCAACGAGTTTCTCGTGGTTCGTAGATTAAACGGGCTTTGTGGAAACGAGTACATTATGGAACTACAGCGCAATAGTACACTTAAGGCTACGTTCAGATCGCAAGCGATTAAAGCGCTGTTTTCTGATTGATTTATTTGATTGATGACTGATTTACAATAAGAGAACAACAATGCTGGACTGTCTTTATTGGACAACAATCGCAAGAGCATCCACATAGAGTTTGTTATGAGAACTATGCTTTAGTAAGTACGCGAGTGAGTTCCAAAACATATCCTAACTAATACTTATTATAAATGCGAAAGTGAGTTTTTTTGGTTTATTTATTTGTTTGTTCGTTTGTTACGCTTTCACGCTAAAACAACTGAACGGATTTAAATGAAATTTGGCACATGACCTGGAGAAGGACCAAGGTCACTTTTCATACTAGATCGCAGACGAAGTCGCGAAATAAACGTAGCTGGCGAAATGTGGGTGCACTATAGGTACAAAGTACCTAGTTGGAAAATGTATAATTTGTAATGATGCCAAAGCCCATCCAAACATCATGTCGAAGAGAAATTATATATTCATTAGTCCAGTATTTATGAAATTACTATCAAATACCTACATAATTGACAAGCTTCAAACGAAACGAAGGAATATGTAGTGAGGATAGTCACGCAAAGATACACGATAATGTCGATAATAGTGCTACAGTAGTCGATATTCTGATAAAGGTCGTATTCGGAATTACTCGTATATCGGGCTACCCATCGGGCCTGGGAAGCTAATCCACCGACCGACTGTTAGTTTGGGCGTAATCCCTTCGAAGCATACATTGAATACGTTGACCACGATTTGACTATTTCCAGGAATATTTCAATCTGCAAATAAACATTCCTTATCCTTGGTAAACGACATAATGGAACCGTTAACGGCGAACCGTTTTTTTGACGTTTCGTAAAATAAGATTTTGTGTTAATGGAAAATATTTTTTTTTACATGTTTTTCCTACAATCAAACAAGTTAAAAGAAAATGTTTTACCAAGGGAACCAACCACCAACAAAAAGTAGGTATTTCTGCGGTTTATGTAGGTAGGTACGTTATGAGTTCAAGTTCCTAGAACCCATTTACACTGGTTTGCTTAGCTGGTGTGTGTATTGGTTTTCAAAGTGATTGCAAGCCAGCGGCTCTAAAACATTTGTACAGCGAGGAACATAGAACATCGAGAGCTAGTACATGATGTCACCATTACTAACGGCCAGTTTCTCCATCAAAAGTAACAGCCAAAGTAACGTCAAAAAGAAACAAATTTAACCGTTTCTTTGACTTTTTGACGTTACTTTGGCTGTTACTTTTGATGAAGAAACTGGCCGCAAGAAAAATATATCTGAGGCCCTAGTGTGAGTTTCTTTAAACTATCTCGACTTTACGTATCGACCGCGTTCGGCCGCCGATTGGCCCTTCACTGGCCTTCACTGGTGAATGGCCAATCAGAGCGCTGAACGCGTTCGATGCGTAAAGTCGAGATGGTTAAAACAAACTCGCACTAAGGCCCTCTGTCCCACGTGAAAACTCGCATTTCATGGATAAATTTTCCCTTCCTTTTTAAGGCTACATTATTTCTTCAGCAAAGCTAACAAATAATTCAGAATAAATTCTATGAGTAAGAAAATTATCATAGCCTATAACAATAAATCTTCATGACCACTCCCAACCCATTCCACAGAGTGACGAAATGAATAATACGAATTCTCGCATCACGTAATCCTATTTGCAAGGGACGGCGGCAAGGGCAAGGCGTCTCCTTATTATTATACAAACGAGCCGTGCGTGTTAAATCCTTGTAATTATTTGTATATCTTGATGGCTGATTATTTTGTGTGCCTTTAATATAGGGTGAAGGTTTTTGACGATTTTATCAGTTCTGGGTTTGCGTATTGCGAATATTGTTTGTAAGAAGCCACAAAACATATTTATGGTTGCAAAATAGATATTTCAGCTAAATAATGGAACGTATTACCTACCAATATTTTATCCATGATAAACGGTTTTACACGCTATTGTGAAATAGAGCACACAAGTCGCGGGAATTAGATTAATGTGCAAGGGTAAACTTTGCAGCGCGCTTCCTTCCTTAATGTACCGTAATATCGCTTCCAAGCAAATATACTCCCGTAACCTAACAAGAAAATATGTGAACAAAACTACGTACGAACCCATATAAGGTCACATTCACAAATTCGGTAACATTGTACTGTCTATTTGCAACCGGGCTAATGCCGTGAATAAGTAAGTAGACTGAGCGAGCCTGTTAATGCCGGGACCCTCAGAATAGCGGTACAGGATACGCCTTTAGCCTTTATAGCAAGAGATAAACACTTATCTACATAAGCGTAAATAGTGATTTTGTTTCGGGTCGGATTTGTTTTCGTCTTTGCACCGGTTTACGGAATTAACTTGGATGTTAGTGGGGATTAAGAGTTTGAGGTTGGATTTGGGTGAGCGGAGAAAATTGAATTCGTAATTGCACTATTAGTAGCCTGTGATGCCTAGCTACTAAGCGGCTTTCCTTTAATTTTATAGACGCGCCTTGAGAACATTGCGTAGCTTTTTACGACACCAATGAGCGCTTCTATGATTTCTATCGTGACGATATTCACACGTCCATAAAATGTAAGGAAATACGTGCACATTACAACGTTGTCGAGGACGGACATTTAAAAGCGTCTTCATATATTTCCATAGATTTTACTTCCCTGTGTTATCGTGATGCCGTGACGTGGACGTGGATGTCAACGATAATATCGTTACATTTGAAATTATAAAAGCGCACAATGTTGGCGAAGGCGTAATTGGTTATATAATGGAAAACCCACAGAAGTCGAAGAATTTTCTCTATAAAAATTTAATAAACTTGTTTACGACAAACAGGAATTAAAGGAAATCCGCCCACACCGAAAGAAAGAAACATACCCACATTTTCAAATTCGCTTGCAAACTGAATTTCCTATTTTGCGTGTAGTTCTCGGATATAGCCTCGTAAAGACTGGCGCGAGGCGATACCGGTAATTGTTATACAATGAAGTTTTCTTAGAAATGGTTCTGTTAGACTTGCGTCGCGCAGTCGCGTCACTCCAGTCTGAGGCTGACGAGGCTTAAAACCGATGCTATCTCTTTCCGTGGGCGTCAATCGAAACTCATGTAATAAGTATCTAGTGCTATATATGGCATCTGTTTACGCAGATTATTATGTAAATGGTTCCATGTCTGCCCTATCCGCAACTCGTTAAGTCATGATGCTGTATCTACTGGACTTGATAGATACTGGTAGGTACACTTGCTATCAGCACTGTGTTATCTAGGCGACTGTCCTGACATGATTGCTACATGACAGCTGCCATCAACATTCTAGAAACGAAGCGCCTTTTAACTTCAGTTTAAGTGACTTAACGCAACTAAGCTGGAGGCAAAATTAAGTTGTGTAGTAACACAAAAGATAAAGTACCAAGGAATCCTAAACAAGTATATACTTTTTCTGATTAATTGAGTTACACTTCGAGCTAAAATAATAGTTTATAGAATCTAAATTATATAAAAATAATTCAAACGTAGATTTTCAGCCAAAACAAGGACCTATCTATTCCACTAAAATATTACTTTGGCTTTCGCACTGAAAGCCAAAATAATATTTTAGTGGATTACTGGCAAACGAGTTTGTGTTTAATTAACTATGTAGTTTGGAGAGTGGCCGAGTAAACTTCAACTCAGTAAGCAGAACATGGCGATGCACTGCCTATAATGTTTGCATATTAAATTTTTCGTTCCAACAGCTAAGATGATAAATTGAATGAATTGCAGACAGTTTCTTCTTGTGGATGTAATTAAAATGAAATATTTATTTTAAAACTAGCTGCGCCCCTAGTTTTATCCCGCGTTAGTCTCGATCCCGCGGGAATATCGGGATAAAAAGTATCGTATAGCCTATTCCAGCTCATGTTCTACCTTTGTGCCAAATTTCATCCAAATTAGTTCAGCCGTTTTAGCGTGAAAGTGTAACAAACAAACTCACTTTCGCTTTTTTAATATTAGTTAGGATAATTGCTGTTTGTTTTGACTATAAACTCTATTCTATACGAATGGATTCCTGATATAATCTACCATCAATCGGATAGTCTGATAACCCGTTTTTCTTGTCATCCCAAACACACAACTTTGACCTTTTAATTTTACCTAATAGAAAGAGGGTTATCTAACTTATACGTTCGCCATTTACCAGAAGTTAGAACCAATATTTGTAAGCCATACAATGTTCTGCTTTGTTTAAGTTTGTTTCTAACTTCCTAAGGACGGCGGGCAGTTGTATTACTTGTATTACTTACCTACGTCAATTGAGGAGATGGGGCGATTAAAATTGAAGATTTATTATTAATGCGGTGGTTTTTTTTTTGTTTTTTTATGTCAAGTCAGCATGAAGGTATATTTGCGCTTATAAACGTTTTGAGCTGCAGATACAGTCAATCGCCTCCAAGTGATATTCACGTGAGTCATTTTAATGTTCCTCCACTGTGCCCAGAGATAGTCCTAAAACACTCTTCCAGCTGTCTTTGTAAGACCACTTAAATATTTAACATGATAATTTTAATAAATTATAGTTAAATACTTTTTTTGTAGGTAAAGATAGTTAAAGATTTCCAAGTAACCTAGATATTTCCATAAAAAAAATTATATTAAAAGGTCTGTTCAAACCAGAAACTTTATGAAATGGCCGACTCACTGGTTGCTCAACTTTCGAATGAATCGCGTAAACTTCTGAAGGAAAAAAAAAACTTAATTTGCCAAACAAATAGAAAGTTTTAATTAAAAAACAAAATTTCCAAGAGAAAGGCTTCATTTTCCACGTTTCTTAATAAAAGTGGCGAAGTTGATGTCTAATTGAGTGATGTTTTTGATTTAAATTCTTTTAACCATGATATTATTTCTTCGAAAAAGATTGTAAGGCAAATAAATGTAAAAGAAAGTATTTTTACATTTGTTTTGTTTCATTAATTTCAATATGAATAATCCATTGAAATAAAAACATAATATTTTTCTTAGCACTCTGTATTCAGCTTCGATTCTTAGAAGCCGACCCAAAAGTATCAAAGCAAGAAAGCACTTAAACCAGCGACAACTCAAACTAAGTCTCAATGGAGCATCCGTCTTAGCCATAGACCATTCATTTCGCGTCTAAAAGTCCACACCGCGCCAACCTTTGACCAACTGTAAATAGACAAGGCCACGACCCACAAACAACCTGAACAACACTCCCGCTCATCACGACCTGTTTTCTTTTCACATTTAAAAAAAGAACTAAGTGACAACGCGATTTCCTCAAAAAGCGGCCTGTTTTATAAAAATAAAAAAACAGAAGAAGAATAGGTACTCCTTACACGTCTGACGTCCCTTATAGAAACAGATTCTCAATGTCACTCTATTTCTATAGAAATTCCATAAAGCCTATGCCCCATAATCTTTGAAGTTTAACGTAAACAATTAATAAGGAAGGATAATGTAACACTTTGGCTGCGTTCATCATTTGTACCGTTTGGCTCTTTAAAGCTTCGAAGTAAATGAGACTTACCTACTAACGCAGTCTACAAACGCAGTCTCGCGAGTGAGCAAAAACATTTTTCCGTTTAAAAATTGCAAGTTCAAGTTCATATAAACGTAACTAAGTAAAAATATACTACGTAGTATAGTAGAGTTTAAAAACGATTCCAATTCCATCAATCAATTTAGCCTTTCTCAGTCTACTTGATATAGCTATCTTCCAAGTTCTCAGCACTCGGCCCTCGGCTTTTAATTACTCAGTGCAAAAGCAAGTTAGAAGCAAATCAAACAATGAGAGAGATTAACAAACTAGGTGTAATAGTCATTTGAGTTATAGATGTAGCGTAACGATTGTGCCACATCCCACAACAACGAGGTGTAAACAGTCATAGTGGCCATTTTACGGTGAAAACTAAGTTTATGAAACTCGCCGCTCGCTAACTTCATTATCCCACCTACAGCGAACGCGGGGAATTTTTGCAACGTTTATTCGTCAAACAACTCAGCTTTTGTACTAAAATAATTAACCCCAAAAACTTTAGTGGGCTGCGATAACACCTTCGAAAGTTAACGTTCTGTTTAGAAGTCGAGGTCTGCCTTTTTCTTTGTAATTTCAATTTGTGTAGTTTGTTGCTCCGAAGGGGATTGTTTTAATTAATTTAGGGAGATGAGAACAATAAGTTTATTTAAGTAATGAAATTAAGTCGATATCATTTTCATTTGTTTACTTTTTCCGTGTCGTTCTATGTATAAATGGCTAATTTTAAAATCTTTTTGAAACAAAAACACTCGCCTCCCTACCTTAATACACAGTTATAATAAAATTTATCCAGAATATAATAAGAACCAGTCCACGTGTTTCAAAGGCGCGAGGTGGATTTCCTTAATTAAATACCTTTTACACGGCGCGTAGGTACACTCGGGTGCCATAATTTAAACTCTTACCTGAAACAAATAAACGGAAACATTAAATTTATTTTTCAATTCAAGAATCTAGGCATTGTTCTAGGTAGATGAATTTAAAATTTGCACAAGTAACTAAGCGTAGAACTAACCATAGAATGTGGTATTTTTTTTAGTACAAAAATATCGTATGAAAACCTTACCTGTAATAAAAATACAACACGCTTGTAGTTTACACAACATAGCTGATAGTATATAAATAGTATCATTGATTATTACCAGAATGATAAATCAAAACAGAACTTAAATTGATTTAAGTGACACAGTACTATTAAGTAATCAAGACTCACTTAAACATTGTTGCTGTACTGAATTTGAATCCAAAATTAGTTACTCGGTTTGAAATATATATTCACAGCAATGCCGAACACAAATTTATATATTATGCAACTGGATATAGTGGAATAGTGCTCCAGTGCTCAGTGCCAGTGTTTCTGTTGGCTCTGCCGCCACAGTTGGATACACACAAGAGGCTTTATCATTTCCGAGGCTTCCATAAATCGAGCTCCTAGCGGAACATTTGCAATGACTGGAACATCTGTTGCTCCAATAGTGTCCGATAAAACATGCAACTTGGAAACAATGCCTTTCAACACTATCCCCTTTATTTATATACGTTGCTTAAGAGAGACGTTTAAACGTCAAAAATTGATGATTAAACAGTCGCATAGCATTACTTAACTTTAACTCCTAAGAAGACTGCTTAGCCTAGGACGGTACTTATCTAGGTGTAATTGTGATTGTGATACAAGTTATAGAATACCCTTATTTGTATTGTTAAACATTTCGCCATTTACATCAATAAATGGATTAAAACCAAAATTGATTCAGTTAAAACGTTTGCCAAACGTGCTGAAAACAAAAACAAAATCAGCCTCATCACGCCTCTAAAGCGTCTAATATTAATATTTATGCAAATGTCAATATTAAAATCATTCCGGGCACGAGCCAGAATATCAATGAAGCATCAAATACGGCCGAGAGAACCTTTTTCGGTACGCAATCGACACAGAATCGATTCGCAATGAGGTTTAAGCGAAGCCACAATGAAATTATCCGGGCTTTGGGCACCGGATATTAAACACAGATGGGCAGGGACAATCACACAGCTAATAATTCCAATAACGCAGCGAAATACACAGTTTTGTCCAACACTTCAATTAATTAAGTATTAATTTGTGCCGACTCTAATCATTAGTGGCCATACTGACAAGCCACCTACATTTGAAGTAGAGCGGGTGATAATAACGTTGAATTTTTCACAAATATTTTCAATTTTTATACAAGTATTGTGAATTATATAGCGACCGATGAGGCGAAAGGTACTAAAATAAATAATGGTAGAACACCAAATCCAAACAATGCACTAAAATGCTCCATGACGTGGTTTTGATAATGAATGTTATCACAAGTCCGTTGAGAGGAACGGTAATGAAAGGGAGAAGAGATGAGTGCAATCCTAGAATGTTCGAGCTCGTCATTAGCATACAGATTGATCCACATGCCGAGACGGCCGAAATGTTGGTAATGAACCCAATTCAATATACAACACTGAATGATTGTGTTTCAAGTTGTACTAGTATGCTTTTGAAGCGCTGGGAATGCAGTTTAATTACTGTTTCCGCCACTTTCCGTAGAGTATTGAATTTATTTTTTTGTGAAACGGGAATTTAAGCTCTTTTGATTTACGCTAGCCAAGTCTAACTACTTGCTTACCTTCATTTCCTTAACTGCTATAGTAGTATCAGTCTTTCCCGTCTCCAATTGGTCATTTCTTAACATCGTCTCATCGGTCATTGTTCCTTCGTCTATAAAAATTTCTCTGCTGTTTTTCCTAGAATGGTTAATTATATCGGGTTTCTCGGCGCTCATCAGATTACTTGAATTTTCATTTGTACAGTTCTCTTTTCCAGATTTTCGGTCTTCGACTGAACGTGATTTATCTTCGGAACTTTTTATTTTGAAACAAGATATCGATTTCTTATCTTCTTTACTATCGCTTCTACTAATTGGATCATTTTTATCACGTTTGCGTTCATCTTTCTTATGGTTCTTCGCGGCGTTTTCTAACTTGAGACGTTTTTTCTTTCCATTCCACTTCGAGGTGACGTTTTTGGATCGATTGCTATCATCGCTTGTGCCGACGCTGTCGGAGCAGACGGGGTTAACTAGGATTTTCGTTGATTTAGCTTTCCGTTCAATTTTTCTTAAATTCAGTAAGTTTCCGGTTGAGTTAATGAGAGTTGGAGATGAATTGTGTGACGGAGAACTGTCTTTTGCGTCATCACTGGAACGTCGACCGGTTGCAGGTATTCGTTTCATGGCTTTCATGGCATCAACAGGATTATGACGTATTTTGTGTGTACCAAGTGGCCCCATAGCAACTGGTGGCCCTCCTTTAAATAATAGCGCCGTCTCCGTTGGTTGACACACACAAGCTAACATTTTCAATATTCATTTAATTTACTTATCACTATTATCACTCACATATTTGGTGTATTATAATGGTGTAATGACACGTAACTAACTAAAGACATTTGATTGTAGGCATGAAGTATGGCTGGAAACCCTGTTGATTAACAAAACAATGAATCAAATCGAGGCTCAAGATTAAACTCGGTTATGAAGACAAAACTGCAGCGTAAACAGAGTTAAATGCGACATTGTACGTGAGGTGTTTACGTAAGTACCTACATATGAATGTAACATATTATCTCTGCAACACACACGTATGACATTAAAGTTCCCGCCTGGTGCGGAGACATGTTATTTCTAACTGAATAGCGTAATCATTACCATCATTTGGATGCTCAATGTGTCTTTACCCAGAACTGACTTCGTCATTTCTAAACAATACATACGAATTTAGGTAACGAACACATTGTGTACAGACCAATTGGGAATAATCCAGATAGTGTGGAAAACAACTTTTTGCATCGAAGCTTTTAAACCGACAAGTCCCCCAGAAAAAGTATTTGCATCCGAAAATATTCAGTCATTTATAGAGTTTACAGAACAAAATAAGCCAAGAGTGAACCGCAAACATTTTGTCTCCGAATCCTTTCTCTGGGGAGGAAAAAGTTCAAAAGCCAGTTACTGCTTTATTCCGCATACACTCGTATACGTACTTACGCCACGAGTGAAAAGTTGACTTTATCGGGTTTTCTGCTCGAGCATGTCACAATGTTTCACAGAGGTTTGTATTTATCGTGGTATAGATCTAAACTATTTTCTTGCTGATACTGTTTTTCACTTAACAAAACCTGAAGAACATTGTGGAATATTATTTTTGTGTCGCCCATCGCCTTTTATCATAAATTTCAAACGGTAATATGGCTGCCCTTCCTAAAAGCGTCTACCAAAGCCCTCCCCACTTGCATAATTATATGAATAATCAATCAGGTAAGAGCAATAAAAGTGAATCATTTGAATGCCAAGTGTTTGCTTTGGTCCAATGTTCAGACTTTGAGTACCCGTAAAAAAATAACAATTGGACCGATTCTTTCAATCAATTACATTACGAACGATTCCTATACGATGACGAACGGTTACTCATGAAATATAGTCACGGAAGAATGAAAATGATCACAGTGAATAGGCTCGATACAAAAATTAAACAATTTATACAGAATACTTTACGTTGCCAATACTATAAAGTTTTCATTTCGTTAGGTATATTTAACCAACCGTAAAGACGTTTTCCTGAAATAAACTGACGTGTTTCAGCATAAATCTTTTTGTTCAAAAATTGAGAATACATTATTACGCCCCAAATAAACTTCGCGTGTAATATAAATGGAATTGTAACGAAATTCTATACTTTTCAGAAAATCCATTAAAATATCATTCGTTATATTATTATAATTCGTAGTAAATGTTAAAGACAACACATATATGAAGCTTCCGTTTTCTACCGTGTGTACAATGTAGGTAAATTATAAACCAAAAAGGCGTTTTCAAGTGAGATGGAGCAAACACACCTCGGTGTGTCCACTTTCCAAGTTAAAAGCACATGAAACTTTTTACTCCCCGCGTGTGCTCTTCAAGCTAAGTATTAAATGGGTCTAAGCGCATTACACCATCCTTTTACCAGTTAACTTTACCTTATACATATAAAAAAAAATCTAGACAAGCACGAGTGACGTAAGTGGATGGTGCTATGCAAAATTTGCACGTAGGGAATTCAGTCCTCGCCGAAATAGCTGGGTATGGTCAGGTGTAGTGGACGGAATGCTTAATATTGAATCTACGAAGACCGTCAGCTATGTAGGTATATTCAAGGGTTTTTATTTCATTTGATCTAGCTTGAATTCGCAGGGTAAACTATGGACATGGCATTTTTTTTTCTTATATGAAATGCCCCAAATATGGATTGTATCTACGGACAAGAATGGCTTATTGTTTATGATTAATTTATTTTAGTGTACTCCACAATACGGTCATAATATTTGCAAAGTTTAATTCCAGTATTATTTGAAGTGGATTCATTAAGTTAGTAATAGTCAGGATTTTATGTGGTTATTATAATTAAGCCGCTCACGATTATGGGCCTTATTAGAAGGCCCATAATGAAGGACTGATGACCCTGTGAAGGCCGCAGGAATCCGTTGGATGCGGCAAGCACAGAACACATGCTTGGGGGAGGCCTATGTGCAGCAATGGACGTCTTTCTGCTGAAATGATGATAATTAAGCCTCTGGGAGAGAAGAACACTTATTTCTAAAAACGGAAGGTATTATCATTGTTGATAATGAAAATGCATAAAATGCAGGTCCGTACGTCACCAAGAAATGTAATTTCAGGTTCCACAATGTTGAGAAATTTAATTTGAAGTTGCTGAAAACCATTATAAGGCATTCATATTGCAGAGGGAATCGCGTCGGAATATTTCAGTGCCATTTTAATTCTGCACAGCATTTAAATGTAAATAAATATTGAATGGACTTCGTCGGCGGATGAGAACGTTACAAATAAGATGCAGTGGACATATTTTAATTAAAAACCATTACATTTTATATCTTCAAGGTATACGTGACATAAAATGATATTTACGCTGGACTCTCAAAGTAAGTTTAAATTAAATTCATAAGAGAATGTTAAATTATAGCATGCAAGCACGAGTAAAACTTTCAGTAGACAGTTTCCGTGTAGGTTTTGTGTTTAATTGACGAACCAAGCAGTACCTCATTATTTCATGTTTATTTCGAAATACCTACTTAAAATTTCATCCTGGGAAAAAGTTAATTGAATGAATGCCACAAAAAATCTATCTATCAATCTTATGTAGATAGCTATAGACGAGTAATAATAAATAATTATTGAATTAATAATAAAATAATGATAAAAATATTAATAACAATTTAATTCTCAGCCCCATTTTATGTCCAGGCAAATCAATGTCCATTCAAGGTTGCCTGGAAGAGATCGTAGAAAGCGATGAAGCCACCCATTGTATAATTTGTTTATAGTAGCGTTTGATTTATTTTTACATTGGTACCTATATTTTAATAATTTAATTTAAATTCAAATTAATAATTTAATTCATAATAAATTTGCAGGACCGTAAATGATAAAAACATAATTTCAAAAGCAAATCACATGTCCAAATGACTACAAAGTACAAAGGGTTGTTAACCTCGCCCAAAGCCAGTGACGTTAGATATTGTTGAGAGCAAGTGCGCACATTTAGGGCACACGACACTGCCACATCGGAAGTAGGCTCGGAAGCCAAAGTGAGCCGACTCACCCACCTCCACCCACAGCTTCCTATCCTCCCCTATCACCTTCATACAGCGCCAACTATCTCGCAGCAAGACAAGTAACAGTTTTGGAAATAGGAAATTACCTGCTGTGTTCGGGAAGAGACATGTTATTATGGGAACAAAACGTATGTTTAAATAAATCTCATTAGTTTCGCACTGTTCATTCGTATTTGGAATACTAATGCGTTTAAACGTTGAAAGTTCCATTTAAAAGTTCATTCGCGAAATTTCTATTGATTCACCCACAGAAACACTTCACTCTCGAAATAAAGGACCAGGAAAAGCCCATTAAAAGAGCGTTATTATTCAACCCGACGCTCTAGCGGAAAATTAAGAAGAATTCCTCACACAATGGTTAGTAAAATTGCTTGTAACTTCGCAGAACCGTTTTTCTGTGACATCAATCACAAAAAAGTTGGTCCTCGGCGCAACGCCTGTTAATTGAAAGTTATTGCACGGAAAAATGTTACTTTTTTTTTACGCAGACATTTTAAATTTATATCCAGTTATAGACAGAGTTTCGTGAAATAATAACTTTCTAGTCTTTGTTAGAAAACAAAGAAATTGTAGAACACTTTGAGGCGCCGTAAATTAAATTTTATAATAATTGCGTATAAACAGGAGGAGCTGCGGTAGGTAAGCTAAGCGAATACAATTTCTTGAAAAAAAAACGCAGATAAGTAATTAAGTATAACGTATTTTCATTCATTATAAGGTACAAAAAGATGGTATTAAGTTATAAAATATCCTAGCACGCTAGTCGCGAGACAGTACCTTTCTACTTTATCAATTTAAACCCCAAAGTTTGCGTTCACCCAGTCTTTTAAAAGCGAGTCACGATTCTTTTATTATAATATTTCAATTGTTTATAATCATTAAACTTAATTTGCGTAAGATAAGATTCCAATTAAGTAGAATTATGTAATATTAATTTAAAAAGCAATAAGATTTAATTAAGAACGTACTTATAACAGGCCAAAGGGTACTTATCTGAAGATACGACAGTTTTGTAATTAATTTGAAAAGATGACATCGTTTTAACGCTACTAATAATGTACTGAAGAGCCCAATTCAGTTTTCAGTGATCAAGTTTTGGTAATAACTTCACACTGTCTTTTGTTTATAAAGCAGGGGGGACTCAAGTGCGAATGGCACTGAGCACTGACTATGTTCATGAACGATAGGTACAGCCATCGATCCTTGCTCAATTAGAGTGAGATTTGATTATTACGCCCGCATTGAGTAGTCGCCCGAATGTGAATCTGCCTTTATGCAGGGACCGTATAATTTATTAATTTTCCTGAGACTGTGTGACATTATTAATGGGAACTTCTCAGTATCACTTGGGAGAGACTACGTTTTAGTCTAGTCGCGAGACTCTAGAGACAGAAAGTAATCTTTGTTGCGCTAGTTCAGTCTGAAGCTTTAAAGTCATTTTGTTAATTTTTTTATATAAAAAATGTATTACACATACTATAACAAATATAAATCCACAAGCCAAAATTGAGTTCCATAAATAATGTCTCTTCTGGGCTTGAAACCATGTTTTCTCAACAAGTTGAAAATTTTATCACACCGTTTCAGAGAATTTCAGAGAACGAGTCAGTGTAATTGTAATATTTCATAAATTAATCAGATAGAAAAAGTTTTCAAGTGAATAAGTTCAGTTGGCGACACCAGAGGATTTCGACAAATTTGGTTTTGCTCGGGGTTGAATTTTCATTGAGTTTCTGTCAGGACGCCATTCCGTGGGCTCCTTAGATTAATAATATAGGACCTTGGCCGTCTTTTGATGGCACTCTTGTTAATTTAACTAATTAAGCACTTACAAATTACACCCGACAACAGTAACTTCCGTAATAAAGAGCTATTGTTTTGTAGGTAAGTACTTAACGGTTAATCTTAATGGTACATTTCAGTAGCCGATTGCAGCAGGCGAGTTTATAGAAATTCGATTCGATTTCATAGAAATACCATGGAAACCAGAGTGTCGCGGCAACACGTCGCCTACTACTGCTGCCTGCTACGGACTAGTACCTTTAACGTGACTACGAACAAGCTATTTCAATTTTAATTTGAAATACTAGTTCTTTGTGTGTATCCGAACCAACCATTAAACTATTAGTAGAAAGTAGAAGACTATTGAAATTTCCCAGCTTTTTAATCCACCTATTTTCCTGGGAAAACATATTACAATCTCATTACCCCGCTTCCACACTGCACTAACATCCTTTAAAGGCAAGTTTACATGGTTATCTCAGCCTAATATTAATATATCCCCGTAATGAAACCTCATTGTTCCGTCCTCATATGAAACAATAGCAATTTATTATTAAACTCTAATCCCGCCAGCCACTTCTACCGTAATGAGATAAATTTACATCAAGCTCAGAAGCAGCGCTCATCTTAGTAATTGGTTTATTACTTGTGGCAATCTGTTAACTGAATTATATGTGGAAAACAAGCTTCATTGGCCCTGTTGTTCCTGTTGATAGGTTTGTACATACGTCTTCGCCCGAAAAAATCTACGAGTACAACCTTTCCGGAACACAGGTGTTTTGTAGAAACTGTCGAGAAAGCTGAAGTCTTTGTGGTCAAATTGTGTGCAAAAATCATAATGCTTTTATTTCCATAATATCCAAGGTATACCTATGATCAAAGTCTGTTATATGAGCAACATATAAAATAGGTTAACACAGAACTACGTTAGAAAACTTTGAGAAACTTTTTCTTTTCAAGTTCTTAAGGCAATCTGACATTCAGTTTTTTAGTAACTAGGTTGTATGTTAAAACTTCTCCTGTAAAATGGAGCACAAGAACCACTTACTCTAGCAGAGAGTATATAGAGATCTACTGTTCAGTAGTGGGACATTGCGAGGTTAAATTAAATTCCAGTTCGGTTGATATCAAATACAAGACAAGGAGAAATAAAATAATTTGTAACCCAAAAATAATGTGTGGTTTTAATATCTACCACACAATTGTTTTGAATTGAGAATTATTTAAACCACTCCCTTCAATTGCCAATAGTTCTGAGACATAATAAATTACGTACTATCCTTTACAGTCATTAAATAATTCCATAGGACACACACCTATTGATAATTCCACGTCTCTATAATAGGCTCAATAAATAATTCGCTTTGCATAGTGTGCGGGCGGGCCTATGGATAATCTAACGACTATTAAACCCAAATAATCTAATAGAAAACGAGCTTAGTTTTAAACAGCCGTAAATCAATTTCGGCTCAAACCTCTAATTGAGTTGAGAGAACAATTCAGATGGAAGATATCCGTTAAAGGTAATTTCCCCTTAATTCTAAATTGAATTTTTGCTACACACAGGATTTACTCGTGCCGAAACGTTGGCTATTAAATAATGCACAAAACAGAAGGCCGTGAAAGCTGCTTTGATTCATTACGGATTAATTACCCTGAGCCTGAATTGTCCAAAGGAGCGTGATTTATTTTATAAAGATTATCTACAGAAGATTGCCCATCAGAAAATGCGGAACTTAAGGGTATCCATTGTTTGTTCTGACATCCGGGATACTGAGATTTACGACATTTTGTGTTTCTTTTGTTTTACAAAGTCTCCCATCAGTAAAAAAATGATTGCTCATGCTCATACGTAGAATCCTACATCAAAGTTTAACACATAACATTATGCCTGTTATCCGCGAAGGGTTAGGCAGAGGTGTAAACATAACTGGCGAGATGTGGATGTACTAAAGGGTTAGTACATACACATTTCGCCAGTTATGTTTAAGTCCCATGTAATAGGGAACGAGCCTATTGCCATCAAGCGGGCACCAATCCAGACTCCGAGCCGCTACGGAGAAATTCAAAGTTTAATGCTTTACAAATACTTATTTAATAATTAAGTCTTAAAACAAATCCATACTAAAACCCAATTACTAAGACGAAAGAATCTCCAGTAAGGCAATAATGTAAAGTATTCCTTAGTGGAAGTTTCAACTCATATCATCTTTAGATGGAATTAGCTCAGCGAGCTTTACTTCAATGTTCCGCTCCATTGGCGCTCATGAAGATTTAAAGGTTGGTGCAAAATTATATCATACCAGTGTTTAACTCTGAAAAGTTCTGTAACTAGTTGAAACAGTTTTCCAATTGAAGTTTCAAAGATATAGTGGGAAATTTAGTGCTTTTATAAAGATGCTATATGCTTTTGAGAAGTGTTGATTTTTATCCGGAATATACAAGGTCAAAGCTTGGTAAATAGAGCTTCGCAACAAAACATTGGGATCAAAAGTTATAGAACCAGAAAATTCTTCACATTTTCCCTTGTAAATAATCTACCCGTAAAATTGTGCGTACCCCTGAATAAATCTTCGTACTTACTGGAGGAAGCCCGGAAAACAAAGAAAGATTTGCAGAAGCCAGTATTAATTACAAAATAAGAATTTGTAAAAAATTATACGTTCCACCCTGGCCTTTGTCGATGAGGCTAACTTTGATAGAGCCCCCCGTGGCTCCCAAGAGCACGTCTCCTTCCACCGCATGAGACAACGATACTGATAAAATGGCGCCGTCAGTATCTTTCATTTGTTACCTTCAAGGAAAAACGGCCATTATTCATCGGTTCTCTCAAATTATCTACTTGTCAAGTTCGTTTATACAACATTTTGGTCTTTCTTCATCTTTATTCGCGAAACTTTTACGTAAACCTTGTTTACTTGTTAAAGTTAGATGGAATATTTGATAAAGTAAGGCACATAGTAACAACCCACAAAATAAGCTTTGGCGTTAAACTAAAAACCTCATTTTGAAGATCTTCCTGGAACTTTTCTGAGTGAAGTCTTATATAATATTTAATTTTTAACGCCTTTAAACCTTCCTTTTTGCTTTACAAAGCAACTTTCTACCTAGACTTTATAAGACATAATCAAGTAAAGCGTTACAGAATTTTATGAAAATGTGAACATTTTCTTAAAAAGTTAACGAGTTTACGACACGATGCTCATACGCAAACAGACTCCAAAATGTAAATCTGTAAAGCATGAATGAAACACGAAGCCTAACAATACGCTTTTTGCCATTCAGAATAAATCACTTTACAAAAGTAGAGCAAATGTTTGTACTCCACCCTCCGTTTACGAGTTCTAAGAGAGAAAGGGCATTCATTCATCTGAACGATCATACAAACGTACGTAAATACAGCTATAAAACAAACGGCTTTTACACATTAACGCGATCAACGGACCACAATGCAATGATCTGTTCCTGACCTAAATAAGAGACATCCCAGATATTTGCAACTTTAAGTCGCAAGACGTAATCGAGATGCGATCGCAAAACCGTTGTAGCGAAGTTGTGGATATAGTAAGTTTACGCGACATCTGCTACTTTTGAGAGTATTTAGCGGGTTACATTATTCGCTCGCCTAATTTGCGGAAGGATTTAGCAACAATTTGTATTTTTAACCGACGAAAAAAAAGGAGGAGGTTCTCAATTCGACATGTATATTTTTTTTAATTTTTTTTTTTATGTATGGCCACGCATAACTTTTTAGTGAGTAGTCCGATTTGAAAATTTTATTGGGAAGGGTATACCTCGAAGTTGGTCCCATTTAAAATTGGAAACTATAATCCACCCGTAAAGGTAGAAAAAATGGGGTTGATTGATTTTTCACCAACTGAATTTTCAACTGTGAACCGATTCTGTTGAATTTCGCACAAATACATAGTTCTGATGACACAACCACTCATCATCAACTCCAGGTCTTTAACCTGGAGTAACCCCCTGGAGTACCCTGGAGTGGATGGTAACTCAAAAGCGAAAAATAAAAAACTTTTTTACAAAAAATTAAACCGACGAAAAAAGAACTGAAAAGCGAAAAATAAATAACTTTAATTTCGGAAGTCGGTGGCAAAAAACAAAAATTGAAAAGCGAAGACACCGACTTCCGAAATTAAAGTTATTTATTTTTCGCTTTTCAGTTCTTTTTTCGTCGGTTTAATTTTTTGTAAAAAAGTTTTTTATGGTTTACATTTTGGATGTTATGCCACACACGTAGGTACAATTGTAACAGTTTTATTTCTTCAAGACAAATCTAAACGACGACCGCTAACGAACAAACAACTATTGAATAAATGAAGCAAAAGGACTATGTAAGGATCGTAGCAGGTGGTGTTCTATAGTTTCTGCCTACCCCACTGCCATGGGAAAAAAGCGTGAATTTATGTTTGTAAGAAAATTCTACGAAAGACAAGTCACTTAGTGACATTCCACTGGTGAAATAATTTTTAAAATCGTTCCCGGAGTTTTTGAGTTTATTCATTACGTACAAAAATGCTAATCTTTTCTCTTTGTAACACCTATTTGTGTAGATAATTAGTTAGAAGTCCGTCTTTTCTTCAACGTGAGTACCTATGTTGAAGCTACTTCAAAACATTTGAGACCGATTTTAGAACATTGTAAAGGAAAGTTCCCAAACATTTGGCCCGTGGTGTACGGAGATCATTCTACCTGTTGGATGTGGTTGGATCATTAAGTTAATACCCCCTTTTACTTGGCTTACGGGACCCCCGAAGTGTTTGGGTGTTTACATGACGCATTTTTGTTCCGTGGCTTCCTTTCTTCCGAAGATTTATTATCTTTCCTCAAGGACGGGGGAAAGGCAGTTGAAGGGCTATTAGAAGGGAGAAAGATCTGGTATAGGAGTCCTTTACAAGTGGTATAAGACCTTTCATCTTTGATACCTACTTGAAATCGGACATCTGGAATGTGTTAAGGCACAAGTAGTACGATACTTACGTAATCAATTTTTAGAAGAAGAAGGCAACACAATCATTTGCCTTCATGACAAGGTTATTAAATTCACTTCATATTTGACATGATAAAACTACACTACTATTATCCAGGGACATTTCCCACAAGTACGAAAACGAGTAACTAAATTATAAAACTATTCAATAATTACACTAATGAGAAAAGTTAAATGAAAACCCAACTTTGGAAATTATATTTAGGTAGGTAAGTAGTTCGCGGCATTCAAGGTTTACATTTTTAATTGAAACACCTCTTTCCCTTTTGTGTTGATTTAAACTTGTAGAAGTACATTAATAAAATGTATTTTCACAGAAAGTGAGGAGGAAACATAACTTTTAACTTAACTGGAGCAGTGGTGGCCCAGTGGAGTCGGCCCCGACTTACGAGTTATTAGGTTGTGGGTTTGAACTCAAGCAGACGCTTTACTTTGTGTAATTTATTTCATCACCACTGCTCTCAAAATAGTGAAGAAAAAAAAAACATCGTGACGAAACCGGTGCACGGCCTAGAACCGAAAATTCGGAGCCATATGTGTCATACAACCAACCCGCACTGGGCACGCGTGGTGGATTACGACCAGGGAGAGTAAGCCTGTGTCCCAGCAGTGGGAACGTAATAGGCTGATTATGGTATGCTATGCTAACTGTAGCCTACCTGACGATTTTCTACGACCACACAGAAACTTCTGTGGGTCATCACAAGTCTTCATTAATCCAAGTTTATATGGTGCTTACACGTAATGACCAATCAAGAGAACTACATTAGAACATTAAATTACCATCGATTTTGTTAACACATTCATTGCTAATTACATTGGGCCTATGAGCCTTTAAACAGTAAGCAGTGAAGTACCTATTAAAAACGAAACGAGTTTCATGATTACCGGCTAATTATGCAGCGTTAATTTTATTATACTGAAAATGACCTTCTAGGACCAGGTTTAAATTTTCTCTTTCTTTAATCTTGTGTGATTTTTTGTAGAGATAATGTAAATATGGAAAGCTGCGTCCCGAGAAAGGTGCCTGATGAACTGACACATGCATAAATCGTCACGACTTCTACACATAGGGGTATACAGGAACAACAAAACGCCATGCACCTGCTACGATTCTTACATACAAGGAGGCATACTGTGGCTTCGTTTACGTTCTACCTCTTAGGAAATTAATATTGTTAATCCCAAGGCGTTGCTTCATTATGAAGAACGACCTAAACAAGGTAATTCCATCTTTAAGGGTAAAATTACTGTGAAATTTAGATAGAAAAAGTAGTGTTACGAAACTCGGTATTGATCTTTTGTCTCTAAACAACTTTTCGAAAGAAAATGATAAGCAAAAAGCACCTACGTATCACCGCAAATATGAGCTGTAGCAAATTCATTGAACTTTTTATGTAAATCCAATGTATGGGTTGTATGTTTCCCTGCGGGGCCACGTCACATACAGGATGTAAAAGGAGGTAGTCTCCTTAACTATACGCAAAACATCGCAAATGCCAGCAGTAAGGAATAATGCTAACTTGATGTGTATGGGTAAACTGACAGATGTTTTCCAGGCTAAATAAATTGTTGTTAATATAACGGAGATGTTTACAGAAATATTGGGTAAAGATTCGTATCTGTCAATTTCCTTTTGGGCAATACAGTACGGTTTATTTGTAGATTCGAATTTGTAGGGATGAGGTTACAAAAAATCGGGAAAAAGACATGGCAAAAACGAAAAAACAACCAGGTTTTGAATCAACATTTGTTTAAAATCCTTATTACTGAGAATTCAATTGAGAAAAAAACTTAAAAAAAAAAAATTGACCGACTTCAAAAAAAACAAAACAAAAAAGGACTACTGTACTAAAAACCAAAAGACAAAAGTACTTCTTTAATAATAAGAGAAAAATAAAAAAATAACTTTAATTTCGGAAGTCGGTGTCTTTGCTTTTAATTTTAGTTTTTGGCCACCGACTTCCGAAATTAAAGTTATTTTTTTATTTTTCTCTTATTATTAAAGAAGTACTTTTGTCTTTTGGTTTTTAGTACAGTAGTCCTTTTTTGTTTTGTTTTTTTTGAAGTCGGTCAATTTTTTTTTTTAAAGTTTTATTATTTTTCAATTTTTTGTGTAATTTGATTTTTGTAATCACCATGGGTAGACCAACTAAAGGAGCCGCCCGCATGAAGAAAAACAGAATTAAAGAGACTAATAGTGCTGAAAAAGAACGCCTATCTAAGTATCGCAAACGGAGTGCTATGTCCGGTTCCCAAGAATCACCGTTAGCTTGTCATGCTAGGTTATCTCAGATGAGAAATTACATGCATTCTCATTTGTCACAGGAGTCGCCAAATGATAAGATCTGCTGACTCAATCTTATTCAAAAACGATTAAGTGGCGAGTCGTCTGAACAGCGCAAGTATCGTTTAGATGTTATACGAAACCGGCTGGCTAATGAGACTCCCGTGCCTTCTCAAGAATATAAGGGTGAACACTATACATTTGCTTACACTGTATAGTTCCCCTCATCATCATATTATAAGGTGACCATAATCAGATCTGTAATGTCACTTACAACCTATATGGTTGCAAAGTTCCTATCAATATAAATGAATTAAGTCCAAACACAAGGTAATTACTGTGAACCGTTAAGGAGTTCCGTTAATCGTCCTTCGTCTTCATCATCAGACCCTTAACGACAGTCACAACCCATCCAAGTGTAAGGTTCTTATCAATACAAATTAATCAAGCCCAAACACAAGATATCTGCTGTAAACCACTGAGGAGTTCCCTCGACTGTCTTTCGTCTTCATCATCAGACCCCTAACGACAGTCACAACCCAACAAAGTGTAAAGTTTTTATCAATACAAATTAATCAAGCCCAAACACGAGGTATCTGC
Organism: Lithophane leautieri; assembly: GCA_949152455.1. Lineage (NCBI taxonomy): Eukaryota > Metazoa > Arthropoda > Insecta > Lepidoptera > Noctuidae > Lithophane > Lithophane leautieri. The sequence goes on along the minus strand of OX424471.1, from coordinate 14,495,058 downwards.
TGTAAACAATTGAGGAGTTCCCTTGACTGTCTTTCGGCTCCATCATCAGATCGACTCCAGACCTTCATAAAATTGTAGTGCTGTAAAATACTTAATGAATAAATTAAGGAATGCACTAGTTGCCCTTACGATTTTTGAAAGTTCCCCTCGATTTCTCTAGGATCCCATCATCAGATCCTGACTTGGTGACAATGGGACCACCTCAGAAGTATAAGCTTTTGAACAAAAATCATCCGAACATAGTACCTCCTCCTTTTTTGAAGTCGGTAAAAACATAACCCTTCCTTGGCAGTCGGGTAAAAAGGTAGCCTACTGGCAGATCTTTTATACTCGAATAAAAAGACCTATTTTCTAGTTGATACCTACAAATAGATCACGTTTCATGTTGCAGGAATGAATAAAACAAAGGCACTTAATTGTAATTATATAAAGCTTGCTACAACATCGGGAAACCTCACGAGATCAATCAGTAACATGATAATTTTGCAGCAGGTAAACATTTTATATAGCTATGATAGTTACTCTGTGGTGGCTGCACCGTAAATCCGCCCCATGCTGACCAAATCTCGCAATAACTATTGGACGCTTTAATATCGAAAGTACGTTCATAAACCGTTCAGTTAACAGGTTAATTAATTAACCAATTTTAGCCTTTACGGTAAATAATGATGGAGTTTAAAATATAATTTAATCACGTTTTTAATATGTACAAGCGCGAGGTTGATTTTAACGCGTTGAAATAAAATTGACATTGCAGATGATATTGTTGTTGTGTTCATTCAACATTGAAATACTGTTTTTAATTTTATTGTCATTATTTTCATCTACATTATCAACAAACATTTCATTCAAATTCAAATAATAAAATACTTTTGGATTTGAATGCGATCTTTTATTAGCATACCCAACTTTGATCAATTAATCTGCCTAGCCTTTTCCCAACTATGTTGGGGTCAGCTTCCAGTCTAACCGGATACAGCTAAACAGCAGTATTTTACATGGAGCGACTGCCTATCGGACCTCCACAACCGAATAACTTGGTAATAGGATACCCCTTGGTAAGACTGGTTGTCAGACTTTTGGGCTTCTGATGACCCTTACCGATGATAATAAACGTATAAACATTTTTTATTTCTTTCTTTTCTTCTAATACCCAACAGAACATCTGTTAACATCTGTTGGGACGAATTCATTTACACCTGCCAAACATAACGTGGAAAAACGTTTAAAATGCTTAACATAACCTGCACAAAAATTCGCCTGAAAATAGGATGAAAAAATGTCTTATTTAATATTCTAACTTCAAGCCACTCTCAACATTACTTATTTCACCCTAGACGTCGTCAAAATGAGATCGTCCTTTTAAACTGCGTCAAAGCTTTTATATTATAATCAAAAGGTGATAATGACGAGTTTATGGTACAATTAACTGGCTATTTAGCACATAATATTATTCTTAGATGGATTCAGTTTGTTCTTGCTACAAAGAGGTTTCAGATAAAATGGTGGACACATTGTGTGGGTCTCTCTCTATATATCACAAACATAATATTAGTTTTTGCGCTAACGCAAATTCGTTGTAAATGACACAAAATATATTATTTGCTGTATATTTTGATACTGGACTCTAATCTACACCTAGTTGATATTTATTATGAAAACAAATAAGTTCGTCTGTTTGTATTGCTCGTAGCTAAGCAAACAAAATGAACACCAATGTTTTCGCTTTACGTCAATTACGAAATAGTGCCGACCGAAGGGCACCACAGACAACATTTATTACATAACCCAAAATTACTGGAACGTAAGTCCTTTCCACCGTGTGGTTCGCTTAGAAGGCTGTCACACGAACCTTATGCGACCCAATAAAATTTTATTGATCTTAGGGCTCACGAACCCAAAACTAAAGTCATTTAGCCTACGTTGTGGTTAATGCTACTGAGAAACTTTTATGAAAGTTTGTGACCGAGAAAATGTATAATCCTGTTTTGTACTTTTTTGTTTTTGTTACGTTTACTTAGGAACATAATTATAATTTTCATACTTACCACCTACGCTACAACGTTGAATATTGAAACTAGAGATCTAAAAACCATAAATGGATTAGTTTATATAAATTGTATGGGATGTTGCAAGGAAAGGATTGCAATCAAACCTTTTCATATTTTTTGGTATTGCGTATTCCATTTTCTGGTAGCTTTGTAAACCTATTTGAACAATGAAAAGGCAACAAAAATAAAAATAAAGCCAAACCGATTCAAACTATCAGTTTACTGGGTAAAACGACCCACTCTATTTTAGTAGCCAACTTTAGTCCTAAAAATTACACCGTCTATTTTGAAATGGAAATCAATACGGCCCAAATATACCTGTCCAGACTTGTAATGTTGAAAATTTGTAAAGCAAATTAATAATTCAATACTGGACTACAGAATAACATTAATTTATAGGTCCTTATCAAGGCCAAGTATTTAACTAATGTAAAATAACTTATTGTAGCCTGCGGGCAACGAGATGCGTTCCACCATTATTTTGTATAATAATATCTTCATTCTTGAATTGAAAATGAACTTGGGAGATAACGAAGTATCTCGTAAGTAAATAAATAAGTGAAGTATTGCGTAATCATTCAAAAGTTTCTGGTTTTCTGGAGCTAATTAAAATATTGAATATTGAATATTTTGCTGGGTATCGTAATAATATTTACTAATAATCTGGGAGACTTCGATGAAGTTTGACCCATTATCTGCGAGACTTGAACTTGACGATGAACATTTGCCCTTAATCTGGGAGACTTCAAGGAACAATTGAAAAGTTAATGTCTAGGCAATTGTGAGCTAGCTATCAAACACGAGACTATTCAATATAAAGAAAATAATTAACATTAAAATGAAAGGCAACAGTACAGATATAACCTCCAACAACCGTTCGTTAAGTCGACGAGGCCCATCTTCAATAGTGGACATTAACTTTTATGTCCTGTAATTAAAAAGTTAAGACCTTCACGCTCGTTTTCCTTTTAATAAATACTTGAATGGTATTATAGCTTTGTTAGTTGCCTAGAAACAACATTTAAGTACCATTGGATTCTATTCAGCTGTCATAATTAGAGAAAACATTATTACTGTTTCAAGTAATTTAATTAAGAAGGCAGTCATTATTCACTAAAGGAAATATTAATTTAGACGGTAGCTGTTTATACATTTTATTGTCTGTGTCAAAATTAATGCTTTGAAAGCTTGTTCTAAGTAGTTGGTCACACTCAAATAAAATTACTTTATGCCGCGTGTGTAGGTTGAAATGTAAGTGTGGAGGAACATATTATGGTGAAATGGAAACTATATCTATGTATATTAATGTAATTTTGATAGACAGATGCTATATAGAAGGGTAGTTTGAAAACGTTCAACTTTGCGCACAATAATACTATTTTATCTACCACCTTTGTATCATTTAAAGCAAATTAATGACTATTTCTTTAACTTTAAACCATCTTTTCGAAATGTTAGTGTTCTAGAACATACCTATTCCTGTTTACATTGTCAAAGCTACGCTAGGAAACGCGTAAGAATTTCCGTATCGCATATTTTTATGTTACACTTCAGGTTATTGAAGCTTCCATGGCAGGTATTGATTTTCGATATTTTGATAAGCAACACGAAGGTGACTCACAGGAGAACGCATACAGTTTTCTTCAGTACGTTTATGTTCAGTAAAACGTTTATAGACGTTCGATGTTTTGTAGTTTTTGTTGTATTATACCTACATACGTAATTTAGTAGGTACGTGTATTGTATACTTTTACTTATTTTATTGTAATAAATTATTTTTAGGGTACACGTGAGTTGACGTGAGATTGGACTCAAAGAATTTTACGAAAATGTGTTGGTAAGTTCAGTATTTTCGATACACATAATAAAACAGCAATAGCGAAAAATGATTTAGTGTTTTCTTTTAAACATAATTTACCATGCTACCGCTACAAAAATTTGTCCGAACAAAAAAGAATAGAGTTTACAATATAAAATCGTTTTCAAATGCAAGCAATGTCCTCTGTGGAAAAGCCTTTGCAAAGTCAGCAAGCGCATATTAACTTTGTTTGGACCATATTAGCATTGCAAACCTATTTGCCATATGATTGTTCAACACTGAAATGTTCGACCGATTCAATATAACGCATGAAATGAACTCAACCGTTTTATTTTATATTGTTTTCATTGAAATACAGAGCAGTCCCAATGAAAATAGTTAATTTGAATATTATTCCCTCTTTTGAAACGCTTTCATGTTGTTATAAAAGATTTTTATTGGTTACTTTTTTATGAAAGGTAGCTCGCGGTAGTGGTACTCGTGTTTTCATGTCTCTTCTTTTATATTTAACCATTTATGCACACACATATATACAACGTGTAACGGAATAAACGCAAGAGCTCGTACACCCCACCCCAATTAGAATATTAAATTATAAGACTAAAATAATATCTGTAATTTAATTTAATTAAACCACACCTTAAATTAACTATTTTATTTAACGCGCACTACACATAGGATAGCTATGAGCGTAATACAAATTTGGTTATGCATTTAAATAGGCTTTATTCCTTTGAGATAAGGCTTAAATTTCCTTAAATAAAATATCTTATTACCTTGTTATGACGGAGTGGTTCTAATTTCAGTTAAATAAAAGATTTTTTCATGAAAATTTAACATATATAAATAATGACAGAAATCGATTCAGAAGCCGATTCTGAGCAAACTACTTTCAGGTCTTGCGCTTATTCTGTTACACGTTGTATACAGACAAGAAGAAAGGAACAGACAAATACGTACATAGACAATGCTTATTTCTAAATAAATCTCTTCCAGCATATCTGCGATAGGAAAGTAGATAAAAGAGATGTTCACAAAATCACAACGTGTGTAAGAATAAAAGAGAAACAAAATACATCAATCAAAAAGCAATTCACTAATTTAAATATAAACATACGATATGAGACTATCTTACATACTTCTAAAATAAATACTTATCACTTAAAATATATATAATTAAAATGTAATTTAAAATAACTATGCAACTATGACGAAGTGGATAAGTAGTGTTCTTTCACTCTTCTTTTAAATACTGCAACAGTTTGGCAGTCCCTAATGTCAGGGGGAAGTTTCTTTATTTATTTTACCTACCAAAAAAAGTGTGTAAAAAGGATGTATCTTAAGCAAAGTTAATGTTAGCTGTTATTTTGTCAGTCAGTGCAATCTTTGGTAAAAAATTATGTAAGCACAATAGTATTCTTAAAAAATCTTCGCAGTATTTAGTTAATTACACGAGAAAACACTTATTTATTTACATATACCAATTCAATATATTGAAAAATTAATTGAAATTTTCGTAGCATTGAAAGTCAGGTTAAGGCGACACATTTCAGATAGTAAACAGTATCCTAAATAAATAAGTACGCACATTAAATCTAGGAAAGATGTTTGTGGATGTTTACACGAACATCCTTTATGAAAACAACCAACTTGTTTATTTATTCTAACGCTAACAGTGTTGGATAGAGAAGTACTGTGAGGTTACATGGTAAAGCTCAATAATAATCTAAACTTATGGCTGATTCCTGTTCTTAAAACGGGACGATCTGTTTAGCCATGCATCGTAGCTTTCAGTAAAGCCTAACTACTTACTTTATGATACTTTTATGACACTTTATTTTTTTAGCGTTAACTCCTCAAAAGGACGATGAGACCAAAGGACATACCGACGAGGAATGATGTGTTATGGTAACGTTGCAGTTTAAAAGAATATTTAGCTACAGAAATTCAAAAGAGTATGCTTAGATGGTTTGGTCATGTCGAGAGGATGAATAAAAGGCGACTAACAAAAAGTATTGACAAAGGCAGATGCGAGTGAGGTTTAATAAAAATAAAAATGTGAATATTCGCGTGCTTCGCGTATGCTACGAGATTGGCAGAGATCTTCGTGTGAAAAACTGCATGGAATTTTCTTCACTCGAGAAAGAAAATTTCCATTTATTATTAATCATAGTTCTACTTCAAATACCTATGTTAGACTAGACTACTTTGAGCTTGAATGTAGACTGATAAATAATGACCAGTGATCGGAGTAGGTAGATTGATTTTTGGTACTCGTATCATAAATGCACACAGAAAGAAGAACATGGATAAGCCATTTTTCCGGAAAGTAATTCCGGTATTTCCGGATTCAATTAAATATTGTTAATGTTGGTAGTGATATTATTACTACTCAATTCAAAATTTAAAGGAAGGTATCAAAACTAAATTAATTCATCATTTACCTGTTGAATAATAAAAACAATCGAATTCCGATTTTCGATTTCCGATTTTTTTTGAGGATGGCAAATCATCAAATGACTCCTTCCACTCTGGCAGAATACAATTCCTACATAAGTTCCGGTTTTTTTTTAATAATCCACCAATTCCGGGGGAATGTCCATATTAATATATACGTTTCGGATCAATGGCCCTAGTTCAATCTACCTACTCCGATCACTGATAATGACACACTACGATGGCTTTAATAGTACTCTTGGGGGAATACGACATAAGACGCATACGGTGTAGACACTCCATGACCATGCCATACCAATTGCTGACACGACACACCAATTGTCCCCACACCCATCTAACAAGGACACTAAGCTATTAAACACAGGTCAGCTGTCCCTAATTGCCACAAGTAATTAATTCTGAATCTCATACAACACAGATATGCAATCAATGTTGATCACAAGTTGCTTGTAAACAAGTAATCCATGGCTTAGGACGTAGGTACAGTTAACTTGAACTAGTAACTAGAAACTTGTCGAGGTACGATAGAAGTTATAAATTGCAATCACAAGGCCCAATAAGATATGGTGGGACATTAATAAACTGTGTTTGCTAATTAAGTTTAATATGGACTATTTATTAGATGGACTATTAAGGGTTTATAATAATTTCAGTTATGGTTTCGGGCGGTTTAGACGTATTAAGTGATATAATTTGTATTAATAGTTTATGTATGTTGTTATTAAAGGTAAGTTTAATGCGTTTTATTGACGTATTCCACTATGAAGCGAGCTTGAGGCGTTTGCGTTTTGAATTTATGTATAAGGCAGCTAAGAATGATGTAAAATAAATAAGCTGAAGGTATTTAGCTATGTCCAACATAGCAATATTTATTTAGAATCATTTCCGGCATATTTCCCATTGAGAACACTGCCACGCTTATTTGAAAAGAAAAATACACAAAGATGACTGACCCGCAAAATAGAAACGCAATGGTCGTAACAGGTGCCCTGACCCGACTCCCATGGGTAAGGTGTCACCCCAATAACCCCAGAACACAAACACCCCTTACAAAACTCGCGGCAACTCCACTAAAATCGACAACCCTATAGTATAAAAGTTTCAGGTCTGTTTTGAAGAGTTTTCGGAAATGTTTCTTAGCCAATAGGGGTAAGAAAGAATGGTAAAGGACCAATAATGGATCGTCTTATGTTTTCGGTTATGAATAGCAAACACTCTAGGGTTAATGTATGTTCAGAGAAGGCGTTTTCCGCGCGTATACTGGACGTTCCAAAGCGAAACCAGTTCTAGAGTCTCCTGTAGTTACTCAAGCAAAATGTACACATATGGATGGGATATATGGGCTCCTAGTACTCATCTCGTCTACGCATGTTTATGTAAGCGCGTAATACCCCTTTTCTGAACAAGGTCTTTCGAAATCTCGTCCCCGTATTAGATAGAATACATTGATATTTGACGCGAAATTGTATTTCAGGAATATCTTACGACCAGAGTCCTAGGAGAATATCTAAAAGTGGGTTACAGATTTGACGGCACTGCCGTTGGTACCTACAGTGGTCATACGAATGGCTTCGAACTGAGTAAATGTTTGGCTGGCCTACAGATATTCGTTCGTGGTCTGATTGTTTGTGCATTTGAGATTTTGTGTTTGCACACGCGTCTACAATACGTGGGAAATTCGCGGTTAGACCCCGTATGCTCGACTCGAAAAATACCTACCAAAAAGTTTCGCTATGCACGCAATTCTTTGATTCTACGTAAACTATGGAAGGTACAGATGGAAACAAAAGTTTTTGAATTCAAGTTAAAAATTTTAAAGCGCTATTCGTCGTACTGCTAAGTACGACGAATAGCGCTTTAAAATTTTTAGTTCAGTAAGTTAAAACAAGCACAAAGCTTGACCTTTTAATATATTTAATGATGATTAAGAATAGGGTAAGGTTAGGTTAGGTACTAGGTTTTCTTAATTTACTTTTTAAATGGTTAAATAAAATATTATACTGTAACAGTTTTCTTAATCACTGCCCGCGAATGTGATTTCGTGCATAGCGAAACTTTTTAGTAGGTATTTTACGAGTTGATCATAGCGGGACTAGAGCATAGAGCAACTAACCGGGAATTCGTATGTGTGAGTAATAAATTTTTTCTATAGAAAAAGGATTTTAGGTAGATACTAGAAGATTGATAGGGTCGATTGATGTAAATAAAGATACCGACCCGGTTGAATATGTTGTATTTAGCTGCACGAATTTAAATTCATATGTGGAGAACCTGAGTAATGCCCGTTGTGAAAAAAATCTGTCAAAAATAGGAAATCTATTTATGAAAACGGGTTTGTGCTCGTTCGAAATAGACTCAAAATGTAAATATGAGTGTGAAGTCATTCAAATATATTAATACTTACTATAACCTCTTTTATTATAAGCTATGGGTGTTGTGTGAGATGGGTATTTGTGTACCTTAGCAGCAATTTGTTAATAAAAACATACATAGGTACTGTAAACATATTATAATCACTAATGGTACACATACATACAGAAGGCGTGACTCTCATGGGGTTAGGCAGAAACTACAAAACGCTATCCTGCTACGATCCTTACTTATGTACTAATGGTAGTTTAAAAGATACATTTATGTAACAAAATTGGGCACCACCTGAATGCTCTGACGCAATTCGTCCATGTATTAATTTCACGCAGTAATAATCGCACCGCGTTTGTCGTTACAAAATTGAACAAGTATGTTACATTTTAATTAGTAATTAAGTGAACATGAAACGTCATGAAGGTTAGTTTTGGTAAGAATAAAAAATAGATTCTATTCTGTTTTTAATAATATGATTTATTATTAAAGTACCTATGTAGCTGCTATTCGTGTATACAACCAGTTACCACCTACCACCAGCTATTAAGCAATTAAATGAAAAAATGTTTAAAACAAAATTAAAAAAACTATTCATCGATAATTTATTTTATAATCTGCTAGAGTTATTTGAGTATTTTTTCTCAAATAACTCTAGCAGATTATAAAATAAATTATCGATGAATAGTTTTTTTAATTTTTTTTGCTCATATTATGTAATTTATTTGTAATCTATTTGTAATGAATTTGAAATTTATTTGACATGTAACACGATTGCATTTTTTTTACGTTTATAATCAGAACTGATATACACAGATCATCGTCTGCCTAGCCTTTTCCCAACTATGTTAGGGTCGGCTTCCAGTCTAACCGGATGCAGCTGAATACCAGTATTTTACATGGAGCGACTGCCTATCGGACAACCCATTATCTGGGTAATACGATACCCCTTGGCAAGACTGTTTGACAGACTTTCGGGCTTCTGACGACCCGTAACGACTGTTAAAGATCCACAAATGACAGGCGGGATCAATGGCATAACGTGCTTTCCGAGGCACGGAGGAGTCTCGGTATGTAAAGATGGTCACCCATCCACGGACCAACCCCGGCAAGCGTAGCTTAACCTGATGGATCGACCCGTGCGGCTGTTATTACTTAGCCACGAGCTCCTCTACTGATGTACACAGATATGCAATAAATATATCTGTATCTTTATCTGATGAGAATACAACCTACTCTTTGGCATTTGCCTGTAATTTGGTCTTTACTAATGATTTGACACCAAAAGACACTCTTTGTGTTCTAGAGTTCGAGTTCCAGGTCAAAACTATAAGAAGTGTAAGGTCACCGTTCGGTTCTCCGAGGGACTATTATAATATGATACCTAAACTGCCCTAAAAGTCGTCATCAAAGAACTGTGGGTCTGCCTATTCCACTTCAAAGTTCGAACTCTTCTAGAACATAGCAAATAGTTTCTACTCTATAAAACTCAAGTAGAAACCTCTTTGGAACGTGATATGAAATCCCCATGTTAACCACAACGATAAGTTGCGGTGAGCAATATAAAAATATCAAGTGTAATGTGTATGTTACTCACTTAAGTATGACTTCAGAACAATTTATTTGCTTCAAGTTGGCCTAACCTGTTTCAGATCGTGGGAGTATGACGTATGTATGTTATAAATAAACCTATTACATTCAACTGAAAAGGTCAAATGAAAGGTACTGCTTTGGTCTTCTCGTCTTCTCTTCGTAAGTACTTCTTTAGTTTTTAGTAGGTACATAAATTATTTAAAAAATGAGAAAGTCGGTTTTACGTTTCAAAATATAAATATGTTCCTTCACGTCCATGTCCATTTCCCTTCAAATCCATTAGGATAATAAATGTGTAAATACTTCATGGTCACCTACATCCTCGTTAATAAGTTTAAAGCTTTAAATAACTTAGTCAACTACTTGACTATGATTTCAAGTAGCAACATATGGCCACAAGATGAATAATCTCATTGACTTGCCGCAACATTACAGAAAATTGAACTCGAGAGTTCAACCGAAATAAACACAGTTCTAACAAAGCTGACCCTTACTGTGTAAAAAAAACACAGGTACCTACCCGCAAAACATAACCCAAACACGACTTTAGTTATACCATACTTACAAGTTTCAGCTATTTACATTATGCTATCAACTAATTTTATTTACAAAGTAAATATCGATGAAATTAAATACTTTCCGCCCAGTGAACCTTCACAAAATTAAGTTATAAGACTTTTTTTAAAGAAATCTTTTATCAATAAATAACTTCTTCAAAGTGGAATTAATAACAAAATCGAGGTCAAAGGAGCCCTCTTCAAAAACAATCATCAAGGTTTCCAGCCAATTGTGAACGCACGCATAATCCAAATAACATAAAAAGACTTTGAAAATAAAACTTCACTTAAATACACGGATGTATCGGAAGAGGCCGTATTGCGGCATCGCGGGAGAGCGCACGACCACCCCTTAGCAAGGGCTCGAAGCTACTGAACTGACGCAGAGTCGCAGACGGACGCCGGAGGACGACGACAGAATGAAAGCCTGTGTGCACCCCCCATCCCTCTTCCCCAACACCTCATTCCAAAAAATGCACACATTAAAAGAGAAAAAAAACTCGGCAAAGCATGTAAAAAGTGTTGCACGTTCCATAATTATCTGTGCCTTAGATTTGGGCCTTTGTTTATGTAAGACATAAACGAGGCCGCGAGCCGGAATGTGCTACCTGTATTGTTCTGAAGCACTTGTTGGAATTCATTTATCTACCACCCTAGTAATTATCTTCCGTGTTCTTAGCATTTTGAGTTGGTAGCACCGAGATAATTAAATGTTGTTCATCATAACTGAACCGACATTGAACAACATGTTATTACTTAGTTCATGTATACGTTCTAAATTATGGTTGTTGCAGCTGACAGTTCGGTCGAGAATAGAGACCCTGTGTCCAATATTTCGAATCAAATATTTACTTTGGCGGTGAAGAGTTAACTCCAGTATACGAAGGCGTGTATCGCTTCGGTTTAAAATAAAAATAGTCGTCATACATTTGTTTCACTAAAAGGTTTTTTCACTGAATGCATTAACTATTTTTAAGGAATAAAACTATTTTTGAATTACCTTTTAAAGTGCATTTTCGTTGAGCGTCGATTTCCAATAAAATTCTCCGGTGTTCGTCCGACTGCTGTAGGCGTTTGCTCAACTTCGCACTGAATACTGAATTCATATGACGCTGAATCGGCGATAGGAGAAACGAAAGGAAGTTTTTGATATCTGTTTGAATAATACGGACCGTCGAAGAGTTGTTGGAATTTGTTTGTCATTTTTACGCAAACGCAGGTTCGGTCAAGCAACGGGTGTTATGACACCAACCAACCTTTACTAACCGAAACAAACAGAATGAACCATTCAATAATCTCATTATAATGAAAATTACGCGAGTGATTGAAACTATCAGATGATAAAATCATGTAATTAAATTACAGCGTGTCAGTACGTTTGACCGTCGTCCGCAAAAAGAATTACGAATCTGTGAGTTGACGTTGAAATGGAGCGAATTCATCGGAGACCGCCAATCTAGAGGTGTCCCACTTTGTGCAAGCTCTGAATGGCAGAGTGGCGGGCGACGAGAGCCCACACCTGGCCGTAAATCAGATACCTCGGCCACAAAGGGAGAGCGGAATAACAACCGTAACATCTCAAAGAGAAGGTCTAAAGTTACTAAAATAACTTTAGACTTTGTATCTTTCATACGGTCGAGAATGTGCTATTGAGAAAAGGGCGCTCCCAGATAAGGGCTTTATCGGTGCATAAAATATGTTATTATGAAGTTGGTTGGCGGCCTCTCTAAGACGCGCCCGCGCCGTCCAAAAAGAAGTATGCCTTTATTCATTTAGGTATTTGTGGCATCTCTTTATTTGCACCTGTCGTAAATTTGCGACCTTCCCGCGGCATATTTATGTGACAGATCGCGTGAGTGGATTACATCAACACTGCCTTACGGGATTCATTTTACTGTTATCATTTAACTTATTTTGATATCATATGAATAAGTCAAGCTTGCTTGTTATGTGCGAGTTGGAACTCCGCGGAATAAAATAAAAAATAGCGAAATAAAGTACGTATTTAAGCTAAAGTGAGGATAGTATACCTAAAGAATATTAAAATGGGTTGGAAGAAATAGGTAAACTTAGACCAAAACTTTGGAACACAGAAATCGTGTATCATTCGAGGTAAAAAAAATGAAAAACATGTTTTCTATCTAGTTTAAAGATGGATTTTTTAGAAGCTCTCTTAGGATTGAGCAATTTTACGTATTTAATTCGGACAAGAGATAAAACAAAGCACTTAACCGGTGCAGCGGGGTCCCAATTTAGTAGAACTGTTGAATGCGATTGTCTGAGATGAAATGTTAGCTAAAAGGATAGGATAGTTTGAGAAAGAGCGATTAAAACATATTCTTTTAATAAAGGTTAAACGTTGCGGTAGCAGTCAATGTTTTAAAAACCAATAACTTTGACATAATATTGTGACTTAACTGCTGATAAACTATATTACCAAAATGACTGTCAGGTTTGGTATAGTAATTATCAAAATATACACTCATTCTTATTAAAGTCTTAATCAGCAAAGGAACTTCTTTAGGATATTTTTCTTAAAACTGAGGACTCAGCACTGCAGTCTAACAATACAGGACTATGGATGATAAAGATTCATCATCATCTTTCCTTCGACAATTCTCTCTGATTTTTTATCGGATTGCCGATTCCGATTTAAGACCAATTCCATTACCAAGAAAACATTTCGAATGAATTGATATACTATGGCTTGTTTTTGTTCATTATTGTAGGAAATGCACTTAGTGCTCTGACTTGAAAGTCTTAGAAACTTTCAAAGTTAAACCAAATAAATGCACGCACAATGGTCCACCTTATGTATGAAGTGGGGAAACTAAACCCCACACAGAACATAGAAATGCACTTCAAAAGTTCAATACAGGGCACAGGTAACCTATGATTTGGCATTTATAATTGCCTCATTGTTGAGAAGCTTGTCACAAGTATGGTATTCATGTCACAACGTCTACCACGTGGCACGTCGCCAAGAATGTGGGCTGCAGTAATTCGCCGTATATTATATACCTAGTGCTGGATTCAAGCCTGGGATTGCCTGCGATAGTTTGTGGCGGTGACGTCAGAGAAGGCTGATGTGTATGGAAAATGTCTTAAGTATAAGAGAATTCTAGCTTCGTGATTTGTGCTGATTAGTTAGGAATAGTTTGGAATCTTGTTGAAGAATGCTGTTGCCATTTTCCCGCTAAACAAGGTACTGCTTATTATTTGGGCAGCAGTAGCAGTTCTTTTACATTAGCAAAGTAAAAAAATGAAAACAACAGACAAACCAGTTGCATGTTTTCTGAATACAGCACTGATTCATTTTCAGTGAGAAAGCAAAAGAAAATAAAATTATATGAATAGTACTCATTAATATTCCTATTGGAACACATGTGTGAATGAAACTGGAGAGTATATCATTGGATTATGATTTAATTAATAAAGCCAACTAGCTATGTGATGACTATAAAAAACTCTATTTGAATAAAAGGCTTCCTTAATTATCATTTTTTTGAATAAAAGCTTTAACGTGACGGACTAACGTACGGAGGATTTTTATTGAATTCCGAATAAGATTTTCCGCGGTAACATACTGCTAATTTCAGTTACATTTATTTACGAATTATAGTTTGGATTTCACAACTTTTTAAGTCATTCATACTGTACGAAATATTTAACACTTCATAAAAAAAGTGTAGGTATACGCTACCCAAAAAATGCACTACGTGTGACTTATTAAAAGTTCCATGCGAATATGGACGGAACCTATAATGATGGAAAGCCAAGCGCTTATGATACCGTCTCTGCCAATGGGGTGGCTAAAGCCAATGCCACGACGAGAATTATCGTCCTTGAATAACCAGGTACTTAATTGACATCCCCGTACTAACGTATACCTTCTGTTAACTACTGCTCTAAACTTGTAAATATTATAATAGTTTAACTCTACAGATTAAATGTTAGACAACAATTTACCATTGAACTAAGTTACTTCGATGATGTTATGCTAAACTCCAGACCAATTGATTAACATAAACAAAAGTAGGTATATACCTAACAAGAGCAATAGAAGGCAATAATTATTTTATTTTCAGACTTTATACTTGTGAAAATACGATAGTGGCCCTCAACGCAGCCTTATTTCAAGCCAAAAATTGGAAAAAAATTAGTCCCTGTATACACAGTCTTTCTGCGACTCATTTACAATTAAAACCTAATTCACTTTTCAACCGACTTCTTCAAAAAGGATATGGTTCTATGTTCGTCTGTATGTATTTTTTTAACGATTATTTTTAATTTACTTAATTCACACTTGATTGACTCTGTCAATAAAATTTGCATCATCATCAAAGAAATCGTAAGATCAACACTAATCTGATTCAAACCCAACCGTCTTTTACGTCCTTTCAAGATATACATAAACATAGCACATGCAATGTTTACTTAACATGTTGACACGTTAGGGATAATTCGTCGTTGTCAAAAGGGCTTCGGAGGCTCCGTCGTGAAAATGTAAAGATCAGCCTGTCCTCTAATGACCTGCAAACATGGGGATATCACACGCGATTTACGCAGGACGATTTAAGGCTTCCACGGACAGGCGCAAATTTCTATGAAAACTTCATGAAAATCGTTCCACCAAAGTCGAGTCGCGCCTATGTGCGGAGCCTTTCCGAAGCGACCTTTAGTCTGCTACGCCCCGTAATTGATAACGGATAGCCGTAGATAAGAGTAACCGGTGGGTAATGCTGGTCAGCTGACTTGCCTTAAGTAAAGCTAACTTAGGTTTTAGTTAGAGACTTAGGCTATTAGCACAATGGACGCTAAATATGATGTATTTTAAGTGCTTTCGGCTACCTATCTGAAATGATAGTGATGATATATTGGGTGGATTAATAACGAAGATACTAAATGGGTGTACTAGTTAATATAAAGTTACACATAGCTATTGGGTTGTCATTTTGTGCAGATTAGTATCAAATGGACTGGACAGTTCGGTGAAAATCCCTAAATACATACATACAGACATTTAGGTATTTAAGTACTACATAGTAAAGGCCCAGGGAGCCTAGTCTACTAATTTACAAACGTGTCAGTGGTCTCACAATGATCAGTTTTTGACAGATATGCCATACAAAATCTGTCAAAAACTCATCATTACGAGACCACTGACACGTTTGTAAATTAGTAGACTTGGCCCCCTGGTGCGATAATCAAGTCACACAAGGTCAAAAAATAATTAAAATATTATTTCTGTGTATTACATTCTGTATGAAATGAAGGCCAACTCTATTATTAGGCTATGTTATTATGTTCACGAAATAGCAAAAAAATATTATTGTCTTTAAAATTAAATTCAAATAAAGATGGTACCCTCAGTAACTGTTCGTTCAATTTCACAAACATTTACGGTTTTAGAGCTTTTAAAGTACGCTTTAGTTATAACATTAAATAAATACTAATATAATTAAATGTGAAGTGAACCTTTGGAATTGGTTACAAATTGGCCTTTTAAAATCCAATAAAAATGGAAATAATCAGTTATATGGGAACAGAGAAGTGAGAAAGATGTAATAAAATTCCATGGACGCCATAATAATCATATAAAATTTATGTATTCTGACCCCCGATGAGATAATGCGCGAAGGCATTGACTCCCGCATCGCATTTTTTGTATTCTTTTCGGAGAACAACTTGCAAATGTATTATTAAGTTTGACTTTAGAAACCATCGTAATCTGACACACCCATAAAACTGTTCGCGTTCTTGTTCTTCACCTAATACTAAGGGCGAATTTTACCAATAAATCTGAACGTGTTTAGCACATCCAAACCGCGTTCAAGAGCTGTCAGTGTCAAAATTGTTCTGGAATATTGACAGCTCCGGAACGCGGTGTCGTAGTGCTAAACCGCGAAGTGTTAAGAAGTGAAATCCACACTAAACTATCTTACCAATGTTTGTTAATTGATTTACAATTCGTTTCGCTTTTACCATCAATCTTCTTTATAATTACGCTTTCAGACACGTAGAAACTTTTTTTTAGGTGACAAAGACTCAAGAGCTCACACAACAGGGCCACATTAGTTTGGCCCCGCCCCGATGACCCACATGTGTTTCCTTTGCCCATTTTTTGCTTAAAAAAATATTAAGCTGATATTTGGGGTTCACAAAAAATGTTTTTGAATTTGGCACCCAGTGTTCCAGAGAGTCCTATTGTTATTTCAATTTGGTTCCAGTCCGACCGCTAAAAGTGCTGAGAAAGAAAGTTGACAATTCCACAGATTGTGTATTGTTTTTTTCGTACAGAGCAGAAATTGTGTTTTGTGGGATACGGATTTTTAACAATATAATACTTGGTGGATTTTAAACACAAATGCCTTTTTGCAATGGGGGGTAGGCAGAAATTACAGAACGCCACCTGCTACGATCCTTAAATATCTACTCCTTTTGCTTCATATACATCATACATGAACGCCGTTTGCACCATGCACTATTCACCCGGCCTTTCTGAAGAACATCACCAATAAGGTCACTAGGTATATTATGTCCTCCTAGGGTATATGAACTTGGTATATTTTGTACAGTCACGGACTTTAATTGATGAGCCACTTTCAAACTTTTCAATTTTGCAGTTTCATACATACACGACATTACACGACTAAACATGAACATAAATCGCATGCTCGTAAACAAGATGACAAATAACTAGTAATCGGAAATAGAGGTTGACTACGACTAATAAGTTCTCTATGATAAATAAATACAATGTTTATCCAATCTATTTGATACTGACCTCCTTTGAATCAGAGCTCATTAACTCGATTATTCTGAAAACCTATTAACCTATCCGAAGACAGTGAAAGTTGAGATGTTATTTTCGAATTTGTCGAAATGACTAATTAAAATTTCTCCGTACGCTAACGTTACTATGGCTATGCTAAATCAATCGTCGCTAGGTTACAGTTGCTAGACCTGCAACTGGTTGAATTTGAGTAGTCACTCTGCTGTCAAGTTTATAGTTTTGGCTCTCAGGTTAGCCAACCGGTAAAGATATTCAATATAATTTTCTTCTTCTATAATATGAAGACATGACTTTCCGTGTCTGGATTTACATCAAGACACGGAAAGGGAAAGGCAAAGGACTAAGCCCGATTTGCTTACACAGCTAAAATACGAACAGTGCCAAGTGGCTCATCAATTAAAGTCCGTGACTGTACATAGATATTATGCAATCTTTTACGATAGATTGTAAGTTATCAGATCCACCTCGATCAAATCGGTTGGCAAGTCAAGAGGTCAGATTCGCCATTGATTGTGAGTTATTTGACAGCTGCACTCTCACGAGAGGAAATTGTCGCCATAGGGCTTTGTAATGATTTATGGCGTAGATCCCTGGGCCAAAAGTACGTGACTAGTTTTTGTAGAAAACGAAATTGGTCTTTGTTGATACTCGCTCTGTTAATAACTGAAATGAGATTTTCTTGGAAGTAAGCTTTTACTGAAATATTAGGTAAGATAACCTAGCAACTTCTCAGTTCACAAATTACTAACTCAAGTAAAATTACTTCGTCATTTGGTTCTAGGTGTAAAGTTGGAGTAACTAAAACTTTAAGAACCCTCAATTTAAACTTTGACGATTTAAGTTTAACCTATGTTCGAATTACCGTAAAACACATTACGCACATTCTTCTAAAAAGATTGTAAGTATAGTCACATAAAAAATCTTCGCCCTAAAAGACTTCTGATAAAAACAGGTAATGCATAACTGTACTTCAGTCGAAAATATCTCAGGAATGTGAAGAAGTCCTTGACATATATCCCTTATCAGCAAGTTTTATGGTAAGCAGACATCTTTGAGACCACTAAAAGGACTCGATAACATGCACTCCGGTTTAAAAGGATTTTGACCGTAAACGGCTCTATCCGAAAGTGTTGCCGACAGTTGTAGAAAATGCTATAGATGCTCTGTTATGACGGTATTTTAGGGAGGATACCTGTTTTTACAAGCTTTATATTAGTTTGCTCTGTTAGTGTGTGTTTCCGGTTACTCCAACTGTCATCCATTTTTCAAGCACTTTCTGGCATCCGATTGAGCTGAAACTTGGCATACTTATATAATAACCGAGACATTTAAAAAAAATGATACCATGGACCTGGTCTCATGATGGAGCCGGAAGTTGGCCATAGGAACTCCTCAATCAAACAAGATAGAACCATCGTGTTTGTACTCATTAGAAGTGCTTTGACACTAGGTGGTGTTCAGGGTTTGATGATGGAGCCGGAAGGTGGCCCTGAGAAAACCCTGTTTAGTTAATTAAAAGCTTGTTTTTAAAAAGATTTTTACTTATACTTTATTAGATTTATGCAGGTGCTACTCTTATAAGTTATAAGATAACATCGGTAGGAAACACACATGATGTTACAACTTAGTTTAAAATATGTCTGCACAAACATCTGGCACAATAAAACAACAAGAGCTATAAGAATGATTGCTGAGATTTTAACCTAAAGATTTCTTCCTTTCCTACACGTAAACAACTCTAATCTACCCTAAGACTTTAATTTATATCGTTATAAGGGTAACAATATAAATTAAAGTCTTAGGGTAGAGATACATAGACAAAGAACAAGAAATATACACGCAAAACACACATACAGAACGGCCTCCACCACCATGCCTGTTTAAATGCCCATTTGTATGGAATTTTAATTCCGTCATACATGCTTTTGTATGGATTGACAGCAAGCCGGGGAATTTCACGCCCTCAACTAATTTATACTTCCTCGTTTCTTCTTTGAAAGGCTCGCTTAGCCGACGCCGACGCTACGGGCTATTCAGTTCAGACTGTTTTGTTTATACAAACTTTTTTTTTGTTGGTAATTATAATTATAATTTTTTTTTTTTTTATTTAAACATTTTTATTAGATTTTGCAACAAGATCATTCAGCTTTAAGTTCCAGAATTTTATTATGATGTTGGCTGTACAATAAAAAGTTTATTCAGGTGTGGTACTTTCTGTATCACTCAATTCATCAATTGATTGCGGCTTCCAAGAAATACGTATAAACGAGAGTAGTATAATGAATCAAAGATTTTCATGAACGATAATGCTAAATAAATAAACCAGTGAAATCTGGAAATACACAGGAATAACAGCGTACCTAATACAGTCAAAATAAACGAAAGTGCTCAATATGCTTCCTCAAAAGATATACGAAAACAGCTATAAGTTGTTTATTGAACTTGCCAATTGAAACAACCCTCTACATAACATCAGGACTGTAACAATGGCCGCCGGCATTTTAACACAATTACGCAATTTGTATTGCCTCACAACTTTTGTTTGTACATCCTCTAGTTTTATTTAAAAAAATTGATTCAATATACAATAAATACACACATACGTTTATAGCTTCTTATTCTGTAAAACCTGTCTTATCTATGTATTATGATATAATATTATATTATTAATTATTATTTTTTTCTCTTTGTTCGTCACAGTCAGAGCACCTGCCATCTAATCTCTTCACCACCCTCGGTTGACTGGTAGAGAATGCCTAAGGCATTAAGTCCGCCTTTGTACCTCTTTTTTTGAGTGCGAAAAGTTTAAATAAATAAATAAATAAATACAAAGCAAGTCTAAACATTGTGCTGATAAATAAATTTTAGATTAAACATACATTCTCGTGGGATTAAACTCGGTCGACGTGGTCCGTCTCGCATGAACTGTACGTACGTACCTTCAGCTGCGGTTAATTTAATGTCGCTATTCTGACTCCGGTATGCTTTATGAGCATAAAGTGAGAGATAATAAAACATTCCGGCTCCAACAAAACTGCTGTCGGATGTTCCAGATATTTATTTAATACTATCTTTTATGAATACGCGTCCGTCATTTAAATCTCTTTTATTTTTCGCCCTTGGAATAAACGCTGTGTCCGAACCGGCCGTCCGTTTATTCCGGACGAGTGAATCATTAATGTGTATAAATGTACGGTTTTGTGAATAAATCCGTAGTTTGTCCGGACGGGTATCGAACTGGTGTTTATCACGATATTAGTGCTTCCTGAACCACTATTAAAATGTCATTAGAACGCCATTTTGGTTGTTATCGAAAGCGCCCCTAATGTTGCCAAGAAGACACATTAAAATACACACATAGGCAAGTAATTATAGACATGTTTGCACGAAATAATATATCCTTAAGCATTTCTACGAACGTTTTCTTAAATTAAAAAAGGAGATTGGGCACACTTCATTCCTTGAAAAGTTAATGCGTCATCTTTACCCGACTACGGCGAAGCAAAAAGGAGGTTTATGATTTTGACTGGAAGGTATGTATGTATTTAAGTATGTATGTATGTTCATCTGTTCCCTCATATCTTCTAAACGACTCATCACAATTTGACAAATGAAAATGGCGCCCTCTAGATAACATAAAGTTATGAACTAAAAACAAAACATTGTTTTATCATACCATGTTGGGTAACAAATGAAAGGGCTTAAGTAGAATATAAAAAAAAAATTATAACCCTAAAAAAAAAAAACCGGAGTCACACGCAATCTGTTCATTGCAATTTATGCCCTAACACGTGTGACTCCGGATTTTTAATTTTTCTGTCTGTGATGTCTTGTTTATACCTTTTTAGTTGATTGACTTTTTTGTCGTAGTTGGGTTTTAGTTTTTATTACTTTAATTTGTAGAACAGACAGCAATCGGCTGTACTCTTCAGCTTTCGTATCAATAATGGATAGTATACTGCCTTCAGCAAAAAATTTGTTAAGCGTGGTGTTTACTAGTCAGAAAATATCAAATAGTGAGCTACATATTGAACTCTAGCGCACAGTTTCTCCTAAAAACAGAAACCAAATTAAGGTAAAGTAGGTAACGTTGTAGTACTAATGAAAGATCAGAAATGCAAACAGAAATATGTGCACACGATACTGATTAGATGCAACGCGATCTAAGAGCAAACCCAACGTGTTTGAATTAGTGATGAAGGCTACGAGTATTTAACTTGAGCCGCCATCAAATGAGTGTTTACGTATTTCAACGATGTAATCGCTAATGAACATATCTATTTACATTGGGGCGAACGATTATGGCTGTGAAAACACGTGCTATTAAATATAAGCAACCATTTTTTGTACGATTGCAAATTCAAATCATTGTACAAAGGCAACGATTCGAAGTTAATGATAGTCTTTATAAATGGACCATCGAGTTCAATGAAATAAAAAACAAATGTTCTCCTCGACGATTCAAAGACGACTTTAAATGCCATCAAATTTAACGTTCACGTCTTTATGCACATACCCTTTTATTTGCAGATCAACTGATCAAAAGGGATTGAAGAAACCCGACAAAGCTCTCAAAATATTCAGAACCATAAATATTTGTAAGAAACTGTATAAAACAGCACACTATTCGTGATTGCGAAGACACAACATTAGGGCGAAGCTACATTTACATATATGAATAAGGCAGGAACAGACGAGCTCCCTTTTACGCGAAAAGCGACGAAGGCAATGTACTCGCGACCTCAAAGGATGTCGCATGACCATTTCCTGATGGGAGTAAGCTCTCATCTGAGGGGCTATATCGACGTATTTTTTCCATTTTCATTGTAGGGTTAGGTATACAATACTGTATACCGGATGTCAACGCTTCTTTCTTTGCGTGTGATAAAAGCTTTACGGGCTGTGACATATTTATTTTTGTTTCTTTGCCGCGCCACCGAGAGGCTCAGCATTTTTGGATGTAGATTACAATATTTATGAAAAAAAAAAAATGTTTTCCTGTAATATTTACTCATCGTTTTCAGGAAAATACCCTTGAATTATCTCGTCAAAATGCACGTGTAACTTGCAAAATAAATATTTATGTATCTACGACCCTGAAATTCCTAATTACCAAAATAAAACATTGATACCCCGTAATCTTCCTGCACATGCTCCAATAAAGAATAAATAACCCTGAACTCTTGTATTAAGCCTTCAATATATCTTCTTATACAGGGCTTAAAGTAATCTTAGCTAAGTGTGATATATTATTTGGAAAACAAACTCGCACGCATCTCGAGGCTCAATGTTTCAAGTAAATCCTCTCGAAGAAACGAATACAAGACTTTACCATCGGTTGATAAGGCAGCTTTTTGTAGGCTTTTTCGGGTATAAAGTATAAAGTTTTAGTACGTTTTTAGTATAATAGAATTTGGGGTAGGTTAGCTCCATTGGTGTAATGGTAGCGTCGGTAAAGTTAGGTCCATTCGCAGGTTGAGGGAAAAGCTAATGGATTTGATTGTGGGTTTTTGTTGATTAGCTTAGTAAATGACTTCAGGCTAACGAAATTCCATTGAAAAGACTTTTAAAATAAAATACGGTTAGAAAATACTTTAGAATTTACCCTGTATCCAATGTTTATCTATGAGACATAATTCGTAAATTGCGTTAAATTTTATATTACGACATGAAGGTATCGAATCAAATTTTATTTTTATCAAACACTTTTTTAATACTTGGTTGGTGGTAGAGCTTGTTCTAAATCCGCCTGGCTAGCTACCACCATCTTATCTAATTCTGTCGCCGTAAAAACAATGTTAACAGCATTATTGTGTTTTGGCAGTTAGAAGTAAGATAGCCAGTTCCTCTGTGATTGAGGATTCCGGGTGAAGCCCGCTTCCACCTTCGACCTGATCATCACTTAACATCAGGTGAGATGTGGACCAAGAGGCTCCTCGTTGTGGCTATAAAAAAAAAACTTTAGAACGTAATCTAATTCCTGACCAACAAACTCTGAGTTTATTAAAAAGCTCATTTATATATAAAGCTACTTATTACTTTTATAATTCGTTTCGTTTCAGAAGGCAATCAGGCAATGATGAACTTACATAATATATTGTAATTCGAGTATGTTTTTCAAATATTAAATATATCACACTTCATTTTTTGCCGTTGGCGTAATTGCTGTATCTACATAAGGTGTTCCAGTGCGAGAATAAATAGGTAAGTAAAGAATAAACCTCTACAGTAATTTTTTGCAACCTAAAAAGTAAATTAAAGTAATTTGCATTGTTCTTAAAAATAACTCGACATTATTGTCCAGTTATTTCAAAAACATTTAAATTACTTACAAAATCTAAAATGTAGATTAATTTATCGCCCGTATTTATTTTTGGTTAAAAATTCATAATTATGAAATTATATTCATCTATCTATAAAACACTCCAGAAACGTGTAATCTGTTAAAAAAATATTGCAAACCGACACTTCCTTAACACAACTCTTCCTTAGCTGCACAAAACAGCTCGAAACTATAAAAAAGTCAATAGCAGAAGCAAGTTCAAACACTTGTCAAAGAGATTCCCTATCAAAGAATCTTTGAACGAACCCTCCATCATTTTCTATAAACTTTCCCACCATATTCAGTTTTACTTCTATTTGTTGACACACGTTTTCTAAATAGAATAACATACAGCACGCCTGTACTCCCAGGGGGTAGCCAGTCGTGCATTGATGCGCAAAAACATTTCGCTAGTTAGGTATGTTACTGACATAACTACCGAAATCCTATAAAAAGGGAAATATTAAAGTGATTCTTTAAAAACTTATTGACCTCCTAATGATGTACACTTAAAAAAAATAAACGAGCCTCTTTTTTAATTTCTGACCTTTCCTCACTGTTAGTCACTTAGTCAGCTTGGATACTCCGATCTAACGGGTTATCCAAGGGTGTTATGGCGTGGTTGGTCACAGTTCTAAAACAGTGACCCACGCGCGAGCTGAATTGGTCGCAGTAACTAAGTGGTACAGACCTTACCGAGCAAATGGGTAGACACCCCCAGTGCGAGCCGAATGAGCGAAGCGAGCGGTGCTGCGGTAGCGCCAAGCGAGCGGTTCGTCCAAGTAGGTCGCAGTTACTTAGCTATTTAGTATTTTAGGTCGTAAAATAGGAATTATTAGAGGTCCACAAAATAAGCGCATTCATTATAAAAGAGAGTTCAATAATAATTTTGGAAAAGCAAAATGGAAATTATTTGAGGTTAGCTTATACCCCTACCCTATGGTGGTCAGCATCTTAACATTAAACCAGCGCTAATCCAGACTCTAGACTGCTACTGAACATTTTCCAAAGGAAAAACCCAGTAACCCTTTGTCCTATCTAGTAATCGAACCCAGGGATCCACCACTAAACTTAAAAGACAGTTACAGTCTCCATATTCAGTTTATTTTTATTCTCTAACACGTTATTACATTCTGTGGTCCATAACAATGCTGACTGCGTTGAATTTAAAGTAGCACTTTACATTTTGTCCTCTTTGCTAGACTAGTTTTTAAGAATAGAGATTTTGCAATGGAAATTACTGGATTAAGGTTATAAAGTAAATAAGGATTTCAGTTTAAATTTCTTGAATTAAATTGGAGAGAGTAAATTTTTTAAGAGAAGTTTTATAATCAACATTCTCAGGCCGTT
This sequence comes from Lithophane leautieri, assembly GCA_949152455.1. Lineage (NCBI taxonomy): Eukaryota > Metazoa > Arthropoda > Insecta > Lepidoptera > Noctuidae > Lithophane > Lithophane leautieri. The sequence continues at coordinate 14,469,752 of OX424471.1, read as the reverse complement.
TATCCACCGCTACGTCATCGGGACGTCAACGAGAACGAGATGACGACGCCGAAGTAGCGATATATACATTTACTTTGGCCGCGTGTCCACCACACCACCACCGGGACGTCACGTCACCGTCGGCTCAGCACGAAAACAGCCCTTACTGCTACGACTTAAAGTAAAATGTTTACGAAGTTATCAATTAATCATTAAATAATGCCCGGTGCAACAACGAGATAACTCCGCATAATGTCTTCGTTATTAAATCCCAGAGCTATCACTGTAAGTGTAGGTACCATTTCACTGAACTTATTGCGTTACCTGCGTGCAGTAAAACGTTTTATAGCTCGAGTAACGACCTCCTTGAGCACTCTTTACTATTTATCTCAGAGTACTAGATGTCTGGCCGTATATAGCCATATATCAACGTCAACAATAAATTGTTCATTAGTTAAATAACAGATGACTGTGTGCGTTTTAGAAAACTGGGTAAACAGACGTAAATTATTTTACAGTTAAATAAATCTTACAGTTTTTGATTACTCTTCTAGAAATTTCTATAAATATAATTAATGCCTATAAATATCCAATATAAATATAATATAATATAAATATATATATATAATATTTATATATATATAATATTAATAATATATAAATGCCTATTAATGAACGACGTCAACAGTTACGTGGAAATTTCAATAAATATTTCGATCAAAATAAGTCATAAACACCGACCAATTTATTTTAAGATCACACAATAATAATAGACACATCAACAGATGTTCGGAGTTAACTTTGAAAAATGACATTCTTAACGTGAGTGCGATCAAAGGCGTGAAGCGAATTCGGGCCATAAATATGAATAAGTCTGAGAAAACTTCACACGCGAGGATTCACAAAATATGCGAACGTGTCCCGTTTCCAAACAAATTTATATCATGGCTCCTCGTACTTTCAGCAATATTTATAACAGCTCATTCTTCTTCATATGGAAGGACACTATATCAAAACATTTATTATGTACGGAAACGGGACTTTTGCAACCATATGCATAACGAGAACAAACATTTGCGGTAAACATGATTAAATCCAACGAATATGTATGAGGTGACTTATAGATTGTCGGGGCCCAGGGTGTGGGTGCGCCATGGATGAGTGGTAATGGATCCGAGTGGCCTGAACTGGCCTGCCTACCCTCTGTTTATACACACAATACGCAAATATGTGGCCAGTGCTAATTGAACGTGTGTTTATACGTAGACTATCTTTAACCTACATCTTGGATAGGTTTTTATTCGCATCAGATGGAAAAATACGTGGCGGTAAAATGAATGAAAAGTGACACATTTTCTTTGTGGCGGTGCCGCTACGTGGACTTTATAGCAACTGATAGTGACAGCAGGAAAATGTGCGGTGTGGTCTTTATCCGATGTGAGCAGATGTTTTATATGTAGGCACAAACATGAACATGGCGTCTTTTTCTGGATTTTCACGGTAATTTAAGATTTGGATCTTTTTTGATGACAAAGTTTTGGAACTCGTCATAATTTTCTTGTTTTCAGTGGATAGCATAGCCATAATTTTTGCTATTTTTTTTTTAAGTCAAGGAAATTGCAGATAATTTTCTGAACAAAAAAAACTTCTTTCTGTAATGTACATGAACTGTTTTTGAACGGATTTTTTAAACTAACTTAATTATGTTTAAGCAATACTTTCTTTTAGATTTTCAGTTGGTTGAATGTTATGATGTTTTTCGATCATTCTGAACACGGGGGAATTACGGGGCTTTACCAAAATTCAATCACTGATCTCACTATTTTTTTTTTCTCTGATTCACATGTAAACTGCATTTTCCTTTTGCCTTTGTCCGGGGGTAGGCAAATCACACTGAACATCAAGTGCTGCGGTCCCTACATACAAAAAGCATGTAAGTCATATCTCTCACTACCCAAAATACCCTTTCAGTAACTAAATACAACGTTCAATAATTAAGTTATCATTCCACATAAACACTACAAACATACATTTATACAGATAGTTTCAACATTATAGTTCCGGATCCGGCTGTCCGTTTCATAATGCTGTAGCATTGGGACCTACTAATTTAGCGACGTCTGAAATCGGAATCACTACAACATTCCCAAAGGAAATTCAGTAAGTGACGCTATTGCAGTTGTCATTTTAGTAGAAACTAGTTTAATACGGTTGCTTGCAGTAAATTAGGTTAGCATAAGCATTGGATAAGAGTTTAATTAATATAATTACGTTACCTATGTTAGGTATTGGGGTTACTTCTAGGCAAGCGAGTATCATTATTGATCGCATCATCGCTTACCAACAAGGAGAGCAAGTGTTCGCGCTAATAAAAAAAAGTATTAAATAATTATGTTTATTTTTGGTTATAACGTGTTACATAATTATAAATAAAATTGGTATTACTGTGTCCTGCCACAGTAAATGGCATACAAATATTACAAAAATAGTAAAATCTATCAGAATAAAAACCTGTGCATTTTCCCTCTGAAATGGCAATGTCCGAATCTGATCACCTTTATATAAACAAAAGGTCGAGGGAAGACAGTTAGTCTTGCGTTCTATGCAGCTTACAAGTAGGTATATTTATCCATAGAGAAATGTATCCAATTAATACTAAACTAACACAAACCATACAAAGCGTGGCTTCAATTGTCTTTACATCCCCCTTACACAAACAGATCACGGGTTTTCCTTGAAGCTACAACAATATTTAAACTTGCCAGTCATAACATACCTATTATAACGACACTGCACACATATGGTATTCAACAATAATTTATTTCAAGAAGGCCATTAAAACTTTGCCTTTGGGCTTTTGAACGTAGACAATTACAAGAAAATAAAATTGATTCTAGGTCCAAAAGGTAGTTTCGTATGGAGAAGAATCGGCAAGAAACTCCATATAAATCTTTTAAAATGTTTCACAATATTTTTTATACTTTAATTATATGTGACGGCGATGTACACACGGCTACACATCAAGCTATGCATTTCCAGTATATGCTGATCTCGCATTGTATAGGACTTCCGTACAATGCGAGGTCAGCTTATACTGGAAATGTATAGCTTGATGTGTAGCCGTGTGTACCTAGAATAAAATTACTACACTAAAGTATTAAAAACTGAAACCAGAATAATAGTTTTCCTTAGCGTTGTTCAAAATACTTGTATACAGTTTTGGGCAGGACAAGTTTTGGGCCCGCGTGGTGGATACGGCCCGCTCCTCTCGCAGAAAGGAGGTATGTGTCCCAGCAGTGGGAACTTTATAGGCTATAATTGTATTTTACAACCAGTAATCCATAACAATTTTAAATGTTTATGTATAATACACATTTAGTTCCAGTGTCGCTATCTTATAGGTCTATCATCACGTTTTGTCGCTCGACAAGTAAATAATAATGGTAAGTCGGTCACTTAGTGAATGCTTGCCACTCAATGTAAATCGAGTTGTAGCTGTTGTATTTACATAGTAAGCCATTCTATTTACACTAGGATACCTAGACCGACTAAGTACTATCGACCAGGCCATGGTCTATTACCAAAGGTTCACCCAAAGGTTGACTGGTAGAAAATGCCTATGGCATTAAGTCCGCCTCTGAACATTTGTTTACTTAAAGTATTAAAAAAAAAAAAAAAAAAAAAAATATAAATAAATAAATATTATAGACCATTCCCTCATACAGAGAGGTGGCCAGTGAACATTATAGACGGATTGTGTATGTACATCATCATCATCATTATATAGAAAACTGTTCGACATTATAATACTGTTTGACACTATATTTGAAACTGTTTGACACTTTATTTGAATGTTAACTAGTAATTTCTTTTAGTTATTTCTTTCTTGTTTGTTTTTGTTAACTGTAAGTCCTCCATGTTCTAAATAAATTAATAAATAAATAAATTCATAGTTGTAATTTGTCGTTTTTTTTTTGTTTGTATGTAAATTGCATGTAAATTCAACACAATGGAAATTGTTTATGAATAAATAAAATAAAAAAATAATAAAAATAAATCATCATTGGCAGCCTTGTTCCACTGACTGCTGAGCATAGGCCTCCTTCCTTTTGTGTCATGTTTCCTGTGTCTATGCGCGTCTCATTCAGCATGCGTAGCATGATCACCGTAGAAACAGGTTTTGTCGACGGAAGAATAGACAAAATGACAGATAAACAATCACAATCTGTCATTTTGTCTATTCTTCCGTCGACAAAACCCGTTTCTACGGTGGTCATGCTACGCGTGCTGGTCTTGCCCGCGTTCTTCTGACTGTATACCTAGATACTACAACTTCTTACCCAGTAATAGGTCAAACTAGGGCCAGTCTTGCAAAGGGGTATCTTTTTACCCAGGTACTGGTTAGTGGAGGTCAGATAAGCAGTCACTCCATGTAAAATACTGGTATTCAGCTGCATCCAGTTAGACTGAAAGCTGACCCCCAACTATGCTGCGAAAAGGCTAGGCAGATGATGATATTATCACTTCTTCAACCCTAAAGAAGTGAAAATCAAACCAAGCGGGAACAACACCATTTTATCAACAGAGTAACATTCAGTTGTCCCCACACCTTCCAACAAATAACTTATTTCCTCCACAGTGCCTCCATGATATTGTGCGAGGTAATCTGCGTGATTTACACGCCACATAGAACTGCCGCGAGAGTGTGAGCTCGATTGATCGCGTGTGTTTGACTTCAATCACATCACATCTCGTTTAGATAGATGACGGTTGACGTGAGCGAATGTTCACTGCCTTTATAAACCTTTGTTGGTATCGTTTACGAAAATATGGAAATGGTGAGAGTTGTGATACTGAAAATGAGTCTAGACAGTTTGTTCTTCTTTGGCTTGAGATGGGCAGAAACTGAGAACTGCATCTAGTTCCATGCTGTGTCAGAACAGCATCGGAGGCCATACCAATTCTGTACTAAACTAGGCTTAGTATATCCTATCCTTCCTACTAATATTATAAAAGTGAAAGTTTGTGAGTATGGATGTGTGGATGTTTGTTACTCTTTCACGCTAAAATTACTGGATGGATTTGGATGAAATTTGGCAAACAGATAGTTTATAACCTGGATTAACACATAGGATACTTTTTATCCCGATATTCCCACGGGATCGAGACTTACGCGGGTGAAACCGCGGGGCGCAGCTAGTTTATTATAAATCTAAGTTGATTTGTGTGCATGCATACAGTATTATCTATGTAGTCCGAATTAAAAACAATATTTACTTCTAACACTAAAAGTTTTGAAGAAGCTTCGGGTTATCGTTTTTACGATTCTCGGCACTGGCCATTAATTACGGTTTTATGTCCTTTTAAGTTACCCAAAGCTTACCCAATCACAAGCCATTTTCCACAGTTGTGCGTAGATAGTCATTCAGACACTGGCACTTCCTTAGCTAAATCTATTATGTGTAGGGGCTATGAAAGGAACCGAAAATACCCCTCGCCATAAATAAAACGCTCAATAAAAAGATAAATTCTATGAATAGCTCTCTATGATTGATTGATCGTTCGTTCTCCGCGAGCTGTTGAACATTTTTATTTTCATTGCCTGATCTATAAAAAATATTTCCCATTTATTCGTGTAATATGTTTTCCGTGTCTGCAAAAATATAACCGGGAATTGGTGAAACAATAGCTATAAACACAATGGAAGTTACAACAAGAGTTATTTTACTTAAAGTTAATTAAAAGTATTGAACATCACGCACGAGGAAATTACGTATCTACGGAGATACTCCAATTACTTCCTAATTTATAACAATCATATCAATAACAAAAAAACTTGATATTAAGGTAAGCATGCCTAATCTTCTAAATAAACCTTCTTTGAATTTTTCCTTCTACAGTCTACACGAGCGTAAAAAGTTTCAAAACACGATTCATGACTACGATATGTATGACTTGTAAGTATTATAAATCAGTGTTTTGGCGTGACTGATAAACAAACACTTCCATATTTTACATTAGCGGAATGAAAACCAAATAATACCTATTTCAATCACTCAACACAGACTATAGCCAAACATTTATATAACACTAGCGACCCGCTCCCGCTTCGCACGGCTTATACTACTTGACAAAACATCGATACTCCTTTATTAATAACAAAGTTTTACACACATAAACCTTCTGTATTCAATTCTCTAAATGATGGTAAGACCACATCAAAATCCGTCGGGTAGTTTAGAATAAAAACACGGTCACACAGACAGACACGAATAGCGACTTTAATTTATAATACGTATAGATAAGCTTTCCAGTGACGTCATCCCGTATACCTAAATATTGTAGATAATATGTATTGTAAACATAGTGTGAATTAAATATCTATCAAAGCTTTACACGACGCACTTACGTGTATCTTAGTAGCGTAATGAACGACGAAATTAACAAAATCCCGAGTAATCCCTGGTAAAGCGACACTCTGTAAAGGATTAAATATATCTGCGCGGGAATAGATTAACATAAGTGAGGGATGGAGGTCCCACTGTTTAGAGGTCCTATTGTGATGGAGGCCGCATTTACCTGGCCGACGAATGACTTTAACGCCATCTGGGTTTAAAGTACCGGAAAAGTTTCATACAATAGAAAATTATTTTTGTCTAGAAGCTTTACTTACTTTTAAATTTAAATTTAAAATAATGCAGTAGAAAGGTAGAAATAATGGTAGAAATGGCAGTAAAGCACTTTTTTAAATTTATTTCTAACTGCGATTCTTGGAATCCGGGATCTTAAAAGCTACTTCACACACACATATTTTCTCTTTCATTACCAGTTGAACACGCAAAATAATATGGTAATAGTAACCTACTTACAATGAAACTTGGAAAACATGCACTCTTTACGAACAATAACAACCGCAACCCGTAACTCAATTGTCAAACTTGCGGTTGAAGGAAAAATATGAAAACGTCTGTATTGGGTCCATTTTGCATTGAATTTTCACTTGGAAAATGTTCTGTTCAACGTTGTGAGGGACTGTGGGGCGCAGGATTCCGGAGCGGTCATACGTGGAATGAAATTTTTGTACAATGTCGGTGTCATATCCATGACATGGCGCGCTAGATATTTTGGCCTATGACGGCCCAAAAGTTAATTACAATTTAAATAACCTTCCGAGCCTTACGTACATTATTACTGGAGATAGTTTTAATTTCGTTCGAAATAATGTGTCACAATAATGGACCTAAGGAGGATTGTAATAAGAACTTTCAAAGCTGAACTTTAAATAGTTCTTAAACTAAGGCTTCCAAAGTAACTTCAGTTCCGTCGTGTCACTACAACTTCTCAGTTTAATACCAAATCGAGTTGTCTCCATATGTATGAAGTAAGATGTATGACTTTAAACGTCTCTTGTGAAACTTCGCCGGGGAGCGAGAAGCGCGCTTTATTACAATTAAAAGTCAGTCACCGTGCATTCAAGATGGCGACGGCTCATTTAATACATTAGTTAGTTTAATTAGCGCATTTAAGTTTCTATGCTATACTAAAAGCTTAATAAAACTATGCGATATAACGCAGATGTGAGTTTATGTACAAGTTGTTGAAACAATTAGGAGTTTATGATTTAACAAATTAGACTGAGTGTAAAGATACTCGTACAACGGGCTTTAGAAAGGAAAAAATATTATGATGGTTTAGAATTTAGACGAAATGATAGTAAGAAAAGTTTGCAACATCAAGAAGTTAATGTGCCAGCATTTTTTATTATACAGCCTGATTTACACGGTGCAACTTGAAGCAACAATAAGTGTAAGTTTTTGCCTCAATTGTTTTGTATGCCAGTGACAAGAAATTTGCATCGTGTAAATGGGGTTTTATAGATTCGTTATAGAATAAATGTACTACTCACGAATAACTAACTACTTCGTAACTGGAACATAATGAATGCAATTCCATTTCAGTTAATAACTGTATTGAAACTCTGAAACTGTATTCCACTCCATGTCAAACTTATATGACTGTCACACACAAACTTGACTGAACTAGCCAACCGACCATTACTTCGCAAGGTACGGCCAAACTTAAATCTAATTAACTAAACGTTCACCCATCTACGATTTGCATGAAGGGACCTGAAAAGTCGACGACCCCGTTGTGATGACTTTAGGTACACCCATCTTGGGTCCTAAGGATTAACAGACGATAATGCCCTCAGCATGACTATGACCCATTCTAATTCACATAGATTGTTATAACTTAGCAAGTTGGAATAGGAAACTTGGTCAAGTGCTTCCATCTTGCAACCGAGACTCGTTGCTTAGCGGTGCCCTAATGGAGTTACTCAGATATTTTGGCTCTAAGTTGACGTTAGCAAATGAACTTTGTTTTAAAGGAATACAATAATTAAACAAATTAGTTGATACCACTTATCATAACTTAATATTATAAATGCGAAAGTGAGTTTATTTGTTACGCTTTCACGCCAAAGCGGCTCAACGGATTTGGATGAAATTTGGCACATGGGTAGACCATGATCTGAAATAGGACATAGGATACTTTTTATCCCGATATGCTTACGAGATCGAGACTTCCGCGGATGACACCGCGGGGCGCAGCTAGTGTTTGATACAGCTAGGCACTGTACCGGCTTGAGAGAACTTTATATGTAAAGGCGTAATCCATTACAGAACTAATATTGAACAACAAGCATGTAATAAATTATCCTCTTAGCTGCTAATTACCTGTCCTTGTCACTCTGATGACTTTATTACTCCTATTATTGCATATCAAAGGCCAATCATTACACCTTTAACAACATACCTGCAACAAGAAAAGAACAAATTAGAACAATTATCATGGATCACAATTATCTTGTACGAGCGAGAAAAATTGCCGCATAATTTTTCAATGCCATTCAAAGAACACTTAAAGTAAACGACTTGTAAATGAGTAAAAATTAATTAGTTTGTTCTCGGCCGCGGTTCGTTGGGTGTGACGTCAAAAGAAAAAAGATAATTGGGGGAGAAAGAAAACGGGGAAAGATTAGATTGATGTTGTTAGCCATTAGTGGATACTTAATTGTTTCACGCGTTACTCTGGAAAAAGAAAATCTTATGAGAGTAGAAAGAGAGAGACAGTAGTCTCCCTAATCACAAATAATGAAGTGATTGATTACTGCGATGTCTTATTCTCTTTGTTGGTAGCTGTTGGCAGCGGTGTATAACGAGTCTAGGTGTTAGCTGTCATTTACTAGGATTATTTCTGTAATCTCGCTAAATTATAATCAAAATCAAGACAGCTATTATTGTTTCTTTAAGAGCACATAAGTATACATTCTCAGGTCAACTTTTAAAATAACTTTCTTTTAATATTTATTTCGGGTAACCGTATTTAGCAGTAGAAAGTGCTGCGTATAAAAATTTACTTAAAATTTAACTTAACATTACTTAATTAGTTTTTAACACAACATAATTAATTGCTTTTTAACTGAATATTCCACTGCAGCTTAAGTTTTATTTAGAAAGTCACATTAATTTTAATTAAAGATTGTTTTTCAGCTTTGCTAAAATTCACTTAAATAGTTTATTTATTTTTAATTTTACGCTCTAAGTAACTAGGTACCAAGCCAAGTAGTAGTAAAACTTCTTCATCAGAATCTTAATAATATTATATACTTTGTACTCAGAATTCTCTTGTCATTAGTGTCTCCTTGGAACAATTTAAGCATTTTTCATATAAATTAAATTAAGCAAAGTTTCTTTTTCGAGTGACATCCAGTAAATTTTCAGTATCGGACGGGACGGTATGAAAAATTTCTCTTTCGTCGTAGGTAAGTTGTTTCATGGTTGAAAGCCCGCACAACCCCGGGGATCAGTTGCCGTCCTGGTTGCGAGTACTGAGTGAGAAATAGAACAGTAAATTGGGAAGCAGAGGAATACATATATATTAGAATAGGTACCTGTGATACAAAACAGATAATTCGGACTGAGAACGTATAGCAAATCTGTGTACCTATTTGCTCTGCCCATTCCGTTCGATTTGAATCTCGGTACTAGAAAAAGATGGTTATCTAAGCCGTCTTGAGGCGAATTCTAAAATTGTCACATCTGCGCCTAATAAATAGTCACAGGTGGTTTTATACGCTTTGATCGAAGTTTATTGGGATTAAATATAAATAAAAAAAAGTTCTTTTGAATTTTGTCAATGTAGGTACCAATTTATTTAATTTCTACGTCATTGAATTTGGCGTTCCCCACTTCGCTTCTAATGGAAATTCGGCTATATCGTTTGGAATTTCCGCTGAATTAGGACTTACATCCAGTTGGAAATAAGAATTAACTTCATCTTTATACCCCACGGAAGCTGACACCAAAGATTACGGATATAATAAAATTATAATACCGGGTAAAAAGTGTCTATGCTTTGTAATATTTTATTAAAGAACGTCATATTTTTTAATGCTGCGAGGTGAAAATATTATGTTGGCTGTCCTTGAATTATGATGTCATTGTTTTTAGGTAAGTATTTTGTATTTTTTTTGTATGCCTTCTACTTTTAAACAAGATGAATATTGCTTAAGTAACACCATTTGTATTTCCTTGCGTGGTAATTTAAGTCTGCTAATTAACGTTGGTAATTGCAATGTTTTAATCGATAACTGTCGCCTTCCGTGTTGTTTATATTTTCCTCTTAGAATAAGTAACTGTACCAATCTAGTAAGAGTAGTAACGGGAAGACAGTCATGTTATCTTATTGGAAATAATTTGCCTATAATCGACCTAAAAAAACTTTAAAATATTCTACTTCAATAATATGACTTAACACAACTTCACGCCTGTAATCCCTGAAGGGTTACGTAGAGGTGCACCTATAATACACCCACATGTCGCCAGTTATGTTAAGAGGCGAGCCTATTGCCACCATGGGGCAAAACTCCGGGCTGTTACTAAGAAATTCCTGATAGAAAAACCCAATAACACTTTGCCTGACCTGGGAATCGAACCCAGGACCTCGTGCTCAACAGTAGCGCTTGCAACCACTAGACAGTCAATAATATTTAGCCTAAATCTGCCCAGTCCTAGGGGACCTCTCATATTTTAAACCTTAAATATTCTTATCGTTTGCCTCAATTTTACCCAAGATGAGTATCAGAAAACGAATTTGGGGAATTTTCACCAAAACATCGGAATATTTCTGACGATATTACATTCTCAGTATAAAGCAAGCGTCGTCCTTTTATAAGGGCGCTAATTTTTTCCACTGTCATTGATGGATGGTGTTTAGGGAGCCTCGAACGAAAGTGGATTAACATTGAGATTAACGCAATAAGTATATATATATATGAGTATATATACATAAACATTGACGCCAATTCTGGTACTGAACTAAAAATAATCCCTTTCATTTAAATCCGTTGCTTGATGTTAAGAGACGTTTTAACGACAAAAATGTATGTGAAACAGTCGCTAATCATTAGTTCGGGTATCGGCAAGCGTAGTGGGACCGGGAGCTAGACAGACCGACGACCTTAAAAAGGTAAAGGACGAGTGGATGTGGAAGTCGGAGAACAGAGTGTTGTGGCGAAGCCTGGGAGAGGCCTATGTCAAGCAGTGGACCGCGAAAGGTCCAGTTGAATCATTACTTAACTTTAAGCAACGTTTTTAAATAAACACCGATATATTTTTTGAAGAAAAAAAAGAGAGCTGTCAATTAACTGAAACTTCTAAACAAGATCAGGTTTAGAACTTTAAATTATTTACATTGACACCTCGTATTAAAATACATATTTATATGAAGTCGTTTCTTTTTAAGCTCAATGTTTGGGATATTGAATTTGGTAAATAACTGTGATAATGAATATCAAGAGGAGATCTTGTTCTTTTTCTAATCGCGTCGAAGGCAAATATTGCAAGAAAAATTGAAGTAAGATTTATTGTAGTTTCTTATAAAAAGTCATCACAATTAATTATAAGCTTTGATGTTAGCTTTCCTTACACCCTACACTTCCACTTCTTACATATCTTTGCTTTCCTTTTCCCTACTAGGTATCTACATTCCTTGTCAGCTAACTGAGTTTATCTCACCAACAAGACTAGTTATCAATAGATAGCAGAACTGTTAGGTTCGATAAGACCGGCCACGACAGCAACTTCTGAGATAACTAGCAACTTTCACAAAGTGATCTCAAACTTATCGCTATGTTGAAAGACAGAACTTCATCGCGATAGCCAGGTCGTTATGACGTTTGGAAAGATAGATCTTTGTAGGTAGCTGCATCTTTAGATGATTATCATTAAGGAGGTCAAAGTTAGTTACGTAGGTATACATAGGATGATGATTTGGTATTGTGGCACTATAACTGTTACCCGAGTTAATATGACAAATAAAACTATAATTTATGTAATTTCTTTGCTGAAAACGGTATTTCAGTCTGCCTTTTAATAAAATAAAAAGTTCACATTTCATTATGCAGGACTGAATAACCAAGTATCTTGTCGTTTCTTATTTAGAGAAAATCCCTCCGCTCCTAAAGACTAAAACTCAGGTAAATATACCTCGTTCTAATTTAATACGGAGTTATTTCTGTACTTGGCTGCGGACTCCACGTACGCACTTCATGTCACTCAATAATAGACGATCATCGCTCTCGAATCATATCTACCCGTATGATCTGCCGCTGGATATGGATATCCGCTACATGCCTACCACGAATCGTGCGGATAAATATATTATCTAGTACCTAGTGGCTACAATATTGGCAGGTGGACTGACGGTTAGGTACTGTAGTAAGATTGTAGTGTGCCATTTTGATCTCGATTCCGAATAGCCCATAGAAAATGACGCCGCAGCGAGAAAATAAACGTCTAAATAGAGGTTTATCATAAAATATTATGTAAGTATAAATAATAAAAAGTTTAACTTCTCATTATTCCAGCCAACTCGCCAATATCAACAACGCTTAAATAAAACTTCAATAGCAGTTATTTTGCCAATTGTACTATCATTTAAAATTCTGCCGGGAACAAAATTAAAACGTAATTCGCAGAATATCGGTCCACAGTCGGAGCAAATGAAAAATAAACTCAATTGTACAGAAAAAGATGTTTATGAAATTGATGCAATCTCAATAATATATTTTTGTGAATAATTACGGAAATATTGCCAACAGTGAATAAATAAATAAATAAACAAAAGCTTTTTCCAAAAATATGGATAAGAAATCCATTGCAATTAAGTTTCATACAGTAAAAAGTTTAAGTGCGAAATAACATCAAGGTTTCATTGTTTAAACTTGTCAGAGGAGGCTTGTTAAAGTAGATTTAAAAAAACCTAAATAATATAGTAAATACCTACCTATTGTATTCCAATAAGTATGGTGTGGTATTTCCAAGTCAAAGTAGAATAAAAAAAACTTCTGCTTAGCTTGATATAAAAAACCGGCCAAGTGTGTGTCGGATTAGTCCAGTATGCTCAGAACAAATTGGCTGTGACAGACGGACAGACAGCCAGCCCGCCAGCCAGACACACGAGTGATTCTTTAAGGGTTCCGTTTTTTCATTTGGACGCACAGAATCCTCAAAAGATAGATATTGTTCGACAGGACTGGTCGATGTGGCGGCGCTTGATGGGAGACATACCCAGTGACAAGGCATTTGAACGATTGAGGCCAAATCTGATCAACATGGCCATTGAAACCCACCGATTTTCGGCACCGAAACCTGGCGGACACCTTAGCAAAATCCGAAATTATAATGACTATGTTACTATCATTAGTCTCTGGCATAGATACATTTTCTCTCATGTCATCATGAAGATAATCTATGGAAAAAATAGGCTGTGGTACTTTGATCTTCCTATTAACCAAAAACATCCTACTGTATTACATTCATTTGCGAATACGTCTTTTTCATATAAAGGTACATTACTGTCAGCCGCCGTAATCTTATTATTCACTTACTTTTTTTCCAAATCATCTTTCACACTATCCAGCAATCTTTGCTTTGGTCTGCCTCCTTTCTTATACCCATCCATATTCGTACCCAACGCTTTCCTAAGGACCAATGATGGAAAAAAGGGTTAAATAAATCTTCTTCTTCTTGTGTGCGTGTCGATGGAAATCTCAATACGCTCGGCCTAGAATTCGGTCACGTGTTTCGCGCTGATGCGTCCATCAGTTCCTGTAACGTGCAGCTGACAGGACACGCAAGACACGACATGAAGTGTCCCATCGTTTATTAAACAGTATCACATTTAGACTCCAAGGCGGAGTCGTCTGTGAATCTCCACCCGAGTAGATTTTCCTTGCTTCGGCCAAGCTGGGTCCGGAGTCTGTTTAAAGACTTCCAGGTTACCCAAGGCAACTCATATCTTCCTATCTTCCTATTGACAAAGTTATTATCTTCCTGCCTCTATTCCTTTCCTTCCATGGATACATCTCTATCAGTCGCCATTTTGGTGACCTCATCCTTCCTAGCCATATAATCTTTCATTTCATAATATCTATTCATCTTTACTTAATCCGTGTCTTTTCTTATATACATCCATATTCATACTCAATAATGTCGTCATGATCAACAAAATTCATGGAAAAAACAGGCTGCAGATAGGATAGCAATACCTAAATAATACAAATAAGGTTATTAGCTAGGTAGGCTATTGACAAGCTCAAATTTTAAGGATAAATAATCCTAAGAATGAAGTAAACCTATAGGATTCAGGTTGTTATGTTCCCACGCGTGTTTTAGAAGTCACGAGGGATGAGTCACAGACTGCTGTTGTGGGTTTATAAGTTATCGTTACTTACGCATTGTTACATTCTCTAAGCTAAAATTATGCTGAGAACTGCGTAAGTTCCTAGTTTAATTTTAGATTTCTGGAAACACTACCAAGATGTGAATCTCTGATAATGTTATGTGATGTGAATCTATCAAGATGTGTGTCTTAACTCTTAGAAAAAGCGTTTTGAAAGTACTAGACATGCACGGTCTTTCGGGTGAGTATTCCAGGTACTCCCTTTTCTAATATCTATTCTACCTTCTGTTAGTCCAAATGTAGCTTCATCAAAGTCAGAATTGTCTCCGTAGTTAGGCAACTCGCTGATAGAATGGTTTATTGTTTGCAAATGACCCTTAAAGTATGTTCAACACATACAAAGTCCATTCACACAAACCCCACTTCAATATTAATTTACACTTGCGTAACATGCTGTACACAAAGACAAACAACAACACGTGAATCTCACCTCCATGTGCAGTCCAATTAGGCGCTCCGGTCCACGTGGGCGCCCCTTTTGTGCCCCGAGTAGTGCGTTGTTATGACAAAAATAGTGCATTGTATACAATACATGCACATTGTTAGTTACGTTTTGTGCCTAGACAGCTTCAAATTGAAAATAAAATACTTGTCTGTTCGGCTTGCTCTCTAGTAACCTATGTTCTGTAATTTGTTCTTTGCTGTGTAATATGACAGAACTATTAGCTGTAGTGCAGCGAGGGCTGCAATTTTGACAGCGTTTTATTTTTCTCATTTAGGCTTTCATTTGAGTTTCAATGTGATTATTCTATTATCTTTCCGCCAAACGTGTATTTCGTTTTAATTATACTTATTTATCTTATAGTTTTGCATACCAATGAGGGTCTTACTGGAGGGCAAAAAGCTTGCTTTAAATTATAAAAGATTGTATAAAAACAGTTCTACTTTAGTTTACTAATATCATACGGCTCATCTTAGGTGCGCCATAAGAATACTCATTATTCTGAGGGTCTGCATTAATTTTCTTCTGACGTCTATCTAATTAGACAAAATCTTCAGAGATGTATAATAATGAGATTGGCGTACAAATCGGATTTTCCTAACAAGACATTTTGTTTCACGTAGCTTTATCGTCTCTTGCCTTGAACTCGTCTAATTATGTTGCCTCTCTTGGATGACAAAATGTAAATAATCAAACAACAAACTTCCCTTATTAAACGTCGCTTACTAATTAAACGTCGCGACATATAAATTGAAGGCGAAATATCACTTTTATGTAAATAGTAACTTTGTCTTGCGCGCCGCAGATTAAAATACTTTACTTATACTATAAAAAGTTTGGCGCCGGGGCGCCGAAGTATTTTCGTTTCAGTACATTAGTATAAAAGTTGAATATTTTAGCTCATATTGTGAATTCTTTGTCTTCATCATACAGTTGTTTTAGCCTAGTACGTGATACTTGTCATATTATTACGAAACGATATATTCATGTAACGTATCTACTTCATATGCTGTTTTATATTGATGGTTAAAGTGGATAGGCACGATAAATCACTCCATTGTTATTTCTTCTAACTATTCGATAAGCTCTCGAGTTATTTATGGTTTTGGCTATACAATATTGGCAGAGGTGAATTATTATGGTAAAAATACGGTTCTCTATGAATAAACGACGAAATATTGACAGTGTTTTGATACTCAGGTCGATAAAAGTTTTTAAATAAAACAATTAAAATTTTGAAACACCTTCAAATAAAAAGCTTGTATACGTGTACAGTCAAAATAAAATTGCAGTTTCTATTTTCAGTAAAACTTCAACTGCAACATGAACAAATTTCGAGTTTGTCGAAGCGTAGCAATTTTCTAGTACAAATTGACGCACTACAAACCGATTGAAACACTTTATACAAGAGGATGACGTCATAATGTTATATAAAATGGAAATAGACAATGTTGGTTGAATGAGTGAACGGAAAATCGTGAGGAGAAATGAGGCTGCGGTGAACTATTGTGTGGGGAACTCACTCTTAGCAATACCTATTTTGCATTTCGCTGTGTTTTGATATTATTCAGTGACTTTGTGTCGAGTGCAGTAGCAATATCCTTTCAAGGCTGTCCTCGATAGAGGTTTAATTGTATTTGAAATGATGTCAATGCATGTTGTGTAGGTACATACACTTACTCGAACTGGGTAGCGAAATTTATTTCTTGACAGTCGTGTCAATCGCAAAGCTGGCCCAGATTCAAGAATCAATTACCCAGTAAAACGCAAATTAACGTCCAACACTTCTAACCAATTCATACATTAATTTCTATCATAATTCAGCGTAATCTATCAATTTACAAACGCTGTTACGCGCTTACACAAGTAATCCCCTACTTGTAAGTTTAAATTAAAGTGTTTGAGAAGGAAACGCTAACTGAATAACGCGATTTTCCGCCGGTAGGTGTCGTAATGTCTCGAACCGCATCGATGGAAGCGTCGAGGAAATAGCCCGAGATCGACTGCGCCGTATATTGTTAGGTACGTAAAGGGGCGCCGCGCGCGGCGGGTGAACTTTGAAAATTACACGAGTGCTGGTAAATCAATTTTCTGAGGTGGAGGTGAGATCTGTCTGAAGGTTGGGTAGGTGTTTGGAACGTGAAACAAAATCATTCTCGTGCCCTTATCCCAATTTATTTGGGGTCTGCGCAACATGTCCCTTTCTCCCATACTTCTCTATTAGCCGTCTTCTCGATAGTCACTCCCTTTCTAGCCATATCATCTTTCACACAGACCATCCATCGTTTCTTTAGTCTTCCCCGACTCTTATAGCCATCGACATAAGAAAATAAGTGACAGACATAATTTTAATACTAGAAATAAAGATAAAATAGATCAACCATTTTTCAGATTAGCTAAAGTACAAACATCTTTTATGGGGTACTGCGTTAAATGCTATAACAAAATACCTTGTGATATATTGCAATTAAATGAAAGAAAATTTAAAACTCATATAAAAAGTACACTTTGTAAACAAGCTTATTACAAATTAGAGGATTATATCCAAGATAAGAATGCTTGGAAACATGCTGGTCTTGCTCCATAGGACAGTTTAGAGTCTGGACAAAATCAAACTGGTTGCTAATTTAGTTGTATATTTTATTATTTGTATGTCATAGATTTTTTTACACTCTGTGATTGCTTGGAATCATGCACTGACTTATTAGTATTACTTGTAAAGATGTTAGGAATATTGTAATATCGTATACTTTTACAATGTTTGTAAATATGTGAGCACCATGTACCTATCACATAACTGATTTATTTGTCATTGCTCCATTTCTAATTCTTTTTGCCTTTTGTGGGACAGCAATCTTATTGCAGGTGCATCATCTTCACATATAATTATATAATTCATGTATACAAAATATTGTAAAACATTTTTGAAAAGAGTAACGGTGGAGTTTCTTGCCCAGTCTTCTCCATACGAAAGCTACCTTTTGGAATGGGCAACTAGAATCAATTCTATTTCTTTGTTTTTCATTGACGTTCAAAAGTGCCTTTTATGTGCCTATTTGAAATAAATTATTTGACTTTGACTTTGACATTCATACCCAAAACTTTCCTCACAACGTGAAACAAAATGAAACATTTAAATTGTAATTTTAAGGAGATCTTTTGCTACATCTAGATTTTTTGTGACAGGAGGTCGGTATCTTATTCGGTTCTCATTCCGTGGACGACAATCAATATTAAACTATTAAAAAAAAAAAACTGCAATCTTTTAACCAAAAGATTAAAATCGCCTTAGGGTGCATACCTCATACCTACCTAGGTCCTACCTATAGAGTACCTAATCTAAAAGGGTTTTAAATTACAGAATACCAATGTCCTTCAAAAACCGACATATACTCCCATATTCGCGGGTAGTACAAAAAGCCAAGCCACTCAGAATTCGCGCGACTTGCTCCGGAATGCGACGATACTTCCCGTGTGGAACAGAGCCAACCGTCTGCCAGTATGAAAAAAATGTATGAAGTACATCTGTGGCCTGACTGACATAGACAGCCGGCTTACCTTTAAACTGGATGGGTCGTTGACCGCTGCTCAGTAGTTACCGAGAATGTTTAATTTGAAAAATCTCTAGGCATTTGTCTTTTACTGGGAATATGAAACAGGGAAAATCTAATCCAGGTATTTTTTGTATCTTTATTCCGTTGAGATTCATGTACAGAACGTGAAAAAAGTCTTTAATAATAATATTATTCTAATAGAAAAAAACGTGGATGGAGGTCGTCACGCTAAACCAAATTAAGGTCAACAGAAAAACTATGAGCAAGAAGCGAAAATTATAAGCAAAAAATACCGTACATAAATCATGTTGTCTTATAAATTATATCTAACTATGAACTACTTAAGAACAAATTGTGGCACTATTGTATTATTATGTTCACGCTCGTTTTGCGTCACGAGGCGATCCATATTAGAGCCTATACCACGAACATACCACAGATCTACGAAACATGTCTTCCCAGAGTCGGCTAATATAAAATTCGATACTACACATGAAAATCGTGCAACCTGGGACAAGGTACATATTATGTCAAAAAATTTACCTTCACGATGCATAGAAAGGTACTGCTGATGCTATTTCCGCACATAGTTAGTTAGTTAGTTCGTTTTAGTTTATTCTAAAATAAGTAAGAAGAAAGAAGAAAGAAAGAAAGAAATATTGTTTATTCTGCACAAACAAAACGTACGGGTACTTCTTCCAACGCATGCATTAAACTAAGTTTCATACCATTATTACGCGGACATTTGTGTGGGTTACAAGTTCTTAAGATATTCTGTCACACTTAAATGTAATGTGTAACTGTTTTATGTCCCAATAAAGCAAAATAAAATAAATTAATAAATAGTTAAGATGTTGCTATGTTGCTGATGCAATTTTATTCAAAATTTTCAAATTGGCGACACTTTTGCCGTTTCCCTAGAATTTT
Organism: Lithophane leautieri; assembly: GCA_949152455.1. Classification (NCBI taxonomy): domain Eukaryota; kingdom Metazoa; phylum Arthropoda; class Insecta; order Lepidoptera; family Noctuidae; genus Lithophane; species Lithophane leautieri. Next base: position 14,450,042 of record OX424471.1, on the reverse strand, counting down.
CCTAGTGGGAGGCATTACAGCCTCAGCTTTCCAATATTAATCAGTAAAGCCACATTTAGGTACACAAATGCTAGAAATGACACTATAGCTAGACAGACACTAGTTTGCTAAAAGCTATGGCCATCACAATCTTGCTAAGATGAGTTAGACCCGACTCCCACTTACACAAACCACACTGTATTTTTAGCCCCAGATTGACATGAAAAAGAAAAAAGAAATCGTCGCATTTTGTTCGTGCTCTAAAAACCATTTAGAATAACGTTTCGTTATTTTGACAGTTCTATCAGAGGTTTACATGGTAAAATATGAACTTCCTGATCGAACTGACGTAGACATGGACTGTTTTCCTTTGATGCCTTCAAAGGAAGAAATAGCTGATCAAATTGTTAGCCCTCAAAGTAATATCAAAGAGGTTATTGAAATTGACATTTAGTCGGAAAATTGGGAAATATAATGATCCTATATATAACAAATAAAAGTAGTCAATATACCTATTAGACAATAGATTGACTACTTTTTATTGTAGTTAATTTTATTATAATACCAACCTATCACTGTCCGACCACTGCAAGGCTTACGTTAGGTTAGGTTAGGCTCTTCTCATACAGAGAAGGCATGAGCAATTGAGGATTAGATACCACGCCTGCTCACGGCAAGTTGGCGATTTCAGACAAAAGTGGCTGTAGCGATTGGCAATGATTATACATAGTGTTTATATAATGAACGCTAGAACATAAACAAGTAATGAGATGATGAGTTTTATACCAATAAATTCAGAACAATACCAGACCGGGTTTTGATAATCCTAACTTTAATATTATTATAAATGCGAAAGTGAGTTTGTTTGTATTTTACGCTTTCACGCTAAAACGGCTCAACGGATTTGGCACATGGATAGACCATGAAGCTGAAGAAGGACGTAAGCTACTTTTCATCCTGAATCGCAAGCGAAGTCGCGGGCAATAGCTAGTGCTTCATAATCATTCATTAAGATTTAAAAAAAAAACATCATTTAAATAAAACCACAAGCATAAACTAATATTTAGGTGCCTTAGCATGAGTACGTTTTATGATAATAATATAAAGATGCAAGATTTATGAATCTTGGTTCAAGATTCAAGGTCTATAATATGCTTGCAAGTCGTCTTATATTCGTTTAATCGAAACATCCGCGGGTTTCCACAGACGCCATATTAAAGTCTGAAAGGAGCGGCTCAGGTAATATGAATGGGGATTAACTGTAGTGCGGCTTTCGTACCACCAAAGGAAAGCTGTGATGCCTTTGAAATATGTTTAACAATGCTGGTAACTAAATAACTTGAGGGGCTCGTTGCTATGAGAACTGTTGCTGTTATGCCTTGACTGGATGACTCCTCCTTTACACGGAATTCTTTGCACATCGAGCAGTCTTCGAAGGATAATGATCCTAGTTATCATAAGAATACCTGTGACAGTCGCTTATAGTTCTTAAAGGTTATCATAAATGAGAAAACCGAAAGACACATAACTAGTCAGCCGTCGTTAAGGCGGTACCCTCAGCAAAATAAACTTGAGCATTTGTTCCCTCTTCGCAGACCGAAAATCCCGGTGAGATACAGTAGTGAATACGCCCAAATTTTAGAATAAAATCTATATAAAATCAAGTTGCGGTCTTTTGAAAAAAAAAATTGTTACAAATTGTTTATCCATAAATGTCATTAGCAACATTAAACTATGTTTACTTTAAGAAGAGATGCTGTTATCAATCATTATTTCTCATTTTTATGGTTTCGTTGGAAGGATTTTAATTAAACATATACTACTTAAAAAAGAAAGAAACGCGAAAGATTATGTAGAAATTTAATGTATTTTTATTATTTGATTGTTATTTTTAAATAACAAGTAGATAGCTCCTAAAAACTACACAAAAAGCGGCTAGCGTGGCGTTTGTCTCAGGGTACCGCCTTAAGCTAGCCATCTCATCTGATGAATGTAAATCTACAGCTTCATACCTCAATGAAAAAAATAATTCTTCAATTAGGTACGTACCTAATTCTGTATTTCCCTACATGGTTTGATGTAATATCGTATTCACATAAATCATGAATTCAAGAAAAACAACAAACACTAACTTACAGTTAGCACATTATTATTGTTTGCGAAACAAAGAAAGTCTTCTGTTTCTAGTTTCTATTTCACAAAAGTTTTTCTTTTATAGAAAGAACCCTTTATTTCATTTCCTTGACTTGCATAATTTATAAAAATTGCATAGCACCCCGTAAGGATAAAACGAAGCAAGTACTATTATCTTGCAGAAATCTTGCCTCTTTTCTTTTTCGTATGCCACTCGAGCTCAAGCACCTCTTGTTTCTACGGATATCTCATCAATGATACTTCGGAGTCAAATGGACTCAAGATCTCACGAAACAGTCTAATCGGATTTCTGTTTCAAATATTTTCCGCCCTCAACAACTCATGTTGGTTGTCCCAAACTACAATTGTTTAGAAACAATTTGTCAGAAATTAACTTTTATGCTCGTGTATATAATAATTCATCGTTGATAGTTTGGAAAATTAATTTAACCTTCATAACGAGGCTTGGTTCTGAAGCCTCGTCTGAATTAATTAAAATCTTTAGCAAATGATTTATAATTTTCTGAAGGCGGTAAACGGACCATTCATATAATGAGGCAAGTTCAAATAGGCGATTCTATTACGGCACAGAACTTTGCTTAAGTGAGCTGCATTTCTAAAGTTAGAGTTCAGAGTGAATGTGTTTTTTTTTACCTTTTAATTGATACGCTTTTGATTTTGCTCAAGTATAAATGTGACTAAAATGATTACCGCTGCAATTTAAAAAGCAGCAATAAATGTAAAGATTAATTGTAACTACCATATCTATTGCCTATTATCTTTGTAATTTCTCCATTGCATAATGGGAGCTCAGCTAGAGTAATTAAAAGCACTAATCGAGTCCAGACAAGGGCAACAAAAACACAAATCTAAGAACTAACTAAGTCCGATAAGATGATTGCGATTTATTAGTGCCAGTTAAGGCCTATCCAGTCATTCCCATTTTAGTTCTTACCGCCTACATAGGTACGCAACTCCTTCTCATCCTTTCCACGTTTTTATTCCATCTTTCTTTTAAAACAGGCTTACAGAGATTTAAGGAACTGAACGCTAGATATTGGATAGATCGAGCAACCCAAGTGGCGTTACGGACGGACCGAATGAATGTTAAAGACTCGGGTTGATACTATAAAAGGCTTATTTGATTTCGATCCAATCTCGTCTACATTGTTCTCGTTTTCTTGTGATTCATATAAATGAGCATGGGTTTTTTTTCACGAATGTCGGAGGCTTTATAGGAATCCCTAGTCTTAAGTTCGATTAGCTGTTCGGAACGTTTTTTTTTTATATCAGAAATGATTTTAGGAAAATTACTAACAACAATTTTTATTTTATTTTTGTCTTTTTTATTACACATACCTACGTAATTAATGTAGTACATGCCTTCAGGGGATGAAAGGCATGAACGTTAAACAAAATTAAACGAATAATACAGCAGGTAGGGTGCAGAATTTCTGACAGTACTAATTAAAATCGTACAGCATACCGTGAATCGTAGCGTGCGTCCACGTCGAGTATTTGCGCGCGACTTGCCACCGAGTTTTATTCGCCCAGTATGAAATTCGAATTTTAAATGCAATTCATTCTAAAATTGCTTTTTTTTAAAGTGGAAAACTAGAACGCGGAAAACTGGCTGCATATAAACATTAGGGAAATAGAAAAGATTTTTTTATGTTCAGAAAATATTGCTGTTTCGTGGAACTAATTAATAAGATTTATTTTTGTACTAGCGACCCACCCCTGCTTCGCACAGGTTTTATGACTTGACAAAATATCGAGATGTTTTTATTAGGTATGTCTAAGTTTAATAGTGACGTATTATACACATACCTACACATATCGTAATAAATATTCTCTAAATGATGGTTAAGTGAAAACGTTGCGTACTTAGTTACACAGACAGACGCGAAAAGCGACTTTGTTTTACATAGATTCTGTAGTCATGAAAAATATGTTCATCAGGGTCTACTGATACTCATATATTTTTAGAAAATAACTGCAAACTTCCGTGTAATTTCTAAGAAGACGTTGACTTTATAAGGAAGCTCTTCACTTAAAGGAAATTAAAATAGCAGCAATTTATCGTTGTTTTATTTACAAGGCTGCTTTTTAATTACGTTCAAGAGAAGTGTAGGAAAGCAAATATCAACGCTGCACTGAGCTGTTGCCGAGCACACTGTGACCTACACTCACACTTCTTACTACCACTCTACGTCACTGAACTACCTCAATATAACACTAGTAGTTCTGCGAACAGTAGACCTCACGTGCACAAACTTTTTTGCAACGATTAACCTTTAGCTAGTCGCGCCAAAATAATCACACTGTTAGTCACTTGGGGTCTGTGCGAATTCCAGAGTTTATGTGTGAATCAAGGTATCAAGCTAGGCAGCGCCTGCTCTGTAAGTCCGTCAACGTAGAGGTACGGGTCCGTTCAAAAGTAGTTCCAAACTTTGGAGTGACCCTACACCCGATGAATTAACTTTTTTGAACAGGCGCAAACACATTGGGTGTAAAGGTTTATACATTGAGCGGCAATCGTGGGTGGTTGCCGCGCTGCGTTTGGACGTCTGCCATGCGCGAACGCTTCTTTTTACCTGCAGCGCACAAAGATTTCCAGCAAATATTCGTCAGTAATTGTGTTTGGACGAATTATAAGCATTGCCTATGCTCGCTCAGTCAATTAAATAGACGAACTTTATCATATGATCTCTCATGACATGAAGCATCCAAAGAGAGAGCAGTTACAAAGGCAAATGCCAATGCAAGGAAATGAAACTTCGTAAGTATGAGCAAATTGCGACTAAATTCTTCCTTTGATACTTATTAGTCACCAATGAGCTCGCTAATATAGAGCTATATTATGTAAACATATTCAAACAGAGGATCAAAGTATACCATCCATCCGCACTAACTACACTAACCTACATACATGAAATATTAACAACAGTAATTAACAAGCTAGACGAGGACAACACACCAGATTACGTACCTACACACAATGTAGCACTAATTGAACACTTTTCACGGTGTTGCTGCAACGCTCGTTATTTTTGTGACATTTCAATTTCATACCGTCGAAACAGTAAAAAAAAATCTCATTGAACACATCAACACGAGCGTTATGAGAAAAAAGAAAATTAAATGTTAATTAGCTGTCACAAACTTTGACTCCAATAAAGTCTGGCACAATGAGTAAAAATCGAAAAGTGGCGATATTAATAAAGAGAGAGACTCACCTTTTTGTACCCGCCGAGCCGCAGTGCCCTCTGAAGGCGCGCGGCCCGCGTCGTCGACAGGTACACTATCGGCACCGCCTCCCCCGCTTCCAGCTCGATATCGAAGTCGTTAACTGCCTCACAAAACTTATAATCCTCAAACTTTTTTGCCTCACTCTTCATTAGTTCTTCACTGTCCCCATTGTCACTTATCTCGTCTTTTAAAACTTCGCTGGGCGGGATGAAAAGAGGGTTTTCGTAACAACGATTAAGAAGTTTAGGAGCTTCGTTTAAGATGTCTATTTCTTCGGAAATCCGCTTTTTGATATCGTGAGCTGATTCGGACTCGCTGTCCTCTTCCGGGAAAGTTATAAGATAATTATCGATGCCCGGGCACTGTTCGTCTGCGCACAAGTCTTCGATCACTACGGCCGGCATATTCGCGTCTGAAGACGCGGAAGAGTATGCACTCCACCTCAACCCGCTGTTGAGACGACCGCACTCCATTGTTCCTAGAGTTATGTTTGCACTGATTGAATAACTTTGTTTATTATTCAAGGGACATAAATAATGTATGTTTGACTTTCAGTGCAACACTAAAAGTAGAATAATGATTTGCGTCTGTCGACGAGTGGGCGGTTTGGGTATCTGATTTCAATCTGCAATCATCTGGCCGATGCACGCAACCACGTGACGATCGTGAAAAAAAAGCCTTGTGGCGCTGGGTAAAGAAGTTATTTTTGGAAGCTCCGCAGTCGTACGAATAAAGCAATGTAAACATTTTTCTAACACAGGCGGGGAAAATTAAAAATTCAGTATGATCGAAAAATAACGTTATATTTTTTAAGGGCGCACTTTGCCCACGTATATCAGGCCGCGCAAAGCACATATTTTGTTCGTTGTTTTTTGCTTTTTTTAGTATACGTAGAGAAAACAAAATGAAAATATTTATACATTAAAAAAAACGGGTATCAAATTGTACCTGTCCACGGGTGGGGAAAGGTAGGTGATAAGGGTCACCGAGGGAGCTCGCTCATGTTTTTAACTCTCATCTCACATAAGCGATATTCAGCTTTATGGAAATACTTTGTACTTAATTTTACCCTGCCTTATTTTGTTTATTTTGTAACTGTGCTGTTGACGTTACACGGGTAAGTCTTTTCATATGCAGTAAAAACGTGAAATATAACTAACATGAACGGATTGTGTTTATAAGATTAGTCCAACCAACTCATGTAAACCACGAACGAATTTGTACCCGTTGCCATTTATGAAGGCGTCTGAAATAAATCAGACGCAGTCCAGACGGCACAACCAAAAACGTTAATGTCATGCAACAAAACTATGGTCGGTACACTCGGCACGGTGTCATCGCTCCCGACCACCTATTTAGAAGCCACTCCATGCACTAAAAGAGGGATATCATCACTTATAGTCAGCTCGCTAGAACTATTTAATAGAATGTCTGTCAGTGCAGCGCTCGGAGAATGCTTGGCGGTCGGTGCGACCGCTCTTTCGGTATAGCCAAACGTCCTAATGTATAGCGCTACCTATTGTCAATAAGGGTTTTTATTTGATATACAGTGGTTCTTTATAAGCAGTTAACAAGACATTACATAATGTTATTTTCGGGTTTCTTAAAAAATCTGCTTTCTTGGGATTTTAAAACAACATCGGTCAGTAACTTTAAAATGTAATCTCATAGGTATCTATTTTAATTCCTGGCAGTTGAAAACATCCTGATGATACATAAATTGCCTTAGCTCCTATAGTTTAAGATTTAGATACATAATTATAAAATGGCGATCAAAAAGAGTAGATATATAAATCATGTAGAACGTCTTATTTATGGACTAAACTTAATTAAATTCAGACATTGAGGAGTAGTTCTAATAAATATTCATTTACTACAAGTCATTTGTTCGATATTATAAATGTTGTATCCTGTTTTACTGTTACTGTAATAGAATTTAGGTTAAATTATTCTTTCATGGTTCATTAATCTTCCATTTTATTTTAGCTATGTAGTTTCGTGATACACGGTTCAGTCTAAATGCAAACTGCGTAAAACTAAATAGTACTCATTCCAAAACTTAGGAAAAGAATACTTAGACATGGAATATAGGTTCCTTCAAAGTCACGCTTTCTTCCCATAAGGGTAGGCAGAAACCATAGAACGCCACGCTCTTTACATACTCCTTTTGTCTCGTTTACGATAAGAAATAGGTGCAGCACTGTACTATAAAGACTGATTCTCACGGTGCGATGCCTAAGAGATATTTCTCAACGGAATGTGAAGCCTGGTCAGAGGCCCATGGGCTGCTTTAAAACTCTGACACCAGGTTAGCCACTAACCACACGAAAAAAAGAAGATGACGGTGCGATTTAATTACCATAAGTTGAAGCAACATTAAAAGTTGCACCGTCTAAAGCGCAGGCCACACTGGGAACGAATCTTTTCATACTTCAGTTTATAGTTCGACGTTTATAGTACACGATAAGGCTAACTTAATTTTGTTCCCAGTGTGGCCTGCGCTTTAGCAGTCTAATAAGTTGCTTCATTTTTATTGTATCCCACAGACAAGAAACTTGCATCATGTAAATGGGCTGAGGCTGAGTGGCAAAAGCAAGTAAGTATGTACAGCTTTTAAGACTTATATTTTGCTATTTTTTTAAATCTGTTTGCATGCCTTAGTTAAGGTAGTTAGTATAAGGATCAAAATTAAACTTAACATCTAAAACTTGTACCTACTTTCTGTGCAAATAAAGAACTATTCTATTCTATTCTAAGTCAAATTCATACATATAGAATGGAGTACGTAAAGTAGTAGGACTAGGTACCTATAACATACCTCCACAGATGGATGCAGCCTGTCAAAGTTCACAATGAGTAGATTTTGAAAACATTAGCATACATCGCACCTTTAAAGTAAAACCGTTACTAAACGAAAATTCTCATGAATTGAGTTATCAATGCCATCTATTTAAAAAAAAAATAACTTTCCTAAATTACGTGTCATAATGTAAACAGAGATCTATAATAAGACCTCATTAAATGTCCTGTGAACCCTGCACTCAGATTTTATTGACAAAAAACGGTGACTTTTTTTAATATTGGCTCTCCTGTAAAATTTTATAATTTCGTTTAGTAACGGTTTTACTTTAAAGGTGCGACACTATTAGCCACAAAGTGATTACAATAACTGATGACAATATCCAATTGTGCTAGAGATGTTATTTAGTAAACACTGCCAATGTAAGGTTGAACAACAAGATCGAATTATTGTTATTGGCTAACAGAAAAACGTTTAGTCAATGATTATTAAATATTATTTGTGTGGTTAATCGTTCAATTTCAACAGTAACCGTATTGTATTTTGTTCGTGTCAAATGTAAAACTGTGTGAAACCATTTTATGTACCAAAAAAGTTTTTAAAACAAAGTTTTAAATTGAAAATTGATGCTTTATTTTAACCGAGAAAATCAGAACGACTTGCGAAGTTACCAAAAACAACTGATAAACTTTTCCTGAAAGAAGGATAATCGATTCCCTGGAGCGTTAAAAATATTTTTGTTGTGATCCTAACTCATAAAAGTTTTGAGTTTTAAAAGTAGGTTATTCCTTTTACTGTGTCCTCTAAGAAGAACCACTTTTCACAATAAAGGCTCTCAAGAGAACAGTGATTAGAAAAAAAAAAATGTGAAAAATATACGAGAGAAGTGATAATTTATAAAAGCGAGAAGCATTTGACCAAACTGGAGATTGATTACAGTTCATGTACAAATCACTGCTTTGATAACGAGTGCCAAACACAGTTTTGAAGGAAACCACTCTTGCCAAATTTCACGAAACGTCAATTTTTGTCGCACATATAAAAAAATTATCAAATAAAGTTTACGTGATAATAATCTACGGAAAAACTGGTCACATTCGTTTCAAATATGTCCTAACTACAATATTAATTTCTTGAATGATAGTTTCCGATTCAAACGTCAACGGACCGCGAGTCGGCGCACGCGCCGCGCGGGATGAATCGAGACTGAACGTTCTAATTTTGAAATGAAGTGGGTTTAATAACATTGCGTATTTTCCCGTTTTCTCCCGGTGACATCCGCGATGACTCACTAATCCCAGTTTTTGTGCCTGAACATTATTAAAACAATTTTTCTTGGCGCTTATTGATATTCTGACGATATAAGAGTATTCAACGTCACAATGCCTTCAATCATTACGCAGAATCAGAGTAAAATGTAATGGTTTCAATATTTTATCTTGAAACATTTTTAAATCTGCAAATTTTACGCAACAAAACGATAGAGAATGATTATCTGACGATTGATAAGGAAACATTTAGCGACCCTAAGTAACATGGGACAAGGGCAGGAAGATAATGGTGAAAATGATGACATGCTTCGTCCTTGCAGTCTCAGCTCTGTTGAAGACTGCATAGGAAAAAAAACTTGGCAGCAACTTTAGTGACAAACTATACGAAAATTATTTCATGTAACAAATGATGACTGTTCGTTCCACATCTACATTCAAAATTATAGATTTCAAACTCGCAACACCCGGCACTGACCCTGAATTTACGTTATCAATTTTGTGTAACACAACGGTAGGTCAGACATGAGATCATTTAAATGTATCTACTGGTGGGTACTGTTCTTCTCTATCTGACCATAGCTAAATGAAAATTAAAAAATAAATTATTACTAATAAGCAATTATTTCTTTTGATTCAACACAATATTGAAACGCTATTTTACATACTTTTGGCCTTGATTAACCACACAAAGCCAAAGAGTGATTTACATAACATAGAAACAATTTTCTGAAATCTCTGAACAGATTTTTTATTTATTCTGCATAATGCAGAATCACTGACCTTCTAAACAAGACCTTCAAACGATCTTCCTAACTTTTCCGTCCCCATAAAACATGCAGACAACCTTGGACATAGACTTTGTTTTTGTTTATTAAACCGCAGTATGATGTAGACTGATTTGCGTGAATTTTATTTTATTAGCTAGTAACCGCGACCTTGCGTCGTCCGTCGTCTTGATGCCGTGCCAGGACTACATTTGCACCGAACGAAAACACTGTGGATATCTCTCGCGAAAACTTCAAGTACCCGATATCAAACATTCAGTAGCTCTCCGCCTCTGAAATATTGCACGTCTACATCACCGACAGGGTTTTTTGATCGACAAAATGAAATGATAACATGCCTCGCAATGTACACTTTGATCTTTCAATTTCCACTTTGGTAAATCTTTTTTGCTTCTACATTCATAAACTGTCGTCTCAATACCATTTTCTTTTTTGATTTCAGAAAGCGACATTTAATCGGTTGATGTCATTTAGTAAACAGTCGTTTTGACCTTATCTAATGCGGTTGCCAATATACACCAATCAATCTATCTTCATGACAGGTCAAATCCCCTAATATGCCCAATGCAATATCCGCTAACTACGTAAATTATTCACTTCCATAGTACTAATTAGCATAAAATAAAATGGTTCACAAAATAAATGATAATAGGTCCTCCATTATTGAAATTTCATACTTACGAAGAGGCTTACAAAGTGGGTAATGAACCTTGATCTATAGTCTGTTCGACCGTCGTGCCGTAGTTTCATGTTTATGCTATTACACTAGTAATCCCTGGAGATGTGGCGGGAGTGGTCCTGGCTCCCAGAGAGAATATTCGAAGTCACAGTACTGGCAGCACTCTAGCACAACAATCCTCTTGGGATTCGAGCTGTGACCGAGAGCTATCTGAACAAGGAAACCTGATCACAGTGTCAAGTCGTACTCTAACTAGGCCAATGACGCTATATCACAGGTAATTGTTTCTTTCCACGCGGTTATCACAAAGGGAGGGATTTGTGTTTCCCTCTGCCTGTTCAAATGTTTGTGGTGACAACGCTAACGAAATCCCGGCTGCGGCGAGCTCGCACACATGTTGCGGAGATATATAAATAAGCTTATAGCGGATTTACATGATATATTACGTGCAAAGTGTACCATTAATGCTGAATATCTTTTTTTGCTTGGAATACTAACAAAATTGTACAATGTTTACAAACTTTATGCCAACCCAACAGTAAGATCAAAGGGTTATACAACTGTTAAGTATTAGTAATTTAGACATAAACCATTTATAAAGATTTAGAGTCCATAACATTGGTCAGTTTAAAAATTAAATTGAAAGCACGATATTAATTTACTAAATCTTGAGAATACTACATCAAACGAACCGTAAAAATCAAGTCACTAAGAACCCAATGCTGACCTCGTAACTAGATAATTAGAGGATGTTTGAACCTGCAACGGAGTAGTAATTTGCTCTAATACTCTAATGAAGTCCCTATGTCATCTGAAGGATAAGAAGTATCTCTTTAAACAGTATCGTTAATATGAGATGATTCAGAAAGTGACTTACATATAGCTGTAGGTAATGTTGAAACAGAGTGAACAAAAACACAATAGTTTCGTTTCCAATCATGCAAAGAGCCTGAAACAGTGTGTCGGGAGATACTTTTAATCCAGAATTGCACTTGAAGCGTTCGTTAATAAAATATGGGATTCATTTGCATTTAACGCTTGTATAATTTATTATTGCTCTGCAAAATTGAAATCAGATTGGCTCGGAATGGTGATGTATTTCTATTGGTTGTTTCGTTATAATGTTTATCGGTTGGCTCGTTTTACCAGTCTCTGATTAACTCCAGACTAAACTATTCCTAGATTTTATAGGTACGTGTGTTCCAGTTTAATTGAAATAACGGCGCACATTATTTGTTATCGAACGATGCTAATATAAGATGACGAAAATCGAAATACAGACGATGAAACCACATAGTTCACGCAAATTAATTTTGAATTGGGGTGGAGATTGATTATGGAATCTTCAATATTGTTAATTTAGGAGCAATTTCGTTTATTACGTAAAATGTGCGGCTTAGTGGCTACTTGTTTTAAATAAGGCAAGGAGTTATACAGAAGCTTGAAGCAACATAGGTTCGTTATAATTTACCGCCATTTCTCTTCCAGATTCCAAAGCTAGATCAATGGACAACCCACTCAATTTCTCTCATTATAATAAACATGACACGTGTGTTATAATGAGTAAGAGTATTATAATAATATTTCCTAAGATAAGAAAAATTTTACAAGACTAATACAGTGATAGAAGTTCGTAGATTGCTTTTAATCATATTATTGTTAACATGCCATTCTGATGGCCATAATGATTTTCTATTTAAAAAAATTACGTGCTCTCCATCTAAACCAATTTGTTAAATAAATTCAATCACGATATCTATTGCGCTGAATAGAAATATCATAATGCTAGAACATTGGAGATAAAGATCACCAAATTGGGGTAATTTTATAATTAACTAATTTAGCCTAAAACAAGATTCAAAAAGAAATCAACCTAAATGCGAACATCGCGTGCTTTTTCTAATCGAGGATCCCAATTTGAATGTTCGTCCATCAGCTTCCAGACAGTAGCTGTTATAGAAATTAGGTTAGCTTGCCAAATACTTAAACGTCCCGTCTGGACACGCAACCTTATGCCGCACGAAACTATCGACTTTCACACGACACGTTATTTTTCGCCGTTTATTTTGATCTCTAACTTTTTCCTCTTCTACAACAAAAGCGAGCCAATTGCCAATTTAGACCACAACAAGGTTCCCCATAATGACGTTGTTAACAGCACACATAACACTCAAATCAAGAGAATCAATAAAACACTCGCCGGGTTCCCCATCATCAATCAAATGCGAGCGGGTCCTTTTGAGCTCAGAAAAACTGACGTCACACTGGCGTGTACATATTTATGAAGCATCCAAGTGATCTGCTATTGATGGGCTGTCCCATTCATCAGTCAGGGAAGCCGTCGACTAACAAAAACTTGTTCGTAACAAGATTTTTGTGGATGGACAATGTTAGACGGAAATGCGTGGATGTTTGCGGGATTTAAGAGACGGTGTTGCATCAACGAAACCTTGGTGAGAGGATTGCTTAAGAAACGATTTGTGTGATTTGTTATTTAAAAGAATGCGCAGCAATAACTTTGCATCTCATAGTTTAATGACTGTCTAAAGAGCTAAGCGCTGTTTATTGTTGAAATGTCAACTTCAATGCCGTTTTCTTTGTCCAAGAAAGAGAAAAAACCGACCAAGTGCGAGTTAGACTCGCGCACGAAAGGTTCCGTACCATTATCTATAAAAATGAGCAAAACAATCACGTTTGTTGTATGGGAGCTCCCTTAAATATTTATACTATTCTATTTTTTACTATTTGTTGTTATAGCGGCAACAGAAATACACCATCTGTGTCATCATCAACTGTCTAACTATCACGGTACATGAGATACAGCCTGGTGATAGACGGACAGACAGACAGACAAGCAGACAGACAGACGGACGGACAGCGGAGTCTTAGTAATAGGGTCCCGTTTTACCATTTGGGTACGGAACTCTAAAAAGGAGTTTACATTAGCGGGAGTTCATCAAATCATCATACATCTTTGCTTGATTAATCGAACTGACATAAATAAAGCAATGTATCAGTAAAGTGCAATTGTGGGTGATATCAGCTCTTTATTGATGGACACCGAGACACAGCTCGTAAATTGCCACTTGCATATGCATGCGGGGAGCGACCGATTGGCAACGGTGCACTCGACCCGTTATGACTGTCGCTCCAACCTACGCCGTCACAATTAACGGATGTTATGGTATTGTTTAACGACATTTTTCTTTTATGAATGGTATGATTGATTGAGTTTTGTACAATTTGTGCCAGATATTTTTGGGCATTGTGCTGCGTGACCCGAAATGTATAACTGTATTTTTTAAAGGATCTTCCGTTAAAAAACACGTGTCTGGTTCAATTAAATGTATATACGGACAATACTAAATTGAATACAAAATAAAACAAAAGTTTAAGCTAGGGTTGGAATCAGATCCAACGACCAAGCATAATCTCACTGTTCAGTTCGATAAAGACAACTTAAAGTCTATAAAGCTAATGTCCACATATACCGAAAACATTCCAAAGATACCTCTACAGTAGCTTTGTATTTGGAAAGTGAGGATGTAACGATAATCCATACAGTCCGTCCATCAACGACTCATATTTATTGAAGCGTTTATCGCGGGACCGATTTAGCACAAAAAGGTAACAAAAATATTTTCGGTATATATTTTGCTGAGATAAAATCGTGAAAGCCGGATCAGTGCTCTCAGCTCCGCGTACGTATATTGAACAATTTTAATCCAAACTATGTAGGGGTATGTTGCTACCTATCCCATTGCGCAATGGGGTTGACATCGTTTGGGAACTAAATGCTGGGAAATTTTTCAAGCCCTCGGCTTGTCTGACCACGGCCGATGGCAGAGGAACGCCAATCAATACTAGCAAAGATAAACTTCAAACATTCTGTAATATGCAACTGCAACCGTTGCATTAAAATAATAATAATACCAGCCTGTAACTGTCCTAATACAGGGCAAAGGCTTCTTCTTCTTATTCAGAGAAGACACGAACATTGATCAAGTCCAGGTAATAAACTCACAATGTTTTCCTTCACCGATGTCAACCGTTGCATTGTTTAGCCTAAAAATAATTTATCAACATAAATAAACGATAAACACATTTCTAACTTTTTCCCCAAACTCGAGCGTATATGTTAAATGACTTTTAATTAATCCCGCAACAGGTTCCAGCAGATCAAAATGATAAGCACTAAACTTATTAACTCACTTCATACATCAAACTGATTGATCCACTTATCTTCATCAGCGACTCAATAAGTCGCACAACTGACAAGTGACTATTACATAATAACCCTCTCGCGTCGGCGTGTGTACACAACCTAGTCAAAGTCACGTAAAAGCTGTAATCCGGTCGGACGACACGCCGATCCTGTTAACGCAATCAAATGTTGGCGTATTTAAATGGACTTGTGGAACAAACGTCGGGAGTCGCGTAGGAGTCGATCAAAGCTGTTAGGAGCTGTTGAACGAATAATTACTGCGTGTTTCGCGAGAAATGTTTCCATATTAAGTTATCGTTGAATCTTTTGGTCTTACGAGTGTGAATACAGCTAATGATATCATTCGTTTGGAGTAACTTCAGGTTATGCTCACATCTGATTGTCGTTGAACCTGTTTGCATAATAATAATGCAGAAACTGGTCTCAATACCTTGCCTGATTAACAGTTACGATGTTACTTTTAACAACTGAATTTTCTAAAAAGACATCGGATATATACAATTTTGACATTTGGCGTGCACTTCCGGGAATATGGTCTTATCGATAGCCATCTCACGTTAAATTCAAAGTTTTATATTGCAACTTTTAATCTATGTTATCTAATGGAGGTTAAATCATAAAGCGTCTGACGTCTCATGAAGCGTGAACAGTGTCGGTCAGTCCGTTACGAGCTAAGCCTATTTGCTGGCGGCCGCGCCTGCCGGCCGGACGACTGGACCACGCCACAATCGGGTCAACCTTAATGCAACGTCTTGTTGACCAGCTGTAATTGACCTAAATCGTTAGTACGAACTTAGTAAATAAAAAATAAAAGGTAAATTTTAACGTTTATGAGGGAAGTTACTGGTTTGTACTATGCTTATTGTAAGACGGCGGCGGTTTTTTTGGAAACTTATTTTAAATAATATAACATCCTTGTTTCCCCGAAGGGCTTAAATAAGGGCCAGGCCCGGGTCGACGACGCGTTGTGTTCCACGCGCGCCTCAAAGACATATCAGCACAATTGACGGGGTCCGGTAGGACCGATGCCTGCCAGGGTTGCGGGAAAGTCCGAAAGGGATACCGGGACCCTTGGCAACAGCCAACTGAAGGAACACGGGTGGGTTTTAGTCCGTAAAAATCTAACATGCCTCCCGCTCCGCCCAGAGGGAGAAGTCATTTAATTCCCAGTCAAAAGTGGTGTACCCATAGTAAGTAGGTATCCTATATTTCGCCAGTTATGTTTAAGTTTCATGTAATATGGGGCGGCTAATCGTATTGCCATCACCATCCAGATGGAAAACACTTTGCCCGACCCGGGAATAGAACCCAGTACCTCTTGCTCAGCAGTAGCGCTTGCGACCACTAGACCAACGAGGCATTCCACTTTAACGGCACTTGTTTTAAATTTGTACATTTACAACAAGTTTGTCAAAAAATTCGCCATCCTCGACTAACGAAATGATAAATATTATCTGAGGCCTCAAGCTTCTGTGTAAAATAACAAGCATGTTAGCTTAGGGTCTCCATTTATCGCAATTATTGTGTAGTCAATATTGATTTGGTATCACTTTCTTTTCCTACCAAATTACATTGCCTAGTAACGAGAGTCCTCTGGGAAATATCACTGAACCGACATCAGAAAACAAATCCTTTTGCTCTTTGTACAATTCAATATTTTCAAAATATCGGGAAACAGAGATAGAACTCTGTAACTAAATTTGATGCATTGATGCATGACCAATCGCAAACTTCCCGGAAAAATAGATATTTCAGAAATTTGAACAAAAATGCAAACATTTTTGAGATTTGCTGCAGTTCAGCTTCAGACCGACAAACGACAAACATGGAATAACGAATAAACCCTCTATCATATTATATTTTAAAACTAGATCATTCCTAGCACTGTTTAGCATGTTATTTTCTTTTAAAAACACTCGCTTTTTATTAAAGCACTAGAAATACCTAAATCTATTTAAATAAATGCCTTTACCAAAATTAATAAGTCTCTGAAAACCTCTACGCAATGTAACATTTCTCACGTATATATAATAGCCGAAAGGATTTACTGACCAGCTTTGAATTTCAGAGAGCAGGCGCCATGACAGTTAGTGACGGACAGCAGATTACGGATATCTCATCGAATCGGATCCAAATCGGATCGCGACCGCTTTGACAATAATCAGAGTGAGCACGGAACTAAAATGGACTTAGATGCGGATTACAGGGGACCCATATTGAAGATTACGTGTTGTGACGTAATTTAGTCTTTTTGTAATGTTCTCTGGCTTAACTATAATATGATTGGATAAGTACGAGAAATGTGAGGGTGGAGCCACAGTCCTTCAGTCTTTAAAACTGCGTTTTCACTTAGGGTTCTGAAGCAGCAGATGTTTGTTCGCGCGGTAAATGATGATGATAAGTTGACTCGGCGAACGAATGCTCGCTCGCTCATTCTTTCAGTCAAAACGACCGACGACGTCACAGCAAGCTGCGAGCATTCGCTTTCACTTTATAGTGAAAACCTAATGTTTTCTGTTTGGGCAGGTTAGTGAAAACGCGGCTTTATATGATAACAAATGAATATCGTATCGCTCTTGTTTATTTATAATCGCGTCGCGACGCCACAACAGACTTGGCTTTACTCCAACTCCCATTTTTTAGGAATTTATTTCAATTCATACGTTTTGGCTTTTGTGTTCGTATATCGTTCGAATGATTGGCAATAAATGCTGAGGAACAGTTATTTAAGCGGTTCGTTTGCATTTCGATGTAAGTGTGGGAAAATTCCGTAATCTTGACCACAATTCGTATGTTTTATCATGCAATTTGATTACAATCAGCCGTCTCATTTCTGCTATCAGCGATAATTATAGTCTTCCCAATATAATTATATTACACCAGAATCTTTTTAATTAAAATTTAGTTAATCTTCTATACTTCAGAAATGCTCATCATTGTCAAGCGTAAGACACTTTTTAAAACTAGATGGCGGCGACATTTTCCAGGCTAACTGATCCCAAAAAAGAAAAGCCGAAACAAACAAAACTCAGAGGTTATGGTCTCTTCTAAAGTTCATCCAGTCCAGTTACTATTATTTGAAATGAGAAAAGCTTTTTATTTAAATCGCTTGCAAAATTAGTCTCCCTTAGCCTTAAATATAGGTACATCAAAGTGTGACATAAAGACCCCTACCCATCCTCCCTAGCCACGACACTTCACGAGCCAGCAATTAAACGTGAATGTGAAGCGAACAATCGCAAAGGGCCGGAGAGTAATCCATCATCGACAGTTCGACAGGTCATCTGTTGAATACGACCCTAACGTCCGAATCATAATCGAAACGCGCCGGTTTGATTGGCACATGTGATAGTCGCTAATGGTTGATACCCTGAAGTTGTATTTGGAATAAGGTGATATTATAGGATTATTTTAGACTGAGTTATTAAATCGTCAAACAAATTAAAGATAGGTATTTGAAGTTTCTAATTATCTATTGTACAGTTTTTCTGACAAACAATAGGTACACAGTAAATAACAACTCAAAACTCCTGTCCAATTCATTAATACTAAATTAATTTAACTTTTATAATCAAGGTAATAATAACATCCATCATTAAAGGATTTTGAAAAAAAATATATCTTAAATGATCAAACAACCCCGATAAACCGTAATTTGAATAAAATAATAATAACATTACAGTGATATCCATTACCGAACAGAGCGATATCAAATACTTGAGTTACGTACGTAAAAGGAAAAACTTCAAGGCGATTGGACGCCTCAAACAAGATCTGCAAACGAATCGCGTTAACCGCCTGATTTCGGATACCTTTGGATCTTTACAGAGATCAATCCGATTCAGACCATCAGTAACGATCCGACCTTTGTGTATTATACAGACGAGATATAAGAAACAGCGGTAATGTTATCGTTTAGTACGCTAAACAAGCAGAACCATTTTCAAGGACTAAACTATCAGAGGTCGACGCACAAGCATAGACGAATTCATGATCTACTGATACTTAGATAATATGAAAATAAAAACTAGCAAAACTATTATTAAGTAGTTTTTTTTTCATAACACTAACCGACCTACCCTCAATTAGCTCAGATAAGACGTACTCTTCCTCTCTTTATCTTGTTAGTTGTCATACTTTATTATGCGTGATTATGTCATTTGGGAGACGTAGCCTTTTGTTAGCAATTGGATGATAGTTTAAGATATTATACCTGTATGACCGCGGACGGGCCGCGCGCGGACCAAAAACTATTGTAGTTAATTAGAAAGTCCTTGAAGAATTAATGTCTACAAAATTAAGTCGTGTTGAAGGAATGTAGTGATCAATAACTAATAATGATAATACTATATAACCTCTAATTCTGTTTGGTAGTGATGCTGAATTAAGAAAGATGGTAGGGTCTTCTTAGTTATATTCTTGCACAAGATCATGTCTAGCTTATTAAGATGGTTGTCTCTCTGCCTTTAGGTATGTATACAAATAAAAGTATCCAATATAAGTACATACCAGTTCCTCAGGTGATCCCGGTTCCTTCATACCATTGCTCTTATCCGTGCTCCCCGTCTCTGTAACAAAAAGAAAGAAAATATTATTTTTAATCCAATATTATACATTCTGACATTACTTTTCAACAGTTAGTAATTTTTTAAACTTTGCTATTCCATTGCTGATCAATGACTGTCATCTGCCAAGCCTTTTCCCAACCATGTTGGGATCGGCTTCCAGTCTAACCGGATGCAGCTGAATACCAGTATTTTACATGGAGCGACTGCCTATCTGACCTCCACAACCCAGTAACTGGGTAATACGATACCCTTGGTAAGACTAGTTGTCAGACTTTCGGGCTTCTGACGACCCGTAACGACTGTCAAAGATCGATAAATGACAGCCGGGACCAACGGCTTAACGTGCTTTCCGAGGCACGGAGGAGTCTCGGTATGTAAAGATGGTCAGCCATCCACGGACCAAACCCCGGCAAGCGTAGCTTAACCTGATGGATCGACCCGTGCGGCTGTTATTACGTAGTCACGAGCTCCTCCTGCTGAGCAATGACTGTAATAAGACTTTTTTTTTGAGATGATGTTTAATACAGAATATGGAAGAAGAAATGCGTCGACCAGAAATAAACTGGGATAAGTTCAGGGGTGATGACTCCTGCCAGGGTTGCGGGAAAGTCCGAAAGGGATACCGGGACCTTGGCAACAGGCAACTGAAGGAACACGGGTGGGTTTTAGTCAGTAAAAGTCTGACACGCCCTTCCGCTCCGCCCAGAGCGGGAGAAGTAATTGGATGATTCCCCACCCAAAAAAAAAAAAAAAGTGTTGATGACTGATGATGAGGCTGAGCAAGTTCCCCTTTAGCCTTCCACATGCATCATCCTCATTTTCTATGCATTTCTCTTACTTAATTTACTCATCATGAAATTATATTCTATATCGTAAATCGCTAAAACCCATTAAAGACCACAATTAAACCATCATAAATTAATTTACCTAGCGGAATTAGAATAATGAATCTAAATCACAAATTGGAAATCCGAACTGGCGATAATGAATTGGTGCGTTACTAAATCTCGATATAACATTAATTAGCTGACCAAACCGAGTTTCATCAACCACAATTTCCCTGCGTGGAATATTAATGATTTTAATAAATATTAAGCTTGTAAAAGTAGTCTCTAAATATGTATTAAAAACTGAAAAGCTTTTTAAGAAAAGTAATAATTATTGGATAAAAGAGGCAGAGTATAAAGGCTCGTTCAAACTGGCGCGATATCGCGGGCGCGACAGGCATTGCTACCCTTGTCGCGCCCGCAATATCGCACCTGTTTGTCCCGCCTTAAAGAAACTACATAGATGAAATAGGAAGGGAATAAAAAAATGGTTTAAAAACATAATACCTAATAATTTATGCGGAAGTGAAGGAGTCTGCATTGCATCTGCATTAAAGGTTTAGATAAATAATCAAACTAGGTATGACGAAAGTATGACCTAGGATCACCCATGTCTTGTTGAACAATCCATATATTATAAAATCTTGTCAACAAATTATTATAAAACACTGCCGATAAATTATATTTACATATTGAAAGTATTTACATTTTGCTACAAAGCATCTTACTGTTCATGTAACATTTTCACACGTTATTAAATAATTTATGAGACAAGTTATTTTGCGATATGGAAATTCCTTTCTTCGATGTACGGTCGGTTGTCATACAAAGGTAACCATTCTAGTAAACAGTTTATTTAGGAAGGTGGATACTAATCTTAGTACACTGACTACTCTTTGGCTTACAGTATACACAAAAGACTATTTACAATCAACAATTCAATACTTCATCAAACAATTAATAACCGCAGTTCCGTGGTTTCGAACTTAATTTAAACTTATTGAAAATAAATAAGTACAGTGAAGTGCTGATTAATACTCGTATTTATGATAAAAATATCAAAAACGTTTTTCGGATAAAACAGCATAAGTATAAGCATAATCAGCATATAATGTTTATCATAAGCATAATCAGCATATAATGTTCATCATAAGCATAATCAGCCTATGTGCACTTCCACATATGATATATGATGCTGGGACACAGACCTCCTCTTTGTGAGTAGGGTGTAATCTACCACGCAGTCTCAATGCGGGTTGGTAGATGTCGCATGTCTTCGAATTTTTTGTTCTAGGACATGCCGATTTCCTCACGATGTCCGGATTTGAGAGCAGGGGCGATGAAATTATTTAAACTAAGTAAAACGCCTCCGCGTTCCGACAACTCATAAATCAGCGCCGTTACCCGGGCAATCAATACTCAGATAAAACAGATGATGATTATATACTGTACTGATGATATGGAATTATTTTGTATCTAGAATTTTGGCACAAATTACTTTGGAAGCTAAATAATATGGAAAACGTGTAGACTTTATAATATAAAGGAGATTTATTTTAAAACAATACAAATCTTCATTTGAATCACTATAAAGCCTCCTTTTACTGTCTAAAACTTGTTAAGCCTTCGAGAAAGTAACGTAAAACATACATATTTTTGAGTATATTAAGTAAAAGTGTTCACAAAAAATGGTTACTGATAACATCGTAGTGCCAAATTTTTTGATCCTATCAATAGTTGTTTGGCATAAAATCTCTTAGCTAAGTATTATAGGGGAAGTTACATTTTCTTACGATAAAAGTATATTTCTTTAGTAAAATGAAATCTGATACGCTCTAAGAAATCTTGAGGATAGGATAGTATAGGATTAAATTATCGTCAAAGAACTTTATCCCCTTTTAGACCTTGTTTGCTAACCAGAGCCAGCTATAGCACCCCATTGACACACTTACACAGCAAAGTACCGCGTCTTGCACGACATGAGTAAGTACACACTCGTTTTTCTTTTCCATTTTCCCTGACTCACCTATTTTCCTCCAATTAAAATACATTAAAACGGGAATTGCATACTTGAACAGCAAAAAAGCCGACACAGAGGCAGAAAGCGCGAACGTGAAAACTGTTGATGCATTTTATACGAATGCTCCCGTACAACGTTTAATTGAAATGTCAAAAATCGTACATTCATTAATTCACGAGAACTACGTAAGGCACGCAGCGCGCAAATTAGTGTAATACAATTTGGTAGAACAATGAGTGCGCGCGGAGGTTGGGTGGTTCGTGATAAACTATGGACGTAATAAGCCCGTGGTAACTAGAATTAATAATTAACTCCACGAAATTATGGCTTTCGGTATATCTGTTGGCGTTATATAACAGTCATGCTTGTTTCCTTGAGGGCGGGTACCTAATTATTACAACACTCAAACAACACACTGAAGATGTTGCTAAGTCAGTTATGTGTACCTAATCTAGTATTTTTAAAGTGGAAACCCAAAAGTACCTTACTCTTTTCCCGGCCACTGGAGCCGGATGTTTCACGGCTGCACCTGCGACTACTTTATAAACGAGATGATCTTCTTAAACCACGCTAAGCACTAAGGATGTGTTAATCAATTATCATTAATTTCAAGTTTGGAACGTGTGTATATTTTAAAAAGAACCGGTTATTTTAATGGTAGTAAATAATTATGTTTAAATTTATTTATCTACGATTGCGTGGTTCAAACTAATAGGTAAGCTCATTTTAGAGTTGCTGTTGCTCTGTTTGGAATATCACATTACACTACTTTAAAGTAGTTCAAAGGTATTTTTACTAGAGAAAATTAGAATCTTAGAATCTTATAAAATTGGACACAGATTTAGACACGCGACAGCGAAATTCAAGCCAAGAACTGGTATTATCTTTCAGAATTGCCCTGTAAATATTTCGTACAAGCGAGAGATCTATTTAAATTCAGCCTAATGAAAAATAGAGCACTTCCCATTTTAAGAAGATACAACTTAACATTAAATAGGGTGGCATTTTAATAATTAATTACCTTTTACAGAATATGATACCTACGTTAAAACTCTTGCCGCCGGCTGAGTCCGCCTCGGAGATACGAATTTACTCGTAATGTAATCATGAAAACATTCCTGATTACCTTCGTAAACACTTTTAAGGTAGATTTTTCCCCAACTATGTTGGATTTGGCTCGCAGCCTGACCAGTTACAGGTTATTATTATATTGTTCTAATTCTCAAATTCTATTAATTGTTGGATTAATTACGTAACTATTCTCCATTTGAAATAAGATTAGACATTTAAACAAACCTTTTTACAGTCCGTTCAACTGATTTTGACTTCTATACCGTAGGCATAAGGATGGCATTAAACGCAAAAAGGTTACAAAATACCAACTGTCTACTGCAGCTGCCATTTGTCATGCCACCAACGCAATAGAATTCAAAATCGGTTGAAGGGACTGCAAAAAGGTTTATTTAAATGTCTAATCTTATTTCAAATGGAGTATAGGTACCTACAAAGACTAGTCTAGGTTCAACCTCGCCTCAAGTTTCTAATTAGTACATCCGACGTTAGCTAATACATATATCAGCAACGGAATAGATTGACCTCACAATATTTTAATTACCGTGGCTCTTAAATATGCAGGTTATTCGTTTTATGTTCCACGAAAGAACACTGTACGATAAATCCCTGTAAATTCGTTTTGTGAAAATTAAAGTTAATGTCACCAACAAGTGGAAGTTAATTTGTTTCGATTCATCGCCCCTGAAGCGACATTGATTGCGTCATATACAGACTCAATCAACCCCCTTGTATACTACTAACAAATTATAACAGGGTTTACATTGAGTGTACTGCTTTTTAATTTAATACCATTTCAAGTGTCGTAGTTGTTTTATTTGTGAGCTGTGAGGTGAAAAGTTTGTGAGAAAAGATGCGGAAAACTCAAGTTCACTTCAGTTTTGCTGCAGGTCTAATAAAACCATTTATGAAAAAAAAAAGCGCACTTGCCTTACTAACTTTATAATTGGCCGAGTTTTAAAATATGTAGGTAGATACCTATCTTAAAAACATGAACATAGAAATTGAAAACAAATATAAGTATTAATAACCTATAGATACTAATATTATAAACATTGTCATTACTACCACAAAACCGTGTTTATCAGTTGTCTAGGTTAAACACCTTTTAAACGCGACATTTATAAATGGAGTTTGACGTAAGATTGACATTAGACGCACGTTGAACAAGTGTCTAAGTTTTTGTAGCATAACTCTGTGAGTTTGTATGAAGGGGGTGATCTTCGGAACTACTAATCTGATTCCGAAAATTCATAGGAACGAAAATAAAACTAAATTAATCACCTTCAAACTTTCGAAGGCACTAATGATATTATACGTGTTATGTAGCTTAATGAGTAGGTAGATAACTGCAGGAAAAGTTTGGCAATAGCCTAATTACTAACTCAGTAATTATGAACCACCTGCATATGAGTCAACGACTCGCCATTAGGCCGCCCTGTCTAAATTTTAATCCTTTGATAGATAAAACCAGGCTGGCGTGTTACTTGGCTGACAGGTAATTACCTAGATAGGTGTGCGCTTTCAGGAAACTACGCTATTTCAGAATACGTTATAGTTTTTGGCGTATGTACTAATTACACGATACAAAGCTTTTATAAAAGCGTAAATAGTAGGTTCATAACAGATAATATCTGTATCAATCAATCTGCCTAGCCTTTTCCCAACTTTGCTGGGGTCGGCTTCCAGTTTCACGGATGCAGCTGAATACCAGTATTTTACATGGAGCGACTGCCTATCTGACCTCCACAACCCAGTAAACTGGGTAATATGATACCCCTTGGTAAGACTGTGGTTGTCAGATTTTCGAGTTTTCAGGATTTTCGGGTTTTTGGTTAAATCCATAATTATCTTTATAATATTATATTATAAATTAAAGTCTCTTTTCGTGTCTGCTTGCGTGACCGCGTTTTCGGATTTTGATGCGGTTTTCACCCGAATTTATTCCGAAAGGTTTATGTGTATAGCACATTGATATTAAGATATTAAGTGGGTGGATATTATAGATTAAATCACATTCGAAAAAGCTTCAAAATTATTTTAAGGCAAGGTCTTACCAACTTTACATGATGTCACATGATGCAAAATAAAGCAAATAGCAGACACGTAAAAACAAAATTCATTAATTAGTTACTTCTTAAATTAATTAATTGAAAGCAGAAAACACTACTCTATGTTTTTCGTACGTTTCAATTTTAACATGCAAATTAGTATTCGGCAATAAAGTAATTATGAGCTGCAATAAAACTGTATCTGGCGGTTATGTAATTATTTACCAGTGATAAATATACCTACTACTGATTAATTAACATATAAATGTGTGGGCGTTTCCCATCACAAGAGCGGGTTTTATTACGAAAAACTTATTATACAGGGTGACTATCTAGTCACCCGTCGACTACTACTATTTGGATCAGTGACAAGTTTACTACTCCATATAGGTACCTCTTATTTGTCATCTCTAAGATATATGTTATCACTATCCATATAATAAAAAGTCGAATAAATAATCCAACGACACGCGATGGTCCGAATGAGAGACTAACTGCGGAAAAGGGAGTCTTTACTACTAGATATCATATCTTGTGAATAAACCTAAGTGTCACTGTTGTAATAAAGACTTCTATAATAGGATGTACCAGATGGCTATTCAATTGCCTACAAATACCACAATAACCCGATTCTCTCACGGGACTCTCGGACAGATAACGGAATAGACAGATTAGTTGCGCCATCCGCTGAGCTAGCCAAGCCGACAGGGGAAGTCAGAATGCCTTGCTGTATGGGTATGTTTGTACTTAGGTACGTTAGTTAACTCGGTTGATATAGACTTGCTTCCGAATTAGGCGGTGCTATTGTATTTGCTTACTTGAGTGCGGTGGCTTAGACACGATGGCCCACGCGAACAAACATGATTCTTAGTGTATAATTTTTATTCTCCAAATATATTTGAGACAGGAATTCATCATTGGTTGTCAAAATCGTCTTTAGGTTATTGAATGAAAGTCGTGACTTAGCGTAGCAAAAGATGAGATCAACTGATAGATCAAAGGAGACCATGCATACGTTTTATACCGTGGCTAATAAAAGAGATAATGTTTTGGGATTCGAGTTTGGAACTTATGAATGAACAAAGCCCCATATCTCTGACGAATTTGCAACCTCATCATCTGCCTAGCCTTTTCCCAACTATGTTGGGGTCGGCTTCCAATCTAACCGTATGCAGCTGAATACCAGTATTTTACATGGAGCGACTACAACCGAATAGGTGGCGAATTTGCTACCTAAAACCCATTAATAACAAAGCTAGTGCCAAAATTACAAATCGTAACTGATTACGTAGCTGCCAAACCAGACAGATGACAACAATACTGTTTGAACAAGTCCAAACACACTATCACAGTGTACGCTGGCAACACTGAAATATAGCCATGTCTGCAGCGACACATACAATTGCGCAAAGCCTACACAAATGTCATATCAGATTGTCTCGCTTATTGGCACAGCAGGCATAATGCCATCACAGTACATTCTATACAGAATATGGTCTGATCCATCCACGATTGTACCTGACGCTGCAATCTAATTCCAACTCTGTTCTTCACAAAATAAGGATAATTTTAGGTCATAAATAGAGTTACAAAACAGACGTGCATCAAAACTGAGATTAGCTGATATATGGTAAAACAAAAAACAATCGCCAACTACGATGTTCCGATAAAATAACGTTACTATTTCGAAGGCGATATTTTGGTGAGAATAATAGCTTTGTAGGTTATTGTATGAAATACATCATTTGGTTCGGCAAACAATCGTAACAATTATGCTTGCGTAAGTTAAAATATCAACTCAATGGTAAAATTTACTGTGCAAAGTTCTGAATATTTCCCACGGGCCCTAACGTTTCTAAAGGTTCATGAATTATTTTGAAGCCCATTATTTTTAGAACCTATTCACGAACATTAACATTAATATCAGCAGTATAAATAGGCAATTAGCGACATAATAGTTAAATAAATAACTACTTAATCTCACCTCCTGCTTCCTATAACTGGCCTTTAAGTGTCTCTCTTAATGACATACGATACGACAACCAGCTATAAAGCGCTGACTGATTACACCGATCGATGGGACCATAAACGCACTTTATTCGTCTCACGTCCTCTGCGAGCTTTTACAGATACTAATTCCACCGCTTCATGGTTAGTCTCGCCGCAAAAACGCCCGGTTACGTGTGACCACGCAAATTATATCATATTAACTGACTGTACATCCACCAATGAAATTGCAACTCTATTGCTGTAGAATAAAGTATAAACTCTACCAAAGAAACCACCTGTCGCAATTTTATAACAGTTAAGTAAATCGTAAATCCGTCCGGTCCCAGGAACATTACATCACTAAGCGGAAACATCGTACGATTCTTTGCGTGGAGTTATCGTAACGTAACAAATCAGGGGTCAACGATGTCTCGGCGGTCCTCCCGAACTGGCGCGTCGTATAAAACGGGTATAGTTTATGCAACTGACGATGGGAACCGCTTTCAAAACTTTCGCCGTCAATTAAAAAGCAGCTACCGCTTTTAGCGAGACACCCGGCGGTCACGATCCACGCCGTGACCGATGACTTTCTGTTACATAAACCACTATTGTTTTCTATTTTTAGCATCTGTCAAAGCTAGACTATTATGGGGCGGAATTGTGTCATAACCCGCTCATCAATCAATGTTGCTGGACGTGGCGTACAATTAATCGTAGTAGTGTAGGTACCTACACTATCTGTGGCAGTGATTTAGTTTAGTCCAGCGCCGCAATATTGATTAAAATAGATTTAATCCAATTCTCACGTCCAATCTCGGTACATTAGATTTCACTATAATAACTTCGATCATGAACTAATAAAGGGCTGTATTAGAAGTAAGTCTAGTCATATTTCCTTTCAATGTTTATTAATTATAGCTATGTTTATGTTGTGAACAAGATAGTGTGTTATATAGAAATTGGCATGACAGACAGACAGTCAAAGTTTAGAGTATCATCCCTCACCACAAAGTTATACGATAGAAAACTGATCCTAAACTAAACTTTTGATAACAATATCACTTATCAAACTAACAAAGAAGGAATAACTCCCCGAGGTTCAATGTTGGAAATATCTTTAAATACAGCTGAAAGTGATTTCGGTTTGGTGCTAGGTGGATGTATCATAATGTCATAATCAGACAGGAGCACCGGTCGGTACTATTTTGCATAGTCTTATTCTTTATTTTCGCCTCTTAGTAGATCCATATTTGTATGTATTGGTCGTACGTACCACATACATACAAAATTGAATCTGTTAAAAGGCTTTTACGAGAATAACTCTAACCTTGATGAAAATA
The DNA here is from genome assembly GCA_949152455.1 of Lithophane leautieri. Classification (NCBI taxonomy): domain Eukaryota; kingdom Metazoa; phylum Arthropoda; class Insecta; order Lepidoptera; family Noctuidae; genus Lithophane; species Lithophane leautieri. The sequence continues at coordinate 14,421,052 of OX424471.1, read as the reverse complement.
TAACCAGCCAAAACCAGTCAGCAGGACTTCTAATCACTCTGATTTGCGACATCAACACTTTGATAGTCGGCACCCGTGAAGGGTATTTTAATTATAACACACGTCATCCTGTCCATAAGCTTTACGTAAACCCCATAATTCCTTTACCAGACATGTAAGCTCATACCCATTAGCTTTACGAAACATAAACAAGTTATTACCATTTTAATGGCCGTGTAAGTGGCGTGTCAATATTGACGGTAATCACCGATTCGATGCCATTCGTCATGTGCCTGCCACGATGCAGCCAATTAGTTCGGCGGCGAAAATTTCTGCTCAAATATTACTTGAGTCGAGGAGCGATTGAAGACGGCAATGCTTTGATTAATGTTATTTATTTATAACCGTTTAATGCTTGCAGCAGAGATATGGGCTAGTACATACGTAATAGTGATGTATTTCAACTATAAAAACTGAAATTAAATTAATTTATTTATTAAAACTACTGTACAAAGGCAGACTTTATGCCTGAGACATTTTCTACAAGTCAACCTTAGGGTGATGCAAAGACAGACATGGTAGGTGCAACAAAAGACAATAAGTACATATAACTTGAGAAATAAATCATATCTTTCAAATCATTTATGAAAGTGTTTATTATCCTCATTCACATCGTTCTATCTCTCTTGAAATGTCTCTCCAAATATTTCAGAGATAGAGTGAGAGATAGAGATTTTTTCAGGCAGTATGTTTATGTTATTCAAAATAGCATTCCTGTTTCGATTTACCAAGCAAAACATCAAGTTGAAACGTTCTTCACCTTTACGAAATACGGCTGCAATTTAAGTTTTAAGAATTTCCGTTTTTAATCACATGAATTTCTCAGCGAGACTCGTGTCGGAGCGAACGAGGTGAGGCTAGCGGGGTCGACGCCAAGAAACCAAGATTTCGTCTAGTCGCATCTCCATAAGTGTCCGTATTAATCATTATTTGGAGCAGAAAACGTGGAGGAAAAATGCATGAATCTTTTCAAGTATCTATAGGTAATATAATAAAAATGGATGTTGGTATAATATGAGATTGATAAACTCCAACTCCAAACCATGAAAACTTGGCACAAATATGTATTTTTTCAGTCTATACTATGCAAAAAAACATATTTGTGCCAAGTTTTCAGGGTGGAGGTCAAAAAAAAAAATTCTCTATAGAAGTTTTTTTTTTCGACCTCTACTCTGGCGATGGCGCGTGTAAAAGCTGAATGAATGAATGAATGAAATGCACCGACCAAGTAAAATATATTTTACCAAAAAAAAAATTTTGAAACTGTCTCACTTTGGACGGTTTAATTGGAAACAGTACTCTCTCGCACTCGTAATTACGCCTGCAAATTACTGCACTAGGTAAATGCGGTGTGCCTAGGCGAGGCATCAATTCGGCTTTGACGCAATACGCTAACATAATATAATATAGAGGTGTGGCACATCTGTGAAGCATTGTTTTGCAGAAAATATACAATATGGACACGATTATAGGACAATAAACTTCGTATGTCTAATTATGTTTGCAATCTGCATACAAAAAATAATAAAATCATTTTAACCGATAGTTTTATACTACATATAGCTGGTCGGTTAATCGGCAAAACCGGCCCATCACTAATATTTAGTTTGTTCGAAAAAAACTTTTTTTTTAAATTTGTTGTTAAGGTTTATATAACCAGTATCAAAATAATCAGAACAGGAGTATTTTCATATAATCTCATATTGTTGTCTCCACATTGTATATTGTGCACGATTTCTTAGTAGAGTCTCGAGGTAAAATAAACCCAGTCAAGTATAGCCCTATTTGCGACATCAAGCCAAGAAGAGGATATCGAGTACAGAACAAAGTAGTATTTTCCAATTAGCACCTCAAATGCCATTCGTATCCCACAGTTAGACAAGAATAATGAGCTCGGTTCGTACACCGCTAGGCTCATGTGTTTGACAAAGACGTATTGTTAAAGAACGTACGTGTACATAGTACACGAATAAACCACGCTAAATACTTATTTCTGATTTTATTTGAATAACGAATGTGGAGAAACTTCAGAAGAAGAAAGAAAATTTATTTGTTAACAATAACTAAAACCCCGATCCGACGACGTCAAGAAGGTGACTGGGACAGACTGTATGTGGAAGGCAGGGTGTTGGAACAAGGAAACGACCTATGCAGCCACCCAGCAGTGGAATGCGACAGGCTGAGTTGATTTGTTTGTTGATTGACTAAATAATATAATGCAGTTTGTTGTTTTTCTTCCATAGTTTTGTGAAAAATTCTAGTAATAGCTGAACTCCTATTATGATAAAAGCAGGCCCACTAAGGGCCTACTTCTATCATAATAATAACATTTCTAAGGAATTCTTTAAGATTATTCCTACAGAATTTAATAACGAAGAGCACTTTCCCTCAATTAGGAAAACTTGCTCGGTTGCGTCCTGTATCAAAGTTGGAAAGTATAGAGAGCCATTATTAGGTACTCTTCATAGTCTACAAGGAATAAGATAATGCAGACGATTAGTTAAAATTAACTGTCACTAACGAGACACAATAGAATTTTTATTGTTATCGACTTCTAAAGGCAAATCGACAATTGACCGGTTTAAAAGTGATCTTATAGAAACTTTGGAAATGGTTAAATAATTAATAATGCCAAGTGTGGTAACAATCATCTATTTGAATCCTTACAAACTTTGCTAGGATGAAATAAAATTTACTATTCATAATTTTTGCTTTGGAAAAAATTATTATTAATATTATTCCTGGACAAAAGTAAACTCCAAAAACGTCCCACATTTTTAAGCCACGGCGATGACATAACGAAACGGAACGTGTAAACAGTCCCTGACAAAAATGGAAGGACACAACCTGTATTTACAAACCGAGACTTTTTGCATTTTTTATGTAGTTAGCAACTCTATGTAAAAACATTGTTTGTGAAGAAGCAGCAGTCAGTTAGGAACCGCTGAAAGGTGTTGTTGTGAAGTTAGTTAAATGTTCTTTTCTCACTCTTAGTCTGACCGTCCCGTTGGTCTGGAGGACACAAGCATGACTTTTGGAGAGAGATTAAACCCCTTATTTATAAACGCTGCTTAAATTAAGAGATGCTTAACGTCAAATGTATGGTTTAGCAGGTGCTTTACTTACTATTACTTAAAAAGCAAAATATATATACATAAGGAGACATGTCCTGACTTCGAGCCGTAAGTCGAAAAAGGGTATATTGGGGATTTTCTTCTCAGTAGCAGCCAGGAGTCTGGATTTGTGGCCTATTTTCTTCCTATTATGTATATGTGACTTAATTTAATAGGCAAAATGTGTCTTTACTATACACCTATAGCTACCAGTTAGGGTTCCATCGTCCCAGACGTGACGTTAAGGGTATCAAGTTCCTTATACCTTCTTAGTATAAGGTGGTCACAGATAAATTCGAAGGGCTCCGTCTAATATTCTAACACAAATGAGGACGAAGTTTTAATTAAAATGGCCGTCGTTGGTTTATTTGCGGTCGTAAAGTTTTATCTGAAATCCCCAGACGTGAATTAACATGTGCCTATGTGAATATGAATGTAAATGTTACTTCTTGGGTAACTGACCTACTCGAAATTAGAATAACGGTTTGCTTCGCCCTAAGGCGTTACATTCGAGATCTTTGTTTGAATCGTTTGAATATTTGGTCAGTTGATACAAAGAGAAATTCGAATTTAATTTTGGATCTAAAAAACCTTGTCTTCATTTTGTTTTAAACTATATTGAGCTGAACAATACGGGAACAGTAATTAAGATTAGGTTTTGTTTTTTATCTGTAAACCGGGTTTGAAAGTAGGCTACCATTATTTAGAGCATTGTTATCTTTATTTCATTAAAAAAATACTTTTCATCCCATCTATTCGAAAAGGACGACTTGGTTCGCCTTTAAGTGCACCCAAAGGTGGTGTTTTCTATAAGAAACTTTTAGCGGGCAGTAATGAGTTTTTAATCCTCTTTATAAGTGCGCGGCAAAAAATAAGTGCGCTGCAATTATCTTTTCCGCGCACTTTTTGAATTTGGAACATCTTAGTGTACAGTGCCAAAGAAATCGTAGACTGGCTGGTAAGACGGCCCATAGTAGCGCCGTGTGGGTACTAAGAAGTGTTAGGACCGACGTAAAATAAAATCAATCTGCGTAGCCTTTTCCCAACTATGTTGGGGTCGGCTTCCAGTCTAACTGGATTCAGCATTTAGAGATTGAGGAACAGGGTGGAAAGTTCACTCATCCTCTATTGAAAAGGGAGGATACTCCGACCAAACGGGTATCTTGTCTGGCGGGCAACTGCCCAACGATTGATGTTGGAATTTTGTATAATGTTGATCGCGCGGTAAACTCCCATTGCGCGGTGCAAGATTTTGTGTTATTTACTACACAAAAAGATACATAATTTATCGGAATAATTACGACTTCCGAAATTAAAGTAATTTTTCACTTTTTAGTGGATTATTTTTTGGAAGTTAGTTGTTTTTTTTTTTAGATTATTTTGGACATTACTGACATCGGTGAGGGAAAACATGATGGGGAAACCTGAACTTGTAGTTAATAATTATAAGCCTATAATAGCCAACCCGTCTTGAGCAAGCGTGGTTAAAATATGAGGCGCCTTTTATTTTCTCATAGTGGATGATGAAAAGTAGAGTGTATCTCTCGGGCGCAAAATATATTTTTGATTCTAGAGTAGAATCCCTCATTTCGCTCTGGATTCAAAAAAGCGCCCTCGCCGTATAAATATGATTTTGCTCCCTTATGATACAATCTACTATTAACCAATACATTTAGACCAGGTAGAAAAAGAACTTCTAACGTCCACCATTACACCATCGATCATACGACCATGAAAACTTACACAAACACCGATAAAACTTATACATTTCCCTGTAATAATATACTACCCAAATAATAAAGCTTAGTATACACGCGTACCCTTTATTGCCCATAAGGGTACAGTTGTAAACTAGCCCGGGAGCCAGGAAGCATAGGTCGGGAGTCAGGATGATTATTCCTTTATGCGGATTGCTGAAAGCGCTTCAGTGATTATTGTTCAAGATTAATTGAAGGCCATATACATGTTACAATGTTGTTTAGAATGCTTTAGAGCGTAAAGGTAGCGGTTAATTAACTAGACAAATATTGCTTCCGTAGTCATAATATTAGGAAAGTTAATAAAACGTTATATTGTACCTAGGTAAGTACTTAATTTGGCTAAAATTAATAGGTTATAGGTTATCGTGACTTTACTAAAGTTAGTGTGAGACGTCAGCGTCACCCAATGATAAAAGGTCAAGTTTATTTTTATCAGATCCTATGCCATCGTATCAATTATTTCATCCGCCTACGTATAACTTTTCGGTCATTGCCCTCTATTCATGCTACTCGGAAGACACCTTGGTTTACCTCCCACAATCTAGCCTTCTCAATATCTTTCAAGTTTAAGTTCAAGTCAAAAAAATAGCAGTCAACAATCGTCAACATCATAGCCTTTTCCCAACTTTTTGAGGTCGGCTTCTTGTCTAACCGGATGCAGCTGAATACCAGTATTTTGCATGGAGTGACTGCCTATAGACCTCCACAACCCAGTTACTGGGCAATACTTGGTAAGACTGGCTGACACACTGACTGGCTGTCAGATTGACTGGCTGACAGGCTGACTTGCTGACTGTGGCTGGTATGTGGTGAAGTAGCAGTCAACAATATAAAACCAAAAGTGACCAAAACATGGAAAGTCTACTCGACACAAAACTTTCACCATTTGCCAGTATAATCTTATGATAAAATTAATTTACACAATAATCAGCACATAATACGTGATCAAAACACAAAATAACTCTATGATAATAATATTCACATAAATAAGGCATGCTGGTTCGTCCAGGAATCCCGCCCACCCACGCATTGGGCCTTAATCACAGATTACATGGCTAATAGGCTTAATCGATGACATTTGTTTGAAACGAAGCGACGTTGAGAACGATAGCCTCTAATGTATTATAAACCAATATTCATTTATTTATTTATAAGATAGTTATTCGATAGCGAAAGGTCTTGGCTTCGTTAGATAGTTTTTTTTTTCTTTCTATTTTACAAATGAAATCGTGCTTTTAGTTAATACTTAGCTATGACAATAAACTTACACAGAAACATGCTAACTTATTTTAACTTGATAGGTTCACGAATAGAACGCCAAATTATTTGAAGCAACAACAATTTTATTATCATAGATACTTTAAAATATTTTTCAGGATGCTTTGAAAACTATAAAAAAAACTATTCTTTTACTATCAAGAATTAATTATCAACGGACATAAGTAAATAAATAATTATGGATTCTGCTGTCAATCAAAAGTATTACATACGATCTGTACATAACACGTTATCGGTTTGTCCGGATATTGCGCCACATACACGGAATTCGACCGTTAATGAGTCAATCACATTTTAATTTATATCGATTGATTCCCATCACTAGATAAAGTGTCCCTGATTTTTTGTACAATTACATACTCGTTTGACCGGTCTTTTTTCCCGTAATTACATCAACTGGTTCAAGCTACACTATTATATGAAGTGGATCTAATGATTCTTTGCTATAATTTATTGCTAATTTAATCGCTGTTAAATTACTTTGGCTGCTTTTTTGAAAAGAAAATAAAAACATCTTGCTATTTTATCTAACTCTGCTGGGGAGTTATTTCAAGAACAAGAAACATTTGCAAAATTAAATGTTATTTATACTTGCTTACGAGAAAACAACATAAAAATGCCCTTATAATTACAAAGCATGCGTGCACATACTGAATATAATATCATAAAAAGTCACTAGTAATCTCAGTTTTCCAAGCACCATAGAGTCAGTCGCTTGGCCAGGCTGGCTCTAAGAATGCCGCCGATCTTGCTCCACAGCTTCATAAATATGGAGTTGGTGATTAAACGGCGTACTCTCTCAGTTTTTGTACAACACCCCCTCCCTAGCCGTCTGCCATTTAAACCTTGGATTAAATCATGAGTTACGGGCAGACGGTATTTTTTTCACTGCACTATCTGAATACAGCCGCTTGTCTCACTTCCTTTTGCTTTTAAAATTGGAACTGGTTTAATGATTAATAGTCTTGTATTTAAACGAGACTATTGATTACAATAACACCATTAAGATTCTTCTACATTGATTCGCTTCAGAGTTAATTAATTCAGTAACCGTCAAAAGGATCGTGTTTTTTTAAATTGTATTGAAGTTCCTATCTCCATCGACTCGCTAAAGTTTGTTATGTTAGACCAAGCCCGTAATGGCACCCTTTAGTACTGAATCATAGGTCCCTAGAGCGATGTTAGTAGGCGTGCGCGCGGTGAAGACCCAAGACACGATGAAAGCACCACCATTTTGCAGATACGTACTGGAATTACTGGATTATTGCGCAAACGTTTGCAACCAAACATTAGTGGTTAGCCTAATCACCAGTAATGAAACTGATTCTTAGAGGAATTATAGTCTTTAAAGATTGCGAGTTACGGCGAGCCTTTTACAAGGAGCTTAGTTTGTATTACTTTGAAGTTGCAGTGGAGATTCTACATAGTTATTTCAATGGAGATGGGAGAAGCAGAGAGATTAGGGTGTAAGTGAATTGTCGGAAGCTAGATACAAGATTGGATAAGTGTTTGTATGTAAGTATTACAGATCGCTATCCCTACTGTTTTACAGTAGTCACATTGTGACTGCACGAATTATATAGGATTATGTCTTTTATCATGACTAAAGTAAAATATTTGGCAAACATTTCTCTTTAAATTCAACCTTCAACATATAAAACGATGAATACGTAAGAAACCCAAAATAAAACGTAATACGTCGCTTATGTAAAATAAACCGGAATCGCAATCGTTCGGGTTCTATTTGATACCGATAAGTGGCTGCCTACACAAGCTGTTTGGCGTCGAATCAAAAGAAACATTTCGATTCATCGCATCAGCACGGCTCCCTGAAGGCGCCTAGACCGCGAGAGGCTGAGACCGCGGAACAGGCGCCCGGTGCCGGGAAGCAATCTATTGCGAGACCTGAGGACCCATGCCTCGTTTGAACTGCCTAATACTCGACTGGAGTAAACACCATCGGACCTTTTGTTGATTATATGATTCTACTAGCTGCGTCTCGCGTTTTCACCCGCATAAGTCTCGATCCCGTGAGAATACCGGGATAAAAAGTATCCCAGATCATGGTCTACCCATGTGCCAAATTTCATCCAAATCCGTTCAGCCGTTTAACCGTGAAAGCGTAACAAACAAACTCACTTTCGCATTTATAATATTAGTTAGGATTAGCATTATGTTAGGAAGTTAGAACTATAGTTAGGATTATTGCATTGAATCTAAAAATAACACTAGAATATTTTATCATCTTATACATTTCATTTTATTAGCTTATGACGTTATTCAATTTATTTTATGTTTACATTGACATAATTGTTTATTTATATCTGATTAGATTCAATACAGCTCTCTTCTTCAAAACCGGAATAATAAATTATGGATTGAATGAAATTCAATTCATTTATTTTAAAATCCTTTCTGCTGCAGAATATTCATAGAGCATTCCTAAAATGAAAGAGCTTTATTTTTGCTGTTGGAATATTTAATTTTCACAGCCGTATTTTATACGACCTCGATGGGAAGATGACACAATCAATTTTACAGTTAATCATTTAGCAGCATAATTACATTTTCTGTCCCTCTCTCTGCTAACTGTATTTCACACATCTGATGAAAATTACACGAGACTTTTGCTATTCGTGACAAATAATAATATAACTTTCTACTACAAATATACACGGCGGGCAGTTAGGTGTATGATAAGCCGAATTAAAAGTATCTATGTAACTCATCCACTCATCCATTACCTACTATTTATTGCCGATGTGATCTAGAGGCAAACGTAGTAAGATGTTATAAAAGTAGATTACTAGAATGCAAGTGAACTAGCACAAAGTAATATAGATAGTAAACAGCGATCTAAGCCCGCTGTGTACTTGTGCAAACGAAGCTGCGCTTAACGATTCCCTGTCTTGTTACCAGCCGCTGATTGGCAAAGTTCGATTGAATATATCCTGTCACATTCTTGTTTCTTTTCTACCAATATTTATTTACGATCAATATTTACACTACTAATTTTGTATTTTAAAACATATTTAGTGCCAATTCCTTATATTCTGGCTCAGAAAGACCAGATAAAATCAGAAAACCACTTGTACAAGGTTCGAGTATATAATTCCAGATTATATGATAAAATAGGCACTATATTTAAAAGCGATTACGATAAACGTTATCTGCTGAAATATATAGGCAGAATTTAAAACTTATAGCTTGATTAGATATGTATCTATCGGTAGCATGTAATTTAATAAATTATTCTCTGCGAATTTAATTTACAAACTTGTGATGTTGTAATAAAAGTAATTAGTAGAAATAAATTCTCGACATGGACAAGCTTTAAAGCTATCCTTTAGAATACAGTAGTCGTAAACTGCGAAGGTCTCACGGTAGGGGGTAGGTGCAGCGTGAAGGAAAAGTACTTTGGAAGCCATTCTATACAATCAGCGTGCTTGCTAGCTAGACCAGACGCTCCGTATAAGGAAACCTACCGAAGAGGGCATCGGTTGACGTCCGTCACTATCCTCTGCTCAGCAACGTAAAAACTACTGGTTCTTGCTTTTGTTCCATGGGAATTCATGAATATAGACGCTATTGTTTGCTGTGAGAAATTATACGCAGAACCTATAAATAACTTTATCGGTACATCTCACCGAAATGTCCAAATTGGTAGCAGTGAATAACCTCAAAAACACATATTTTATATATTATATATATTTTTTAATAATGGTATCCTGGTCAATTCCCGTTGATGGACAAAGGGCTTTCTCGGCGTCTATTGTCGTCCTCAAATATAATAAGGGAACATCAAAGCAAAATTAAAGGTCTGATCTTTTCACTGTCCGAAGACAAACAATTAAGAATTTACGGCAGACGGTAAACTTTTATATAAGTACATAACATTTTATATAAGTGATCGCGACGCTGCTTCTAATAATTTTAATAAAACAACTCGGCACCCACAGAACGAGATTGAGTGGCCATTTTCGCCACCAAATCTCTGGAATTGATGCATTCCACAAAAGGCGCCTTAATTGCATACCACCTCAAAAGTAAAGAGGGACAAACAGCAATTAAATGGTGCTAAAGGAAAAGTGACTTGCAAATTGAGCCTCGCCTTGGAGCCTGATGCAAAGTAGTTCACCACACTATCTTCACAAATGCATGCTTCGCAGAACTTTTGAACGAACTTGCAGTACAGACGAGGTACAAAGAACGTACTCTAAACTTTGATGGAAGATAATTTAGTACCTACATGGTAAATATTCACGTTAGGTATGGAGTCTGGAGGCAGAGTGTTTTATGTCAAGTTAAGATTTTCGTTTGTCAGACCAGACATTGCGTGATTACTTCGAAGTATATACCTACGTGTTTCTGTGACAAATAAAACTAAAATTATTTTTCTTTCTTTCTTTCTTTACAAAAATGAGATGCTGACAAAAGATTTTATAGAAAATATAATATGAAAGTTTTACTTTAGAAAAATAATCTCTCAAAATAAAAGCAGAAATCGCTTTTAGTTGAGATGCATAAAGTGAAAATGAATAAAGAACAGGAATCTCGCTAGTGATCCGATATTCATTTTACTTTTTAGATCGAACAGCTACATTGTCTGTCACGGAATGAAAAAGAAATATGAATAAAGCTATTCTTTTAAAAATGGAATGAAATTATGAAAAATGAAGCCTTGATTTCTTTCACAAAAGATTGTATAAAAGTAAGGAAACTTAAAATGTTCGATATTTTTAATAGTTCCTCTATAGATTATTTAGACGAAAACATTTTAGCTGAGGCAAAAATACTAGAAAAAAAGCCCTAACTTTTACTTTGACTAACATTTTTAGTTTTTCCGTAATAGCTTTTTATAGTTCATTGTATGCCTACTTACAATATTTCTCCCTTTTATGGTTACATAATACTAGGTGATTGCTATTCGTAGGACATAGTTGAATAAGTAAACATTTGTTTCGCGCAACTTAGACGAGAGGTGACGTCAGACTTCTGAATAGACGGACTCAAACAAAACTAGAGGTCTTTGTCCTTTGAATACGATTTAATATTTGATTTGTCGTTTTGACAAACGTATCTAACTTCCTGAGTAAATTAGTCTTACAAAATCGTAAGCGTTTTTTTTATTTATTGCATGGAAGATTTACAGACAAATAAAATCATTAATTGAACATATGAATAGTCCTGTAGCTTAAGCATAATCACCCTATAATGTTCCCAATGCTGGGGCATAGGCCTGTCCTTACTGTGAGAGGGAGTGGACCACTGGCCCGTAATCCAACACGAAGGCCCAGTGCGGGTTGGTGGATATCACAATGTCTTCGATTTTTTGGTTCTAGGACATGCCGGTTTCCTCACGATATTTTTCTTCACCGTTTTTAAGAGCAGTCAGCTACCACCGCTCAATAGTCCTGTGTGAATCGAAATCTTCATATATAAAAACATTTTAAATTGGGGCTAAAATGGAGGTTTTTCTTCACTTAACTTAATTTTTCTTTCGCCCCCGTTTAATGCTTGGTCCCTTTAACATTAGCTACAGCGTTTTAATCCCGACTGTTCCCCGTTATGCTCCATAGCTCTGGCCAGTCGTAAAGGTCTCCTGGCCTTGACTCCTCCATGGCGAGTCTCGCCGGCGACCTTGCACCTTATTGAATACACTGAGTTACTACACAATGTAGATAGGCACAGAAGGACCACAGTGCAGTAATATTGCGTATAGAATAGGACAGGTAAGTATCTGGCTACTACTTAAATTATCCTAACCCTAACTAATATTATAAATGAGAAAGTGGTTTTGTTTGTTTATTAATTTGTTTGTTACGCTTTCACGCTAAAACGGCTGAACAGATTTAGATTAAATTTGGCACATGGGTAGACCAAGACCTGGAATAGGACATAGGATACTTTTTATCTCGATATTCCCTCGGGATCGAGACTTACACGGGTGAAGCCGCGGGGCGCAGCTAGTTATCTAAGAATCCAGAGATCCCCTGAATTTCTTCACTTTTTTAAACTAGGCTTATGGCAACATTGGCAACCCAACTATCTCACACGTCAAGAAAGACAGATCTATTAGGTAGAATTTCTGTACATCGTGATCGTAAGCTGGTTTTGTCACAGAGAAAGCTTTATTTTAAACCTAAGTATGATTAGTCTGATATCTTTATTTAAAACGCTAAAAAATGAGACTTCTGCGCCCATTCATTCATCGTATAAACTGCAATACGCGCGCGCCCCGCCCTGTCTTTTGCGCCAGGAATGCTAGAGCGAGACAATGTAACCAAACCAGTTCCAGAAACGCCGGAAGCCTTTCTCTTGTAGCGATAACCATGTGTACATTCAAGTGTTCATTGTAATATACCATTTGAAATATATGAGCTTTTTTATTACATTGGAACTTGATAAAGGCAGGATCAATATTTCAGGTTGCCCGTATGTTGATACATACCTACGGTTATTCGAAAGTCACAGTTTATCATAATGGTCGTATAAAACAATGATGTTTCCTGTCATTAAATTGACTGTGTACTTATACCAGAATACTACAGGATGCAGTATTTTTTCACAACAGCCATGTCTTCCCTTGGATAGGAGCTACAAAGAAGTATGGCGTAAATTGTTTACTACTAGCTTTAGCCCGCGGCTTCGCCCGCGTGGATGTCGGAAACCATCCCACGGGAACGTACTACTGAAATAAAAAATATCCTATGTGTTAATCCGGGTTATAAACTATCGGTGTACCAATTTCATCCAAATCCGTTGAGCTGTTTTTGCGTGATTGAGTAACAAACATCCAAACATACAAACTTTCACATTTATAATCCTAAATACTAATCCTAACTTCCTAACTATAATATAATATGTATATGATATGCGAATATTATAAATGCGAAAGTTAGTTTGTTTGTTTGTTACGCTTTCCCGCTAAAACGGCTGAACAGATTTTAATGAAAGGCACATGGGTTAGGCGTTATTCCCACGGGATCGAGACTTATGCGGGCGGAACCGCAGAGCGCAGCTAGTATTATATATATATATATAAGAATACAGAACTCTTGTACTACTCATCAAATAAACTTTTACGAGTAAAAGGCTTTTACGAACAACAGAATGATTTATACCAACTTATTTATTCAATAAAGGCTCTATTAAAATACCTAAATCACTTATCGAAATATCGCCTGAACATGAAACAATCTCTCCGCAGACTCATCGAAAATTGATTGATTGACAAAGTTGAGATTATATTTATTTTGTTCAATATTTGTTCACCGATGGCCCAATAAAGCCTTCTGACAACTTTTATCTTTTAATTATTTATTCCGCAAGGGTTGCCTAATCAAATTATCGAAGCCTACAAAAGTAATTTAGCAATTACTGTTCAATCGAATTTGATTGAAATCGAACACAATTTAATTATAGCTAACCTATGTAATACAAGCAACGTTCTGTCTGTTGCCACACGCTACAATTTTGTCATAATGCTCGACTAATATTACTAGATAGACTTAATTACACCTTTCATTGCCGCCTAATATCAAACGACTAGGCATTAACTTGGTGAAACCGCAGGCGCACCTAATCGACAGCGAATTGAGATTAAATTCCCTGTCAGATCCCTGTCGGCAGTACCCAAGGCTACCCGAGGTTTCCCGAGGTTCCCCGAATCTATCCGAATTGAGACCGAATCTTTAACATTCCTGTATCACCTAGATGAATCATAATCTAAAGTTTATTGCTCTCTGAATCATGCCTATTCAACTATGTACCTATATACATACGTACTGGCTTTAGGGTAAAGCTACGAATTGTTAACCGAAGCAAATAGTAATTACTGTGACATAATTAATGCGTGGACGTTTGAATAATGACACGTAATGAGAGATAATGGCTCTCTTAAATTATAGCAGAGATTTGCTAGCACATAACTATTATGTCCAGTTACAGCTTAAACACATAAGAAATAAGTACTAAAAGACCAAACAAAGTACTAACAAGGTTTCTATTCTCAGAGCTTTTATTCAAACAACACAAATAATTGCAAACAGAACTGGTAACTACAAACACTTTATCAACTACACACCGATATATCATATGCAAATAAGTTTATTTTAGTCACCAATCCTGCCAGCAATCGGTGGGCCCACCCTACACGGGTGTATACTGGCGACTGTTGTGCAAGCACCCACGTACTCAAATAAATATGCCAGTAATAACTTTCCTATAGAAACTAAATCGTCTAGTCACGAGCAAACAAGTCGGTTGGTATGGACTGGTTAGCTATCAGCTATCTGTGCTGTCATTATCTATCTGTAACAACGGACAGAATAGCTCGAGATGGGATTGTTTGGACAAATACAAATTGTATGAGCTGATTGGTAAAGATGCCTGTATGTAATGTTAGAGTATTCAGGGCGCTAACAGCAAGCTTCACTTTATATCGGACTTAAATAGCGAAGGAGGTTCTCAGTTCGTGGGAATCTTTTTTTTAATAATTTCACCGTTTACTCGAAGACGGCTGGACCGATTTGGAAAATTCCTAATTTGTTTGAAAGGGTTATACTTCCTAGGTGGTCCCATATAATTTTTATTAACTTTGCTTGAGTAGTTTTTGAGTTAGCTTCAATAATACGTATTTTTCCCACTTAATCTATGTGGATGACGTTATAAACTTCCTGTCACTGTAATTTACATACCAGTAGTATTCGAATTTGTGTTGGGTAGGTACCGTAACTAAAAAGTGAAAAAGGCTGGCAGTACCAGCCTTTCGGAAAATGGGTTGATACCATCTGACGGCCAACTCTATCATCGCGCGCGGTTATTGGTCAAATCAAATAGCGCGCGCTTCCTGTTACACACTTCCGTCCCTTTTCACGAAAAAACACTACAAAGTGAAAATTATCGTCAGTTTTTTTTTTTTAACTCATGTTTTATTGTTACCTGCTTACTAATAAAATCTCAGAATGAATAGTCAAAGTTCGTCTCTATACAAAATATGACGAAAAAAATAAGCATAAATATTTCTAGCGCAGTGTACTAAGTGTTGCTTTATAATTATACAAAATGTACTTACCCACAATGACACATACACAGGACTAAAAGAAAAGGGTTTTAATTTGTGAATAGTAGCAACGAGCACCCTTCAGGATTTCATTGGAAAAATGAACGGAAAACACACTTCCGGAAAATGCTCCGCTAGACGTATTTAAAGACACTCCCACTCCATCATTTGTGGGGATTGGGTCTGTGGCTTAGACATTTCAATGGCATTGAAAAAGAATATAACGCTTCCTTTTTTTGTTCAAAAATAGAAGTAAGTACGTGAACTTCTTGATAAATCAATTATTTACTTCGACAGTTGACACTTTAAGGGGTTTATTTATAAACGTTGCTTAAAGTTAAGTAATGATTAGCAACTATATTTGGGTGTAACTATTGACAAACGTCTGAACTGGAAAGCTCACACAGAAGATTTAATTAAAAAGGTATGTTCTTCTTCCTATGCCCTCTTTAAATTAAAACCTATTATAAGTACGAATGCGCTAATAACTGCCTACCATGGTATGGTCGGCTCCTTATTGAGGTTTGGAGTTATATTTTGGGGAAACTCTACTAATAAGGAAATCGTTTTTAAGTCACAAAAAAGGTGTATTAGGGCTATGTTTGGATTGAAAATAACTGATAGTTGCAAACAGTATTTTATTAAATATAACATTTTAAGTCTGCCTTCCTTATTTATTTATGAAATGGCAAATTTTATACAAAACAATCCTACACGTTTTAAAAAATTATCAGACGTTTCTATTCGTAATCGACGAGATAACATTAAATTATGCGTGCCGCGATCAACCACGGCGTTGATGCGTAAAAGTATCTTTTGTTTGGCACCAATCATTTATAATAAAATCCCAAAACCTATTAGGCAAATGCCTACTGCTCTGTTTAAAATCCATTAAAAAAAATATCTCGTAGCCAAATGCTATTATACTATATCGGAATTTTTAAATGACCGCAATTAATTAAATAGATTCCTATAATTATGACATTTTCACAATTTTACCCTATTGTAAAAACAAATGAGCATTAGGATTAAGTATATCTCATAAATTGTTGTGTAAACTCAAATTTTGTTTTTTTATGGTTTATTCTAAACCAAAAATTATGTTGCTTTGTACGCCATAATGGCAAAACATGCAGATCTACCTGTTATTTAAGACCTCGCACATTATTATTGATGTGTACACTCATGTTTTACAATAAAAATATATTCTATTCTATTCTATTCTATTCTATATAACCATTCATTTTTGACGTTTGAAGGTCACTTAACTTTAAGCAACGTTTATAAATAAACGCCTAAATGGCAGCATCTGTCCATCTTTGTTTGTTAGTGCTCCAATATTTCTATAACCTCTAATAACTTCGTTACGGTAAGTAGCACACTTAGTTACAAATATCCAGCTTATTTGACATAAGGGATCTCCCAACAACTCCGGAGTAATTTTCCTCGTCACATGAAGTCATGTGCCAAAAAAACTCAATTTCTGTGTCATGTAATAAGTAATAACCATCAAAACAAAAACTCGTCACGTTTTGTATTATATACCTTCATGAAGGTAATGGAATTTTCAATTTCATTTCATCAGTTGACATGTTTTCGCGGAACCTAAAACATTCACATAACATATACCTACAAAGAAGTACCTTGCCTACTCGTACCGAAGTTACTGCAAAGTTCGTTTAATCGCTTCATTACGACGTGTTAATAGACCAACTTAACATTCGCATACAGTCTCATTAAACTGCTACTAAGTACTAACATAGATTCTTAACTTCTGTACCTTTACTTACCACAATTTGCACTCAACTCTAATAATCACCGAGATAAGTATAATAGACATGCTTGAATAAAGCCATTTGTATTACTTTCGCGTTGCCGACAACATCAAATCTGGTATTACCATTTAAGCTCTGTCTTACGCCACTGAATAAACACCTGAATATTTAGTTGGATATGCGGAAACTCGAAAAGATCAATAAAAACTGTTCGCAAGTTTATTCAAGCTATTTAAAGGCATAATGGCTACTAGACAAATAACATAAAAACATAAAACAATTTCATTAAAAAAATATTCGCCCACATAAATAACATTTATGGACTGCCTCTAATATTTTGACAGTCCACGACGGTGTTGCTTGTCTAAATAAGTAGCAATAATCTGTCAAATGAAGCACATATTATTTCTGTTCCCTCCACCACCTGGCAAAATAAACTGGGCGCTTGGTATTAAGTCTTCGTTCGCATTCGTCGGGTTTCAAGAATAAAACGTAGCAAGACGCGTCTCCGAAGCAAGGTGTTTCCCGTCATTGCTTACCATTATAGTTCTTAGCCGTAACATTACAGCTAAGTAATATAACCTGTTTCGAGCCCTACCGCAACGGACTCCCTTACACCAGTCTTATCATTTTACTTGGTTAAATTCGTCAAGATCACAATGAACCAGGCTGTAGATTGTCTGTCTTATAAAGTTATCCGGCGTTTTATTTAGCTTTCTACTCTATTTTGCCTTGCTACTCTAATTCTAACCTCTTAGGTCCCAAGATTATGAACTAATACTGTATATTCCCAATTACCTATGTCCGATTTCAAAACCTCAACAAAAATCAATATCATGTTTGACGCTTTTCCTAAATAATTATCATGTTTTTGGACAAAAAATTCCATTTACTGGGTCCATAACATCGAAAATACCTATTCATTACTTTTTAATAGGTATGCATACACAGGCCAGCCTTGCGCAATAAGGTAACAGGGTGAAGACCCGCCGCGATTACTCTCCAGCCGCGACTCGACCCGAGCAAGTGCCCTCGAGCGAGCACAGAGATGCGGCTCAAGTGGCCGTGTGGAGCATTGTTTTTAATACGAGACTAGCCTAGCGAGACGCTGGAATTTTTATATTAGGTGGTTTTATATTAACTCGTTTTGAAGATAAACGAAAGAACATACGCGGGCTCTCTAAATAATTTGAGAGAAAAGTCAAGAGGTCGAGTCGCAACTTTTTCGGTCTGAAATTTAGCACTTAAGTACCAGTTTTGCGCCAAAGCAATTAATGTTGGTGTCGCTTTCCAGTAAGCCCCTAAGGGAAACCAAGCGTTAAGCTATAAATAAATAAATGTAATTCTTCGAGAAGCTGCATCTTTTAGTAGCAGAAGTTTTGCCGCAATGTAAATCTTTCCCGGTTTTATATTATTCACGCTCAACGTGTGACTGAAGTATCAAGTTCTCCGGCTGACCTAACTTGATTCCTAACCTAATTCTGGTCCTCAATTTCGGCAAACCAAACAAGAGACCAAAGCTTCCAACTTTAGGCGGAATACAGATTAGCTGAAGGCTTATTTTTGGACACAGTTCTCTCCATAATAAAACCAAAATGTAAATTAAGATTCGCGAGAAATAGCTAACTTTAATAACGGACTGTAAAACATAAACTTAACACCTTTTCCCACGTAAACGAGAAGTAAAAGGTTGTTAAAAAGCGCTGAATGTACGAAACAAGACAGAGCATTACGGCCTACGTAACCTTCGTAATAAGTTACTTGGACCCGAACAAATAGTGTAACAGACCCCATTCGTCGTCGTTTACGGATCGTGCCTGAAGAACAAAGATGTCTCTGTAATCCGATCCAGCGATGTGCAATTAACATTCTAAGTGTTACGTTTACTGCTCTCGAACAATGAGCGTACTGCAATCCCTGACCACTCGACGCCGTTTGACGACACACCCATTGTCGATCTGTGTACACGACTTTACGTCCGTCGTCAAACATTATGAAGTGGACGTGTTATTTGTTGTTTCAAACTGATTAGAAGAAATTCTCTGTTTGAACTTTAAACCTTTCAAATTCCACGTACACCTGGTATTATCTTTTTAAGTCTCTTTTACGGTTTCTATAATAAGTCTTGTAATCCTAAAGACTTCATAACATTCGACCTTGGCTTTAATTTTGATTATAACATTACGGGCTACCATCCGGGCATAATATCCCAAATATCTTCCCGGAATTATGTTAATTACCTTGGTTCAGTAGCCACACTTTACCTTTTTGATCAGAAGAAGAGAAACGATTTTATTTGATAAATGAATACGCCTTGTCTTTGAATTCTAGGAACACTTTTCCGCGTTTGTTTACTTACACAAAAGAGTATTATATCGCTTTGGTTCTTATTTTATATATATGGGCAGGCGCCTGTCTTCATCAGAATCGGTCATGTCTTCAATAAGTGGTAATTTGGGTAGGAACCAACAAAGAATCACCCGAGTCAAAATCCAAAGTTATTAAGTCACACAAAATATCTTCCTTACAGAATTTCACTAAAATCTATTCACTAGTAATTAGGAAATCACATAATCAATCGGTTTTCATTATTCTTTGAATCAAAAAGGGACAAGATTACTCGGAACAAAAGCGATTCGTCGGATACGTGGTGCGCTCACCGTTGACGTTCAAAAAACCAACGTTCAACATGGCCGCGCTGACCATCGCCTCAACGCTCCGCCAGACTGACAGTTGTCAAATCTCGTTCCGACGTATATCTTAAAGATGGCGCTAGCAATGCGCCGTCACGGCCGGACTGACTTTCGACCGTCCTCGGGCGCATCAGATTGCTGTCCTGTAAAAATCACACAATCAATCGAACAGGTGTCAGTAAATCTACCCGCTCGCCCAACCTGACAAACTGTGACTGGTAGACATAACATTTCTCTCACACTAACTGTAACTGTCTCACAACAAAAGAAAGCGTGTGTCCTTTCGACCACTCATGGACCGGACGGCACCTTTCTCTAAACAGTTAACAAGCAACGCACTCTAAACTCGATCAGCATGTCCTCTCAACCAACCCTCAAGTCTGGCCCGGACGATACTATCGTGTTGCGATCAACTTTCCACACAATATTAACCTGGACCGGACGGGTGTGTCCTTTCGACCAGCCACTCGTGGATGGACCGGACGACACTGTCCCTTCGACCAGTTAACACTAAAGGTTGGACCGGATGAATGTGTCCCCTCGACCAGCCGCTATCAGCTGCATGGCCCGGACGACATTATCCCTTCGACCACCTTCACATTATTCGATGACTGCTCCCAACGTCCCAAAATAGTTAAGCGTCACGTCACGTCATGTCACGTCGCTCAGCATGAATTTGGAAACTTCATGCTCAATGATTTCATGATATGAGATGTTACCAAGGGTATCAGACTCAGCTGTAAGTTTATTTGAAACTACTTAGTCTGTCGAGGTGACCATTATCGAGTTCAATGTTTTCCGGCGCCGTCATGGCCACCTCCTCAATCATCAAACTAGTAGATATTTTAACTAATTTTTGACATTCTTAGAGATTGGAAACGGATACAGAACATAAGTTCTATCGGCGTAAGTTTGGTGAATGTAGACTTTGTACTATTAAGCGCTAACTGAACATTTCCTAGCTTTCATTAAAGAGCAAGACGATCCGCTATCAAATAAAAAAGTGACTGGCTCACCGGATGACGTTTTCAAGGTACCCCTCGACAATCGCTGTTCACAGAGATTGACCTCTTTCCTTGCAGCAGCTCCACCTTTCACTTTTTCTAGACAATTAGTTGCTATGTGTCCTGGATTACCGCAAATGTAGCAGGTTACGGTCGAAGTCTTCTCGGCGGCACGTGCAGCAGTTGAGGGATCTTGCTGTTTAGTCTTCGCAGAAGAATCTTCTCGTCGCTTTCTACAATCAGCTTGCCGATGTCCAGGGAGTCCACACCAATGACATTTACCGGGAAATCTTGCGTCTGCAATTCTAGGTCGCTTGAAATCAGGTTCTTGGATGTTAGTAACCTCCAATCTTCTTTTTAGTGAAATGCCGCTTAAGATTCTAAATAGCTGAGCTTTGGTAGTGACCGCATGTGCGTTTAACTCACGGCGTATCAAACCATCCTTCTGACATAAGACCGATACGACGAATCTAGTTATAACATCTTCTGGCATTTGGGTCTTAGGTATACATTCGATCATATTCCACAAGGTTAGGCCAGTTTCTGATGAAGTTTCCTTTGCTCCATTTGAAATCGCAATACTTTACCAAAATAGTCTTGAAATAATTTCGATCTACAAAATCTTGCCATTAAACTTTGTTTTACTACCTCCCATGTAAGCACATTCAAATTAAACTTGGTCAAGCAAGAGGCTGCGCGGCCTTTTAGTGTACCGGTAAGAGCCACAAGCAAATCGACACCCTCTAGATGTTTATTCAAGACTATGAGTTCTGAAATCTTGCACCAACCTTCTATATCCGCATCGGCCATCTTCCGGATTAAACTGTACGAGCTGCACTGCACTGGACTGGGCGCTAGCACTTGCCAACGGTGGTTGCGACGTTGCTAACATACGAGTAAGTAGGGCTTCCATATTACTCAACAACTTCAAGACGCTATTTTCGTCAGGCGGTCTTTTTTTCTCGGTCGGTGGGACATGGGATGTTACCACTTCTGATATGGGCAGGCGCCTGTCTTCATCAGAATCGGTCATGTCTTCAATAAGTGGTAATTTGGGTAGGAACCAACAAAGAATCACCCGAGTCAAAATCCAAAGTTATTAAGTCACACAAAATATCTTCCTTACAGAATTTCACTAAAATCTATTCACTAGTAATTAGGAAATCACATAATCAATCGGTTTTCATTATTCTTTGAATCAAAAAGGGACAAGATTACTCGGAACAAAAGCGATTCGTCGGATACGTGGTGCGCTCACCGTTGACGTTCAAAAAACCAACGTTCAACATGGCCGCGCTGACCATCGCCTCAACGCTCCGCCAGACTGACAGTTGTCAAATCTCGTTCCGACGTATATCTTAAAGATGGCGCTAGCAATGCGCCGTCATATAATTTTAAAACATTACGAATTTACCATTTCAACTTCGAGATAAATATTCGGTTTTGTTATCCGAAAACTAGCATTCATCCATCTTCTATTTCATATAACGGATTAGAACTGCACTTCTCTGATTGGAAATTGAAAAGTCTACAGCCAAATGATTAACACATGAAATACTTTTCCTGGAAATTGAATACCTATGACAATATTGTTGTAAAAATATCGGGTGTTTCAAAAACAGTGAAAGCTTGGAAAAAGTAGAACATGGATGATTGAATAGCAACAAGTTCTTGTTTATGTGATATTCAATAGGTAACTGATTATCGTACTGATATCAATTCTTCTCGCTCCAATAAAGGGTAAAACAAAGAGAGCAGTCGCACTATTGATAGCGATACAATACAATTCAACTTCAATTCGGAAGATATGATGAAAACAAGAACATATCGAGAACGGAACGGTATTTGTTTGGCACTCTATACGAATTGGTTTCGTGTTGCAGCTTTGCGTAGATTTTTCTCATCGAAACTTGGAATTTGTATCCATAAATAGAATACGAGTATCTAGCTACCAAATATAGCTTCCAGTAATATCAGTATCACTCCATATTTTCTTACTGCAGCTTATGGTTCGCACAATAAGTTCAACGAGTTCCAATTTCGAATGCATTTTGAATTTCGGCCAATTTGGTCCCATAAACTTTTTTAAACTCCAAAGGAATGTAAGCTACAACGTGGGGCCTCTGTAGGCGGCCATTTTGTGCGTATGTTCCGTTTGTTTACGTTTTATTGAACGTTGGATAGCGCTACAAAACCAGTTCCCGACAATTTAGCAATCCACAAAGGTCAATCTACGCACGCAATCCTATCCCACGTCGGCTATCAAGGTTATACTTGTGTGTTTAGTATCAATTCAACATAGGATGTTATGCGAACGGTACGGGTTCTATCCGTATACTATCTGTTGAGATATTGACTGGAGGCTCGGCTTTAAGCTTTAGCTATGGCAGTAAATTTTAATGGAAACATGGTTTGTACTGTACAGATAAAGATTTGTGGAGATTTGATTTTAATGGTACTGATAACTTGGATCTCCTGAAGGATGAGGAAATTGTATTGCAACGAGTTTTCCGCGGCGACAATTCCCAGTATCATTTCGGTTTTCGATAGTGTCCAGCATGCTTGTTTTGGTCCCGATGTTTGGTCCTCCAACTGCTTCCAAGTTATTGTCAAATTCTCATTAACCGCTGTGGTAATTTATCTATCTAGCCTGTATTGTCCCCCTGTCGGGCAAAGGCCTCACTCGCCCTTTTCCACACACTTTTATCCTCTGCTATGTGCCAATGAATAGGTAAAATTACAGTTAATCATGACTCTCCATGAGTACAACGTCTTTCTCTTCAACTTTCACATCAACACCTCAATCAATAAACAAATAAACCATTACGTGTCCATAAACACACGCATTGCAATGTTATGCGATATAATTAGCCATGATAATTTCAATAAGCGTCGGACGTTATGACACAGCCACACAGCCAATAACTGTGACCGCAGCATGCAACACGCAACGTCGCCGTCGCCTACTTTCTATTCATAGCAACGTTGACGTTCAACGATAATGATGGCATAAAATTAGCTAAGCGTGCTTTATATGTGATGCATTAATGTGGAGAGACTTATTTGAATAGTAGTCTTGGTGATTCTGTTAGGAAGAGTGTTATGTGGACAAAGAAGTATTTACATAGTATCAATATCAACTACTGTTTTAAAAGACATTCTTGTAATCCCAAAAGCTGTGTCCAGAATAGAACAGCGTATACCTACACACTGCACATGCAGTTTTCCTATTATAGTACCAATAGTTGTCCAGGGATTAATAATCGTGCATATGCAATTTTCTACAATAGTCAACTACTGAAATGAATTTGGAAAATACCACTGGATTGTAAGAGCTTTTGGAGAACAATATCAAAACATTTTGTCTGTTTAAATAATACTACCCAAGTCGGTGAAACACTCCATTTTCATAGTACCAAAATGATGTCTCAAAGAACAGTAAGGCGGTGCCATTAATGAACGCAGTATTTAATACATTCTCGACGGGCGGCGTTGGCAGTGCACTCGATCGTGTTATACCCCAGACACTAGACTAGCTCGTGACACGGGGCTTTACATGTCCCAGGAAGCGACAACTTAAGCCCCGCTGAGTTCCCGTGACACTAGATGTTACCTAAGTTGCTATAACTTTTGCTATTAAAAGTAAATTATCATCTAGGTCTTCTGTTTTGAAAAATATTTTATCGAAAAAGCTTCTACTTATACCTTTTAATCGCATTCAGTCATTTGACAGTTCGAAGCAAAATAATGTTACCATACTTTATCATCGTCATTGTTATGATTACTAATGATATAAACGAATGAATAAACTATGCACATTACAAAGTTCATTCAGTTTTGCTCAATATTTTTTTCACCTCATTTCCTGATTTTTGTCAGAAACTGGTATCCCTCCAACCGCCAAGTTACTGAATACGATTAAAAGTCCCAAGTAACGGTGTGCGCCCCAGACAGTCAAAACAGTTTTTCAGTGTATTTTTGACAATTTTTACTTTGTGGCTGTTTTGATGCTGGTAAATAGAATAGAATAATATTTATTTCTAAGTATATGGTACATTGAGATCTAAAATTAAACATTGATTCAAATATACTACCATTGCTGGTGTAGAAAAAATAAATAAGCTAAGTGCATGCAAATCGTAGACATTACAATAAAAGTTATATAAAATTAATAAAATTGATTTGAATTTATATTTTTAATTTGATACAATAATATTGATTCAGATTAATTGAATAGTATTATTTGTAATGTCAAAATATTAATTATTATGTCAAAAAGCATAGAATATTAATTACAATGTCAAAAAGTATGATTAAAAAATTCATTAACAGAGTAGAAACGTCTAAGAGCTAAGTAAACATTTTACATTTGAATTTATTAATTGGTAACATTCTCAAGCCAGGTGGTAATTTATTATACATTTTTACTGTCATACAACTGGCATTTCTACTGCAATCTCTGAGGAGGTACTAGAAACCCCGGCATATTTTTTCTTCAGTCTTTGGGAGACTTGTTCATTTAATAGGAATAACTGTGGGTATTTTTTTACAAATAAACAAGCCTCAAAAATATAAAGGCACGGGAGTGAAAGAATTTTTAATTCTTTAAATAATGGCCTGCAATGGTCTAAGTATTCTGCTCCGCTTGTGGCTCTGATACATTTTTTTTGTACTTACTTTAAATAATAAGCGCATCCTCATTGTTTTCTATTCCAAAGCGATAATCTACCTAAAGACAATCTTGACTCGGGTCTGCGCGCAGCCTAAGTATATATATAGTATGCGGCATGGCGACAGTATGTCAATATGCAAATGACTGCCTACAAGACAAAGAGTAATTTTCCTCAACTGACCGACTTTTTCCGTAACAATATTTATTCAAGTCATTGTCATTAAACAGGGCACTTACAAAGCCAACCAGAGGAAAATTTAAGGTCGCCGCGGGAAATTAAAATAACCATAGAGGTAACACACTAGAGCGTACTATTGTTCCAAACCAGAGACAATGGGTAGTTAAGGGCGGAGCTGGTCCATAAATTTAGACATACTTTCTACATCCCGCCCACAAACTTGTCACAATTGTCGCTGAGAGACTGAGTGACAAGTAACCA
The DNA here is from genome assembly GCA_949152455.1 of Lithophane leautieri. Lineage (NCBI taxonomy): Eukaryota > Metazoa > Arthropoda > Insecta > Lepidoptera > Noctuidae > Lithophane > Lithophane leautieri. The sequence continues at coordinate 14,395,215 of OX424471.1, read as the reverse complement.
CAACTGAACTATATTTACCTACTAACTTAACAGTTGCATCTTTCTCCTACTCATGTCAATTTATTTCGGTATAGATAATCTAAGTGTGTCCATGTCCATAAAAGTTTAATGATCTGGACAGTGACATCGATATTTTACAATCTTAAAAACTTTGATCAGTAGGCAAATACTAGAAAAAAAAATTAAAAGCTATGATAAGATTTTCTTTATAGCTAACCTTTCCAAAACAAAGTACAGTACCTACACCAAAATGTTGTCATCATTATCAAATTAGTCAAGTCCAGTTAAGGTGTCTATGGTAAGTTTCGTATAAAACCAGCACGTGTGACAATTACGAAACCGACCATAGCTAACAGAGGGTCTGACACCTACTGATGTCAGTGCGGAAGTTGCACATAGATAACGTCGCACTAGATTCATAAGAAGAGCATTTTTGTGGTGTTGGGCAAAAAGGTTCAACGCTTCGTGTGTGCACTGAGTAGATTATATTACTTTGTACATTGAGTAGAGCCTTTTCATCTGATTATCTTGCGTATATTTACAGAAGATTCAAATTCAAATACCGATAAACGCCGTGAAAAGTTTTTGCTGGCGGGAAGGGATTGTGCTTTGGTTTCGTCGTGTTTGATGAGAGGGTTATAGGTAAGGGTTGCGCGGGTGAAACACGATTTTTTCTGGGTAATTTAGCATTAACTTCTAGTGCACACACATTATACTAGTGTGCAATGCATGGTCGGTTTACTCAATGGAAATTCAGAATATTTAGCCATATAAAAAAAAACCTCTTAGTAAGCTAAATTCAACATTTCAATGGGTAATTCGGTACTTATCATTTATTTTAATTTTAATAAAATCTGAACATACCATTCAGATTTGTGTTGATGTATATTATTCTTTATTAATCCACTCAAGATTTTCCGTAGAGCATTGGTAGATGTCACATGTCTACGAATTTTTTGTTCTAATACATGTCGGTTTCCTTTCCCGTTTTGAGAGCAGTCGTGATGAAATAATAATTTACACAAAGTAAAGCGACTGTCAGGGTTCGAAACTACTACCTGCAACTCATAAGTTGCAGCAGTTAATTCTGGGCCACCACTGCTAACGCTCGATTATCTCAAATATCAGTTATAACAGCAACTATATTACGTATGAGATATCTGATTTAATCAAGTGAACATGCAATGCGAATGCATTTACTACCTATCAGTCCGATTTGGCATGCAAACAGCGCCTACGTTATTTTAAATAAAAAACCGTATCGTCCGCTCATCCATTCCAAGCCAATATTTTGATGCGTCACAAATTGAACATTTTATTTATCTACAGGTGTAAACATAAAAATAAAAACTTTTCAGTCAGATTTTGTTTACGAAACTTATAAACCAATCAGGCGATGTTTACTATTTTAAATTAAATTCAAATTGCTGCACTGCGTTCTTCGCAAATGCTTTTACGAATTTAATTTGTTATGCATATACTTTATAGGGGATTACTTATTCCATTGAATATCCCTTTTTGTTTAAGACCTTTACTTTGTACAGGGGGCGTTAGCTTTAATGATGTGCTACGTTAATCCATGCAAATAAAATGCACTGTGTGAGAATGATAAGAAAATACTATTTCATTGCTTATAGCAAACTATATTATTGAATCATCCATATTGATGTGAATGTATGCAAATTAAATGAATTCATTTTCTCAGTAAGGAAAATGGTGTCGTGCGAATTGCGCTCATGTGCGTTTTTATCGCAAAACGTAAAGTAAACGGCCTGATAACAGTTAATGAACACGAGACATAGTTCAGAAGCCTATTCCGATCAAATAGGTACGTATAGAATAAAACGCATGTCTATGGGTAATGTTCACTCCCAGTGCCGTTTAAAATAGTGAGCCCGATACAAGGCACGCGAACGTACTGTTATAGTACTTTACGACGCCACTATAAGTACCGGCGGTACTCACAATCCCATACGCTAACTGTTATAATTACAGACTACTGACTATTCTAGAAAGCAAACTTTCCTTTTCAACTTTCGTGCATCACACCTACTTGATAATAAAACGCCGAAAACGCAAACGTAAACGTTACGTAAACAAGATAAAATTCATGTAAGAATATTCGAAAGCATTCAATCTCTAGTTGGTAATTACACTGTTCAGCGAAATGCAACAGAACCGGAAACCGGGTCCCGCTATACCGGATATTAATATGACGTCATTGGATCCCTCGAGGCCACGAGGCGTACTTCCGGCCACGACTGGAACAATACACCTACATTCCATATTTTATGAGTTTTATTAACGTTCGGTAAATCTCCCAGCCATCATGAGGTCCGTGCATTATTAAGAGGGTTCCTTGTTTGTGTAGATAGCGTTTGAATTAAATGGACCATTGAAAGCAGTTTATACCTAACATTAGCTCGCAACCCTTTGAACGCTAACTGCTTTTAATATATTCATTACAAAATTATGGGCATGAAAGCTCGAATAATTTCGTAAAATATTCCTAAAACTATAGAATAACTTAGCCACGTAACACAAAAGCGTAAACAATAACAAACCACACCCATTGACGTTTAAAATTCAAGGCAACAAACTTTTTGATATCAACGTTCGAAACGCCAACCAAAATGCCTGTAATAATAAAAAAATCGCTGCGCAATACAATTTTCACTTTATAAGACTCCGTAGGGGTGAGCCCTGAACTCCGAGGACGGGCTTAAAAACGGCAAAGTTTCAATTTTGTTCCCCCAAGTCGCGGATAAACGGGATGATAAATGAAAGCTGAAACGTCATCATTCTTTTTTCGTCTTACGAGAAATCGAATCAACTGGGTTTTATACTAAAGGTGTTTGATAAAGTGGGGACAATGGCGAAGATTGGATAGATAACGGGATTTTGATACTGTGTCGCCGCAACATGTGGTTTCACAGAACAGTTATAAAATAGGTGGTCAACTACACCCGTTTTACGGGAACACTATTAAAATACAAATACATGATATATTTGTATTTACAGTGAAGTAGAGAGACAAGAATCATTCACAAAGTTTCAATCTTTCGTAATATCTTTTTCAAAAACACACTCGTTATTTTAAAGCTACTATTTATTAATGCAGGCATTAATTAAAGTTAATTGTACACTTACTTATTATGAGTTACTTAATTAATTGAAAAACGAATACATAAATTGTTTTTATTCGTTTTATTCAATTCCTTACAGTATTTGAAACAATTACACAACTCAATCCGCAAGATATATCTAATGCTTAAATTAAAATAATCTCTCAACGCATACAAAATCAATTCTCAACGGGATCTTATCAACGATAATAATCAATTTGCCACCACAAAAGATGACATCAACAAAGCAATCATTACTAATCGTCATAGCTATCCCACGAGATTTATCTATACTTTCGCCACAGGAAACTAAAGTGAAAGCTTATTTAACTCGCGTTAAGGAACACTGCACATGGAACAAGGAATACTAGAACTTATCTCATTTGAACGTCAGCGCACCGCTGCAGTAATGAAGATGAATATTCTGCATCAACATACATAGTTTCACGACTCCCACGACTTGTAAAGTACTTACCGGTTACCGGCTTCGTTTATTGCGATACTTCTTGGAATATAAAACGTTTTGTTTCTCAATGTTTAGAATCATTTACAAATCAATCAAGTGAGTAGTTTCACTGGTTTCGAAAGAAAAAACAGTACTGCACCTGAGGGGCTCTAAAATAATGTCACACTCACATAAAAATCTAGTAACTTCTAAAGGTTTTCTTACAATGTGGTGGTATGGTAATAGTCTGTGACTGGTACCGTTGCATGTGAGTCGCGAAATACGTCCCCCTCGGTCGCATTAGCAACACAAAAGTTGTGATTGTTTCACAAACAAATACAAATTTGAAATGTTTATGGATGTGACGACGAAATACTACTAATACTTACTTTACTTAATACCAAACTACTTACTAACTTTATCCTACTCCGTGTCAAATATACAAGAAGAACAAATCGCGGAAAAGTTTTCTATTTACTCTTTAGGGTTCCGTATCAAAAGAGTGCCGAACAGGGTCGGTATTATGAAGTATTAATGCCATAATTTTTCCAGTGTTAGAGAGAGACGGAGCTAGACAAGGCCGCTAGCACCATCCCGTTTTCGCAGCGGAATAATGATGGCATTAATACTTCATAATACGGCCCCAGAACCCTATTCTAAGCCTTCGCTGTCCTTCTGTCTGCCGGCGGCGGCGGGCCTTGTCTCATGAACCTTATTGACAACTGAATTTCCACAGATTGTGTATTTCTATTGCCGCTATAAAAACAAAAATAAAAGTAAAATAAAGTTACAAATTAAACATACAAGAAACGTATTTTTTTCGGCGTTTTTTGCTAAATATTGTACGGTGGTACGGAACCCTTGGTGTGCGAGTCCGACTCGCAAGCCGGTTTTTGTAATACTTAACGTTTATCAGTTCTCATTTCCTAGTTTTACACTTTTACCTATTTAGTAGGACACAAGATGACAAGAGTATAAAATGTATGTGCATAGTGATAAGCTCTTTTGCATGATTGCGATAAAAGCTTACGATGGTAATCTACGTTTATCCTTTTGAAAAATACTTTTCCAAAGTGTGGGAGGGCCATTTCCTTCTTCAGGCGAACAAAAGGGATTTTCACACACGTAAAGGAACCTCTTTAAATACGTTTACAAATGGATGTTGTTTTAGGCTAGTTTTATCTAAATATAGCTGCAGAAAACAATATCTGATTTATATACATCGGTATCTAAGAACGGTAAAAAAAAAAGATTATTTTGCGGCCAACGCCCTCTGGTTGTGGTGTTACTTGTAGTTGAGAAATCTGTTTTGTTTTTGTTTTATCGTGTTTATTAATATCGATACCCAATACGTATCTGTGATAAATACACAAAAAAAGTCTTTAAACTGATATTTCAAGAAAGTACTCGGCGGTTGATGAACCAAAAAAAAAACATTAAATAATTTAATTTTGTGCTTTATCCGTTTAGATATCGATACTCATCACATTTGCGGAGTTTATCTTCTTATTAGTCTATAGAGTCTATCTTTTTATTATTAATTTGACCCTGTATATCTGATGAAATTCTTCTTCTGGGGGAATGAACCTTCACATATTATGATAAGATTTTATTCGCATTTCGGAACGTGGTATCGCCAAACGATGGTTAAGGTAAACGTCACGTGAGGTAGGTATTTCTACAACTAAAGTAGGAACTGACATCATGAAGACAGAAAAGAACATTGGTACCAGCACAAAAGCTCAACCAGCTCAATTATTTACTACGTCAGGCTACATTTTAAATTCCCGCTTTGAGTGTTCCTTGTAGAAGCCGACAAGAATCATTTCATCACATAGGTGCATGCGCAACTACCTATTTAATAATATAGCTGAGCGAGTGTGGTCGTTCTTATAAAGCGGCTCCGACGTGCAGGCATGCGACAGACGTCGGGACGAACCACTGCCCAGATTTGTTTTGTAACATACTATTATTGTGGAGACGTATTTGTATTGGATAGATTCGATTCCGGACTGATCGAGACACAAAGTTCTAAATGAAATGATTTTAGGTGCGAAAACTTTCCTGTGAAGCTTTCTGGAATCAATGTTTCCATATTTTTTTATTGCTAACAATTTAGGTTTCGTATTTTGAAGCACAAGCCTATTGTATACGGCCTGACGAGTCCTGTTAGCCACAAATTGGAATAAAAAATATCGAACATGGAACGCACTTGTAAAAATGACGTGAGAATATCTCGACCGTGTATTTTTGCGTTCGTAAAAAATAACCTTTACAAAGGGCAAAAAGGCTGGATTCTGTTGCTGAATAAGGCTGTGAGAGGCTCGTGACTCGCACGAGCGATCCCGGCGAACATTACGGCGGCGTGACCGCGCTCTCGGTTTAGTAATAACTCTCCGGACAACTTAAGCGTAATTGCATAAAATCGTTTTTGTTGGAATTTCGCTTGCTCAATCCGCGGAGGGTGGCATTTCTGCTGTTTCCTCGAAAATTTTGCAATTTCTTTCACGAATAGTGAACGTCTCACGCTGCAATCAGTCATGGGCACAATACTATCGTTTGTTGTTGAACGTCAATTCACATGTCATACTTAACTTTTGTAGCTCTCGATAGACCACGGTTGACCTCTGCTACGAGTGTTGCAACACATGTACTGCTTACAGGTATTTAAAAGTATGCAAGTAATGTTGACTGAATAAGTTTTACATCTAAATAGTCTTGACATTCATGAGACTAGGTTCTATTTATCGTAGCATAAATCACTGTTTTTAATGAAATTCATCAAGACGCGAGCGTTCGTAGCACTTTCTTGAGAATACAATATAACATTAAAGTGATTCTACGTCATTTGAAATTCTAATATCAAGTAAATATATAGAAAACGCCTGATTTAATATTCGAGAAGACCATTTTTCTTCCACGACGTCGCCTTGGCATAAAAATTCTAATGTAATCGCTATACAATACGTAGAAGGCAATAAATTATTATCTCGAGATAAGCTACTATTTCAAATACTACCTACATAAGATTACGACACATGCACGTGCGTTCCCAGTTTCTATAACAACTATAAACGCCTATATTTGATGATCTTTCTTTTGCTTTTCTTTCTTTTGCTTTTGTTTTTGCTTTTTTATCGGTTTAGTGTGCGCATGCATTACAAAAAGAAATACATCAAAAACACACGCATGCAAAGTAGCCAAAAGCCTCGTAAATAGAAATTTTATTACCTACTTAGCCGTTGCTTCAAGGTTCAATACTGCATTATATCAATGATATATTTTTGAGTGAGTAAACGTAACTATAGGGTAGCCTTCTCAAAGTACAACGTTTTTATCTATGGTAATTATAATAATCGTAATAAATACGAAGACCCGCACCCTAAAGCGTAATTACTAATTTACGATCAATCAGAATCTGAATCGGATCGAAACAAATTGCTAATCCATTCCTTCATAAGTTCGAAAAAAAATGTGCTCATCAACGTAAATAACGCAATGAATGTTGTTGAACTGTCAAAATGAAACGGATTAGTCTAAATCGGTTACGAAAATAATTAGATAGACGGTAATACAAAGACTGCTTGTAACACTTTTCCCGTTGCGTTTTTATACCGCGACTATTTGCGACCAAGAAAACGCTCGGATTTATTGGAAACAATACATTTTATTTTTTAGAAAAATAAATGTTGAAAATCGGTGGTTGTGATTGCACGTGTTCAAAACATCAACCATACGAACTGCGTAAAATATTAATGGAAATAACATCACAAAAAGTTCGAAGAATTTTGGTTTGCCATTATAATAATTGAAAAGTATACTTAAATTTTATTTTTACTTTAAAAATGTCTACGATTCGTAATTTGATAAATGTATTATTTGTTACACCCTGCTTTGACAGTTATTTGTTTTCAGATAAAGTTTCATTCTAATTAAGAAAAGTTTTGAAAAAATAACTAGTTAGAAAGGTACTTCCTAATTCAAATTTATGTGCTGCAAACATGCAGAACACAGTTTAGAAAAAAAATACGTAAAATGCAAAATTTTGCAAACTTAGCTAATGTTAGTAGATAGTTCATTTTCCTTCAGACTAAACAAATGCTCCAGCGTCTTTGTCTAAATAGATTTTACTCCTAAGTACTAGCTGTCTCAGTAACGTATTGCTACAAATAAATAATAAACGAAGTTACAAGACATTCTACTAATTAGCCGGAGCTCTAACTCACTGTTCAGGACTTCAGGACGCTCACAAAGTCTGCTTGTAAGTTATTACGGAAAGCAATAACAAAGGAATGGATCTAGTACGTAGACTAATAAATACAGATTAGGTATGGCGAAATAAAGTAAAGTGTACAAACAAAAAATTTAAGAAAGTTAAATTAGTTCAAATCAAATCAAATCAGTTTATTGCAAACATGTTGTACAGAGGTTGGAATAAGATGCAAAACAAAACAAAAATTAATAAATTACATTGCAATAATACATTACATTTTTCATCATAAATTATGTCATTGTTACAAAATATAAAACAAACCTGGTTCAAATCAATGGAATAAATAAATCCTACTAATATTATAAATGTGAAAGTTTGTGTGTTTGTGTGTTTGGATGTTTGTTACTCAATCACGCAAAAACGGCTGAATGGATTTGGATGAAATTTGGCAAACAGATAGTTTATGACCTGGATTAACACATAGGATACATTTTATCCCGATATTCCCACGGGATCGAGACTTACGCGGGTGAAACCGCGGGGCGCAGCTAGTAGTTATATATATATGTATAGTTAGTAGTTAGTATCTATTAGACATCAATTTAACCAAGATTTAGGTCCACCTTTATCCTATACTATTAAATGAGCAATATTTGAATATATATAAATCCTACTAATATTATAAATGTGAAAGTTTGTGTGTTTGGATGTTTGTTACTCAATCACGCAAAAACGGCTGAATGGATTTGGATGAGGCAAACAGATAGTTTATAACCTGGATTAACACATAGGATACTTTTTATCCCGATATTCCCACGGGATCGAGACTTACGCGGGTGAAACCGCGGGACGCAGCTAGTAAGTATATAATTATTTGTAATCACGTTCTCGAAACTCTAACGATTTCGATGAAAGTTGCAATATAGAGGTTTACGAGGGAAAAGATCGACCTAGTTAAGTCTCATATCTGGGAAAGAAGTTTTCTCTATTTTCACGAGCAGAGTTTGGTCGCTCAGTTTAGAACTAGAATAGAATAATGACATGGCAGCATGGAATTAGTATGTACTAGGTATACATGGAATTAGTATGAACTATCCTTTATTAAATGAGCATTCTCTATTTTCACCACAGCAGAGCTCGGGCGCCCCGGTACTGAAAGAATACTCGTAAATCATTTGTAGGTTTACTAACGTGCAAACAAACGTCTGGATAACGAATGAACACAATTTATATACACGAGTATACGTGCATAAAAATAATCTAATGAGGACAAACCTTGAAAAGTAATAGAAATGCGAATACTAAACCACTATGGCAAACAGCGTTGTTATTCGATAACAGTGTTATATCTAATTCTAATTTTAACATAACGTCAGCTATTGTCCTTAAAATTTACCTACATCATCACTAATCACTAACATAATCCTAACATAGTATAAAACAAAGTCCCCCTGCCGCCGCTCCGCGTCTGTCTGTCTGAACGCGATAAACTCAAAAATTACGGAACGGATTTTCATACGATTTTCACCAATGGACGGAGTGATTCATGAGGAAGGTTTAGGTGGTAGGTAGGACGTATAATTCATTAAAGTTTTGTGTAAATTGGCTGAAATATGACGATGTGAAATACTCCAAGAAGGATGAACATCAGTTACATTTTAATCTAAGCCACATGCTCGACGCAAAAGGCCGAAAAGACAATGGGACGAAAAAAAATTGCCATCTGTATATGCTGTTACCCTTGCGAAGCCAGGGCGGTTACTAGTAGTTAATAATTAAAGCAAATGATTTCGTAACACACATGTCATTATTATTATACTTTAGGCTTCGTTCTCGATATAAAATTTACATTGCAGCTTCCTCGCGCCAGTCGACAACCAATCGCATATTTAGAGCTGAAAGCAAAAACTAAACGCATATGTGTAGCTATTCCGCTCTATACGTCATATGTCATTCTTTACGTTTGCGCGGCAACCAGTACGCTGTGATTCCCAAAGAAAATTAATTTAAAGTGTTTAAAACTGGTTTAAAGAGTGTTTAAAGTGGGCATACGATATCATGCCGAAACGAAAACTGGGAAAAGAACATTATCTTCAAAAAATCCGAAGTATACAATAGAAGATGAAACGACACCGGTACAACACCGATTCATCAAAGTCGTCCATTTTTTTCTTCACCAGATAAAACAACGTTTTATACAGTAAAACGTGTTTCACAATAGCTATACGATATTTATTGTAACACGCGGGTAATGTACGAGATGCATTGACGCGAACAAATAATTCGGGGCGTTTACGAGATAAACGCACGAGTTACATCATTGTTTTAAACGTTTTATACAGTAAAACGTATTTCACATGGCTTTTATACGATATTTATCTTTATCGTACTACGCGGGTAATGTACGAGATGCATTGACGCGAACAAATAATTCGGGGCGTTTACGAGATAAACGCACGAGTTTCATCATTGTTTATTTCACGTGGCTTTTATACGATATTTATCGTACTACGCGGGTAATGTACGAGATGCATTGGCGCGAACAAATAATTCGGGACGTTTACGAGATAAACGAACGAGTTTTATCATTTACCTATTTTATAGGGTGTAGTCCGAGAGGCTAAGCAGTAAGTAAGTTTATTATGGTACATTATCGGGGTCAATTCTATTTTATTGCAGAGTGCAAAAATGATCAACCGAAAGAAGGGTCAGTGGGTTGTGTTAGTAGTTATTGAACTACATGAGGACTGTGTCAAACCACCAGTTCCATTTACCGAAAACTCGGATAACACTATTATACAGCCCTGACTGTAACTTATGCTCTACTTGAGCCTGATCCAGCACCTGTGCTACACAATGAGCCTACTAATATTCTATCCCTAGAAGTGCTGCAAGCATTATGGGATTTGATGCAATAATATGCATAAAAAAATATAAATAAACAAGGACTTAGACTGTATTTGGAATACCATTTTGAACGGGGACTCACCATTTCAATTGGTGCATTATCAATGCTAATTAATAAGAATAATGATAGACTTAATACTGGTCTCCCTGCTCAGTTATGCTGGAAGGATGTTAACAGACTTACACTTACTAAACCTTATTTTTTTTTGTTTTTCCCTGTTCTGGGCAAAAAATGCTCAGATATTGTCAATAGAAAGACATGATCACCTATATGGTAATAATACTAACATCCTTTCTTACCTTTATGGTAACAACCTATCTGAAAAGATAAAGAGTCTTACTAGCTTGCCAAAGAACAGGCCGATCTTTAAAAAGCCAAGTACTTTTACCACAACCCGTCAGGGAAACTTGAGTGGTCCACCTCGTTGCAACCAACAGAGGACAAATCTGAGGATTCAAGAAATACCAGTTCTCATATCATGTATGGAAATATGAACCAGTACCAGTCACAGCACGCTGTGAAAAAGCCCAAAACCCCACCACCACAGGACAAGACTCGTGCTCGATACTAGAAGTTAGTTATGCTGGAAAATTAAATCATTTCTTACCTTGTTGGCAAAGCATCTATGACAGTGTTTCAATATTGAATCATGTCAATGAATACTAAATACCGTTTACTGACACACCTTATCAGTCACAATCTGAACAGTCATTATAAAATGATATTTTAAATGATCCTGATATGCATACAGCCATTAATAATTTGCTGGCATTACAGTGCAATTCTCTTTCCACACCATGTAAAGGCCAATTCATACCTTAAGTGGTTTTGATTTCAAAACCGAAAGTTAGCATAAGATTTATTCGAAAAATTAAGCCTCTTAACAAACAAAACAACTTGTTAACACATGCCATTTTATTATGAAAGATCACAGAATTGCAGTAGCCCTAATTTCTCCAGGAGAATTTATTGATTTAAAAGAATTCTATTTATTGGTAAATATTAATCCAGCTCGCAGGAAACATTAAGGGTTTCAGTATGATATATTTTTATTAAACAAACTTAATGCATTCCCATATGTCTTATGTTTTGCGCGTTATGCGTTCTCTAAGATTATGAGAGTGGTGGTAACATAATTTAAAATCTAAAAATCACAAGTCTGCACAATATTTTGATGACCACTTGTGTATGATTATGAAACATGTTTGAACAATGAACAATTACTATGTTCAAATGTTTTGGATTAATTACAAAATGAAAAAAGTTTAATTAGACCATCATGACTCATGTCAATTTTTAGGTCCATGGAAAAGTATTAATGGTTTAATTTAAAGTAAAGGCAATTATGGTATAAAGATTATCATTCACCCAGATATTAAGCTAGACCTACAGCGGTGGGCTGATAATATCAATAGTTTACACAAAAGTAAAGCATACTTAAAATATGATTTCGAAATATTTACTGTTGCATCAAGAAGTGGGGGGGGACTGTTTGTAATGATAATAGGGTTCATGGGTTCTGGAAAGAGACTGAAAATTATGAGTGCCTATCACATAAATTATCTAGAATTACTCGCCATCATTTTTAGCCTTTAAAAATGATTGGTAAACAAACAACATTTATATTGTTACTCGTTAATAAGACTGCCATATCATATATTAACCAAATGTGAGGTATTTAGTACTCACATTTATATAACTTTTCCAGAAGCATATTATAAACGATTATTAGGTATGGCAGTGGTGTGAAGATACACAAATTTTGGCTATTTGCTTCTTACATAAAAATCGAGGGATAACAATGAAGCAGATAAAGAATCACATAGATATAGCCAATGCTGACATAAAGTGGGAACGAAATACCTCCACATTCCAGTACATTGTGACTCAGTTTGGTCAACCTGATATTGACTTTTTGCTTCAAGAATGAATGAAAAATGTTAATCTCAACATTTTCTGGAAACCGGCCCAGATGCATCGAATATAGACGCTTTTACCATGTCTTGGACGAACTACTATGTTACGTCTTCTTTATTCCCATTTAGTCTATCATTAAGATGTTTACAAAAAATTAAGAATGATGAAACGACAGGCAGGGTTATGCCTTACTGGCCGTCATAAGCCTGAAAAAATCACCTCTACATCTCCACCTTACACTAATGGTCGGGATATTATCAGGAAGGCATGGCTAAGACGAGCCATCCCCCCATCAGCTATAGATGTTATGTCAAATTCACTTTCAAATAATAACTTGAAACAATACAATTTCACCTATAGAATATGGTGGGTCTTTTGTCAAAATCAAAGTACTTATAGATCCATTTACACCATCCATACCTACCAAATATTATGTAACAAACAATTAAATTAAGGGTATTTATGGGTCTTTAAATTTACATAGCCAGCTCTTGCTGTAATAATAGACTCAAAAATGGGGTTGATGACCGCATCAACAGGCTACATTGGTCCCAGGCTAGGTTTATGTAAAAACAACATTGATCCCAGTATCAAACTAGTTGGAACCCCAAGTAAAGTTTTGAATGTTTTAAAAAAAAAAAAAAAAAAAAAACTTTTGACTCCAAATGATTCTTAAGAAATTTGAAAACATGTATGGGTAATTTTATTAACACTAAGTGCAGACCAAAGAGCACAGATTTTATCTCTTATTAAAATACCTACCTAACAACCCAATAAATCAAACAGGTGTACACATTTCTATTACAGAGGCTATTTGGTCCCGGTTGCAGCCAACTGACTGAACCTCTCTTTTACCTTTCTTTAAAAAGTCCGAAATTTGTACAGCTAGTACATTACATGAAAGAATTGACTGTACCTACTCAGAGCATTATGGGAAATAGTACTCACGAAATACTTTTCAATAAGCCACCAGCAAACCAGTTCCTGCCTCTACCATTGTAAATGGATAAAAAATACTATCTGTTTGCAGTATAGATATTAGTATTTTTTTTTTTTTCTGGACATTGTACTAGACGTGTCTTGACATCCACTACTAACGCTAAGGGAGTATCATTAGATATACTATGGCATACGGCCGGCAGGCTGGACAAATAGCTCTTCCATCTTTGCTAGATTTTTATTAGGCCAATATTGTCAATAATTCAAGTGAATTTGCTCATGCTGTGCTTAATGCTGAACAAAATACTTGATTAAGGATTAGGAATGTTTCCTTTATTTATTACGTGGCATAATAAGTATGAAACTAAATTAGACAAGAAGTTAAATAATCAGATGAATAATTGTTTATAAGGGTAATTTGATTTAAACTTGTTTAGAAATTGGACATTATGTCCTATATTGAGATGAATGAGACTGTTTATCTATTAGGCATTGCCATTTTATTACCTAGGTCATTTGTGTCTTAAAACTAAAAGATTTTATTTAATATTGGAATACTATTTATTTATAATTTCATCTTTGGAACCTCAATTTTCCTCATATACTCTGAACATCTGCAATGTAAATTTTATATCGAGAACGAAGCCTAAAGTATAATAAGTGATCAAACGAACTTACCTGTTGTGAAGTTCGATCATTATTATACGAAGGGCTTCGTTCGAAGATATAAGGGACCCTCCCTACCCTACCCCAAAAAAATTGAGATTCTCTTACTCTAAAATAATGACATATGACGTATAGAGCGGAATAGCTACACATATGCGTTTAGTTTTTGCTTTCAGCTCTAAATATGCGATTGGTTGTCGACTGGCGCGAGGAAGCTGCAATGTAAATTTTATATCTTCGAACGAAGCCCTTCGTATAATAATGATCGAACTTCACAACAGGTAAGTTCGTTTGATCACTTATTATTGCAACATCCTTATCCTTACATATTATAAAACAAAGTCCTCCGCCGCGTCTATCTGTCGTCCTGTATGCGATAAACTCAAAAACTACTGCACCGATTTTCATGCTGTTTTCACCAATGGATAGGGTGGTTCTGGAATAAGGTTTTAGTATATAATAACCGGCATCCACGCGGGCGAGATCGCGGACATATATATGTATACTACCGGACCCGGCAGACGTTGTCCTGCCCGAACAGTGCCACCTACCAAGTTCAATTGTATTTTCAAACCATCCAGGGACCCACTCAAATATACACACAAAATTTCATCCAAATCGGTCCAGCCCTTTAGGAGGAGTTAGGTGACAAACACACGTACAGAATTTTTATATGTATAAAGATATTCAACTTAATCAAACAACGATTAGGTGTTGACTGAATCGACAAAGTTTGACTTGAACTTACGACCTTCTTTGTTGTAAATTCAAACACTCGTCGGAAGTAGATAAAAGGTGTTCTGTCATTGGCGAATGTATTGTAAACATGAGATTTGAACTTGATTGTAAGTTCAGCAAGTATTTTGTTTTTTTTTCTTATAGTTACCTGAACTTTCGCCTCTAACTCATGGTTATTGGTACAAATGTTGGTGATTTCGGTCATTGAATATGTTTTTACTTGCAAACAGGTAGCTTTAGTACTACTACTGCCAATTAACTTACACACCATTTTCGCCACCTAATTTGCCACCCGGAAATGGGAACCATACTCTGACCATAGCCTAAAAAATAATCCTACAATAAGGTATGGCAGATGTGTAATGTAATGAGCTTACTATAAAGTGTATTGTGGCGCCAACTTCGAAGGGTAACGACAGACGTCACGGCAGTGCATGAGTCACGTACGGCGTGGCACGCGACCGAAATATCGATGTTAGTCTGTGGCTGTTGGTACTGCCGATGCCGTGCAGGTGCAAACAAATGTAGGTAACTATGGAAGTACGTCTCATTGTTTGCGTTGCGGTTGTAATGGGGTAATTTTGTGGGGGCTTGTTCGATTGGGTGAATCGAGGTGTTTGATACAATGTTGGATATTTTATAATATACGTGTATTTCCAGCACCCTAGTTGCGTAACACACAATCTGTTTCATTCTGACAGTTCAACAACATACATTGCGTTATTTACGTTGTTGAGCAGACCTATTTTTTGAACATAAGAAGTAATGGATTAGCGATATCCTTCAAAATTATTCAAATTATGATGGATCGTGTGTTATGCAATTAGGGTGCAGATGTATGAACGTAAACGAAGCAAAAAGAGTATGTAAGGATTGTAACAGCTGGCATTATGTAGTTTCTGCCTACCCCCATGGAAGGCGTGATTTTATTAATATGTAGGTACCTATTTATGTAAGTAACTACTCCATGTATAAACTAGCAGAAGCAAAGCGAAATTGAGGTAAATTCGGAAAACGATGAGACGATAACAGATCCTTACATAATTATAAAACAAAGTCCTCCGCCACGTCTGTCTGTCTGTTCGCGATAAACTCAAAAACTACTGCACCGATTTTCAGGCAGTTTTCACCAATGGATAGAGTCGTTCTCGAGGAAGGCAATCGATATCCACGCGGGCGAAGCCGCAGGCAGCAGCTAGTTTAAAATAATTGAGAGAACATAATTATTGCAAAATAAACACCATTCAATTTGCAAAATCAATATAAAATTTTGCACAGTAATAGGATAAAGCCATTATTCTAATATTCAACACGTGTAAGTTAGCAAATCTTGCAACAGCATTTCCGCTGACTTCCAAACGTAGCACTAATTTAGAATAATGCACGTTTCAAGAATCTTCGAGGGAATAATTTAATGAGTAGATAAGTATGACTTGATGCTACGCGAATGTCTGTCGTCAATAAAAAGCAGTATTTTAGTTTCTAAGTTTCTAACCAAAAATGTTATTTGAAATATGAGCCATCTTTATTTTTACATTAATGCACGCACTGTGTGCACGCATCAGGTGCGTGCATTATAACATGCAGCTCATGTTTTTTCTTGACATATGACACTTGATATTCAGTTGCCTATTTTAAGGTAGCTACGCATTTTATTAAATACAGCATGCCCGTGACAAAATGTACATATTATAAATGCGAGTTTGTTTGTTGGTTTGGTTTTTTGTTTGTTACGCTTTCACGCTAAAACGGCTCAACGGATATGGATAAAATTTGGCACATG
The DNA here is from genome assembly GCA_949152455.1 of Lithophane leautieri. Classification (NCBI taxonomy): domain Eukaryota; kingdom Metazoa; phylum Arthropoda; class Insecta; order Lepidoptera; family Noctuidae; genus Lithophane; species Lithophane leautieri. The sequence goes on along the minus strand of OX424471.1, from coordinate 14,378,481 downwards.
GGTAAACCATGGCCTGAGTTGGGATAAAGGATACTTTTATCGATCGAGACTTATCCGGGTAAAACCATGGAGCGCAGCTAGTGTAGGAAAAAAAAACTTAATTTCAGAGAATTTTGGATCAAATACCTTTCATTGAAATTCAGTGTTACGAATTAAAATTCTGGTTATATTTTAATAAAGAACAGAACAACTGTCGTAGGTACTAAATCTTGGAATTTACACCAGTGTGCGCTTGCGCGACATCATCCACGTAGGCCTATTGCATTCGCTCCATGACTAGGTAATTTTTAATCCCCATGATTCATTTAGAGTCTATTTTTACCTGACTTCGGGAGAAGCGGAGGGTAGGGTTATGTGTTTATAAAATACTAGCTTCCGCCCGCGGCCTCGCCCGCGTGGTATGTCGATAAAAAGTAGCCTATGTCCTTCCCCGGGATGCCATCTATTATTATCGGTGAAATGGTTTGATAGTGTGTATATAATTAAGAGTAAAAATGGCATTTTGTAATTGGACTGTGCGTAAATGACTTTGAATGTTTTATCCAAATCCGTTCAGTGGTTTAGGCGTGATAAGGTAACATACCGACAGACAGACAGAGTTACTTTCAAACTAATGTTAGTATGGATGTATTATTAACAAACACACCAGCACCAATTATCACTAATCCTATTTAGAAACAAAGAACTTCAAAATATTCTGTGCACATTTACAAATTAATCACTTGACTAATCACTTATAGTATCCCCAAAACGAAAAGACCTCTTGTCTATTTATTACTAAGTACGATTTGGCACGTGCAACCCTTCCCCACTTCAACAGCTGTACTTCATAAAAAATGCAGGTGGAATTATCAAGCACGTGTCTTAACCAAACTGCCAGTGCCACCTTTGACAAGTAAAGGTTACTTGCTCGACTGCACCCCTTAAACAGCACCCCAGTTTGACGACGGTACTTAATTAATTGTTATTTTAAGCCCGTTACACCTTTCAACTGCTCGATTAACATTAAATGGGAAACTTTGTATAATTTGCTTACAAATCGTCTGATTACATTAATTGGGTTTTGAATTAAGCGGTCGGTTAAGGGATTAAGTTACTAAACATTCGTTTAAATATGGCCCAAAAATTTCAAGTTACAATAAATAAACAATCTATAGCCTTCTAAGTTTTTTGCTGAAAAACCAAGCGTCACCTGAGTCATAATTAACACAAGTAAGTACACATTGAAATTATTGCAGTTCGTTATTTTTCTTCACCCAGTAGTGTAGTAGTTTAATCCCATAACATTCCAATCAGACGATAAAAATTATTAAATATGTTCTTACAAAACGATAGATTATCTCTACTGTAATGAAATGTCTATATCAAAGGAATGCGGTTGAGTATATTATACGTGATGTTACTTTAAACTTAGTTTAAACTAACGACTTCAGTCATCAATGCAAACAGAGATTATGTAGAGGCAAGTCGATTAAATACTCCATATCTGTCACACAGCGATAAGAAAATATGTAAATAACTCTTAAAGAAAGCTTAGTCCATATAAATGGCTATCAATGTCAGATATCAAAGTTTCTTTTGAATCTGATATCGGTTTTATTTATCGCTTTTAGTTGAAGAATCTCCGAAGAATGACTCTTCGATGTTTTATTCTTGAAACTTTTTGGGTAACTAGGCTTCTGAAGATATTATACTCTAAGCCCGAAAGTTTATCCTAATCTAGTAGACAGGTTCATCCCAACGATGATCGTAGTTTCACTCTGAAGTTCCCTTTCAAACAAGTATGAGATATAAAGAACCAGCGGGCACTTGAATTTCCGTCCTCCGTCCAGCAGGAAATCAAAATGCTGCCTCTTACGAAAATACATCTGATAAAAGAAAACACACCACTTCATACCTCCATAGATAAAATTCCTTCGAAGCGCTCGGCACTAAACTAGTATCCCATGGTAATCCCCCAACAGCCCATAATAGTGTGTTGTATAAAATGTATGATGGTGTCTGTATGACCTTATTAATTTTATGGGACCACTTGGTCCACTTCAAAACGGGTTTGAGGAAGTCAGCGATGAGACAAGGTTTGGTACTCCGCATTTAAGCCGCTTAAGAAATATCGGTTAGTATAACTGCGTACACCGAGCTGAATTTATTGAGTGCCTTATGGTAGAATGAGGACGCACCATGTGTATGGATTAGAACTCATTATCACTATTTTATTAGGAGAAACTTCCCGTCTTGAAAATTCTTCGGAGGTTGTAAAACTTTAAGCTGTCCCTCATTTCGGTACAAAAGCTGGTCCGTTTACAAGCTTTTGTTGATATTTGAAATTAAATTCTTCAAGCCAAAGCCTTTCAAGAAGTTATAAAACACATTTTATCCAACCTTTCAATCGTCCATTGAAATTTTTATCATTGTCACGATCTCCGATATTTCATCAAACAATTGCCATTATACGAAATAACTCTCAGAATAATCGCTAAAGTTTGGCATTAAGCGTTAATCAATGAAATAGTTTCTAGTCCCACATTGCTCAATATAATTAGACAGCGCGATAAGATCTGGCGAACAGTAACCAATAGCTATTTAAATGTAAATATTTGTGAGATAAGCTGGGCCGGTAACCATTGGCACCTTTGTTTACTCAACTAAGACCGGCCAACTCGCAAGCTCAACTGCTCAAATACTAAATGGTATTTAGTTCACACATAGCTAATGTTATCTAGTATTACCGCTGTGTGACTTTTATAGTAAGGGAATAGGTAATAACGATTTCCTAGCTTTTCAATGCGATCTCACACGGTTTTGTATGAAACGCAATGCGAACGCTGATATACATAATACAATACCACATAATATTATGTATCAGATATACCTACATTATGTAACACCATTGTCTCTCAGACTAAGGTGGCGAGACGAGCTTGAGCAGTAAGGAGTGATCCACGCTTTCACAAGACGGAAAAAAGTGCCTGGAATTTTCCTAGTGGACAGACAACGAAGGTTTTAAATTGTTTTTTTTATTTTTTTTGTTTGGCCTCTACTGTTATGACTACTTATCAATATGTAAAACAAAAACATAGCTAAAACAAAACTTTTAACTTACAATAAAATCACGGTTTCGAGAATTTTCAAAAGGATTGTTGGAAAAACTTGAATGAAAGTTGAAAATGAAACTTGTTTCACATTCATAAAATGTAAGAGTATCATAATAACATGTATTTAAATTAAGTAGGACCTTTAGTGCTTTGTCAGAAAAATATAAATATGGTGGTAATTAACTAAATCTGCACAATCTTCTCCAAAGGTGTTCAAAGTCCTACTCTGACAGCTGTTTCACACAAAACAAATGTTGTACCTAATCTAAACCTTAGTCTACGTCTGTACCATTGCCGTGAGATCTCAGATAGCAGTGACAATGAGTCCGCAACAATTAAACGCAGCATTTAGATAGCTGGAACAATCCACAATGGCACGTGAGAGGAATCGCATGGGAGGTTTTTTCTCCATTCAAATGAATAGGTCACATAAAGTATTCAGTTGTTCACGGCTACGGATATGGTGCGTTTAACGCGGCATTTGTGCCAGAACTAATTATTGAACTGCAATTAAGCCAAACCACGGCGGAACGGTTACGTATTCTTTGTTATTGTTTAATGGTTATGGGAGCTATTGTAATAAATTTCGACATTCGCAAAATTACGAGTATAAATTCATAACGCCGGCTGTTGACCGCGAGGCTAAATGAGCACGTAAGTAAATGCACGCCTCACGCGCGTGAGTCGCGATACCCGTTGCGGCTACGCATTCCACCAAAAACTATAATGATCATGACATTTTACTGCTATTATGAATTCGCCATTTTAATATCCATACCAATACGTTGACATTTAACACAACTGCGTGCGCCATAGCTGTCTAAGCTGTCCCGCTCATGCTTCAACTCATAGAATGGCGATTTTATCACGAGTGACCATTTAAATCTCGTATTCTAGTTTGGTATATTTATTAATGATCTATTTCCTCGGACCTGTTATCGGCTCGGCCGGTTTCGCCGTAGATTCCTAACTCATCGTTGCCTACACTTGCCGATTCACAAAACTGGTTCCGTCGACCCATCCACTTGATCTTGAGCGAGTGTTGGCCAACTTTCACGAGATTCCTCTTGGGGCCCACACCGCCGCCGCCCGCGCCGCCTCGTGAGAACATCTGACGGCGCGACGTCGCTCGAGGGTTACGCGGTCGATGTGCCAACACAACGACGCCCTTTTTCCTGTTTCCTCAATCTTTACTCACTTTCCTTCGCCATAAGTGCTTTGGAAACTTCAGAAAAGCTTTCGTCTCGTTTACATTGATGTCGAGGCTTTAGCTTTTATTAACTTTGGCCAGAATAAAAGCAACAACATAACCTTCCTCTTGATACTTTCCGGCGAAAATACAATCCAATTGAGTATTACAATTTTAACTGGAGTAAAAAAAGCTATCACATTTTTTATCAATCTTCCAGTAACAAAATCGAATTTAACTTACCTCATTTTCAAACACCATTATTCATGTCCGCAGTTAACGTGCTATTTATCTAAAGAGATCGTTGACCAAATTAATATAATTATATTCCGTATCAACCAATTTGTGAAGGAGGTAATAAAGTTTTGCTATCTAATATCTGGCAACGTGTTTTTCAAATATCCTGTCGCATGTTAGAAAACATTTATTAAGATTATATATAATATATTCGTGGAGCATATTTTTGCCAAGACAACTTTGCGTGGGAAGAATTATCTAATCACCTTCATTTGGAGCGTAAAATATTCTAAACGTAAGTTCGCAAAAGTTTATTTATACTTATCAAGTTCCGACGTGGCATTTTATTGTAAAAATACTTGAAACACGCTCTTATATTCATGAATAAACAGACACAATAGACAGTTTAAATATATTTTTCTATGGAGTGGATAATTAATTGTTTCCTTCCGCTGTTATATGAGCTTTACTTGAAGATTTATATTCATAATTTTATAAACAAACTTATGTCTTTTTTATTTAGACAGTTGTATATTATTCTTAAGATTATACTTTTTCAAAGATGTATTTAAACTTATAAAGTTATGACGCAGTTATATTATTTACTTACCTATTTCTACCTACATTCAGTACGAGCAGTTTTGTTTAGCTTATGTTATTATAGGTTATTATCGTCATAATTTCATTAGCCTTAAGTGCTTCATGACTTAATGTGGTAAAAAGAAATATATTTGTGTTAAGTAGGTAAACGTAAGCAGAGAAACTGGAATATACCTACATTTGAAGGTATTGTTCCAAAGAATATAGGCACTTGGTACGCAGCCCTATAAGTTGAGACGTTAACTTCACGCCGTCACGCCGGCCACAACGGGGCCAACTTTACCTGCCTCTAATTAAAGGCATCTCCGGAATGTGCTGCGTTGTCACCCGAGATGTTTTACGAATCCTACCTTCAATACACTCAAAAACACACCCTGACTTAACCAAACAAGGTTGTAGTTTCCTTTGTATGAAATTGCAGATTTATAATTGAAATCTGAACAATAGTAAATTGGTGAAGTTTGTCGAATATCTTTACGATGTTGACAGTCTTCCCTTTGAGTCGAGTTTACGTTTAATTGTTTGTTAGATCAAGTTACAAGTAGCGTCGATTTCAAAAGGATATCGTGAAAAAGTTACGGAAACGCGTAGCGTTATTATTTTATGTTTAGATATGTAAATGCGGTCGTCGGTGTTACCTTCAGAATTTAAAAGTTTTTGTGCATTCTTTTTATTAACAGTATCAATTAACTTTCGTATTATTATATAATACAGATTTATATCTCGAAGCAGAGTTATAGCGATAATTCAAGAATAAGCAATAATCATTCAAAGTTAATTACAAAGTATTACTTAACACAGTTACTTAATCTTGTGTGCAGTTGTAACACAAAACAATAACTGCTTTAAAAAATATTTTTTATCTAAACGGGTCACAACATAGATTTCCGCAGCATTTTCTTCCCGACACTGCTCTAAAAGGCTCATTCCGTGCTCCCTTTAGTATCTACCGTCTACTTGATCAGCTACTCAACTATCCATAACATCATCGATGATTACATAAAAATGCAATGTTTTCTTGATAATTTGCATTAGCATGCATGGCAGGCGTCCTATGTTCCTATCCACTCCTTCCCATGCGGCGCGTTGATGTTCTTTTAAAGGCAGATTTGCTCAGTAGGCACGGTCTCTGAATTTTTTTTTACCAACTTCTAAAAGGAGGAGGTTGTCAATATGGATGTTTTTTTTTTTTTTTATTTATTTTCGGGCATAATGCCGTCATACATGCGGATTTGCAAAATTATTTTTTCTACTGTAACTATAACACATTTTCTTTTTGTTAGTATAACGAAATAGACATAATTACATAATGCAAAAACAAAAACTAACTGAAAAAAAGAAAAATGAAGTTACTTTTATGAGTGAAATTCATTTTCAGAAGTTTTCCGGCTCTTTAGCGAGATAGCAGAAATGTGTAATTTTGAATCTACATAAATCTAAGCGTCTAGTCATAACCTCAGCAGTTGAGTTCTGATTCTAACCGCGTGATCTGACCAGCTCTAGACTAATGACTCCTGCAGTTGAATTCGAAACTGCATCTAAATTACCTACAAATAATGGGAGTTAGAAAAAATAAGTACACTCTTGTGTTTGTAAACTAACTAATAATGAGTTTCATACTAGTTAGTTTACAAACTATTCAATTGTTGATAAGTTACAGGTATTTCGGTCCGAGGCCCCTATACCTAATTGTAACCATTGGTCTAGTCAGTGTGAAAGTGTGGTAAACAAATAATGACGGATGCTATTCAAAAACACCGTCTAATAATTAGATTATAATAGAATAGAGATTAGATTGCTACGATTCATGAATTGAATACCTACTACTTTACTTTTCATAAATATAGGATAGTGGAATCTAGAATATAAATTACTTTCATAAAACTATCTCGAACATTCGTAAATGTGTTGATTTCAATTTTCCTGTTGACCTCACCTCTTATGATAAATAAAAAGACTGGACTGACCACGATAGTAAATATTGTCGGTCAAGGTTCGAATCCACGACCACACGAGTGGCCACGCCGCTCTAAAACACTCCATAATCGAAACTTTTCATAATAATAATCATTCTACCTCATAATTTTAAATATTTTTAAAAAAACCGGGTTAATTTAGTCCTTGAGTAATTTTAGCTCTCGTTCTAAAAGATGGAACCAACGGAAGAGGAAACCAACGTCATCTCATGATATCAAACACCTACCATATAAAGGTGTTTTCGACTACCGATACCGTTAGTAGATAGATACAAATCGATATAGTAGAAAGTATTGAAACCAAAGTACACATGTACATACCCTGTTTTAGTCTGAAGTTAATTTCCCAATCCTTTATCAGTTGCACTTATCCACTTAACACTGTCGCACAAAGTATAACGTGCTAGAACCTTTTTTATCTCCACCACAAATTCGAATTTTAACTTTGCACTGGCACTTTTAACGAACCTACATAGCACTGGGGTACATGGCGTGATTTAAGCATTCACCGAACGAAGGCTGTATCACAACAGGCTTTCACAGCTAACACATAACATGCACCTTTGTCGTCACAAAAACCACACAAACGGTTCTCTAATTCAAATTGTGACGTGTTGAACACAACATTGCTGAAAACCGACCGTTAAATCGAATAAAACAAACGCTGCGTTACAACGTTAAGTTAAAACTAAGTTAGGTCCGCTACGCGAGAAAGACCGTTGATCCAGTCGGCGGTCGGTACAACAGCGCGGGCGCTGCTTTACCGACACTGAAAAGTTCAACGCTCTGTCTCTTTCACAACGGACCAATGAGAGAAAGATGGCGATACTACTATGGCAGTATAGTGGGAGAACTTACAACCTGCGCCTGCGCAAAGCCTCTCAATACAACCATAGCAACAGGTGAATTGTGTGCGTGTGTGCGTGTGTCGCTGTGACGACGTGTGCGTGCTTTCTTGATTGTGGTTTAATGATAACGTAGTATTTTGTTCGGTGCTATTTTATCAGTTCCCCGCTACGGTAATGATCCGACTAGTATGCAATTAGTGTTATTTATTAAGGTTAAACCCTATTTAAATGCCTCTAGGTCGATAAACTAGACGTGACCGAAATTTAAATCTATCAATGTGATGCGTTAACAGCGCTCTTCGTTTTGTGCTGACGCTAATAATACATAAATACTAAGAAAAAACAAGTTTTTTACATGTTACAAAATGTATGCTTAGCTCTGTATTAATCTAACAGCTATCTTCATTTTTAAGTATACGGACAGGCAGGAATTCTTAAGAGTTTTATTTTCCCTTTGTTTGTATCTAAAACATTCGAGGAATCCAAATAAAACTGAGTAGGTAAATCATCAATCACTTTGGAAGTGAATGTTAATATAAACGCTATGAATTCCTAAATACTAATGTTATGTAAATAAACTTTTCAACTTTTTTAACATAATTAATAAAGACGAGTGGAATTCATAAACATTTATTTGTGCCACAATTTATTTGTTTGAGTGATGTTAATAAGAAGGCCAATTGTAAAAGTAACAAGAGTCTCTTAAAACTGAGTTTTATCCATTTTGATGGATCTGGCCTCTGCCTCACTTAACTATGTCAAGAAAAATTTATTAGATGAGCAATATATTTCTTAAAAAGTAAACTGTATTTATTTTCATAATATTTGAGAGCAAAATGAAGTTGGCAACTAGGAATGAGTATTTTTAAAGTTAATTTTTCTTTCTGAACACAGTGACTATTAATTCAGGTGGTATAAAAATCACCACGTGACAGGCAGGTAACAACTGATCCTGCGCGGGTAGGTAGGGCAAGAATGCGCGACACAATCCCGGTCCAACCAAGGCAGTTGGCGCAACACTATGATGAACATAAAGCTGGGTAATTGCCACACGTAGTGCAAACACCAATGAAACTTAACGCGATCAGCACATCTAAACTGCGTTCAGGAGCTGTTAGAGTCAATATTCCACAGCAATGATGACAATGACAGCTGTTGAACGCGGTTTAGATGTACTGATCGCGTTATGCTTCATTGGTGAAATCCGCTCTTACAATGGCAGATGGCATTCATTTTGACAACAACAACATTAATTGCGTTATTTATACGTTACCAAATAGACGAATTTTTCAAACATTATTTTATTATAAATTTCCTTCAGATTCCTTCGATTTGTAATAGGAAATGTGTTACGCAATACGATGTTCGACCAACTATCGCTGTACACACGGCTACACTCAAGCTATAAATTTCCAGTATAAGCTGACCTCGCATTGTACGGAAATCTTATACAATGCGAGATCAGCAGAAACTGGAAATGTATAGCTTGATATGTAGCCGTGTGTACTAATCTTTTCTCTCTAACATTCGCATGTTAGCAGAGAACCATAAAACATTAAAACCCATCAATGTCATGTCAGCTCTAAATGCTAACTTTCAGCAATCTGAGTACAGACTTTGAATTCAGGGGTTGAAAATGAATAATTAATATTAATATTTTTAGGTAGTATGGAGCTAACATAAACATAGAGTAACATATCAGCACATCTGTATTCCCCGAAGGGATAGGCAGAGCAGAGGTTTACCTATAGTATACCTATACCCACATTTCGCCGGCTATGTTTGGACCTATGTCTTAAATACTTTTTTTATGGCATTTTCGTATGAAACAGTAGATTTTTTTCAATATTTTATAGATAGTTAGCTGGTCCCAAGGTAAAAAGCGTTGCTTCTCATGATTACCTTCACGCCCTGAAAGATTACCAATTAATTCGAAGTCACTCTGTATAAAAACAAATCTTAAATTGCTTTAATATGAAGAAAGCCAGCATTCATAAAATAACGTCTATTTATTAATTAAAATACCTTCTTCAGCAACGTAGTAATTCATAAGGAATAATGTAACATATACTTAGTTTTAATACATCTCCCTACATGAATTATGTATCTCGAAATGAGAATTATTACTAAGTACAAAAGCTCCGTGAAAATGAAAACGTGAATATAAAACAAATATTAAGGTGCTTTGGCGGACAACAACAAATGTTGTCCGGTTGAAATTCATGGTCTCTTCCGAACATAAATTCACTTAGTATTCATTGTTTTCTAATAAGAGTCCGTCGTCTCATGAATAAATATTGTAATTAGGTCTGTCAGGGCGGGTAACAGACGACACTGATCGAAAAACTAATAATCTATTCTCCCGAAGTCCAATTTAGAAAGAGTGTTTTCTCCCATTAATCTTTATCTGTCCATCAGTCGTGAGAAAATCAAGCTAAAATAAGAAAGCAATTTGGAAAGCTCTTATAAGAAGTATCGGATGACGAAAGTAACAATAATCGTGGAGGATGATATCCGCGGTCTTATTAGCAGATGGATTACTTTCATACGAAGTTCGTAGGATACGGGTACCTCTACTTCCTAAGTTTTGTACAAATACTTATGTCGGATGTGGTGTATAAACTGGAAGATATATATTGTGTCTACCTTTGCAGTGGACTAAAGTAACTTTAGAGCAGAGGAAATGCATATATTCCGAACTTATAAAAAAACTATAAAATTACTACTTCATTTATGGACTATTCGCTGCAATTATTTAGACAGGAGCTTGTCTAACTACAGAAGTCTAGCCATGACACGAAACGCGCGGAGTAAACGTAATGTGAGATCGAACAATTATAAAATTTAAAATACTCGTTACACACAAAATTACCTATAGTTTTAGGACTTTATTCAATCTATGGGTGATAATCAGTTGTGCTTGTCGTAAAAAATGCTTAAGGTTTATTGTATTTTCGATTCAAAAATTGTTCGAATTTACGTTTCGTTTACTCCTTGCTTTCATGCTAGGCCCACTAATTGATCACACGAAAAGACGCACCAAACCGATCACAATAGCCGACAATGTTGTAACACATTGTTGCTACAATATTAAAACAACAACCTAGCTACGTCACCACTTTTCCAGCAATAAGAACACCTTTAGAATCGATACTTCGAACTCTTCCCCCCAAGATATACACACCTTTGAAACTAACACGCCAGTTAGAGACCTTACTAAGTTTAAAACTAACCGTAGATCCGAAGGAAATGCGACACTAGTCAATTATCAGGTCGCCCAAACACTCGCTAATGAAATGTTCACAACACGAAACTGATAATTCGATTGGCAGGCTTCGGCTGACAGTTTTATGGTGTCGTCTATAAGGTAAGGCGGTAATTACGAGCTCGATAAACAAACGGTCACGACGTAACGTTGTTCACAACGTCTCTTAATTAAATACTTTGCTAATGTGGCTTAGTGAATGTTTCAATGGTTGCGTGATCTTCACTGATCTTTGGTTTAGTTTCCTTGACCCGGCTGTAGGGTTTTCAATAGGCTGAAAGTAATTTTTCTTTTCTCTATTTTCTTAAGTATAATTTAAACAAAACGGGGCCTGCTGAGTGTGTACTGGAGTTCAGAATACGCCGCACTATATCATTGGACAGCTGGTATTAATTGAACTTAAATTAAGACCTATCTGAAAGCATTAGGTTATTAGAAAACCTTCCGGAAGACTCTTGATTTACAATTTAGTACTACGTTGCGTTCGCAAAAGCAAAGTCATTATAATATCGTACTTACCGTCGATGTATTTGAGTACAAACTGGACGTCTGGTCCTAAGGCAGAGGCAACTTCCAGTGGCAACTCGGTGTCTCGTAACACATGCACTGAAAACAAACACTCAAGTTAGTACAAACGCAAAAAAACTCTCGACATATTATTAAAATTTCAGATGATTTGATGTAGCTGTGGCGGTATCTACATCGCCACATGTGAACAACGCATCAAAGACCTGACGTCACATAGAAATCCTGACGTCACATTAATCCTGCATCGCAAGTTTACCGTGCAATGGACATATATGCAAGAACCCGATATCAATCGTCGGGCAGTTACCCACCAGACACAACACGCGTCTGATCAGAGGATCCTCCCTTTTCTATGGTGGATTAGTGAACTTTACACCCTGTTCCTCATACCCATAAATAGCTATTGTAAATATTTTGTAAATAATCAAAAATTGGGATCACCGTTACAAATGAAAATCTTTGAAACATTGACTGAAAACTGAATGAAGCCTGCTGCCTGATATTTGCTATTCTGTGCTACGAGCTTAGAGTATATATGACATTATATCTCTATGGCTACAAGCTACACGTACCTAGAGTATAGCTCGTAGCACAGAATAGAGTAGTACTACGCTCGCAGGTAATTTAAATAACTACTATGTAAAAAGCAATTATTTTCTTGGTATAACATATATAAATTAAAAATAACCTTGTACTTAAATCTAAAAAAATGGCCTACAATATCTAGATAATTACAAAAAACAACATCAACGTGAAATGCTCAGGTACCTACCTAATTTAAAAGAATATCACTCAAACGAGTCTCTTTTCATTAAGTCAACCAGGATTGTCTGACTTTTAAAATCTCGAAAGAAAAAAATAAGTGAAGATTTTTTCAGAGTTTGAATTGAACTCATTACGACCACGTCGGCACACAAAACAGACTTCTTTTCACCGTCTGATTGTTTGATTAAAATCTTCCTTAGAATATGATCTTAAGGATATTTAAAGGATGGCGATTATAGCCTGCAGAATATTTGGCAACAAAAATTAACTCTGTGGGTAGGTCGGTAAGGACTGGTTTTATGACGCAACTGAACTGAAGTCACACACAAAAAAGCAAACCCAATCCTAAAAGTGCATCATTATTGATCAGTTTAAAACGGCTATCTCTCTGGCGCATTCTCAAAGTAATGAAATTCACAGCGCTGATTTTCATTTATTCCATCAAAATCCTTTCAGTTTAAAAAGCAATAGAGGATTTAGTATGTTAAGGCGGTACCCTAAGCAAAACGCACTCTAGCCGCTTTTTTGGTAGTTTTTAGGAACTATTTACTTTTTATTCAAATGAAATATCAAATAATAAAAATACATTAAATTTCTACATAATCTTAATTCCAAAATTGTGCATTTCTTTTTTGTTTAAAGGAGTAAGTATATATGTTTCTTTCCTTCCAACTAAACCATAAAAATGAGATATAATCCTTGTTATCATGCATCTCTTCGTAAAGTAAACATTATTTAATTTTGCTACTGACACTAATGGATAGACAATTTAATAATGAACATTTTTTTTTTTATTTAAATTTGGGCGTATTCACTACTGTAGTTCTCCGGGATTCAGTCTACAAAGAGGGAACAAATTTATTTTGCTCAGGGTGCCGCCTTAATAGAGCATAGCTAATAAAAAACTTCATCAACAGCCAACTAACCGTCTTCAATATCCTTGAAGACGGTACTTGATTTATTAATATTAACTTTTAGTTGAAGGCAACGATTCCAAATAATTTCTTCGGAAACAATCAGTTTGCGCATTTCGCTAACTTTGTCAACTGGCAAGCTGACATACAATTTTCCGAGAATTTGTCCTTGGGACCAGGTGTTCACGTTTTTCTCTTTAATTTACTTATTTGAAAGTGCTTTCCGAAGTTCCGATATTCGACTTAAGGCTCCGCCGTATTTCCGATTTGCTTTCCGATTGTCTGATCCGATTGATTGCTCGTTGAGCTCGATAAGGACTAAATCTAGAATGGTATCAAATTTTTGAAGAGCTTTTGTTAGCTTTCTGAGCTTTTATACTGATTTCCAGAAATTTTTACTCCAGAGTAGTAAGTAGGTTAGGTACCTAAATAGAGGTACCACCTTAAAACTTAGCGATAGGCAATTACCTATTTCCGAGCTAGCCAAAAATAATAAAAGATTAAGAGGGATTATTTAAGGTAGCCCGTGAAATTCAAATTTTCTTAAGTTTTTTGCAATTTACAAGTAAGAGTCAGATTGTATGTTGATCAAAATATGATTCGCAACCGTAACAAATACACAACAGAATTATAATCATTAGAATCAGCAATCAAATAGCAAACTCCGTCATGATTTCATGAAACAGTCATTCAATAGGGTAATATATTATATTTATTAGTGAGTTTGTTGATTTATTTGTTTGTCTGTTTCGCTTTCACGCTGAAACAGCTCAACAGATTTGGATGAAATTTGGCGCATGGGTAGACCATGACCTGGAGAAGGACATAGGATTATCCTTTTATCCCGATATTCCCAAGAGATCGAGACTTATGCGGGTGAAACCGCCGGGCACAGCTAGTAATTCTATAAATAAATGTTTGATACGGCCGCGAATCATAGTTTTAGATCAACATAGAACATGATACTGAAATGCATATTACAAAAAAAAAAAAAAAAAATTGCGGGCTACCCTGACGCTTTCCCCGACTCGTGGAAGTCAAAAGACCAATATCTATATACATATTATATCTCGCACAGTCTATATCAAACGTAAATAGTTGTAATTGGACTTTTACAAAGTAAACAAACCCTTCCCTTCAAAGAGCCAATGTTACTGATTATATAACGAAGTTGTTCGAGATGTAACTAGGTACTCATTGTTCTCTCCATTAAACAAGGCGGCCAGTACTTGATTGTTTGAACAAGAGAGACGGGCCTGGCCTGACTAAACCAATTGCTTGTGCCCCCAAGTCATAAGATAATTTATGAACAACCATGAAATATTAGTGCGACCGCTATACTGAGGAGACGCTACAAAGTGGCTAGGTCGTCGGCGGCTTAACTTTAGTGTAGGCTTACCAACCTACTATAAGTAGACTAAGTAGTACACTAACTATTAAACTTATCCTAAAGTTACAAAGACCTGTATTAATAAAACATTTGCATTTGAGAACTCTCTCGAAAGACTAGTTTTATTATATCTTGGAGTGCTGATTGAGAAGTGTAAATTCAGCTGGACGATCTTAAGCTTTTTATGAGAATGACAATGAAAAACCTGTCATTAATGGAGGTTTGACATATATTTAATTAAGTAGGTAAATTAACGTTTCTATGCACCAATAAATTCTTTAAGTAAATACAATAAAAATATAAATAACCTCGATAACCCTTGTTATGAATAAATACAATCATTATCTTTTATAATTGTAGATGTATCCAAACTAAAGTCTCCCCTTCAACCCTTTTGCTTCATAAAAGTGTAGGCAGTATTTTCCGATGCTTGTAATTTCTGTCATCATCATAAACATTTTTATAACCCCTGTAATAAAAGCGTAACCAACTAAATAACAATAAACGAAGGGCACAGTGGGAATTTTTTCTATTAAAATGTCTCGTAAAATATGTTGAGTGTATGAAGTTGGGTTATACAGACATACTGCCTTATTTACCTAATCCAATTAAGAGCCTACTGGGTAAAAATCTTTTCCAGGTCACTAGTACTTCTCCTGACATTTTTGAAGCTTTTAAGACGATAAACATAATTTTTGTATAAATTAAAGTTAGTACAACATTTAATAAAAAACGAATTTCCAAATTAGAATCAAATAATACTGAAAATAATGTTCAGGCAAAGCGCCTACGCAAATTCAATAAGCAATAATTACCACAAGACATAATGATTGCGTGAGCCTACGACTAAGGACCTTTACAAAGTTGCCATATACTTATTACCGAGTTAGTTACCGCTTTAACAATCAAAATTGCAATTAAGACATAAAATGAGGCCAAATGTCAAAACAAAAGAAAGCTAACGAGCAGGTATGAAGCCGTTCTCACACATTGTGTGAGGCCACCCTTTTATTCCGTCGCGTACTCGCGTGCTAACCTTATCTTGACCATTCTTTGAATGTGAGTTCATTATATCAAATTATGGTTGTTATGTTGCAATTTGCGAACGTATGTTTCACTGATGAGTAACAACATTAACATGCACTGTGTTCACGAAGCTAAGGCATGTCTACATGATCGCGATAGGCATCACAATAACAAGATCGAAAACCACAAGAAACCGATTGGTCATAAAGATCTCGATTCAATTAACTCAGCACCGAGTTCCCAGCTGGACATAACGTACTACAAGAATTTCATAGCTCATCAAATATGTGCGTATTTATCTCAGTTCTAAACTATAAAACAAACACACTCAGACCCCATAAACGACTTCAAAAAAGCGAAGGCATCCATCCGTATCGTTTACGTAATGGTAACATCCCAATATGGGCGTAACACCTTATCTATGTCAATAAAAGTTCTAAGACATCCGTCGTTTACTTTTCCATATAAAACGAACTTTTAGGCTTTGTGCAGACTATCAACATTTCAAGCTGCATTTGAGACATAATGCACATTACGGTAGGGACCTGTGGTCTGTTTCCGCGGATCAAAAACTTGGTCTGGAACTGTCCGTCGTCTACCGAAGGCCTAAGTTACTTGTTCACAGAGGTTAGGGAGGTGGCGACATGGGTACTTCCAGTACACCATGCGTCGCATAATAAGGCGGCTCTTTGCACCATTACGCTGTACATGGGCACAACGAGTAAATATTTATGAGGCCCATTGTACACGGAGCCTGTTCCACGATAACATCTGAACGGATAATTACGCTAAAGTACACTTTCACTGTCCAAATTCACATACGAACTTGGGAGGTATCGCCGAATCTTTACTGTCAATTAAATTGCCAGTAATATCGTTAGGAGTTAGGAATTCTTGACATATTTGGCTAATAGGTCTAAATATTTGTCTTGGCTATTTCGACAGTATGTTTATGGACTTTTAAAATTCCGCCGTTTCACTTAACCTTGGCAGTTCTTTACGAGGAATTTGTACACTATTAACAGATTGCGAAACATGAAATTACTCCCAGAAAACCCATCAGTAAACTAAATTACGGGTTTCCTTCAATTAAACCTATATTTTTCTGCCAGCTGTTACCTACGTCAATAAAGAGACACGATATAAAAATAAGTAATTGCCCGTGTAAGTATTTATCATTTATCCTAAGGTCAAAACGATTTCAAGAGGCGCGCTTGCTGAGTGAATATGACATTTCGGGCATATCTTTCCCACGGACTGGTCGATCGGGATGCAATTACTGCAGTCTCGAGTTTTTGCATCGAAGTAAATCGAGAACCCTTTTCTTCCGAGATGTACGATCATCGATTCTCCACGCGGTGACATAGTCGCTAACGGTGATATAATATGCAAATTAGATCAACCACGTTTCAGATTGTCTAAAGTACATACTTCTTTTATGGGGTACTGTGTAAAATGTTATAATAAAATACCACCCGATATTCTTCAACTAAATGAGAAGAAATTTAAAACATGCATTAAACGCACACTATGTAGACAAGCATATTATAAGTTGGATGATTATATCGTAGATAAAAATGCTTGGCTTAATGCTGGTCCTGCTCCACAGGCACTTGGGCTCAATAGTTAAATTTTTTATATTTGGAAGAGTGGCTTCCCCTTTATTTTTTATTTTTTCTGACATTAGGAACTTAATGTTTATTTTGTATTTAAATTCTATTATATTAATCTCCAAAGTACATTGCTAACTATAGTTTTGTATAATTTAGAAGCACTTTTTCAATTTTGTAAATGTGAGTACCATGGGGCCGTTTCATATAGTATCACGTTGTATGTTGACTTGAAAGAGCCTGGCAGATGAGAGTATGTCATACTCACTTAAATGTCTCGCTGATGGTGGCGCGTGTGTTGGATCATTCGGTTCCCTACAAAATGGTTGAGCTGGATGGTGCTGATCCACGTGTCATGTTCGTGAACGGGCGCCGTCAGTTGAGACTGGTCATCTCTTATCTGCCAGGGCTTATTTTTAATCTTATATTTTGAATTATTTTTGATTATTTTTCGTTTGACATTGTTCTCACATATACAACATGTAACTTAATTAACGCACATCCTGAAAATAGTTTGTTCAGAATCGTTTACTGAATCGATTTATATAATTTTTAATATAGGTAATTTTTTATCCCAAAAATAATTAAAACTACGGAAATTATTGTCATATTAACGCTGTACAGTCAAAACAAATTGAAATGGACCGTAAATCAAAGTAATAAGACTTTTAAAATCGCAGTTTTATTTGTATTCATACAAATTCTATCATTCAATACAAAATAAAATACAAAATACAAATTACTAAAAAGTTCTCCAAGAATTGGTATAACTAATTTAGTAAATAACAATGCATATACATGTTAAATTAAAAATTCAGTATATGTATTATGATTATAATATAATATTCTAATTGGGGTGTTTGAGAGTGTGCGTTAATTACGTTACATGTTGTAGAAGCACGAAGAATACTGTACCCAGGATTTTGTAAAATCTATATACATTTTTAAAAGAGTGTCCTTGGAGTTTCTTGCCCGTTCTTCTCCATAGAGATCTACGAATTTGAATGGGCAACTAGCTTCAACTTTTTGACTAACTGACCGACTCTTTGACAATTCAAAAGTGCCTGTAAATGGTTTAATTGAAATAAATGCTTTGAGTTTGAGTTTGAGTTTGAGTTGTAACACGGAAATAATGCGGTTCAATACAAAAACTAGAAATGTTCTGTCGTAATTGAGAGTGGCGTTAGATTTTCGAGATAATTTATTTGAGCGTGGCTTGTTATCATATGTGTCAATCATTAATTACTGTAAAATATGTGGATGAACAGCCAAACTAACTTTTGGAGGTACTTAATTTGAAATTCAAATCTGATCTGTAATAAAATTGCGTAACCTGGCCTATCAGAATTATAATATGTGGTAGAAGCAGATAATGAAGCTGCATTATACATACAAATTAGACCTTACGAATTGTATTCATTTAGCCGTGGCCCTGCCTTTTCCGATCACAAAATACTTAGAAAAGTTCTCGTCGAAGTAGGCCGTCTGGGCCGGTATCCCACGTCGTCTTGATAGGGTTAGAGGCCCATCAAGTACTGTTAAGGCGAATTAAAGTGACATCTCGGAGTAACGGGGCGGGACGTTTTTGTCGAGCCACATCGCGGGCGCAGACCGACCAGCCGTGGTCGGCCGTAGTTCGATTTCCAGATACTGCGAACTTAACTGGATGCTACGTGTGTTTTTCTTTGAACGGGTCAGGGGATATTAGCCTTATTACCACAAAACCGGGTTTATCAGTTGTTTCGTCCAAACACCTCTTAAATATGATATTTCTATACGGAGTTTGACATAAACACGCGTTGAACAAGTGTCGAAGTTTTTGTGGTGAGACCCTAACCTTATTACCACAAAACCGTATTTATCAGTTGTTTAGCCTAAACACTTTTTAAACATTGACATTTCTGTATGGAGTTTGACATAAAACTGACATTAGACACACGTTGAACAAGTGTCTAAGTTTTTGTGGTAAGGCCCTAGACGTTTTAATGCTGTTTGTGCAAGAAATGGAGATATATAACGTGCTTTACCTACGCAACCGTTTTCTTGTTGTAATGTAACTAAAAACCGGAAAAAACTTTTTTACTCTACATAATATTGTTCCAGATTAAATAGATATAGGTGCCGGCCGGCAGGCGTGTAAAAATGGTGATAGTATAAAAAGGAGAGGGTATCAACATGAGTTCCACAACTGATTTTAATACTGATTTTATTTGCAATAGCCTACATACCTATCTCTGCGTCAGTTCATCTCAGGTGGTGTCATTAATTTTTCCACAATAAACATCGTGCCCTTTCATATACGTTTTTAAAGCACACTTAAGTATATACATTGCCTAACCGACCAGCTCATAATTACACATATCATAATAACTGATGAGGTACATAAACAACATGGCTCATCTCAATTATCTCTGTCACGAACATAGGATTTAGTGCGCGTCGTTTGCAGATAATCTGGCTAACGAGCATCTAAACCAACGATGGCAAACATCTGGCAATAAGGATCTATACGTACGGAAGACTATGCATCGCCAAAAATACATATAAGTACCTACAACAACAGACTATGAGCAAGGTGACTCCAAAATATGTGTTGTTAAATTAATTCTTGTCGATGTAAAAAAAAAAGAAAAAAGTGTACATCGGCAAGAATCCATTTAATTATCTGCAATCTTTGTTCCATACTATGGTTTATACACACACACACAAAACATAGACACACACACACTAATAAGTAGCCACAAATAAAATCAGCTACACATTGATACAGTGTTATGAAGCACAAATTCTAGACAATCAAATAAATTCTTAAAACATTTTGAGGCCGACTATGCCTACCTACTTAGTATGTTTTTAGGTTCAACATAGATTAACCCGGAAGAATTTCATCACCATCATATAAATTCCCGCGAGTCAGCCTTTTCTCAACTATGTCCTAACATAGTGGCTGGGCGGATGACGTCGTAATATCTTAAAGCGTGTGTCCCGGAGATTACAATTCCGATGGAAAGAGAAGAAAACACAAAATTACTTATAACTACCGCTCCATTTCTGTTTAACTCTAACTAACTTGAAGTTTGCCTTCAAAGCAACGAGAATTTACTTAGGTACTTGCTAAAAGAAAGACAATATTTTCAAAAGAATTGCAGAAGGACGCTGCAGCGGACGTGAGGAAATGATTTATGATCTAACGCTACAAAAGCTAAACTAACACACGTAAGAAAACATTGGAGCTAACCAAATACAACTTGTGGATTGTTTCGCATTCTTATGAAGGAGAGGTTGTTTTGTAATACGTTCTATTATAAAGGAATGTTTTACTTATGTCTTTTATAACAGACTAGCTTTGCACGGGTATTTACATATAAAGACGGACGGTGTTCTGTTCTCGACACGTTGTGCACAAGTTCTGAGCAGTACCTAATAAAAAGTACTAGGCTTGCATGAATTCAATATAGTATTTTTGTTTAAATGATCAAGAAGAATACTTCATTTTGTTTCTATTTCTTTACTAATAAAAATATACAGTGTGTTACAAAAACCCTGTCCGATCCGTGACGGTATTGTGAAGAATCATACTGAGAGTCTACTTAAGTGGACAATTTTTTTTTTTTTAAAGCCACTATTTTTTTTCAGTTAGGAATTTTACCGTGTTATTAAATGGGGCGCGGGCGGCCGTCGGCGTCGTTTAGCGGGTGTAATCTGTAGAAAATTTGCTAATTTATATTGAAACTAGCTGCGCCCCGCGGTTTCACCCGCGTAAGTTGCGATCCCGTGGGAATATAGGAATAAAAAGTATCCTATGTGTTAATCCAGGTTATAAACTGTTTGCCAAATTTCGTCCAAATCCTTTCAGCCGTTTTTGCGTTATTGAGTAACAAACATCCAAACACATAAACTTTCACATTAATAATATTAGTAGGATATATTTATAATATTATATATTAGTAGGATTAGTAGGAAGTAGGATTAGTAGGATTGGGGTAATTTTGATACCTACTAAAAACGTGAATTTTAAATAGTAATAACTTTCTCATTTTCACACCAAAAAAAAAATGTTGATTATTTTTTAGGAATGTTATTGTGGTACCTAGGCGCCCCTTTTCGGCTCGGACAGGGTTTTCGTTACATGATGTATATTACAGGTTGAGACGATACCTACGAGCTGAGGCGGCACGTTACAGAAGGGTGTAGACTGTGCTCTCGCAACACGTCACCACACACCCCTCCCGTACCGCACAGTTGCCTTTAGGCACCGTCTCAATTACGTGGTAGATCTGTAGTAACCATACCTCCATGTTGAGGATGCACGCTGAACAGCAAGCACGGTTCGTCTCCGGGCTCCCGGCAGCACTCGAGCACGTCGCGACAACTCGTGTGCGGCGTAACCGGCACGTGAGTCGGCGCCCATCCGGCACCGCTCTCGCACCACACTCGCACTATCATCTGAGGAAGGGAGAGAATACTTTATAGTTTACAAAAAGGTACTGTAATTCTTGATTTGTTACATGACAAGAAAAACAATAGTATAAACACTAGGCTTCGGAGCGAAGGTAAAAAGTCTGTACCTGAATCGTTTTACAAAATATTCATCGCGGCCAGGCTCGACAAACAGTGTTAACCGAAATAAGATAGCAGATGGTATGATACTATTAGGTGCCCACCCAACCTGGCCCATAGAATATAAGGCACTGGTACCTAATACCTATACGTGTAGACACAAAGCATTTTTGAACTTCCCGTGACGATTGTCCACGCGGAGAAGTCATAAAATATTCTGGCAGATAATTATTTACAAATTCTTTATAAATGCTGATTACATTGACCTTTAGCATAAGAAATTTTCCTACAAAATAATCATTATGATACAGTTTTATTCTTACCGATGATTCCCAACGACGCTGTAAAGTTCATAGCTGCATGAAGTTTCACATTTCACCCAGCGCAGACTTTGTAACACAGTGAAACGAGCATCAAGATAAAGTAAGATGGCGGCAACTCTGATATAAGGAAATATTGCTGACAAGCAAAACTCAATCTCAGTTAAGCAACACTATAAAAGCCTTACCGGGGCTTCCTCGTGAAACTTACATAGTGAAATGGCTGACAATTAAGATTTATACAGCAGCTACCGCCGCTTTGAAGCGCTTTTATGTATGAGAATGGACTTTTATTCCTGCACTTTGCAGTTACGCGGACATTTGAATCTTTAAATTACCAAATAATTACAGAAAGCATTAAATTGACAAATTAGGTAAAAAATCAGAGAACCAGATAATTCACTCACACCCATACAGATAATCTGATCAAAAATGTACTCCCGAGCGTCGTTCGTACCCAGCTATACCTACAAATTAAAATTCGGATTAGTCATAGGATGTGGCGAGGGCGGTAGCTAGCAGAATTTCTCCATCAATGAAACTTTCTATAATACTTGTCAAACAAGGTACCTTCCTGGGAACACGCGAAGTGATCAAAGAGAAAATGGAAAACCTGGTAACTACAATCCACGTATTCCTGTTCGACTATTTCTTTTAAAGTTCGCGATAGGTTGCAAATGATGGTTTGAGAATATTTCCATAGCCCGCCCTTTCAACTTGGCAGCGGACGCACACTTGAACAATCAACACAGACTTTCCACTCCCTTAAATAGGACTCTCCAAAATTGCGCTGGAGTACCTGGCTCTCCGCCTTTCACATCTCATTATAATACGTACAGTTGAACTCAGAATTAGCAACACTATGAGAAATCTAACGCGTAACTGCAGCCCAAAACAATAGCTAGCTCAGTTATGTGCGTGATAATTCACATTCTAATACTCCATAAACTTTATCAACCGCAAGATCACCTAATAGGGAACTCTGGCCTTATTCCGAACACAATTTGTCCAGTGTCCATTCATTCGCTAATTTGATCGTATTCTGTTCAAAACGCACTTGGAATTCTCAGAATGTAAGTGCAACTTGTGTGGTTTTAATGAATGCAGTGCGTATTGGGCAATAGTTATTGTGAGCTAGGGGCCTATTACGAACTTTAAAAGAACCTGGCAAGTTCCAGGCAATTCATTTCCCTGCATGGTTAAATTTCGTATTATGACATTCGTAATTCTGACCGATTTCACGCTGGGTAGTTTGTCTATGGCTGGCTTGTAATTCTTTGCCGTAACATTCAGAAACACAATCAAATATTTATCGGTAAGTTACGATTTTATTTAAATCATGTATTTTATGAAAAAATAATAAATTATATATAATTCTAGTTACTAAAAGTAGGTTAAAATATAAACGCAATGTATATTGTGCTATATTATTAATTCATTTAATAATTTTGTGTGGTTGCAAATTGTAATGCGCGATTAAGTTTCCGAACGTACTCCACTTGAAGTTCAGCGGGGAATTTGACAACTTCATGTACGTATTGTTGTCATTGTTGCACAAATAAATGAAGAAATGTATAATTTAAGTACGTAATAGATTCGAAGTATAAACGAAAATATGGTTAGGGATGGATATGGTGGTGGATGAAAATACTTACACCACAACACCGTGTGGTGTTTTCAAGTGTTTTTAATTATCAGTTTTCATCATGATAATATTAGAATTAGAGGCAGTTGTTGGACATGTGGAATGTGAGCTCGGCTATCATTGCATTGTGCCGATTGTGAGGAGGTTCCTGTCTCTGCAGCCTAGTGATGGATTAATTAGCATTCGCATTCATTGTTAGCTTGTGAAAAATCATTTAGCATTTAGCTAATGAAATTTAGTTGCGAAATTTCGTGAAGTGCTAAGTGAATTATCGCTTCGTACATTTTCATTTTCATTAAAAGTGCGAATTAAAATGAGCGTTCACCATTTTAATTCGCACTTTTAATAAAATTTTCATACTTCATTATTATCAATTATCATCATATTAGCTATTAGCATAGCAATAGCAATTATCATGCTAAGACTCAATAATTCACTTGCTAATGAAATTAATGAAAAATCGCATTAATTGCCATTACTACTGCAGCCTTAAACACTGGTAGCTTAGACCCTGCTCCCGATACCGGCGGATCTATTTTTATATTCTCAAATGATTTTTATAATGACTTTTATAAAATATTAAAAATGTATAATTATGTATGAAAATAAATAAACAAGATATTAAAAGGCAGTTATAATTATTATACATAGTTCAGTGGATGAGAGTTCTCGCCTCCGTCGACGACTAACTTATGTTCTGTTGAAAAAGTTGTGGGAGTTTTACAATTTGATCGTTGTTTCGGTATTTTATCACTGAGAAGTGCCACTTTCTAGAGTTTCCAGAAACTCAAACGGTACATATTCGTCACACCTGATTTTTTTTTTTGTTAGAAGGATAACGCTCGAATAATTTCGCCAAATAAATCCAAAACAATTCAATAAAAGGTCCTCTGAAGCAGCTTTTATTGAATGGATTGTGAGGTTACATAATAACAGTTTTAGTATGTCAAGAAATGTCAAACGAACGTTCGTAGTACGATATTGCCAGGCAATATTCGGGCAGAAGGCGGCCAGGGTGTCACGTGACCGCTGACTGGCTTGCTTGACGAGTTCATAATACGAAATTGCAAGGCAGTTCTGTTTACGCCGTAAACTGCCTGGAAATAAGAGTTCATAATAGGGCCCCTGTACGATTTATTAAATAACAGTGAATGTTTGTAATGTAATAGCATCTATTCATAAAAAAAAGTCGCTTTTCGTGTGCGCCTGTGCACTTTGCACCATAGGTAATTTAAAGCATTCATTCCGGAAGGTTTATGTTTTTATTACTAATATTTAAATTAAGAAATCTCGATGTTTTGACACGTCGCCATTGCACACGTGCGAAGCAGGGCCAGCGGGCCTAAAACGGCCACATTAGCAATTCCTCTATAAGCAATTCATTTCCTGAATTTAAAGCTGTCATTAGCAATTCCTCTATAAGCAATTCATTTCCTGAATTTAAAGCCGTCATTAGCAATTCGTCTAATTTGACACAAAAGCAATTCATAATGTGTGGCCCATTTTTACGAATCTCCATAGAAAACTGTCAAACAGATGAATTATTTCGTAATATGAATCGCACTCAGATCATATTATTAATTGTCAGTTTATG
Source organism: Lithophane leautieri (assembly GCA_949152455.1). Classification (NCBI taxonomy): domain Eukaryota; kingdom Metazoa; phylum Arthropoda; class Insecta; order Lepidoptera; family Noctuidae; genus Lithophane; species Lithophane leautieri. The sequence goes on along the minus strand of OX424471.1, from coordinate 14,352,919 downwards.
ACATTTTACGATGATTCATAATATTATCCTATTATGATTCTGCTAAAGTGTCTGTTTTAAGCCCCGGCTGGTAAATAAATAAGCCCGTATTTCAAACAAACTATTTCGATCAAAAGACGTTATTTTGGCGTGACTGTGATGGAAGTTTCAGCATCATACCATATACTCCATCGGACCACCCGTCTAGCTGTCATACGTTTGACAGTGAGTATTCCCAACATTTGTTTAAACTGCGAGTTTACTTTTTCTTTCGTTGTTCAAATACCTTTTATCCCTTTTGCAACAAAACTTCAAGGCGTTATGACTGTATAAAAGTGCTCACAATTTTCTACACGGTCTGCCGCTGCACTAAACTGTTCAATTTCCTTAGAATTCGAATTTGCAATTCTGATATATCCCGCTGTCCCACTTCGCACTGAATTTTTATCCCAGTTAGCGGCCAGCCCTGGAAATATGTATTACAATAGCTTACAACCGCCACGACTACGTAATATCTGCACCTACGTTAGGCAAGTCTAAGTAGTGGGGCAAAAACTATTCAAAAATACATTTTTCTATGCTATTCTTCTGCTAAAATACTTGGTTTTAATTAACTTAAATCGAAAATCTTAAGAGCTAAGCTACTAAAAAGTTTCAACTGGGATCATTGCGCAAATTATAATTTTAGGTCACGATAGGCGCGCTATTTTTATCTGAAACATTGTAGATTTAAAAAAAACTCAGTTGTCTACATGAAATTAGAAAAAGCTAACTGCTTCGAAGTCGGGGGCTTAAAACGGTTACTTTAGCAGAATCATAATATGAAAATATTATGAATCATTGTAAAATGTCACAAACTGACAATTCATAATATGATCTGCGTGTAATTAATTTTACGAAATAATTCATCTGTTTGACAGTTTTCTATTGAAATTCGTAAAATGGTCCACAAATGATGAATTACTTTTATGTCAATTTAGAGGAATTGCTAATGACAGCTGGGATTCAGGAAATGAACTGCTTTTAGAGGAATTGCTATAGTAGCCGGTTTAAGTTCACTATCTACAAAAATGGTTTATTATTAACATTTTCTACGCCTGTCAAATATTTGTGCAGCTCTCTTTCCAAAATTGTCCAAAATAATAACATTATCAGCATATAATTGTCTCACTAGGCAAAGACCTCTTCTCATACAGAAAAGGCACGAGCATTCATCACCATGCTTGCTCGAAACGGGTTGGCAATTTCAGACTTATATTTACTGACAGTCCAGGTTTCCTCACGACGTTTTCCGTCACAGATGTCAGTAATGTCCAAGATAAACTCAGAAAGTACATATGAATTTAAAAGTCACATCAGTACTCGATGCATGATGCCCATGTGTGATGTGCTCCATATATAGTAATGCAATATGAAGCATGCAATATAAAAAAAACAATTAATAGATCTATCGATAAAACCACACTTGGGAAACATTACATCATTTCACAATTTTGTTAAACAAACAACCAATCGGTGCACGGATGCAAGCTGCAACACATTAACCAAATCATTGTATATATACAATCGACAGGGCCAGTTAACTAATCCACTGAAGTTAACACAAACGTTTTCTATTTGAGCAAGAGTCACATTATCCATCTTATGAGACCCAAGAACATGAGGAAGCCACTCATTTACATTCCAACGATAATTTGTGAGATTTTTTGTAATTAGCACCGCACTCACTTTCCTTGTTCCGACGTGATTACACGTACGCCCATGCTAGGAAGCGAATGATGAACAGATAGTCGTAGATTTGAATGTACAATTGTGTTTCCCATGTTTAAAACGTAATGGAGAATGGCAGTTTTTAAATCAAAATCCTATATTCAGAAAAATAAGACAACTAACTCAAAAGTTCATCTTTTGACAGCGGAGATGCATAGAAAGGAGGCGAAGGCCTCACAACTCGGCAACGTGCAAATTCACAAACTGTGCAGAAAATAAATTGTGTAGATACTTATAGGTACGTGTTTCATGTCCTAGTGCTTTTACCGTTCTCTAAATCAATAACAGCATTAAAACTTGCCTTTTCAAGAACTGAAGTATTTTCGTTTGAATTGACTTGAACGAATGATTAAAATCTCAATATTTCAGAGCGAAAAGGTTTTCGAAAAGCTCAATTCGTGTACTCGAAGTCCGAGAGCTGTACGGGTTTTTCGACTTTCAGCAGAGTTTAATCAACCCTATTCGAGTTCTTTTCATCTGCTACCGTACATAGAAATCAGTAAATAAAAGCACTGCGACGGAAATACGTTTTTGTGTATTTGTTGGACCTTCATGTGCCCAGGTTTCTGTTTTGCGGATGACTGAAATCGAGGCGACAATCCAAACTCTAATTTTGCCAAATGTACCCCTCAAAGTTATTATGTTTGTATGGCATCCCCCAAATTACTAAAATCCTGAAAGTTATAAGACAAATACCTATACTGTTATATTTATAGGTAGGTAGTTATTTTATTGGTTTTCGTTGACCCGATAACCAATCAAAACAGTTATTGATTTGACCAAATTATTATGTATAGAATTTTGCTTAAAAATTCAATCAAATTTCAACTTTCCTACTATTTATTTATTTAATCTAAACTATCAAACTGATTTTGTAGAAATTTCAAAAGCCAAATTAATACATGTTTGTAACACTATTTCCATGACGGAAAATTAACTTAGCCAGGTAGTGGCGCATCCACTTTTAGTTTTGGCAATTTTCATCAGGTTTATTTTGTAGTTCCAGTTTATAAGCCCTATCTTTATAACAAACTATCCTATGTAAGCTTTGTACTTATATTCATCTAGTCTGACAGGACAGAAAGTAAGAAGGTACCTGTAGTCGTACTTTCTGCCAGCCTTACAAGAGATAAGGGATAATTTTAGAAAAAAAAAATGCAATATAATTCCACTTCCACCATATTGACATTTCTCTACGTGTTAATTATTACTAAATAGAGCTGTCTTTTGGAACTTCCATAATTAGCTTATCTTTAAGTGTAAATTGAGGAAAAGGGCTTGTTCATTGTAGTCGTAAAAGTAAATGTTAGTGTTACAATAACCTGTCATTATTCGTGTTGTGCTGTTGCGGTTAATAAAGGTAATAAATGTTGTAACGATAATAAAAGTTACTTTCTGCTGCAACCGCTGTTACGCTACAGACAAAACATGAAGGTCAATGTTCTTTGAGCCAAGATTCATGGTTCATTGAAAGTGTAATAAATAAAAAATAGCAAAATTAACACTTAACTAAAACAGAAACAAATTACTGATAAGAGTGTGAAGATTTTCCAGATCAAACAAAAATAAATACAAACAACGCCAAACGAACCTATTCATCTATGTTACCCCTTAAGCATATAACGGCGAAAAAGCTACCCTACGCGTATTAAAATCCAAATCTAACTTCAGAAAGTAATAAATATTCAATAAGTTCTACCACAAGAAATGTTATACATGCGAAGTAAAATTGATGAAAACTATGGAGGACAGGCAATTTACAAGGAGCGCGCGATATGGAGGCACCGCTAACGAGTTGCGAACTACCACACTACCGCCACCTGCTGGTAAACTAACGGAAAATCGCATTATTGAAACACCTAGCCATACTAGCAAGTGCAACGTCACCAGCAATTTTAGAGACAGCTTTCCCAGAAGTTGCGGCTTTTCTACCAAAGTTGTGGTCTGTAATTTGAGAAAATATTTATGCACTGCAGTGTGGAAGTTGAGTACTTGCATCCTACTCCAGCAATTAAGAGACTTTTTGCTGAACACTTAAGCATTTGGCTGCCTAGTTAAATATTATATTCACAAATAACTTGCTACTTTGGCGGGAGAGTGTAGCTTAGCTTTAACTTTAATTTAAGATTCTTGCAATTTCTGCTTTCGGGACTACTCACACTTATTCAGCTCTATTCAGCTTATGCCCATACAATACGCGTCTCCGTACTTAAAATATTATATCATCACATCATCTTAACCGAAATACAGGTTTTGCCATTTGTACTCAAAACTAGCCCAGGTTTAATTGGTAAAGCATTTGTAAAACAATCTAGAAAATAATCTTTTTTTTTTTATCTTGTGTCATACTCATACCCAGCTCTGTAATATCGTAAAACTCATGTAATACTAATTCTGTGATAAACATTTCGTCCTTATTACCGGTGATAAAATATAATAATACAGCGAAATACATTACCAATGTTTAATTATGTCATCAACTCGTACAAAATTAATAAGGCCACAGCACATATCACGATTCCCTGTTACTGAGAGAAGTGGTCACAAAGTAAAGAAACATTCGTTTGAAAGATTTTTAAATTATTTAAAGTAATTTAATGTTAATTTACGACAACTCGTCATTAGTGTTAGATTTTCTAATGCTTAATTTCTTAAGGTAGGTTCCTTTATTATGGAAAATTGACGTTTGTTTCAATTTATAACAAGTTTTAACTGTCGAGAGACAGTTCAGAGGTAGAGTCGGAGTGTAGGAAATGACTTTTAGAATACAGGTTTTTCAACTTACTAGGTACTTTTAATTCCTGCAAAGTACCTAAATAATATCTAAATATACCAAAATACCTCGCTTTCCAACTCGATCTCGCTTGATGGATCAAGCGAGATCGAGTTCAAGAGCATTCCCATAACCCATTTTTTTTTAAACCTACCAAAATAAACATTCGTTATAAATTCATTTAAGCAGCTTGTTGAGCTTAGTTTTCCGTAAAAGCGTTGAGCTTATAATGGTACCATTCTGCCCATGTCTTTACAACGCTCCGTCTAATTATTAAATTCCTAGCACACTAACACCGATACAAAAAGGCATAAGAACGTTGTATCAACTATAAACAACTTAGTTTTTTTGTAATTCTACTAAGAAAAGGAAAACCATGTTAAAAGGTGCGACGAGAATGAAAAACGTGCAACAATGCCCTGGGGCCTCCGGTGGCCTTTCAAATCAGCTTAACTTTTTTTATTAATTAGCGCAAGATCCCTTGTACTGGCCTGTGAGAGATTATATAAAAGTTATAAACGGTGACACACATTTATTAACAAGAGGACTTTTTTATAGATAAAGCAGGAAATGAAAGATTAATGAATGCCGTATTTTTAAACGTGTATAGGGGGTTTTGCTGAGAGGATGGGCTGCAGAAACATCTATCATGAAGAAAAAAATGCTGCCATCACAAAGTTTGTCAGGCTTGGTCTTATGATATTTTTTTCCTTTACAGTCATTGATTGTAGCTGTCTTCTGAAAGCCATGGATGTGTTTTTGATTAATCGATATTATAATGTTTCTGTAAGTTTCAAGGAAATTATTTTTCTACCTATCAGGAGCCTGAAAGTCGTTTTTATTTATTAAGTTAAAATGTGTTTCTCCAAGCGACAAAAAGTCGATTAAAACTTATTGCTTTCATAATAACCTGTAAATTACACTTTTATTGTATTTTGTTGATATCGTACAGAAAAGAAAAGTAATAAAAGGAAAATGAGCTCTTTAGAAACTTTCGCTAAGAAACTACTCAATATTTTACACACCTTACCAAGTACTCGGACTTTCACTTAGTAACTTGTAGTTACTTGTATGTACAATCAAGTAATACGTATATAAACATCTACATACAGGCAAATATCTGAAATAATCCTGGGCCCCTTTTTTTTTTTGAGCTTTGAAATCATCAAATGACCTCACACTCTGGGCGGAGCGGAAAGGCGTGTCAGACTTTTACTGACTTAAACCCACCCGTATTCCTTCAGTTGCCTGTTGCCAAGGTCCTAGTATCCCTTTCGGACTTTCCCGCAACCCTGGCAGGCATCGGTCCTAGCGGACCCCGCCAATTGTGCTGACATCTCTTTGAGGCGCGAGTGGAACACGACGCGCCATCGACCCGGGCCTGGTCCTTATCGGACGGCGAGCTAGAATCCTGGGCCCCTACTACCAGCTCTTACAGCAGTACTATTTTAATATTACTTCAGTGTAGGAAAGAGATGAAGCTCTACAGGACGTATGGCTCCATCTGTTTCCCCCACTGAGTAAGATTAAAATAATACTGCTGTAAGCGGTGGTGGTAGGCCCCCTGTAGCCATTCTTGAACAATGTTAGAGATACTGGTTGTGGTTCCTTAATAAAACATATTTGGCAATCAGGAGATATCAAGTATTCCAAACTACACCACAAAATACTCTATTCTGCTATGTCTCCAACAATCTATGCAAGCACTTTGTCACACGGTTAAAGCAATGACGAAATACATGTTGCGAAAATTTACAACTCAGAAAATGTAATGCTGATTATGAATTTACACGCACTAGTCATGACGTAAAGCCGATCGAGGTGACCATGGACTCATTGACACTATATTTTTCTTAAAGTAGAGATAAACGTTCATAAAAAAACTATTTACAAACAATTTCACTGTCAACTCTACACCAAAAAAATGGACGACAGACGGCCTCCCGCGCCCCATGTAAATTTATAAGTCGGTAAAATTCCAAAATTTTTTTTAAACACAAATAGACTCTCAGTATGATTCTTAACAACACCCTCACGGATCGGACAAGGTTTTTGTTACACGCTGTATACAAGCCAAACGTTTATCTACGCGGAATTTTACTATCAAAGCAAGACCGTTTCTATACCAAAACGATAGCCCTACAGCGTGAATTAAACCTTATCCTCCTGACTAACAATAGAAGATAACTTCGTATTTAATGTTTCCGTTATAAGTAGATACTGGAATTGTTAACAGCAAAGTAGGTGGTGCATGTGGGACGTAGTTATCCCAAAAGACCAAAGGTTTGACGGCGATAGTCAAATACTTACAAACATTTCAAGCGAAGCAATGAAACATGCAGTAAAACGACGATCATCTATCTATAAACTACTAATTCTTGGGGCGAAATTCCAATGGTCGTGGGAATAGTAGAACATACAAACTCTTCCTGAACTATTAAACGTAGATGCCTTACTATGTTAATAAATCACTATGAAAATTCCAATAAAATTCAAAGTAGGAAATGTAATTATCTCATTAGAGAGGTCATGCCATTCTAGACAATTTCTGATTAATATCTCCTATTATCACATTTGGATTTAACCAAATGCAGAATAAAATAGAAAAACAATGAATATGGTAATCCATTCAACGTTTGTTTCGTTACACAACACGACAGAACATAGAACTGATTTATTCATATTATTTGAATGTTTTATAGTTCTTACAAACACATTCACCATTTCAAGCCGTCGCAGTTCGATAGCTCGAGACCTCCGCTCATTATCTTAAAACATTAATAAATAATGTCTTCAAGACGATTCTTTATTCAAAGGCAGCTACTGTATTATGTTAAGTCCCACCTAATCAGTAATCACTGTCAACTATGAACAACTGTCCATCCGTCTGTCAGTCAAAACTGAAGGAAACATATTGCCGCGATATGAAAACTTTCCTTCATTTTCATTAGTTGTCAAATGATACTAAGTCTTATTTTAATGTACTTAGCGTTTAATTGAGACTTTTAAAACGCAGCCATATATTTGTTGATAAAATATGAGATACGTAGGAATTTACTTTTATTCATGACTCGACATTTATTAAGTTTCCTGACAATGATGCAATAGAAACGCGAACTATGCAAATACTTGCACTGACTTTTACAAAATATTTTGACGCCAAGCATTCATTTTTGTTTAACATTCTTGGTATTGTACTTTACAAAAATATCCTGTATTTAAGTTAGACTTTTAATGAGACTTCACAATTCTTTTACAAAACAATCATCATATCAGTGCTCCCACATTTGACATTTAAAGTTCTGCAAACAAACTGACCTATACCACCACAGAAAAACTTTTCCTTTAAGTACAACTTAGAAAACAATTAATGACCCCCTATGAGCACATGTGTACAACTAAATAGTGTTTACAAAGTTCTAAATAATGCAGAAAAACGTATGTACTAGTCTGTCGGCATTCAATAAGCGCCTGCTTCCTTTATTACGATGGCAATAAGTCTGCCAGCTGCCCGGGGCAGATGCTGATGTAATTATTTCTAAGGGGTGACTGGCGTTAAGCAAATTTCTCATTATATGTTAGTATACTAGCTTTGTTTGGCATTCCTACATAAGCATAAGTTAATAAGTTGTTAAGCTTTTAATAAAGAACATTGTGTTCAGATTCAATGAGTGCGGTCTTGTTTCTGTCTCTAATCTTAATTAAATTCGTCATGATTGCCAGTTTTAAGTTGCGTTCACAATAATTTGGTCGTTACTAAGTCGGTGACGCTTAATTTTTGTTTCTTGTAAATTACATCTCAAGACAAGAAAAGTATTTCAAAGCAAAGCTCATGTGCTCTTGATCTACATCAAGAGCATATGAGCGTAGATCCTTTTTGAAAGTCCTATCTTATTTAGATGTAGGTCATATCTGGTGGTAGGTTATATCTGTATTATCTAACCAGCAAAATATAATTTATTATTTTAACGCAACAAGGTGGAAAATGTTGTACTCACCGGAATCATTTTTGGGGGACATGTGTGTTTCCCCCTTTAGTAACCGCCACACCTGAAACAAACAACATTGTATTAAAGTTATTATAAATAACAAGAAAAACTCTAGAATCTGTCACAAGGCTGTGGTTTACCACATGTTATTTGATAGAACCTACTTTATAAGGGCAATATTAATTGACATTATTATACGAGTAGTAACTACTTAACCGGGATTTCTTTTGTGGCTCAATTTTATACCATTTTTTCGTAAACTTCATTCGATTTCATAAAGTTATTTACACACAATAGGTAACGCTATACATCGACACTAAAAGAGTCAGTAAGCAGCCGTCTGAAATTACAATATTAAATATCTTTCAGAAAGTGCTTCCTTAGCAATTGATAAAGACGTAAACGCAAATGCTTAAGCAAATTATAAGTTATGCGTGGCATAGCCGTAGTGCTCAACCGGTTGTATGGCCCGATCTTGATCTATAATCATAGGAAGCTGGCTACCGTTGAACTACTTTCTTTCGATATACCTACTATACTTGCTTCATGTTGACTACTAACTGTCATTAGTTATACAGCGCTTAATTCTTTATAAAAGCTATATGGGGCCTCACATGGTGCCTTCAGGAACACCCGAAACGTTCTAATGTTACAACGGAAGCATTTTTGGGCTTGGTCATCTCTCGAAAACTTATAATGAACTTTCAAGAACTAAAATGTGCCCCTACCCCTACAATCTTCGATATAATTCGATGCACTAAAAAGTTTATGTTACACTTTTTATGAAAATAAATCTGCAATAATTCGTCATTTATTGTTACATCTTTCGTATCAAAATCATATTCCCTATGTCTCTAGTCGGGCGTGGGTCGACACGAGTCATTGTTTGTCCCCGACCTAGCCCCTGAATAATAACCGTATTAAAATCTTAACTAGTTTATCGTACATTCATCTATGTGCCTCGCCTTTTTCACGTCAATTGCTTCACCTTGGAATTCAACATAAAAAATAATTCGGTTGAAGATCTTTGCTTTGCGGAGTTACCATTCATAATATCACATGTTCGTTCATTCATTTCGTGGTTTCGACCAACACGACAAATAAATGGGAGCTCTCTTTGGTTAGGTACCACGCAATACTTTTCTCAATGTACTTCGTATAACAAAGTGGGCCCCTATTATATATGTTTCGAAGTCATTACGCTAACGGTCAAAACATTTTGTACGCGAACTCGTTTAAAGTTCAGAGTTCGTATTCGTATTACTTCAAGATATTTCAGTGCACATAAGAATTCAAGGAACACATCTCGCGTGCTAAATATTCATACATTCAAACCGCAAACGCGTCGTGTGAACGTGTGGGTGTGACATAAAACGTGTTATTAAGATTTCAACTCTAAAGACAAGTCGGCATAACAGAGAAGTATACAAGTAGTGATCTGATGTAGGCGTGGTTAAAAGTACCACTAGTAATCATAAAGTGAGGTAATGACGGCAAAAAGTGTGTGGGATATACCACGATATGCATGTGTCATTTAGAATGCATACGAGCTGTTCTACAAAATGATATGTTTGGATATGCGCTTTACTGTCGCATTTTTATTGCAAAAGGCTTTTACCAAAGACATATTCAAGTCACAAACGTTGGACCTAGTCATCTTCCAAAATAGGTCTTTGTGCTATTTCTGGAAGTTCAGTATTCATTATTTTTTCGTAACGACAAACAACGTTTTTATTACCCGTACTTAAGTATTTTAGGGTCACATCTACACGTCATGTCGAAATTACGTTTGGACAAAACAGCAACCGGCTGCGCATACGCCATGCATATTTGTTTATTGTCAGAACGTTGAATGGAAAGGTGTGAGGTGTTAAGTGGGTATAGTTGTGAGTTGTGTGAAATGTGGCGCGAGTGAGGTATAGCGGGCGCTTCGGTCGGCGGCGCCGGCGACGTGACGGTGACGATACAAATTACATTCAACATCTGAATGGCAATGACGCGACGTTAGGAATTTCTGACAGCCAATTTGTCTTTTGCCGTACCGGAGCGAAGCCGTGGTGCGAATGCAACACAATAACATTATAATATACGGCCCTTTACATTCACAGTTATGGTCGAAAACCTCTACGTTATTCATGCTATAATTGGAATCTAGAGACCGCTTTGGTAGGAAGAACTTCGTCGGCTCGATTAAGACACGAAGCCTGAAATCCCAGTAGATAGTTTCGAAGGAGCAATATTGCAAAATCAGAACCCATAGCTGTGGGTCTGCGGTATAGATAAAATTAATTAGATATCTCCAATATTCAGTAGGACACCGAGATTCAATCCCTTATAGAGGAAATCTATTTCCACAGAACCGGTCGCAGTGGCCTGCGGCTCTTTATTAGCGCGATGCCTACGGGACTGACAAAATCACTGGCACGGAAGGGACAAATTGGTGGTCGCGCGGTTTCTGGAATGCTTATGGGACCGTTCGATAGTTGATGGGTTCGCGTAATTTGGGCGTCCCACGCGTCGTTCGCAGGCCGCCGTCAGCGTGAAATATTTGGTAGCGAGCAGGCGCGGTGAACCGATTTGCATACAATGAAATAAACCGACACAATCGAGGGTGGGTTCCTCGCTGGAAAGGTTAGCCGTCTTACTAATATTTCGGAAGTACCGTTCTAGATGCATCCGATATTTTATTTCGATTATTTGGGTCGCGATCTACTGAATTATCAAAGGTATCTATCGGTCAATGGGATACTAGAACACGAATTTGCCTTCTAAACGTTCTATATTGCAGACACTCCAATAAAACTTTATTGGGGCCCCTAAACTTTAGATGCGAACCGTTCCAATTCGTGTAATACTTTGTGTAAAAACTTAAAATGGTAAAAATATGCTAATAGTAAATGGGCCGACGCAAATGGAAATAGTTGAAATTATTTTCGTTGAGGTCCGCATCATGGTGTATGAGCCTTTTCTTAACCATATTAGGGTCCGCTTTTAGTTTCACTAAACATCCTAAATCAATATAATTATCGACTCTTGACAACAAAATGTAATTTGAAAATATCGTTTCTTGCCGGCTCTTCTCCATAGGAAACGACCAATTGGAACCGTAACACCTAGCTTGTGACGTTTCATAAGTGCCCATGTAGGTTTATGTGAAATAAAATATTTTGATTTTGAAACAATTTGGCAGACTTCGCTGATATTCTAAATATAGAATCAAAAGCGTCCCCTCTGCCGTCCATTTTATATTGTATAGGAATTTCCTTATCTGCTAATCATTATTGTCATTAAATCACGTTTCCAGTAGCTGGTAATCCTTATTTCCGGGCGAATCCTTTAATCCGGCCAGTCGTCAACAGACCACCCTGTAAACGAGTCACCTTATCGTTACTCGAATGAGGATTAACGTCAAGAAATGGCTCCTTGTCGGTGATTCAAGTATCCTTTGTACCACCAAGTATCCGAAGTACTTTAAGAACGATGAATTTAAATTGTGGCCATGAAGGTGTCTCTTTTTTATTGGAATCGGTACAGTCGGTTCCCGCTTACCACTACCACTCTTCAATGTTCACGTCGTAAATAGACCTTGTACCTAATAGGTGTTTTTTGGTTGTACACGCCTCTCGCAGAAAAAATGTTTACTTGTAGCTACTGCTGTATTACGTGTTTTGTTTTTCCCTTTTATCTGAACAGCCGGTCTATTCTGTAAAAATCTCTCACCGTGAAAACAAGTGAAGTGATGAGCTTGATGTGAGCAGCTGTCATTACAGCTAATTGTAGGGATTGGCTGTATTGACAGCTCACTTCACCTAAGTTTTCTTGGTGAATATTTTTAAAAAAACTCTAACATACGTAGATAGTTACTATAATATGGTATGATCCAAACAAAAGTGGTCAAGAAATAACGCTCGTAGAAGATGAATTTCATTCGAGTGTGAAATTGACTTTAAAGTTCTGTTAACATTAAGTTCAAGCGCTTTCATCAAGAAGAAAAATGATTTTTAAAGCAAAATAGCTCCTACAGTAAGATATGACATTTTACATTCACCTCACTGGGCTCAACTTTTGACGAACAACTGCGAAAACCTTAAAGTCGTGCAGCAATGTTTTCGAACTTTTTTCTTTAACCCTGTAGTTCACGGTCATCTGCTGTCGGGGGTAAGTTCGTGAGTGAATGCCAAATGTAATTGGTGGAAGCGGCATTTAGCATGTGCAGTAGAGGTGCGGGATCTCCGATACTTACGCCCAATCATTCTGTCAATCCGCCCGTCTGTCGGGACGCCCGTGAGAACTCCGCCAATCGATAAACAGGATAATAGTATAGGACTTCGGATGTTTTTAAAGGGTTCAATCGCAAAGAAATTGTAATGTTGCTTTCGAGGGGAGAGTGCTGTTGTGTGAATGTTGCGCAACAGTTTTACGACAAACCAACTGCGTATTTTTTAAACATGTTAGTAGCACAGTAAACAGCTGACATCTCGAGATCAAAGGCGGAAGCAGAAGTCGTTTCAGGAGCAATTTCAGTTTAATGCTGCACACGATCAAAAATAGCTGCCGTTGCAACCTCATGCCGCCAATTTAGAAACCAGTGTGTCCACATGTCATTCAAACGTAATCTGGTCCACTTGTGCGACAAATAGTTTATATAACTATTTTAATTGACTGACAAGCAGTTGATTAAGTATGTTGCGATATTCGATTCTGACTCGTATCTGCATAATTTAGTAATTATTTTTAGAAACAAGACAGCTCATAAATATTTGGTACACGTGTACGCGACACGATCAGGTGGAGAAATCAGCATTTTTGATTCGATGACAAAACTTTTTGCAGCAATAGCTGCTTTGGAAACTGACAGCTACTGAAATAAAAATATATTTAAGTGATGTGAGATTAAGCACCGTAGAATACTTTTTGCCATATATTTCTTTTGCTTTGTGTGACACAGGATATTATCCCAAATTGTATGTATAAATAAATAGGGAGAAATTACAAAACTTCTCGTTTTCAAACAAATATGAAATAAGCCAAACCTTGACAGGCAGACGATACAGAAATAGATCGGTAGGTATAAATATTTATACCTACATAATTATGTGACATTCAAAAACCAATTATGACGAAGATGAAGGTACCTACTATTATTATGTGACAACCTTCAGTACCTACAAAGTTTCGTGCCGAAAATATTCTCAGACATACAAAGACCCATCTTATAATATTTTCAATGCCACGTACTGTGTTATTATGTTCAAGGCTGTAGATAAGGCGAAGGCAATTCGGTTTTTTGTGAATGAATTCTTAAATAACATTATGTGTAGTATCGTGCGAACTTTGTGGTTATTAAACATTTAAAAACAATTGAAATAATTAACGCTACCTTTATTAACCATTCAGCATACGACTCAAAGATTGAATATAATACTTTTGCAACCATTTTACTTTGTTTATTTAGAGTATCTCTGAAATAATATTATAATTATGAACTATATCAAAATATGAAAAATAAAATTAACAAACCAACGGGACAAAACAAGAACGAATCGGTGACTCCCTCTCTTTTCGTAGGTGTCGTAGCAGGGCGTAGACGTTCGTAGAGGGAGCGTAGAAGGCACATCCTCTTGCGATCAGCAATGAGATTGCCAAGCGTGGTGACTACAACTTCTCAAGGGTAATTCTTCTTCACATAACGCATCGATGCCGATATCGATGGAGCGAACGTATTAAACATTTAGATCATTTTTATATACGTGATACTTATTATTTAGTATAAGGATGATAATACTTTAACAATAGAAATAAATGCTGCACTAACCTTTAAAAACATAATTCAAAAAAATACTCTACTCTACATTCCGACTGAACATTACATTGCAAAGTTAGGACTGTTCTCATTCTCATGCACTGAGTTGAATTTCATGCAGCCTTTTTTCGCGCCATTGCGTTCTAAATGAGAGCTTTTGAGCTTCCTTCCTTTTGCAGTGGAGCCATCAAAGAGCCGTTAAGCTGTATATTTTAATGTAGTTAAGTAACTTTAAATATATCAATAAAATTAAGTTTTTACTTGAACTTATGCGATGACCTTAACGCTTAATGCCTCTTCACATAATACAACAAGGTAACTCAAAGTTAACCGCGAGAATCACCCAATCGGATAACTAATAATAATGATAGGTTTGAACCTTTTTTTTCGTAAAGAGCGTTATATAAATTACTTGTAGACTGCGAGAGCACTGCAACACCAATTACCTATACAAATATGTACACGATATTAAGTTACATAGATTCGTGTATAATTTATCATCATTTTTAGGCTTACAGGATGAAATAATGATCTGGGTCCGCAAAAAACAGTATTGTAGGTACCACGAGCGGGTGGGTACCTACCTAATTAATAATTATTATATCTGTGGAACAAGTGGATTCTTTTTTCATTTTTTTTTCCTTCAATAGAGTTGTTCAAGTTATTTATACAATAACTTATATCGGGTTTCTGAAAATTTTCTTTTTTATTATTTAATGACATATTTCATGAAATATTAGAAAGCTCTTTAATAGATTCAACAAACATTTAACTAATAAATTGAACATATATAACAACAGGGTAGCTCGTATCGCTAATTGAGGAAATATCCAAAGTCTCGCCCAAGGCCATAGCGCTGCCAAATGAAGGCAAAAACTATGAGGTCAAGGCACTCTACATGACTAACAATATTTTATAACATAAAAAACAAGAACAAAGAACAATATTTTTAAATCAGACTTCACATCAATCAGGGAAACAACCCACAAATTGATGTGAAAAGATTTTATCTAAATGACTCAAAGAACTTAACAGTACGTCGCAAAAGCAATTTCTCAAGTCTTTTTCAACAGGCAGCATCGTCGAATTTGCTCTATAGCAAAACTGAGACAGACAAGCAATTCTCAGTACATATCGATCACTCACGAGATCCACAAAGCGATGATTGTTCAGAATCCTTGAATGGAACACAAAAACTCACATTATTAATTTTATTGTATTCGAAACGAGATGTCGCCTTGAAGACAAGATCATTACACACACCATGACCATTGAGAGCTGACCTCTCGTGAGCAGTAACACTTCGATTACTAAAAAGAATATACTACATAGAAGAAGTCACGAAAGGTCAAAGTAAATTGGCGGCGCTACCCGAACTTCACTCTCCCACAAACCTATTGTACAAACCGGTTACAAAGAATCCGCCTTGCGTCATTTAGCCACGTGTAAACATTTTAATTGATGATACGCGGAAGACAAAAAGCTAAGATAGTGATCGGCATTTTGATACTGGTTTAAGTGTGTATCTTTCGGAGTTAGTATAAAAAGTACGGTTAGTATACCATTATCTATAGCGCTTGAAACAACGATCTCTTTGGTTGACCGCCGGAAAGCAACATCAGAGAACACTTCTGAAATAATATCAAACAAACCTAAAGTAGAACCTCCGGTGCGTAACAATTTGCACTCAATTATAGGGGACGCCAAAGAAATGGGGAATATGGTAACGAGTTCACGAAAATGGGAAATATACTTTGAAAAGGCAAACATTACATATTCGTTTTACACAAACGGACTAAGAGCAAATATTATTCTATAGAGTTAGTCTGAGATGTTCAAGCCCGTTATGTAAAATGTTTGTTATTGGGTTAAGTTTGAAATCTGACGTTGTTCCGATTAGGAGCAATTTACGTATATTACCGAGTAATTTAACAAATGTATGAAGCAACCTACACTCATTATGTCGTCGTCTAGATTTCTTGCTGAGGAAATAAAATTGTGCGCAAAATTGCCGTGAAATGCGCGGTAGCGGATTGATATTAACGGCATTTTACAATTGAATTAACTCCACTAGATACACGTACGTATAATGTCTATCTTTTATGCGCATTATAAAATTAATGTAACGTTCGACCATTTATTGGAATCCAATCGAAAACCACTGACTCGGCACTTATGCGGTTTTCCCCTCTGAATATTATAAGCATTGTTACATGAAAATACGTTTTATGGCTACATTACAGCTTTTATTGCTTTATTTTATCAAAATTTCCTCATGTTTTGAGGAAAACATTAAAATTTAGGAATGCCTGAAGGTGCTTTTGTCTTCGACATTTTATTACTTGCCTTCTTTATTCATTCATGTTAGCTATAGCTCATAGACGTTACCGGCGGAACATATACGTCGTCTAAACGCGACCTTAAAGGTCGCGACCACACCGAAAATTACTTTGAAATCTGACATCTTACTTAGAAAAGATAATCCTGTGCCTGAGGCAGGGAGTGGACACATGTCACTTTGAGTTAATAACGATTGGCACATCATAATGTGAGTGAATGGACATAACAGACATGTTCAAACACTTTCAAAGAATTATAGCAGCACGCGATATCTTCGTACAGACGTTTATGTATAAATCCCATGCGGTATCCATTATTCATGTGAAAATGTGCCGAATCCACCCCATGACATAGTTAACGACCCCCAACGGATGGCTGCTCATGGCCTTTCTGGACCTACTTAGAGGTAGCTAAGTAAAAATTATAGTTTCTATATGCCAACATGCACATATAAATTGTTATATTTCGTATCCTGGAAAATGATTACAAGAGTTATCGTTTTGCTTCATTTTCATGTTATTGTCATCATAACATACTCTGCACACAATTTCCAATACACAAATTAAATGTTTAGAATTCACATACTGTTAACTACATAATGCTAATTACCAAACATCAATAATTACCTCCACCAATATGTACATGACTGTTTAATTACGTTCCATAAACATGTCCTATATTTCAATCATTTTGTGGCACTTCATTTAATATGATAGTCACAAATTACTGTATATAAATCGTGATACGATGCCCTTAGGTGACGCCATAAAAACCAAACCTGATTGGTGAAGAAGTAGGCAGCAGTCAAGCGAAGATTTCGAAAGGAAATTTTATAGTATACTAGATAATATTTTCACATTACTGCATTTATCTGCCGCTGTGATCTCTACCATTGGCGGTGATTGCTTCAGTCAGGTAAGCCATAAATACAGAAACATAATTTACACTGGAAAGGACAGTAAACCATGGACCTTAGAAACGAGTAAATCATGACGAAACGAGTAAATCATGACGTCACGAGTCGTCAATGCAGAGGCGTGAATTGATTTAAAATTACAATCAATCGCACAGATAGTGATGATCGATGGGTATCAATCGGTCGGTATGCGATCGACACATAATTAAGCGGCGATCGATCGTTGTCTGTCGATAGGCACGCCTCGCGTCGTAATAAGTGTCGAGTACGATTGACGAGTTTAGAACGATATCGATTTGAACTCGTAATGTCAGCAGAAACTTGTACAATAGGTAAACGGTTTACTTTACGCCTGTACTAGGCGTAAATTGGTTTCATAATATCACCGACCGAACTTCTGTAGCACATTTGAGTTAAAACACAATAAAATCGGTAATCAAAATAAGCTATCATTTTATTATACGAGTAGGATCCTTTACTCATATTACAGTTTAATAATAATCGAAATTTAAATGCTACTTATCCAAGATATTAAATTGTCATTGAATTTTATACGTTTCCATTTTATTACCGTTCCAACCAAATTCAACTTCAACCCGAACTTAGATCATAATAAGTTTTTTGTATCATTTCCAAAACCTTTTACGGCTAATGAAAATCATTCAACACGATTACCTATCTAATATTTTGATTTAAAACATTGATTATCTTATAATTTATGTGTTCTATCAAGACGATCAACGGCGGCCGCTTCGGTCACGCTTGTCGTAAAATGTGTAGCCCATCCAGTAACTCTATTGGTGTGGCGGCGGCCGCATTCGATACGTTCGAGAGATGGAGCTTGTAAATCTGTCAACAGCCAAATTACAGCCACGCGAGGACTCCATGAAGGGCCCTTTGTGAAGTCGTGTGTGCGTGCAACACCCATTCGTGACGGATATTTATAACTGTGCACATATTCTAAATTGCATCAATATTTACCGATATTCTGCCAGAAAGGGGGTGATAGTAAGATGATGAATAACCCAAATAATTTGAGCTAAAGTAGTCAGAATGGGTGTGATGATGATCATCTGATTTGATCGAGCTGTCTCCTAAATGCACCGTTTTAATTCTTGTTTCACAGTTCTCCATTGTATCTAGCTCTAAAGTGGACGCTTGCAATGTAAATGAATTTCAGTGAACTTTGTATCATGTAAGCGTGAGTTTGACGCTATCACGCTAGCCTGCAAATTTCATTAAAACAAAATTGGTTAGTTTATAATATTCGTGTTTCCCGAATTTCCATCTACATATAAGTTCCCTGTGACAACCTATTAAAGTAGAATACACATTGGTAAAGCTTTTTAATTACCAAAACAGTAATAAAAGACCTCATTAAGGACAATCGTAGTAGATCTATAATAGATTAAATAACGGACATAATCTTCTTCTTTTCGTTTGGTTAGTGATAACCTGGTGTCGAGAGTTTTAAAGCCGCCCATGGGCCTCTGATTTGGCTTCACATGCCGTTGAGAAATATCTCTCGAGCATCAGTTTTTGAAGCAAGTGAATATTATACAGCACATGAATCCGAAAAGTCAGAGGTGCGTGTCTTGGGTTCGAACTCGGAACCTATGACTTGGCAATCCTACGGTCACACCACTAGGCTATCACTGTTCACCGTATATTACATAATACCAGCACCAAATGCGTAGCATGCAAAAAAGAATAATAATGTTTCTATTTGTCACAACTGCACTAATGACGCAACAATAGTTATCTTTACTACTCTTATTTCACACATAAACAGAATGGTGAAAGCCATAGAGTTGCATAATAACTAACAACGGCAAATTAAAAATTAATAAGGGAGATCTGTAACAGTTTTCACACAGTTACTGATTCATTACTTTATCTCACAATGGGTTAATTAAAATTAATTGAATATTCTTTTCCCGTCTCTATTAACACCGAAACGTTTAATGACTTATGTTTATAATTAATCAAGATATTCGTGCAGTAATGCATACGTGAACGACATTGTTTGTGCATCCTATGTGAGCTAAGCTAGGCTCAAGTTAGGCGAGCCGCAAAGGCCGAGTATGCGGGCACGTCCTGTATGAACATTGCCTTAGGTATATCAAATATCTAGGCGCGTCTGCTTAGTATCCTGGTTTGGTTAGCCTGCATCTATGCATGTAAACCTGAAATTCGATTCTCGCATATGAAAATGCAATAGCTGATCGTGACAATAACATAAGTTTATTAGAACTTTTTGAGGATTTCTTAGAGCATTACATTTTTCCTGAATCCTTACTAACACACAGTACTTTAAACACTATGTCCCATAACCTATGAATAAAATTCTTTATCTACATTAACATAGCTACCATACAATACGTCCCCGGAAACGCTTCCGTCAACAAAACGAGGGTATTTTTGACAAACGCTGTTGACTGGTGTGTGAGCCTCTGTGAATGAGTGACGTCATGGCCTGACGGGTCCCATTACTCACTCTATCATGCCGTTTAGATGACCACCTCCGTGACGACCCCGTGCTTTTAGACCTTCCGATAAACGGAATAATTTAAGTGTAGAGTTATTGAAAGAAAACTTATGTTAATACATATAAACTCAGAAATTAATTATGTTTCTCTCACAAATAATTTTTATTTCAACTATAATGTTGTAAATAATAAGTGTAACTGGGTACGAGTATATTATTTGAAAGAGTGCCCATGGAGTTTCTTACCCGTTCTTCTGTATAGGACACTACTATGGTTTTGAAAGGCCAACTAGCTGCAACTTTCTGATCGACCGACTCTTTTGACAATACAAAAGTGCCTGTAAATGGGAAAGAGTTTCGAGATTTTCAATTGTCGACCCGATTGTAAATACTTTTACCCGTATTACAGGTCGATTAGCGTCCTCGTACATCAGGCAAATTCCATAGGGTCATAGCTTTGTTAATAATTCTACCTATTCTCCATCATGATAAGGAATTCGTTTTTGCGATTAATTTTGCACCAAATTAAGTTCATACAAAGCCTTTTCGTATCACAGTTAAGTTCAAAACTCAAACCATTTATTTCAATTAAACCATTTACTGGCTCTTTTGAATTGTCAAGAAGTCGGTCAGTTAGTCAGAAAGTTGAAGATTGCCCATTCCAAAACGTAAATCCCTATGGAGCATCCAAGGACACTCTTTTAAATCAAGATATTACAAAATCCTTGGTACATTATTCTTAATACAATTTAGAACATTTATTGATAACAGTAGGAGTAAAATCGGGTCGGCAGTTGTAAGGGGTTTCCAGTATGTGCGAGATATGTCCACAAATGTATCACTTGTGTCCCCTGTAGAACAATGGCCCGGATTCTCAGTTTATCCGCGTCACACGTTTTGTTTCCATTTATCTCGGACAGCGCCGTTACACACATATAAATTATCTTAGGATAGTGGATACGATTGCCTAATGATATTGCAAACGTCTTGAATATGATCAGAGTACCTTAAAAATTATAAATGAGCAAAATTTGATGATTCTTTTTTTTTTTCAAACATGCTTGGAATTTCGAGCATTATTTTGACAACCTTCTTCGAGATAAATCGAAATTGTTGTACTAGTCAAAAATAAGTGAGGATGCGGCCAGCAAAATTACTATGGAAATCCATATCTGGCGTGTTTAGCGGCCAAATAAATTACTATGAAAACTCGTATCTATCGTGTTATTTAAAAATGGAATGAAGTTTTTACTTTAGCACATGGCAACCAAGGAGGTCACTTATCAAAGATTTTATTTAAATTTCGATTTGGCTTGCAAATACTCGCAGAACTGTTTAAAGTAAAGAAGAAACAAATGAACATATTGTCGCGTGAAAAATTATAGTTGTCGCCATTGATTTTGGATTTTCTATTTAATTTACTCAGCGCATTATTTGAGAAAAGTACTATACAAGCCTTGGCCGCAATCAGGAATTGATGGACTCACGTATGTAAGCCTCGGCTTCACCTCGGCCCACATTTTCACGATCCTCCATGAATGCCCTTATTGCTGGCCGCGACAGTAATGTACTATTATTTGCTCTATTATTAGTTAATTGTCTATGTTTCTATTATATATTTATTTGAATAGCTCATTTCGAACTCAAAGAAATACCTAAAATAGACTTCAAGCTTAAATTCCAAATGAATTTTAAATGGAAATCTAAATAAACAGCTCTAGTATACGGGAACCGATAGATCGCAATCATTCCACACAGTTCTATCAATCTACAGTCGGCATCGTTTCAAATTAACTGCTCTGTAGGCGTAAATTAAATCACTGACAGTGTTAAATTACTTTCATGGCAGAATTATAGGTCGACTTTTTTGCTTGCATAAAACATGATTTGTCAATACATACAAAAAGTTGTTGAAATGAAGTAAAACTGGAGAAAGGCAGGCAGACATGGAGGCCACTGGATCGATGGCCGGTGTCTCTTACAACCAAACCCGCTGCCGATCAGATTACCACTGCCTGCGGTTTGCAACAATGCAAAACTCTTGAAAATTGCCATTACTAAAATCGTTGAATCGTAATTACAATTTAAGTAGGATCATCAAGGCGAACCACTCAGCCCTCGCAATCGGAACATAAAAATATATTCGTGAGAGTTTACTGAAAAAGTTGCGGCAACAATGGGACTATTATATATTTCAACTGTTTTCAAATTGCCTCAACAACAGTTTTTATAAATATTATCGCAATCAACAGCCTGCTATTTTTATACGAAAGCATAAAAAATAACAATTATGTTCATTGTCGATGAAAAAATGTCTGTATCTATTTGTTTGACTCTCAAATAGTGAGTCGATTATCAAAATGATTGATTTTATTGTCTTTTCTCACCTCTAGGCAATTTTTCATGTTCTGATTGGTCACGGAACAAGCCGGATTCTTTGTTTTCGTCAACAATTCGTCAGAGGTCGACCGAACCAATTAATATTAAACACACACGATACAAATAAAATCGAGGAGCGACGTCGAAACTTGGTTTGTTTGTGACAGCCGTGAAGTCAAACAGAGAACATTATACAAACATCGTTTTGCTTGCAAAATATTTAAAACGAAACTTTATAACCTACTACATAAGGTGGTAAATTCCATGAATATTAACACTTCGAATGTGCCACTACATCGTGGTTTGTTCAGCGGGCACCCCGAACTTCCCGCGTAGTATGTTATCAAGAAATTGCACACGTATTCTGATACAATATTCGTAATTGAAACATGCAAACATTTGCCAACTCTTAGTAAGTGGTACAAAACAAACACAATTACTTCACTTTACGTGTATTCGCTAGCTGGCAATATTTCTTCTACTAAGTCAATGCTTTTTCCCCAACTACATGATACTTGGTAAAGAACTAAGATTAAAGGCTGGTATTCCTACAATAAATTCCACTCATAATTTCATACAGAGTTCAGATATTATTTGTGTAACTTTTAATTGAACCAACTTATCAAGTGGAAAACGACCATTGCTGAAAACAGGCTTTTCTTCCATAAAACCACCACTAAACTTCCAGTACTAACCAACCAGCCATCAGGTAATGTCTTATTAATTTGGACTGACACTATCAGTTCAATACTGCTGATGAATTTCAGCAACACGGATTATCAAACCGAAACTGAGAGTATCTCTAACAAATACAGACCGACTCATCCCGCGCCCATCACATTTAGGTTAAGGCAGCATTGGAAACGACACTTTATTTTATAAAATCACAGATACTTTGATATTTTCTCTTCATATATCAGTGGCCTGGAAAATGGAAAAACCTTTTATTTTTTTAACAAATGTTTTCAACAAACTCGGGTCACTGTTGTTCCCAAACAAGATTAAACTTGATCAAGGGAACATTATAATGAGAAAATAACAAAAGCGGACATCACACCATGCCATGTTCTAATTTTGACGACTCATTTAAAAAGACCAACACGCCACTTGATGACATCGGTAATCTACATTGACGTTAACGAGGAAGCTTAGGATCAGGTGACATAATCCGTCACGGCCTACCAACTCCAACACCTTTCTGACTAACCACGGTTATTGAACGAGCGTTTGAAAGTTCTTTGAAAGAGAAGAATATTGCTAAATCATATGGCAACAACAGCTTAGCGTTTACAGTAAAACTGTTGAAAACATCGTGATTACCTACTGATTTCCACCTAGATTTGACACCATTTGTCTGTTTCTGAAGTTTTCAATTTTCGAATTTTTTGTAATAATTTGCACACCGTAAGGTAGGCTGTAGCCGATCACATTAATTTATGTACAACATCTTTACCTGTACCTACATTCATAGCAAATAAATTTCTGATTGTGATTCAGATTCTGAAGGGCCTTAAAAAATTTTTTGGCGCATAATGCCCAATTCTCAAAATGATAACTGAGTCTTAAATGGACTAATCTCAATGCCTAACCTCTTTTTCGCTACCATTTATTTTCGTCAGGGCCCAATATTTTACCGCGTTTGTTTTTATTCACATATTTCATTTCGAATCTGAAATATTCACTCCTAACATCCGACCCCAAAAAAGTTTGGGAGTTTTAACATTCGTAATCCCAGATTAGCGATGCCATACTTTTTACATTTTTCATTTCCGGATAAAAAATCACTCACAAAAACGAGCAGAATGTAAAATGTTTGATCGAACGAGTTTATTCCTAATGGTCTATTAACATAACATAAAAACATAACATCACGCCTATAATCCCTGAAGGGTAAGGCAGAGGTGTACCTACTTATAGTAACACCCAAGAATATAAGAAAATACTTGGGAGTCAGCTGCGCGACCTGACTCCCAAGTATTTTCTGGAAAATGTTATACGTTAGGTACGTAATGTAACGCTTCATCTTGGAAAATGTTATAGATTAATTTGATTATTTAATAATTACGCGTTAAAACTCAATAACCATTTCATTTCATTACCGACCCCGTCTCAGTACCTATACAAATCCGTTTGTTCAACCATCCCGACGTGATTGAGACCTCGGATAAGAATATGTCAGAATACTCTTCCGTGTGTTAACCACGCTCCGCAAAGATCTAAGATTGACAACTTCAATGTACATGCATACCTTATTAACATAGAAACATCTTAGTATACTATGGGGAGCACATAGATAAGTAGCTAATATTAACAAAGTTCTAAAGTAAACGGATTGTTGTGATGTGAGGTTAATCTTGTTATTAAACTTTGTTAACCTAAACTTGTTGTTATACTATACCTACTTAGAATAGAATAGAATACTCTTTATTATGTACACCATAAAAAATACAGATACAAATGTAGAAATTTAACATAGGGTGACACAATGGGCGGTCTTATCGCTAAAAGCGATCTTATCTTTACCTATTAACGTAAGTTTAATTAAAGTAATTCATGGTAATTCGGAGTGACTTTTTTTGTTTTGAGTAATTTATTCTTGACCGTTGTTGATGCCCCATCCCATTTTATTTGCAGACACCAACAAAACTTAATGTGTAGG
Source organism: Lithophane leautieri (assembly GCA_949152455.1). Lineage (NCBI taxonomy): Eukaryota > Metazoa > Arthropoda > Insecta > Lepidoptera > Noctuidae > Lithophane > Lithophane leautieri. Next base: position 14,327,823 of record OX424471.1, on the reverse strand, counting down.
TAAACTTATACTCAAACATAAGCGCCTTGCGAACATATAGACGGAGCTAAAAAAACCTAACACAAGAGTATCAATAATGTCAAAAGAATATCTGTAACAACGAAACGCAATGAGACGGAAACTGGAAGTACGGAGCTTGACATTTCGCGAACCGACATCGACACCGCATTCGTCGCATCACTGCGAGTCTGCGACTCTGCGGTTTTGTCACACGACACAAATGTAACTCGACACTGGAAAAAGAGTGCGTAGTATTTAGCGACGCGACGACGGAGATACGCCAGGCTTTGTCGCTCTACGTTTTGTCTATGTGCATATCCTGAACAATCGCGGGCCGTTGACCTCCGATGAAAAGCCGATTTCTAACAGCTCTTTTGTGCTGAGATGTGAATGTCCGACGGAGCTATTTTACGTGCTGTGCACAATTATTTTTAGGGCCCCGTAATTGCATTCATTAAATCATGACTCTAGTCCTACATCCGCAGTATAAGTAGCAAGTGACGGTGGAAATTTCTATATGGCTATAGAAAATTACCTGTCATAGAACTTAGCCGGAGATTAGGTGATGATTAGGTACTTATTTGTTCATACCAGAAGTTTGCTACTTATTTCATTCTCTGGGAAATAATTAGACGATAAGCTTAATAAACTATTGATGATTGATGAACATTTTGTCGGTAATAAATAAAGCTGACTGGAATATAACAGCGTTCATGAATATTGAGTTTATATGCCTGAAGGTAAGAACATGCCTCTAAGAATAATAATCTTCTATCTAATAGACCTTGATAACTGCCATAATCCTGTACACTCCATATTATAGTCCATTTCTTTCATAGTTACAGCTTTTTAATGGATTTTATTTGATGTCAGCAGCAATCATAATAATAATCTTACGAACAGTCGCCACAGGTTGTAGAGTGATCATTAAACGTAATTTAACTGCATTTTGATAACTACAATAAGGCGGAGAACATTATGAAGGTAGCTATGATATCAAAGTGGCACTTACATTAAGTAAATGCTACTTACATAGTCGGTAATGGACGGAGAGCATGTTTAATTTATTTTGTACTAAGATTACGCGCGTAATGTAACATTATACTGTTGAAATACTGAATCTTTTAATGCCGTCTGACTGATACGATCATCGCTTTCGTGTTCATTTCGTTTTATGTGATTGTACATTTAAATTATCTGTTTCATTTGCTGCGTCAGATATACTTCTGTCATTACTTTTTCTTGTACATTGAATTGCTTTTATCACTCTTTGTCCGTATTTCGTATCTACTATCTACCCACTACTTCGACAGCCCTGCGGTAATTTCGTGCAGTTTCATTTCGAAAGAGAAATTGCCATAAACTGCTACGCCTATTGCAATGCTACCTTACTGAGTAGAAGGCAAAACCGTCCTATCTTTCTCAAATCACTCCATTGTACTGTCACCTCACGTTTTCAATTCTTCTGCAAACAATATGGCTGCTAGTAACGCAATCGTAATAAGAACTTTGTAACTTCGAAATTAAAATACTTACGGCTGAACTTGCGTAATGAACTTGACTTTTGTAGACGATAGAGTAACTTGGTATTGGAGCAAATATCTGTAACATACGTAGGTATATAGGTATAGAGCTAACCTTGACGGTGGAGGCCGTGCCTAACTAGCTAGGATCATGGAATTAAATAACAATGCTAAATCAAACAGTCTATACATTGTTTCTGACGGCCTCATGACAAATGCATGCAAGTATTGAGACCTAGCAGAATACTAAAATGTATCTGTATACCTACTTGATTCGTCATTATACATAGTGTAATGCTGCATGCACCACACAACTTTTTGTGTCGTAAAAAAGAAACAAGAGAAGAAAGTATTTTTGCCTATCCCCGACATTGTTGCGAAAGTTATTCATAGAGTGAAGCTCGGCAGAAATTATTTTGCCACTAAAATACGTTGGCGAGATAAACTCAAAATTTCGAATACATTACCTAAAACTATTTTCATCGACATTAATAATAATCATGGTATTATAGTTAAATTGTCCATGAATGAGTCCCAAATTCTAATTCAAATTTCACAAAATAATACAACAATTTCACACGAAGCCCGTATGCAATAATTACGCGACATTAGTAACGCAGTTACCGTACATGGCGCATTTAATGCATTTTATACTGCAAGTGAGGTACCGGCCTTTGAATGGAAATTTATCTCCTCACAGGAAATATAAGACATCGCGGAAACGCCTCCGCGTGCCCTCAATTTCACTTTGATCTATTCAGATGCGACATCCTATACTATGAATGTATACTACGGTTCAATCGCGGTATATCATTGTACATTTCTCTTTCCTCATACTTGAGATGCGGAAGCTTATATTGAATGGTACGTGGGTTTTTATAATGTGCGGCCGTTTTTGTTGTGGGTTTTGTGACTATAGCATCTACATCTAACGCAGATTTTACTCTCTTAACCGATGTTCTATAGTATTCAGTATTTTAGAAAGAATATAATATCTTTAATGATTTATTGTAACACAAAAAAATATATAACACCCCTTTACAGAATCACAAAATATATTCAATATTACCCTTCGGCAATGAGTCGGTCGCTGTTAGTTCTTTTCGTATTTTTTTTTATACAACAGTTTCGGACTAAGTAAGTATGTTAGCCAGTAATTTTGATTCTGGGAAGGGTAATCAATAAACTCCTCAAGGGTTTTTCTCGAAATAAGATAAGCTATAAAATCAGTAAACCTATTCGCGAAACTAGATTACCAAGCAACATATCTAAACGGCGTTAATCCAGACACGACTCAACACATTTCCAACCATTCGCTACCGGTAACAGTACCAAGTATTAGCCACAACACTATACCTCTTTATACTATAGAAGGTAATTTATAACATTCACGATGAAAACGTGGTTGTTCTCATTCGAGCATTTTATTATGAACGGCTGATAGGCGCGTGCCGCGAAATTGATTGTGCGTGCTCTCACGTACCTGACAAATTGCTATTGCAATGCCTCTTTATTCCTTAGTACGTGAACGATGGCTAGCTTGCGTGGCCTAAGGATTTACTTAACTGTCATAATTTATAGCTAGACACTCGTATAAATGTATGAGTTGTGTTGTAGACTTTCAAGGAACGTTCCAGTCGTGAAACATTATTTTGTTAGGTTTTAGTTGCTGTCGAATTATTATGGAGCTTACGTGTGTATTTTCTACCTGATAATCGTTTTCAAGCTGGACTTAATTAGGACTTCTTATAAAAAAAATAAAAACTCTAGAGGCGTATGTAGAAATTATACCAATTCATTCAATAGATAAGTCCAATTTATTAAATTGATCGTAAAGGGGTATTTTCCAAGTTCTTATGCATAATCAATAATCAACCTAAACTGTTCACACTGCTGGGACACCCCCGGGCCCAGTGCGGGTTGATGGATCTCACATGCCTTAAAATGTTTAGTTCTAGGACATGCTAGTTTCCTCACAATGTTTTCTTCTTCACAAGTGAAATAATTTACACCAAATAAAGTGCCTGTCAACAAGTAAATCGCGGCTGTTTCTATTGGGCCACTACTGCTCATCTATCCCTACGCACAGGATACAAATTACCCACGCTTTAATCAGATAAAAACGATATGTCAGATTTAATATAAAATTATTAACCGAAGCAAATTCTTTAAAAGTGTATCTGCCCTTTTTATCATAATGCAAGCTCTCTTTGAGCTTAAAAGCCGTATAAATGTATTTTTATTGGTCACTTACTTTGTGGTAATCTCTGGCAATGTAATAAAGTGCCACTTAGATAATGTTTTAGTGACAAACCTTTAAAAGGAATGTCGTAACAACTTCTTTACTGCTAACGACTAGAAAAAATAATATATTTATTGATAGGTAATAAAAAGTTGTTATAAAGATAAATAATTATAATTGTTATGTAATAAAAATTAATGCATTATGTTCGCTAGGCAAGAGTCTCCACATAACTGCTGTATGAAGATGGAAAGCTTGGAAAGAGGTAGGCAGATGACCTGGACCTATTGCAAGAGCTGGCTCGAGCTGGCGCAAGAAAAGAATAGAAGTAAGAATTTGGAGGAGGCCTTAAGCCATAACCCAACAGTGTCAGTTTAGGATACCTACCTAATTAAAGAATGATGCAATGAATATGTTCAAAGAATCCTCGTTCGTAGATAATACGATGAGTATGAGTGCGAAGCCCCATTGAAGCCTTTGAAAGCACATGGGTATAATCCGTCTGTCTGATGTAACCCTGCCGGTCTGCCCCTTGACATCTGAACGAAAACATAATAATGTCTGCACACATTTGTTGGTAGGGGTAAAAGAGGGTTCACATAACATGAGTGGCTTCTTTTCCATCGATCAATCGTATCTATGATAGTCCAAAAACTTTTTTGCAAAAACTTTTTTTTAGAAGCTTTCCAATAGCAACTTTTTTTGAACTTGCTGAAGCAGCGTTTTTAGGGTCGTTTTTGTACATAATAAACTAGATGATGCCCGCGACTTCGCCCGCGTGGATGTAGGTATTAAAACCTTACTCGAGAACTACTCTATCCATTGGTGAAAACAGCATGAAAATCGGTGCAGTAGTTTTTGAATTTATCGCGTACAGGACGACAGACAGACGCGGCGGCGGACTTTGTTTTATAATATCTAAGGAGACGAGTTTCTTTTTACAAAATTAAATAGGTATCACAATGCATGAAAGTTAATTCAGGTTGTTTCGCTAGTCCTCACCGGACATGGCAGCTTCGGGTGGTTCCTGTATAGGATTAGGCGGGAGGAAACGCCCGGGTGTCACCACTGTGTGAATCGCCCGGAGGACACGGTGGAGCATACGGTAGAGGTATGCCCTGCTTGGGCGGAGCACCGCCGTGTCCTCGTGGAGGCGATTGGCGGCAATGACCTCTCGCGTCCGGCCATGGTACGGAGCGAGAGGGCACGGGAAGCCGTCACCTCCTTCCGCGAAGCAGTAATGCTCGCGAAGGAGGAGGCGGAACACGTGAGGTAGAGGCAAAGTTTGCGCCCTCACGCCCCTAACCGCTGCCGCTGGAGACGCCCTGGGCGTCGGGAACCCCAGGCGGATTCCCGGCCACCATAGGCGCGGGCTTGCGGACGGCGAGCAATGGGTAGCTCGCCGTCCGATAAGGACCAGGCCCGGGTCGATGGCGCGTCGTGTTCTACGCGCGCCTCAAAGAGATGTCAGCTCAATTGGCGGGGTCCGGTAGGACCGATGCCTGCCAGGGTTGCGGGAAAGTCCGAAAGGGATACCGGGACCTTGGCAACAGGCAACTGAAGGAACACGGGTGGGTTTTAGTCAGTAAAAGTCTGACACGCCCTTCCGCTCCGCCCAGAGCGGGAGAAGTCAATTGATTATTTCCCAAACTCAAAAAAAAAAAAAAATTGTTTCTCTACAACTTCAAAGAAAAAGGTAGAAAAACTATTGAATGTATCGCCCGCATAAGTTGAACAAGTTACTCTAGTATTTGTTACTAAGAGCTGGCTTCACTTCAGGAACTCACATTTATTGACTTTAAGTTGAGTTTAAAGTCAACACGTTATTCCTTGTGCTTTTGAACACGTCAACACTTAGCTATCGAGTACCTACACATTCCTACGCAGAGCGAACAAGAAAAACGTAATCCCAAATTAATTTCCGTAATTTTAAATTGATTATTGTAATTCCAAATTGATTAACTGTTGTAGTTCTAAATTATTTATTATAATTCTTAATTAAAAATATCCGTACGCAAAATACGCGCTATGACGTGGAGCTGCGGATACCGGCCCGTCTGACTATAGTACTGTAAGGTTTTATGCAGCTAGCAATCTACACTTGTACTGGCTGTTAAGAAAGGCTTGATTCAAGGGTTCGAACAGTTTGTATATAGAATAGGAAGAAATAGTGTGACGGCCTAAGGCTGGGTCGCAGGCTAGATAAATATAAAATGCATCTTTGATTTCTCTAATTATTATAATCAGTTAAACGAACAAGAAGTGTTTCATTCGATCCGGTACTGTAGACTCTCGGAGTCTACAGTACCTACTTATTAAAATATACAATATTCATTACAAATAATAACCAATATTTTTGTCATCAATTGCTGTTACCCATATTTGCAAAATAAATTATCTTTATCTGTATCTTTATCATTCTATATTGCTTAATTCTAAATTATTTCAATTATGATCGTGATTCTTAACCAAACTTCTTGGTTTATCGCGGTTTAGCTACGCATATAGATGACTTGACTCAACCTTCAGAAATGAAGAACATGAGCAACTTGAAAGCAGACCAAAAAGAACAAAGAACTCATGAAAAACTATTCACATAAGTCATTGACTCGGTAATGTGAATTCCAACGCTAATTCTAATACGAATCCTATTGTGTTAGACACACAAAGCCATGCTAAATGTGAAAAATACACATTAGGCACGTCATAATTCAATTAGCGATCAGTAGCCGAATTCTTTTTTTATGCCTACACCTAACTTGGGAAATCGTCACAAGTATGGGATTACGTTATCTTAACCTTGATGTGAGTTGGCGATTTATAGAACGGCACTACGTTGTCAGTTCCGTAAAACATCGTAAAAAGTTTTCAGGTCATTGCCAATATACATGGAAAACTTAAAAAAACACAGGCAAATATTGTTCTGAGAACGCAAAACAGTATCACAAATTCGGATACTCTCTATTATCCGATTCTCATTGAGGAGGTTACAAACGAACCCCTATTGGATACACCGCATCAACAACGTAAACAGAATCGCGGTTAATTTTGATTGTAATACGGGCTTACCTATCAACGGATATTTGACAATACGCCGCCGACAAACACTGTGAGAGCAGTGTCGTGACACACAAGCTATTATTCAGACGCACTCAAATCAACATCTGTCACTGATTGACGATACTAGGATTAATTTGCATCGCAAACGGCTTCGCATAAATCCCAACTACATGAGATACAAAGCCAATAAGACAACTGCTTATATTATTGAACTATTTTGTGAACATGGTAGATACTGAAATGCGAAAGTATGTCTGTTTGTTCGTATGTTACGTTTTCACGGCAAAACTGCTAAACCAATTTTTATGAAATTTGGCAAAGAAATAGCTTTAGCTCTGAGGAAGGACATAGTCATATTTAAAAAGAAAACAATCCCTAATTTTGTGAAATGGGGGTAATTGAAATTTGTACGGGAATATCCGAAATCCAAACGCACGAAGTTGCGGACAAAAGGCTAGTTATTCATAAACATAAGTCACAAAGATCTGTTTGTCTAACTGTTACAAAAGAATTCTTGTTAGTGACGACTCACCTACTTTTAGGTGAAGAATGTGAAACAGATGTTATGTTACCCACTTTGGTCAAACAAACGTTAAACTAGGCGTTGGCTATTTATCTATTTTATTTTTTATTTATCTTTTATAATTTAATAAAATCAATTCATTCTTTACGACATTCGATAATATATTCGTTTGTCAAAAGTATCTTCATGATAAAGTGCTTTTGTTTTAAATAATGCTATCTGTTTTTATTCAAATAATTCCAAATACTTACCTAATGAAGACACAAGCAAATCGTCTTTTAATTTTAGAGCGACGCCGCGGTATAACGATAATCCTAACTAATATTATAAATGCGAAAGAGTTTGTTTTTTTAATTTGTTTGTTCGTACCGGTTTCACGCAAAAATGGCTGAACGGATTTGGATGAAATTTGGCACATAGGTAGACAATAACCTAGGTTAGGACATAGGATGTTTTATACCAATATTCAGACGGGACCGAGACTTATGCTTATGAAACCGCGGGGCGCAGCTTGTAGCTAATAAATTAGCTTTAAGTGTACAAATCAATAAACTATGTCTGCCATCCAATAATTATATGCGAACCGACTTTAAACATTCCTTTTTCGGAAATTCCAATTATATGGGCAGCTTTGAACATCGATTTCACTACTCGCCATGAGTTTTGTTTACGATGGCGGCTGATATATGGTTTCCTAGATACTATACTGTTTCCCATAGCAACGTTAACTGCCTCTCGGTTCAGTTTCATTGTCAACTCAAGTATTTATTGTAATTTATTCCTACGCTCACAAAGTTTCTTGAGTTTGCATTATGTTCTTACAATAAGTATGTACACACACATAACTCGTGGTTGCTATTTCAGAATTTGCATAACACTAAATAATGGTGAGGTTTAGCCTGTTCAGCAACATTATTGACGCCATTCGCACTTTCGTTTGCATATTTTTGTGGCGTTAGTTTAGCACCCTGGTGTATGTTTCATTTTGACTCAGAGAGCCTCATTATAATAGTTGAAAAGAATTCTTCACAATAATATTCCGTACCATTATAAAAATACGTATATTTTTATGTCATTTCGAACTGTGCTAGTCGCTATAGGCAGCCGTTTCCGTTGAATTGGAAAGAGTTGAACAGAAGGAACATACTCAATTTTAAAACAACTTCGAGAGCCGTCCCCGAGATAATAGAATGTCACATCTTTACTTGTTGATAACTACGAGTTCAATCTTTTCTACGATGAACTTTTCAAAAGAAGTTATATCTTTGCTCCCACGCGACATACATAGGTGCACTTTCATCTTTTATTTTTGTCTAGGATTAATCTTGGCTAAGAAAGCGCAGGATAATTAATATTAAAATTCTGTGCAGAAATTAAACATGAATGACTTTTTTCGCTTAAAAAAATGTAGGTATTTTCTCCCTAGTGAACAACACTAAAACATCACTCTAGCTAGATCATTCTTTCTCTCTCAAAGTTTGTTAAGAAACTGAAACAGGATAGGAACATAAAACTGCTACGATGTTATTTATGAGAACCAAACGTCATTAAAACAAACTTGTATTTAATTTGCATTCCTACCGATCTAGTTCTCTTTACATCTTTGTTATGAATGAACGCGTGGTACAACGATTCAAGTCCATCAACCGCCTACGATTCGCGAGTCACTACTTCCGTGGGAGGTTATTGTTGTAGCTTCAATATCAAGTCCATAGACATGGAAACGTTAACGTGAGCGTTATGCAGACCTCAATTAAGGTCAAGAGACTTTTTCCTACCGATTTGTTGTGAAAAATAATATAGTCATGGTGGTATTGATAACAACGATGGCTTGTTTTTTATTTGTTTAAATTAACACTACGATGTGAAATCGTTAAAGATAGAATGTTCGTACCTACATTATGATAGGCTATATTAGCCATTAGCCACATAAGAGCACACACTTGTAACCCACAACCGTCAAAAACAGAAATAATCATAGCCGAAATCGACATGGGAATATACAGAATGTTTGGAAACTGGGTGTCAAACCTTAGGGGGGTGATATACACCATTTTGAGCGATACATATCTTAGACGAAGTACAAACTTTTAGGTAAATAATAATAATATTTAATTATAAGAAAGAAAAGCGGTGTATTCGAGATTGAATGGTAAATAAAATCATTGTGATTTGATTGAGTCTTCGATGATCCTGAAACTTAATGGTGACGATGCTTCTAATCATTACACTGCTTCGTCCAATAGTGGAAGAACGCAAACAGAAATCTCGAAACATAACAGACTTCGAAAAACCACAAACGACCGGATCTTCCGGCTTATCACACCTTCAATAAAACGACCTACGACTTCGTTTCCGTTAAAACGAGTTGTTCCCACCTACCTCTTTACTTCTCTAGTAAGCACGCTTAATTACTATTGTGATTAACTGCAACCTTTAGAACGGCGTGCGCGCGCGCATTATTTGATCATAACCTGTCGCTCCTCGAACGAGTCGTAAAGTTTAATACATGCTCATGATTTGTTAAGATATCGTTGATTAGGTGGGTAGGCCTTTATTAAGGGCGAGATGCACAGACCGCACTTTGACTTTTCCTACGTTGCTAAGTAAAGTAAGAGTCTCATAAGAATGTTTACATTAATGTTCATATACGTATGAAACGCTTGCTCACATTTACCCATGCGAATATTAACATTATAAACATACAAATAAAGTTCACGTTCGTATGATTACTTAGAAAAGCAGATAGAGTCAAAATGTGGTCTGTAAATCTTGCCCTAGAGCTCATGAAGTCATGACTCATCACATCAGCAGGTTCACAGATTCAGTACCAATTAATAGTACATTGTGATACAAGTGTACTCTATTGGATATTACAGTCGAGGCGGTATTATTAGCGCGAGCTACAGGCGAGCGCGATAAGGTAGCCGAGAGTGTAATGATCAATGCACACGCGTTTCATACGACGTTTTTCAACACACTTGCGAGGAAAAACAGACTTGTTGTAAGAACATACGCTACAATAACGTAATTATAGAGATGACACATTTAGATTTATATAGTTCAACTCACCTTTGTTGCCAGGTACTGACTATCCGGAGCTTCGTTTAAAAACTTTTCTACGTCTGTTGGTGACAATACTTAAAATTTCGTATTTTTGGTAATACATATTAAACCACACAATGAAAACAATAACAAATATTTAGATATGGAAAATGGCGCGCTGATTTTGTTTTTACGCAGGTGTAAATATAGGCACAGGCAAACCCGCCAAACATCCTACATAAAAAAATGTATAAACGCAAGATAGTGTTTTGTATAAGCAAATTAAGTAAAGATTTTACAAAAAAAATTGTTTAATATAAAACGCCCCTGGTTTGCCTATGGATTTTTTTTTAGGTAAGTAAATTATAATGAAAGAGTGCTGTGTTGGTCATACACTCGGCTCCCTTATCGCGCGAGCCAGTTTCATACGATGCTTTCAACACACTTGCGAGCAAAAAAACAGACTTATAATGTTATTATGTTTTAATTATTGAAACAATTAGTAAAAGTACAATTCTCTTCATTTTGGCATGAAGTCTCTTTGATGAGATTTAATTAAAAAAGCGCAACTCTGCTCTTGTGAACATAGAGAATGCTTATTTAATATTATAGGATAGTTCATACTAATTCCATGTAATTATAATATCCCACTGACCTGCACATGGGATTTTTTTACTTAACTAATCGCCCATGATTTGCCTATGGTATTAAAAAGTTTAATCAAAGTCAATTTCTATGTATGTATGGTAGGTATGGAATTAGTAAATACTATAATTGGTAACATGGTATTTAATGTTGCTATGATAGTACTTACTAATTCCATACCTACTGCCATGTCTTTACTCCGACTAGTTATCTGTGGCGCACATTACCTTACTAGTGCGGTAATGTAAAGTAAAAAGCACGCTTCCATAATACACTGCATTAAGAACCTAAAAGCGGTTCAATAAGAGACACTTTACGAGCAAGTGTGTTGTAAAATAAATTAAACATAATAAATATTCTTCAATCTTCTTCATAGATCGCATCTGTACCTATAGGTACCTACGGACTGTATCTAAATACTACTACTAGAGTATTATTACATAGAATAATCAGTATTTTGATTTTTCTTGGACAAAGAACTGTATCAACTAAGCCTTTATATTGTAGGTAGAAGCAGAATATCAAAGCTCTTTAAATTATTATTCACACTTTTGAACAAAAGGTTTATTCTATTTGCATTAAAATGGTCGATCACAGAAAATTCAGGGAAGTTCTTACGCCTTTCTTCCTACGTCATTCAGAAAACTCATCCAGTCGATGGAAATCCATAGGCTACTACTGGGCCCATAACCTATTAAAACACGTTAGCTTTTCGTAATAGACTTTATTTGACAGACGGATGTTAACACAAAGCACAAAGTATATAATTTTGTTACCAACAAAGAGTACCTATAGCAATAGACTAGCAACTAAAACACTCATATTTATATGTTATTCATAAATGAACATCCATTCCTTAGAATGTCAGATGCATAACTTTTCTTTTGATTGCGCCGCAGACGAGTAGAAAACTTAATTTCCTGTTACACACGGATGTATTACTTTCCCTAGAAAAGACATCCCTGTCTATACTTACATGTTATAAATGCAAAAGCAGATAACTCTTTTTGCAACTTCGTTTGTCTGTCAACTTTTCATGCCTAAACCAATGCACAGATCGTTATGACAGGGATAACTACTTTAGCTGCACGTAGATCAGTTCCTCTCGGATAAATTTTGATTGTCTCATAATAAAAAAGATTCAGTGTTATTTGTTCTTTTAAGTTATTCACACTTAGTGGCTGGCTATGCTGGGACCACTATTGCCGACCATCCTATGACAGGTAGGTACTAAGCCTTTTCATCCTGGACATTCCTGACATAAAATAATGTGAAACACAATTACTACACGCAACCGAAGTCACGGGCAACAGCAAAGTGGTTTGAAATAAGTCTTAGTTTTCAGTGGTTCCTACATTAACCTCAAGACCATTTCAATTAAATTTAATTAAATATTTGTACAAATTTAAATTAAAGCGTATCCCTTAAAATATAATTTTATTTAATGAAAAAATTAATTAATTAAACAAGGTACAATTACAACATGCTATGACCAATTTAGTCTTTCAAGCGTGGTTATTATCGCAAAATTCTGAGATTTGTTCTTGTAGCAGTCAATTGAGTGAAAAGTAGAACAGAAATAGCGGAAAAGCGTTTGTGACCTGAAATAAATGCAAGGACGAACCTTATCTCGCATAGAATTTGTTTCTAACAATTTTCATACCCAGAAATGCCATTAAAATCTAATTTTAACTCAGCTCGGTATTGCGTTTTGTATCAAACTTCAAGACATTATTCAGTACGTGCCTATATACTTAACCACGAGTTCGAAAGTTTCAGAGTTCATTGAAAATGTAGGTCCCTAGGTGTACCGAAACAACGAGATTGCGTCTGTTTCAATAGTTTTACCTTAACACAATGTCTCTTTACATTTCCTTTGCAACGAGTAAGTACTCGTAGTTGACTATATCAAGCCCGTGACTCCCCGTATTTCTCAAACCTAATTATCTGAATCAGAAGTTGTAGTTTGTGGGTAGTTGCTACTACTACGGGTGCATTTACCTGGTTTCGATCTAATTTTAAACAAATTCCCGTTCAAAACTATCCTTATCCTTACATATTATAAAACAAAGTCCTCCGCCGCGTCTGTCTGTCGTCTTGTTCGCGATAAACTCAAAAACTACTGCACCGATTTTCATGCTATTTTCACCAATGGATAGAGTGGTTCTCGAGGAAGGTTTTAGTATATAATAACCGACATCCACACGAGCGTAGCCGTGGGCATCAGCTAGTGTAGAATAAAATGGAAGGGAATGGCTTCAGAATCCGTCTATAAGTACTTGCATTTTGGGAGTAAGTTTAAAAGCAGTCTAGGCTTTTCACTTATATCTAGACTGAAATTAATATACCTATACGCTGAAAATAAGTATAGGTACCTACGCACAAAACTTATTTAATTTTTCAATTCGTTTTTATTGCCACCGTAATACCGAATTTATTTTTCGGCCTTTATGTTCACATTATAAAAGGTACCGCTTTGCTCTCACTGCAAACAAGTACGAAATTCAATCAATAAAATCAATCTAACCTCAATTTGATAACCGCGTTCGTCATGCCATAATTCACGACATACGCCTAGCCTAGCCACATGTACTTACCTACCTACATGACAAAAATGGCCGCGTACCCCGAGCTTATGGTAAGCCAACATGCTTCATTAGTCAATCCCACGCACTCTGTGACAATAGAATGAACACTATTGTTTACCGATGTTGCAATGTGGACGTTTGATTTAGATTTAAACTATCGGGAGTGTAGAGAAAGCTTGATTAAAACTGAACTTTGTTTAGGAAATAGGTGGGCCTTGGGCACCCTTGGGAGTACCTACCGCCTAAGAAAAACACACCTGTTTTTTCGCGGGTGTCATAAAAACAATCCAAATTTGACAGTCAGCAGCATACTCTGTTGCACTACAATTATAATAAGTAATACAATCTCAACGACTGCTTCTGCTTTTGATAATTAACAAGTCAACGTTCAACAGTGGTTAGCTAGGGCTTCACACTTGGGGAGTTCGAAACGCCTTCAGGTAAGTTTTCCGAGATTTACAAAAAAAGAGACAAGAACGCTCCTAGTTCAATGTATATAGAGCGCTTAAATCAGTCCCAGGTCAGTCTGTCACGGACAGACATACTTTCCCTGTTTTTAAAAGTGGTCAAGATTACCTTTTTAATTTTCAAACATAACAAAGCCACACTTTGAATTCGGTGTCCAACCAAAACAAGTGGAGTTAAAATAGATTGTAGATGGTAGTGCTCTAGTAACAGGTCTCCCCCATCGATCTCTTGCCTCTACAGCAGCTAGTGGGTGATCCATTTCCCACCGGTGACAATACAAACAACAGGCATTATTCATGTTCTCTTTTATTTGCAGGTCAACCGGGAAATAAATCTTTCAGCCAACATTTAATGAATGAGTTCAAAAAAACGAAGTTATTTTCTCTGGCATGTGTGACAGATGCATTGGACCGCAATGAAAAATTTGCAAGTTTTCAACATAGATTTATAATAACGATGATCTCAAAGATCATGGTCGAAGCTTTTGACTGCTTTTCAAGTGTGTTTTGTGACTTTTTTTGTTCGTGCAAACTAAACAATTCTTATTTCTCTCTTTCTTTACCTACTTGTTTTCACATTTTCCTAGAAATTACAAGTTGCATCCATTACAGGTATCATTTGTGATATTTGCTTCGTATATTCGATGGGTCATGAAGCTTTCTGTATATTAGAAATAAACATTCTCGATACCATTCTGTGGCTCCGAATCGATCCTGGACCATTGGTAGCTCCTATAACTAAGTACTTAGCTGTATTTTGTACATTTTATAATTATTATTTAATACTACTACATTATAATGATAATTATTTTCATGAATTTAACCCACAATAATAATAAATCAACACTAGTACTCAAGTTATAGATCACTTCGCAGGCCATCATTTACTACAACTGTAACCCGTTTTCCCACAGCTGGCAATATAAACAGCTGATACAATCTATATTCCCTTTCATTCCCAACTCGGCATGAATATAAATCTCGCATTGCATACATTTATTTTTATAACCTACTTAAATGCAACATAGTATTCGCCCAGTTTAACTTGACATATCGAGGCAGCGGCGCTTCTACTGAAGTTATGACAGCTATACGTCAAATTCAGTACATTTTTTTAAATAGTTCCTTTCACCGTCTGTCAAAACAAACTGGTGTCTTTGTACTTTCCCCTTTTATAAATAATCGCCCTACGCATGTAGTAATGTGTAGTTACATAAATAATGTCTGTTGGCATTTGTTATTCACGCACTATTGCACTCAATAGTCGATTGGGTAAAAAGTGATCACTTGAATGGTATAAATCCTTAAAGAAATTGCTTTAAGAATAAATCAGTCTTTTGTTTTTGTTATGCTGTGATTTACACAAAGATTTTCATGGAACTTTAACTTATAGGTAAGTATCCTACTAATATTATAATCCTACTAATATTATAAATGTGAAAGTTTGTGTGTTTGTGTATTTGTGTGTTTGGATGTTTGTTACTCAATCACGCAAAAACGGCTGAATGGATTTGGATGAAATTTGGCAAACAGATAGTTTATAACCTGGATTAACATATAGGATACTTTTTATCCCGATATTCCCACGGGATCGAGACTTACGTGGGTGACACCGCGGGGCGAAGCTAGTTTTACAATAAAGCTACAGTTCGACTGTCGCGCGTCGAACGAATATAAATATGTGTTTTGCGAATTTGATCCTTATTAAGTACTACTAGAAGTTGTCCAACTGACAGGTGTCAGGAACGCATTTTCTCGACAGCGGGACTGTACGTGTACAAATCATTACGAACGCTACGCTATAATATTTAATAGTTAGGTAGGTACGAGTTACGACTCTACGTAGTCGTAGGTCAGTGAGCCAGTCACAAAAGTTAGTAGTAGTTCAATTCGAAAGCCCATTGTGGGCGACAATGGGCTTTATTTCAAGTTTTTGAATGACGCCCACAGCGACCCGAAGGCAATTTTTACATTTTAATTATCTCAAATGTACCTAACTGTTAGTTCTGCCATACACTATTGGCAATCAGCTTACACGTTCCAACGATAAAACTTCGATGGTTATAATATAGCTTTTAATAGTTCTAATGGTATATGTACACAATACTTCAATATTGGCCGTTCATGTCAATTATTCCATCGCATAAATCTATTAAAAACGTATAGTGTTTTACCGATAACGACTTGAACGTTTAATTTAAATACGTGTTGAGAGTGTCGAGGCTAATAAAATAACACATACTCCCTTATTATAGTCAACTATGTAAGTAATGAAAGCTTTGCTGAATCAATTGGTTACACATAAAAATATAATAGCTAGGTACACAAGCGCAAGTCATTGACCTCTAAACTACTCGAGTTACAGTTAATAATTAATAAAACAACGGTATTCAGCTGGTGAAGAGAAGCGTGCGAAGCATGCGATGTAAGAACAAAAAAAGTAACGAAAATACTTAAAAGTATCCATATATGTTTTAACAGTGTGACTATTAACTCGTAAATTGTTGTTAGCTTTGAGTCTAGAACACCTTTTTAAATATTAATGTCTTGCTCTGTACTCTACAATTTAGTCGAAGTTAACAGGTAAAATAAGTACGTTCTTATTAGTTCTATGTCATATTTAATTTTGTCATGATAGGTTGTTACTTACCTTATGAAGATGCTGCTGAAAGAACACCTCTTTCTTTCCGAAAACACCTACCAAATGCATAGACGTAAGAGAGTTCTAGTATAAAGCCATTATGTATGACAAAAAAATGGTGTTATTTTCTTGATCATTGTAGAACACCAAAACACCGGAAGCATTTCATATCTCAACCAGGAAATTGAGTAAAATAATATCTCGATTTTCAGCACACGATCTGCGCTCAAGCATACATAAATATTATATGGCATTCGTCATGTGCATGCATGCATTGTCGGTCAGCACCAGCCTGAAAATAGAATTTTTACGAGGGAAGTGTCAGACGTCCGTGTAGCTAAGTATTCGTGAACATGCGCGGTAGTTATGAATAAAGATGGCGAATTTTACAGAGATACTTAAAGATATCATCATAGTGCTAGGAAAGCTAGTTAGTGCTTTGAGCTGTGACGTACCTAATGTAGGTCGCCTGAAAAAGCAAAGGAAAATCTTATGCAGAATAACAAACATGATGCGTTATTTTTGAGAAATCAGCCTGAAATCAATTACAAGTATACTTGTAATTTAAGGTTGAAATACTTGAACCTGAAAAGATTCAGAATCCTGTACCAAAGGACCGAAGTGAACTCTAAACTCAATTGATATTTCAATAAACCATAAAATGGCGAAACCTACCGGTCACTCGCGTGAAGTGCTTTAAAAGCGCTAAAGCTGTGACTAAAGTATCACAATAGCAGTGTTGCTAGAGGTCATCGGGGCACGTAATTATACCCTCAAGTGTGGCAAAGTGCAACAATGGGCGTTTCTTAGCGAAGTGTCGCGATCCTCATTAGATGAAGCGTGAGGACATTAATGAGGGGAGATGGTATCGCCTGCCCCCGTAGCGGTCGCATACTTTCACTTCTTAAGGGCAATGCTGACTCGGAGCGATGAATGTAAACTTGACGCGTGATTGAGACTGGGAGCTTCGTTCGTAGAGCCGACTCGAAGGTATGTTGGCGAAGTACTTGTAGAATGTTCAATAATTTGTAACGAATTTTTTTATTGACTCTTCTGCGTAGTATTTACAACTACCTATATGAAATTTCAAAAATTTGCCATTACAAGTACTACGGCACTTTTTCAGTAAAATTTAATTTTCCCTTTGTCAATACCTACTCGACCAAATCAGAACACTCCCTCTACTATTTAACACAATAAAATATGTTCATTATACAAACAGCAGACCACACAATACATAAATTAATAACCAAGAAAGTACTACCTACACGCTTCAAAATAATTTCACCGCGGCGGGCGTAGGCATTATGTCTACGAGTCTACGAGACGAGGCATTGACTCCGAGGCCTGAGTGGAGGCGTTGCGTGTCATGCGTGCTTGTTGTTGATATACTAATTAGTAGGTATTATCATCTTTACTCAAGCCTTAACTCTCCATGTTTACAACGATACTACTCTTTGCTTGTAATGTTTCAATTATGCTGAACAGTACAAGTTTTACAGTGGATTTGACTTTTCTAACACAATTCTAATTATTTCGTTGAACACAATTTTATTTCATCACGTTTTTGACCTCACACTTACACTATAGTGAGTTATATAGATACGTAAAACAAATATTCTTCATAAATTAAAGGCGTAGGGGCCTCTGTGCACGATTTCATTTCATATCTATTGTCCCAAGAACCGCGTTCGTCTGTTGAAAGACATGGATATCGGAAGTTCCGCTCTCCCGCCTGCGCTTGCACACCACAATACGTGAAATGCGAGTAGGTAGGTAACTAGGTAAAAGGTGAGTGATCTCGCAACGCGCTCGGAGCACAACGACCAAGCTAGACTATCAATGCTCTCCCGTATTATTTGCACAACAAAACAAAATATTACGATACAAAATCGTTGGTCATGAACTGGATTGCACGCGTTTGCTTAAGTTAAAGAATAAAACATGCTTAATATATTCGTAATACAACAAAGAAGACGGCCAATTACATCACAGCAGTAGCAATAGTGTTTAAGGGACTACTCACACTTATTCAGCTCTATTCAGCTTATGCCCATAGAAAACAAAGATGTTTTATGGAGACGCGTACGCATCCTTTCAGCTTTCCGTGTCTATTCAGCTTTCGCGGCAAACAAGTATAAAATGAGGACAAATGTGTTATTGTCATGCGAGTGGTATAGATAGAGTTCAGCGCTGTTCTGCCGCGTTCAGCGGTGTTCCGCCGCATTCAGCGTCGAACGCGGTGGAACAGCGCTGTACACGGATGGGACCAGAGCTGTACACGGATGGTTGTCGACTCCTTGTCGAAAAGATGCAAGCGTTTCAGCGGACATAACACGCTATGACGGCTTTTTCTCATTCTTACGACCGACGTTGTACCCGGCTGATAGAAGCAGAACTGTACAAGTGTGACCCTAAATCGTTCAACGAAACGCGAATGGAGCTGAATAAGTGTGAGCAGTCCCTAATTAGCTGCGTTGCGTTCATCGACTACTCATTAAGCGTAAAATTATTCCCAGGCGCTGACACGGCAGGTGCTCAGTCTGGTTCTGTGCGGCTGTTACCATCGATGGGTAAATAGAGAAAAACAATCAACGGCCAACGTCGGTCAACAGCGGCAGTGCGAGACGTACTTTATGCACAAAAAATGGACAAGCGCGAATCGATCGTGCGGACAATATGTGCGTATAGCAGAATAAAGTACATATAGATTTTTCTTTATGAGCGTAACACGCTTTGATTTGTATTTTGGCCTTGATCTACTGTTTTTTTTATTCGATAATCTGAACTAGATCTACTCAGAACTCTAGTTTTTTTTAATTTTTTTATTCACAAAACAAAATTCCTTACGAACACAGCTACGACGCAACTATGGCGCATCGAAAGAAATTCAAAATTCGTACAAAGAGGAATAAATAATTAAAAGCAACATTTTATAATTCCTTCTTTGATCCCGCGGAACCCTAAAGCACATCTAAATATTACAGCATAATTGCCGAGGGATGTCTCGAATAAATTACTGAGGATTACTTACCCGGCAATGTTGCTTCTACTTCAGGAATATCTTGGCTTTAGAAAACATAACGAGTAAGTATATAGCTACTGGTATTCCTAATAGAATACGATTCTTATCATGTTTTCCTTTAGTCTTCTAATAAGATCTTTAGATAAGAATGTATTTTTGATATCCTACTAATATAATAAATGGGAAAGTTTGTGTATTTGGATGTTTGTTACTCAATCACGCAAAAACAGCTGAATGAATTTGGATGAAATTTGGCAAACAGATAGTTTATAACCTGGATTAACACATAGGATACTTTTTATCCCGATATTCCAACGGGATCGAGACTTATGCGGGTGAAACCGCGGGGCGCAGCTAGTTTGTAAATATGCATGAGGTTGTGAATGTGCAGGTAGGTACTGTAACGCTTGGGAGCGTTATCTAGGTGTGAGGGTGTGTGTGAGGTGGCAAATCCAAAGACGGCGAGGGTTCCAAGGGGGTTTATTATAATATTTAATTTATAAGAGACGCGTACACTGTTCGGTAGCTAAGCTAGACTGAAGAACCAACACAAAATGCATTCCTAACATATTTAAATCTGAATTGTTGGAACGTTCGAAACACAGGGCTGCCCTCTAGCCAGCCTGTACCACGCGAGGTTGCGCCTCGCATCCGAACTCCTTACATGAGCTACGCCCACCCTTGAATAAAAGGATTGGCGTAGTCTGAAAAACAAGACTTTTATTCATAACGTTCAAACAATCAGGCCCTTCCTACCTATGCCTATCAGAAAAATTACCTAACGCCAGGAAAAAACACACGGGTGAGGTCTTTCTTTTGCAGAAGAAGGCTTAACTCAGGACGAACGATAAACACCCCGACGTGTGCCAATTAAATTGAAAGTTAACATGTGCCATAATGCACCCATAATAGCAAACGTCGTCATGTTTAAACCTCGTCATACCAAAACTGGCGAAAAAGATATGACGAAGCCTCAAGAAGGAAACACGATGTGATAATTCACATCTACCCGGAAGGGGTTTATAAAAACATGAAAACAACATCAAAAACTTTTAAACCATCAGACGCAAATGAGCCCAAGGGAATGAAAGGTTCAGATGAATGCCTTCAACAAATTAAATTAAATTCATGCTCGCACTCCAGAGGGACAAAAATATAAAAACCACACTATACCCCATTAACATATTAAAAACATAATTGTGGGTCCTCAACCAAAAGTTGTACCATGAGTATTTATCAAATACCCCCCGCGAAGGAGCTACGCCTATAAACGGAGTTGGTAACAACACGACAGCAACTCGGACAAGCACCCTGGGCGCTTTTGCTGTTGGGCTTCTTGTGCCCCCAGCACAAGAAGCCCAACTCCACCAAGCCACCCAAACTACCAAGGACACAGACGCTAAATGATGATCGGGAGGTGCAGGCTGTGTCCAAGAATATTCAGCTCCCGTCAGAAAACGACAAACAAAGTAAATTTAACCCTTTTATTAATGTTTTGATAGCTAAACAGGCCTGCGCAGCGCTGATAGACACAGGAGCATCAATTTCGTGTATATCAGAGCAATTAATGCTAGATCTCAAACTCAGTTATACCAACGACAAGGTGAGACATTTTGTGAAGTCAATTTCGGGTGCATTGCTGCAAGTCGCGGGTGAAACGAAGATTAATTTAATAGTGGACTCATGTGTGTTTGTTCACAGTTTTATGGTTATAAAAGACATCAACCTGAAACTGATCCTCGGACAGGATTTTTTTTATAAATTCGATGCGGTCATCGATTTTCCTAATAATTGTATAATGTTTAAAAATCGTTTCCGTGCAAATTTTTGTAAACATTTGACTCAAAATGATACGCCATTGTCAAACACCCTAACTTGTCAAGATCACCATGACAGAATATCAAAAAATAATTCTGACATGAGTGATGACGTTCCTTTTGAAGGAAGAGGTTCTAGACATATTTCAAAAAGTGACTATGCGTTTTTCTTAAGGCAAATACAAGAGAATGATCAAAAATTAACTTTATCGTTAGGCAATAGTACAAATCCAATGGAGGGAATTAATATTAATCCAGATTTGAACGCGAATGAAACGCGGTCAATAAAAGAACTTCTTTCTTCTTATAGAGAAAACTTTGCATTTACGGCCTCAGAGTTAGGTAGTTGTAGTTTAGTAGAAGTAGATATTAATACGATTGATGAAATTCCAGTCCATCGTCCACCATACAGGGTGTCACCAAAACAGCTCGATATTATCAACTCCCAGGTGGAAGAAATGTTGTCTAACGGGGTAATTCGCGAGTCAAAAAGTGCTTACGCCTCACCCGTTGTATTGGTACAAAAGCCTGATAAAACTTGGCGTTTTTGTGTTGATTATAGAAAATTAAATAAAAAGGTCATCACGGATAGTTATCCGTTACCAATTATTGAGGATATTATGATTTATTTATCAGGGGCACGTTTTTTCGCAGATTTAGACTTAAATTCAGGATATTGGCAATATCGTTTAAGTGAAAAGGACAAACATAAAACAGCTTTTGCCACTCCGGCAGGTTTATATGAATTTAACGTTTTACCGTTTGGTCTTAAGACAAGTCAAGCTGTTTTCCAAAGAACAATGGACAAAGTCCTAGCAGGCATCAAATATAAAAACGCCATTTGCTATGTGGACAATATACTAATTTGGGGGAAAACTTTCTCTGAATTCCGAGATGCGCTAGAAGAGGTGATGACACGACTTAAGAAAGCAAACCTCACTTTAAAGCCGAATAAATGCAGTTTCGGATATTATAAAATATCCGTGCTGGGTCATGAAATCTCGGGGGATGGGGTCAAACCCGATGAAAAAAAATTACAATCATTAAAATTAATAAAACCCCCCACCAATATCAAACAAGTTAAATCTGTATTGGGTTTGTTTTCTTACTATCGTAAATTCATCGACAACTTCGCTGAAGTAGTTCTACCCCTAACTAAATTATTAAAGAAAGGTGCACAATTTAGTTGGTCACAGAAGCATCAGGAAGCATTTGACACAATATTAAATTACATGAATAATCCTCCGATTTTACATTTTTATTCAAACGATAAAAATATGTTGACCCGCCTTTATGTTGATGCCAGTGGGGAAGCTCTTGGGGCATGTCTTATGCAGGGTACAGATGTCATGTATCCAATTTCATATGCTTCGAGGAAATTGAGTGATAGTGAAAAGAGGTATTCAACAACAGAAAAGGAATGCCTGGCACTGGTCTGGGCATTGAATTATTTTAAACATTTCTTATGGGGTTTGAAGTTTCAAGTTATGACAGATCATAAGGCTTTGTGTTGGCTGAGAGATAGGAAAGATATGAATGGGAGGTTGGCTAGGTGGTCTCTTTGCATCCAGTCGTACGAGTTCGATATTATCCACTGTGCAGGAAGAGACAACGTCATAGCTGATTTTTTGAGCAGGAACCCGTTATATCAAGAAGATGAGGATCCCAAGCTGTTATGTCAAGAAGATGGTTTACAGGTGTACAAGATTGAGCTTGTGAAGTTGAGAGATGAGCAATTGGAGGATGAGTTCTGCAGGCAATGGTTAAATAGGATTGCGGCAAATAATCTTGATGTTTATAGGGGTTTTAGTGTCATAAATGGTATTTTATGTAGAAAAGCTAGGAGATCGAATAGGATCCAGGAGTTAGTAGTTGTTCCAAAACGATTACTTCGAGATATTTTACAGGAACTTCATGATGATCCTTGGTCTGGTGGTCATCTAGGACTCGCAAAAACGTTAGCGAAGTTCAGAGCAAGTTATTTTATCAAGGATGCAGAGAATGAGATAGTTCGATACGTGAAAAGCTGTCTGTTGTGCCAGGAGAGAAAGAAATCCAAGCAATTGGCTCAATTGCAACCAGTGGAAGTGACTCGGTTAATGGAAAAAGTAGGAGTCGATTTATTAGGGCCTTTTAGGAAGTCGCTACGTGGTAATAGATATGTGATCGTATGTGTGGAGTATGCCTCAAAATTTGCGATTTGTAAGGCTGTTCCTAGGGCGACGGCAGAGAAAGTCAGCGAGTTTTTAATTGAAGATGTTTTTTGTCGGTTAGGAGGTGTTAAGGAGGTAGTGTCTGATAGAGGGTCAGTTTTTACATCTCGTTTGGTTAAAGAAACAATAAATTATTTCGGGGCAAAATCGCGTTTCACTACAGCCTTTCATCCTGCATCTAATGGACTGGTTGAAAGATTTAATAGGACGCTAACGCAAATGCTTTCTATGTATGTATCTTCAGACCAGCGGAATTGGTGTAGTTATGTTCCTTTAGTATGTTATGCATATAATTCCAGTAAACAATCAAGCACTAGGATTTCACCTTATATGCTGTTATATGCTAGAGAACCATTATTTCGTACTGATATGTCTATTATCAGAGACGGTCGTGAGGGCATAATTAATTATGCGGAGCGACAGAATTACCATAATACTCTAATTAATTGCGCTATAAACAATATCAAAAAAGCACAATTAAAACAAAAGGCTATTTACGATAAAAAGGCAAAGGTAAAGAACTTTGTGCCTAATCAGTTAGTTATGGTATATACACCAAGACGTATAACTGATAAGAGTATAAAATTGTGTAGATTATATAAGGGGCCTTATCAGGTAGTAAGACGCTTAGGTAATGTTAATTATGTAATTAGGAAATTTAATAATAGGAGGTTTAAAGACATAGTTCATGTTAATAGACTAAAACCTTTCCACTTTAGGTTGTAATGGTTTTATTTATTTTTATGTCACTCATTTATTTATTTTTTGTCATGTAGGTGTAAATATCACAGGACTTAGTGTAATAATTATGACATATTACTAATGCTGTTTCTTTTTTTTCTTTATTATTTCATATTGCGGAAAATGAACATCGGACGCGGCCGCCGGCCGGGTGCGAATGGGGCGTCGCCTGCACGCCGCTTCGGAGCGGTTGTGGTGACACTTCCCACTTCGCCGCGAGGCTTGACGGAATGAACAAATGCCTTCCTCTTCAAAAATCTTCGTTAGGCTATTGTAGCATGAATGTGCTCCAGAGAATTTAAGGGGTAAACCAACCAGGGTCTCTCATAGAAAGGGGGGGATGGCACTCTGTCCGAGTTGCTGTCGAAGGTGAGGGCGCAGGACTTGAAGGTCTTGATGTCAATGGAGACCTTTGGTTTTCCACAGACATAGGGTGTTCCATCCTTACCTTGGTTAAGATACCTTTGGGGGGTTGTACGGGTAGGTTTACCACCTCGTGTTTAGTCTCCCCAAAAATTTCTTTTATTTGTTCGAGCGTGGCCTTGAGCTCCGCCTTGGAAGCATAAATTTTTGTACCCAATTTCAATTTATAATCTGGAGTAACCCCTTTTAGAAAAATCTTTATGAAATTTTTTTCATCTTGTATTCCTGCTTTAAGAGCCAGCTCCGTTAATGTATAGAAGAATTCCATCACATCCTCATCGGCTCTTTGCCGCGCGTTATAATATTTTTCTACATAGTCCACACTGGATGGGAATTCGGCCTTCAATAACTCACAAATCCCTTTAAAGTCTAATTCCTCTTTATAAATTAATTTAAAATATGCCAAAGCAGGGCCTTGTAAGTAGGCACCCAAAATGAGAGCCAAATCGCTCTCTGGCCATTTATTTATCGCCGCTACCAGGCGAAATTGAATTAAAAAATCATCGAAACAATATGCTCCTGTGCCCGAGAAATGAACGGCCTGTGACATAGTGTCGATCTTTTACAATTTGAACCACTTAGCTGTTATTCCGGCGTCGCCGTGGCGTCTTCTTCACTATTCTTGCGCACCTTTCAGCCGTTTGATCACCCTCACAAAAATTTTGAATTTTATGAAATTTTACTTTTTTTCTATTTTTTACTAATATCACCCAGTATTGTTTGGGCGCCTCCACCACTGTAACGCTTGGGAGCGTTATCTAGGTGTGAGGGTGTGTGTGAGGTGGCAAATCCAAAGACGGCGAGGGTTCCAAGGGGGTTTATTATAATATTTAATTTATAAGAGACGCGTACACTGTTCGGTAGCTAAGCTAGACTGAAGAACCAACACAAAATGCATTCCTAACATATTTAAATCTGAATTGTTGGAACGTTCGAAACACAGGGCTGCCCTCTAGCCAGCCTGTACCACGCGAGGTTGCGCCTCGCATCCGAACTCCTTACAGTACCTACTAAAATTGTGTGCATTATGTACCTACCATTCGCTAAAGGTTTTCTGTATTTTGGTCCTTAGGTAGGTCAGTTTTACTTCTTAAATCCTCGTGGTGGGTATTATGGGTACCTTTAACGGAAAATAAGACCGCAATAGTAGCATTAATGCAATCACACAATGGGTTTCCGCATAAACGTACTAATTAATTCAGAATTTTGCCAAATGTATTGCGCCTGTACAGCCATGGAGGGCGTGAAATTGAGTTTAATTTATAATAATTATTCGAAGTCAGCATCTCGTATTATTGTTAACGATTTCAGATAATTCTTAGCTGTACACAGCCGTAATCATCGGACTAAACGTGATCTTTTCATCCTTGCATCAGATTGTGATAAATTACGATCATCAGTGAAAACTGAGTTCTACCAACTGTAATAAGTACGTGTCTGTTTCGAAGCTCGTGCTATTTTTCTTCATGATTATTATTTTCGATATGAAATTATACAGATCGTTGCATAACTTGACCGTTAATAACAGAAGTACCCACTTTTTTTTTAACAAAGTTCTTTATCGCGTCTTGCGGTGGGATTTTTTCTTTTTATTCAGTCCTCAATTTGACCCCTCTCTTTTGATGGAACTTATTAGCTTATCTCACGACACATCTCCAACTCATTACCAACTTTCTGGAATTTGCACCAACGACCATATTATCAATTAAGCGGTAGTCAAGACAGATCTATGATTAACTTTGGACCGAAAAATTATCTGCCTTTTGATCTACATTTTTAAATTCGCCATTATGTATGTATGCCCGTCGGCTGTTTTGTAACAAGACTTAAATAATACATCCTAGACGCCATCTTAGAATTAAAACTACAACATTACTAGCGCAGAACTTACATTATTGTTCAAATATTTCTCAATTGGGCGCCGGCGGAGGCGCAAACAACCGATATGGTGCCCTCGTGAACGGTAATCCACATGTACCGAACTACCGACACACAGACAGACACGCAGCCATACACGTATCGTGTGTCTTCTGATAAACAAAGGCGAGGCGACTCCATCATCATTAAGTAACAGTCTGCGCTAATATGCCACGCGTGATCATATATATGACGTAGTAGGCACAACTTCGGAAAATGAAAATCCATTCATAATTATGAAGCTTTTGTTATTTATTTGGGTTATTCTGGAGTTTGAAGAGGCTTTGCTAGTGTTATGTTCCATAGAAATCCCATACATATCTAATAATATAGAGAAAGTTATGTTCAGTGTAAACTTGGATAGGTATGACCCAGGTAGGGCTAAGAGTCTAGACAAGCTAGCCGCAAATATATATAATGCTACAAAAATAGAACAGAAGAGAAACGCTTAAAATAGCCGCGCCCTTACAGAAACAACTAATAAACTGCAATACATCAATAAACTGCAAGTCCAAGCAAACAAAAGGAGAAAGTTGATACAATTATTGAGCAAAATTTCGATTTGGCAACCAAAGCGTAAACAGAAGCTCAACCCTAATAACAACTTTCATGCCACTTACGAGCGAGTTTCAAAACTGCCCCGGTATCAGAACTGAACTTTATATCCCATATGGAGCACTGCACGATATAGAGTCAAATACAGACTTCCCTCAGAAGCGAATAAGAGTTCGTACCATGAATAATGTGCAACGTAAGGTTAGGAAAGTCAATGTTGTTATTAGTTATGTAGGAGGTCTACATAACTAATAACTAACAACATTGACGTTCACACAGTCTCCTTCATGTTTCAGTTGAAAAAACTTGAAACAAGTTTTAAGAAAACCAGCATTGTCAAATGTTTTATTCGGCTCACGGCTAACGCTACAATGCCGTTTTATCTTCTGATAGGTTTTATCGTCACCGCAGTTTTCAACAAACGAAAAGTTTGGAAAAATGCTGAAAAATACGCTTTTTTATATTATTTAGAAAGTAACATGGCCTCAGCTGCATGTAGGTAGGTACACCTACCTAATTAAAAAATATGTCGAGAATCTGACAGTAATTGTAGTTTGTCAGTGTTCATAAATACTTCTCGACCTTTGTTACCTACTCATCACAAAGAAATTGCTAATAGCAGTTTACGATTCTTTTACATTAACGGTTCAAATGTCGCATCAAACTCAGACATACCTATTCTCTCAAGGGCTTGGAGTTTATAACATGGTTCCATCTCGTGTCTAAAGAATGATGGAATATTTGTACGGCCAAGCAACCTTGACCTGTCTGCAGCCTTGTCCACACTAGTGTAACAAAAATAATCGCCAAAATCTTTTACATAACACAGAGCGGCACTGAGCATGAACAAGCTTCAAAGATATTAATTACCGTGTCATTTTAAATGAGAAATTACTGCGATCATTAATTATTATGCAGAATATTTGAATAATTGTGACGAATAAGGAAGTACATTCAACTCTCCACGATAGGCCTTGATCAAAAATCTACACCAGATTTATATAACGTCCAATTAAAAAGTTGCGGAAGTTCGAGCGAAGACGTGAGTATTGTGCACGATACAGATGTGTATCGGACGTCAATACATGCACGTACAAATAACAATATTTTCCTCGCGAACAACGGCAAGTATTTTATTTTCGCCAAACGATTCATCATCTCCGTGCTACCGACGAGCTTAGTCAATATTTACTCCCTCTAAAGTACTTCACAGGCACCTAACAGTTTGCCAAAGAATCAACCTGAAAGGCGCCTCTGAGACACGAAGCCTACACCATTAAAACGCCCACGCTACACCTCGTTTACTATCAATCTTTATTTATCTATGAAAATCATTTTAAGACCGAAATCCGACTGCGACTATTACTCTGGTTAAATTATCATATTTTTACAATCATTTAAGAAGTAAAATCATGTCGTACGTAGGTTAGCTGCTGCTAAATGATGATAATTATGAATCATAAATCACATTTATTTCGTTTAAAACTACATTTATATGGATGAGGCTTTTTGTTACTAAGTTAGAGTAAGAAGTATTTTGAGGGTCGACATTTGTAAGAGAACATAAAATGGTTAGAGAAACTGCACGCGTATTATCGGTTTAGGTACTTCTTACCAGCCAGCATAAACAATTGATTTAAAGTGCTTGAAGATACACGCTTTGACCATAAAACTAAAGTTACAAACGTGCTACTTATTAGAAAATTCTTATGCGTTGCATTCGTAATGGGACAGATTTATGCGACGTAGATACCGATACCAAATGATATTGGTTCATCGCACCCGACACCGCAACGACGACAGAATAATGTGCACAATAAGTAAGTACATCTACAAAATAACTTCACAGTTCGTTGATCTTTTGCATGTTTTCTGTATAAATACTTACCCGGCTCGAGTCCACCTATCAATATTTATCCTAGAATCAGAAAATATGAACATGGACAGCTGCTGTCTCTGCACTCTTTAAGCCGGTGCCAGACACAGTCACATATTTGAACACTTGTGAGGTACGGCAATAAATATGTGATCAAACTTTGAACAAATACTAAAATAACCGTTCTTCGCATGTGTTCAAACAAGTGTTCAAATAAGTATTCAAATGTGTGTTGTTGTGTCTGGCGCCGGTATTAGCAACATTGCTATTGTTTAATTAGCAATGAAACAGCTGCCTATTGAAAAATTCTAACTAGATCCCAGGATATTCTAGATTTTTTCCAGGTAGATTGTATTTCCATTACGAAAACAAAGAATGGAAACAGAGGCCTGAAACACCGAAAATATTTGGACTGTAGACCACAGTTCTATTCCCCCTTAATTCTTAGGTCCTCCTCACGAAATATTCTTAAAGAGACTATTAAAAATAGAATAGAACCAAAACGTGTTCACTAAAAATGAGGACGGATGCAAGATTGAATGTGATCTCGACGACACTCAAGCGCCATCCGCTTCTTCTATGTACGTAAGTGCTTTAGAAAAAGCATAGAAAAAGTCCCAACAATCCGGAACGCGTCCGATCCTATTACAGAAACGAACACCCAAACTAGTTTTACAGTTACCACGAGACGATTCGATTCTGCAAAGATACGTAGTCGAAGGTCGCGGGAACTCGGGCGGGACCAATTTGGAATTCGTTCTGCAAGTTGTCGGTGACTCTGGACACAGCAGACAATGCCTGACGATCGTAGATTTCGATGACGCGATCATTTGTCGCAGTTGACACAAGGGCATGGAAAACTTGGAAATAGAGAATCTATGAAAAAATATTGTTCTGAGTACCTATAAATAAGAAAAACAAATTGGCCAAATAAAACGACCTAAATC
Source organism: Lithophane leautieri (assembly GCA_949152455.1). NCBI lineage: Eukaryota > Metazoa > Arthropoda > Insecta > Lepidoptera > Noctuidae > Lithophane > Lithophane leautieri. The sequence goes on along the minus strand of OX424471.1, from coordinate 14,297,575 downwards.
CCGCGAGAATCGTAACACCTAAGGAGTCTTATTATTTCTGTTTCGTATTCCAAACATTTTCGCAGAGCTTATCGCAGCACGAAGGAAGGACGCCTTCGGCATACCCTGAAAGGGATAATTAGTAACTAGTCCCTAACGTCCTTTGTAATAAATTACAGACAGTATTCAGTATATTTATTTCGAACCATAGTGTAGAATGCTTATTTGTCAGAAGAAAGTTTTATTGAATGCTAAAACAATTTCGTCTTACACGGAGTATGCATAGGAAGGCACCATAACAACAATAATTATTATAAAATTACGTAGTTAGTTCAATAAACTGAAGTTGTTAAAGTTAAATAAAATTCAAAATAGGTAGAGGCGCACTAACAAGTAAAATTCATATGTGTATTCGTACAGTTATTAAGTTCTCACGTCTTTTATTGTTCTCAAATGTTTCTAAATTAAGCTTATTTTTCCAATTCACTATCTACCTGAGCATGCTAAGCCCAAGAATTTTGGACCATGGATCATAGCAACTTTCTTTGATCTATGTATTAACAGCTTCAGAATTTCTCTTCATCAAACATGCCTTTATTTCGCACGACATTTCGTTTTCTTTAAACTTCTCTCAACTCTATCAGGTGTTGGAATTTATAAAACTAAATGATAGCTTGTTTTATAGACGTATTATGTGACAATCTTGTTATCTCGTTTCTTATAGTAAAAACGTAGATATTTATTATGTCCAATCAATAACATGATGCCCGACTTACCTCCGTCCGATGAAACACGTTTTAACGTCCAAACGCTTCCGTTTTATCCACACAACAACACCTTTGACACAGATTCGTTAATTAGTGCTTTCGATTACACGCATCACTAAGGTCGATTAACTGACAGATTGGCGGGTAGTTAGCAACACAACGCGATACCGGACAATACAGTGATTGAACAGATTATAATCGCGCAACACTCACTAACAAAATAAAAATAACTATTCACTGTTGAATCCAAAGCACATTTAAAAGTAATCACACACGATAGGTATTTTATGCAAAAGAACTAAGAAGTTGAAGACGTAAAATTCGCTCCGAATTATTTGGATACGCGCGAAAAGTGCGGCGGAGGCGAACCGGCCTGCGCGCACGTCGCGCGTGCTTTGTCCGCATGTGCCGACAGCTGACTGAATCGCAATTCAAAACAACGCTGCAATTACAAGGCTGAAGCCTCCAATTTTTCGATAACAACCTTTTAAAACCGACCACCGGCCGTCTGATAAATCTTCGACATCAAATATAATAATGATATCAATGAGTAATTGATGCTCGAGAATTACCTTTTTTAAGTGATGGTTGTTAAAGTATGCACTAGTGTTGCAAAATAGAAAGCAGTGGATTTTTATCCCAAACAAAACAAATTAACAGAGACAACAAATAAATAGTCAAGCATTTATGATAAAAAATAAATTTATGACATAAACTAGCTAAGATCATTACTTATTTACATCCCAAACCAAAAGATAAAGGACTTCAGAATATTAAACACGAATAAATACTGAATGTTTCATAATCTCGCTACTACATGTAGTAAATTATAATTCAAATGTGTAAGAATAGAACAAAATACGATATTACCTTCTCTATCTAGTTTGAAATGTTTCGTAGCGGACACTAATGACATTGAATTTGCGATCTAGAATCGCTTCCTGTGTTTTGAATGCGACGAAGCGGCCTGTGTACACGAGTCGGGATTGCGTACGGTAATGTATAATAAATTGTACAGATTCGCCTCTCTAGCTGCAACTAGATGTGATTTATGTACAGAACTGTGTCGAATTAACAATTACCGCCTTTATAGTAACGTTAACCGAACACGACCGTTATTGTGCTCTTACGTGGGATTTTAACTAAGAAATGGTATTATTAAGTTCAATATTTTATGTCAGATTGATTTAAAACAGCATTTGTATTGGCACCACGTGTTTATAATTATTACGTCTTGCTATGAATATTTGTTCCAGATAACAGTTTGTTTATTACATCGTAAGATCTTGGGATTCAATCGCCCTCTCAACGTTTGATATTCTTATAGTATTAGAACTGGCACACGATATTATTATTTTCTACTCCTTCTAACAACGCTGATCAGCTAAAGTTAACAAATCTTGCGTTCCTTTGTTTCGCTCAGATGAACAGAAAAGGGAATAGGCTTAGTAGTAAACTTTCACCTCCTAATTATACCCATTCGTTGTTACAGCCTAGGTATATACTTACTCGAGCACTTCGACTTTCACTAAGTAATCAACTTCATAAACTGTGTAGGAGAGAAGCTAGGGCTCGGGTTACGCCTTTTATTAATAGTCATATAAACAAGTATTTGCCATTGACCCGTTGTTCTCCAAGCGAACAGCGTATGGTACTGGTTCCTCCATGCTAGTACTCGATGAATATCTGTTAAGTATATAAATGAACATTTAAGTATAAACGTAATGTTAAAGACGTATATTGAATTTGCATACATCGACAAGATGACATGACCATATTCCTAATGGAGTAAGTAGGACCCTTAGGTGTTCCCACCACAGTCTACGAATAAATCTAGAGTACTGTCAGATCAAAATGACTTATTATTATGAACTTTTTAGAAATCTAAGTAAGGCTTTTGATATGGTCAACAATGAGTTGTAATTTAAAAGTTAAAAAAGATGAGATAGGTTTTGAAGCTGAAAATAATAAGCTCTTGCTACAAAGTAATATGGGAAGCAGTAATTTTCGACAGTATTACATCAGAACCATTCGAAATTTGCAAAGGGATGCCCCAAGGCTGCAAACTTGTACCAATTCTATTCGCGGAAAATACTTCTTTTTTCTGAAGATATAACCATAAATGATATACATCAAGACGCATTGCATGGTCTTCACATAAAATTATATAATTCATGTATACAAAATATTGTAAACATTTTTTGAAAAGAGTAACGTTGGATTTTCTTGCCCATTCTTCTCCATACGAAAGCTACCTTTTGGAATGGGCAACTAGAATCAATTCTATTTCTTTGTTTTTCATTGACGTTCAAAAGTGCCTTTTATGTGCCTATTTGAAATAAATTATTTGACTTTGACTTTCGACTTTGGCATTTACCGATATACATATATAATTCTTGGTCGATGCATTGACAGTTTGAAACGTTTACTCAAGCAATTCAAAGAAGCCCGTAAGGTTATCTAAAGATCTCTATTCCGACCATTCAATTAATAAGAATATCAAAGTTCAGAGGCTTCACATAATTATTTCGGTTCTCATTATAAATTGGTGTGCTATGCCATAACTATTTATGGACAGAATAGAAGTGGAAAAGTAATAAGGCCCGTATTGCAATAACAATAAACTATGCAAACAGGCTTCGTCTTCTCAGAAAAGTGCAGAAAATTTACAAATCCTTTAAATAATTCACATCAACGTTTATTAACTTTCCTTGTTACGCAACTCATAGCTACTCAATTTGGACCTCAAACCGCCTTGAACCTCTAAAACATTTATTGCAGAAGGTTTTTAAACATTTTCCCTTGTCAATACAGGCCTTAATATATTCCGTGCTACAAAAATAGGATGATATAACAACTATTCACAACATAAATTTATAAATCAGTCTCCATCAAAATAATATTTTTTTGATAAAATTGATTTATGGAATGGTACAATAATCGTGTAATTCAAAAACAGCTTAATCGCAAACTTGTACAACTATCATACTAATTACAGAGTATGAAGTTTAATAAATTTAATGTAAATAACAAGTTTAATCGTAAATAACAATTTAATTTTTTTAGAAACATTTTGTTCATAGGCCAAATCTTTATCCGATTGAAACCTCACATAATATAAGGTAATATAAAATTCACGACCACTTCAAATACATACTTAGTATAAAAAGATATACATAAATATATAATTGAATTATTCTATTGTCTATTGCATGTAAAAATAAAGTGCTGCTAAAATGCGCAAAACTAATAATCTAATAATCATTACTTTTCACACATATCACCCTTTTTAAAAAAAGGTAGCATTTCAAAACCAGGAACTATTTAATTCAGTAACAATTATAGTTGATAATTATTTTCTATTCAATAAAGCTTATTCTATTCACAAACAAAGGTACATGTCCACTTAAAAAGAAGCAGTAAACTAAGCTTAGCTCTATTGAAAACGACTTATTCCAAACGATTACTGCAAAAGGCAAGTTAAAGCAACATAATCCAGCAACAACTACCTACGTACACCAAAGCCTATACGAGACACGGGCGAGCCACGTACAACCAACGAATGGTACGAACATTCTGTATGACGACGAAGAATCTACATCATCATCGGTACTACACAGAGCACAGAATCGCTGCGCCGCGCCGCGTCTAAGGACAGCAATACTAATAAAATTTGTGGCGCCGAATGTGCGTTGAGCGCATTACTTTTGTCACGGCCAGTCAGTCAAAGCCGTTAGTTTCTTTACGTCATTTGTGTCGTAATGCAAGTAAACCAGTGGAGTAATCAGTGACACGTTTTGTTTGTGTGAAAGTGTTGACAATGCCGCCTTCAGCAGCGACCCCCAAAGCCCCTCCGTGCTCAGCGGTCAAGTATGTTTCTTACCGATCTTCAATTTTGAGACAATACAGCTAAACACGTTAATTTAATTGGACTTGGGCAAAATGGTCTATTTCAAAGCAGCGCGGACATGCCATTGCCATGACCCTTCAAAATAGAGTCGCACAGAGAGTTCTCTATTATTTCCTAGAAGTGACCAAGTTACATACTTTTTCTACCTAACACAGATTACTCAACTTGTGATTATACATTTGGCTCTTAATCTATATAAGAAGTCACAAAGTTCAGAAAGTTTGAACAACATGGAGATATACACTTATTTCTTTTAACTTGACCATAGAAAAATAAATTATACATCGTATAGAAGCGAAAACGGGCTTTTGGCTAAAAGTACAATTTCGAACGCGTTCAAAAGCGTACGAAACGTTTCACCTGTCAAGATTGTGGCTCCGATGCGCCACGAAGCTTTAGGGTACAGCTTCGGGGTATGAACGCGAATAATGTGATTTTGAAAGCGTTCGAAACGTTCACCCTGTCACGATTGTAACCGGTACATACGCCCCGAGACTGTAGGGTAATAGTGTGATTATGAGTGCGTTCAGAGTTTCATATCTATATGAAATATTATTTCTGTTTCTATTAACTTGACTTATTTATTGAAATTCAATTCCATTTTGTAAGCGTCTGTGCGATATAATACCTATTTGATTAATTAAATGACTATATCAGTCTTAAGCCCGTACTATTGGTATCGTAAAGCAAATATATAAATGATTCTGGCTCTCAATACTTAGGGACCATATACATTATACGTAACATTATACTGTAGACACATAAATAGTTATGTTAAATACTATGTTTCCATCAAAACTTTAAATAATTTGCGTAAAAATAATATTAATTGAGTTAGTAAACACGGCTAAGGGACTTAATAGCATGTATCACAAAAGCAACGATAATTTTTTGCGTTCTTATTCATTTATTTTTGTCGATAGATTGCTGATGTATGCACACCCTTATATACATAGCTTTTGAATGCATAAAATTCATATATATATTTACTTCATATTACAATTTTATGATGGAATGCAAACAGAAATGCCAATATGCAATGGAATATACAATGAAGTCCGAAACTTCACATATTACAGTCAATATAACGTGAAGTAAATACAGTCCACAGTGGGATTACATTACTGTGCTAGTTTAGGCACTAAAAGTTGAAATATATCATTGTATAGTTGGGTATTTGACGTATAATATTTTACATTAGAAATTCACATTGAAGACGTTAGAATCACAAACTCCGAAGTATACAGTAAATGGAGCATAAATAGAGTCAAAAACTGTTTCCTTATCTTAAATACATATACCTTATGTATTTTAGTTAACTCTAACACTTCCACGAACTTTCTTTTCTGCTTATTCCCGATTGTGACTGCTTTGGTAAAAAGCATATTTCAGTAGTGCTGCCATCTATAAACGTTTCAGATCAGCAATAATGAAATATCACCCCAGAATACTACTTAACAATGTGACGCAATACATTTGTTTATAGTCTGTCATATAAATCTGTTTCGATGACATTATTAATACTTATTTTATCTTAAATTAAATTATTTTCTACAATGTGCAATAAAATAGTTTAAACTACAAACAATTTACTACCTTGAGACATGCCATCAGATTTATTCGATAGACCATTTATTAACATAATACAGTGCTTGAAAATGTCTAAGAACAAGTTTAGGGGTATAATAATGGTTTTAAAAATAACCTTGTGCAGTTTTGGAAATAGAAAATAAAAATGTATATGTGTAAAATGTGAGGGAAAATAAGATTTCTTTTCTTGCATATTAATTCCAAAAGTATTCGAAATCAAATACTTTCTAATAATCTCCTAAACATTTTCTATTTACTAGGAAAACATAGTAAAGGAAATTAAAATATATAATAATAATCTGAATCATTACGAAGTACAAGCGTGCATAAAATATAACATTACATATTGTGTGGAAAAATAATAGGGAATATGCATGTGATTCAAATAAGGGCCAAGTATTTTTTTTTTATAAACTATTTTACTTCAGAATTATGCCTCAATCAATACTTTTGAATAATATTTCTTTTTGAGCGAGAAATATTTTTTTTTAAATTGCCAGAAAAACTGTGGTAAATTCAAATACTTGAAAAGCGACGCGAGAGAGGATGTGGCGTAACAATCTAGGACAACAATCAATCAGTTTTATTGCACTTGACATTCAATTGACACTTGTTTGTTTGTTGTCATAGTGCTCTATGTTTGTTGCGCCAAGTTACCAAGCGCGCCAAATAGAGGTCGTTTAAATAGCCCGTGTCCGTTGGTTATTTTTAACATTTTTTTAAAGTACTTTAAATTCCTTTTTTTTTAACTATTATTTGGCGATATAAGCTATCGACAAAAAAAAATACATGCATATTCCCTATTATTCGCATTACTTTAAAACAAGTGATAACAATACCTTACACATACATGACTCATTGAAGCGATCGATTATACCCAATAACAATAATATCAATACATACATTTAGTGTTCGACACATTGACACTTTTATCAATTAATATTCATACCAGTTACACCGAATTTTATTGGATCCTTTCCAACATTAATTAAACCGTTTATCTTATGACCTAAGTATTCTTCTTCATAGGCGCCATTACAATCTCCATTTGTGTAAACTTCGTTCATATTCCTACTCTCAGCCTCCTCTATGGAATCTAAAAGATGTTCAAAGAAGTTGGGGAAGTTATCATAGCTTGGATAGACGTTAATGTCTATGACTGCATGTCCGCCGGTGATATTGTCTATGACAACATCGAAGCCAGCTAAGAGTAGGCCAATCCTCTTTCTTAGTATCCTTATGATAGTTTTAATTTTGTCCTCATTGAGCGTCATTGTGATATCGGCCTTATCGTGAGGGTCGAGGATTGAGAGTGTGGACTGACTGTCTGCCTTACAAACTTCTCCCGTACTATAGTAAATTGGTTCTAAATCTTCTGATGCATAGAAGTTTTTCAGGCTTGGGCGTTCGCAAATGTGATACCTGTAATCAAACAGAATATATTTTAAATTTTATAATTAGGTGTTATTAGAAAAGCAAATATTACATTTCAAAGATTATTTAGTTGCACATTTTTTAACACAAAATGCATATATTCCCGTAAAGCAACAGAAATGGAATGTTTGTTTGAAAACACAGAGATTGATATTGTTTTCTGTTTATACATATAAAAATTTGGGTGCAATCAAATTTTATAAATATGACATTCAAAAGAGTGTTGGAAAAACAAGTTAATTAAATTCAACCTTAATATTTTCAATGCCGACGTTTTATAACATCAGTGGAAAGGTACCCTATGAGTCACCGCTATAATTCAAAATTAATTTACCTGGTAATTGAATATTCGTTCAAAGTCAAAGTCAAATAATTTATTTCTAATAGCCACATAAAAGGCACTTTTGAACGTCAAAAATAAATAAATAAAACTGATTCTAGTTGCCCCTTCCAAAAGGCAGTTTTCGCATGGAGAAGAATGGGCAAGAAACTCCACCGTTACTCTTTTGAAAATGTTTTACAATATTTTGTATACATCAATTATATAATTATATATGAAGGCGATGCACCTACAATAAGATTACTGTTCATTCGATAAGATACTGACCTATCTCCTATTAGGAATACTTTGTGTAGTACTGCATTGTGGTTGACAAAGTTTTGAACAACACAAGGAGGCTTGCATACATGTAGTCCCTTCTCATTAAAAATTACGATCATATCATGCGCAGACTTCGACCCATGGGCTATAGTCGGCTTGCAGATAACAGGGAACCTGATACCCCTCTGCCTCATAATCTCTATGTTCATTTCTATATTGGTTGTGGTAAACTCTGCAAATGACGGTGTGAATATCCCTTGCTTGTGCAGTGATGGCTCATCTTTCAGTATTGTGTAGTAACAGTATCTGGAATTGATATAAGGAAAAATATTAGTGGAGTTTATTGTTGTTCTGTAGTGAAAAGGGGATGGCGCTATTCGTCCTGTATAGCTCTATCCCTACCTCTCACTGGAAGAATGATGAGTCTGAATTCCCTATACGGCCTCTATATATTGTATTTTAAAGCCCTAATGTTCAATACTATAAATAGCTAGACAGCTACTTTGTTTTGTTAAGAAGTAGACTACTATCACGATTTTCATGTCCATCTACCAACAGATTGTGTCTTTCTGAAATTGCTATTAAGGCAACATTGTCTTGAATGCTACAATAGGCAGATTGTATCTATTTGTAAGTAATTTAAATAACAATACAGTTAATTTGTATTTGTAATTTTGTTGTACAATCGACCTCGAAATTACTTCACTTATATTGAATTAGTTTTTTGCTTCATTTAACACATCTTACAACTTCATAAGATTCTATATACCTAACGTCACATAGACGTTGCGGTTTTATTACGTACATACAACTTACATACAAGTGACATTCAACACTTAAGGTGGTAAAGGTATTATGTGTTCGACAACACATGCCTGCCAGTAGGGTAATTGTGTAACACACTAACAATTGCAATGCCTTTAATTTTGACAGTTCAACAACATTCATTTTTCACACAGGAAGCAATGAATTAGAAATTTCCTTCAAAATGTTTCAGATTATGAAAAAAAAATTGTTAAGCAATTGGGACGCTGTTGTAAATGATTTCTCACTTTTTCAAATATAAGCTAGAAAATTACTTTAATATAAAACATACATACCTATTGAGTAGAATCCTCACATTGTCCAATGGATCAATTACTGTGATATTTGGATGGTTTGACAAGTACTGCTCCACTCGACTAATGGTTATCGATGCCTGATAACACAAGATTGACAAAGCTATTAATGGTGAAAACCCATCACATTTGAATAAACAACATTATGCTATCAAACACTTGTCTTAATCATTAATAGGATTTATAGGACCTTGGAACTTTCCAATACTAATGAGGATCACATACATAAATACACGCCTTTTTCCCACAGCGGTAGGGAGAAACTACAGAATGCTACCTGCTATGAAACTTAAATACTCCTCCTCTCCTCTCCTAGTAATGAGGTAGTAATAAACCACACCTGAACTGATCTCAAGGGTATTTCATACCTAAAGAAAAATAATATCTCTAGGAAACACAGCAAAGGCAGTAATTTTGTGTCATTGGCCATTTCTTAGATTTACCATTTTAATGATTGTGGCCATTAAACATACAACTCAGTATCATAAAGACAGTCTCATTAAAATCTCATTGAACATGAGTTAGAAATCAAACTGTACATTTTAACCACAATAAAATTACTGGAAAATTACCAATTGTTTGGTCATTTTTGTTTTTGTGCATAACTTGTTCAAGTGAAACCAATTGTTTAGTTCTTTTTTATTGACCCTGCATAGTAAGGACACTGGTGATGGTGACTCACAATGAACAATAAAGGACACTGACCATGATACAAATTCTAGTTATAAAGGTGATAAGATATTAAAAACAAACATTAAAGTGACATAACTAATGTATAGCTAAGACAACAAAACAGCATTGTTAAAATGATTAGTGTAAATATGCATAATTATAAAATTGGCCAAGTCTGAGTCAGACTCGCACACGCAGGCTTTCATCCCACAACACAATATTTAACACTACAATGGTTGTAAATACTTAACTTTGTTTTATTTTTATTATTTGTTGTTATAGCGGCAGTAGAAATACACAATCAGTGAAAATTTCAACTGTCTACCTATTATGAGATACAGCCCGCTGACAGATACAACAGACGAACATGGAAAGCTAAGTAATAGTGTTCCGTTTGGAACCCTGCGGGTATGGAACCCTAATAAAGGACAAAACAAATAAAGGTGTTTTCTTGACCTGCTAACTCTATTATTTACTCATCTTTTTTTTTTTTTTTTTTTTTTTTTTTCCGGGGTGGAAAATCCTCATGGATGTCCTCCGCCCTGGGGTGGGCGGAGGGGTCTGTCAGACTCTTACTGACTAAAAACCACCCCGGTGTTCCGACTCACACCTACGCCGGGGGTCGCGGGAACGTAAGAATCTTCCGCAACCCCCGACTGGTGCCGGCCCGCCACTGCGGGCCTCCTCGGGTCAGGGGGGGGAGTGAGGTGTTTGACTCCCCCCGTGACGTCTAAGAGGGGCGCGCGTGGAACACTACGCGCCGCCACCTCGGGTCCTGATGTGTGGGGGGCGACGGACGTCCCCGAGTCCGTCACCCCTGGACCCATTTAGGGGGGCTGGAAGAGGGCGTTATCCGCCCTCCGCCGACGCCCGGTGCGCCTGCTGCGGGCCGGGTGAGTGGACGAGATCTCCCTCTCCCTTTCCGCAGCCTCCTTCTGCGAGACGACCGTCTCGCAGTAGGAGACCACCGCGTCCCAGGACTCCCCGCTGCCGACCATGGCATTCACCACAGCCGACAGCGACAAGTCACTGCCTACTTCTGAGATGAGGGCACGGCGTGGCTCCTCCCAAGCGGCACACTCTGCCAGCGTATGCCGCGCCGTGTCCTCCCGGCAGTCGACGCAGTGGTGACACCGGGCATATTATTTACTCATCTGAGTCAACTAAATACTGGTCTATGAGTCATCTTTCAAGATGTGTTGATCATCCTAGTGGTCTAAGATGGATATTATGATTTTCAAATCAACCAATGATGTCATCATCGTTCATTAACTTGGTTCAACAGATTTTATAAATAATTTATGGATAAGTGATGTGTAATTTTATAGAATGTTAGTTTGATGTTACTCACTCTTGAATATTGAGAACCAGTTGTTCCGGTGTATCTTTATCATTTAATAGAAATATTTTGAAATGTATTTTTTTTTCTTGAATATTTTTTTTTTATTTTTTTTTAAATTATGTATATTACCTTTGGGTCCCCATGATCTGCTGCAGCAATGACATCAGTTAGTTTGTGGAGGAGCACATTGATTGGTCCCTGTTCTTCCAAAGATCTGTCTAAGTCCAACTGTAAACAAAGTTTAATATGATCTTGTAAAGATTTTTTTAAGGACTGTAATTTTAGAGATCTTAGGTAAAATGGAGTAAACATTATTATTATAAAATACGTCAGTTTTCGTACTATGATTTTTCCCTGAACCTTATTATTTAAATATTAAGTATAAATTATAATATAAAATGATTACATACGTACTTATAAGTTTTAGTGAATCAAGTGAACAAGAAATATAACATGTGAATAAAATTAAAAAATCTTCAACAGGCATTCCTGCTGATGCCAGTTTAAATTCACAAAAAGAATACTTCGGCATTACTGTCTTATAAATTTTATACAGGTATTACTTACTCTGACTAGATTGTAGCCATGAGAAGCACACGCCTTGATGAACTCTTTCCAATTTAACTTCTGGCTTTTCTTGTCGGACATCCACAAACCTATGGTTTTATTTTGAGATACGCAACTATCCATTTTAAAGTTTTAAATAAAAATACAAAACTTAAATAATTATTTTAAAACCTATCCGCAGCTGTGTAAACTGCTATTGGCTTTAATTTGTAAACGAGCACAAACTCAATGGACAAACATGAATTTAGGAATCAACCTTGAATGCATTATAAGGAAAAGCATATTCAATATTTACTTAGAAATTGTTACGGACTACAAAACCAGAATTTTACCAAACAATAACACACTACACGACTAACGCGGCGCGACAAAACAAATGTCAAATTTGTAGGAAGGAAGCTAGTGATGTTATCCGAGCAAGGCGAGCAATATGTGATGCGTGATGCCCATAGGATGGATTAAAATATCCGACTCTGGGCTGGTTTTCAATCGTCCGATAACTTTTAACTGGAGAATAATGTAGTGATTCCACTAAGCTATTTACAGAATATACAATTTCATTTCATTTCAGTGTAGCGGTTCGAAATAATATTTTCCATACAAAACCTGACCTGCTTTAATTAAGTTTTTTTTTTCTTTTTGTATAAGTAATCATTTTGTAATTTTACTATTATTTAACTAGATTAATGTAAATATTTGCACACCATAATAGGTAATGTAAATATACTAGTGTAACTCCTCAGACGTCATGGGTATCGTGAATTATTGTAATGTCGATATCTATCACGTCTGCGGAGTTTCGCTAGCACATCGGTTAAATTATCATCAACGTCATATTAAAATTAAGAAAGTCGAGGGAGTCATATTTTTCATATTACCACCGTATGGGTTATTTATTACCACCGTATTACGTATAATATTAGCGCATGGAACCATCTGATAATGGCATGCCCATAGAGGAAAGGGCATGCCTTCGATATGTACACACTGCTACACATCAAGCTATACATTCCCAGTTTTTAAGCTGACCTCGCACTGTACGGAAATCCTTTATAATGCGAGATCAGCATAAATGTATAGCTTGATTGATGTATAGCCGTGTGTACAACTGCTAGACATCCAGTTGTTTATTTTGTATTATGTATTTACGTTTTTTTTTTAACTATTTTTTCGGAATTGATTTCTGAAATCATGACTTCTTAACTGGACTTTCCTGTGGCTACCTCATGTGCTTCTAAACTCAGGGCGTCCAGTCAGGGTCATAATTGTCTTTACGATGGAATCTATATACTTATAGCTTAGTAATAGTTAAATAGACTATAATCTGTCCAAAGCCTGCCAAACGGAAACTGAATTTGATTTTAATAATACAGAGCATGGATCATGGATGGCTAACTACATTATCTATGTTTGCTCCTGGTACTTCGCGGATATTCTACCAAAGAAAATGAGATATTTAATAATTTCATTGACGAATTAGACATCACTATAGTAGTGCAAGCTGTGAAGCCGGGAAGGAGGACAGAATAAATATACCATTTTGTAAATCTAATCGGTTCCAACAAGTTGTAATCGAATAGTAGTTGTTAAGTCCATGGTTTCTATAATCTTAAACCATGGACTCAGTCACGGAACAGAAAAAACAGGACTCAGTAGTACGACATGTACGACAAAAACCAAGATTTGAATGCATTTTAATTGTTTTTCAGACAAGCTGACAACTTACGTCATTCATAAATTCAATCAATTGTCAATGTCAAATGTCAAACAAACTCCTCTTGATTAAGTTCTGTCATACTCAGGGTGCGTTCCGAGTTACGCCGTAATCGATTTGGGCGTGCTAAAACCCGTTCCCTATTAGCATTATCGCGATAACGATGTCCCGTGAATCGTCATAGATGACGTCATGACATGCGCCATCTTGCGATAACGCCGACCATGCTCTAAAATATGGTCATCGTGAGCGCTGTCAATGTGGATGTCAAATAGTGTCATAGTGACAGTTGTACTCTTTTGTTTTGAGTCGTACCAATAGTTTCAAAATTGTGAAGAAGAAGTTTGATGTGTATATTGTAATAACTAATAACCATGAGTATTTAAGTGAATATCATGCTCACATCAGAGCAATACGAGAGGGCTCAGAGAGGTAAGTGCTGAATTTTAGCCCACTTGCAAATCTTCCCACTGTTCAAACGATTATGATGCAAATGTTTTACTCATCACAACTGCTTAGCTGTCTGTTTGCAAAAGCTTTCTTACAGTTTTGAAAGTGCATACAACCACTCTTTAGTTATTGTCTTCTGATCAATCATAAATGTTTACTTAACTGATTCTTGCTGTTTACAGATACTGAATATGTACAGTAATTGGTGAATGACTTTGATGCAAATATGCCTAGCCGAGAAACAGAGTCACAGCAATTGGTGAATTACTTTGATGCTAATATGTCTAGCCGAGAAACAGTCACTGCTGAATGAACCAACGCAACAATACGGTAAGTATTTTATATTATTATCTGATAATGTGCAGATACTTATTAGCTGAATGTGCCTGTTGTGTTTGCATAACATATCATGTTGACAACATTATGTGGTCACTCTTACTCCAATACCTAATCTATAACAAAAGTAAGATAAAAGTGTTCTATGGTTTTGTCTTATTAGTATGTTGGTTAATTCTTAAGAACTTGCTCTCAGATTCTATAAATTTAAAGTTATAAAAGCAGTTTCTTTAGTATATAAAAATATTCTATATTTTATTCCAGGATATGATTATCTATGTGCCAAGTTTCATTCAAATCATCGCAAACAATATTATTGCAGTGTTAGTAGGAAGTACCTTCTTAATATTATATTTTTATTTCAGTAGATCCCGAGTCACCTTTTCTATTCATTTGGAACGAGGCATGCATTGTGTTGCTACTCACATTATACAGTGAGCTTATAGAACATTTTGAAAAAATGCATCTTAAGATGGTGTATGACATCATAGCAAGAACAATGTGCAACATACAATAATAATGTTACTTGCACCCAGTGTCAGTCAAAACTAAACAGTTTAAAAAAACATTATAAAAAGATAGTGGATCACAATGCGACATCTGTAAACGATAGGGCAACATGGCCTTACTTTGATGTAAGACTTTACTTTGCTTTTTTTGGTTGTTAACCCGGAACTGATTCATTTTGCAGTTGTAGTGTAACAACAACAATTAAATTTAAGTTTTTTAAAGATCTAAGTAGATATGATCATCACCTGTTTTATTATTAGTAGCACTACTTGTGATTTTTTATTAGTTTTTAAGATTTGATCAGTACCTGTTGACTTAGTAGTATACTGTGATTGTTTATTAGTTATGATTTGATCAGTAATTACTTACCTGTTTTAATTAGTAGTAAGTATAGATACTTGTGATTTTTTATTAGTTATAAGATTTGATCAGTACCCATTTGAAGATTTGAATAGAAATACCTGGTAAAATTGTGAATTTTATTAATGTTTAATTGTACTGTATGTTTGTGATTTTACATAATATTTACTAAAATAGATAAGGAGTTAATTATATAAATACATAAGACTTTTGTTACTGTTGTACTGTTTGATATTTTTCTTATATTAGCATAAATAATAATTAGGAAAAGAATGTCGCTTGGAGCGCGAGTAGGGTACCTGAGGTTCAGTCTGATTATACTGTGATTCTAATTGATTGTTAATAAAAATGTTCTATTACTATTATTGTTGAAAATTATTTGCATACCCATCCCAATATATGGCGCTATAATTATTCTTGTAACTCAATTCCTTCTAGAGACATTTTCTTGCTGGGGTAACGCACACGTTCCCTTCTCATATCTTTTAAATACTTACATGAATAAGAATAAGTATTTAAAAAAAAGAAAATCTACTAGCCAAGAATGAATTTCACATTTACTTACCTATCAGTTGCAATATATACCTAGGTACAATTTAAGTTTTAAGTATCTAAATATAAAACTTATTCAAATGATAAAGGATTGTTATAAGTAAAACTATAAAATAGACCATAAAATTAGATCATTTATTGAATGTTAAGAAGTTTAATTACACTGTCCTATTGGCCAATGTTTGTCGCTTGCGCATCCCTTCTTCTCTCCTCCCGTTGATGCTGTCGCCCTGTCGGTAGTATTTGGCGACCAGAGTCAATAGAGTCAACCAACAAACTAATGCGTTGAACTTCCATTTTCAAAAATATCCAATCAGTCTTTCTTGTGCAAGGTTTGAGGTTATGTTTATGTTATGAAGTTGAGCGAGGACTGTGTGAACGCGTTCACGAGCGTTCCGAATTGATGACAGCCGTCAGCTGTCATAATCATGATATTAAATCGGAACTGAAGTTATCGATGTGAGTGCTGACAGTGATTATTTTCTAATTCGGAAAGCGGCCTCATATGTGAACAAAGACAAATTGCACACGGCGAACAAACGGCATGGTTGATGTTTATTTTTTGGAATTTTGAGTATTTTGACTTACCTAGATAAATAAAAGAAACCTTTACACCTTTTTTTCCTTTTTCCTGAACATATTTGGAACGGAGAATTAAAAAGTGTCATTATTGCTTTCATTCAAGGTCTAATCATGTCTGAAGATAGTTTAGTAAACGCGAAGCACCGTATGTTGGAACTGTTCTCTGAAATGGATGAGACCGAAATTGATACCATCGAGCAATGGATATGTAATCATTCTTACAGAAAAGGTAGGTGTACAATGTAATAACCTAGTAAGATAGTTGTTTCTGCTGTACTTATCTGTAAACTATAATGTTTTATGCCTACAGATTTGGAACGCATAAAAGTGCTAAAAAGTTCAGAGAAAACGCTCATAAAGATTGGAAATTCTATAAAGAAGATTGTGCCTTTTGAAGCAGAAATGCCATCCGAAACAATAAAACCACCAACAGTGGGGGACCAAGCTGATTGCAATAATACTAACACCTGCCATGTGGATGAATTTCTTTATGATGATGATGCAGTGGACGACCTTATCAAGAAGGGAAAACTAAAAAAACATTACTGCACAAACTGTAACAATCGGAACATCAAAGTAATTATTACTTGTTTGCTTCATATTATTCCTAAACCTGAACTGCATTGTTTCCTCTACCACATTTGAGGCATTCATTTTGTGTAGTGAGTTATTGGCTACTAGTATTTAATATGAGAGGTAAACACATTAAAACATTATTTTTGCATCATTCTTTCCTGTTTAAGTATATTGGCTTGAATTAGATTCCTATTGTGAAGTGCAGCATTGTACATAATGTATGTAATAACATTTTATGTTTTCAGGACTTGATATACATTTCACACTCAATGTCCCGACAAGCACTTCAGTACATATTCAAAGTCTTGCTACCAAGTGATTTAGAAGAAAAACAGATACTGGATGTTGGTTCTCGATTAGGTGCAGTTCTCTATGGTGTAAGTTGTAAATCTATGCAAAGTACGTTAGTGTTGTACAGTTTTTTTATTTTATTTAGTAATATTTCAATTATTTTCAGGCATATTACTTCTCAAATGCAGGCACAATCATTGGAATAGAAATTAATGAAGAATGTTGTGATGTACAAAAGAGGATTATTGAACAGTACACAATGGATAGTAACAGGGTAAAAGTAGTCCACTCTGATGTGTTGGAAAGGAGTGATCTTTTTGCAAACTCTGACATTATAGTAATCAATATATTAGAGTTCTTTGTGGATAATGAAAAGCATAAACAAATGTGGTATTTCTTCAAAAAATATATCAAGAAAGGAAGCTATCTAGTTTGCAACAGAAGTATGACTGACACATTAGTAAATCTTGATATATTTGAAGAATTCATGAATTGGTTGAGTGTTTGCAAACCAAATCAATTAGAAAATGAAATATTTTTTGATGTTGAAGATTACAATGATCTATACTTGTACACTGTTAATTAAAATAATTAAATATCGTTTTGACTGGTTTTGAACATTTTTGACCTTTCTTTTTTACATCAATTATAACTAAAGCCGCATGTTTGATGAAGTGTCCAAACATAAAGCGGCAATCGTGCGCGGCTGTCTTCCGCGCTCTGATTGGACGACGCGACGACTGCCGCGCGCGAACTCTTCTGGCTTCTGTCACAGAGCATTGGTTTCTGTAATAGAGCGCGGCAGGAATGTTCCCACAAAGTACATTTTGATGTGTCCTGCAAACGCCGCATGTTGCTGCCGCGCTGTTGCTGCTTAATATTTGGACACACCTTTAGAGGAACGTAGATGGAGGCACTGCCTTGTGAAGGAAGATCTTTCACATTCAGTATAATTCATGTTAGGTCTCTACTTCGCCACTTTCCTATCTTAATAAATTTAGTTTTAGTAATGGCTTGAATAGTAGCAGGTAGAACATAAACTCTATTGATTAATGTTATAAAAGTAATATAGATAATTCTATTATTTTCGATCTGGTTCTCGATGTCACTCACATTTACTAATCGACTAAAATTCCACTGAAGCCACTTACTAAACTTATACATTTTGTACTTCACTAGTTAAAATATCAAAATGGCGTGTGAGAGATAAAAAATACAGTAGCGCAGACAAAATTTGATACGTTTTTCAAAGCGGGTCGCGCCCGTAATAAGTTACGCAAACAAGTGAATTTACGTTTATTTTATTTATGTTTACGTGTTCACTAAAAAAATATCACAATGTGGCACGAAGCAAGGAAACAAGAGCGGATGATCCGAGGAATGATTGTTGACTATCGTCGAAGGGCGGAGCGCCGCAAGGATTTTTACGAAAAGATTGTGAGCCAATCGTTTGTTTATTTGTATATTATTAATTTGTAATGGACACCCAAATGTAGTTATTCCTTAAATGAATAGAAATAAGTAGAAACAAAGGAAACCTTTTAATAAAATCAAGGTTACTGATGACTTCATTTCAGAAGGCGGAGCCAACTCAGTTCTTACAGCTCCACGGACGACCATGCAAGGTACATTTGGATCCGGCTATAGCTGCGGCAGGAGAAGGCCCAGCCATCATGTTAGTACCTTATAAACATGACATTACATACTGAAACTATTCTTTGTTATTATTAGTGAAGATTATTGATTGAAGTAGAAATAATTAGGAAATTTTAAATGAAAACAAATAGAATGCTTCTTAATTAATATTCGTCAAGTATTTACATAGGTAATGGCTGATAATATTTGTCACTTGAGACAAATAAAATGTATCAAAAGAAAACAAGAATTGACGCTAACAAAATATGACATTAGTATCAACTAAACTGCACTTAAATTTATTTTCTTAGGATGCCTTGGCAGGGTGACACCAACAACATGATTGACCGTTTTGATGTCCGAGCCCATCTGGATTACATCCCGGAAGTGAGGATCCCTGAGATACCACCAGAGGAGCTGAGTCCAGAAGAAAGACAGTGCAATTATGAGAGATACAGAATCTTGGCACAAAATGTCTTTCTGGGAATAAGTAAGGAGCCAGTTTTTTACAAACTGATTTTGATAGATTTTACTTCTACTTCAACATGAGTTTTGACAACAATACTAAACAGTAGTAATTCCTTCTAGGCGAAGACAAATTCCTCCAACAGCTGGCTATAGAGGAACAGTTTGGAGTCACCATAGAAGAAAAAGAACAGCAAAAGGAAAAGCTTCACGAAAAGAAGGGCACGGGTGCTGCTATAGGATACAATTATAGTGATCCTGGAGCACAACCTTCTGGTTCTAACGGTAGATTCAGCTTTACTGTTATACCTCAATGTGCTGTGATGGCTACTTATGTCTGGTCATGGGGTAGTATACTCTACGGTCTTTTCTGGGTATTCTTATGGCATGCAGTATTAAATTACAGGACCAGAGACAAAAAAAGTGGAACCAAAAGATTCAGACGATGAATCAGATCTGGAAATCATTGATGTGGACTTGAGCATTGATGTGAATAAAATGGAGGCTTCACAGGTGTGTTTTCCTACCAGAGTGGTTATTTATTTTAACATTTTGTTGCTTAGTTATGGTTACATGATTACAAAATATTTTTCATGTTTTTTTTACTATAATACACAAATTTTATTATTACATACAATTCTAAAACCTACAACATTATTCTTATTATGGTAAAAGGTCACAGCAAATGCACCATTAGTAAGTCCCATTGTGTATTCACAGTGAACACTGACTGCTGGTTTGTTGTTTATTATTAATGTAGCAGAGAATGTTGACTGTGTGTGTAACAGTAACTAAAGGTTGTAACTAAAGGAATCGTTCCTCTTGATACACTTCTATTAAATTAATTTGTCATAAAAAAATTGTTGTCGCAGAAATGCTTCATGATGATTAGGACATACTATTACTGCAACAGAAAACTCTTTCTTAATTTTTCATTCAATAATAATTTGATTCATAATTTCATTGTGATATAAATATTTATTATTAGCTTGTGGTTTAAATGTTTTTAGGAGCACTTGATTACAATAACCTACTAATGAGCCATATTCCTGTTTTGTATGACCCAAATGATGTTGACCTAATTGGCAAAGGAGTGGCGCGTAAATGTCGCGGATTCGATTCATGACTCGAAAACTGCATGACCTACATTAACAAATGCTTCTGTTCGTTTGTTTGTGCATGTAATGTGTATAGGTATTGTTATGGGACTGACATACATAGAATCCTTCTGTACATACTACTAACTCTTGCACAGTTTCATTAAAGTATTTCTGTTTATAATAACATAATTCATGAAACACTATACATATCTATCGTTCAAATTCATGTAGTAAAGTACGTATACTCCATCGAATACCTTCGCTCACGGTACGTTTTGCGGAGCACAGGCGCACGAGTTGAATGGCGTGGGGCCTCAGTTCGGCATGGCGGGCTGCGATCTGTTCTCGTTCCTGACGGGCGATGCCGATGACGCGGAGCATCAGAAACAATTGCTAAGGGAAGAAAAGGAGAAGGCTATGTTTTCTGGGAGAAAGAGTAGGAGAGAAAGGCGTGCGCATCGGTGAGTAGGCTTGAATACCGTTCTAGTTATTTAGGTGGCAAAATTTATTAAAAAGAAATCTAGAATCTTTGTGTGAACGTTTGTTACGCTTTCTGTGCATAGATAGAATATTGCTTTATTGTACACCAGGTAACGTTGTTAGAATGCTCAGTTCCTACCTTCATGAGATTAGAATAGGAAAGATAATAAATAATATCATACCTACTGTAGAAAATAATGTTAAAACTGATATCTTTAGAGTTTTACACACTCCAATCTTATTGTTAAAACAAATGGTTATAAAACGTAAAAAGTCCTTGAGACTATTAATGAATTTAAAGGCAATATTGAAAAATTGTTTTACCTACTTTAATATTGTTAGCATGTTAGCGTAGATTTCAAGCCATGAACTAAAACTTCTTTACCTAGTATAACCATTACTTAACAAATATCAATAATAATTAATGTCTTAGAAATGTACCATCGTAATAAAATAACTCCTTAATTTAATATTATAATGATGGTATAATAATAAAGCAAAAATTCCAATTTCATGCTGACGCAAGAAGTTGTACTATTGAGGCACGCAAGTAAGGCCGTCTCCTTTTTATTGTGTTGCCATTCGGCGTGTCTTGGAGTAATAACGGTTTATTTTCAGCGACAAGAAGCTTGCTACGAGGGTGGTTAGTCCTCCAAGTTACGCCGCTCCGTCATCAATGCCGGCTCGGTCGCCGAGTCGATCGCCCAGTCGAAGTCCTTCGCCAGAAACGGGCGAGAATATACAGTTTATTACGTCTTTCGGTGGCGAGGAAGAAGAGAAGCAACGTGAGTTTTAAAAGTGTTATTGATTTTCCCTTCAATTTCTAGACTGAAGGATAAATTATCATGATTATGTAATTTTTTCTGCTTAGTAGGTAAAATGTGACTTAATTGTCTTATTGTCCACAGCAACAGCGGCCAAGCCCTTGTATGCAGATAAAGTGAAGCAGAACTTGAAGATGTTATATGCGGATGTAGCACGCAAACCTCGTAAACGGTATGAATAAACAAAATAGGCGAAATGTGGCTGTACCAAACACGTCTCCCTGAAGGAGGCTTCGGGGAATACAGAACTAAAGTTATGTATGTTAATTTGTTATATCTTTGTAGACCGACACCACCAACCAATCGACGCACCCGCCAGATAGGTCCAAGGGGACCCAACTCAAGGTCAAGATCATTCTCGCGCTCGCGGTCAAGGTCACGTTCGAGGTCGCGTTCTTGGAGGAAGTCGCGTTCCAAGTCTCGCTCGTCAAGATCGCGTTCCGTCTCGTCGCGGTCTCGTTCGAGGTCCTACAGCCCCTACAGACGAACTCGCTCGAGGTCCAGATCACGTAATCGTAGAAACAGATATTCTCGAAGCCCCGCAAAGTTTGTATTACGCACCCGTTACTATTTATCCAATAGTTTGCTCGTATTTTTAGGTTGAAACTAAATTGTCTTTGTATTTTCCAGTCATGCTAGTGGCTATGCCAAGCGTAATAACTCCAGGTCGATGTCATTTGAAAGGTAAGCTTGTTTTGAAATTTGTTTATTTGAATGGTGAGGTGAGTCAGATAAAGTGGAGGACCCATTAGTCTTAGTGGTATTTCGACTAAATAAATGATGTCGGGACTAAGTGGTGTTATGTTTCAGTAGTGATAAGATTGCGAGCAAGCCGGCCGTGCCGCGGTACTATGGGCGGCGGAAGGAAGACCAGTCGTCGAGCGAACTGTCCATTGACTCCGACTCCAGTGAATCAGATGACGACGCGAAAAAGTGAGTTTTGACCTTTTTTCGAAACAAACTTGTCTAATCTACAATATCTGAAAATTAACTCTAGTACGTATTCTTAAAATCTATCGATTTAATCAAGATTTTCTCTAATAATTGTTATTTATTTGCTAACCGTTAGGTTTCGATTTTAAGGGTCGAGTTTTCAATGATGTTTAACATATTATGCCTAGGAGATATAATCGTTAATATAAATGCGGCTCAACTTAGCTGAGAGATCAATTTCAACCGTTATCATTAGAAAATCCCTTTAAAAACCATATCATACGCCATTTTGTTTCATATTATTTCATTTCATGATGTCAGGAGAGGACTTTGAATTAAAAGTACAGATCTTTTATTGCCACCATACAAAATTCACCCGTCACAAGCATTAGGATGTCTGTAAAAAATTTCATGAGTTGTATAAAAACTCAACCAAAAAGACCTTACTGATGAATGCTTTTCAGTATTATTGTAATTATGTAAACTCTTAAGGTCGATTCACACTTAACAGTGAACCCACCGTTCTGGCACAGTGCAAAATATTCTTCCATACATTCTCATGCCGGTGTCGGCACTGACATGGAGACACTGACACTGACAAGTGGGGATGCGTTCATAGAGAATGTTTGAAAAAATATTTTGCAATGTGCCGGTACTGTGTCGGAACCGTGACTTCACTGATATGTGTGAATCAACCTTTATGAACCCCACGAGGGAATCTACTCTATTTGTCGAAGTCTCTACATAGGCCTCCCGAAATTCGCTACATCACCAATTTCTCTGCCTACTACAACTCTGACACAGGTAATTTTTCCACGTTTCAGAACGGCGGTGGGCAATAAATCCAATACAAACCAGAATCAGTTACGATTATCTGGATCCAGCTCCAAAGTCAGTAAGAATCATTTGCTTTTATACATTTGTTCTGCTTTCATTTTAGCACCTTACGACATTACTGGCAGTAGTTTGAACAACAGCAGATTATTTCGCTTTTTACTATAAGTGATGCGAAACTAAATGACCACATGAAAGTTTGTGATGAAGCCTGCTAAATTCCCGGTTGTATTTTTATTTGAACCCATGGCGTTGTCTTGCTCGATTTCTTTGAGATGAATTTTGCTTGAATATCAACCTATTCTTCCCCGCCGTGTATAAATGTGTGTTAACATTCAACTTTGATGGATTGTTACTAGTTCTAATTTTTGTTGTCCAGAACTTTCTTGAATTATTATTTTAGTATGTAAATAAATGTTGAACGTTTCATTATATTCAATGTATATTTTCTTCTATTATATGTATAAAATGTATTCAATTATACATAAGTTTGGCCATAAAAACTACATAAGTTTGACCATAATATTAAAAAAGATATGTATAAGTGTATAAACGGCAGATGTATGCGCGGACAATGCAATTCCGTAAGTTCATCGAGGGGAAGCATGCAAGACATATCCATCGAGTAGGAGTGCCCGAAACAGTATCCTTACTATGTTGACGGACAGGTTTTTTTGTTAAGGTATTCCCTACAGGCCGGACCACAATATTAACTATCACTTCATTCTTAGGCTTGAACTGACATCACCCTACGTAGGTATTACACACAGGAAACCATTATTTTACCAGCAAAAGGAGTGGGACAGTCCTTTAATACTTTTATGAGAATTGTTCTCAGTAAAGAGTCAGTTCTCCCATAATGTATGTACCAAATTAACTTGACGACTTTTGCAGGGTGCTTCGCGTGAGACGCTTTCACTAAAAGAAAAACTCAAGAGGAAAATGCAGGCACAATTATCAAGGCAGCGTGAGTTTTATATGAGCTAAGAATATACGATCCATAAATTATTGATTGAATATCTATAAATCGTTTAATATGCACATATTTAATAATCTTATGAATTATATTAACTAATTGATGATACTCTACCCCGCGTTTAATATAACCAGTGATAAATACATTATGTTAGGTAATCACAGCATTTATTTACAATGTTTTATTTATAGTTCGCGCCGACAAGCGGGCTGAAGCCGAGCGTCAAGAACGCGAGAGCCGTCGCCAGGCGCGTCGCGACGAAGAGATGAGGGAACTAGCCATCAAACTGCGGCGCAAGTCTGTGTCACCTATACTTTATATAAGCATGAATACCATCTGATCTGCCTGTTCTTGACCCATGTTACTGCGGCTCTGCGGAAAGTGTTTCCTCCATCCAATCTTCCCCCTGTCACATAATCGTTCACTGGCTTTTCATTCATATAATCCCTCGACCATCATGAACAGTGTCTGATTCATTAGAATTATGTAATCATATCCGAGAAAAATCGCATCGCATATATAATTTTGTATGACTGACATATTTTTGATGTTTGAATTCAGACTTGTTCAATACTGGTATTTGTTACAGGCAGCGCGAAATGCGTCACCAACAGAATAGAAGATCAAGCGAAGACGACTCGGATAGAAGTCGCAGTCGATCAACTTCAAGGTATTCAAATTTTTTATCATAAATATGAAATTATCTAAGCACAAGTTTTCTTGTCATTGCGTTGGGTTATTTTGTTATTATACCGTTCAATTTTAACTTCACAGAGAATCCTTGTCGAACGACAAGAAACGAGAGGACAAAAGTAAGTCTAGAAGCGTCACGCCTCCTCCGCCGCGGATACCGGTGTGGGAAGTCAACAGAGAGTCCACATCGACGTCGCAGAGACCAAGACCATCCGAATATGGAGAAAACTCACATTACACAGAGAGACGTCGGTATCAAGAACCAGAGCCCAAGGAAGACAGGAGAAACGACGAGGAAAGACCGCCACACTACTCAAATAGATACGATAAGTATCCGAATCGCGAACAAGGGCCCCCTCGTTATGACAGCTATAATCGTTATGAAAGTCCGAGTCATGATGGCAGGTGGAAAGAGGAGTATCCTCCCGGGAGGAGGAGGCCTTACGGACATAGAGGTGGGTACAGGGGCCATGGGTTTAGGCACACCGAGCACAGCAGTAGTCCCTCACAAGAATACGATAAAGACCCTAGCGACGCATACGCTAGGAGCAAAGTGAAACTTGTAGATTATTAGATAGGGTTCAAAATGTGTTAATGCCAAAATAGGTAAAATGTATGTAGTTATTAAAATGTAAGATGTGTAGGATGTTTTAGTAGATTCTTACGTTGAACATATCGTAGAACCTAAGTTCGTAGGAATTACCATACTTTTGTGTTAATTGAGTCTTGATACCGAAATTAATTAGTCAAGTGTTTATGGCAAATGTTTTGCAATAAGTACACATTTTTGTAGACGTTATTTAGTAGGCCTTTTTTTTTCAAATAACTTTTCCGATGAATTTCCTTTTAGTTATTACTTAAAACCTACCTTCAATATTTTGTCATGCACTATCCTTTTCACCTATCAAATGTTAAGGCTCTTACTTACTTACTTGTCGCGCGACGCGACTTTTAAGAAAACAATTGAAACTTCACGGCAGAACAATACCGGAGGCGTCGCGTCGCGCGACTATTCGAGCCAGTATGTAAGAGCCTTTATTGTACATTTATATTTTAATACCTATCCTTGTTGTGTAGCAGCTCTTTCTATTTGTAAATTAATTTAAATGTAATAAAAGGATGTATTGCACTATTGCGTTATTTTATTTAGATGAAATTCTCCACTCCCAGCAGAAGCACTGCACATAGGTACTGAGACGTAATTTCTTTATCACAAACTGCACATAAGCATATTAATTTGTAAGATGGTGGTGTAGGTACTCATTAGCGACGAGATTATTAAGTTAATCCCATCGATCACTAATAAGCAGTGATCGGAGTAGGTAGATTGATTTTTGGTACTTGTATCATAAATGCACACAGAAAGAATAACATGGATAAGCCATTTTTCCGGAAAGTAATTCCGGTATTTCCGGATTCAATTAAATATTGTTAATGTTGGAAGTGATATTATTACTACTCAATTCAAAATTTAAAGGAAGGTATCAAAACTAAATTAATTCATTATTTATTTGCTAATTTAATTATTTGCTCATTTTATTACAATTCCTACCTTTTTTTTTTTTGAGGATGGCAAATCATCAAATGACTCCTTCCACTCTGGCAGAATACAATTCCTACATAAGTTCCGGTTTTTTTTAAATAATCCACCAATTCCGGAGGAATGTCCATATTAATATATACGTTTCGGATCAATGGCCCCAGTTCAATCTACCTACTCCGATCACTGCTAATAAGTGATCCCTCCGTCTCTTACCGTGTGAGCAATGATGTTCAGCAATCATGACTATAGTGCAGATTCATAGATCTCAAACGCCCGGCCGTAGCGCTAGACTATACAATTTCGGGGCAACCATGGTTGCCGGACGTTAGAGTGCATAAGTAGAGTGCGTTTCATCAAATAGTTCCTATGCAGTAATGGTGGCTCCATTGTTAATTGCTCCACTGTAAATTATCAAAAGTAAACCTATGGACCAACAAGGTTCATTTTTGTATGACAAGATTTTTGGAGAGTTCAGTCCTGTTTGTATAATAAGTTCATGCCCTGCCATCATATTATAATTTATATTCATTGTCGAAATGGAAGACCTCTTGTCAAACTGGTGGCGCATTTTCATGAAAATTCTCATTGGATTGGTCGCACCGCAAAACTCAGCCTACATCCCTTGCGTATATTTTGTGTATGAACCATCATATCCTTGACTACCGCCGGGCCACCTTCCAAGTAAATTTTTTCGAAAACTACTGGTGTACCAATTTTGTTGTTCGTGCACTAATGAACACCAATTGAGCACTAATTATTTACCAAATATGGAAGCGATTGGCGTTGGTGGCCCGGCGGTAGTCTCGGACATGAACCATCGCACACTACAGGCGGGCCGCACCGTGCTTTTTTTTACCCGACTACGGCGAAGAAAAAAGGAGGGTTATGATTTTGACCGGTATGTATGAAAGTATGTATGTATGTATGTATGTAAGTATGTTGATCTGTTCCCTTCTATCTTCTAAACCACTCATCACAATTTGACAAATGAGGTATCGTTAGAAGCATCTTGATCGTCCGCTGGTTATAGGCTACGTGGCGTCACATTAAATTAAAAATGGCGCCCTCTAGCGGACATAAAGGCAGGAACAAAAAAAATAAAAATTGTCTGATCATACCATGTTGGGTATCAAATGAAAGGGCTTAATAAGCACATTTAAAAAAAAAAATATTATAACCCCAAAAGAATTAAAAAAAAATGAAGTAATAAGAACTATAACCCAACTACTACTAAAAAAGTAAAACCAAGACACCACAGGCAGAGAAATTAAAAATCCGGAGTCACACGTAATCTGTTCGATTTATGCCCTAACACGTGTGACTCCGGATTTTTAATTTGTCTGTCTGTGGTGTCTTGTTTATACCTTTTTACGAGTAGTCTTAGTTGGGTTATAGTTTTTATTACTTATTTTTTTTTTGTATTGAAAGGCTATGCACTGCGGCTCGATGCGGCTGTACTTAATGTGCGCTTGACTTAACACGCAATTGGTATATAATTAAAGTCTGCTCTTATGCTAATGAAGCCTACAACTAGTAAAAATCACAGTAGGTATAGGTACTAGAGTATTTTTTATTGACTACAAACATGATTTACTGTTCACAAACTAAACAAAAATAATTATTAAATAGATATAAAATAAATAAATTAAAGTCTATTAAAATATCTGATATCAAAATATTGTTATACATTTGTCTTATGTGCACATAAAAGATAAATAAAAGTATTAAATTGGCTTATAAAGCTTAAAAAATATTTTAACAAGATTTTTAAGAATTGTACTTCCAATCACAATGTGTCTTAAATCTGAGATGAATTAAAACGGAAAAATATTAGAGCAACGTTACCAATTTGTTTTATTTTCTAGCCAATTATTGTTTATATCCATTTGAACTCTTCAAAAATATCTACGAGTATCTACTGCCTGCAGTACCTACCTAACCCTGCCACTGATGACATGACATGACAAAATTAATCCGGCCGAAATCTACCCCAATCTGCGGGCGGCGATGGCATTCGTCAGTTCCGACCAAGTGGACGGCTTACTTTAGCAACCCGCTAGTAGTTATGCATTAGGTTGAATTTAATAAGAGATTTTTGAAGAGAAACGTTGGTACTAAGGCCATACTTTACCTCCTACGCTTATAGCCGTGCAGAACCTGGGAAGCCAGCTTTAGATACGAAAGGTTGCCTTGCAGCCTACCTGTTATTTCACCGGCACTCACACCGTTCAAGCCAAAACAGCTATGCTGCTTCACGGCAAAACGGCACGAAACTCAAGACAAGATATCTCATGAAACTGATTCATAAAATGTTTTGAATTAAAACATTTCAGTCCATTGTTCCAACTAATCACTGAGTGTGTCGACGTCAATATCTTCGTTGTCATCGTTGGTGGAATCTGGGTCCCGTCCCGGTAAGCCGGTGGTGCCTGCTATGCCGCCGCGCCCTTCTTTCGTGTGCCGCCATTTCATGCGACGGTTTTGAAACCACACTTTGACCTGTGAACAAAAATATTATAAGTAGTAACACGGATTAGTGAGGTTAATGTATTCGAGGATACAATAGTGATCCCCCCAGTGAAACCCGTCTGTATCACCGTCTATGGTCCCCATTATTGGGAACCATAGACTCGGTGGCCGACGGCTTTTTAAAGTAACATGTTCTTAGAGCTACCCAAATGGAAATCTGCTTTGAAATCGCAACAATTTTGCCATTTTGGTTAAGATACTTTTGTGGATAAATTGTAGGTACTGTTACTTTGGTGTAATCTACGCGTAAGCCGTGCAAAACGGAGATAAAAATGCGACCGTTTTTTCAATCTTCGGATAATTTTATCCGAGGAATAAAAATTGCAGTTTGACAGGTTTTTTATTGAAAATAAAATGTCAAAACGCCTTTTAGGTATTCTTCAGTTAGAATGTTATATGACAATTAAACATTGGCCCTCAGAACGTTGTGACCGCAGCATTAGGATATGACGCTAAGAGGTCACTGGTCTCCATACGTAAGTACTTCGAGGTACCTATCGATATAAGTACTTAATATATGTATTGTAATAATATAAGCAACAGTGTTAATTAACTTTGATGTAGGAAATTGTACCTAAAACCGTTTCACACCACGCCACCGGCAACGTCGGCGCCAAACCGCCTGCGGCGGCCGCTATCATATAAAAACCATTACCGGATAGGTACAGATGTTTTCGTACGACATCGACAGCTAGACGCAGCGGAGCACTAGAGCCCCGCAGTGCTACCATACCACACACACTTTAGTACCCACCTAAGTTAGGTATATCTGATTATTAATGATTTTCGGTAAAATTCAAATTTTCTTACGTTTTTTGCAAAATGCAGGTCTGTGTCAGGTTAGCTGTTGATCAAATATAATTCGCGACTATAAAACAAATATGTAATTACAAAATTATAACCTTTGGTATGAACCATCTACAATGAATCAACGCCATGGAGTCTCGCTCGCTGATCGTCAGTGCTACTGTGTTACACTATTTACACACCCATTTATCGTGAACGTATTCGTACGCGACCGACGACGCGACGTTAGTGTAACAATATTTTAGCCGTATTGAAAATGTCCAAAATAGTGTTGGAAATCTATTAGGGTATTAGACATACTTTAGGACATTCTTTAGTTGCATAATTTATATTCAACCTTTTTCAAATAGGTCCGTTACAAAACTGCGGAAACTGCCCTTTTGATTTAAGTGTTTGTGAGATGCCATTAAAGTTTTATATTTCTTACATTTTTTAATTAATAAATGGCCTACGTTTAATTTTTTTGAGAGAAGTGGTCTAGCCAGGCTGGAGGATGAGACAAATCTGTGTATCCTCTTAGAAACTATCGCTACACGCACTACTCGAACTAAGCTCAAAATATGCTCAACTAGCTGATGCTCGCGACTTCGCCCGCGTGGATGTCGGTTATTATATACTAAAACCTTACTCGAGAATCACTCTATCCATTGGTGAAAACGGCATGAAAAACGGTCCAGTAGTTTTTGAGTTTATCGCGTACAGGACGACAGAAAGACGCGGCGGAGGACTTTGTTTTATATTATGTAAGGATACTGAAGGCTAAATTGAACAAGGCTACCCGGTACCACCAATCTACCCCACATAAAAGTCTCATGACTCACAGCTTAATTCGATCCAATTACTAGAACAATTTTTTTACATACTCTTTAATTTTACGTTTTGAAATGTTTCAGCATTTGTCTATACCTATCTAGATACCTATACTTACCTACTAAAATTAACATTTTAAAGTAGGTATTACCCCTCCGTACCTGCCTAAATTAAAAGCTTGCAGCAAAAACAAATCACATTATTGTAAAAAAAATAAAATGAATTTTTTCAATCGTCAGATAACTTTTATCTGAGGAATAACTATGACAGTTTGACAGCTTTTATAAGACGTATAATTTCTACATCTGCAGAAATTATCGACTAACTTTAAACTGACCGTTAAAATAATCGACCCTAAACTGCGCAAGTAAACCCTTCATACCTGAGCATCAGTAAGTCCTAACGTTGCCGCTAACTGCCGCCTGTCAGGCTTCGTGATATACTTTTGAATTTGGAACCGTCGCTCGAGTCCCTTTCGCTGGAGGTTGCTGAAGACTGCGCGGGACCACGACCGTTTCCTCTTGCCGCTTGAAGTGACGTCACATCGAGGAGCGGATGACTGTTGCGGCGGTGATGATGAAGGAAGAGGGAGACGATATACTGAAAATAAAGGAAAATGTTTGAAAGGAGAACATAATTATTACAATGTTTTATTTTCTGAGATTCCCAAAAAATACTCATGTTCTATTTTAAGAACTTGGAACATAGACTATGCGTATATTCCAGTTTGCTTCAATTATTTCCATGATGATGCCACGACTACCAGTCTACTGCCGTTACGTTGCATATATATATATATAGGCTCAAATAACATGAGCCCATAGGTACATACGTAACCGTAACAGGGGCGAGGGGCTCGTGTCTAGATAATAACCGCCATACGGCTCGATCTTCAAGGTAAAGCAACGCTTGTCGACGTCAGTCCGTGGATGGTGACCATCCATTACATACCGGGACCCCTTCATGCCTCGAAAAGCACGATATGCCGTTACTCCCAGCTGTCATTTGCAGATCTTTGACAGTCTTTACGGGTAGTCATAAGTCAGTGGCCCCGAAAGTCTGACAACCAATCTTACCAAAGGATAACGTGTTAACCAGTAACTAGGTTGTGGAGGTCCTATAGGCAGTATATAGCTCCCATGTAAAATACGAACTGGTATTCAGCTGAATCGCTAGGTTAGGCAGATGATGATGACATAACCAACAATAAATAGTCAAAAGAGGTAGGTAATCAATCACGGATGGACAGTGGACAATCATCACGTTTGGCTGTCGAAAAGCTATAAACTTCATAAGATTAAAGAAATCTACAGTCCTTTAGATGCTTCAGAGCTACGACACTACAGATGGGGTTTGGGTGGATGGATTAGAGATAGATCCAAAAGCTTAGATAAAAGTAATAAAAAACAACCACCAAACATCCGAATCCTAACTAATAACATAAATGCGAAAGTGAGTTTGTTTGTTTGTTACGGTTTTACGCTAAAACCGCTGAACGGAATCGGATGAAATTTCAAGACCATGACATGGAGAAGGACATAGGCTACTTTTCATCCTGGATCGCAGAGAAAGTTGCGGGCAATAGCTTAGTAGTAACTAATAAATGTATTGCTGACGGTTGACAGGTCATTATAAAAACTCATCGTTTTCGGAAAAGAAAATCACAACGGGTTGCTGGAATGCTGGAGTGTCAAAATAAAAGAGCGCGCCGCCATCCCGCAGGCAAACTTGAATAGCAACAAAACATTTGCTAACTGGCACTAGGTACTGTTTGTAAGTTATTTTAAGGATTTTTAATGATTTTTACTATCTTATACTTATTACATCATAAGGGGGAATATGATCCTATTACCATATGTGATCAGTTCACAGTTGGAGGTACTATTTTATTATTTCACTGTGCTATTGCAACATTGTATGATCACAGATATTATTCAACGGTTGCCGATCGTTTCTAATTCTAGCATACCTACCTAACTAACATAGATACTACCAATGGGTACCTACTTCATTAATCCATCATTTATTTAAGACGCTTTTTATTTACCTTAGTCGTAGGATCAGGCACTGAATATTTATAGAAAGCCAAGAAAGTCTTGAAATTGTGAAGATTTAAAAATGTAGATTTTGTTTCAACCTTTTTTCCAATACGTATAAAAAAAAGCTGGAGAAACTGGCCTATTCATATCAAAGTGATTATAAGATGCCATTAAAGTTTTCTTTTTCCAACGTTTTTAAAATGAGTAAATGACTTCAGTAAATTACAAGTAAAACGGCCAGTATTTTTAAAGTGAATGCAGCATTCAACCTTTTCACTAATTACCTATTTTACAACCTACGAGACATGTGCCCGATGTAATTATGCTTTCTACCTAATCAAAATCTTTGTCATTGTTATTATCAGTAACTATTATTTTTGTTTTGAATTTTTTGAAATAAATTCTCTAAGATCTAAAATCTAAGATCTTTACACTTAGAGCATTCAATTTAATAAAGTGATTCTTCGGACAATCTAACATGGAAGCTCAGCTGTCTATTATTGACTTATTAAGTAACTAGCTGCGCCCCGCGGTTTTACCCGCGTAAGTCTCGATCACGCGGGAATATCGGGATAAAAAGTATCCTATGTGTTAATCCAGGTTATAAACTATCTGTTTGCCAAATTTCATCCAAATCCATTCACTCGTTTTTGCGTGATTAAGTAACAAACATCCAAACACACAAACACACAAACTTTCACACTTACATATAATATTATATATATAATATAAAATATATATATGTAATATATTATTATATATTATATTATATTATATATTAGTACATTGTGATACGAGTGTGCTCTAGGCGGTATTATTCGCGTGAGCCAGAGGCGAGCGCGATAAGGTAGCCGAGAGTGTAATAATCAATGCACACGCGTTTCATACGAAGTTTTTCAACACATTTGCGAGGAAAAAAACAGACTTATTGTAAGAACTTATGCTACAATAACGTAACTATAGAGATGATGAATTTATAAAGTTTAACTGACCTTTGTTGCCAGGTACTGACTATCCGGAGTTTCTTTTAAAAACTTCTATATCAGTTGGTGACAATACTTTAAATTTTGTAATTTTGTTATTAATTAACCACACAACGAATCCTACTAATATTATAAATGTGAAAGTTTGTGTGTTTGTGTGTTTATGTGTTTGTGTGTTTGGATGTTTGTTACTCAATCACGCACAAACGGCTGAATGGATTTGGATGAAATTTGGCAAACAGATAGTTTATGACCTGGATTAACACATAGGATACTTTTTATCCCGATATTCCCACGAGATCGAGACTTACGTGGGTGAAACCGCGGGGCGCAGCTAGTACGATAATAAATATTAATGGAAAATGGCGCGCTGGCTGGTTTTGTTTTTCCATAGGTGTAAATAAAGGCAGAGGCAAAACCGTTAGACAGTCTATACAAAAAAAATATGATAAGAATAAGAAAAACAATTACAAAAAAAAAAAATACTATAACTAAACGTACCATGGTGGAGTCAAATCTATTTATTATTATTTACACTCTTCTCCCCTACGTGAAATTGACATTTTTATAACGATTTTAACCACACAACAAAAAAGTTAACAAATATTTATGGAAAATGGCGGCTGGTTTTGTTGCTTCCACTAGCGATGAGCGCGCGGGTTTAAATAAAGGCACTGGTAATACCCTTGAACAGCCTATATGTATAAAAATATAATAATGTTAATAATACATAATTCACAAATGGGGTTAGGGTAGTGAACAGTATAGACTAAAATAACCACAGACGAGATAAACCCTTATTGAATAGTACAGAATGACAGAGATTCATTCCGCGCGAACGCGGTGTCACACGGGCAGGCCAGCGCGGTTCGTCGGGGCGGGTCAAGTGGCCTGCGTGCGTGCCATCCGCGGTCTTACCGGAAAAAAGCGCAAGTCTCTGCTCGGGTGTAAATAGAGAATGCTCATTTATTAGTAGGATAGTTCATACTAATTCAATGTATAGTATCCCACAGACGTTTAATTATGGTAAAAAAAAATCCCATGGGCGTGCATGGGATTTTTTTTGCTTATGGTTCTTTTTTTGAAATAAAAACTTGCTTTTGAGCGCTTGTCTTTGATAAAAAGCTTCAACAAACACAATTTCTATTGGATACAAATTCCATGCTGCCATGATAGTACTTACTAATTCCATACTGCCATGTCATTACTTAGACTAGTAAATAGTAATCTGTGGCGCAAATAAAGTAAAAAGCACGCTTCCATAATACACTGCATTATGAACCTAAAAGCGGTTCTGTAAGAGCCACTTTACGAGCAAGCGTGTTGAAAATTATATTATAATTATTATATTTTATAGTAGGATTTATGACAAACACATTTCTTTACAAGTTTTATATTTCTACCATGTCTCTATGAAAAAACTTTTTTGGCTTTTTACAAGCGGTACACTGCCTGTAAATAAAGTATTATGAGTGTAGAACGCTTAAAGAAAATTTTAAAAGATTAGCAGATCTGCAACATGGGCTTTTCCTTAATTATTAAAGGTATTGAAATACAATCTGAACTACCTTATGAAATTGGTTGAATAAAATGATTTTAATATTTTTACATTCACCTAATAAGAACGCGTTTTTATAGAGTAAAAGACATAAACGAGGTGCTCTCGCTTTACAAAAATAATGCAACAATAAAATTAATTAAGTAATATTTTTATAAAACGTTATTTCAGTTGGCCATAGAAGAAAATAATAATAGGTAATATTAATAATATTGTACCTATTTATATTTTTGGTACGTAGATAAAGTACATAGGTGTAGCTGTAGATATATAAGGTGTAGGCATATTTTCAGTAGTAGGTACGGACCAACTTCGAATATTTTCTCTGTTTGAGTGAGTAGGACTAGTAATGCAGAATACAGACAATAGCTTGTGCTACTTATTTCAGCATAGGATGGACTGGTTTTCAAGAGGTTCTGTTGAAAACTGATGACGCTTCGATTCCGCAATAAGATATGTAGGTATTTCCTGTTTTTTTATAAGGCATTTTGTTTTTTTAACCCTGTTTTGTAAATTATTACACTAATACACAAATTAAAAATAAAGACAGTGACCTGGGGGCCTAAAACGGGCACATTAGCAATTCCTCTAAAAGCAATTCGTTTCCTGAATTCCTCCAATTTGACACAAAAGCAATTCGTATTGTGTGGACCCTTTTACGAATCTCCGTAAAAAACTGTCAAACAGATGAATTATTTCGTAATATGAATTGTCAGTTTGTGACATTTTACGATGATTCATGATATTTACCTATTATGATTCTGCCAAAGTGGCTGTTTTAAGCGCCCAGTATTTATTCTTCAGTTAAATAGATTACCAATTTACTAGCTTCCGCCAGAGGCTTCACCTGCGTGATATCTTTATTAATTATGTTACTCAATGATAATATAGCATAATAATACTGGTGAAAGAATTTTAGGAATCAGTCAAGTAGTTTTTGTGTTTTCATTATTCATTACAAACGAAAATACGAATATTTTCTATTTATAATGTTACTGTAGAAGTGATTATAGGTATGTACGCTTCACTAAGCTGATTTTTTAAAGGGACTTAGGTATTTTCTATAATTATCTCATAATTACAGTAATCGGAATAGGTAGAGCTAATCTACCTAAAGTTCAAAGAACAGAGACAAAAAAAGTGGAGACTTCCTTACGACTAAAATATTTTTTCGGGACTAATGTCGGGATTTCGGGACATCACATAAATTATTATTAAAACTGTTATGTAAATAACATTAGCTTCTGCGCTTACTTACATCGTTCAAACGAATATTAGATTATTAGGAGATTACCTTAATTTTTTTTAAACAATAGAAATCGTGCTTACTTTTTTTTTTAAACAGAAGCAGGAAATTAATTCGATAGTTGTTTTACTTTATTAATTTTAGTTGTACTTAAGTAATGTTCTGAAACCCGGGACATTAGTCCCGAAAAAATATTTTGTCGTAAGGCGTCTCCACTTTGTCTCTGTTCTTTTTCGAACTTTAGGTAAATTAGCTCTACCTATTCCGATCACTGCGTCATAAATAAATAACTTCTAATAACGTTCACTAATTTAATCCAATATTTCTGTTACCTACATAAAAATAATACACTTTCTATACAAAGCAGACAGAAAAAAAAAACATCACAAGCTAGGTAAGTACCTAATACTTGCCTATTAAGTGAAGTTTTTTTTTTACTATCAGGCATTGGTTTCATATTGGGGAAAATTGTTCAGTATAAAAACAAATAGAAAATTGTACTTAAGTATCACAAAAAAATATCTTTTAAGAAATAGTTTTCAAACTATTTCAAAAGTTTTATAAACAAAAAATGCAGAACTTATACCTTTCAAAACAATACAGGACAAAAGTTTCTGATAATACAACTATTAATAGGAAGAGTAGGTACCTACCCTAGTTATTAGCTACAGAAGATATGCAAGAAGAACCAAACCATAAAGCTAAAATATACTGCACAAGTATGTTGAATTTCGAAATAAGCACAAGTGGATGATCCAAATCACAAATTAATTGGAAGCACTTGATGAAAAAAATAAGATTATTCAAGCTAAGAATGCAAACTTACCAGTAGTCGGCCTTAACGCTGGATGTAAATGTGTGTATGGAAGAGGCAGCGGCAACTGGAGCAGGGGTGGTTCATCCCTGCAGCAGCGGTACAGCGCGGCCACGCACCC
Source organism: Lithophane leautieri (assembly GCA_949152455.1). Lineage (NCBI taxonomy): Eukaryota > Metazoa > Arthropoda > Insecta > Lepidoptera > Noctuidae > Lithophane > Lithophane leautieri. Next base: position 14,259,834 of record OX424471.1, on the reverse strand, counting down.
CGCGCACGGCGGCTCCTGGCTCCGAGCCACTTCCGTCACCGCCGCACTCGACCGATGATTATCATTGTTCCCCAAAATACTGTCCACACTAAACTTCAATTTACTCACAGAATTAACATCACCATTCAACGACGTCATTGTCACTTAATTTCACTAACGAACCAACAGGAAGACCTTCTGTTATGAAAGCAACTGAAAAACTGACAAGCGTCGCGCCTCTGTTATCGGCGCAAGCGCAGGCTGGGGGCGTGCCGATTCTAATGGAGCGTTCCGATTGGTCGCCGGTTATTGGGCGTTGCGGGCGCGTTATGGAGTGAGCCAGCATTGACTGATCATGATGGTACCAACAACTGCACTTGTTTACAATAAACTGCATCTTTAATGTGTTTTATATGACTTTGCACTTTAGATTAAATTTTATTGCTAAGGAACTTGCGTCATTCGTCAGTTTATAGGGATATTCTTAAAATTACATTAGGTACCTATATCTGTTTAAAACGATTAAGTAAACTAGGTAGTATATAATATACCTACCTATCAACACGGATTAGGCACGCTAAGAACATCAAATTATTGGTTGATATTATCGAAACGGCACTGCCATTTACCTCATGTAAATCTTGCTTGAAGGATGGTTGTGCTTGTCAGGAAAGAAGACCAAATGATCGAGATTGCTAAACGATTGGAAAACTATCAACTCTAAAAAGATGGCGATGTACATTACACCGTGTAAGCATTGCATAGCTCGTTAGTTCAACAAAAGTCAGTTTAATAGATGACCGCCATTCTTCCGACAGCTAGGTGTATTAGCTGATGTCGGGGGCAAGGCAAATTAGAAATTGAAAATGTGTCATTTTCGATTTCGACATTTCGATTTTAATGCATCAAATCTACCCTCAAATATTTTTTTTTTTTTTTAATTTATTGTATACTAGCTGTGCCCGCGGTTTCACCCACGTAAGTCTCGATCCCGTGGAAATATCGGGATGAAAAGTATCCTATGTTCTATTCCAGGTCATAGTCTACCTATGTGCCAAATTTCATGGAAATCCGTTCAGCAGTTTTCGCGTAAAAGCGTAACAAACAAACTTACTTTCGTTTTTATAATATTTACTAGCTGCGCCCTGCGGGTTCACCCGCGTAAGTCTCGATCCCGTGGGAATAACGGGATAAAAAGTATTCTATGTGTTAATCCAGGTCATAAACTATCTGTTTGCCAAATTTCATCCAAATCCATTCAGCCGTTTTTGCGTGATTGAGTAACAAACATCCAAACACACAAACACATAAACACACAAACACACAAACTTTCACATTTATAATATTAGTAGGATTAGGATTAGGATAATAATTATGAGATCGATCACAGCATAAGACCATAGAGGGGGATCCTGCCGTTTTGCCGAAAAGATTTTGCCAAATTTTCATTACCCAAACAAATTTTAGCAACCTTTTTTTATACCAATGTAATATTTGGAATAATTTTAGTACGCACATTTTCATTTGGTCAAATGTTTACTTGGCAGATTGTTACCAAGGATAATGTCATTAAGGCTTTTGGTCTTTAATCAAATGATTTATTACAGCAAACAATATTTAGACAATAAACGTTTAGTCAAATGATTTGTTATGACAAAAAATATAAAGGCTAAAATAAGATTTTTTTGGGAATTGTATAATTAAAAATGCAATTTTATTTTAATATAGGTAATCATTTATTAACGCGAGTACAAAATAGCAAAAGCTAGTATAAAATATTTATATATTATAAATATATATAAAATATTTATATATGTCGGAGGAAGCTATGAGTTGGGTTGATTATTGCTTGTATGTAGAACGCAGAATATTATTTGTTTACATTGTAATTACTTTTAAAATTCTTAATTTAATTTAATTTGATTTGTTAAATGTTTCTATAATTTAAAAAGCTTATTAATCTAATAAAAGTTATGAATATTGTAATTTACGTAACGACCAGTCAGAGCAGAGCACGTGACTCGAGCGGGGTCGAGGCGCCATCTTTTACTTTAGGGAGGTTGACAGTTTTTGATTCATTCTTTGGGGTGTTGGCGTCGGATCGAGTTGGATCGTTGAGTTGAGAGTGGTAAAAGAGTAGAGTTAAAGTAAGATCGGTGCCCTGAACCCGCTGCTCGTGACGAAATATTATTTAAATCTGAATTAAAGTACGAAGCAGAGATAATTGTGTTTTGTGTTCGCATTTTACCCTAATGCCGCCCACTAAGCCGGCAACCACTGATGACGATGTCAACGAGAACAATGTTTCTCCGACATATATATAAAATATTAGGTTATTAATTAAAAAAAAATGGTTAGGTTAGGTTAGGTTAAAACTGTGACCACCTACGCACGAGCCGAGCGAGCGAAGCGAGCGGTGCCGCGGCAGCGGCCGTCGAGTGCCAGAAACGACTAGATTATATAGAAAAAAATATGGAAAAAAGAGATAATTTTGCGTAAAATATGTTATACCAACTGAAATATTTGACTAGATAAAAAATGGTAAAAGTACTAGTTGGTGAACAAGTTATTGTTCAAACGTTCACTTGCCAAACATAGGTTTTCGTAACAATTATTTGTAAAGAGATTTTTTGGTAAGTAATAATTTGGCAAATGAAATTATGCAAAAATTTGTTTGGGAAGTGATAATTTGGCAATTTCTTTTCGGTAAAACAAGGGAGACCCCCATAGAGGTTATCCAAGTAACTTCGTCTCTGCCACAGCAAAAAAAGTGTTTGGCAGTTACTTTGGGGCCTGGGTCTATCTACATCAATCTTTCAAGTACAAAACTCACCTTGGTTAGGAAGTACTCCTACAGCAAGGAATCTGCTACCATGCTTCACCGTCTCTACTTCAGCACGGTAGGCCTTCTGGACAATGGACGTTTTCAAAAAAGTGCGACCTGCTACCTTAATTAGTAAGATAGAAAAATGAAAATGCTATCAAAAGATGCGTCACTGAAAGGACTTTATTATTGCAAAAAAAAAAAAGGTTTTTACCGTTTCTTTTGGGAATTTTTTTCCAAGAATCTTAAACTTCTCAAAAACGAAAAGAGATATAAAAAAATATAAAAAAACATTCTGGGGAATTTAAAGGGCTTCAAAATGATACCATTCTGGTTTCGACAGGATTATAATTAAAGGTAGATAGATGTTTACCCCTTAAACTCTTGTGTTTATAAATGCCAGCCAGTTACAGAAACAAAGTTTAACTAAACTACGTAATTTTCAATGCGCCGGAAGGTTATGGAACCATGAGTGCTGAGGATTTTTTAGAATAATACTTAAACCTAAATAGTTAAAAATCACATGACATTTCTCACATTGTCATTCTAGTAGGTAGGTACCTACCTAAAACCCTGCGTTTGAAATCTCAGGTTTTACAAAAGCATCAACAAAGCGAGATGTCCACACATCTATTTAGGATATTATTCCGCACCATCAAATGAATGACGCAGAATGATTATTTATTTCAGTATATTAAATCAAAGGATTCCGCTGAAAATAAATATTTAATCTTTGTACCGCATAGCTCAAGTGAACGAACGCTAAGTATTTGTTATTGTTTTCGTTATAAGTACTAGATGGATATTCCAACTAAGGTACAATTTTTGAAAAGCTAATTTGCAGTAATTTTTCAAGAGATTCATATCTTTATGGCTGGGTAACATTTTTAGGCCGCTATCCCACTGGCGTTTTACGAGGGTTGGCGCTTCTCCACGAGTTTCTAGTGGCAAGCGCCAATGTTGCGCTAACGTCGCGAGTTTCTTGCGTTTTTTGACAACGGGTGCATGTGTGCGACGTTAACGTTGCGTTCAGCGGATGTAACGTTTGCCACTAGAAACTCGCGACGGTAATGTCGCGTCTGCGCAACGTGTTTTTTTTTTTAAACTTTTCTCACTCAAAAAGGAGGCGTTGGTTCTGCGCAGACGTTGGAGAAGCGCCAACACTTTTAAAACGTCACTTGGATAGCGGCCTTAAATCCAGTTTTTATTTTTTTAAGATTTATAGCCTTAACTGATAGAGGTAACTACCTAACTATAATCTATACTTAGGTACCTATACCTACTAAATTCCTACAGGGTGCAAACATTTCAATTACACCTTAAAAAATCAGTTAGAATCCTATCTTAATAAATCCTTACGTGTTCAACCGACACATATTATTATAAGAATGTGGGTTGCAGTACACAAAACAGATCCAAGAATAAAACTGAATATTTCGACCACACTCGATTATACCTACTTACCTAAACATAATACAGAATCAATCGATATAAGAACAACTGTTAACTCTAAAACGCTCAAATCGATTACGGTTGAGTTTATTTTGCTTGTCAGAGCACACCTGTGCTACATCCGCGGCAACAGATATAGATTCCATCATTACAGAGCATCGGCACGCTGCGCCTGCGCACATTGTTTACTCGATAAGTATCAATGATCTGTAGCCAACGAAATTATTATGCATGTCAGTAGCTATACCTAGCTACTAATTATAGCGAGCTCCACCAGATGTGGACGTTGTAATCGACAGTTTTATTTAAAATATTCCCATCGCCAATGCCGCGTGTGGTTGGGAAGCCATTCAGGATTTTTCCGCTATCAGACCATATTTTAGACGCACACGCATAGAAATACACATTCACGTCTAGTCTTAGTTGCTTTTACACTAGTTACTGACGTGTAATGGCAGGTACCATATAAGTCGAATACGAACTAAGCACATTGAAAATAATATTTCTGGATAGAATTTTAATTGGGAATAGATGTAAAAGTAATAATGTAACAAAAAAACTAGTAGGTATTTTTTTGTTACATTATTACTTTACGTAGTATATGCAGGAGGCGCAGATACTCAAAATCTAATAATGTGAAACTAACAAATTACCTACACTAAGTATCATATAAGTTCTAAATTAAATTACTTCTTAAAACTAACATGACGTCGAAAAATCATTTAGCGTTCAGAAATTACACAGCTATAAAACGCTGCGGTAAAAGGCCAGTCGCATTATAAGTGCTGCAAGGATTTCATGGTCGATATCAGCTGGCCATAAATCAGTAATATAGTTTAGAGTCAAACAAGATTGGTGTCAGTCGCCTTCGGTTGGCAAACGCAACGCCAATAGGATCAAAAGATTGGCTCGAGAACGTATTGCTTAGCACACGTGTGAATTATCTGACCGGCTGCGGGAGCTCTAAATCACAGCTATGGTTTATTTACCAATCATGATATTTATATTTTATGATATCCGATAATTTGTAAATTCCTGTTAATCTTCCATGCGAAACTTTTGCACATTTTGGTTCTCTCAGGACCGCAGATATCTCAATTTGTAACCGAGTTTTTTATATATTTTAGTAATAAATTATAATCTGCTCCATTCGTGGTCTGGAACTAATAACTTAACAGTTTACACCAATCTTTCAGGATGCTACACCCGTATAACATTTTTATATTATTTGGCAAATATTTACTCTGTAGAGCTGAAGCTGATGCAATGGTATTTTCCGGTGAGATCAAGACAATGAAAAATATTAAGGATTAATTAGGAAGTGATGTAAAAACCAACCGATATGCCAGGGAGTACATGAAAATCTGTCAGAAGTGAGAAGGCTCTGACTTCTGTCTGATTTTCATTTTCTAAACTAAACGGTTATAATAAGGACTTTATAGGCACAAAGTCCATATTATGACCCTTTAGTTTATAACTCTGTACATATAACGAAGATACAGTTATTTGGCAATCTCAGTAGGCGAGTATTGTAAAATAATAAACATGTGCAAATAATTAATTACGCAAGTATTTTAAAATTACAAAGCGACCTCCCGCAACTTCACAACACTTAATTAATTTTAAACCCTATGAAATCCATAAGTATTGGACCGTTTTCTTTTATTAATCATCTGCACAAACTATAAGTAGATGCTTCGCGCACTAAGAACAAATAAAGTGGATGTTAAACCAACTTTAATAGTGGCGCCTCGTCTGTTTATCGTAACTTGGATTAAAAAACATGATAGTCCTGGAATCAAATGGAATAGCAGTGACGGGTGTTCCGAACGACTTCCTTATACGATCGCCATTCTAATTCAATCACTTTCCGGAAATCACATCTTGAGGAGATTTATTAAGTCTGCTCTTGTTTGTGAGATAGTAAAGTCGACATTAATGTCTATAGCCTACCGAGTTACGTCCGATCCTTGTACAATTTGGCTATCGGATTCAAAATAAGTGAGTCAACAAACACAGCATCCTTCGGGGAGCGATGCCCGTTCATTGTGACCTTATTTATAGATTTGTGATTGTTATATTATCGTGTTGCTTGATTATCGTGGTAATGACTTTTATGATCCTCTTCTGAATAAATATACAAGTGTCCATGTTTACTTAGTATAAATATTGAGGCGTGGTGAGGCGCAACGCGTAGGTACCACAGTGGGATGCTACTTTAGATTCAGTAGAAATTTGATCACAGCTTCACTTTTGACTTCAGAGATTCGCGATGTGGGGATGTGATGTTCAATAGTCTTTTAATTTTATCATCCTATTAATTGCCACCTTATTAGCTCCATTCTTGTTGAAACCAGAAAAGTGCTTCTGGTTTCCTTACCCCCATAACGTATAAATAATGATACTATTATCATTTATTATAGGTGTTTTATCATGAATTTACATCTTTATTGTAATTGCCGAGAACTCGTGTTCTCATTAGCAAGTTGAACACACGATCCGTGACATCCCCTGTTTATCGTTTTAAGGCTCTTACATACTGGGGCGATTAGTCGCGCGACGCGAATTTTAGTAAAACAATTTCTCACGGCGAACAATGCGGCGGCGTCGCGTCGCGCGACGAATCGCCCCAGTATGTAAGAGCCTTTACGCAGAACTGCTACTGTACCTACTCTCTAAGTAAATACATGAACATTGTGGCTAATATACATTTCTGAGTCACCCTTACTTAACATGGAGTGAAAATATATATTCTGATGTGAAAAGTAAAAGGTTTTGCTCGCCCACTTGTAGCGATATATATTATACATAAATAGAACTAAAGCTGACATGAACTTTAGACTAGATTTTACATCTAAGTATACGTAATTAACTATTAACGTTACAACGTTAAAAGACACAATGGGGTTGACATAACTATTTAAATAAAAACCCCAAAACAAATAAAGAGACAAAAAATATACGTAAACGATTAAAAGTAAGTTTTCCACTCCATGCGAGAATACAACTTGCAATTTCATTTTGAGCCATCTTTGACGTCAATCCTTCAAGATTAATGTTTAAAAAGTTTTGGTAGAATCGTTATTAAACATTAAAGTATATTCCGCCAAGATCGGAGAATGTCCCGAGATTATCAAAAAGTATTGATATGAGATAATTATTTACACAAATCGCTGTTTCATATTGGGTGTCTGTGTCGCAATAAATATTAAATATCGACGCCGTTAAAAATATCCCCTTACACTTTACGAGAGCGCTCGTCGACATATTTACGTACGGGAGGAGGCTATCAATTCCGTTTTTTCATTCGACCTTACGATATAGGCACGTTCCTTGCACGCAAGCTTTCTCTTAGCACTGAATGCTATATTGTTATGATTGGCGTACTTAATTCTGTATGAGAAACGATGTTTTTTTTGCGTATTTTAATAATCGACCTAGAAAATACAGGAAGCTACAAATTATTTAGACAGACCTTTTGAGAAATTCCTGAAAGAGCATCAATAATATATTATGTATAAGGCATTACATCCAATCCGTCTACTATAGAATCTCGCCGCTGGGTTCAGCTATAGCTTATAAATTTAAGCACAAATTCAAAGGGCAGACAGTATTGTTTGAAGAGATATAAATTGAACATAATTCCGTCTCCGTGTTTGATGTTACGTAGGCTGTATTATCTACCATCCCACTGAATATGTCCTATCCAATTAGGAAATTCTACCTATTCAAAATGTCACAACAACGAACTATGTGCATATTTTCCTAGTTATGAGGCAATTTCATGCTTGGCATCACATTTGTAATCATCATCTTTAATTGTCCATGTAATAATTAGTTTACCTGTCCCTTTTATCATCTCTACTTATATTACTCAATCGCATCCATTGCTCTAGCTCTAGCTAGGAGGAGCTCGTGGCTAAGTAATAACAGCCGCACGGGTCGACCCATCAAGTTAAGCTACGCTTGCCGGGGTTGGTCCTTGGATGGGTGACCATCTTGACATACCGAGAATCCTCCCTGCCTCGCACGTTAAGCCGTTGGTCCCGGCTGTCATATATGGATGTTTGACAGTCGTTACGGGTCGTCAGAAGTCCAAAAGTCTGACAACCAGTCTTACCAAGGCGTATCGTATTACCCTGTTACTGGGTTGTAGAGGTCAGATAGGCAGTCACTCCATTTAAAATATTGATATTCAGCTGTATCCGGTTAGACTGGAAGCGGACCCCAACATAGTTGGGAAAAGTATAGGCAGATTGATTTTGCATCCATTTCTCTAGCATCCGGGCCGTAAGCCCCTAATCTATCTTCTTTAGCCGTCTCTATATTATGCGTTGAGCAGAAGTTTTGAATGAATTTTGTAAGTTTCGAAGTCCATTGGCTCAAAATCCAGCTCAAAATCCAGCAGTCCAATGTCATGATTATTCCCACTAAGCCAAGAAGCAGTTCATCAAAAACCGTCCATAAATCGAGGCTCACCTATGACACACATTGTTACCAAGTAGGACATTAAACAGCTGATAAATCTCGTTGGATCGCCCACGACCTTTCGAACACGTATTAATATTTAATTGTAGGCGCGATATCATCACGGAGCGCATAACTAACTGTTAATAAAGTGTATTGTTGACTTGAATTATCCTCATAAGTCTGCCGAACGAGACTCGGATCGCGGGGGGCTATTCTCATTTACAGGATTAACGGATCAAGATTGTTGTATTGCTGCTAAGTAAGGATTTAATTTGTGGTGATTAAAAAGCCATAAGTTACGCAAATACCTTACTTTTTGATTTCGTGTAAGTAACTTATAGATAAAACATACATACCTACAACGTAGATGAAGAATCTGCATCTACATTTTTACAATCATGTAGAGTAGGTAGGTAGATACTTAGATAGTATTTAGGATTTCTAAAATGTAATTCAAACAGGTATTTGAATCAGGTCTGTAAGGTTAGACCTGTTTTCCAACGTGATCAAATACTAAAATCAATAAAATTTTATGTGCAGTTTGTAATTAGACATCAATAAACTGAGACTTTGGTTTCCTGCTGCGAATCACTGATGTCTTTCATAATTTATACTAGTTTTTATCATTATAAGCAAATACTACGATCGCTACAAACTTGCAAATATTTTAATTTAACAAAAAGTTTAATCGTTTTGCTGTTGGTGATCAAATGATCTTAAATTATGTCTACTTGTTTAAAAAAAATCTTATATCTTTCATCTACAAAAGCTTGTATTTTCAAAAGAAGTGAGTCTTCTGTTCGAGAGTAGGTAAGCATCCAGAATTCCATACCTTTGGAACTGTTTCATCTATTAGATATTTTGAAGGAACAAAAATAAGAAATGAATCTTCAAATATCATGTTGAACATGAGAATATAACCCCACGTTAGTCGCCGGCGTACTTGGATGTCGCCCGGGGAAATGCTTTATATCGACGCATAAGCTCGCGCCCAATAAATGCAATAAATAATACAGCGTCGTGTGAGTCTCGCCACGGATCCCATAACAACCGCCTTAAATATCTGTTCCTGCTTGTAATAAAACAACCTGACAAAACATTATTCCAAGCTAATTGGTTCAGTATTCTTACTTTTGTTGTTATTAACCTACTGTTTTCCATGTAGATAACTAAGTCTTGTTCTGGCTTAATTAAAATTGGCATTTGTATCACGTTAGGAGACAAAAAAATTACCAGTTTTTTTTTACAACTTATATAAAAATCTTAGTTTGCATATTTCTTAGATTTACATAGAAACGAATTAAAATTCAGCACACAGGTGGCATTTGTTTTATTGAGATTATTTTATTCGCATGATTTAAGATATTGGAAAAGGAGATGTGTGATATTTTTAATTAATTATAATACAAAGTCCAAATGCGTCTAAAGCGCTTTATGATTATTTAGATGCTTAATGCTGATATACAAAAGAATCTGCGCAACTTGATCAACTTAGGTTATCGCATTTTTGAGGTTCTTTTTCGTAAAAGTTAACGGTAGAACCCTAAAAATATAAAAAAGCCGATAACCGTACATCACTTTTATTAGTTCCGATAAATAACACGAATAACTTTCCGATGTGATCGATTCTAATGTGTTGTTGTATTTATTGTAATTAGGAGCGGGCGGGCTCCGGAGCGCGGCTGTGGCCGGCCGCTATCGGACGCTCGACGCTCTCGTGTGGCGCGCCCATCAAATGTATAAACTGTTTATTAAGAACTAATAATATTTGCATAATCGCATTTTAGTACCATATTCTATATGAAATTCAATATTAATCGCCCATTAATAATGAAAATTAGCTCAATATACATATATTCAATGAATTTTTTATTATAATAATAAATGCACAAAATCATTAACTCCAATCAATAAAATATTATTAATAGACGTTGGAATAGATATCGCATTAACTAAGTGGGAAAAGGAAATTGTATTTTTATTGCTATGCTAAGCATACGAGTACCAGCACACGAATAGAGATTTCAAATTTCAACATCCATCTTGGATTTTTTGTTAATTTTATACTTGCTATTAATTTTATAGTTATTAATTTTATTGAGGTCTTCGATTCCTATTAACTAATTTCGATTATCTCAAATGATCGGTTTAGTATTCCCAGTTCTCAGGGACATTGATTTTACGATGGAATATTTTAGAATGAACTGGAATTCAATTATTAGCCGAGAGAAAAAAGTTTGGTACTTACCTAAGCCATTCAACAATTGTTTACAATAGGTAATGTAAATGTATCATGGCGTTTTTCATAACGCTCCCTAACCTGTTTATCCTATGCACAAAAATATCCTAAGTTACTTAATCTTGCTCACTAAAACTGTAAAATTAAGAGTTTCAAGTAATACTAGTTTCGGCTGAAACTAGTGTTATTCAGGGACATCTTTTAATCTACAAAGCTCTATCTGATCAAATATATAATTATGTAGATAGATACTAAGCTTTTGCTCAAAATTAAATTCCAATCATACGTTTCTGAATAAGGATCGAACTTTAGCAAAAAAAATTGAGCTTCCCTATCCCTCCCCCAAACCGGCTCAAGCTTTCAAAACCCCGTTTCTCTAACCAGCTCGATCAGCGATCACAATCCACGGAATCGGCATTTACCCGCGTAAATTCAGATCGTGCACGTTGCAAAAAAGGTGCACAAGGAGTAACAAAGGTTGTTGGGGTGTAAATCACAATAAAAGTCTGTAGAGACGCCTGCGAGGCCGGCGGAGGCCCAGAGACGAATTATGATTGCCGCGGGACGCTCGTAAAGCACCGAGGTAGCGGTTGTACGGTGCACTCAATTTTGTACTGTGTATTTAATTAATTAATGAGAAAATGCTCCCATGTTGCTGGAGGTGAATGGAATAGTAGTAATTGGACGCGTTCATCGGAAACTATCGAGACCCTTTAAAAGAACAAGAAGAATTTTCATGGTTTGTGTCAGTGCACTTTTAACAATTCAACTTTTCAAGCACGATCAATTTTTACCCTGAATTATTTTCCATGGTCCACCTAACTGGCAAGTTTTCAGGCTCTCAGAAGGTTATAAGTTTTATTGTAGTAATTTAAAATAACTTTTCCCTCTGTCAAGCTGGTGCGTGTGTAACGCAACCTATTTTCTAAGTACAGCTACCACATTTATCACACTAGCAGTCACACTTTGATAATACTATGCAAACTAAATTGTCAATTAGTGGTGTTGTGACAGTATCATAATTTGTTCAGTGTATAATTGCGTGTGCAAGGGTGCGCGAGCGCCGGGTTCCCGTATCTTGTGTCAATTTCTCAGGAAGCGACCATCATAAAAATAATTTAGGAACGGCTCAATGGGACATGATCGATACCCTTGTAACGCCTGTTTTTGAATTTTAATAGCTTATTAGCTAGATGAATCACTTTTTAAAAGGGCTTTTGTATTAGCGTTTTGTTTTTGATGTTATATGTTGTTTTATTGTTTATGAACACGATAGGTGTTTAGGGTTAGACTCATTTAAAGGAAGGGCTCGTTCATTTAATTTTTAGTAAGTACTCGGATGATTGTATTAAAAGGAAATGCAGATTTTTTTTACATACAGCGTAGACAACTTTCATGTTCATCTGCGAAAAAGAAAATGATTCAAATTTTTCAGCAATCGTCGGCAAGATTCTCGTTCTCAATTTAAACGTCCCGAGACACAACTTTCCAAAGTTTCCAATCCCTTACCTATGTAAATTTACCTATATAATTTAATACATTTTCCTATACACAATTTGAACGAAAGTTCGTAACAAGTCTCATAAACCACCGCCAAAAACGGCACCACCACTTCCTCAATATCCCGTCGTGGACGTGTACTGGCTTTGTGGCTAATATGGTGACCCTACACGGTAAGGGGGGGACGTGAGGTGTCCGGCGCGGGCGCAGCGTGCGATAAAGCAAGGCGCCGCGGGGTCCCCGGACCTCCAGCATGGCGGAACTGCTGGTAAGATTAGTGTGGACGTGGTTTAGTGACTGACCTCATATTTAATACTTAGGACTACTCGTATTTTATTGACAATTCTGTTTTTTTTATCTAGATCTTTTTTGTTGTAGTTTTGACGGAAATCTTTTGGGAAAAGTTAACGAAACCTAAGTACAGAGTTTCAGAAAAGGTTCGGCTTTGTAAAGTGTCTTGCCTATGTAACAGTCTGTTAATTGGTGTAGCCCTGACAAAACTTTATTGAGGAAGCAAATAGCTTTATTTCTACTTAAAATGAACCCACAAATACCTTGCTCTCTAATGTGGTCAATCGTATTGATATTTAAACAATACAAATGTATTTACTTAATTTAATTTATGAGCACATAAACGTGACCGTAAATCTTTTCATGAATTGATACGCTGTAAGCCGTAAGTTCTTCATTCCTATTAATATTCCACTCAAGGTCCATTGCATCGAATTTGCGTGCAGCGAATATATTACAGTGATTAGTGTAACAATTGATAAACTTACATATTTCGACCATTTTACGAGGATTTAGCGAGTACAATATGGAATAATCTGTCTCAAATAAACATAAGAACATCATTCATATTCCAAAAATATCCCGTGGCTTATCCACTGCATTCCATCTTCAATTCTCGCGCCCACCGCACCGTGTAAATAATAATTAATTTTATTGTAAATGCTTATATTTTATTGCAGGATTTGTCAACAGAGTGCGCGATGTATTTTGTTGCCGGAGATATTTATTGTTAGTTTCTTAATGTAATGCCTAAGTGGGCATGTGGCCATACATGAGTGTTGCAACTAGCGACTATCTGTGCCAGTATGTGTTCACTGTATGAACATCGTGCCATTTTGAATGGTAATTTGTTGGGCCTGCGTTCATAATAATAATTCATAGTCCGATTGGCGTATTATATGACGTTCTGCTAGTACCTATCTATTTGTCTATCTATAAAAAGACTATAGGTAATACATTGAAATCCTTGTTGTTGTATACATTATCTAATTAGTAAATCGTTTAATCGTTTATGATGTTGATTTGGAAATTAGTACGGTTTTTCTATGGTTCACACAATCGTAATCGAGAAGGACACTCGCCCTTCTTGACACTCGTCAATATCATCATTAATCATTATCATCCCATATTCTAGGTGTCAGAAATGTCATAGAAAAGTAATAAAATATCATGTTAGCACAAAACAAAAAAAATTACAATTACATTTCTTAGTCCTTCGATCCCAAAATAATCTCTTAGATTATTTTGGAATGTTTCCACTTATTTGACATAGTTGAAGTGGTTAGCTGATGAAATTCATATTTATTTCAGTCAAGCAAATTGATGTAATGACGAAAATGAGTTGATGTGAATATTGTATTTGTTTAAAAGGACATAAAGAAAGAAAAAAATTAAAGAAAATACATTTATTTAGCACATATAGGTACTAAAAGGCACACAATATAATATGCAGGAGATAAAAATATATAAATAAACTAATAAAAAGTGTAAAGCGCGATGTAAGAAATTAGCAGGAAATTGTGTCATATACACATTATGATTTGGATCTGATGTCGGGTTAAAGTTTAAACTTTAGCCGTGGGCAAGCAAATTTTATAAGCACTTAATGTACAACCTATACTTATATGTACTTTGCTGGATTTATTATACATATTTACGTAGCCATTCTAACTCTACTAATACTACTTAAGTATCTAGTAAAAAGTTCACAAGCTAATTGATAAATACTAAACATAAACCGAGCGATGTTTTTAATTCCCCATATTACCGTAGGAACCTATCCAATCCCCATTTACATAGATACTTGTCAGATACATAGTTTCTAGTTTTCATGGCGATTATACGACGTCTAAGCAATATCGTTATCGTTTACTTACGACTGCGCCCAGGCACCATGTTACGATCTTTTTACTATAAGGACCAGTACTTATAGGACCAGTGCTTATGAAACTAGTTGTTGAGCTGAACTTCTCCGTAGATCTTACTTATCAGCGAGTGTGACTCCAATGTGTGGTAATGAATGATTTTAGCGTGGCTGAGTTATCTTAATGAGTGTTGTTCGAAGTAATTGCTAATCTGTATAATTTCTTATTATGATGTAGATGAGTTAGGAGCTTGTTATTACCTATTTCTAGATGTTTGTTTGCAGGTGTGTGGCTTCATATGTATCTATTCTATATATATTCGTGTGTGCTGTTTAAATTTATAGTAGTCAGATAGTTGCAGCAACTTTATTATAGTATACCTAAGTATACCTACCTACAAGTAGACATCTATTTTAGAGAAAGGCAAGAATGAATTCGATTTTAAGGAAAAAGGTTTCGAAACTTTGTATTTCACTTTGAGATCGTCCAAAATTGTCTCTTTAATATAACATAAATTCTGTGGAAAACACACACCCATCAAACCGTTCCGTTTTTACCTTTCTTTGGATATGTTTGGGTAGGTGGCATCTGAGATTTGAGTCATACCAGAACCAATGACACTTCACTCTTCACTCGGTGTTTGTTAATGTTCAATTTGGTTTTAAAACAGTCAAATATTCTCGAAATAAGACTTTTTATTTCACATTTAATGTAAGTAAATACTACAAAATAGAAGACGTTACAACAAAGATGAAAAAACTTAAGTGGAAATGGTTAGGCCCCTGGTAGGCCTTGAATCAAAAATACGTAGGTAATATACATCTGCGTTGAAATCGCTTTTCTTTTTTCATACCTAGATACTTCCACTCTACAGCTATCTAGTAATTTTCCAACATTGTCTTATTCGTCATAAGATTAGCTGACAATTAACAATAAACGCAAATCAAAGGAGCCGCCAACTATCAAGTTAAGTATTATTGATTGGTGACACATTCCTGAACCTGAGGTGTGGGCGGCAGATAACATAAACGTTGTCGTTAACTCGATTTTATGTAATAGCCAATAGATTACGAAATGCGTCCTTAAGGCACGTCCTTGCTGTACCAATTTTATGATAGAACTGTTTATTATTGCGTTTTCAATTACGTGGTCATGAAACGGAAAAAATCCTCCCGTTTTTATCTTGCAAATGAATCGTCTTTTTGGCACCGAACTTGACGTTAAGCTAAATGAGTAAAAATGCTTGCGATACTTAGGAGTGGGTTCACCTCGATAGTACCTACATCAGGTGGGTTCACACTTCCAGTTGCCGGAACGATTTGGGCATAGTCGAATTTAAAACCAGCATCACCATTTCAGTCGGTAAACATCTACTTAACAGACGTTTAATAGACTCCCCACGAACGTCCGTCAGGCTATTTTACTTTTCCGTTTGTCTGTGTGGCATACTCTTTTTGCAGTTGTGTTTAATTTATTATTTGGTAGCTTTGAATAAAAAATCACTCTGCTTCGGTGGGCAGAAAATGTTAAGAGGTTTAAGAACTACTGAACAACTGTCGTGGAATGCCTTTAATTCTAATCGAGTCGAAGATTCCTGTAAGCTCGCTTTCGCTCGTGTATGTCTGAGTAAAAGTCTAAAAATAAAAAACAACAACATTTTGGTCGTTCAAGATATTCTCGGTTCCTAACAGACTCGTTGGTCAATCAGATATTCAACTGATGATTGTGATAGTCCTGTTTATACTACAACCAAAATAAGAGTGTCATAGTTCGAGTGCGAGCCTACTGTGCTATTTAGATTGACGACAACATTACCTGCAACAAAGCGCGAGGTGCAGTTGCTTTCTTATATTTTATTTTACAGCTCTTTGTCGAATGTCCCATAACATTCGAATCGATTGTAAAGTCTTACGATGAGTTCTTTTACGATGCGATTCCGAGTCAAATTCAATTTAGTTTAGAGGGTCCTCAATCGTAAACCTTTGACCTAAACATACTCGATTATTCGAGTCATATTAGCACGAATAAATCGAGCCATTAAAATAAAATGTTAAATTATTCAATTCACCATCGATTTAGTAAACATGATATTGTATTGTGTAGATTCTTTTGAGCAGGTATTAATTTTATGATCTGAATTATGAATAAAATACATTGATATTATGATAACTAACACGTTTATTGAGTGATTATAGTGTCATGTTTGAAGTTGTAATGAACAAGTCAAGTATTTATTCTGTTGCCTTGGTAAATCTTATAATACCTAAAAATTAATGAAAATCCAAATCTGCACCCCAATTGCATAACACACTTTCTTTCAAAATCCCAAGGATTTTGAAGGAATTCATTGCCTCATATTTTTGAAAAATTCGTCAGCTCAAATGTAAATATCGCAATGAATGTTGTCGAATTTTCAAAATGAAAGACATTGGAATTGTTAATGTGTTACGCAATCACCCCGCTGGAAATCTTCGTCAATTTCCAGTTATTTAACACCATTGTTCATGCAAAAGATACCGAAATAGCAAAAGAATTGGTATGGCAAATATCCTGTTATTTTCTCAAGTTTTTTTTCAGCAGAATCTTTGCTTTCCCGAATTTTCAGTATCTAGAACACTTAAAACAAATTAGGATATTTTTAAATGATGGATTCGGCGCACAAGCGCTCATTCCTTTGTACGCAGACTACATGAGAAATGACTCACGTTAACTAGGAGCTGTGTAAAGTATGCCTAGTTTTATTTATTGTTATAATAAGATTAAATACAATTCGGTTAGTCGGACTAGACAGGAGTTGCTCAATCACGCGTAAGGCCTTAGCAGAGTGACTGATTAATGACATTAATTTCATTATCTCCACCGAAATAGACTTACCTGGGAAAAGAAACATAAGTACTTATAGCAAAGTACGTAGATTCATTACTCCTCGGAAAAATTCATTACTCCTCGGTTATAAATACATATAATAGGTACAAAACTTCCACGGAAATAATACTTATGGCTCAGATTAGTCTAGCGTTTACTGCCCACCCGACGGCATTTACATAATATTATACCCGTCGTTTTAATTTACTAAGATATCTACTTTATTTAGGTAAATGAGCAATCAAGCAAATGTATTCCGTTCGTTTTAAAAAAAACTATCGATTTCATTACAAGCCTTGTTCTATTCATTTTATTAGTATTTTTATTACTCTGCAATAAAAAAAATATATGTATCGAGCTAGCAATACAGTAGCGACATTTAAAAGATAATTATCTAAGATACAGAAGTGAGCTTGTTTACACGTCTTCGTCTGTGGCAGGCATGTGGTGTGTAAGGGTCTTTATCTCAGGCCCACAGGGAAACAGCCGGCATGCACCACTTTTAGTTAAACTTGGTTCAACATTGCATGGTAAGGTTAACCTTACGTTATAATTTATGAACACAGTATAATGATGAAACGGCTGTTGCAAAGTGACATAAGCTAGTCTACTATGAAAAGCCTGCCATGATTTAATTAACTTAATGTTGTCGTCGTAAATCATCACTAATCAAAGTTTATGTAGGTATAGTTATCAAACAATAGTTGGCAAGTGATGGCAAATGGTAAAATAACATAATGGTTGTAAATCCAGTAAAAACGGCAAATTTCAAATAACAAAATCGTATAATTAAAATAATTTAAAGCCGCATTTTAAACAAAAAAAAAATTAAACAATCTTAATGAGTATGAAACAGTGTTCTTGTAAATTACAAACAGTTTTATAGGTGGTAGATAAGTTAAAAATTTATTTTTATAAGACACGTTACACGGCTATTTCGCATCACTGACTGTGTATGTGGGCACCGGGCTGTAAACACTAGAGCGGTAGCGATGACAGACCGAACGCAGCCCCTCATTACCGACTCTTACAAACAAAACCCAACACTCGCTACATGCTAAAATATCGTAAAAATCTTACACGCTACATTCAAATTTAAACTCTAATAGGATATGAGTAAGTAGAAATTCCAGTTTCAGAAGTTAAGATCGAATCTTCACTTGAGAGGAATGTACAATAGAATCTTTAAAGCGAAGATGCAGCTATTATTAGGTGTTAGCGTGATTATTTGACAGTTTGAAAACGTTTACAGATTGTAGGTATATTGCTGGGCAATCTGGCTTCCTGTTTTTAATGTAAACAGCGTTTTGTAGCTCTCGGCTTTTTAGTGAAAAATAATAATATCTTCATAGTCTTTATGTGCTGATTCTTATTAAGATGGAATACATAAATACAATTTAAAACTTAAATATACCTGAAAAAGTGAAGATTCTTTAAATATTTCGCTCATAAACTTCTCTACTTATACACTATAAGGTAGTTTCTTGCACTAGAAAGTAGCGTATAAAGAATTAGGCACATTTATAGGGTCCATAACGATAATATATCAAAATTTTAAATATTCGACGTCCGTCACCATTCACGGA
The DNA here is from genome assembly GCA_949152455.1 of Lithophane leautieri. NCBI lineage: Eukaryota > Metazoa > Arthropoda > Insecta > Lepidoptera > Noctuidae > Lithophane > Lithophane leautieri. Next base: position 14,240,763 of record OX424471.1, on the reverse strand, counting down.
GTAATATGAAGTCCGTCATTAAAAACTCACATACAATTTTAATTAGCTCCAATATCTCCTCTCCTCTCAGTCCATTTCGCGTAGCCCTCACAAACTTGCAGTAACGCGTCAAACAACTGCTCAGGAGGCAGATCCACCATCTTCAAACTCCTTCTAAATCTATTGTCCCTCCTCCTTCTCCCGTACGACGATGAGAAATGACTTTGAGGCCTCTTCTTAATTCCTGCACTCACGAAGAACGTCGTTGGCTGTGTTGTGGGGATGGCGGTAGTATAAGTTTGCTTCGCTTTCACCGCTTGAACTATTAAACATAACAAGTAACCTCCAAAAGCCAAGAACGCAAGCGTAGTGACAGACATTGAGAAAATGTTGCTGATCTTGCCGTAACTCTCCTTCTTGTACAGAGCTTCTTCGTAGTCTCCTCTTTTCACAGGTGGGGCTTGTATAGCCATTGCTTCTGCTCCGAACCTTTGTATGTACGATGGTGTTGTGGTTGTCACATTCTCGTATTCAGCTGTTACGAGATCTTGGAGTGAATTTTTTAGTCTCAGAAGCTTGTCCAATGGCATCTCATTGAGGAATTCCACGTCTGTCGGTGTAACGCCAGCGGAAGAGATTTTAAATGTAGAATATATGACGATGAGTATTAACATGATGGGAGACTACCTCTCATGGGCTGTTAGGTGTTGAAATAAAGTTGAGCACAACGTTGACGGTGTGATCATTATGGTCTGTTAAGCGCGACAATCGCCTAGCGGTCATGTTAAATGGAACAGTGCATTTATCTTAAAACTGGCTAGGCCATATACGTTCTTGTACTCAATTTGGACCATATGCCTGACAAGGCAGTTCAAAGCAATCAATAAGGTTGCATGACCTTACTTTCGGCATGCACATCCACAGTAAATACCTATTGTAAAGTCTGGCCAACGAAAGTTCACCCTGAAAACAAGCGCGAAATTTAAAAAAAAACAAGACCGTTTGTCCCTAAACATAGTGCGATAATTCGTGTTGATAATTTATCAATCATTGGATCAACTTTCGTTGGCCAGACTCTAACAACTTGCTAAAATGGCGATACTACAGGTACTTCGACTGGATTTTCTTCTGCTTAATTTTTCCATGATACCGTAACCGTAGTACCTATATCATCGCCAGGAAAACATAACTCCATCTAACTTATATTTTTCTAATTTTACCTACCTCACAAGTTTATAACTGTTTTTTATTTCAACAAAATCAAATCGATAGGTTTCATCAGTCTTATGTTGAACATTTAGGGACAACTATAAGTTGGTTCCTATATTTCTTATTTTGTAACAAATATGAAAGCAATGTGCTCTTCCAAAGCCTACATTTCCGTTTCTATTGTCCTCTGTCTGTCAATGTGTCGCAAAATGTAGATACAGGATGCTTATTTTTGCTCGACTTCTCTATCTATGGTGTGGGTTCCGTAGGTAGGAGGCATTTTATAATAGGAATTTAGTGACGATTCTTATTTAATGGTGATAGTAATAATTAAATGGGGTTTTCAGGAGGTGTAGTCTCCGGGTGTCACCACTGTGTGGATCGCCCGGAGGACACGGTGGAGCATACGGTTGAGGTGTGCCCTGCTTGGGCGGAGCACCGCCGTGTCCTCGCGGAGGCGATTGGCGGCGGTGACCTCTCGCGTCCGGCCCTGGTTCAGGCCATGGTACGGAGCGAGAGGGCATGGGAAGCCGTCACCTCCTTCTGCGAAGCAGTAATGCTCGCGAAGGAGGAGGCGGAACGCGTGAGGGAAAGGCAAAGTTTGCGCCCTCACGCCCCTAACCGCCGCCGCTGGAGACGCCCTGGGCGTCGGGAATCCCAGAAGTCATTGGATGATTTCCAACCCTCAAAAAAAAAAAAAAAAAAAAAAAGGAGGTGTAGTCTATATAGATAGCGACTCTATAAGAATATCTACAAGATCTAATTAAGGCTTTAAACATAGGTTCTGACAACTCATTACAGTAGGAGGCAATACAAAATTCAAGATCATAGGTCATTGCTGTTCTAATTAATATACCGTCGTAAGTAATTATCTACATATTTCAAAGTTATTTGACGACTGTGGGGTTCTGTAACGCTGTCAACTCATGTCATGTGAGACATCACGAACTTCACGACTTCATACCAATGCAACTCTGAAAGTAATACATTTGAAGCAAGAGCATAAGCAGGAATTACACGAAAACATAATGAAAACAAAGTTTTAAGAACTCTACTCGTACCATATCCTATGTGGAAAACCAAGTCGTTGATCTAGTAGCGCCATCTGTTTGAATCTATAAAAAGAGACTTGAGAAAAATCAGACTTTCGACTACAGACTGCCAAAGTCAACCAAAGAAATACACATGATATAATATAACTTGGAAACACCCTTTACATTCCCAGAGATATCATTATTCGAAAATGTTATGCTCTAGTACGACAATTGCGTTTGCGCACCCATTACAGTAAGAACCGAACCATGGAACAACCTCCCGCGACGCATCTATTGTAGTTCAGTACGCGACTTCAAGATGGCGCCACGTGTTCTTTGCGTGCTACTCATTACTTTCCATGTCGTGTGCGCCAGTGAACAATACAGAAATGATGGATTGATGGACCGATTAAGCAGCGGGATGAAATTCGCTCAGAATTTACTCGGTATGTTAGAACAATACTAGTAGCAATAATTTTTTGCCGTTATTTAGCATCAGACGTGAATTAGACCGAGTAATGCACTACTCGATACACATTATTTTCTTAGCTGATTCATATCGTCAGCAAAGCTTAAAGATATACCATATGTTTTCTTCATTAACTATTTGAACATTACCACCATAGTTAAATGGCGTAGAGTATGACCAAACAGTTAACGACTAGATATAATAAAGAACAACACCCAAATGACTCCCAAGGACTATGACTCCTGTGTTCACATTCCAGGCCGTCAGAATTTCTAAGATAATGTATGATGAACGTTCTCCTTAATTAATTCCAGGGTCCGAATCAGTGGCATTGAAAGTAGCAGAGTTCGTAGTAAAAGCCTTCCAAACGCCGAAAAAACCAGCAACATCAAACATAAGATGGCCTCAAAATGATCTTCACAACGAGGAATTGCCTTCATTTAGTGAAAGCGAATCATATACCCACGACAAAGGCCCGGATTATGACGTCAATGAAACGCAGAGTCCCCTGACACCTTTGCGACAAATAGTTCGTCTGTTTGGACTGCAGCCGAACCAAATAAGTGCTGTAGCTGTCAACGCTTTAGTTTTTGTAGCGCAAATGGTAAGTGGAAGGACAAACATATTGCTAGGTCCGTAGCGATAATTTTAGTACCGTTTGATACGCAGAAACAAATATTTTAGCAGTTAATCTGGATGCTGTTTACCAGTCTAGAAGAATTATCATTTTCGGGTGGTGTTTGTGAGTTTATTAATTCTTATTGCAACGTTACACTTTCCAGATATCAACGTTCCTGTCAGGGCCTAAACGGCCAAATAAACCTTACCGATCAGAGGACCCCACAACATGGATCCTGAACAAGAACTCAAGAAACCTTCAGGACCTCATCGCAGCTGCTAAAAACGAATCCCTTCCAGATACTATTGATGAATTGATTCAAGAACAAGGTTCGGAGGAAGAGACGAGTTGTATTCGACTTTTAGTTTGCAAAGTTACTCCATTTATTTCTAGAATGCAGAAGACTGTGTTCGGTAATGAAGACAAGACAAAAGATGAAAAGTTTTCTAAAGAGCTTCATGGTTCGGCGATTATGTACCGCCATCTACCGACGGCGGAAGAAATTAATGCACGGAACGACATCTGTGAGCAACAACATAAAGATTGTAATCTGAATGAATGAAATTGCTGCGCAGGCGCAGCGCTAATCAGGTTGTTTCTAGATTGTTGATATCATTAAGCATTTGATTGTAGTTCAAATTAATTTTATGTTTTTTACTATGTGTGGATAAAATATTTCTAATATTTAAGTTCGTTTTATTAGCTAAGAATTTATACAAATAACTCAGAAGAAAGTTTTTCAGAAATCCGACTCTACCTAGTACTGAAGTGGCAGTATTTTTTTAGATTGTAATAGAAGCTTTAAAACTTCTGGATGAAAATATGGAATAATAAGATTGCTCACACCATTATGAGATTCAAACCATATCTCCACTAGCTGACAAAAAAAGGATTTGTTTAACTGCATACCTACCTAGAAGATAACGGGAACATTAATGTTGTAACAAGGATGTACGCTTTCAAGATACACCACCTACACATTTAGTTCCGTAGCAAAGTAGGCAACTAGTAACCTAAGTAGGCGTTATATCACTCTGCTTAAAACTATGGGGCTTTCACATATTTATTTGCTATACTAACTGACGTGACAAGAATCCCTAGCCACTGCCAGCACTTTTGAGCAAATATTATGCAACAGAAGGTCGATGGCCGTTAAAACAACATATTCGGTTATACATGTGCTATTTTTGATATCATTTATGTAATGTGTCTGCAGTAACAGACTGCGCGGCGGAGGGGCCTTTTTTGTGCGAGTTTTTGGACGCTAATCTACATGATATGACACAGGGTTTAGTTACGTGAATAATGAAATCTGGCAAACGTTAACATCAACGACTAAAGTTGCCGAGGCATCTGGATTCGAATCCAAACAGGATTTGTAGCAGAGAAGAGTGAGCTGTGATTATTCAATACTAGCTTTTGCCCGCCTGGATGTACTGAAGATATTCCACGGGAATTATAAGTACCCTATGTGTTTATCCAGGTTTTAAACTATATGTGAGCAAAATTTCATCCAAATCCGTTCAGCCGTTTTTGCGCCAATCAAGAACATACATCCAGACAAACAGACAAATGAACAAAAATTCTTCGTTACTATTATGTTACATGTATAGATTCCTGGTTAATCACTAACCGAAACAGTGCTCGGTGGAGGTAAGAGAGACTAGCGGAAGGCAAACTAAGCCTGGATGCGGAAGACCGAGGACCGATTCTGGTAGTGCCGTTAAGGAGAGGACTAGATATCACACTCTGATTGATTAGGCCATAACATGGATATAGGAGACTCTTGGTATATTTTCAATCAAATCATTTACACAACAGCAAGAGCAAACCGAGAGATTGATTGAACACTTCAAAGTATCGAGGAGGCCAGTAAGCGCTGAAAAGAATGAGGCGGACATTCCAAAACCAGAACTTAATAATATAAGTAAATAGGTTTATTTATCTATGTTAAAAATAATAGTAATCACCACTCCAAACTATTTCTGTATCCGCCCTACAAATGGGACGAAATAGATAACAAAGCCGGAGAAAGGCCGCTCATATTATACGCTCAATGCTAATAGTGGCTTGTTATTGAACGCCGACTGAAGGTCTTGGTAAGTACGGCTAAGGCTATTAGCCAAATGCTAAATAGACTAAACAAGACGTTAAGCTAGAGAAACTTTAAAGATATTTACTGGTAAACTGTTAAACATGCACCAAGTTATTAAGCATTCAAATTAGGTATGCGTCGTATCATTGTAACAAGTGGACGAAAATCCAATTACACATCTAAACTTATTCTTCTAGCCTTTGAATCTCCCAATAGGTTTGGGTTGGCTTCCTTCTTAACATAACCTGACCCAGCTAAATATCAATACTTAATGTGTAGGTCAGATGAACAGCCTTATATGACCTCTACTCCTCAATAAATGAAAACCAATTACTGAGCCCCCGCGATCGCGAGACTTATGACTCTTTAGGAGTATGAGGAACAGGGTGTAAAGTTCACTCATCCACCATAGAAAAGGGAGAACCTCCGACCAGACGGGTGTTGTGTCTGGCGGGCAACTGCCCAACGATTGATGCCGATATATGTCCATTGCACGGTAAACTTTAATTGCGCGGTGCAGGATTTACGTGACGTCAGGTGTTTGTGTGACGTCAGGTCTTTTTGATGCGTAATTCATATGTGGCGATGTAGGTACCGCCACAACTCTAAAACGTACTGTATATAGAACAGCATTTTTGATTGACTAAAAATCTACTATCAAATAAATTAATTCCTCATAAAAACTATACAGCCGTGACATTCACCTGAAGAGTGCATCAACATCAAACGACTACACGATATAATAGCTGATGAAACTATTTCTTTTGCACGTAATAAACATTTTTTGTACACACTTCTAAATTATAAGCTGAATATTAGTAAATAACGATCATAATAATACCCCACGTATGCTCGTTAAGTAAGAACACTTAGATTAATGTTAGCAGTACTTTTGAACAGATATGATGCTCTTCATATAAAATATATAATCAATTCAAACCGGTGTTAGCGCCTTCTTATGTTTGGTATATGTATATCCCATTTCTCTTACACCCACATGAAGGTACATTATTAAACCTTTCTTACTTAAAATTACGAGTAATCAAAGATTACCCAACATAAAAACTCAAAGAATAAGCGTTAAATCCGTAACTATAAGTATATGTCATCCACAACTCACAGGGCAGCGGTTATCGAGAGAAAGTGAGCGCGGGTCTTTGACCCCGCTGCCCAATTCCCGCACTCACACGATACTCGGTAGGTAATAGTCATAATTATAATTAAATCCTTGAACGCCATCATGACGTAATACACACGTGTTAGGCTGTTGTCGGTGTACTGTTTGATACCTAGGTAATTGGTCAATTTTCTACCAGTGATTGGTCAGTTTGAAGTTTTGAACATGGAATATTTGTATCAGGAGAAAGACTTTTCTTTTGTTGATTGACTTATTTCATACGCCTTATGCAAGAGAAGATAATCCTTACATATCCTAACATATTATAAAACAAATTCCTCCGCCGCCTGTCTGTCGTCCTGTACGCGATAAACTCAAAAACTACTGCACCGATTTTCATGCTGTTTTCACCAATGGATAGAGTGGTTCTCGAGTAAGTTTTTAGTATATAATAACCGACATCCACGCGGGCGAAGTCGCGGGCATTAGCTAGTATGAAATAAAAGAAAACATTGTTACAGCTTACCGACATAGCCCCATCACCAGTGCAGCAATAACCTCACCCAATTATTATCTGGGATAAGTCTGATCGAATAATAAATTTAGAACGTTTTCTAAAATAAATTTAGAACGTTTTCTAAGATGGTTTCCAAAGCAAATCTGTCTTTGTATTGTACGTATACCGTAACACAATTGGTGAGCAAATGACCATAATCCATTATCCTTGCAAAAATAAACAGTCGCATCATTACAACGGTATAATAACATCCGGTATAAAAAGATGGCAATATTGCGTGGATGCGTAGACGCAACTAGTCATACTCATTGCCCATCTGTTACATTCCACTTCCTGTTTCCTTAAATTAAAACATTCACATATTACTCTAATTAAAAATACCGCTTATCTACCAAAAGAACTGCCGAACATTATTCGCTAGTTAATTAGTAAAACAACGTATTTACCTATGCGTATGCCTACTATATATGTTGGCACAAAATGAAGATGTCGCTTGAATAAAAAAAGATTTCAGAATTTCGAAAATATGTATCAATGAAAAATTTAAAAATATTACCAACGTATGAGATACCTTACCCTACCCATGTTTACAAGTCCCTAAATGTGATAATATGTGATAAAACACTCTGTGACGAGGCATTCTATATTAAAAGAGATGAGAACGTTGTTTCTAAAATAAAATTAATGTTTTTAATCATTTGTCTAACCGTGCGTTTGCACTGGCGAAACATTTAATACAAAACATGTTGAAATCTCTAGTTCCTGTCAAAAATTGTATGGAACATTGACAGAAAGTTGAGATTTCAACATGTTTTGTCTTAAATGTTTCGCCAGTGCAAACGCACGGTTAGTTACTCATTTTCTCATACAAAAGACTTCAACGCACTATGCACTGCTACAACATGAAATAATTATTTTTTAAATGTTTTAATTCAATAATTTATTGTTTAATTAGTTAAATGGGAAAATATAATAGGTACGTAATGCTTTAACTCTTCCTTTAATTAAACGCTAGGTAATTACTAATTAGGAACTTTCAACTGAATATAAGTTTCTTGGTGAGAGTTGATTTTGGTTTTGGTTATCATTATGGGGTGCAATACATTTTTTATTTTTTTATTCTTTATGTACACACAGTAAAATACATATTAGATACGACATAATTATAATTTCATTATTCATAACTGAATACAATTCCAAAGAGTTTTGATATAAGTTTTAACTAAATAGATAGGTTCCTACTAAACAGTAGAGTAGCGATCCTAAAACTTTTCTGCCTGGATCCTAAATACTAGATACTAGCATCTTTGTACATTTGTTTACCAAAATAAAATTAACACTGACATTCAATACTATCTATATCGACGATAACCTGAATTCCAACAAGCCAGATATATACCACCACCAATAAAAATGTTAGTGTGTATTTAAAAACCACGAATAAAAATGTTCATTTGCAATAAAAGTTACACTCAACCTCTTAACATTCGATCACAAATTACTACCTAGGCAGGAAACAAGCCACTCCTTTCCACTTAATGAATAAACAAAAAGCAATTATACTCTCAAAATTCACACGCCGACGTCACAAACATAATACGCGTGCATCGCCCAAACATCGTGCGAACCAATCGGCGAATGTCAATATTTAAATTAGCCGTTTCATAATAATGATTGCGTCACAATTAGATAATATCTAGGAGATCGATGACCGCCAGTGAGCGGCCTTACGTAACACTATTTAAGTAGTTACTTACCTACATGAAAGAAAGTTTGGACGAAGAGAGACCTAACACTCTTGTAACTTATTGTAGTCGATTGATGTGTCTCACTGCAAAAAATACAACAGAGCATTATAGAGCATAGAATAGACAATGTATTGTGGGTAAATATGTATTCACGCAAACCTTAACAAAAACATTGTTAAGTACTACATCGATTAATGCGTAACAGCATTGGTTTTTAAAGCAATAATGATCATTCAGATGTTTTATTTTATGCCTAAGTACCACAGGCTATAAAGCTACCCCACCACAGAGCGAGGCCCCTCCTCTACTCATTACATTCTATTTCTGTGCTCCTACCTTCATGAAAAACACAACACAATACTTCAGCAGCGTTCCAACTACAATAAATGCACAAAGACATTATTGTTATTTCGCATCGGACGCATTCATTTCAATTTAACGACGATTTAATTCAGTTCAAGTTTCAAATGAATGAAGATGTTCGAGACACAGATTCCAGCGCATTCAAATAGCCGACATTTATATAAAATGCTATAAAGCGATTCTCTCCGCGTATTTCCGTGTATTTTCCTGTTTTCCGATGTTGTAGAAAGCGTTGACGAAAAACGTGTGTCTTTTCTATCGTAATGCAAACTTAATTTATTGATTTTATTCATGTTGTATTCAGAAGATACTTTTTAGGTGACTGTATTTTGCTTCATTATAATTGGCAGCATTTTAATGACCCCGTATTCTGGATTTCAAAACTGAGGATACTCATTGTTGGTGACCTTAATTATTCTAATTATGGTCTTCTATTATTTTCTTATTTATTAATTAATTAATTATTAATTAATTAATTAATAATTATTAATTATTCTAATTTATTAAAACCATTTCGTCTAATAAAGAAGGTTCCAGGTAGAAGATATTCTAGGCAACATTATTGATTCAAAATACTTAGTCAAATATGTAAATACTCGTAGAATTAGTTTCTGAAGCATCAAGGCTACGAATCTCGTTGCGATGTGCCTATCGGGGTCAATCATTTCTCACTAGTAGTAACTTGTACAAATATATTTTATGGTTTGTCAAAGCGAGTCGCCAGAGAAAGTGAGCAGGTGGGGTCAGGCAGGCGCAAGCGTCAGTAAAAAGCGCCCAAATTATGTTGAAGACAAAAAGTAAGAGACTAAAGACGTTCACCTGCGATACGATGGAGGGAAACTATACCAAGTGTAATTGTTTCAATTTAACTTAATGTTAACGAAAATTAGTGTAGTTGTTTACGCTTTTCTATTGAATTGGTAATTTGACGGAACTGCCGCTCTACATATAAATAAGTATCTGCTAGGTTTCTAATATTAACCGAATAGAGTATTTTAGTATTGAGAGTTGGAACATCAGAAGCTATTATTTATTTGGAACAAACTCTTAAAAGCACACATTGGTTTTTTAGTATGTATCAAAATGTCGCCGGTCAGAAATCAAATCTTTATAATTTCGTCTATAGGTTAACGTGCCAGTCTGAGACGCCACTTTCTCACAAATTTTAAACTTATTGCAATTTAATTTGTTTGAATGAACGAGCAATTTCATATCGTACTCGAACATCTTTCGTGAACCATGGGAGAAGCGGTATCCATTCAACTTTGATTGATGAAGAGAAAACGAGAGAAGAAATAATCGGTTACACGGGATTAGGAAGAAATACCTTTTATTCCGCAAATTAATCAATGACACCTTTAATAGCTCCTAACAGGTTGTAAAAGTTTTGCTTACAATTTACCTAGTTAATATAAAATAGCGAAGTGTATAGAATCTAGACCTCAGTTAGGTAACAATTCATTGTCTCTTTTCAAACTGTAAAAGCTGAAACATACCTACTTAATAATATTACGTAATTTATTAAGTACAAGCTGATGCCCGCGGCTTCGCCCGCGTGGATGTCGGTTATTATATACTAAAACCATCCTCGAGAACCACTCTATCCATTGGTCAAAACAGCATGAAAATCGGTACAGTAGTTTTTGAGTTCACGTGAACAGACAGACAGACAGACGCGGCGGAGGAGTTTTATAATATGTAGTGATTTACTTAGTTATATTTATTTGCCTTAATATGTGTAAGTGCCTAGGCATCTACTTATATACCTACCTATATTGTAAAGTGTATGTAACATTGTAATCAAGAACAAACAGATTTATCGTCAGTTATGGTACGTGTGTTTAAGCCAAAAAGGAGTGTTTAGTCATTTCGTGGTTTTATATGACCTTAGGGCTTTCAACTTTGCGAATTACTATTTGCTAAACCTTGTGCCATTGTGCCACTTTGATAATGAAGCCTAACCCCCTTTTTTAATATTTTTCTGATAGATAAACTTGTACATAATATAATTTTTTTAAACAAAAGTACGTCGTCTTATTTTAATACGTTGTTGGTTGAAAAACTACTTAATTATTTTGTACTTTCTTTTTACAAAATAGGCAAGTAAAAACAACTTGAATTTTCCCTGTAAGTACACATTATAAGTGTTTAATCATTATGGCGATTAAACTCCTACAGTAGGTAACTTACATCGTACATAATATAATGATACTTTCAAAACATGAATGCTTTAAAAAACGACGAAATATTCCACGCACGAGTTGAATTCATTTTTTGTTTAGTGTCCCACTTGTCTTTTAATCTAATCCAAGATAGTAAAAACTGCAGTCTCATTTAGGATCAGGATTTAAGCAGGTCAACTTGAATTTAACAACTTGGAAACTTCACTTTCTTTTGAATGTCTTAAGATTGAACCTCTGAAATTCGCAAAACTGTATTAAATACGGTCCGAATGTTTGTAAATAAAACATTATTGGACTTTGGATCATATCAGAAAAAGTATTGACTCTCCCTCGACGGTCTTTTGGTCGCAAGCGCTACTGCCGAACATGAGGTCCGGTTCGATTCCCAGGTCGGGCAACGTGTTATTTTATTCCATCAGTAATTTCTCAGTAGTAGCTCGGAGTCTGGATTTGTACCCGGTTGGCGGCAATAGGCTCGCCCCCTATGACATAGAACTTAACTGGCGAAATGTGGGTTTAGTATAGGTACAACTCTGCCTAACCCTTCGGGCATTACAGGAGTTATGGTATGTTATGTTAAGTGCGATCGTCAGATTGATGCGTGAGAGAAAAGTGATCGTCAAAAAACCCTCTATTACGCATACGCGGTGATGAAGGCGCGATATTAGGGTCGCCGCACACGGGCCACCGGCCACAACCACAAAACGCCGCCACCGGCATATTTCCTATAGTTTTCAAACATTTTACACCGCGGCGTTTGTGGCTGTCGCGTGTGGCCCGTGTGCGGCGAGTCCAAATAAAATGTATGAAAACTACAGGAAATATGCCGATGGCGGCGTTTTGTGGTTGTGGCCGGTGGCCCGTGTGTGGAGACCCTTATAATTAGGGGCGATCCACACTCCACAATCGTAATCGTAACCCATTGTTGTTTGATACAAGCGATCCGTTCTGCTTCACATTGGGGCAGTCTTCACTTTCTATGACTGTGACATTGCCAACTTGTTATTTGTATCAAAGCCAAGCTATTGTTGATGCCTCGAGTGAAAATATCATATATTGCAATGCAATGTCTCTATTCAATAGACTCAGCTATTATTATGTAAGGCGATACTCAGCGATGAAAGCCACGTAAGCTAGACATTATTGAGTGAAGAAATAAGAAGCGTAACATGTCGCACATCCGCTCAAATAGTGTCACAACTCAAAAAAAATTAAAACCTTTTTTATTGTACCATTCCGTTTCAAAAAACTTCAAATCTTATCTAATATAGTGTCATATTTATGGTTTAAATATTTATCCCTAGGTGGCACTAGTGTCATTATAATGTTAAATGAAAGTTTCTTTGGAAAGTTAAATTTCAAACCCCTTTTTCTCGAAAGTTTGATTTTTTGACTTACGACACTATTTGAGCGGAGTTGCGATGTGTGAAATGGTAGTTTATAACGATTGGATATATCTCGCTAGTGCAATCAATAAAGCTTAGATGGATAACAGAACACGTATGTTGGTTAGTAAAAATACTGTTGCGAACAATGCCCATGCCGTAGAAGATGCCTGAGGAAACAGCAACGTCAAAAACAGACAGAATTAGCTTGAAGCTTTATTATAAGTAATTTACTCTAATTTAAACAAATGATGCCAAACAAATTATTATATTGATCAACAGGGTATTTTTTTTACAGAACACTTTGTTGAAGCCGTAAATGCCTAAGAGTGGTTCTGCACTGCATCCGATCCGAATCCGAAAAATTTCGGTCCGAAGAAGCCATAGATCTATTTGCATGAGGGGTTGCGTACTAGATCCGAACTCTGTCCGTCCGAATGTAGAAATTTCCCAATTCGGATTAAACTCGGATCTTGAATACACCAGTCTAAGTGTTTAGCCTAAACAAAATGATTATCGACAGTCACTGTGACAAGCACGCTACCCCAGTTGGTCAGTTCGCGACGCGACACGACGCTGCGCGCACTTTTTAACAATTATTGAACTTATTTTCTACACGAAAAGGTATAGTTTCAGTGCGAGCGTTGACACGTGTCAAAGTACGCTGAGATGCGCGGTGCTGCGCAGCGCGTGTACCTTATTGTGTAATAAATAAATTCGATAGTGTATCGGATCATAAAAAACTACGCGTCGCGTTGCGTCTCGGTGTGAACTGACCCTAACACATTCGGAATGCGGCGTGTCCTTCTAGGTCACGCTACCTTGCCTTGATAATAGTCAGTCATTGGTAGTAAGAACGAAAGCTACCATTTCGCTGATGCCCTACTGGCCCACTGTGCGCCATGTTTACACATCGTATTATTTGTTTACCTTGAACATATCTTTATTTGGATCCGCACCTACCTACGTTTCAAATTCCCCTTCTAATTCTAAGTCACAAAAATATCTGCGTTTTTTTTTTAAATATAAAAACAATTATAATTTCGTCAATTACAATGAAAGGTACTTAATAGTTTTAACTCTCTATTCTCCATGTACCTATCCAATTAGTTTAAATTATACAGTGTCTTAGCTAGGAAGTGAAATTGATTGACGCAAGTCCTAGATATTAGTAGTTCAAAAATAGCGACTAGCTAGCTGCATTCTCTTTACACATTAAATTAGAAGACTCTCGAAGTAATTCTCACTGCACCATGAATTGTGATATTTAACTGAATAACAGGTAAGTTCGAGGTCAGCTGGCAAACTTGAAAGAAAAGCATACTTTCCAGTTGCTTGACCAGTATAAAAAATTACCACCTATGGCATCTATATTTTTCATAGTTTATAAAAGTTGTATTAATTAACGAAGGATAATAATTATGTAGATATGACAAAACTCATTTTAAGTATTAAGGTCTTTATAAACTTCAATCTAAAAAAATATTATGGTATTTTGGCAAATCTATAATTGGCTACCAAGAATAGCCAAAACCGCTAGACTGTTCATCTTTCATCTAATACACTTAATATTCCTATGCAACTGTTAATTACGACTTCATTAATTCAGCAGTCAGATATTAGTTGTTCAATTATAAATAAGTAGGTTTTGCTCGTTGGTATGCGATACTCAATTGTTTCTATTCACGCCACAAGCATTACTATCTAGTATCTACTGATTTCCGTAACTTACCTATTATAAGGTCTTATAGCTTATAGACTGCATTTACCTTTAGTTATTACTAAGCCTACTTAGCTCTGTGGTTGTCCAATTATACTGCTCACTCAAACAGGTATTATCTCAACAAGCCATGATTACTTATCATGTTACCGAAATAGGAACTTTTACAAGCGCATGACCCCATACCTTGGCGATGAGTCGAATCTAGTACCGGGCCCGCCCTCTGCGGTTCATATAAACCACTATGGGGACATGATGATGGTGTCCCAGTTATCAAGTTCCGTCTACGGTGAATAGACACTAAAAGTGATCATCTATAACTTATGTCTGAGGAAAAGGTTAATCATGGGCCTGCTTTCTCGTGAATGCAATGGCTTCCAAGCCAATCAAGTTGTAATTGATCACATTTTCGATAATTATGTTTTTGATGTTAGGCTTCAGTTGAATAATAAATTCCAGTTCCATTATGAGGAAAATCAAACTTACATTTTATTCTACTGCCTGAAGACTTATAAGTTTCCATATAGAGCCGTCCAGTGTTGTTGCCCACTTTAACTAACGACCATAACCAGAGCGCATTATTCGCAGTGCTAAAGCTATAACCTAATGAGAACTCACACATTATCAGGCTACTAAGCTCATTGATATGCACCCTCAGACCAACAAAAAAAGAAAGACGGATCATTACCTATATCAAACGTGTAGCCACAAAACTATGCTCCTGCAAGTAAACACACAGGCTCACGCACACACCTACACAAAAACTATGCTCATCACTCCTAGTACGTCACGAGTCGTCGTCTAGTAAACTTCAATAAAAAAAATAGAATTATGCCTTCTTGTGTAGTGAAAACTTGTAAAAACAATAGCAAATCACATAAAAAGTCTCACGGAATCACTTTTCACATGGAAGTTCTTCAAATAACATCGTTTCTTAATTTAGTTAACTATGAATTTTTAGGTTATTTGGAACAAAAACCTGAACGAATGAACGAACGAAAACAGTGACATTTAAAGTGCGAGGGTTGCCATAATATGATTTGAAATTTTCCCGTTCGATATTTTTTAGTTCGAGTAATTAGATGACTGTTTTTTTTTATGTATTTAATATTTTAGATTTCCAAGTAATATTGAAAATAAAAGTAAATGGATAGTAGCTATAAGAAATAGTCGGAATGATCCAGAATGGCTGCCATCGAAAACCAGCGTGGTTTGTTCCGATCATTTTTATAATAATGACCAAACCCGAACTCAACAAACCGTTCAACTAATCGTGGACTTCGCCGTGTGATCAAAAGCGGATATACTAAAAAGGTATCTAAAATTTGTTAAACAAAAATGAGATTTTATCAAAACAGTAATTAAACACGAGACTGTATTTTTATTTTTTATTTTAGTTAGTTTCTCAGCTTAGTCTAGCTAATTTAAATACTACTGTATCAAATTTTATTTTTAGATGTTATTTCCATCGTCCTACGTAATTGCTAAAAACTCAGTTTCACAAAGTTCTGGCTGTACGTTTGTTCAAGTATGTCCTAATTCTTCATTTATCTTCCTAAGGTTTTAATCAAAGCTGCCATTATTACTCGTGTAATTTTTTTTATAGGACTTACCAGACTTGCCTCATGTAGCCATTGACGATAGGGCTGTATGTAAATGCACATTGTACTTAATTATTATTTTATTTTGCGATGTAAAAAAAAATGGTTTTGTTTCGGAATCCTTCCTAACAATGGAGGTACATACTCAACAATATCTTACTCGTACAATATTGTCCTACCCAAAATATTATTCCCCAAATTATAGGGAAAAACTTTAACAAATGACAACCCTTTTTACACACACATCGATAAAAAGGTGGCTTCACTTTTGATGTACGTAATGCTCCGTCTTTCTTATTTTGTTGGTCTGAGTATGCACCTGATTAATACCTATAATGATATCAAACCTAGATCTATTGCTCTAATGCGAGGCAGCATTAACGAGATTCATACAAACCTTAATCAAAACCGATGATTATCGAAACTGCTCCTCATATTTAGATCAGTGGAGTGGAGGAGAGAAGTAGGTAGGCAAGTCGAGCTCACATTCCAACTTTACAGTTACCCTCGAATGGTCGCAGCTACATGCAAATTGACAAATATTACCGGACACGCAGCTATCTACTAGCACCTCTGTACTATGTTTACTCGTATGTACGTACCTACTTATTACAGATTGATTTTCTTCCGTCCTATTTGAAGTAAACGCAAATGTGTTCAAAAATATTGTATTGTATACGAATTGGAATATTGAATGGTTAAATTCGTCCGAAGGTAGTTTATCCTAACCTCAGACCAAATATAAAACCAAGACAGAGCGCTGTCAACAGTGACGTGAGGCCGGTTTCGTAAACATGTGTGCACTTAGTTTGGTGTAGTTTGATTGTAGTGTCATTGTAAATGTGCGTGTGTGAGCGTGTATGCAAAGAGCGGTGGTGTAGTTTTAGCATGCTTCACTGTATTGTTCGCAACGCTCCGTCTTGGTTTATTTGGTCCGAGATTCTAACTATACATAATATTATAAATGCGAAAGTGAATTTGTTTGTTTGTTACGCTAAAACAGCTGAACAGATTTAGATGAAATTTGGCACATGAGTAAACCATGACCTGGAATAGAACATAGGATACTTTTTATCCCGATATTCCCACGGGATCGAGAGTTATGCGGGTGAAACCGCGGGGCGCAGCCTATATAGTAGTCATTTGTTACGTACTTACCTAATTAATTTCAGGCATCTCCAGTAACTTCCCTTATCTCATTCTTAACATCATAATATTAACTCAACCTGTCTGTCATGTGTTAGACATTTTCGGTTTTACTCAAATACATCGTCATAGCATTAGGTCTTCTGATTCTGCATCCGCCATCCTTTCACACCAGCCACCTTCAAAAAGCCAAATTCCGCTGCTTTTGATGACAGTCTCTCTCTCTCTCTCTACCCATATGCTAATCTTAAAATTGTTTCTAAAAATACAAATAAGTGCTATGAAGATGGCCTACGGATAGTTATCATATTTATACAAATTGTTCTGAGTTTACATTTCATATTTAACCCTCTGCTTACTCCGAGGTCACTTTCTATGCATCGAGAAAGTCCACGACTAAGTCGTGAGATTAAATTATTATTTTAATTCTTCAATTGAGGATTAATCTCGACTAAGGATGAGGCTTTAAGGCTTTGAAGTCTGTTCGAGGATTTACTAGAGTAGAATGTTCGTTCAGATAAGTGGGGTTTCCGAATAAGAAAGTGAAATGCAATCAAATGAGTCAGCGGTAGGTAGGTCAGTGCTCTGACGCCGAGTCCTCCATTCATTATGAGCGATACTGCGACCCCTACATTGAGTAACTCTTCGAGGAAACTAATGAAAGTAATCTATATGTTTTCCTTGTATTCCAACTTTCATTCTTTAATTTCTTTCTGATTTTAAGCGAAGTATTAACCTTTCATAATAAAGCCGTTTCATTTTATTAGCCTCGATAAGCTTTGCGGCCTCTTTCTTCCGTAAGGAAGCTAGCGAAAGTAAAATCTTTTTTTTCCATGCATTCCAACTTTCGTTCTTTAGGTCCGTTAATTAATTAATGCAAGAATAATTTAAGTTTTCAAAACACCGTGCCGACTCATAATAAGATACAATTCTGCGTCAAGCAGTGCAGAATGAATTTACCAAACACCCAATTTTCTTTTTTCTATTATATTTTCTGGCCTATCCAACACAGGAACTTTCAAAGTACCTACAACTTGTCGGAACATACAATCACGGACGGGTCACCAACATTCTTAACCTGCACAGTGTGGTTGATGACCCTCTCGTGTTAGATGAATTTGTTTGTACCTACTTTCAAAGAAGAAATTCTTAATTTATTACATCGATCCGTAATGGTTGTCTTTTGTAAACATTGGCCTCCCATTGAACGGACTAAGAAAAAATGGATAATTATTTGAAAGATATTGGTAAAAAAAATTAAAGTAATAAAAACTAAAACCAAACTACGACAAAAAAGTCAATCAACTAAAAAGGTATAAACAAGACATCACAGACAGACAAATTAAAAATCCGGAGTCACACGTGTTAAGACATAAATCGAACAGATTGTGTGTGACTCTGGATTTTTAATTGTCGTTGGGTTTTTAAGTTTTTATTACTTTATGTTTTCTAGAGGGCGCCATTTTCAATTTAATGTGACGTCACATACGCCTTTAACCAGCGGACGATCAAGACGCATCCAACGATACCTCATTTGTCAAATTGTGATGAGACGTTTAGAAGATATGAGGAAACAGATGAACATACATACTTACATACAACATACATACCGGTCAAAATCATAACCCTCCTTTTTGTTTCGCCGTAATCGGGTAATTAAAACACGATATATTGAAGACTCATTTATTGCTCAAAGTATAAATAAACATGCTACACACAAGCACAAGCTGCTGTCCTACTATTCTACAAACGGACCGCCATGGATTCAGATCAAATGCACCGTAGAGAGCGGAAACTTGGTTTTTAATTAAGCAAGGTCTATTATTTTTTTCTAAGCAGAAATGGGAATTAAATGAACAAATGAATTTGCTTAAAAGTCCCTTGCAAGATAGTCGGTGCGTTTGCTGATGACGAGTTCAATACAATCCAGAGAAAGGTCTCTGATGCAATAGTGAATTGTTATTACTCACGCAAAACCAGCTTTTAGAAACAACTTACTAATATCTTCAAGAAGATGCAGGAACAAGTACCTGGAAATATTTTGATATCAGTGCTTATTCGAGCTCAGGTGTGTTTCATCAACACTTGCCTTATTAGGTAGCATTAACAATCATATCTATGAAAAAAAACACAGGTAAACACAGGTAAAATCAACGATCAAAACACAATATGGCCTGCATCACCAATATTCACATGGTTAAGCTAAGCATATACCAAAGCAGAAGCACGCCATGCGAGTTATCTGAAAGTATCTATTGAATAAGTTTAGTACACACTACAGACGGCAAAGCTAAATAAGCGCTTTGAATGAAAGCCAGAAATCATAGGCCATTTCACCGTGTTAGACAAGGGAGCAGTGTAAAGGCTATCTAAAATACTGCTACACCTACCTGAGAAACGCTAAGCGAGGACTGTTTTTTTCTCTTAATTCAATCAAATCAAATCTGCGTCTGCATTTCTAGGAAGCATTTAGTTATTTTAATATCATAAAAAGTTAAATGCAAAAGCATGCAGACGCTACGTACATCAATCAAGTGAGATACGCACCATTCATGGAAAGAAAATCAAATTAGATATGCCTTTAATATGCCCAAGCAATTAAGTGATCGGAGTATGATTATGTACTTAGACAACGTGAGAAGAAAGAAAATGGAGCCCATTGGATCGAAGCGTTAGTCGCTTCAGTTTCCACGAGACACATCAAGTTTACTGGGAAAAGTATCTAACTGATAAGACAAAGCCATCGGATGGAAAATACGTGACATTGGACCTAATTTTATGTGATTGATGAAGGAATGATATCGTTTACGATATATTCAGTGAAAAACTGTTTTGTCTGACGAGAAAGAAGGAAAAATATACGGAGCTTATGGCAAATCATCAGTAGTGACGCTGCATCACACGAATAAGATGATATTCGTATTAAGGTACCAAAGCGAGCGTGTCGAGGGAACGAATTGTGTAGACTCCATATAAAGATGGGTACTAAAGCTTAGAGGTTTCCTTTTGAAGAAGTGATTGGTTTGTCGCTAAACAGTATAATAGGTGCTTAGCATACACTAAAGATACACACGACACATGTGATATTTGTCTAATTATAATTAGACAAGTCCTACGAACTGAAGATATTGACTTACGTAACTTCACTTTATTACTTTTTGACTTCATCGTGTTGATTCTTATTACTATTGACCAACCATTTTTTCCGTTCTTAGCTTGTTTTATTATGCATCTGTGGGGTTAAACTACGCTTGGTTTTTGCGACATATCTTAGGTGGGTGACGTGACACTCTAGGGTACCTATATAGGTAAACATCCGTACATCAAAGTCTTTGTGCTTACGAGAGCGTGTTAGATGAGTCATTTAGACGACTTCGGTTGTCATTATGAGCTTTTAAAAGAGGCGGAGGTATTCAGAAACCTGAATAAAATCACTATTGTATCTTACTATATTTGTATCCTCCAGGAATTGAGATAGGGATCAGATAGAATTTCTTCTGCGTTACATTAATTCAAAATTTAACAGAAAACCTGACTGCACATAAGCAGACAAATTTCTTGTAATCGCTTCATTTGAAGCTATTTAATGTTGAGCATAAGATAGCGGCAAATATATGTTTATAACAGACAAAGCTTCAATGTATTAATGCTAGTTCAATGACCGCTTTTTGTACTTGACTAGCATATTCTTAAGCGAATTAATGAGCTTTAGCAAAAAATTACCACTAATCCGTTATCCGTACAAACAACGAATGAATTTCCTGTTTCCTGTTTCAGATATTTGGATGTATGAATATGTATGTTTTGGCACTTACCCTTGTACTTGTTTTACCTGACCTGCTGAGATGCTGCTACTTTGTTCAAGAAAATACCTGGAACAAAATAAACAATACTGTTCATTTCAGGATTCTCCTCTACAAAGTTCTTATAATAGATTGTAATAATATTTGGAGGGCTCGAATGACCGAATCATTCGTGGCATTGCATAGGAATCTCAACTATTCAAAGTTAGTAGTGTTCGTCGGTTCGGTAACTGAATGTCCTTGACAAGGTCCAGTCGGGAACAGTGCGTGCAACGGGATGGGAACAGGTTGGATACACGGACAGACGGACCGACTAGCACAGTTAGCCGCTGCCACCATAACTGGGTCATCATATATATATAGTGAAGTTCAAGGCGCAACACTCATTGCAAGTTAAACTCTCGCACAGGCAACACGCACTTTCACCGGTGACGATAAGCTACCTCGTGGAAGATAACGTGATTCAGTGTTAGTGATATACCCCCAGTTCGAGATAAGGTAAGGTTTTTAAAGGTCCATCCCTTAGGACGCATAGTGGAATATCTTAAGTGTTCGGTGTTTGAAATAATTGTGTGAAAGTTGGACAGGACGCTGATGATTGCAAGTGAACACGTGATTTAATAGATATGGTGTTTCACAAGTGATTTTGGTGATACAAGATGTTTGTTTTTCTTACAAAAAGCTTTACTTTTGTTTTTAACCTTGGTTCAATTTTTTTTTTAAATTATATTGTGAATGAACATGTTTTATTGTATCAAAATTGCTGTAAAATAATGTTATGACATGCCTAAAATATGCTTAATTATTTGTTTTGTTTTTGTGTTAACGCACTCACAAAAAAAGGCAGTGATCTGATAAAAAGATGACAGAAAAATTTAAAGTACTTATCCATTCTATCTCTAAGGAATTAATTATTGGTTCAAAGAAAAACATAATTAAACTTGGAAATATGATATAGTAACTTATGTTTGAGTTCCTGATGCATTGTATTAATCAAAGGATAAATAAAGATGTGCTTAAAATCAGTCAGATAAGTTTCTTTGGGCACTTTATATGAATGAATGTTTCAAAAGAATGAATGTACGATGGTTTAAAGGAAATCGCAGACAACTCTTTAAATTATATATATTTGCTTTTTATAATGTATCTTGTCATTTGATAGCTGTGTATTGAATTTAGGTACTTTAACTTAAGCTTTTGAGTGAATGACTAATGTCTTAGTTGAGTGTTTAACAAGCTTTAAATAACTAGAAATAAGTGAGAAATTTCCAATTTCCATAATTCACAAAGAGACACAAGAGTCACGCGGAGTCTCGCAGCGACAGTTAATTCGCAGCAATTGTTAATTAACTGTCTCATTTCTAGACACTAGAAAAGTTAAATACATATTCATAAAGATGTTTTTATAACGAAACTACAGGATCACCGCCAAATTTATCCAAAAAAGCGACAATTTACTTAACAACCGGAAATGGCAGCTTTCTACTTGATAAGTCAAGTTCCGACTTTTTTCACGGTTCGAATTAAATAAATATATAAAACACACGAACACAAACAAAGCTATCTTCCGAATCAATTATCATTAAACAAATGACGGAACGATGATAAAAATCAGTCACGAACATTTCACACTTGTTATGAACTTCCACACAGCACATTATTTTCACTGTCCGCTTTAGTCATGTAAATATGAACCTTCGCTTTCTAAAATGTGAAAATGTTCACATAATACGTTCTAACTCTGAATTCGTCGCGGAGAATCTAAAGAATACAGAGACACAAAACATTCTTGAGTAGCTAATTTGACGTAACAATAGCGTTAGGTGCATTGAAAATATAATTTTACAAAGAGATTTTCCAACGCTTCCAACGGTATTTTTTGCTCGTAACATGTTGGATTTACGATACATACTCGTGTTGCAAATGATAATCAATTTTATCTCATCCGGTAGCTCGTTTAATTGCTCTATTCTTCAAATAGAGCGAATCAATCAATTTATTATGCTTAAATATTCAAGTTCATTATGAAAAGTAAGTCGATTTCATTTGTTAGTTTTGTTTACTACTTATTTGAAATGACAAGGTATAGTTTGCGGTAAAATTAGCAGTTTATTAATACAAAATAAAAGTAAACTGCTATTTTAAAAGGAAATTAAATCGAGAATATTCCTCGAAACTTTCATTAAAGTTTGTAAACAAAAGATGAGATCTTGACGCTTGACGAGTGTTATGATACTTGTGACAGGTTCTTAAGTAATTAAAAGTCTTGAAACGTGCGCCGGCGCGTGTTGAAAGTGGCGAGGAAAGCTGCTGCGATCGGAATGGCCAATAATCCGCTTGCGTGCCAGCTGCCCGGGCCCGTCGCCGCGTTTCTCGCACCAACATACAGGTACTCGAATGTAATGTATTCCCAGAAATTAATAAACGTTATGTCATCGAGCGAATATCGTTTCCACGTTGATATTGATGAACAACATTATGTACAAATGCAACTATGAGAAAATAGTTTTATAAAGATACAGTTAGATACTTTAATCGTTACTTAAACCTGGCAAAAGTCAGTCTAAGTATCTTCAAAATCGTAAATAAAACGCTTAATAAACTTACTTATTTAATGTTAGTGAAAAAGACATCAACGCTAGAAATAATTAATAGTCGCGACTCGCGATGATAAATCTCTACAGTCGTCATCTTGTGGCGAGACTAACGAAATGCTCGATCCACTCATGTCCAAAAAACTTTAAAAAGTGAAAGTTGTGTCGACAGACGTGAGAGGCAATCTCGTCATTCACCGGCGATGTTGGGTAATCGAAATGTTTTTAAAACGTAAATTATATACCTACTGACACCTTGTCTTCGGGCTTTGGTGGGCCCTTTCGGATGCTCGGAGAAATTTCCGTGTTTTTTTTTTATTGGTTTTTAATTCTCGATGGAATACTTGAGTAGAAACGAAAAAAAGTATTGAATCTTCGAAGCTCCGGAATACAATTGCTCGTATCAATGTATTTCGGAAAAGTTCGGCAAAGAAGTCGGAAAACCATTATTTTCAGGATAAAAAACTTTGAACACACCTTAGGTGTAGAGTTAAATGAGCCGTTGATAAAGCCTTTTGTAGTAGAAAAGGTCTTAAATCGTTGGCTTCTTAGAAAACAATACAAAACACATGTCAGTCGAAAATTATTTATGTATTCCGATTGTACGTTTAGAAATCAGATACAATGTGAGCATAATAATTGAGATGTAATACGGTGATTGACACGATTGAAGACTTAAAGTAGGCGCCGACCCAAATTGAACGTGTGCATCTTGAATCAGGTGTACCGTACGATTGATCCGCATCGAGAACACGGTAACGGTGTGTAACGCGCCTATGGATCAGTTTGCGGAACATCGTATAGCTACTTTATCATTACAGCTAGAACTATAATCCATCGCGGGAATCGATGATGCGTCTCTATCGTCGTGAGTGTTACAGTAGTCTTTGTGAAACTGCCACTGAAGCACCTTAGATTTGTCCAACCAAATTTGACTTCATTTGTCTGCGTGGATTATGGATCTAGGTATGTCATTAATATAATAATGAAAGTACACACGGCTACACATCAAGCATACATTTCCAGTATAAGCTGACCTCACATTGTACGGGAATCCTATACAATGCGAGATCAGCATAAACTGGAAATGTATAGCTTGATATGTAGCCGTGTGTACCTACCTAATTATTATTTTTGTTGGGGCTGCGGAATAGTGGGGAATGATTTTGAAGATAGATGCCCGGGTAACTCACCCGGGCATGCACTTTGGTAGGTTAATGGATTACAAGACTAAATTTAAAAAGGGCCTGGACTTTGAAAAATTTACCAAGCATAACCATGAAAGCTGAACATCAAAGCAGACTGTAAATGCGTGAAGTCTTACATAATAATAAGGCTGAAGCCAGAAAAACATAAACAGTTTAAACCTTCAGATAGGTATAATATAATAAAACCTTATCATATAACATAACTCAATTACATGTATTTATACAGTTAGTCACGTAGTTTTCAACGATGTATGTTTATTACGACTGAATAAATTTCAGTCCACATTCATATCCGCGTACAGAACACGCACGCACTTACGGACGGTTTTAGAAAGCGGATTACACGCTGGACCGGTCACTGAGCAGGCGAAAAAAGCCAAAAAAAATGCGGAAGATGAAAACAAGATGAAGAGGTTTTCTGATGAAAGGTATATAATATTTTTTCCGCAACGAAAACTTTCTTCTCTTCTTTTATTTGTTTTTGCAGACGTTATTTAATAACAAAAGTATAGGTAGCTACTAAAAAAAGCCGTATTCGTTCGCATTCTCCATGAAACATTACTTGCATGAACTGCCAAGAAGTTTCATAAAAGAAAATCGCACAAATGCAAACGTCGCGGGCGGCACGCACAAGAGGAAAATTGCCAAATGGCTGGTGAAATTTGCGATTCTCATTTTTCCACGGTAAATTTCCGATGAAAGTTGGGAGCGAGTTGGTCACAACGTAATAGCAGGTCTGAGTCCTCGCTCCGAAATTAGAAAAACGTTAACCTTCCACGGCAGTGGCACACACGCGACCGGACCGCGTTGCTTTCACCCATCGCCATGTTTGCCGCGCCTTGCTAGTCGTTCTGCGTTACCAGACAATATAATTATACTTGATGCTGTACAAATATACCTTTAGCCAGTTCTTTTTCGGGGAAATGAGGTATTAGAAGATCCTAAGATTATTTTGAATAGAAGTGAAGTTAGAAAATACTCCACGCGCTGAAAACGGAGGGAACCCATCTCAAATCCTGAAGATAAAAAACGACAGCAAAAGGGATATTTCGGTATCGTCTCTTTATCAGGGAGCGAATTAAAGAAATGATACGCAATCCACTGCACGGGGCATTGATGAGGTACCTATACCTAGGCATTTTACATTAGTAAAATAAAAAGTAGAATTAGTAAATAGATAATTCACGCTGAACCTTTTTTTCAATGGCAATTCGTGAAATCATCAATCAAATAGTACTTAATAAAATTGAAAACGACATTTTTATAATTTACTGTGATCAACTAATTACACAGTAACTATGAATAAATAATAAATCAATTCTTTCTCATTATTAATTTAAATGTAGGTCGGCATGGACGTGAAGATCCGCGAACGAAAGTGAGGCTAAGTTTCTCGTGCGTTGCAACGCCAAGTTCAGTCACCTGCGCCAGAGTACAGGGTTACTGGGTCATGGGGTCACGCTATCTTCAAACTTGAGCGTAAATCGATCCAATATAGGCTGCGGTGTGTAAATTATCAATATAGGATGCTTATATTGCAAAGTAGCTTTCCAAACAAAACTTATGACAACCGTAAAGACGGATTTATTATTATGACTGTTTTGAACGAACCAACAATTGCGGCATACGTAGGGTATGGGTAGTTATTCTATGAACTGGACGTCGTCATTACATAAATAGCATCATGTATGTAGCGGTTTACCAGTAAATGGCGGCAACAAAGCATACATAAAACATACGTGATGACGGCGCAAGTCTTGCGACAACAAATTTCTCCGGAGAGAATCTCGGCGGACCCGCTGTCACCGGCGACCGGTGCGCCGGCGCAGCACTGTTCCACCACTATTTATTTTATACGTATGAAACACGTTTCTTCAACTGATGGACGACCAACTCTGAACGTAACAATTCCTCTATAATAAATACATTTATGAACCCATTCACGTTTGATCATCCTGGCACGCGTAGGCCGTGATGTAATTTTTGTCAAGTAAGCCGGAAGTCACAGAAAGTGTTAATAGCTTGCTTTTTCGAACGAAGAAAGTAGACCGTTTGGCATATCGTGCATAGCGAACTGTTAAAATTTACGTCAATTTATATAACTAGCACCTTATTTAGCGTGTAAGAGGTGACATCCGAAGAACAGTTACAAAAGACCGGGTTACCTGCATTCGAGGGCTATTGGACGTGTAGGTAACACACTTCTAAGCCGGATGATGTGGACCGTGGTGTAGCCCTAAAAACTTTACGCATCTGCCCGAATTTAATACAATAAATGGCTTTATGTGTTGTAATTTATTTTTGTGTTATTTTCAAATGATAAGTAGGTGCCGTAAAAACAGTTAAAAAAAAATATTTCACAAATATCAGAATAGGTATGTAGGTAGATAAGTACCTACCTAAGTACGTACTAGTCTACTTGGTACACTAAAAGCGACCCAAAAAGATTTAGATATTTGTTTAGGTTCCTATTGATGGGCAGCAGGTACCTACTACGCCTCTGTCGATGTCGAAAAACTGATCTTATGAATAAAAAGTATTTGTTTCATACAAACAGAATACTTTTAAAAAAAATACACTTTACAAAAGTCCTCTAATTAGAGACGCGGGCGTCCTCGTAAAAATACAGAGAAGGCGACGCTAGGGGCCACTTTCTAAGCAAGTCTAAAAGCAGGCAATCAATTCGCGCGAATCACTCATCAGAACACTTTCTAATAGACGTCCATTGCGCGAGAGCACAATTAAATTAATTCCTAAAGAGGTTTATTTTAAAATAATTACGCATTATGTTGTACATGTTACTCGTATGCCCAAAATTATTTTGAAGTTTTCTTTACTTATTAAAACATTGTCTGCAGATGCATCACACAGTGACGGGATGGGCGCTGCTGGCGCTAATAAGTTCATCGGCGGTTCTCCATACACTGGCTTATCCCCAGAGTGTCCCTCTTATATCCCAGGTATGGTTCTATACTTACATTCAATATGTACTTACCTACCCACGTCTGCGTAAAGGCAACCAATAAATTCATGTCGTACATAGGTATCCCAGTGCATTAAATGTCTGTTTTTATGTTTTTAAATAATGATCGCTCATTTTACTTACATTGTTTTTAAATCATATTTTCAGGCCACGAGTAGTGTTCGGACACATAATCCCCAATATTACAGCAACTCGTTACCGATGCCCCAGCAAGAACAAGCCCAAGAGCGGAAATTCGCAGAGAAGTCCAACGCCTTGAAGAAAGTCGCCTTAGATGACATTGATGAAATACAAACAAATTCTATCTCTGACGGAGGTTTCTCTTGGTCGAATATGCTTGGTAAGCAAATATGAGCTTTACAAATTAGTACATACTATAGGGGCAATGAAACATTTTATTTTGATGACTAGCTCAAGTTAGTAATTAAAATCTATTAAATTACATTATTTCAGGCATGCTTATGCAAATGATCTTCAACCCAGGCACAACAGGACCCAACAAGAGTGACAGCATCGATACCGACTCAGTGTCGCCGTCACCTTGGGCCAACTTACTCTCTATGGGTCTTAAAATCTTAACTGCAATTCTCGGAGGAGGAGCATCCAGCGATGGTATTGACAAAGTAGACAACGGCTCGTCTCCCATGCAGGTACATTAATAAATTACAATTTTGTAAAATTCCTTTCATTTACATGTCCAAATGAGAAAATCACACCCATGTCCACTGCAAAAGCTTCAGCTCTGAAGTTATCATTAATGTACAAAAAAAGCAAACTTCATTATTTTATTTATCCATACTGATCCACTAACATAGTTTTTTGTAGATACTTATTGATATTTATTTAGAATATTTAGAATCACTCCAATAATGTAAAAAAGCACCAAGTTGACCCTCACCTGTAGCAGGCATCATTTGTCAAGTAGTTCATAGAGGCCTTAATTCACTACAAATAACTAGTACCTTCACGTCCGGGGATCACCTCAGAGAAATAACTTTAGTAACTATTACTTCTCTATTATATTTCATTTAATGATTAAAAATTATTTTTACATTTTCCTTGAGGTCTTTCCTATCTTCGGAATGTAAATAGTAAAATTTGGTTACGGAGACGGTGTTGCTTCTCGCTTGCTTCAGGGTATATTGGCTGCGGTTCTGTCGACGGTGCTCGGTGCAAAAGATCCCGACCAGGTCGCCTCCATGGCAAAGCAGGCTGGAGAGGTACGCTACCCATCCTTCCTTCTCCCTTTTTATGCAATTATCTGTATGCCATTATTTTTAGTGACTATGAATGCAAAGGAGAAATAATTTTACGATTGAATCTCGTTAAATTATGTGCTTCCTTTCCAGGTCTTTTAATGACCTAATAAGCAATTCTTGAACGGTATTTTTTTCTTTCCACAGTTTATCAACATCGTCGTCAATCTTTTGGACGCCTTGAAGACCTCATTCTCTCACAGATCGCTGGCTGCACGGTCAATGGGCCGCAAAGATTCAGTCAGTGACGCAGCGCTCGCTGGCATTGCTATGTTCAAAACCTACGTCAGGTCTTTCGGCACAAATGACGACAAGTGTCTGCAGAAATACGTATGCGATGCTAACACAGAGTGTTCTGATGACATCGGTCCCAAGAGTGTGTTCTGTCAATTCGGAACGTAAGTACCTATTCACATAACATAACAGCACGCCCCCGGTAAATATTAATTAGGAAGGAAGGTAGCTTTGATGATACTCTAATTCAAGCATTTCACCTTTCTTGGTATATTATGCTATTCATCATTACTTCACAAGATGATTTCTCGAACTGACTCGAACTTTAGGGCATGTTGTTTTCATAATGCTGGACGGCCTGGTTGATTCTTCTGTACCTATATTTGGGCATCCGAATGAACTTGAAAACAACTTTGAGATGGGCTTGAGATGTGAGAGGTTAACAAGCGAATTCACTTAATCTGGATGGCGGTTGGAAAACTAAGTACGTCAAGTCTTCTCGTCGCCTATTCCACATAGACTAAAGGCAAAGGTCTACAATCAGTGTGTAGGTACCTGTTATTACTTCCGCAGCCGAGACGTGGCCACTCACGGACTTATGACACCTACTGCCGGCCCACAAAAAATCATGTCAACGTGTTACTCAGCGAGCTATAGAAAGGGCTATGCTTGGTGGCTATGTCTATTCCTGAATGAGATGATCCAGCAGAGAACCAACGTAGTTGCTCCCAGGAGAAGTGAGCTCAATAGGCAATGCGACGGCTATATTAGTCGTAGAACCCATTGATAAATTATCTCCCGTAGGATCAGAGGTGGTGTTGTTGAGTAAAAACCGCAAATCGGTAAACGACAAGTAAGACTCCCTCCGGCTAGGTGGAGCGACGATCTTCCCAGGGTAGCTGGTAGAACCAAATGAGAGTAGCCGAGGATTGAGTTAAATCGAGCGCGATTAAAGAGGTATATGATTTGCAGCGGACAGCTATAAGCTAATGCTTAGGCAACTATACGATTACTCAAACAAAAACGCAGACCTACACGTTGGTCTAAGCAATGCCCCGTTATGGCAAAAGGGATGGGAAAACGTACCTTTTACACATGGAAGAAAAGTATCTTATGTTGATGTTGAAATCGTTGCAGATAGACTTGCAAAAGGCTATTGTGCTTAATCGGAATCGCTTGTTAGATGTGCAAACTCTCGATTCCAGCTAATGAGCGTGTTGACCCTTTTTTTTTACACAGGTGTAAACCTCTTTATTTTATCGTAAAATTATTCTTATTACAGCTATGCTGCAAGTTTCGTTTTGGAGAGACAATCTGGAGGCACTTTCGACGATTTCTATGAGGCAGGTCGTCGAGGCCGCTCGGGTGTGGACTGTCGCCAGATGTACCTTCAGTGCAATGAAGTTTAATGCCAACAGAAAACTCCGCCAAAATATGTAGTGCGACTTCACAATTAGTGATAACAAATCTTATAAATAACGTATCGTTTCCAAAGTTTTACCTCTTGGGATTGGCATTTTTATATCCGTTTCCACTGTAATATGAAGGAAGTGTTACAAAAATAGTCAAAATACGATTTTGTTTTGATTTCGGTGGGTACATTAAAGTATTAAGCTACTGACGCAATGAAATATGTTGGCATATTGTGCTCAAAACTTATCCCATCGCACTAATTAAAACAGCGTCAAGTATAGTTTTTAAATAATTTATTAAATTATTTATTTATTTAATTTATTTTAGAAGTAAATGAGTAAACGGTAAAATTGTCCCACATTGTTATACGGTCTATTCCATGAAACCCTTAGAAATGAGTATTGTAAAATGTTGTGTAATTGGCACATTGTTTATTGTATAAACGATGAAATAATCCGCCAGTTTCTCGATAATTGACGACTGATGTAAAAAGTTATATGTGATATAAATAAATATTTATATCACTTAATAGTTAGTATTTATGTATATTTTGTGCGACTGTGTGATTGAGGACGTCCTTGTGTGCTTGTGATTGTAAAATAATAAAGATTTAATATTTATTTTTTGTCTTTCTTTTACTGTTACCCCATTTACTTACGCGAGTTATAAAAGTATGTAATTATCTCGCGACATAGAAACGTAGGTTTTCTAGAAAATAGCTACAAGAAAATACCGCTATAATAACTTCACATAATAGAGTACGTAAAGCCAAGTAGAGCGTATTATGCACTCGTAGCCATGGGCGCTTGCACATCTCCCTTGACATTCGTTGACACTGCGTGATAGT
This sequence comes from Lithophane leautieri, assembly GCA_949152455.1. NCBI lineage: Eukaryota > Metazoa > Arthropoda > Insecta > Lepidoptera > Noctuidae > Lithophane > Lithophane leautieri. Next base: position 14,209,240 of record OX424471.1, on the reverse strand, counting down.
GAGATGACGTTGGAAAATCTTCTCTCCCAAGTGGGAATGGGAACGAAGCAACTGACTGACAGGTGAGTACCACCGTCACTTTACCAAAATAGCTATTAACATATTATTATGTTATGGGCTCGAGCCTGTAGGAACAGTCAATCAGATCCCGATAGTAACAGCCAACTGTCTGATCAAATATTTCGAAGTTTCATATGATGGTTGTGGCCTTTTTGGATGTTCGGTTTAAGAGATTTTTTTAAAGGTTTGTTTTTCAATGTACTCGTACTTACATTTGCCTAGGTCGTCACAATCAATATTCAGTAAAGATTGTTATATTTTTATAACAGTTATTATTTCTAGTTTACCAATTAATAACTTTTAGGAGTCAGCTTACGCAAACCGATCGAAATGAGGTTAAATACTCCTAGGATTTTAGTATTATTTTTTTACTATAACGCCATCTGTGATTGAAAAAGTACTAACTGGTGGTACTCCTAGAATCAGTGAAACATTAGATTTTGATGGAACAGGTTTTGCAGTTTTTTGGCTTAAACACCTAAAATTTTTTTTATTGCATCACGAACCATATTTTACTCATTATTGTGTATTTACATAGGATCTTTAGTTCAATATTTTGGTTTGTCTCTCAATACCCATTTCTATTTATCTCTAATTATTTGTTCGTAGTGAAGTAAAGAATGAATTCAGTAAAGTAGAAAAGTAACTTGTGGTCTAAGACAATATGTAGCGTAAAAAAAACCGAGAATCATATTGCCAAAGAAAAAAAGATACTTATATTTTTTTATAAATCGTTTTTATGGGTTTTTGGGAAATATTTAAGGGTTGGTTGAATTTATAATAAACATTAATATCTATGTATTTTAGAAATTATTGCCCTTCGCAGAGAAATAACATGTCACAAATAAAACAACCTTGATTTTAGGAAGTGGGTACTAAAAACGACACGTTTGATGTGTTACACAAATGTTTTAGTATATAATCTTTGCATATTTGACACGTAATTACGTTAATATAATTATTACTTTTTACGCTTACCTAAACAAAATCAAAACTATGAACGAGCCCGCGATAATGATGATATCTCGATAAGTTCATCTGTTTTTTGGTTACGTATGACATACTTTCGAAAAATTAAACTCCCCAATACGTTTAACTTTTTGTTTTAAATAATTTTTAATCAACTTCAAAAAAAGGAAAAGTTTCTCAATTCGGATGTTTTTTTTTTTATGTAAGTATGTTCGGGCATAACTCCTTCATTAGGATTTGCAAAATTCTTTTTTTCTTTTAAAGGATATGCCCTCGAGGTTCCCATATAAATTTTATTAACTTTGCTTGGGTACTTTTTGAGTTAGTTTCAATAATACGTATTTTTCCCACTTAGTCTATAAGCATGATATTATAATAACTTCCTGTCACTTTTAATGGTTTAGGCGCATTAGGGCTAATTCTCATTTTGGCAACCGACTCCCTAATAGACTACTTCTCATTATGGCCACTTCTCATTTTGGCTACTTCTGATTAGGGTTACTTCTCACTTGGGCTACTTCTCAAAATTTGGGAATGTTTATTGAAATACGAGTAAGTACTGTCTTTATGTATATAAACATGTTTATTCATTCATAATCATAAGAGATCAATTACATTATTTTAAGAATAAATCAACATTAATTGAACCAATGTAATAGGTAAGTATACAATATTATAAGTATTACTTCTTGTAATTACTTTAGTCTGGTTTGAAATTAACATTTATTTATTTATAACATACACAAATCAATATGACGGCGCGTAGTACACGTAGCGCCATCTGTTATTTCCTACCCGATTTTCTAGTAAAGGCACAATACTGCCATCCATCTTATACGTCCGCAATAAATATAAGTTATAGATAATAAAGTACATGCACCAGGAAATCGTTGTATTTATTAATAATATATGCTATCGAAAATGTGGGTGCCTTAATTTTATTTTTTGATCGATCGTAAAACGGTGAATTGTCTCAATTATTGTTGTTTATTATTCGAAAAGATGGAAGAAGAACTTGTGTTCGTGAAAAATTTAAGAGGTAACGACGCTCTGTTACACAATGGATATAGATACAATAAAAATAATATGCTTACATAAAGATATACCTAATTAATATTGTTTGTTGATTATTGTGTGGATTTATGTTGATTTTATTGAAATTAAAGTAATTAAAAGAAGTGACACCCAGTAATGTTTACCTATCCTTTAACTATTGATTTGTGTATGTTATAAATAAATAAATGTTAATTTCAAACCAGACTAAAGTAATTACAAGTAGTACTTATAATATTGTATACTTACCTATTACATTGATTCAATTAATGTTGATTTATTCTTAAAATAATGTAAGTGATCTCTTATGAATGAATAAACATGTTTATATACATAAAGACAGTACTTATTTCAATAAACATTCCCAAATTTTGAGAAGTAGCCCAAGTAAGAAGTAGCCCAAGTGAGAAGTAGCCCTAATCAGAAGTAGCCAAAATGAGAAGTGGCCATAATGAGAAGTAGTCCATTAGGGAGTCGGTTGCCAAAATGAGAATTAGCCCTAATGCGCCTAAACCCTTTTAATTATATAGCATTGTAGGTATGTGCAAACTAACGAATGTTTTTTTGTACAAATGATACCTCTATCAAGTGTACTTACGGAATAACAAAATTATGTGAGTATAAGTATAAAAATAAATCTAGAATTAGAATTTTTTGCCAACCGTTTTAGGGGTATTATAATTCTGAATAGGTAACGTTTTTCAAAAGTATTATAATTTAACCTATTTATTAACCGACAAAAGAGATTTCAATTAAGTATATATGTTATTTTGTGTTAATTATTTGTAAGACAAGTAAAACCTACTGGTCCATGATTGTAGGCGCCACGCCGCGTAAACACGGAGCGTTAGCGATGCAAATGTGTCATAAGCTGATAAAATCTTTCACAGCAGGGTTACCACGCGAAAAAGTGTTTTAAAAAAACACACATAGCTTTACTTACCTTATAGACTCAAGATTATTTGTACCCATATTTACTTATTTTTCCTGATATAGGTACTCCGAGATTCCCGTCCACGATCATCATGTATATTATGCATACGAACCATCTGCCCCTTCACACGGATCTGTTGCAACTTCCAAGCAGTAAGATTATCTTTTCTACTTATGTTGAACCTAAAACAGCCTTAGAAAAAGTAGGTAGGTAATGCCAAAGTGAGAAGCCATAAAGTTGGTTAAGTAGACTATCGAAGCCTGTTTTCCCCCTAAAAGTGAGCTAACGCCGGTAGTGACGATTTGGGGAAGTCAGGTTGACTGACGAGAATATGATGAAGCCTAGGATAAAACAGCTAGATTACACCAAATGCTAGTGCAACTTGTGGGAAATATGTTCGACGGTGTTGCAGCAGTAGTGGCAATATTGTTAAACGAAAACGAGTAGACCGTACGACATGTACCTAACGTCGAACTGGCCATTTCCAACAAGGAAACAGCGCACAACAGTCGCCCAACCAAGTGTTCAAAATGCCGCATTTGGTGTGGCCCACATTTAAGACCTTGACTATCCTCTCCACTATCAAAATAAAACCGAGGCTATAAATCGTACGCATTTCTGGGCTATCGTTTTTGTTCAAAAATAGCTTCACTGGTTACGTGAACGTTTTGAAAGTGATCATGTTCAATTTATACTTGTTTGTTTTGTGAGCCATCCATTTCAGAATGGATTTATAGGTAAGCACGACACCGGCATTAGTGTTTTCATGCCATCTGTAGGTATTTAAAGACATCGGTAGTTGTTCCAATGGTTGTGACAATAGCACGTAATACGTCACAAAAGTGTGGAAGTACACAATACGTCACAAAAGCACAACATACCCAAGAGTGTTGAAAGGCTGCCATAATAACTTCTGATTGGTGATTATGACAATGGCAAGTAGCTTGCATGCCATTAAAATAATTTGCGGGGTCGACAAGATCGGCTAACGACAGTTGTATCACGGGAAATTAGTATGGCAATAAAACCATTATTGTAGATCTGCACGGTGTACGCGTAGCATGAACACCATAGAAACAGGTTTGTCGACGGAAGAAAGACAATTTGAATCTGTCACTACGTCATACTACGCGTGCTGCAGATATTAATTATTGTATTTGTCAATATCGCTCCGACTTTTTGTTTTTTCAGTGACATATATTAACGAAATATACTTTCGAAAGGCACTTAAAAAATAGGCACCTATTAACAGTTTGCGCGTCGATATCCCTTACACAGTAAAGGTATATCGCGTTAAAGGAATGGTTACATTAAATGTTTTCCATTTCAGAAACTACGGAGGAGGTCTTAAAAGCGGCGCATCCATGTCTGCGCTTACGCTGCTAGCGTTCTTGTTCTTTTTACACATTTTGCAGCAATGCATTAAAGATCACATGACAGACATGAGCACGGCTCCCGTCATGATCATGGCGGCCGGAAGAGAAGGCGATGATGCAATTACAAAATCAGCAACTTTTAACAAAATAGATAAAACCGGCATGACAGAATTTAGTTTTAAAGACATACCCGAAAATGACCGAACGGATGCGATTAAGCAAAATAAAATAACCGAAAAGTATGGTGAAAAAAATCCATACGACATTGACGGTTCATCAAATAAACATCAATTAATGAAGATAAAAACCGCACATGTAACAAAATCAGATGAAACAAAGCACATAAATGTTTTGAAAAATTACGCAAACCGAAGTTCAATTTACGCTGGGTTTTATAGTGCTATGGATGAAGAATAACTGAACGTTTTAATTAAATAGGTGTAAAATGACGCTTTTCGAGGCGTGGAGTAACTCCCCGACATTGTGTTTTTTTTTTTGTACTGGACCTTACCTGGGAACGTTGTGGTTACGGAGATATTGAAGGTTACAGTTCCAACTTTTTGTATTTTTATATCATGAAAACAAGTTTAAAATGTTATAACTTTACTTTAAATATCCCCATAACCATTGTTCCGTGGCATGCACCCAAAAACACAATATGTTTTGCGTGCGTTACCTTGCGCACTGCCGTAAACAGCGATTTTTCACACTAAAAATAAAATCGTTTTAAGCAATAATCTTTGCTCAATGTTGCTTAGTTTGTGGTTCAGAATGCGATAACGGCTATGTGATGGGTCTTTTTACACGCTGTATAAAGTTGGTGAAATAAATATACACAATCTTGTTTAACTTAAGATTTATTATGAAGTAGTATTTTAAAATGTACACTTTTTCACTTTTCTAATGAATAAATTATTAATTAAGCTCTAAAATATTACCTAATCATAGGCTGGGGAAAGTTTATTAGTGTATTATAAACCAAAATTCAGTTCATAGTTTGTTCGGTTCGAACCCCGGTTGCAACAAGTGACTTAATAAAATCTTTATGTAATCCATACCGGTATTTTTTTTGCGAAAGTAACTCTTTGTCTGTCCGTCGTCTGTTACCTGTTCACGCCTTAATGGCTGAACGAATTTAGATGAAATTTGGCTCACGGATACACCATGACCTGGGTTAGAACTTGAGACTTTAAACCCGGTAGTACGTTTTCGTGAGATAGTTTCCGAACACCACGCGGGCGAGGCCACGTGCAAAAATAGGTAAGTCAAAATCTGATATTTTTGTTGTGAAAGGAATGTATCCTTTGATTAAAATTGGCTATCACAAATACAACGTGTAACAGAATAAGCGCAAGACTGGAAAGTAGTTTGCTCAGAATCGGCTTCTGAATCGATTTCCGTCATTATGTTAATGTAATCATTACGTAAATTTTTCATGAAAAAATCTTTTATTTAACTGAAATAAGAACGTCATACCAAGGTAATAAGATATTTTATTTAAGGAAATTTAAGCCTTATCTCAAAGGAATAAAGCCTATTTAAATGCATAACCAAATTTGTAATACGCTCATAGCTGTAGTGCGCGTTAAATAAAATAGTTAGTTTAAGGTGTGGTTTAATTAAATTAAATTACAGATATTATTTTAGTTTTATAATTTAATATTCTAATTGGGGTGTATGAGCTCTTGCGTTTATTCCGTTACACGTTGTATACTTATGTCTGTCTGTCTGTATGTTACCTTTTCACGCCTAAACCACGGAACGGATTTCGGCAAGGATAGATGGTAGCCCGGGGAAGGACAGGCTACTTTTTATCGACATACCACGCAGGCGAAGCCGCGGGTGGAAGCTAGTATGCTATAAGTAAAAATAATACAAAAAGTCCTAGAACAATAATTGTTCCAAAATTACATATTTTCGAAGATAACATAACACTAGACTCTCGGTGTGTGTATCATTCAAACCAATCATTCATATTTAAAGCTAAGAAAATGCGACGTTGTCATATTTTTGTTATGGACAAAAATAGTCTGAATTATAAGGTTGTTTTACATAAATAATCGTATTATTTCGTATGAGAAATGAAAACGAAAGAAAAAAAAATTGGGAAATAAATCATTACGTCAGTTGATTCTTTGACATGGTCTCATTAATATTAGTTACTATTTATGAGATATCAAGAGGATCATCCTTACATATTATAAAACAAAGTCCTCCGCCGCGTCTGTCTGTCTGTCGTCCTGAGCGCAATAAACTCAAAAACTACTGCACCGATTTTCATGCTGTTTTCACCAATGGATAGAGTGGTTCTCGAGTAAGGTTTTAGTATACAGGGTTACTGGTAACTCGACGTATTCCTTGCAGGACGTCATAGTAGGGTTAAAATGCAACAAATTAAGCCACCAAATGTTCTACCGAAATTCAGTAGTTTTTGAATTAGTTAAGAGTTTTAGTTTTTTAATGAAAAATCCCAGATTAAATCATTTGAAACCAATTTAAAAATGATTTACGGCGCGACTGTACTGAAATTTAAGTTATTATCATAGTTGACGCCGTAGCAGACCTTTGTTAATAATTAAAAGTTCAATAATGCCTAAAACTTTGGCAAATATCACTAACAAAACATTTAATTTTTTGTAATTTTTGCTATTACTTCAAAAACTAAAACTCTTAACTAATTCAAAAACTACTGAATTTCGGTAGAACATTTGGTGGCTTAATTTGTTGCATTTTAACCCTACTATGACGTCCTGCAAGGAATACGTCGAGTTACCAGTAACCCTGTATAAAACCGACAACCACGCCGGCAAAGTCGCGGGCATCAGCTAGAGTTATAAAGTAAATTCTATCCCACAGTCCCACTGCTACCATCTTTCTATCAACCTGTATAAAGGTACTAAAAAAATATTTGTTTTTGAACGTGTCTATTTAATACGAAGAAACTTTTTGCCCGACCATATGATATAGGTAAGTATTTAGGTTTCAATTAACAAAAGTTAATAAACTCATAATTGTTAGCCTTACAACATAATCACAGAATGTAAGACAAATAAAAAAAATAAAGAAAATGGTCATACGTTTTAAATAAAAATAAAAACCCATTTTGAGTTATTATCACGTACCTAACCTACTACTTCACCAATAAAACATGGCAACTGCCAATCTTGAAAAACTGCGTTTCACGATTGTCCGTTGTTTACTTCAATTGGCCGAATAGTATAATGACCTTCGAATACCATATCAAGTCGACACCACTCCAAAACCGTCTCAAATCTATATTTCGGTTCAACGTCTGTAAGTCGTCAACTCGTTCATTAGGCGGGAGACTCGGCGTTCACTAGTTGACCACGTTTCAACAATGTATCAGAATCAGAAATATAGAACTACTTATCTTAGTTTCATAATGATTTCAGTAAGGCGTGGTCAAGTACGTATACTACTTTCACTTGCTTTTGAAAATTCTACCTTATATAGCAGAATTTAAAGCTCGAACGACTCGACTTCAAGTATTCAAACATTTCAATGTTTTTACATTAACTCAAGTCGGTGCCAAGTCGATAAGGTGTACGATGGACTTAATAACAGTGGGGTATATTTATAAACGTTGCTTAAATAATTAACGCCTGCTTTACTACACATTTGTGACGTCTCTTAACTTTAAGTAACGTTTATAAACAAGCACACGTATGTGAAGGGAATATGGTACAAGATGAAAAACCGAACACCAACATAATAAACTGAGAATATTAGTCATATTTTGTTTATATGTATGTATAATAATATATTCTTGTATTCTATAATATTATTATTATTTTATTCGATTTGTCTTTTACAATTCTGTCCGCCTTTGTACAATTCTTTTTTACGTGTGCATAAAGTTTTAATCCTGTATTATAAATGCGAAAGTGAGTTTGTTTGTTTGTTACGCTTTCACGCTTAAACGGCTGAACGGATTTGAATGAAATTTGGCATATGGGCAGACCCACCTTTTATCCGGATATTTCCACGGGATCGAGACTTATGTGGGTGAAACCGCGAGGCACAGCCATACAAGAAACGTGTTTTTTTTAATAAGGTATTTTTTTTAATGAAATGTAAATATTTGTACGTTGGTACGGAACCGTTCGTGTGTTAATCCGACTCGCACTTGGCTGGTTTTTTATTTATTTTACCATGAAATTATTACAAAATTGGTTGTCCAATAACAACATCTTAAACAAAATAATAACATAAAATTTGAAGCAGCAAATTAATTCACAGCTGAGGAGGGGATTATTGGCGTGCGGTTTTTCTATGTAGTTGTATACATATATCAACTTTAAATGACTTTTTCATTTTGTAAACCAGTAGGTACACCGCATCAGCATCTCACGTACATTTTGAAAGTGCTCGAGCGACAACTTTATAAATACGCACAAGCAAGCATATCTCTGATAGATCTAAACTATTCCCATCGCTATGCAGTTTAATTAATGTACCATTTTTTATGTACATCCTATATTGGTTTAAACAATTTGTTTCGCTACATTACATGAAACAACGCTAACTTTTCTAGTGTTTTAAGATTTTCTCTAAATCTAAACAAGATAGCAATAAAAGAATTCAACATTGAACAAGAAGTTGCTACAAAAATGGAAGCTTCTGAAATGAATGCTCTAATTGCGTCTCACTCGTTCTATGTATTTTGTTTGAGTGAGCGCACTAGAACCCATTGTTGGGTCTGTCATACGGTTCCAGTCAGTTTGGCCTACAACAAATCCAATGGCACGCATCTTCTCTTGTTCTCTTCTTTCTTCAATGTCCGCCCATCGTACCTGTTTTAATTATTACATGATGAAAATTCTCTGTCACACGGTTGGCATACACGCAAAAAGAAACTCACCTTCCCAATTAAATTGATCACGTAAAAACATTTCAGAACAATGTGTCAAAGCAACGAACCTCTTATTTGCGAAAAAGTTTCGAAATTTTACGACAACCTCTTTGATAATTACACCTTGGATTTTTTTTTTTTCGTTTTAAAATGGTGACAAATATTCGCCAACAAATTTTGATTAGGGATATGGTTGTAAAATTGTTAAAGATAGTCGATTCACGTCGGTAAAAGAACCGAACTTTACCAAACGGTAAATAAAATAATAAAACGGTTTTACGCAATCCAATTAAAATTATAAATGGATTGAAGAATCACACACAGTACAACGTTCATGTTGATGTTTCTTAAATAATATAAATAATTTGAAAGCCGCATATCTTTTGGCAGCTATGAACAATCAAATCAAGGTAGGTCGTTTTGTGTTCAAATGTAACGTATTTGATCGGAAATCGGACGTAAGACGCCAAGACACATTTCCACAACCATATCGCTATAAAAGTGCAAAATATACACGGCAACAGCCCAGTCAAGGTGTGGACTGGACAGTTCTGAGTATCATCTCCGTCTGTGGCACTATTGACATGAACCCACTCCTAGCACAAGCATAATGAGCTAAGTTAGAGCGGTTAAAAGAAATACTAGTAATGTGGAACCCACATTAAAAATAAGAAGAAACGAACGAATGTGTATACTTACAGATTTCTTTCCTGGCTTTGCTTGATTTGGCGTCCAGTCGTCTAGTTGTAGGTAGTCTTCCATGGAGAGCTGCGATGGCCGGAGAGGCTTGCTGGTACCGTCGAGGCGAGCTGGAACAACATACAAACATATTTTATTTCACGGTAATGAAAATCGTTAATACAGGCCATCCTCTTAGCTACTCCACCAGGTGATAGAGTCAGCAAAATATTCCATAGGAATACTAATTAAAATGCAACTTAAACTAAGAATTATAATATATTTTTAACCAATAACCTACCTAGTTGCGCGGCGTCGTCCATTTTCTCCCACTTGGATGTAAAAACGCTTTCGACCTGTAGTGGAGCAGCACCTTACGAGTTTAGTTACAATGCTGAAATAAAACTTATTAATCCTACCCTAACCAAATGAAAAAATGAGACATTCCATTCTAATATAAGTAGGTATAAATAAATACTTAAATTTTAGAATAACATAGAACACATAAACAATAACTGGTTGCGTCGTGAGCTTGGCAGGATGCTTGCATCACGAGGATTAAACACCGTAGTCGGTTGGAGCTCGATAACGAGGCCTCACCTCAGGTTCTTGTGCATCCTCCATAATAACTTCATCGTCGGCATCCTCCATCTGGACTTCGGTAATGGCTGCACTCTGCAGTAATGTAGTAGCATCCAGTTGTATATGATGTGACGGCGTAGTAAAGAATCGGGCACAAAGTATTTCAATATCCTCTAATTTCCTATTGTGAATATTTCTCTTATAACAGATTTGTGGGTCAAGTTCCATGGTACAAATATACACCTATAAGGAGAAATAAAATGGTGTTACCTACATGTTAAGTTAACAGTATGTTTTTTTATATTTCAATATGACTACATACTTGGAAACCCTGTTGTCTAGCAAAATTCCATATATCTGCATAACCCTTTAATTGTTCATTTACTGCATCATAAATTAAAAATGTGAAATATCCATCAGTCAAACTTCTCTTGAATGCTCTCTTTAAAGAATTAGAATAAGATTCTTCAAAGCTCTCGTCGTATTCATATTTTAGGGTTGGTTTTTTAACCTGTAAATGTAAAAAGGTTATTTTTGCATACCTTGAGAACTTGTACAGTATAAAGAAGCGAAATGGTTATATTAGTGGGAACATCTCACCAGCTTTCCTGTGGAAGGATCTCTTTCTTCAACTTCTCCCTCTTGCATAAAATAGTCATCAATAGACATAATCCTGACAGTACCACCATATTCTGCTTCTCTGTCTCTTATTAATTTAGCTAAGTATGATTTTCCGCTCCCAGGGGGACCTATAAAATTATTCATGAGTGTTATTACAGTTGGATTTACATAATCAAAAGATCTGATATATTTTTTATGTATAGTATAAACTAATTTATATTTTCCTTTTTAAGAACACCCGCCTAATTCCACCCTAATTCCTTCTGGTAGACCAGTACTTTCTCCCATTTCTATCAAAATAGATGAGTTACTAAATTCAACAAATACATTGATCTCATTTCCTACTAGTGTAGTGTAATGTAATTGCAAATTATACATTATTAAGTTATGCTATATTATTCTTAAATTGTACTAATTAATGCAAAAAATGGACTGTAAAGTTATCTGAAATAAGTTATATTATTACCATTAATGACTATACTCAATTTGAAATAAGATTAGACATATAAATAAACCTATTTTACAGTCCAATTAAACCATTTTGACTTCTATTACGTTGCTGTTGGTGGCATGACAAATGGCAGCTGCAGTAGACAGTTGGTACTGTGCAACCTTTTTGCTTTTAATGCCATCCGTATGCCTACGGAATAGAAGTCAAAATCGGTTGAACAGACTGTAAAAAGGTTTGTTTAAATGTCTTATATTATTTTAAATGGAGTATAATGATTTCATAAAAACTCTTCTCATTACTGTTGTATCTCTTATTTTATATCTTAAAAAATGAGATTTTAGTCCTGTTTTGGAACAAATCTATACTAGTATAATAAAGCTGAAGAGTTTGTTTGAACGCAATCAAATCTCTGGAACTAACAGTCGGATTTGAAAAATTATTTTTGCCTTATTCCTGAGGAAGGTTATAGACTATGTAACGCTGCGAACCTTAGGAGTCGATTAAAAAGGAAAAAAGTCAGAAAGAACGATAAGCCAAAACGAAGTCATAGAGCTGGCGGGCGACGTGGTGGATTGGGACCGACATTTAACAAGGACGAAGTCGTGGGCAGAAGCTAGTTCTATTATAATGTGTGTAAATAAACAATTGTCACACTTACCTCTTAAAATAATGACTATTTTATCAGGTCTCATACTTCGTCCAGGAGATTCTAATAAATCATCAATCATAACAACATGCTTTGACTGAGAATCATCTTTATCCCTAGATTTTTTATTAAATTGGGTATTGCTATTTTCGCTATCTCTACTTAGTCCTCTTTTACGAGAATCTCTTTCATGACTTCTACTGTGATGACTAACTTCTTCTCTTCTACCATCCCTACCATGGTCACGGTCTCTTTCCCGGTCTCTGTAAAGATCTTCGCGTCGGCTATATTTGTCACGGTCATCTCTTCTGCGGTCATCATCACGATCATCCCTTCTTCGGTCATCATCACGGTCATCCCTTCTTCGGTCATCATCACGGTCATCTCTTCTTCGGTCATCATCATCTCTTCTTCTATCATCAAATCTATTATCTGGTCTCCTTCTATCTTCATAATCATCTCTAGGTGGAACTCTTGGCCGGAAGTCATCCCGTAGATCCTCTCTTGGGGCCCTTCTTTCAAAATCTCTTGAGTAATGGTCACGGCTATACCTCTCTCTGCTATAATCAATTTCCTTCTCAGATCTTCTAGGTTTTCTTGAAAATAATTCATCAACTTCTCTTTCAAAATCCTTCCTTTTAACCTCACCATCCTTTGATTTGTGATTATAATCAAACATATGAACTGGTTCAATAAAATCTCGAGCTAAAAGAAAATAAAAAACACATTATTTACAAAACTACTAAGATTTTCTGGAAAAGTCAATCTATTGTGATATTTTTCACAATATTCCTACAATACAGTAAAATATTCCTATCACATTTATAATTATTAACATTTGACTGTCTAATAAGGTGATAAATAATAAGCTAGCAAAAAAAAAGGAGCTTCTATGTAAAAGTATAGTTAATCAACACACTACAAACACCTTGCAAGTTTTATTACCTTTTAGTCTGAGAGGTTTGTGCTCATATTCAACGATTAGAGATGGTGTGAACATAGGTTCATCTATCCATTGGGGTCGGATAGGTTGCTTTGGAACAGGATTAATGTTACTTTCAAGTAAAGGCTTTCTCTCAGGAGGACCTCGAGGATAGTCATTACCCATTTGATGACCAGACATTTCTGCCATTAGAGGGCGTATCGGAGCCCTGGGTGCAGGCAGGTTGGGCCGTACAGGAGGGGGACCAATCCGAGGTGGCCCATTATCTTGATATGATGGTCCCATGTCATTGCCACCATACTGCATATTTCTGTCATAATTATATTGCTCTTGGGGTATTTCCTCATGCATTCTGTTTGGAGGTGGATAATTGGGGTTTAATTCCTGGTTTTGTTGCCCAGGGTAATTTTGTCCTTGTCGGTTGAAGGGCATAATATTACTTTGTCTGTTATCATATTGTTGATTATTATAATTCTGATTATTCTGATTTCTATTCCCATGACCATAAGGAACAGTGTTCTGATTATTAAAATTATAAGGTCCACTAGGAGGTGGAACATTCATATTTGATGTATTAGTTGAGGGGTCTTGAGAATTTTGTCCAACAACCATAGAAAGGATATTCATAATTTTAGCATCACCAAGAATATTATTAATTCCTTTAGAAATTTTTGTATAGTCTGGAGCCTTTGCAATTCCTGCTTGTTCTTCTGAAATATCTATAACATCTTGATTTACATTAGTACCATATGATTTCTCTCCCTCAGGTACTAAATCCAAGCCAGGAATACCTTTATTAGACCCACTTGAAGGCAGAAAGCTAGTACTAGGAGGAGGAGCAGAAAAATTGGCATTTGATTGATAATTATTATCACTCATACTGTGGTAGGATTCAAATCTATCTTGAGGATCAATACTTTTATTACTTCTATTGTATGTTGTTTTCGGCACATTATATTGCTCTTGCTGATACTGGGCATTGCCATGATCTGAATAGTTTTGTGAAGAATTATTAACATAATTCTGTGTTTGTTTACTAGCAAAGGCATTGTTATTTGAATTGTTTAAGTTAGGAGGAAGAGTTGTTGCAACTGTAGTGGCCATGGTAGTATTGGCTGGCTGAACAGGTGGGTTGTTACTCAGAAGACGAGCTCTTTTTTGCTTCATCTGCTGTCGGCGTTCCATTAGCTGTGCACGACATGCTTCAAATTTCTGCTCGTACTCTTTATATGCCTGTTTGTCAGGGTGATTCACATTATCTCGTCTCCATTTTTCAATTTCCTCTTCCCATTTTTGGAATTGAATATCAAAAAGCCTCTCTTCCTCTGCTAGTTTCTTCAGAGCTTCAGAATTAACAGAAGCTTGAACTCCTTGATTTGGTTTAGTTGGTTGAGCTGCTTCTTTAACATAGGACCAATTTGGATTATTACCTGCTTGTGGATGTGTGTTTACATTAGCATGATTGCCGGAGTTGTTATTTTGATGCAGCTTAACTGTAGGAGCAGGAACAGGCGTTGGTTTAGGGGGGGCACTTCCATAGAGCGGCTCGTTGTTCTCATGAGGCGGTGGTGGCGGCTGGTCAGGAGGAGGTGGCGCGGGCGGCGGAGCGGCGTTCGCCGGTGGAAGTGGCGGCATTCCACCCATAGCTTGGATAGCTTGCATTTGCTCTGTATACTGTAAAACAAGAAAACTTAGCTTTAGAAACTTAGTAATAACCTATAAGTATTGCGACAAGTACTTACTGTAACAGTTTAGAAAAGAAAAATAGCTAAGTATTACCCAATGACTAAAACCAACTAACCTTCTCTCCATATTGGCCCTGCCATTGTACGTATTGCTGCTGCCACTGAGTCCACTGCTGCCAGTTTTGATGCTGCACTGCTGCCCATTGCTCAGGCGTATAAGAGCCCATATTGGCCATATTTATGTCAGGAGTCATAGCCATACCCGAACTCCATTGACCCGAAGTGGGCATTGGCCAAGCCATAGTGACCAATCTTAATAGTTCGTCACTCAAATAAGTGAAACTATTTAATTGATTTCATACAAAAACGCGAATTACGAGATACGGCGAATACAATGAATGAAATCGGTCGATGATAGCGTCGTAGAATAGCGTTAGCTTAGTAGCACGGCAGCCATTTTGTTTCATCGAATTTCCTTCGTCTTCATCAACTCGTCGTGTTTGACGTTGATTTGACATGCGCCGAGCGCGTCGCTTTTACTTCTAGTGATGTTCGATGTCGATTAATCGATGGACGGAAAAACACAAAAATTTCAACGGACACTATTTTTACGCGAAACGAGGTCCAACCAAAGATGACACCATCAGCACAAACAGTAAGTGATGAATGGTACGCTTTATTTGAGCATAATAATGTTTAGCACCATAATTGCATAACACACAATCAATTACAAGCTGAATTCTGAATTGTTTTTAAATAGATTGCTAATATGCTTTATATGCTTTAAATATGCTTCACATATAACGTTCGAAAAAAAAAAACTGCTCAACAACGTAATTAGCGCAATGAATTTTGTTGAACTGTCAAAATGAAACAGATTAGTCTTAATCGTTTACGAAAATGTGTTACGCAAATAGATAGCAGTTTTACTCGAATAGTTTTTACAATAATTATCAATAAGCTTAGGTATTTATTTGATAATTATTGCAAAACAGACCTAGACCTTATAACTATTACATACTGAGTTTGCTGTAACTATCGTAGCAATCAGTTTGTTTGGACGGTAGAACTGTGCGTTTAGACTGGCGAAATATTCACAACAAAACAGTGAATGTTTCGCCAGTGCAAACGCACAGCTATAGTAGTTACCTGTACTTGGAGACCTAATGATCGATGGGAGTAAACTGCCAAGTACCTATGTTATATTTTCTTAAATATAATTAAAATGTTACGTCGAGCTGCCCGCCCCAGCTTCGCTCGGATAGCACTAAGTACTTATCTAAGGCGCACCTACTTACCCTACCTACCCTACCTACCCTACCTACCCTACCTACCCTACCTACCCTACCTACCCTACCTACCCTACCTACCCTACCTACCCTACCTACCCTACCTACCCTACCTACCCTACCTACCCTACCTACCCTACGTACCCTACGTACCCTACCTACCCTACCTACCCTACCTACCCTACCTACCCTACCTACCCTACCTACCCTACCTACCCTACCTACCCTACCTACCCTACCTACCTACCCTACTTACCTACCTACCCTACCTACCTACCTACCTATCCTACCTACCTACCTACCTACCTACCTACCTAGCCTACCCTTATTTACACTTTGAGTTACATTATTGAAGATTTAGTTAGTATCCCATTTTTTTTTGAAAATATGATATATCCTATGTCACCCGGGGATAGTGTAGCGTCTGTACCTACTAATAAGTACCTATCAGAGAGTTACCCTGATACAGTTTGATTCAAACTGAATAGCGGCTCGGAACATGAGGCGAGTCGCTGCGCAGTAGCAATTTCTTGTGTCAGCGGGGGTGTGGGCTGGGGTACTGCGCAGCAAGGAGCTTACTTCCTAGCCGCCATTAAGTTTGAATCGAACTGCATAGGCCAGTAAAAAAATGACAGTGATGGGGAGCGGTGACTCTCGGCTAAAGGTCGTACCACACCCGATAACTACAGTACGCCCCAAGAATGTTAGCTTTTTTTTTTCTTTTGAGGTTGGCAAATCATCAAATGACTTCTCCCGCTCTGGGCGGAGCGGAAGGGCGTGTCAGACTTTTACTGACTAAAACCCACCCGTGTTCCTTCAGTTGCCTGTTGCCAAGGTCCCGGTATCCCTTTCGGACTTTCCCGCAACCCTGGCAGCGAGAATGTTAGCTGCGGTTAGTATTTTGAAAGTAGAAAACCAAACCAAAAATCTCTGAGAAAATGGTTCCCGGGTTAGAAAACGCTTTGAATGCACAATTTTTACGTTTTGGTTCGATGGTTTTAATGAGTGACAGTCGTTACAAGTTGGGTTGTCTGAACTTCTGAAGCCCGAACGGCTGACATTCAATCTGCCTAGCCTTTTTCCAACTATGTTGAGGTCGGCTTCCAGTCTCACCGGATGCAGATGTATACCAGTATTTTACATGGAGCGACTGCCTATCTGACCTCCACAACCCAGTAACTGGGTAATACGATACCCCTTGGTAAGACTGGTTGTCAGACTTTTGGGCTTCTGTCGACCCGTAACGACTGTCAAAGATCCACGAATGACAGCCGGGACCAACGGCTTAACGTGCTTTCCGAGGCACGGAGCAATCTCGGTATGTAAACATGGTCACCCATCCACCGACAAACCCCGGCAAGCGTAGCTAAACCTGATGAATCGACCCGGTGTGGCTGTTATTACGTAGTCACAAGCTCCTCCCGAACGGCTGACATTGAGAACTAAAATTACCATGGGTTATCGTGTTAGTAGTTACCCAGTAACTGAGTTGTTGAGTGGAGGTCGGGTAGGCAGTCGATTCATGTTAATTTATACTGGTATTCTGCTGCATCCAGCTAGACTGGAAGCCGACTCCAACTAATAACGTTGGGAAAAGGCTAGGCGGATACTTCGAAAGGGGTCTGCAAAGTTAGATCAAAATAATCATTTATTGAATATAGTCAAAGTAGGTTTAGGGTAAGTATATTGGTTTTTTTCTGGCGAAACTGTTAAGGCTGTGTTACTTTTTAAATGGGTTTCTCAAGATCTAGTTGGTTTGGGCATAATCGGGTATTCCTAATGCGCTTTAGACTCCCAAAGCGGGCTACAAGCGATAGACGGAGCGAGTGTTGTTTAATCCATGGTCTTCATCATCACTAATACACATTGTCTCCAGCTGCAAAAGTATGTGACCTGTGGGAAGTCCTGGGGAGACCGTTACGGTATAAATCTATGGCCGACCGAACAAACATAAGGCCCGATACGGTTTCGTGCTATGTCTCTCAATAGTTAGCCTGAACTTTTGACAGGCCAGGGTTACGGATAAATGCGTGAAGACCCCCAATTTTGGGCCTTTAAAACGCGCATAGGCAATTTTAACGTGACTACGTAGCGAGACAAATACTCGCCTATTCGTCACGTCATGAATTTCTTCACGCTCAATACGATCACTGCGTTGATTTCTTAAGCAATTTTCTATGGACCGTGATTTTTTAAGTTTCATCATGACCTCTCAAGCGTAAGTCGAACTGAAATTAAAAAAAAATTGATTTTAGTAACTTGTAATTTGACATTTACTACTAATGACGAGGAAATTAATGGCAAGCTTAATTGGACATCCAAACACACTGCTTCCATTGCGATAACTTTACAAAAAAATATCATACGCATTGAGAAAACACTGCTTGTTTACTGTTTGTGCTGCTAGCGCCAACTAGTGGTGAAACTTATTCAACCTCTTTCTGACAAACTATAGTTTTTCTTATTTTATTATTTCCCCTTCTTCCATAAATGAAATTTGAATTGAATTTTATTGATTCAATTATCATTTTAAATTATTGATGTAAGCTTCATCATCATCATCGTTTCAGCCAAAAGGCGTCCACTATTGAACATAAGCCGCCTCCAAGCATTGCCATTTCAACCGGTGCTGTGCTTCTCGCATCCAGCGGATTCCTGCGGCCTTCACTTGGTTATCGGTCCACCTATAACATTTTAATATAAAAAAAACTTAATAATATTTTTAAATACAGGATGGTTTATTGAGACGCCTGTCTCAAAATTTTTGTAAAGGTTCTGTTTTGTTCAGTTTCGGTCAGGCTATACCTACTTAAATCATAAAAAAGTAATTTGCGAGTCACGTTTGGGGAAAAGTTCTTTATAATTTCTGACTTTAGGTACTCAAATCTCAGTGGGTCCGGTCTTTTTCTTCTTAGTATATTGTGGTCTTTCGGTGTAGTGTGTTTTTCTGTTCCTATTTATTTATTCGATGACCACTTGAGGCGTACCCAATCGCCATTGCTCCTGCATGTTACGATCAACGCTACAATTAGCATCAAATAAAGTTTTTGTCAAAATTGCCCATTTCCTTTAAATGCAGATAAAAATGTCTCAAAAAGTTCAGGACAGTCTCATAAGGCCGTTTTCTTTTAGCTACAACGGTTAAGTGGGTGATAGACGTGCATACTTAAAGTACGCGGTCTTTAAGTTGGCGACCTTAATCGGCTCGCCGCGCGCCGTCGGTGACACGCGTGAAGTTTGCTCAAAATTTCATTGTCAAATTGGCTCGTGGTTCGCGGCAATGACAGACGGGCGAGTAAGCTCGCCGAGCCATAAGTACGCGTACTTGTTCGCATGTCTATCACCCCTTTTACGATACCTGCCTGTAATATTCCAACTTAAAACATTCAATCTGTATCTGTATACCCTACTACACTTCGGGAACAGGCAGGAACGTGGTCGAGGTCCTAGAGACCATTGCCCGTAACGATAATCGGGCTGCCACAAAGATTACAGACACATTCTATAATGTAAATATGATTAATTTTTATTTAAATAATGTATGCAAAACATTTTTATCGGTAAATAAAATATTGACGGTAAAATATCGATATAATCTACCACTACTACAACTTATACCAGTGACGGAACGATAATCGAAAACCGGGGGCACATCACTAGAGCGACGCCATTTTCGCGTTGGATTTGATTGTGGTGTGTGTCGTCTGTTACGATTTTTTGATTTTATAAACAAATACAATTTCATATTTTGATAAATAGTATTCAATGTAACTGCCTTTTAGTTATGCAATGTGAGAAACCAAATTGTGACATCAAAAGTTCAGTATTTGTGGTACTATTCTCTGCGCGGGAAATGTGACTACATCCAATAACAATTTGATAATAGGACATTACTCGATTAACAACAGTGCAAAAGGTTAGACTTAATCGAAATGATCCCAACTAAAATACGGGAAAGCCGAAGAGTGAAAGCTTTAAAGCTTCCTAAAAACCTAGAACGCTTATATAAAGAGGGAAAATGTCGCGAGTTTGCAGTTGTTGTTACTCGCATGGACTTTGCCAAGATACTGGGTAAATTCACTAAAGTAAAAATCCAATATGAAAGCAGTACAACTCCCAAAACGAAGCTAAACGCAGACTCAACCTCGCCTAACTCAATTGCCAGGTTAAAAAGCAATGAGAATGGTATGGTCCTCATTCATAGAAACACCTACAGTGAACGACCATTCAAAGACGTACAGAATACGAAAAAAGCGAAAAAAAGTGGATCTTCGGTTTCTCCAAATATATTAAGGGAAAATAACAGACTAAAAAAACCTGTTTTAAAAGACCAAAACTCCAACTACGATGATATGAAAGAGATTAGTGACACTAACTTGAAACAATATGGGATTGTGTTTGAGGATCCCTTGGCGAATAATAATAACAATAATGATATGAACATGAAAATTTCATTAACTGATTTATTGCCAGAAATAGATGATAGTATACTTCCTTCCGAAGAGTGGTGTATTGATTATTTTCCCAAGAAAGATGAACCTAAGGATGACCAAGTTTATGATCGCATAGCTGCTGAGTTGGAAGATCTCATGTACAATGAGAAACCAATTGCTAAATTGGATGAAAAACCAGATGTAACTGAGAACAAAGTGGATGACTTCCCATCAATAATGGACATTCTGAATGATAACAGTAGTGAGAGCAAATCAAATGACCAAAGTAATACCCTTGAATTTAAATCTAATCTAGAGTCTAGTGATGTTGAAGCCATGCTCCTTGGAAAGTCTAATGCAATCAGTGAAATTGTAGCACCAACACCTATGGAAGTTGATAACACCAGTATTGGTAATTTAATTGAAGATGTTAATCATCTGAGTACCATTCAAGAAAATTTAACTAATGATGAAGAAAACGTGAAGAATAGTGAAGATATTTTGTCAAAACCAGACTTACCTGATGAGGTTGAAAACCCTCACAGCCCTTCTATACTTGATGAAGCCTTACAAAAGGGTATTGAAGAACACATACCAGTAAAACAAATCGAGCCTGGTTCAGAGGGTAACACAGAAGAAGAGCAAACAAATGATGAAATAAAAGAAAATTTTAATTCAAACAATGATACAGAGATGAAGGAAACTGAGATACAGGTAATGGAAACTAATGTTGATAATGAAAATAGTGAGTCTAATGACAATATAAAGAATAAAGACATAAACATTTTAGCTTTGAAAGATGGCATCACTCATGTTGTATTTAAAAAGACTAAAGAAGGCATATGTTCAAAATCTGTGACATGTCCAAAGAATTTAAAATATTGTATTGAAATAGAAGAAAAACCTGTAGAATTTTTAGGTGCACCCAAATTTATTACAAGTTTAGAAGACTTACAAGTGCTTTTGCAAATTGTAAATGAGAGTAAATTAGATAGTCTATATGTATTGCATTGAGTTATTCAAAAGAATACAAATATATGTAAATATATTGTAATACTTACACAAATCCATACATTGTGGAGTCATTTCAACATTTTAAAATATAGTGCCTATTAGACTACTACTATCATATGAAGACTAAAAGGCTGTTAAGCACAAGGCTAACGTAACAGTTGTAAACATAATATAAATATCAGAAAAACGTACTCGAAATTTGTAATAAAACAATGGAAAAATAATGGAATTCAGACATGTAAGTTAACCTAGGTTAGCTTATACCTAGCCATTGAGCTAGCTCCTTCCAGAGAAATCTCAAAAACAAGAAATATTAAGTAATACAATTTTTGGTTTCTTATTTTATCTCTAGAAATCTCAAAATCAAACTCATCTAATCTTACTTAACAGTCTTTAAGTCTGACACAGCAAAATGAAGAAGATGAAGGTATAAAATGCTTTCAAACTGTTAAAGTTTAAAAAGGAAGTATGTATCTGGTAAGTGATGCTCTGTTAAAACTAGCCTTTCAAGGCTTCGCCATAATAATGACAGCGTGTTTTCTCTAAAAGATCATAAATGAACATGTCTGCTATAAAGTAACATTATGTTAATGACTGAAATATTGATGTAAATTGAGCATTAGTTACATATATGGATATGTATTGTTATGTATTATCTTGAAAATATAATTGCAATTTAATATTAAAAATATTATTATAAGGTAAGTTATAACAGATTAACATTGACTACAGTTTTAGACAAATAGAAAAGCTTTCCTAAAAAAAAAACAAATGCTTCGGCCATAAGAGGAAACTGATCAACCTTTAAATTTCTGAGTACTTAGAAGAACAGTCAACCACCTTGCCGATGGGTAACAATTTGACTTTGACAGCGCCATTATTTTTTAGCTGTGGTTTTTGTATTTGAAATGTTACTTTGGACGTGTGGTTGAATATTCAAATCTTGAGGCTATAACCCGTACTACACTGGAGTGGCGCGCGGCGGCAGCGAAGGCAGCAGCGCGTTCATATGCTTAAAGTCCGTTCCAAAAGTATCTGATGAAAGTGTAAATAAACCAGGATCAGGTTAAATTCTTACACAATCACTCATAACGGGAATTAGTAACACATTCGTCTGTATTTAGGTTTCAACTTTATAATTTGAATACGCGACCACTTTTTCGTTTCATTTTTGTTTGAAAACAACATTTATATTTGCAGTCGACGAAAAGTGAGGTTAAAAAATTAACCTCAAATTGTCAAATTTTAAACATCTTGGAGATTTTTAATTGAATTTCGGGTTTATTAAATCAAAGTACTCAATTTTTAAGCTCTACATAACATCCACAGCCAGGTTTTCTGGTCCATTTGTTTCATTTTCATCAAATACTTTTGAAACAGACTAATAAATTCCCGTAATTTATAAGAACGTTCGCATCTCATTTGCCATCTGTCGAAAATACAAACAATTTTACTAACATTTTTGACAAATTGCGACTTGATTATGAACGTTTTTTAAGTACGAGAATTGGCCTTCAGATTTGAATTGCATTGTTCTCGGGTAGCAGCGGCGGTGCGCACACTACAGTCTTCCGCCGCTGCTCCGCTGTCCGCTGTCATCCAGAATAAGGCTACTTTTCCACTAGAGATCTGGAAGGATGCGTAGCAAAGATTGTGTATGAAACTTACCAATAACATCGGTTCATTTTCATTCATAGCTTGAGATAAGGTACCTACCGATGTTATTAGTTATCTTCATAGACGAACAAAAAAAGGCGGACAGATTCTCGCTAAGTAACAAAAAAAAAGTGCTCAAGTCGGCCAGCTCGCTGTACGTAGGCCGGCACGCACACATTCACACATTGAACGGGTCTGTTTTTTAAATCTCACACTTAACTAGTGATTGTTTGTTTTTTGAGTTTGGAGTTTGACATTTGCACTTGCCTGTCAAATTAGTGGACGAGATTAAAAAGCAGACTAGTTGGTCGGCCAATGGTCACGCAAACTTCGACAATCAATCGCACATAAATATTCAACCATAGGTACACCGAGCTGGCCGACTTGAGTGACACAGTTTCTTGTTAGCTAGAATCGGTCCACCTTTTTTATTCGATCACGGATAGCTTACATTTCATGAAATAATTTCAGAACAGAGTATACCTAACGTCAAATGTGTTTTTCTGTTACATTCGAATCGTGTTTTTTCAAATTTTGAGTAGGACAACATTTTTTATGAAACTTCAAACTGTATTGTCAAACAGACTCTTCAATGGATTGGAAATGTTCTAAATAATCAAGGAATACCGTGCGTTTGCACTAGCGAAACATTTAAGACAAAACATGTTGAAATCTCTAGTCCTGTCGAAAATTGTATGGAACATTGACAGAAAATAGAGATTTCAACATGTTTTGTCTTGAATGTTTCGCCAGTGCAAACGCACGGTTACTATCACCAGAATGTTCCTACTTGAAGATGACGATTGCGTAACAGTTGGTATGATAAACATAATGTTGGTAACTCATCTTTTAAGACTTCCCTTGCTAAACCAATTTATTACTAAGTATTTATGAAGACGATAAACACTATTTTATACCTTTTCAATACTTTCTTCTTCTTATTCGCAACTTGATCAAGAAACATTGTAATAGTGCTAAGTACAAAGATACAATTATAATAAGTACAGTCACGATCATAAATATATGGATAGTTCGGCAATAATATCTGATTTCAACCATGACATGCACCAGCATTTATTAGTATCTGTTCTCAAGAAGACAGCAAATATTCAACCTGTTCAGTTCAGAGGAATATGATACCTTCTGATCAAAAATATTTGACATCACTTTTGGCAGCATAAAAATCTGACCGTATAATGTTTCGAGCCGTTTTAACCTAAATCGCACTGCTCATATTGCAAAAACATGTTACTGAGTAGACCATTGGTACACCGAGGTGCTGAAGTATTTATATGAAAACGCTACTATGTCAGCCCGACTCTGCTGCGAGGGTTGAGACAGGGAGACGTTATCTTTCTGAAACTGTTCATCGCTAGACTGGAAGATGTCTTCAAAGTTCTGGAGTGGAAAGGTGTTGGGATCAACAGCAATGGCGAGTACATCACTCACCTTTGGTTTGCCGACGGTAAAAAAGTCATGGCTAAGTCCATAGGGGACCTCGGTACAATGCTCGATGACCTCAGTAGAGTTACCGAAAGAGTGGGTCTTAAAATGAACATGGACAAAACGAAGGTCATATCGAATGCCCATGTAACACCCACCTTTATGAAGATCAGAGACTACATGCA
Organism: Lithophane leautieri; assembly: GCA_949152455.1. Taxonomy (NCBI): domain Eukaryota; kingdom Metazoa; phylum Arthropoda; class Insecta; order Lepidoptera; family Noctuidae; genus Lithophane; species Lithophane leautieri. The sequence goes on along the minus strand of OX424471.1, from coordinate 14,184,349 downwards.
AAGTTGTACGACGATTATGTTTATATAATATATAAACAATCGTCATAAAAATCGAAAAAGAGGTCAATGGTCGAATCAGACTCGGTTGGGCGGCGTTCGGAAAGCTGCGTATTATCTTCTCTTGTTATATATAGTACAGAGTCACAAGACGTAAGTTTTTTGACCAGTGCGTGTTTCCAGTGATGAACTTTATATGATACTGAAACGTGGTCACAATGGGCCTCATTAGAAGACTGAAAGTCACCCAAAGGGCAATGGAGGGGCTATGCTTGGACTTTCCCTACGTGATCGAATCAGAAATTAGGGAGATCCATAGGAGAACCAAGGTAACCGACATAGCCCGAAGAATTGCCAAACTTACGTGGCATTGCTCGCAGAACTGATGGCCGATAGGGCCGAAAGGTTCTGGAGTGGCGACCGCGTACCGGGAGACATAGCGTTGGAAGGCCCCCCGCAAGGTTGACCGATGACCTGGTGAAGGCCGCAGGAATCCGCTGGATGCGAGGAGCATAGAACAGGTCCAAGTGGCGGTGCTTGGAGGAGGCCTATGTCCAGCAATGGACGTCTTTCGGCTGAAATAATGGAACTGAGTAGGTAGTATTAGCCGTTACGCAAGCAAGCTAATTCAGTTCGATAGCACAAAAAATTCTATTGCTCAGCGGTGACAGTTGAAGAGGATATTTTAGCGTTGCGGCTCGCATCAGATAGTTTAGGTGTTCCTTCGATGTCGCTTATTATTTTGTGCTACTTAGTACTTTTATATGCCTTCCACAGCTGATGCTTTATATTTGCTGTCTTCTTGAGGGTGTAGGTTTATATTTATCATGAAATCAGCTATTAATACAATGTATTGGGATCTATGAAACAGGCCACACTACAATTTGAGCGTGTACTATTATTTTTGGTATTTATTTTTACTTACTACCGAAACTTCAGTAGGTACTGATACGATGTATGACGCATTACAAAAAAAACTTTAATTAAATCTATCATGAATTTATTGAAATTGTTCTGATTATTAATCCATCTGCATATTTAAACTAACAGTGAAAACTTTAAATCTTTCTGTTCTGAGCTAATAAACAAATTTGCAAAAATTCATTGTCAGTGTGCTGTCGGTTTATCCCCCGTACCTTAACAGGGTTGCCAGATTCGATTCTAGGTAACCAAAGACTGAAGATTGTTTAGATAAAATCTTTCGAATTTACAATTATTACAATAGCTTGAGGATTTTGCTTATTATTTTGAGTTTCTACTTGTTTCAAGCCGAAGCTGCGAAGGTTCATGATTTTTTTTTTCGAGTATTTAAAGCTACGCGGAATTAGTATAATAATCTCGTGACGTGCCACTCCTTCGATGTTAGGACTTTTTATCAATTCACGTGTTCTCAGATGGTGTGTACACATCCTAAAAAATATATTTTATCTCTGATCAATATTCTGTTCTTTTTCAAATTCTTTTGTGACATATCTATGAGAAATTAGCTGTCAAACCGTTGTGTCAAACGAACCGCGAGAGCAAAGCTGTGTGTAGGTACTGAGTCTGCACTACGTGGTGCCTATTGACTCCCACAATGGATGAAAGTTAACAGCCCGTTGAGGGGATCAGTGTTTTAAAACAATTTTTAGGCCAACCATCAACCGTTCTCCAGCATAGATTATCATTATAAAATCGTTAGAAAACAACTACTGACTTTTTGCGTAAGCTAAGTAAGAACATCATATCACATTTTTTTCTTCATAATTTTGTAACTCATATTTGCACATATTATTATTATTACTTACCTACTTAATGGAACCATAGTAGAATAACTATATATGTTGGATCTTCAGAAAGATGTTATTAGTAAGTTTAATAAACCATTATAATACCTATACTTATTTACATAAAGGGTAGGTAGAGGTACCTAGGTAAATCGTAGTTATAATTATTAAAAATCGCGGGTTATTCAACTTCTTGATTTTCTTATTTTTAAGTATCTGCTTAAGTAGGTAGTCGTAATCCGTTTTCGCTAAAGCTTTGGTTTCCTAAAAGCGGTGAACGGTCACACAGTATCTGCTAGAATAGCCAAACACATGGCGTTTTTTTGAAACCACAAAGTTAATTAATAGTGAAAATGACAGATTTTCACAAAGGACATTAAAACATGACGGAACCGCCTTCATATGAAACCAAAGCTCACACTAATCGCGGTTTATTTAGGTTTTTATTATGGGGCCGATTACACGTACCTACCACTACAACACGTGGACGTGCGCTAATTTGTATGAAAATGAATAGCTTGAACACACAAACCACATTTTGCTGGCAAAATCAACCGCGTGGGCGATACCAACCACATCAACGCCACGTCAGTCGCAACCACCAGCGAGACCACGCACTAGCTGCCAGCCATATCGCAAACACAAGGTTGCGTCAACCATTTGATTTGATTTTATAGTAACCACAAGGCGATTGCAAGAAGCTGCAGTGATAATACTCACACGTAACCACTGCTTGCTTACATTTTGTCACTGCGGTAGGTGTGGTTGTGGTACGTGTGACCGGGCCCTTAGTGAAAACGGGCTTACGTCAGTCATAGAATACTTTGTCCGTTCTGAACTTTTGAGTTCCGAACATGAGGCGTATTGTTGCGCAATGCAGTGACCCGTGGGTCGTTTCTCGAAGCAGCTGTCTTGGACATTTACCCTATTTAGCGACAGATAAAATTAAAATCACTATAAAGTACTTACTAATTCCATGGGCGAATTAGAGAACCAATACAAAATGTACTGGATTTGACAGATTTTTGACGACTTCCAAGCCGATTTCCTTTTTTTTAGTTAAATGTTTACGGTCAGCAACGAAAGTCGATGAACACTACAGATTTTTCTTGTTTATAAGAGCAGTATCAAAATAAATAGAACAGATGAAAACTATGTAAAATAAACTCTTAGCAACTATTATTTTGTGTAAGTACTAAGGCCAGAAACTAGCCCTTAGTAGAATGATGATCATGTTGCTGACTGTATTAGATTGACTTTATTTTTCGTTAACTCTCCCTTAGTTCAGAGCAGTCATGTATGCATGAATGACAAATTATTGTATTCTTTATCTAAGAACATCGCGCTCATACACGTGGGACAATCGGAGATAATAGAACAGTTGAATTCCATATTATCTCTCTACAAGTTGCCCATTCACTTACATAGGTAGGTACCGGTACCTACCTTATTGCATTGCATTTGTGTCGGGCCGTCTATTGGGCATATACTTTACTCTTTGTGTGCATGTAACAAAAAGTCTGACGTGTACTAGCGCACCTCGATGGTTTGCCTTACTAGGGCACGTTCAATTATTTCTGGAACTTGGAACTAAAACGAATAACTGGACTCGCCTTTAAATTAGAGAATCTTCACATGGGGCTACCATACGTCTGGATTCAATCGAAAAATCGGATGGTAGCCTAACTAAATGTTAAGTAATCTAAACACCTTTAATTTAGGTTTTAACAAGGCAAACCACCGATGAATCTGAGGTTTATTTAAAAGGATATTTTACTTACCTACATACATTAAATATAACCATGTAGATTATGGAAACTTTATTAAATTATATTCAATATTACAATAAACACCAATGTTTTAGACTTAGTGTATCTTAAGTGCTTCTTAGTATTAGTTTGTTCAATAAAATATTCAAGATTTAGAATTACAAAGGCGTGTTTCATTTACTTATAATATGTACACAGATAATAATTTTAAAATTATAGCTCTATATATTTATATTCCTTTCTGAAGGCATCGAACTTATTTGGGTAGCTTGTTTGAGTGCCTTCCTTGGTAACAGAAAGTGTAGCCACATGACAGGCAGCACCAATGATTTGATGCATAGGTTGGTTTCTATAAGTCACTAAGTATGTTGCCAAAGCACCAACAAACGCATCTCCTGCTCCCTGTAAAAGGAATAGGGTTGATATTATATAATTATGTTACTTTTTTTTTGTCGCAAAAGACGGTACGTACGGCCAATACTTACCTAATAATAGGGAATAAGCATGTTTTTTGTAATATTTTTATTCGATAGTTCAAATCGCCAAAATAGTTTAAAAAATTCGACGTCGAAAAAGCAATTTAAAATACTTTTAAAAACAGGTTAAAAATACCCAACAGACCTATTTAAACGCCCTCCATTTGGCGCGGTTAGTGTACGTGACAGTATACGAAAACAAACAAACAAGTGTCAAGTCAATGTCAAACACATAAAAAACACATTGACGTTTTGATTGTTGTCATAAACTGTTACTTCTATTGTGACTAGACTATCTGACTATAGGTAGGCTCAGCAACGAAAGTCAATATACACTTTTACTTTGAATATCATCTAAAACACAAAATGAATAAATACACTGTTTTGAAGCATTTCATGAAGCAGTAGTAAAATTAATTTAAAAAAAATATGATTATTTTATTTGTTTTTTAATTATGATTTGGGAAACTGTGAAAAGTGATTGTGTTGTGCTTTTCTTTCTTTTTCTTTGAATGGCTTTTTTCACTGACCTACCTACATGACATTCAGTTAAAAAAAAGTATGTATTATATGAAAGTCATACAGTAGTATCCACAGGTGTAACATGTTCACATAAAACATGTATTGCTTGTTGATCATGTTTAGACAAATAAACAGCCCCTTCAGGTCCCAACGTAATGATAACTGATTCACAACCAGTTTCAAGTAACTTCTTGAGGGCAGTCACTGCATTTCTGTCATGAGAATACATTTTTATAAGAACAACTTTTTTGTTGATAAATTGTTAAGTATATGTTATGTTATTAAGACTGTTATGTCTAACTTTAAATATTCCAGTACTGATGACTTACTTGATATTGACGTTGATGTCAGTTAGTAAAGATGCCTCAGGTTCATTTACACAAAGTATTGTACAATAAGGCAAAATTTGATCTATGCCTGTTCTGGCTGGTGCTGCATTCAAAAGTTTAATCTAGGTAAAAAAAAAAGCGTATGATCACCTAGGTACTTAGTTATTTCAATAAATTGATGTTGACTAAATATCTTTATCTATATAAAACTTACTCCTTTGTTCAATTTGAAAGCTTCTAATGTAATTTCAAACGGGGTTTCTAACTGACCAATCAGTATATCAGCATTTGTTATCAATTTTGCAGAAGTTTTCACATCATCCTTACTAAGCTGACCATTAGCTCCTGGTACTATCACAATTTGATTCTCCCCACTTTCAGCAACTGATATTTGAGCTATGCCTGTTGTTACATTCGGTGTTAATTTGACATGAGTGGTGTCTACACCCACTTGTTCCAAATTATCCCTGTACTTATCACCCCATTGGTCATTTCCGAGCTAAAGTTAAAAATAACAAAATGGATAACAATCTCAGTACTTTAAATGGTTAATTAGAAGAAACTTACTACTTTTTACTACTGGTAGGTACTTCAAATATTTATAGTAAGCTATGATACAAAGTAATTCATCATTGAATGATGTAAGTACAAATTCTACATTTATACTGATTCTGAGGACTTATAATAGGTAGGTATAGTTATGAGTAGGTACACTAATGTAGTAAGTATCTTACATATTATGGTAGCATTGACTCATTAAAGGCACAGTTTTGTATTGTAAATAATGGAGCTAAAAAAATAGGGAATTTTAATAGGTATTAGCCACACTTACTCTGCAAATCATGGAGGTGTTTCCCCCCAATTTTGCAGCAGCCACACATTGATTAGCCCCCTTTCCTCCATAGCTTGTTGTAAACTTTGTTCCAATGAGTGTCTCTCCAGGATTGGGCAGCCTTGGTGCATATCTATATCAAAACAGTAGGTAGTATAGATGGTCAAATTACCTTTACAATTATTAGACAAACATTTTTTTATAAATACTTACCTAGGTACCTAATTATTTACTTACTGAAGCTTTCCTAACCTAGGTGTTGCCTTTTATTTCTAGATTTAAAATCAATATTTCATTTAACTTAGATACTTTGGGCAAGTAGGTAAGTTAAATGAAATGTTGATTTTCAGTTAGTTTTCAGCACTTAGGCAATAAGAGTCTATTAATTACCTAAGTGATCTACAATCTGACTGAAATCTACCTACATAATTATATATGTAATCCGCAATACCTACTAGCTTTCAGACTTCAAAATAATATCTAATAAAACTTAATTAGTAAATAAATCAATTAAGTACGATTAATTCGTACATACGTGGTAAAATCAACACTGCATGATCCAATTACTACAATTTTTGACATTTTGTTGGTAGTTTTCTTCAATTCAGGCTTGAATTCTTGATACAATCACGCTAATTTGATAAAAATGCAAAATTAATAATACGTAAGTAGGTACATTCGCGACCAACACGGACACAATCTTGGTGAAACTAATTTAATTTACTAATAAGTACTTACTTATGTAACGTCTGAGTAACTTCTTCACAGTTGTTATTTTTATGACAATGATAACAACTCATCAAAAACAATGCGATAAGTTGCTGATAACAAACAGAACAAGTGACAGGTTGACAACAGAAAGCCAGAACTTCACTAGTCAAAAATGATAGATTGTACAGTACTTACTAATTCCATGGTATATTGGTATGCAGTGTTGTTAGGTCACAGTCATGTGATCATGTCCTTGCATAGGTAGCTATTCACGACTATTCGATAGGCTTCCGAGTCGAAAGTTACACATTTATGGTTACCTGATTTTCTTCGAAAGCAATTACCGGTCGTCTATTTACTACTAAACTGTCAAAATTTTCGTGTTTCGAATTTGTAAACAGAGTTGGACTCTTTCGGCTTTTTTTTAAATTTTGTTTGATTCGCCTAATTTTATTTTATGAACTTCCAAGTTTCATCACAATCGGTTCAGTAGTTTCTTGCACACACTTTCGCAGTTATTTAGTAGGGATAATTAGGCAGGCCAGGGAATTGTGAAAAAAAAATACATACAGACGAACATAGAACCTTCTCCTTTTTGAAGAAGTCGGTTAAAAAGAAAGTAAGAGGGACCAAACGAACATGGATGGGTCTCTTGGAAACAGATCCGAGTGTGTGTGTTGACAGATGATCGTTTTTTATCATTAACTAGCTTCCGCTCGCGTGGTATGTCGATAAAAAGTAGCCTATGTCCTTTCTCAGGCTCTAGAGTATCTGTGTACCAAATTTCATTTAAATCGGTTCACTAGTTTTGGCATGAAAGCGCGACAGACAGACAGACAGAGTTACTTTCGCATTTATAATATTTAGTAAGGATAGAACCTAAGGATTAAGTATCTTACCATTTCCCTACCCTTAAATATTATAAAACAAAGTCCTCCGCTCCACCGCGTCTGTCTGTCGTCCTGTTCGCCATAAACTCAAAAACTACTACACCGATTTTCATGCTGTTTTCACCAATGGATAGTGGTTCTCGAGGAAGGTTTTAGTTTAATATAACCGACATCCACGCGGGCGAGGGCGCGGGCATCAGCTAGTCTAATAAAAAATAGGAATAAGTAATCGAGAAGCGCTACATCTCTATAGAATTAAATAATCTTCTATAATGTTGTGTAAGTAGGTGCATACTTACACAATCAATTTTATATACATTTTCTTTTGTTTAAGATCTTCCGCGCGCGCCCCTAGGCACGTGCCTAGTTTGCCTTAGGGTTAATACGCCACTGCTCGCAGTGGATTGGCTTCATGAGAACGCGTGTTCGCATCCGAGCCAGTTAGCCATTCCAGTAAGTTTTTAGTACTGGGCGCACGTGTTTTTTGTTTGGAATCTGATCTGACTGAACTGGCCGACTCGGCTGGCGTATGTGAAACTGAATGACATGAATTTTGCACTTTTCATTGGACTAGGTTAATGGATTGGCAAGTGGATTGCCTTAGGTATTGGCCCCGTTTAATAGTCCAGACATTGATTTCTTATATTTTAAAATAACTACATAAAAAACAAATTTATAAGTGTATTTTACATTTTATAGTACATATTTTCTACATAATTTGGACTTAAATTTAAAGTAAATTGAGGATAATATTTATTTAGGGTTTTTCTGGGGTTTGTTTATTTTTGCAAATTTTATCCAGTGAAGCATCGTTTGCTTTACCAATGTGTTTAGCCATCTCAGTGATTTTTGATTGCCTGTAATCATACTTTGCTGCATCAAGTAATACATTTTGAATCAACCTCTTATTGTTTGTTTTCTTATTTAACAGGTCAGGGAACGGGTTTCCTCTGAGTTCTAACACAACTTTTTCAATGTCACGACCAACTTGTAGCTTTGGGGCATTGTACAGTTTTGTATAAGATAAATTAGAGTTTTCATATCTCGGTACTAAAACTTTGAATAGTTTATGTATAAGTTCCTTTTCCAATAGCCAAAAATCTGCTGTGTCCATTGTTGGTTTATGACAGTCTCCATGGCGTATGGCTTCAGATAAAAGCTAAAACACAAGAAATATATAATTATACATATTTATTGCCGATGTTTATCTGCTGAGATATTATAGAACTAATGATAGGATTATAACAGAAAATGCTGTTGTTTTATACTTACTCTTTCTGTATATTGGCGTGCTTCATCAGCTCTGTTATAGTTTAATTCAATCCTTTCAAATTTTATTAAGCCAGTTACTGTTTTACGTAATTTATCTATTCTGCCTTCAGGACCCTTCGGATTTCTTAGATTCCGATGTTCCGGTACAACCTTGATGCGAAGCTTGGAGACTAGTTTAGACACTTCAGCTTGATTCATCTTTATGTTTTTCCAATTCTATTAAATTATAGAACCCTCGAAGTTTAACAAAATAAACTTGACAAAACTAGGTTATGTTTTATTCAATAAAATGTACTCTGTCGTCTCTGTCTTTGATTTCATTAACGCCATCCATAGACAAGGAAGCTCCATCCATATCCATACTCGTTGCAAGGAAGCACAGAAGGAAGGAACATTTTGAATTTTAATAGGTACTGATTCACAAACCTACGGCGAGCCCAAAGACAACTTGAAACCTAGCCGTAGCTGCTTTCGTGAGTGTATGCCCCCCGCCTTAAATCCGGCCCCTAAACACTTCAGCATTTTTTGTTCCTACGCGGTCATAGAGGTTAAATGCAATATGGGCTTGCTCTTGTCCTCGATCTCGCCTGATGGAAAGATGAGGACTATGATGGAACGAGCAAGCCCAGAAGATGCCTGATCATCACTCGTATCTCTTCCACGGTACGGACGGCACGGTAAATTCCATAATAACCAGCATTCAGGCAAGAAGTAAGAACTTGGCAACATTGCTAAAAAAATGACCTTGCATTCTCGGTCGACCAATCGATTCCTACAATTTGAAAAACGAATTCCCTTTGGATATGGTTCCACTGTCAGTAGTGTCTGCTGCTGTCAGTGTCTATTCTATTCTATTTTTTATTATGGCAAGCAAAGCCGATGCCGACTATTCTGCCAATGTCTTACGTGAGTTGGAAAAGCAAAGTTAGAAAGATAAAAATCTTCAATGGTATAGTTGATCTGCTGTCAGTGTCAATACAACAATGTAAACCAGTACTTACGTCAGTCAAGTTCAACTTATTTTTAATCTGTGGTCAAGTTTGCAAAGTTTGGTTAGTAGCAGCGTTGCCAATTTGTGGGAGTTTCCCCAAACTGCGGGTAATCTCAAAACTATTGAGGATTTTGTGGGGAGAGGCACCATGCGGGGATTATGTGGGGATTTTAACATTTTACCAAGTCAAACCAATATTACATTGCAAACATACTACATGCATACTGGCATATGGATCAGTCATCCAGTAAATTTCAGTCTGAATTTATATTTTTTATGGAAATAACATCAATTTCAACAAATCTACAAGGGAAACCCCTGCTATAATGTAACTGCGTGACAAAGATTTTTTTTTTCCTATTAAGGTTTATATTCTTAACAATAAAGTTTTTTTTTAGTTTGTTTATAATAAATATTGTTGATTTTTTGTATTAAAAATGAGTTTATTTTATGAAACAATTTTGAGGGGATTTTGTGGGGAATCAGGATTTTGCTCTCTCCAAATTCGGGGATTTTCACCAATGGTTTTGGGGAATCTGGAAATAAGCATTGACAACCCTGGTTAATAGTGTCAGTCGCGTCATCGACTCATCGCGTGTGAGATTGCCAGTTGGGGAAATAAAAAATCAGCGCATTCGCTGCGGCTTTACTTACATTTTCTGCGGTTGTAAACAATATCTCATAGTAATATGAGTTTACCGAAAAATACATTTTAAAGGGTTGAATCTTGGGAACAATATTCAAATAAACCTGGTGAAGCCATGTCTAAAATAAATCTTGAAGATCCGGGTGTTTACGATCTTCTCACCGATCTGTGCACTAAGACAGCATCTAAATACTGCAATGAGAACAGGATATCACATAAGCGGCTCATGACTAAAATGAGATCGAATGCTTACGAAATTATATTAAAAAAATCCTCCAAAGACTTCTCATCGTCAAAAGGAGAGCCTATTGTCGACTTGTTGTCATATTACTTTGTGTATCAACAAAATGCGAGGAACGTGGCTGAGTACAAAAGAACAGTAGAATTAAAGAATATAATCAGCACAATTCGACAAACAGATTTTGGTGATAATAAAGAAGTTGTTTACAATATATTGAGATTCCTAAATGGACTTAGCAACACAGTTAAAGAAGATTTGTCAATTGAAATGTTTCAGGTGGGGTTGTCTCGATACTACATATCACGCCCAGTTTCCCCGAACGGTTGGGCAGAGGTGTACCTGTATTACACCCGAGACTTACTCTATTTATTTATTGCATTAGACCAAAGTGGCCAGTCAAGACATTTGTGTCCTATTCTTGTGTTAAAATAATCATTTTTAACATAGGAATATTAATTGGTATTTGAACTAAGTATTGATATATCCCATGCAACTTAACTAGACACCTCGCTGGAATGCGGCCCATTACTGCACTGAACTGAACAGTATTGTATCAAATCAAATCAGTTTATTGCAAACATGCTGTACAGAGGTTGGAATAAGGTCATAAGTTTCAAACATGAACCCTGTAAGGGCACTGCAAAACAAAACAAAAATTAATAAATTACATTGCATTGTATGAGTGACATTACAGCACTGGCCATAGCCAGTTGTTTAGTCATTTTACATAGGTTTTATATTCCTTGCGAATTTAATGACAAATACAGATTTTGTTAAACCATTTAACATCTTTATACTTTCAGAAACCCTTTTCATTTGGCCTGCTAGATGAGATGCTCCCAAAGCCAAAGCGGGAGGCGTTTGGTTCTCCGCAGCCCTACTCTTACTACCCATCACATGTGTTTGAGCTTCCTTTCTCTTTGAAGCATCAAGGGGCGATGCTGGACAGTCCGAAGTCACAAACATATACTGAATACACAGTGGAGAGTTTTGATTCTAGAGCGTGTGAGTTCATTTTATTTAGTACAAAGCAATAACATACCTACACACTAGTGGTGAGATATTTAACATTTGTTTCTTTAAAAAAAATATAAAATATTCACAAACAAGTTAAAATAGTGAGTTATTTAAAATATTTTTTGAATGTATAGGTACTATTTTGTCTAATATCTACTTGTTTTTCAACAGTTCTACCCACTGATTCAAACAACTCTCAAATTCTTCAACAAATGGAACTGAAAACCTTTCTGAGTCCAATGTCACTGGCCTCAATGACATCCTCACACATGTCTCCATACTCTGAGAGTGCCATGCTCAACTACCCAAGATTGACAGCTCCTAGAGATCTGCTAATACCTGGATCACAGACCAATGCAAATGTAAAGGTAAACTAAATTTTTCAGTGATTTCTTAGTCCATGCATGCCATTAGAATTTCAAACCTTGTTTCTGGGTAGCCATTCATTTTACTTTGTTGTTAAAATTATAATTATATTGAGACTATTGATTATTTGAGACTTGCTGTTAGATTCAAACAGACCAGAGAGGCAAGCACAGAAAAAGGAGAATGGCCTATACTCAGTAACTATTTATTTGATTCCAGATATCACTGGCCAGTACAAGTGTGAAATCTGATGTCAAGGAAGTGTTCAGAGCTAAACCTGGAGATGATTCAATTGACATATGGGAGCTGGCTTCTCAAGTAGACAAGGATGTACCTAATGACATATGGGAGATAGTTGGTGAGTCTCAACAAGTTTATTTTCACAACTCAACTTAAACGATTATTGAATTTTGTTTACTAACAGAGCTTGATGTTGTCATTGTATGTAAATTGTTACATGCATTATTATGTAGATAATAGGTCTAAACTTGGATCTTGTTTAGTAACATCTGGTTGACAGATTTTAGATAATGTTGAACATTATATCACAAACCTGGATACTAAAGTGGGCGCCTTCAAACCTACAAGTACATGTCTTTTAAATTCAATTTATGATCTTCTAATTAAAAACCTCATACCCATCTGAATATCTACATTCGTAATTAACACATTTAATTATATTTCAGCAAAGTTGCCACCGATCAATGAGAGGCAATTACTGGCATCTTCATCAAGAGAGCATTGCCTATGGCGACTGAGATATGGCAACATGATTTCAGATCTAAATGTCATATCAGAAAAGCAGTTTATCAGACATATCATGTATTTAATAAGTGAGTATTATATCGAAATGCCTCATGTAATCATGCCAGTTATCCCCTAAAGGTAGCAGTGTTTAGCAAACCCAAATTTTGCCAGTTTAAGTCCTGTGTAACAGGGGGCGCGCGTACGACCAGTATTCTGAGAAATGCCCTGACATAAAGAAATTCCTGACTGAAAAACCGATTGACTTTTTACTTACCCTGGTAATTCAAGTACAAAACAATATTCAATAAACATAACAATATTTCTATTGCAGTTGGAGTAGAAACAAGCTCATTTCCCTTCAGTCAGGAAACAAACAGTTTCTACATGAAAGAGGATTTAATACTGGAGTGCGTATCACAGGAACATATTAGAGGCTACGTCTCTGAATTGTTGCTAGTCGGCACTTACTATAGACGACTGTACAAGTTCGCATTTAATGACGCAATGGAGGATAATTTCCTTACTTATGGGCTTGTTTATGAAGTAAGTGTTAGAGGATAAAAGTGTTATTCTCGATTAATAAAAAAATTATGTTGATATTGTCATCATTTGAGGAGTTATGGGCGAAAACAACGGCACATGTTGTCCCAAATAGCAGCAAACAACGAGATAAAATGAGAGAGCATGTTGAAACTACGGTTTTTGAAAAATGAGCTTCAAATGGTAGTAGCAGAAGGGATAAGTCAAAGGAAATAAGGGTGGCCTTTACTTAGCAGTGCAGTGGCACATGACACTATAGCTAAAGTTACTTAAACACTACCTATGGTGGCACAAACACTTCTTCTGAATGTTGAATATCTGTTGTAACTTTCAACGTTTGACTAAAGAGGCTCATCCATGGCCATCAATCGTGCTGAATAAAATATAATAATATGTATATTTGACAATTTTCAGGCATCAAGAGAAGTAATAAGGCGATATCTATTAAAGTTTCGTTTGAACGCCACAGATATTTACGAAGAATCGTGTAAGAACGACGAAGAGGATTTGAATAAAATGCCGACGCTGTTACAAATATTACAGCATATGGAGCCGCTCAAATATGAGATAGAAACTATTGCTTCTATTTATAAACTTATAGATGCTGGTAATATTTTTGATACTTATCTATAATTTTTTTTCTGTAATCGATCAATAATTCTAGGCGTAGTAGTATTTGGGTAATATTCATTAAAATGATCGATGGTCTCATTAATATGTTTCTCTCTAATATTAAAAATATATAAAAAAAAATTGTAAAAAATAATTAATCAATGAATTAGGGTCTTCGGGTGACAGATCATGCCGGATTACCGCCATGGGATCTGGAGGCGAAAGTCCTCGCGCACATTTGGGAGTGGCGACAAGGAGAGTGCGATTGTCGCAACCCAGTGCCGGGCACGCCACAATTGCGGCGATAAGCACCCTCTTTGAGGAGTGGCTAGAGAGGCGCTACGGCGTCCTCACCTTCCGCCTGACACAGGTCCTCACCGGACATGGCAGCTTCGGGAGGTTCCTGTGTAGGATTAGGCGGGAGGAAACGTCCGGGTGTCACCACTGTGCGGATCGCTCGGAGGACACGGTGGAGCATACGGTGGAGGTATGCTCACCGTGTTTGGGCGGAGCACCGCCGTGTCCTCGTGGAGGCGATTGGCGGCAATGACCTCTCGCGTCCGGCCCTGGTCCAGGCCATGGTACGGAGCGAGAGGGCATGGGAGGTCGTCACCTCCTTCTGCGAAGCAGTAATGCTCGCAAAGGAGGAGGCGGAACGCGTGAGGGAGAGGCAAAGTTTGCGCCCTCACGCCCCTAACCGCCGCCGCTGGAGACGCCCTGGGCGTCGGGAATCCCAGGCGGATTCCCGGCCACCATAGGCACGGGCCTGCGGACGGCGAGCAATGGGTAGCTCACCGTCCGAAAAGGACCAGGCCCGGGTCTCAAAGAGATGTCAGCACAATTGGAGGGTTCCGGTAGGACCGATGCCTGCCAGGGTTGCGGGAAAGTCCGAAAGGGATACCGGGACCTTGGCAACAGGCAACTGAAGGAACACGGGTGGGTTTTAATCAGTAAAAGTCTGTCACGCCCTTCCGCTCCGCCCAGAGCGGGAGAAGTCATTGGATGATATCCCAACCTCAAAAAAAAAAAAGGGTTACAGATCAATTGAAAAAAAAGCCCAGGAAAGGCGTGCCTAATGAATGATTTTATTTACTTTTAACTGATTGTAAGCTAATTATATTATTTTCAGATCCAAAATCATCAATCCCACACGGAGCAGAGCTCATGTCGTATTTATTTAACGAAATATCGTTAATTACTCACAGACAGACCACATGCACCATGTTCAACTCGCTATATTCTATCTGCATTGTTTATTTCAAGTAAGTACCTAACATAAAAATAAGTTAACACGCTTACGCATAAGAATAAGTTTTCATTGCTATAGAAAAATCATTTTGCCTCAGTGTGCTCTGCCCGTAACGCTACGTGACATGATGACGTGATAGGTACTTTTTATCTGACTTCGACTTCGATAGTGAGTGCTATTCATAAGTAAAATGACCGGGTACATTACACCGGATATATTTATCAATATAGCATAGTATCTCAGACATTATTTTCTCAAATATTTTAGGTTTATTGAAAGATTCATATTCGAAGGCGAACTAGACGATAAATTCAACGAGTTCTTCATACGAAAGGACAATCAGTACGTGAACAACCGTTCTAAACGATATTGGGATAAAGGATTCCATATAATGCAGAGTGTGGCCGTGCCCGACTTTCTGAAGTCATTGGCCAAGTTCATACTACTGTGTGGAAAGTCTTTGAGGTTGTTGAAGCTGTGTAATCCGACCGTGAGTATAAACAATTTATAGATCGTAGTTTGGTTTTCAATTGTAGTTTGGAGACATTTTTGAGCCATGGCTTTTGGCCTTTTTGTATTTTAATGTGAACGTGAGCCCTCTTCTTCTTAGTATAAGAATATTTAGCTTAGTAGGCAGGGTTTGCGGAAATAATAATAAAGAATGAAGAAACACACGTATTTTATTTTCAATTTGTTCAATTATAAACTTGCTCAATGTTTCTAAGTCCATCAGTATCTAAAATCTATTAAATACTTGTTTCGGTATTATGTTGATTTCGGAATGATTAGTGCTATTGAAAAAGTCATAAAAGATTTTGAAGTTGCCGCGTCAGTTTGCGCTGCAACTTCAAAATCTTCTATGACTTTATTTATATTAGTTTACATTTTTGAAAACTAAATGGCGAACGCAGAATAGCTTAACTTATTTAAATTCATCAATTCAACATCATGTCTAGGATCCCCTAGTCCTCCTAATATCCTCGGACCACCCATCAGTGGAGTGCTGCGCCAGTTTCCAAGAGCTGGAGAGCCAGCAACAAGTCTTGGACGTGTACCGTACAAGATGTCTGTTCGTCAGCGGCGAACTGGTGACCTTCGACCAGATTCTGCTGAAGAGAGAGGCCGAAAGGAAAGCTTTCACTGAAATGGCCTCCTTGAAGCAAGCTGAAACTATGGAGAAGATTATTGGTATGCCGTATCCTTTAATCGAAATTGGTGTTTTATGTTAACACCAATTTCGAATAAATAGAATTTAAACTGTTTTTTTAACAACGTAATAGTGAATTCTCTATAATTAATTCGAACAGTTCAAGAAATTCTCTCAATTCTTTGCTTTTACGTATTACAAGAATTTGTGAACCAATGAGCATTATTTTCTTGATGAATTCTATCCGCCTTCCATATTTGGCATATCACAAAAACTTTAATTAAATTTTTAGCCGAACGTAAAAGACTAGCACAGTTAATAATAGCGGAAAAGCAGCATTCGCTGAGAGTACTCGAAGCCGCTATGGCGGAGGCTAAGGCAGCTAAATGTAAAGCTAGACAACGAGATAGAAAACGCTTTGAGTTAGAAAATGCTGCTGAAAAGGCCACGGAAGAAGTTGACTCTAAACTCAGGGATGATGAAAAGTAAGTAATAACAATATAACTAAATAGCTATATACAGGAAAAGTTTTTATCCACTGCGCAAATTTTGACAAATTAACCTTAAACCAGTTTTATTAAACATATTTTTTTTATTTTGATGCGTCATAATATAAAAAAATTAAAAAATCGTTAACGAAAGATGTTTATTTTAAAAGTGGTTGTATGGCTAACCGGCGCCGGCGGCGCGCGGCGAAGCGGAACGCACGAAAGTACCTACCTATCAGCTGTGCGCTCGCTCGATTCGCCGGCGTAGGTATTTACGTGGGTTACTGGCCCTTGGATCTCGCTCAAAGAAATCAAAAATGCTTTCTTCGATTTCGATCGCCAGTCGGGGTCTGCCAGACCCTCGTGCATGATTCGGGGTTCTGAACTGTCCGTGATCAAGCAGCCTTTGAGTGGCCGCTAAAATGGTCCTTTCATTAGGGACCGCGGGGTTAAGGATTCCATGGGCTCGCATTCGAGGTATGCTCTCCGTCGCATACATTCTGCTCGCAGCTCGCAAACTTTCACCACTCAGTACATACACTCGCACCATCTCGTAAAACTCGCGGTTACTGAAGTCCGACATCGTGACCGGTAGGTACAAGCACGACACGTGCGGCGCGGCGCTTGCGCGGGAAAGCGATTAGACGCGACGTCACACAACAGCGCGTGCGATGAGCGAACTGTCGGCCACAGCGCCCGGCGCCGCCCGGGAGGGGGTTGCACCCCCGTGCAACACCGCCGCTAGTGCGCCGGCCGCCGCACGCGCCCATTGATATTATTACGAATAGTTTGTGTCCATATTTTGCTGATTTTAAGTAGGATAAAAAAACAAAAAAAAGTATTGAATAAATAATGGAAATGTGTTCTATTACTGATATTGAACCACCAAAAAAAATTTGCGCACTGGTCAAAAACTTTTCCTGTATACTATTGTTAGAATCAGTCATTTGTACAGTCAGCTAGTAACTAAAAGTTCGATACGGATAATATAAAACGAAGTTTATAATTTGTAGAAATAAAATAATGGAGTATTACTCAAAACTAAACATGGAAGTAGAGAAGAGCAAGATGCACACAGAATGGAAAATAAAACGTTTACAGTTAGACCAGAGTAGGATGCAGCTATTGTCCACTGAAGAGAGGAATTTGAAGAGAGAGAAATTGGAACTGGAACACCAGAAAAATGAAGAATTGATGGCGATGTCTATACAGAGCGATATGTTGAGATCAGTAGAAGATGATCTTGATAACAAAGAAGGGAGTACAGACGAAAATGATGTCGATACAGATCCCAGTCTCACATTCTCTTCAGTTGTTGCGGAACAAGTAGAATGCGCGGACTCTTCAGAGTACGACAATAATAAGACGAGGGCACAAACCTCCGGGGCAGTTTTGAGCGCTCTATGTAATGTTGCCAAAAGCTTTTTCGGTGTTTCTAAGACTAACGAGAATGGTAATGATGACGATAATAGTAAAGAACTAGATGCTCAAGGCAATATCGTTCAACCTGAGGCTGACGACAATTATTCTCGTACACTACATACTCAATCTTCTTGCGAAATTGGCAGCAAACTGGATGATTGTTACGATAATTTACAATATCAAAAAAGTAGAAAAGAAGCTTTGTTAAATAAGCAAAAGGTCATGTCTCACGAATTTGGCGAAACTGATAAAGAGAACAATCAACTGAAAGATCCGCCGCTTATAGAAGTTGCAACCATTGATGAAGAAAATAATTTCCAAGAATGGTCTCCATTCCTAGAAGCGAAACTTAATAAGTTAAAAGTGTTGGGTACAGAATTTGACATCGTCAAACCAGTCGTAAAGCCATCTGAGCCAAAAACTGATGCACAGAAAGAGGCGTTGATAAACAAGCTAAAAATTTTAGGAGTAGAATACAACCTTCCTGCCGAAGCTTATGTTAAAAGGGAACCAGCGAATACAGCGCAGGAAGAGGCAGTGCGTAATAAGGAAAAGATTTTGCACGCGGATTTCGATATGTTGAGTACAACTTCAGGGAGTTCTAAAAAGGACAACAACAAAAGGTCGGCGCTGACATTGAACTTGAAGCCATATGAAGAACCTGCTTCATCCACGTTTAAACTCGGAGTTACACCTAACGCAGGATCCGTCACGCCGGGCGAATATTTCCCAAGGGTAAGTTTGTATAGT
Source organism: Lithophane leautieri (assembly GCA_949152455.1). Lineage (NCBI taxonomy): Eukaryota > Metazoa > Arthropoda > Insecta > Lepidoptera > Noctuidae > Lithophane > Lithophane leautieri. The sequence goes on along the minus strand of OX424471.1, from coordinate 14,165,569 downwards.
GAATTTTATAGTCACTTTTTCTATCATATATTTTTGCTTCGTGATTTCTATGTAAACAATTCATTTTATTTCAGCTTGATCTCGAAACACCGACAACGGCAGATATACCTCTGGAAAGCGCGATGACCTCCGAAATATTTTCACCTAGAAGTGATGTTAGTAAGGACTCACACTTGCAGTCCAAAGGCAAAGAATTTCTAGGTTCTGAAGGCTTTAATTTCCCAATAGTAGTCGACGATGAAATCGTTGAATCAGAAATGACTAGCGACATTCAAACTGGTGACACGCCAGATTCCCCATTAAAATCATTGGATTCGCCAGTCAGAAGAGTGAAATCAAAATACTCATATTTCAATGTATTAGATGGATCTTACAGTTTGAATGACTTCGATCCCTTTGGAATGAAAGAGATGAAAAATTTCACTAAGGACCACTTTACAAGTAAAATGAATTTGGAAATGTCAAGCTCTTGTTATACTCACCCTTCAGTTATAATGGAGGAAGTGAAGAAACGACCTTATAATAATATATTTGCTTCACATTTCTCTTCTGGCGATGAAGAACAAAACAAGATAACTTGTGACAATATTGCCTCACTAACAGCTTGTCTCCAAAGATCTGTAATGTTACCGCTAACATACCAACTAGAAGTGGTAAACAACTCTATTTTAACTTACTTCTTAGTAAATCAGGATATGTACGAACATTTGAGGAGTTTGAAAGATTATTTCTTTTTGATGGATGGAGAATTTTGTAAAAGTATTTGTCATAATTTGTTTACGAAGTTGGTGAAAACTTTGAATCCTCAAGAGTTGTTGAACTTCGCTACTTTGCACAACATTTTGGATAAAGCTCTTGGGTCGTCTATTTCACGTGAGTATTATTTATATTGTCACCGATTCCTATTACTATCGGTAAAACTATTTAACTCTTGTAAAAGAAGCCAATTTTGGAATGAATATTCTTGCTATCTCACTTTGATGTCCATTATAAATTCGGGGCAAGGAGGATAATTCGTTAATTTTATAATTACAGACGAGCACAAGTTTTCGGAGAACCTATCATTCACGATCACTGATTCCCCTCTAAGTTTCCAGCACAGTTCTCCTGACGTGTTACAATGTCTGTCCCTGACTTACACGGTCAGTTGGCCACTCAATATAATATTGTCGCAAGAGGCATTACTTCGGTACGCAAAAGTGTTCCAGTTTCTGATCAAAATGAGACGAATATTTTGGGTTTTGGGGGAAGATTTTGAAGTGAGTATTAAGCTGTGTAAACTGATAAATATGTCATGTTTTTTGAATAATAATATATTTTAAAACAATTTTCTATGTTACTTCACAGTCTTTAAAATTATCTGCGAAATTATCAAGACAGCATTCCCGCAAACTGCTAAGATCGCCACAATACATATCCGTCCAAATATATCGACACATAATGGCTTCAATGATTCGAGCCCTCGACAACTATATAGTGACGACTTGCATTCTCACATCTTGGACAGAGTTTGAGAACGATTTGAAGAAAGCTCGAACGTTGGACGATCTATATGAGTGCCATGTGGTTTATATAAAGAAGGTGCTGTTTAGATGCCTGCTCAACAACAGATCGACGCCTGTGATGAAGCTTTTGAATGATATTTTCACTGTGATATTAAAATTCAGTCGGGTGTTGAAAGCAGGGTAAGTGTTTTGGTGATTTGTGTTAGCAGTTAGGAAGGGGTGTTTATACTTTTTATTTGGACATTATAAATATCTTATAACGTCCAAACCAAATGCTTTTCAGAGCTCCAATAAACAATGATGTTGCTGTAGGCGCTTCCATTTGTTATCGTTTAGAAACTCATTTGCCATCTACTGCATTATTTCCTAAATAAAGAGTATATTTTTCTTTCTCCTTCTAGTGAATGGCAGCAGAAGGAGCCCGAAGAATCGTTCACACATGCAAGTTTTCCTCAGTTGGAGGAACTATTCCATTTGTTCGAGAAACTCGCTAAATACTTACACAAAGTGGTGACAAAGTTGATGGAATGTGGGTACCAAAGACATTTGGTGGAACTGTTGACTATGGTCAACTTGAACGGGTACTATGACCCGAGAAAATCGAAAGATGATAATAATACAACTGTCCAGTCGACGACGTGAGAATTAATGGTAACTGAAGTGTAAAGACAGTCCCCAATCTCGAATTCTCGAGTACTTATCAAATTCTGCGTAGTTTAGATCCATTGTGATTGATTACTTACAAGAATTACTATGATCAGAGATGCAATAGTGTAATTACGCTTTTGAAATTCACTTTACATAACATTGTGAATTTATAGAAAGTTCTGAATGGTTGTAATGAGGTACAAAAGCCATTAGGGCTACAGAATTTATTTTTGAGCGATTTTATTAGATGAAGGACACTGAATGAGACACAATAGAAATTTTATTGTTTTTATGTCTGGTGGTGTTTAAGATGCAAAGTGTTAAATGCAAATTTAAGGTCTCTTCAGCCGATAGACGTGTTAGAGTGAGAAGTTTGCGCTTTTTTTTGTGACAGTATATTTTTTTGCTTTTGTGTCTGTCGTCTTCATAGGCCTTTGTTTTATTAACTGTCGATTACTTGTTACGTCACTGTATACCGCTTAGTCTAGCGCGACCAAAACCTAATACTCGTTAAACGATAGCTTTAATTTTAAAAGAAGAGTAACGGTTATTTCTAAAAGACAAAGGTAAGTAAACATATTTTTTGTGAAATTCGCTTCCAAAATATATTTACAAAACATGTTCTCTGTTAATTCTCCAATGAGTTAAATAATATTATGTTCAGCGTTAGAATCTCTTAATTTATAATTATTGCTTTTTGCACTCGTAGGTAACCATTTTATAATTGCATTATTGTTTTATATGTGCTGATGTATTTAGGCACAATAATGTTTTATGAACGTTTAGCGGGCCGAATCCATGATATTTATTGTTATTAATTTTCTTTTGATCGTTAGTCATCTTGGGTAGTCGCAACCAGAGATGTTGCGGATGCAGATTTTTTAACCTCTGCGGATGCGCTGTATCATTGTATGTTGATTATATTTCAACTCGTGGCAATTATAATAAAATAATTGCTAAATTATAATCATTTAAATATCTCTTAAGCACTTGAAATTGTATGTGTTTGATGGATTGTAAGACAATTTTGTGAAAATCTAACGATTTATTGGTGATTTATACGATTATAATTTCCATTTTCCGGAGTCTGGATTTGTGCCCGGGTGATGGCAATAGGCTTGCCCCTATTACATGGAACTTAAACATAACTGTCGAAATGTGGGTGTATTATAGGTAAAACCTCTGCTCGACTCTTCGGGGAATACAGGCGTTATGTTATGTAATTTCCATTTAATTGATTATGATTTTACTTATATTCAACCTTTTCCACCCCACTTCTGCGTCCGCATGAGCTCCGCAATGATTAATGCGGATGCGGAGGTCTAAATAAATGCGGAAGCTCCGCTACTGCGGATATGGATGCGAATATCCGCAACATCCCTGGTCGCAACTAACAAAGTGTGCGCTAGCTAAGAGCGAGATTCACAGATGGCACTTCGACTTTACTCTGCTAAGTAAAGTAAGCATCTTATACGAATATGAACATTATTTGTATAACATTAAAGTTAATGTTATGCTTACTATTTACTTAGCCAATCAAAAGTCCGAGCGAGGTCTATGAATCTCGCATTAACACAGCAACGTTACGTTATAGTTAGGTATGTCTCGATACGATAGCCAGCTGAATAAAATTCTCGATTACCTACGATTTCGGGTATCATGTTAAATTATGTTATCGATTATAGCGATCAAAAGTATTAAAAACTATTGACCTGTTAATTTCTCCCACCTAATAATCATGTGATATAATTATTATTTTATGTCGAATAATGTTAATTGATAGTCTTGTTTCTAGAGTGAATGTTGAGTCCCTAACTGTTGTTAGCTAAGGGTTATGTTGATAAAGTAATAATAATGATTATAAATACAATTGATCACCATTATGTTATATTTTAATAAAGTACCTATAGTTATTTTATTTTTGTTTTTATTTATGACTCCCGAAAGTCCTGAAGACTCAAAATCATGAATTCTGGAACGTACTGTTACATAGTAGTTACTGCCTCGTTGGTATAGCAATCCCAATCGCTTTTGATTGGGGGCGAGTTTCTAGGTTCGATCACGAGATTGGGAAATGGGTTTTATCTGCTTTTTCAATAAGAAAATTCTCGCAGCCAAGTCTAGGTTATTGCCCAGTTAGTGCGTTTTTATAATTACTAACGTGTAGATATCATTGTGGACTTCCACGTTTACTAAAATGTATTGAAATACGGGCACGTTATAACATTATCGTGGACAGTTTAATAGAGTCTTGATAATAATATACTTCCATACATTTTACTTCCCTGTGTTATCGTGATGCCGTGACGTTCCCGACAATATCGTCGTTAGAAATTATAAAAGTGCACTATAACGTGAGGATTGTTACATTGGCAAAATATTTGTTTGTTTACACTTGCCGCTTAATAGCTATTTACCTAGCCTTTGCAAAAAACTCGCAAATAAATTAGCAGGCAATGCGTTAATGAAAACAGCTGTTGCTTCTGAAAGCTAAATTGGTTTATCGTATTTTAATTCAAGATGGCGTTGTTATAAGGAAAGAGTCTCAAAAGCGCCATCTCTTGCAAAGTGGCTAAACTATTATTTATCGCCATCTATTGACGAGTAGCCGGACTCATGATTTGTTTACTATTTGGTGATTAATTTTTGTTGTTATCTTTAGTACCTTTTCGGAAATAAATAATTACGTAGAATCTTTATCTGATTCATGATTTTCATATTATTTTCAACTATAGTTCGCGCTTTATTAATCAGTTATCAAGTCAACAGTGATAGAGTTCGGTTTCATTTATTATCCGTCGCGACAGTGGCGCCAATATTTTCCTTATAATCAGACTGTGTTTTCACGATTCTTCATTCTACCGCAATTCGTCCTAGGGTTAACATCCTAACCTAATCAGTGTGTGACATTGAAGTGAAAGCCGGCATTTCCTGCAATCTACTGTCGCTTTCCTTGGAAAATTTTGAAATTAATACCTGTTTTTACTATAAAACATAATTTTCGTGAAATCGAAATAGTTAAGTGAACATCAATCATTGTTTATAGTTATCGATTCGAGAGCAATTTTCCGCGATCGGACTCAGTTTTCGTCGCGTCGAAGGCGATATTTTACCAAAAACGTTAAAACCCAAGAATCACCGTCACCGCCGCCGAGATGGCGTTCATGATGCCTGTAGTGAAGAAGGATTGGGACCTGTACAACTCGAACCGGACTCGGCGGGTATCCGAGTCCGCGGAGAAGGCGGCGCTGGGCGGGCGCGTGCGCAAGGTGTCGGAGTCGCGCTCGGAGGGCCCGGCGCTGCCGGCGCGCGCGCACGCGCTGAGCCCGCACCGCAGCGCGCCAGCCATGCGCTCGCTGTCGTACTGCCGTGCACCGCCGTCGCGCGCTTCGCTGCGCACCGCCGACAGCCCCAGCAAGGGTTCGGCTAGCCCCAAGAGCGTCGTGCGTGAGGAAAAGTTCCACAGCAGGTTGGTGGAGAAGTTGAAGCGAGCCCTCGGCCGCTCGGATTCGAAGCGCGAGGAGAGGAGCTCGTGAGCTAACGCGTGCTTGTGTGCAGGGCGCGCGCAGAGTCCCCCGAGCGGCACTCGCGCTGTGGCGCGTGTGTGCCCTACCTGTGACCGCGCGGCGAGCCCGGCCCGAGCGCGCCGACACACTATCTGTGATATGTTCCCGATAGTGAACACGAAGAGATGAGTAGAGACATTTCATGAATGTGCTAACTAACCGCCTAAGGTCTTTCGGATGCTGAGAACCTAATGTTTGTAAGTTACACCGACACAATGCAATAGTTTTAGTTGTCATACATTTGATTCGCTTTCCTTAACTGTTGCATGTTTGTTAGTCGTCATCGTACTATATATATCTTAAAGATCAGGTTGTCAGATTTAGGTTGTAATATGAAAGTACGTTGTATGGATTTTAAGACTGCGTTTAGTTTAAGCACACCCTGGGGTTTGATAAGTATTATTTGAAAAATCACCCCAGTGGTCACTAGAGGTTAGTTTGTGGCAGTTTGCGAAAGGTATCTGTGATTCGTTATTTCTAAGTAACGTGGATTTATTTATTTAAGCTGAAAGGGAAATTGCATTCAGTTTTACCTATTGTTTGTGAGAGTCCTTATTGTAATAATTATTGACATAATTGTATTGTTTACCAAAACATTGTATTCGTTTAGTTTAAAATTTGATCAGAAATTGGAAAACTTTGGTAATTTGAAATTCAGCAGCAGCTTCAATTGGTAAAGAATTGAAAACATTGAATTCAATACGATGAAGTATGAGACATTTGTTATAATATTTGTACTGTAGTTGTAATAAGAGTCCCTTTATATTAATGTACACGTACACGTAGTGCAAACTGTCGATATTGATGTAAGCAGTGTTGTATTGTAGTCATCGATGTAATAATACAATGATAATTTATTTATATAAGAACGGGGCTCGCCCTTGTTTTACAAACAATTTTTTTATGATTTCGCTTGATTTTATTATGATGTTATCTTGTGACTGTAATTGGACCAGCTTTGTTAATAGTATTATCATTCAGTGAAACTGAAATCGATAATAGTGATATATAAAAGTAAAATGTAAGTATCATAAAATTCTAAAATTAAGGCATATCTCGATGAGATTTTGATGAGGGCACTAAGGAGCGATGTATCGATGTGTTTATTTCGTTTGCTTAACAAAGTTCCTTCCGCCTACTGAACTGCCACTAGGTAGTTAGGTAGGCCTATTTAAATTTTTAGATATATGCAGTAGTTTTATACAATACCAAATTCAAAATCTTATATATCATAATCATTGTTTGCAAACACTTTCAAAATTGCATGTATTGTTAACGATGTCTGATCTGGTAATTTTCAACTATTAAACACCTAAATATAAAGCTTATTCTGAAACATATTTTTTATTTACCACCTAATACTCTTATAGCCTGTCACCGTAACTCATTACCTTGCTTAACGGTTTTGAGTAACACCAATATGTATAGGTAATACATAATGAAATCATTAACGAGGAAATCTGATAAAGGCACCCGCAGACAGGCGCGACACGATGGCGCGGCGCGACACGATGGCGCGGCGCGACTGGTGGAAGAATTTCTATGAAAACCGCGGAAATTGTTCTACCGGTGTCGAGTCGCTCCGGTCTGCCGAGCCCGAAATTGGCACATAGAAGTTGGCGATGACTGAAGAAAACATTGCAAGTCCTACGTAGATACAATTGGCCACGTGTGCTGTCAACGAAAATAGACGATTTTAACGACGTATGTCTATTAATTAACGTATATAACGAGCAATATCCGCATCACTAAACTTGGCGGCCGTATTCTGGCAATTGAGGCACATTAGAGGTAGAAGTAAAAGGCCGCATTGGGAACGACGCCGACGCTAAAGTTCGTTTAGCTTGTCATGTATAGAGCTACTTAGTGCGACTTTTCATACTTCTGTTTATAGTTCGGGTTGTGAACCGAAGTATGCAAACACGAGCGAAGCCAAACGCTTAGCTTCGTTCCCAGTGTAGCCTGCACTTTAAACAAAACAAAAGAATGTTCATTACTCCTAAAGAGATAGGTAGATTTTAAACATCCTATTTTTTTATTTTATTTTTAGCCTCGCACATAGCCTTAACGAAGATTGGGACATTCACGAATAATGGATGTAAGAGTTCAATGAATATTAAAAAAACCATAACATAGCATAACATCGGCAGAGTCTGAGGTGTAAACCCGCTTTTCGCCAGTTATGTTTAAGTCCCATGTAATAGGGGGCGAGCCTATTGTCCTCAAATTCGCTGTTTACGGTAGTGTGCAATGTAACGCACGCAAAACACTGTGCCTATGAGTGCAGGCCACGATAAAGGGATCGTGGGAATATTACGTTAAGAAATCGAAATTAAAAGATTCCTGTATCTAACCAATGAAACTGCCTACAGAAATTTTGCCGTTAAACACCATCTTAAGTATCGTTTTCCCTCATTCACCAACCTGACACCTCAATGATCAGACTTTCAATACGACAACAACTTTCGCGTATAATAGGCAATTATGCTGTAAACACAGACTGAATGCAACCTGGAATATTACCAGGGGTCAGGTCGATCACTCAATGCCTTCAATTATGATTGTTCTCGAACTGAGTCGAACTTTACGGAGTAAAGAGAGGTACCAAAATGTTGGTTAACACACTTTGCTTTGTTAATTCGATAGGTTCATTTGAACAGTCTTTTAATGATTGTCTTTTATGGCTTTAAAAGCTGTTTTGGATAGGAGGTGTGGCGTTACATAAAGATAAACGATACGATAACGATTTTAATGATTCGAAATCGGGCGAAGAATGGAGGTCTTAGAATCGAGCTATCTTAGGGTAAGATACCTACAGAGATGAAACACGATCTTTCAAAATCATGAAGCCCAGAATCGAGATGAATGGCGTGTAATTGGAGAGTCCTATGTCCAGCAGTGGACTGCTGTAGGTTGACGATGATGCTGCCTAGCTTTACTTTATTTTAGGTGCGAACGATAACACAATCGAACGACCGACGTAAAGAGATGTATAAGTGTAACCTGCTATATGGTCGTTTAGCGCTTATTAGCGTCGTTAGCACACTTCGCATTCGTTTATTGGTTGATTCATGTCAATAGACTTGTATTTATAGACATTTCTGTTTGTATGAGATTTTCATTGAATTGAATATGGAGGTGTGGCGAGTCCATGGCGAGTCACGCTACAATTGACATAATCATAAACAATTATTAGAAAATGAGGGTTATTGAAATATTTCACATAGGTAGGTATAATATAAGTCTTCTGAAAGATTATCAAGTAAACAACCGGCGGGCGTGTATGACCAGATGTATCTATGAATGTCAACGAAGCAAAAGGAGTAAGTAAGGATTATATCTGGTGGGTGGCGTTCTGCAGTTTCTGCCCACCCCCATGGGAAAAGGGTGAGTTTATACACCTATGTATGTGTATGTAAATAATAATAAAGTAAACTGGTATTATAATCATAATAATAAAGTGTAGGTAAGCCGGTAGCTTGGACCCTGTTCCCGATACCGGTGGGCTACTATTTCTTATATTTTTAAATGTTTTTATATATTTCTTTATTTTAATATTTAAAAATATAATTTATATGTAAGAAAAATGAAATAAAAAGTGTAGGTAATATTTCTACTATCGAAAGTCTATAAAGATAGCCGAACAATTGGTAAATGAATCATATCATTTTCCTTAATTCATAAATTAGTATCAACGTAGGTACCTATCTGTACCTAATAAAAATGAAGTTAAGTAGACAATAGAATTTTACAGCATTAGGTATTTCATGGCAGTAATGATAAACCACGTAATAAATTACAAGAAAAGTATTTGTCATCGTTGATAATAGATTAGGTACCTACGTGTAACAAGTACCTACCTACTAATCTGTTGGTATCTCTTTACATCTTTACTGTAACCTAAATTTCTGATTATTTTGTCGTGGAAAATTCCTTCAGACGCCACTGAGAAATCAAGTGACGAAAATTAACTTTGTACAGTCATCGTGACTTTTGTAATGTTCATAGGATCTAATTACGTTGGCATTTTAAGTTTTTAGTCGAAATGAGAGATTTTGTGCTTTTCATATCTAAGTAGTCCAATATGCCTTCGGACGCGTGGAAATCCGAATTTTCCATATGTCAACACTGCATTTCACCAACTTACGGTTCCTTTAAAAAACAATTATGTCACAGAGGTTAAATTATCTCTATCGAATGAATGAAATGCACCGACCTCAGTGTGATTTAACCATACTTGATAAATCGAATGCACCCCAAAATTTGCACTAGCCCCTGGAGCCTTACGTTTCATGGGGCTACAGAGCCCATTGCATATCAAGGGGTAGACCTGGTGGCGCGTTAATGGTAAAGAAGACGTGCCCTTAGGATATGGAAGGATTTGCGAGCCGTACCGGGAATGCATTCTAGAGTAGGCAATGGAATAGTGATATAGTGGGTGATATTTATCTATGGATATGCGGGGCGTCGCCGCCAGTTGGTTCAGGTCGATCTTCATTGCGGGAGAGTCCGAAAGGGATACTGGGACCCTAGCAACAGGCAACTGAAGGAACACGGGTGGGTTTTAGTCAGTAAAAGTCTGACACGCCCTTCCGCCCCGCCCAGAGCGGGAGAAGTCACTGGATGATTTAAAAACATCAAAAAAAAAAAAAGTCGATCTTCACCGGTGATTCTTTTGGCGAGGTTACGCTGCTTTCTCGGATCTTTTCTATCTCACTGCTGTGCTGCCTTTTGCTACGTTAAAACAGGTTCAGTGGTAAAAACCGTAAAAACTTATCAAACAGATAGAAAAACTCATAGAATTTCGCATTAATATTATTTATTAGTACGGAATCAAAACGTGAATTTTAGTCTCGTTCCTAAAGAAAACTCGTTATTTAAATTCTGTTTCCAGAGTTTTCACTTATTTAGCTGCTGACGGTACGTACAAGACGTAATCGCAAATTTATTATAATCTGAAGCGTAACAAACTATTTTCGAGATAATAAATGTATTCAAAATATTGTAAAACATTTTTGAAAAGAGTAACGGTGGAGTTTCTTGCCCATTCTTCTCCATACGAAAGCTACCTTTTGGAATGGGCAACTAGAATCAATTCTATTTCTTTGTTTTTCATTGACGTTCAAAAGTGCCTTTTATGTGCCTATTTGAAATAAATTATTTTACTTTGACTTTGACTTTATGTAAAACGGTTGCCTGTGGTGTATTTTTATGGTACTCAAGAAATATGGTGGGAAAAATGTAGTTAATGTAATGTAATGAATGTGTGTTTTTGTGTGATGTATGTGTGTGTGTATGTATGTGTGTATGTATGTGTTAGTGTAATGTAATAATATTCTTGTACTTAAATAACGTCCAAATTCAAGTCGCAATCTCATCTCAGCGACTATCAATGTCAAAAACTTGTCTAAAATGTATGAAAATTCGAAGTTTTTTTTAAAAGATGGAGTATTGAGAATACTGAGACCCGCGAATGCGAATGTTCTTGAAAAAATGTGAATTGCTCCTCAGATGGGATGGGAGTTCACTTCAAGCTCACTTCACCTCAGTTTTTACGGTGATATTTTTACAGAAAAGACCGGCTGTTCTGATGGCATTTTTTATTTCACGTTCGTAGTTACTTTTTTCTTCAAAGGTTGTTTTGTGATTACCATTATTTTTATGGGAAGGGCCTCAGATATACAAAAAGTGTACACAATCGTACTAATCAATTTTGTCGGTTTGTTTTTCTGTGCTTTACGTTTCCTTTTTGCTTTTGTTGCTAATAATTATGTTTTTTTTGTAGAAGGGTACCTTTACTGTCGTTACGTTTTTATGGTAATAAATCATTAGTCTAAGTAGGAAGATATGTTAATTAGATGAGATTAGTTGAGTAATTTTTTTAATTAATGGAATATATTTGCCAATATCTACCTTGCTACCTTACTTCTTGTTCAAATAATAATAATAATACGGGCATTTTATTGTCCCACTGCAGGGCAAAGGGATGCGATTTCAGACTTCTTAGATACTTATAAACTTGATAAGTTTAAAAGTATAACCAACCTTAGTTAAATTATTTACCAATAACAGGTGATGTGTGGCGCGTGTGGTGCGTGTGCTACGCTTGCCGGGGATGGCCCGTGGATGGATTACCATCTTCACATACCGAGACTCCTCCGTGGCTCGGAAAGCATGTTAAGCCGTAACAACCAGTCTTTCCAAAGGGTATCGTTACCCAGTTACTAGGTTGTGGAGGTCAGATAGGCAGTCGTTCATGTAAAATACTGGTTTGCAGCTGCATCCGGTTAGACTGGAAGCCGACTCCAACATAGTTGAAAAAGGCTAGGCAGATTGATTAAATAGGTGCCGGGTGTAGGTCAGTCAAAACATGTTGTGATAGGTAGGTATAACATACATTTGACTGAAAATGAACATACTCATTATGAATTCAAAACGTAATTAAGTACATTAACTCAGTTTATGGTTCTGTAATCAGAATTCTCAGAAATAATAATTGAAATTAGCTAATACACTTAAGAATCGTAGTAACGACTGCACTGTACATTTTAATTAAGTATCTAAGAACCTACTAATGATCAATATTCAATATTACTTATGTAGGTATAACAAAACTATTCTTATAGTTATTATAGGTAATATCTAATTACCTCTTTGGCTAAAAAGGGATAAGTACGGCTGATAGAGATGAATGGGAGAAGACGGACAGGGTGATGCTGAAAAAAACGTTTCTATATTATTATTTCCGCTTGATTAATCCGCAAGAGAATTAGGTTATTTGCGTGGGATGATTATAATTCGTGGGATTTTTAAGAAATGCCGGTATAATGTGGCACAGTTAGACAAATTGGAGCAGCCGCATATCCAGGCGTGTTTTTTTTTAAATATTTATGTTTGTTGTTAGGACGCTTACCTGAATATAAATGTTCTTTCAGAGGAAATATATTAAGAAAACAGATTAGACTACAGCATACCACATCATACCTAAATACCAAGCCTGGTATATTATGTAAATGTAGTTCAAACTCAAACTCAAACTCAAAGCATTTATTTCAATTAAACCATTTACAGGCACTTTTGAATTGTCAAGGAGTCGGTCAGTCAGAAATATGAAGCTAGTTGCCCATTCCAAAGCGTAGTAGGTACCTATGGAGAAGAACGGGCAAGAAACTCCATGGACACTCTTTTAAATCAAAATATTGTTACAATATATGGGTTATATCATTTATGTTGAAATTATACATGTGAGAACAATGTAGAAAGCACGTTAAAAGCGTCCGCAATTATTACATAAAACAATTCAAAAATTAAAATAAGCCATGGCAGCTAAGAGATGACCAGTCACAACTGACGGCGCGGCGCCCGTTCACGAACATGACGCATGGATCAGCATCATTCAGCTCAACCATTTTGAAGGGAGCTAAATGATCCGACACACGCGCCACCACCATCGAGACATTTCAGTGAGCATGACATTCCCAGTCGCCAGGGCACATTCAAGTCAATGAAAGACAAATTACCCGGTAAATGGTAGCTCAATAGTACATAATACTCACACCTGTGCTATGCAATTATGACTCTTTTATATCAGAATCACAAATGTTCTCCAAACGAGCTTACGTACCCAACGTAAGCTCGTTTAGATCTCAATGGCAAGGATAATGTCAGATTACTAATAATGCTGTGCTTAGCCCCAAAGATGTGGTAACCTTTTATCAGAGCTTTATGAAAAGGGGTCGGATAAGGGAAAGCTCAGCCTATTGTTAGCTTTGTGAAAAGATCATAATAATAGATTATATAACTAAAGTCTTTGTCTTTTCCATTTTTCTGTTTTATAATATGCCGCGTCCCTGCCGGGTGTCTTTTTTTAAGAAAAAAAAACTACCTTTTTCGAATCTAATTATGTCCTAATAGTCTATAATGTTAATTAGAGAAAGCGATAAGACCCTAATTACAGTTAAACTCTACTCTAAATTGGATTTAAAATACTGCTAAACAAGCTACCTCATAAAAGATTTCATTAATTACCGTTATATGCACGTATAACACAACAATCTTTACAAAGTGGTAACGCTAATTCAAGTTTCTCATTTAATTTATTTCCCTTTTAATTCTTAAAATATGACGAAGGCATATATTACTCCAATTACTTACAAATGTGTAAGAAGTAAACACTATGACTGATGTTCCTTCGTTTACCTTCGAAATGAACTTGCAAACAAGACTAGTACTCTACTTTATTACCTACTGCCACGCCTGCGTAGGGTTTCCTTACCACTAATTACATTAAACTAATCTAATACAGTCAAGGGAAGTGTGAAAGGGACAAGACCTATGCCCTATACGCAGTCAGAGTATAAGGCTATCAATGATGTATGGATCATGATGGAAAGATTTGGGCGTCATATTTAATTCTAATTGGTTTTTGTTACCTCGCAGTAGGTGCAAAAAGTATAGTTTTCCACTCGGGGATATAGATGTCTTCGTCTTGGGCTAACTCAGAGCTCCCTCGCTACACTCGGGAGTCTTAGGATCTTTTGTTACGTTCAGGATTCAATGTGGCGCCCGTGACTTAACTTAACACTGCTATCCCGTTAGTGAATAATCTACTGTTCTAATTTAAGTACTATATGACGATGTTTTGGTATTTTTCCATTCGATAACATGGTTTTATGAGAATTTTAATGGCGGCATGGTTAATGTAAAAATAGTGCTGGAAATGAAACATCGAAAGTTTATTTCAAAACGTTGAACATAATTAATAGAGTTCTAGAAGATCTGGAGAAGATCTTTGTGTTGTTGTTTTCAACAGAAAATAAAATAGAAATTGGCATTATATTACAGCTAATATTTAAAGACTCTCCCTCTCACAAAAAGGAGGCCTGTGTCCCAGCAGTGGGAACATTATAGGCTGATTATGTGTTATGTTATGTATTTAAAGAGGAATAAAGCAGGTAGAGCAGTAGGTACCTTAGGCATTTTCTAAGCTTGTTCCTCAAATTATCACATAAAAAAAAATGCAATAAAGATTTTAATTTATTTAAATACAGGAACAAAATGTGCAAACCCTGCTGTAATTTAAATGACTATGGATCACCACAATATGACTCACTATATTATAGGTACAGATCCAAGATTATCAAAATATATAGACAGTTCATAATGTTTACAACGTGTCTGCAGTCTGAATAACATACAGTTACATAAAATAAATACATATTATTACGGATATTACCTTAGAACAGCTAACCTTGGTAAGGTTGATAAATAAGGATAAATACCGTTCATGGATAACATAAATGCAGATGCAGTCAACATAGGAAGTAGACCTATGTTACGATATGTAAAACTTTTCCTAGCGGGCTAGTCTAGTAGTTCTCATTGAATTTATACTAAGTGCTAAGTAATGTGAATACCAGTATGCAGAAGAAGAAAGAAATGAATGTGATGGGCTTTTAAACGATTTGAATATGTGGCGGTACCTACATCGCCACATTCGAACTACGCATCAAAGACCTGACGTCACACAAAAATACTGACGTCACAAAAATCCTGCATCGCGCAATTAGAGTTTACCGTGCAGTGAACATATATACAAAAATCCAATATCAATCATTGGGCAGTTGCCCGCCAGACACAACACCCGTCTGGTAGGAGGATCCTCCCTTTTCTATGGTGGATGAGTGAACTTTACACCCTGTTCCTCATACCCCTAAAAATATAATTAAATGCCTACATTCTACAGTTAATAAATCTTGCTATGAGTTTGTGCAATACAGAGAGAATATTTAAGATGAGATTTCTTGTCTTCTCTAAAATGAAGCTCATAATTTCTTTGACCAATTTTCTTATTACATATACTTATTACTTTAGTATTACTGTGTTTCCGACAGCAAACGATGTTTACATGTATAAAGTTTCCATTTTCATGTTTAATAACATTTCGAGACTGACCCAATTTCATTTCGTTCAGTAGTTCGCCAATCTGCAGAGAGATTCAATTATAAACTTTTTGCTCGATGCTCTAAATCCGTAATATAGTAAAGTTTAAATTGTGCAATAGGAAATAACAAAAGCTGGCCTAAATCTGAAACACAGCAAATTGAAAACACTGTAAAACAGTTTGTAAGTGTTTTAGGGACACAATGATTGTTATATATACCTACCTACTACTAGCGAGTGAGGAGCTTACTAGGTTGTGCATAATGTAATAATAGCCGCACGGGTCGCTCCATCAGGTTAAGCTGCGCTTGCCGGGGTTGGTCCTTGGATGGGTGACCATCTTTACTTATCGAGACTCCTCCATGCCTCGGAAAGCACGTTAAGCCGTTGGTCCCGGCTGTCATTCGTGGATCTTTAACAGTCGTAACGGGTCGTCAGAAGCCCGAAAGTTTGACAACCAGTCTTACCAAGGGGTATCGTATTACCCAGTTACTGGGTTGTGGAGGTCAGATAGGCAGTCGCTCCATGTAAAATACTGGTATTCAGCTGCATCCGGTTAGACTGGAAGCCGACCCCAATATAGTTGGGAAAAAGGCTAGGCAGATGGTGATGACCTTCCTACTACTAGCGATCTGCTCCTGCTTCGCACGCTTTTTACGACTTGACAAAACATCTTTCTTAGTTGTATATAACTTTAATATTAAAGTATTATACCAATAGACCTCATCAAAATCTGTTGCGTGGTTTAAAAGAACAACGCAGAAAAACAGACAAACACGAAAAGCGACTTTAATTTATACTATGTATAGATATAGATTTTGTGGCATTTATGGAAAGATAAATTACCCACCCACCATACCTATTGTTTTAGTAAAACTGATATGTAGATATTCAATGTTTTTATGTATCACATCCTACTTTCAGGTGTTTTCAGCATAAGACCAAGTCTACACTCGATAACCTTCTTTATCTAATCATCCTATGTACAGTTCCAGACTAATTATAAACAACAGTCCTAAATGGACAAGCAATATTATATCATCACGATATAAGTTTCCATGACAATATTGATGCAAATAACTTAAGCTGTACTTGACCTCTGCCTCTAAGATAAGGGCGACCACACGCATTATAACAGTGCCAATTATAACAAGTGCCTTAATGACGACTATAAATTTAATCGACAGTTACCAGTTAAAACCGGATTTCAAAACTGTGGCAGATTGTACTGCGTACGCGCATTCTAATTCCAGATGTAAACATACGACGGAAATCATAATAGTTTTATTATGTTTCTGATGCTCTATCGATTGTATGGGTGGAATTCGTTATGATTGTCTTGATACATAATGTAGCGTATGGTAAAACTAATGACGTTTACAGTGTCAGTTCCAGTTCTGGTCGGTTTTGTTAAGTTTTTACTCTCATAACATTTTCTTCTGTTGTTATAACAACAGTTTTATCTCATTCAATTCTAATGTTTTCACTTTATAAGCACACACAATCGCCTTCACTAATAAGTGTAAAAGGTTTTGTAGAATCTACTTTTTCTACTTGAACTTAAACTTGGTTGCGATACTTGAACGTAACTCATCAGTGCTGACCGTGCTTTTTTATCCCGATATTCCCACGGGATCGAGACCAATGCGGGTGAAACCGCGGGGCGCAGCTAGTCTTTTATAAAGGAGTGACCGTGCTTAGCGGTTCTTTAACAACTTCTGTTTTCATGGCATCAATGTTTGTAAAGAGCTCTGGAAAGGTAAATTGGCTATTGACATACTTGCATTCTGCATTTTACTATACTTGCATTCTTGCATACATGCATTCTACACTGCTTTCTCACTCTTATTCCAGTAAAGGAACCTTTATTGATGTTTTATAAAGCTTTAATTGATCTTGGTGTTTTTGAAACGCTTGGTGCTAATCTTTCGTCCGTAAGACAAATTAGTTTTCTACAAGAGGCAAGCCATTTTTATACTGCATATCGAGTAAACCAATTGAACAGTATTTTATCTTTTCTCTAGTTGTATCTGCTTCGCTAGTGTTTGTTTTATAAATATCGCAAATATCAGTTTCACGTTAGTATCGATCGGTTCTAATTTGGATAATTCTAGTCGGGATATTTGCAAGCATTTTTCTATAATCTGATTATGCATTCACTTGTTGTTTTAATTGATCAGATTATTTTACATATTCAACGAGAAAGTATCACTGCTCATATGTATAATATAAATTAGAAGGTTTTATAACCTGAGCCTGTGGTTAACTCATTATAAGTTAGACGACTAGGTACAATCAGAACAAATTCAACCAATTCATTTTCACAGAACAATAGATTTCCCAAAAAGAACTCACACGTAGGTATTACGTCAAATATTTTAAAATTATGTTTTATTTGCCTCCATGTGCCAAGTCGTATTATCGTTGGCAATTTTAAAATTAATAGGATGAATGTAAACAGGTTAAAGCAGACAATTTGCAGTAACACTGGCCAGTATTATCCAATAGTGTATTTGTGAAGCGTCCAATCCAATTGCGTAGCTAAGTGTTGGCTGTAAATCAATTGTGGAACAACATACTTTGAATTGTTTAGTCTCCTCCATGCCTTGGTGGCGAATGACTTTAGCGTCCAATATTTGTACCTCTCCTATTTTTATGAGATTATTTAAAGAAAAACTTGTTTCAAAACTGATATCTGAACCATCGATGTGTTAATTATTAAATTGAGATACGTTTTATTGGCAATTTTGGCAAGGGCAGACTTTGTAGGTACTGTTTATTTTGGTAAGAATTTTATAGACAAAGAACTAAATATTAATAACTGAGAACAAGAAAGAAATGAAAGATTTCTACATTTTCTTTATCTAACTAATCTTCATGATAGGACTAAGAACAGTGTTGACTGATTGAAGTGAAGATACACAAAATCATCATGAAGGCTGACTCACAAACATTTCAATTTATTGTTATTGACGCAATGATCTAATTCACGCTGTGACGCTATAAATATCTTCAAACAAATAGAACTATTTTGTGTTTCAGTACCTTACAATGTTTCAGCCGTCTATTTATAATAACTACTAATTCGATACTTAGACTATTCATATTACGTAAAGTGTTTTATTGTCGTCTAAATGCAGGTTCTATCCTAGAATAGAACCTATATTTCTCATACAAAGAAGAACTACTATGCTAGAAATGGTGCTAAATTACTATCTTCGGCTCATTTTTTTTTTAGATAAGTACTCATTTCTCCTTTCCAAGTTAACTTTGAATAGTTGTGGGCAAGGAGAGAACTTCCTTGAATGTAATTGTTTAAATTTCCGGTTGTTCTTTCAGCCTTGGAGGCGTTTTTTTATGTCAAAGGAAAACATTTTATTCGTTGGTTCTAAGTTATGGCCCACACACACCTTTCAGCTCAGCAAGTACTTATTATTTTGTGTTATTGGTTTGTATTGTTTTGACAAGAATCTAAAATAAACTCTTTAATGCTCGCACAATGAATTCGACATGAATTTCGTTCTGCCAATAGATTACAAGTCATGTAATTGACCCACAAAATAATTGCGATCATTTAGGTGACCCTGCCAGGGATCCAGTAAATAACTATTTAGAGAATTTCAGATACGTTGTTAATTTCGTTGGCTGAATTAATTTGAATGGCTGATTTCAGACTTGGCTTAACGTTTTGGCTAAACTTGTTCTTTC
This sequence comes from Lithophane leautieri, assembly GCA_949152455.1. NCBI lineage: Eukaryota > Metazoa > Arthropoda > Insecta > Lepidoptera > Noctuidae > Lithophane > Lithophane leautieri. The sequence goes on along the minus strand of OX424471.1, from coordinate 14,146,200 downwards.
ATTTGACTCATATGGGACCACGAAGTGAGCGACTGATCCAGACGACACGTAGGAAATATACGTGTAGTCTGGATGAGTCGATTACGACACGACACTTTCGTGTGGCGTATTCATTGCACATCATGATATATTACCAGAATGTATTTCTAGAGCATTATTATTATTACTTATATGACCGCACATTTATGATTCCTAACGAGATGAGTGTACTGCCAAAATTACACTTCAGACACCTACTGCACCTCACAATCTGTTGCACATAATTTATCTCCCTAAACGGGATGATCAATTTCCTACTACGGTTGGCACTAACTTCTGAGTTTTTCTCCTGTGTTGTCTATTAGTGTCATGTTATTGGCTAGTTGCATAGTTCATCTACGAATCTTGTACTTCTCTTCTTCTTCTTCTTATTGCTGTAAGATCATTGGTGATTTCAAGTTGGTGATAATGAAACTTTGTTCTGTGTCATGCTACGTCCTTATTCCATGGATCTTGTAGGTACTTGTCTTTGTCTGAGTGATGGCATGATGTAGGCATAGACGAAATGACTGATAGAGGTTGATATTCTCATCAATGACTTACACTATGGCTTTCATAAAATTCTGGGCTGCTAGAAGGAGTAGTTAGTTTGTATTATTTCACTCTTCTTCTAACAGCCCGGGATTTTTTCACGAAAGGTGATGGTGACTACCCCGTCTTTCTCTCCATTGTTGTTATATCTTTTTCGCAACCAAAATCTGGCTTAGTTTTTGTACTCATACGAATATTTCGCCCAAAATAAGACTCGTCAACATTCTCACTCATTCATATATCGTATATCGTCATTTACCAGTTACATTACGTTCGATTGTGTATGATTGTCCGATGCGTGCGAAGCGGTGTGCGGTGAATCCAGTGAGCAATACTGGCCGGTACGATAACATGAACCGGTTTCAACCGGCTCGACGGATGCCGCCGTCACTGATTCCGTTCGATTCGCTAACTCTATCACAGAGCTAAGTAACCATACTTCAATAACATGTAGGACAATCTAATCAGTGTTTCTCTTACATTACACGTGGTCTAGCCGTGTGAGAATGTTGAAATAGTTTTTTCTGTAGGTACTCGTACATATAAAGATCTTGTATGGATCAAAATGTTGGTCCACAAAAGGGATGAATGAGCGGCTTGCAGCTGATAAAAGAATATTAAGAAAGACGCGTGGTGTTACGCGAACGGATATAATAAGAAATAAGTTTAAAAAAGGAAGTCTGAAAGTGGCACCAGTGGCTTAAAAGTTATGTGGAAATCGCTTGTAATGCGGAGAAATGAGGAAACTTTCGTGAGGAAAGTTTTGAGTATGAATGTGAATGGCTATAAGAGTAGAGGACGACCAAAGAAACGATGGATGGACGGTGTAAAAGATGATATGGTTAGGAAGGGGATGAGTACCGAGATGACAAAAAATAGAGGAGTATGGAAGAAAAGGATATTCCGTCGACCATTAATTTGGCATCACAGATCGATCCGAATAAACATCAAACGTTCATTCCACACCGTTTTTTCATTTAACTTAAACAAATCTGTCTCGTCACGTCTATCTGTTATCAAGAACTTTGATAGACCAGTCGATAAAAAATCATAAAATCTTGAGACGTGGTCATCACAACCATTGTTATTGTTTGCAGCATGTACTGTGCCGAGTGCTTGCAATTGCGCTTGAGTGCAATGTCGGCTATTCAAAGCACCGTAATCTAATATTCCACGCCTGGCGGCGGCAGCGTTACAAGGGAACCGTTTGGCTTTAGCTAATCTTATCTGAACACTTTAGGTATATGCTGAAACACTTTTTTGGGAAAACAGAATTATTCCAAATGTCAATTGAAAAAAAGAGTAATTTACATTAACATTTCGCATTGTCAGGGAGACGTAGGTAAATAAAAGCTGATAAAACAACCAGAAAATAAAAATTTCAGTTTTAGCTGTAGTTTTTGAAAACCCTTCCTAAGGATAAGACGAAAATTGATAGACAACATTAGGTGGAATCTTCAGCTTATGAGCTAATTAAGTTATCCTCTGAAATAGCCGTCGTTACTGCTTTTAGGTAACTCGACGATTCTGGGCAGTGGTATACCTACAATTCTTCTTCGATGATGCTACGGTCAGTCAACCGGTTGACTGACCAATAAACAATATGTGGGAGAACAACATTTTGATTATTTCTAGGTTTCAGAAGACCGAAACTCTCTCGTTTATTGGAAATACAAGTTATTTGTTACAATTTATGGGTAACCGAAATACTTATATCAACATTCATTTGTATTTCAAACAGGTACAGCTCAGCCCACATATCTTCAGTTTCGCAGAACGCAGACTGAAAATGGATTGCTGTTTTTGGGTTTATTTATAGGGAGTAAACAGAGCAGAATATTAAACGTCTACTAATAACGTGTGTAGTCCAATTAATTTAGAAGAAGTCCTATTTACGTGTTAAAATAAACATCTAATGTTGGTATATCAAACATTCTTCAGTCCAGTTTGACGTCGTCATTCTTCAAGCAAGAAAACTGTCGCGATTTATTGCCACGACCGGAACCGTAGATATATCTTAAAAAATAATAAACTGTTCATTCAAGTTTGTGACTTCTGGGACTTTACTTATTATTTCTGGAATCTCAGATTTCTTAATAGCTAACATTGATGCGAACCCGTAATATAACTTCTTGTGATCAATCTTTCTAGGTCGATGAGAAGAAAGAAAAAGACTAATTGGTTTATGGAACTTAAAAACTTTTAGCATCCTCAAAAAACCTGACTATTACGGCTATTTTATCGGCAGAAAAAATGGCCCTCGTGAATATATGGCCATTACTGCTAATAAACATGGGACAAACCGGCAAGAATATGATACGTTTTTCCAAGAAAAAAGCAGTTGCTGCTTGATTGAACCCAATTATCTTCAGACAAACACACGTTGGCACAAACTTGTTCAAATCCAGATAATTCCAGCTCCAGAACAACATGACTATAAAAAATATGACGCACTTCAGAATATATACATCTTAGTTAATATCAATCTGGAACGTGTTACGTGTCAGTTCTATTAACGAGACATGGACCACGAGGAGATGTGACATCGTAACCACGCCTCCGACCGCAGCCTTGAGGACGTAGCTGGATCAGATGGCTAAAACTGAATCCGATGTATTTTTAGATCTTTGTGTTTTTTGTATCGGGTGCTCACTGCTCACGTGTAGCCACCCTTTGTTTATTTATTGTTGGTGTTCTCAGATTTCTGTGAAACGTGGAATGTTGTGTTATCAATACTATTTAAAACATTGATTCAATTGAAACCTGATGATTCATTAGAATCGCAGGGATTGTATGAAAGTTTCTAGGAGTATTGTCTTAGTTCTATCAGTCACTCGTATTATAATTTAGTCTTGATTAAATAGTAATAGAAAAAAAAACTTTGACTTAGTAAACTAACTCTCCACTCTCTCTCTAACTTTACTTGTAGTAAATGCCAAAGGCGAACGGCAGAATTCGTACAACATACTTTTTTTGTTGTTCTGTGATAGAATTTGTACCACTTATTAAGGCAACTAAACCATTCATTTTCATGTAACATTGGTATTTTTAGAAGTCCGGATTAATTAATTATATCAATTAAAAGATTTAAGTAATTAAACGTAATATAATCTTAAACTAAACGCAACTAAACGTAGTTATGTTTTTAGAAGTTGCCATTTGTAAAATATCACGAGGCTCAAAATGATAAATAATTATTTAAAAATAAAAATAACAGTAAGTATAGTTAACCAATTACACATTAAATCTTACAATGAATAATTATTGGTTATAATCTTAATAATTAACTATTTAATGATAGGAATTATTTTCGCCATCAATGTTTTTTTTTGTATTGGCAATTATTTTATTGACAGGTTAGGAAAATCTTTCCAACTCTCTGTTCAGTTCTTTGCTGTTGTTTTGGATTGTGGTTTGTAACTGCATCTGAGCAATTTAGCAAATTATCTGGCCATTTTTACGTTGAGTTGAGCTACTCCTCCTCCTACAAAGATAGCACCAGCTATCTAGAACATCCTCTTTCACCAAAACAATGTTTATGTGCCTACACGTAATAATATTTATTGGGACATAACCTAAAAATAAAACTGGTTATAACTTTTAGGTCCCAACTTCTAAAAATCTAAGAATTTTAAAAGGGCTTGCCTATCGTATTGACTCCCAATTAAAACAAAAAATATCCCAAAACACGATATTTTATTAGGTGTACGAAACTCCCATACAACCCTGCCGTTCACCTTTGTTCTGAAGAAATCTTAAAAAAAAAACGGTGCCGTAGGTAAGATTTCACCGAAGACAACCCACTAAGTTTCAATAGTTTCAATTCTAGCACATATAAGCTAACATCCACCAATAAAAAATTGAAAAACCACTAAATAAAAGTACAAATAAGGCGTTTACTTCCAATTCTCACTTTACACAGTATAGTGTCCACTTAGCACGCGACTCTTCAATTGGTAGTCAAAAATATTTATCTCAGACATTTGCGAAAGTAATCACAAAAAAAAAAAATCATATCGTTTTGGCTTACATGGCATGTCGAGGAGTCTCCATGTAGGCGAAGAAGATGCCTGTAGTTGAAGGCTCCGCTCTTCCCTTACATCATAAACATACAAATAAGTAGTAAATAACAAAAAGATAAAAAATTAAAATGTTTAGTAAGAGTGTGTGTATGCGCGCGTGTGTGATTTCTGTGGGTGTGTGTGTGAGAAAGAGACAGATTTTGAGTGTACATGTGTGACTACTCCTAAAAGTGTCAAACTGATAATGAATTACGTGAATTACCTATCGATATGATTTACAGACGCAAGCAATTTGTAGTGGAATGACGTCAAGATTCAAGAAATGCATGTGTGGTTGTAATCCTTATCGGTTTGTGTCACGTTTTGGACAGAATTATTGGGATGGCTATAAAAATGAAATTGGTGGCTTATCAGCAGCTGCCATCCTAACTTTTGGTTGTTGACTTGAGTAGTTGACTGTTATATCAGAGAATTTATGGCCGAATCTTTCCATCATCCTTCTGCACTTATGCCTTGCGGTCTATATCTACAAAGTGTTCTGTTCTGTACTACCTTCTTGTCACAGTCATGACGTGCAGCTGCCGATTATTTATCTGTATACCCGTGATCTCATATTTTTACTTAGATCTATTGTCTTTTATTTAATATTACTGATTACTGTTACCACTTTTTATGCACGTGTTGCTGTGACAAATAAACCTATTTTTCATTTTTTCTTTCATACTACTGTACCTTTATATTTTCACTACCAAATGATGTAACTCCCCTTTTGTAGCAATCGACTCACAATCATGCATTAATTAAAACGTCCAGAAAACCTGCTCTTTAATCCCATGTCATATAGCATAATCAGCCTATAATGTTCCCATTGCAGGGACACAGGCCTTCTCTCAGTGAGAGAGAGTGGGCCGCAATCCACCACGCGGGCCCATCAGTGCGGGTTGGTAGATGTCACATGTCTTTGAATTTTAACTTCTGGGACATTCCAGTTTCCTCACGGCGTTTTCCTTCACCGTTTAGAGAGCAGTGCTGATGAAATAATGTACACAAAGTAGGTAAAGCGCCTGTCTGGGTTCGAACCTACGACCTACAACTTGTAAGTCGCGGTCGATACCACTAGGCCACCACTGCTCTCCCATGGCATACATCAACAGATTTAGTAGGTAATTTGATATAAGCTTATGTTTTTATCGCGGATTTTGACGGTTTTTATTAAACGAAAAGCGCAGCTTTACTCAGGTAATACATATATTCTGAAGCCCCTCGTAATGCCTCAATAAAAATAAATTCTGAAAACTAATTGTAAAACAAAATTAAGGCCAAAAGTCAACATTTGTTACTGTGATAAAGGCGGGTGCTAATTAGCTCAGATTAATATTAATCCCACTTAATATCCTCGTGTACTACCTGCTTAAGGAATGGTAAATTTTGTTATCTTTGATAAACAAAAGTAATTAAATTATGATTCATTAATGAAAGTGACATTAGTACGTAGTCATAGTGTAGAGTTATAAATAAAAGATGGAGATTCAGATTATCAATATTTATTGCGAATGTTTATGGCAGTAAAATATAGTAATGAACATGTCGTTAATTAATATTTTATTTTCACTACCGGCGAGGAAAGAGAAATTACTATCACCTCTCCCCTTATAGACTGGGGAAAAGTTTTCACATACACAGAGAAATGTTTATTATTTTCGTCATTCACTTGTGCGAAGTTTCTTTGCAACTTCGGGCTGTTGTTTTTTTTGTACTGATATTAAATTCAACTAAATAAAAGTAATTTTTATAACAATCTGATAAGTGCGATTGTTATCAACTATTATCTATGTGTGGGTATCGCTCTAAATACTGTTCAGTAGAAAAATAAATGAATATTTCCACAGGAAATGCGTCAAGTGGCTCTCATTTCTTAGAAAATATACGACTACTCATAATAATATTGTATTTAGATAAGACAAACAGTAACGATATTGACATCCTTGATAACAAATAGTAACATATTGTCTGAATGCGACCACTTAACTCATATGAACAGTAGTATGTACCTAATCTAGTAAATAATACATAATATAATTATATGCCTCGTCTTGTTTACATATTTGCTGGACGCAAAAGCTTCTACCAATGTATTCCAATATTTTAAAACGATACGAAAAATTGTTACGGTAGTGTCGCTAACACGATCTAAGCAAACGTATCGCGGTACGAGGCGTCCTTGGTGCGTGCACGTGGCATGTTTTTTTCTTTGCAATTAAGTTTCGAGACAAGTGGGGTTAATGACTTTTATTCCACGGTTATCTGGCGTAAGGTATAGTCCAGGTACCGTATTATGAAGTATTAATGCCACCATTTTTCCAGTGTGAGAGAGAAACGGAGCTAGACAAAGCCGCTAGCACAATCCCGTTTTCGCAGTGAAATAATGATGGCATGAATACTTCATAATACTCCCCTGGTCCCTAATAGCCATAGCCTAGCAATAGTATAATATAACACAACATCATGCCTGGTATTCGCCGAAGGGAGGGGTAGTCGGGACTGCGGCGAAATAACAAGTAACTCCTGGGCCCCCGACTCATGGTAGTGGAAGGAATCGTACTCCATTCTCGTAGCGTTCGCATGAAATGCACAGTTCGCGCGCGCAATGCGTCCAGGCTATGAAAATTTGTTACAACCTGTGCTACATTACACTAATGTTGACGGCTAATCCTTTCATTTCATGTTGCGTAAGTGTATACGCGGCATTAGTGGGCCAGCCTATCGCCAATAGCCTAGCCACAAGTTGTCTCTTTCAGTTCAATATGAAACATATTGAAACAAAACAAACTTCCTGGTGCAGAAAATAGAAAAACCATACATCATTTAGTGGGAAGGAAAGTATTCAGTAGGTACTAATATTAATTGTTTTAGTTTTAAAGCCGCGTTTAAATTTATATACATAGAATTGAAATTCACTGTTTTTCATGTTTAAAAGTGTTAGTAAATTCACAGATTTCGTTTCTTGCCAAACGATTTTGCGCACATTTAACGACTAGCGACCGTAGTATGTTACTATGTTCGTATTGAAATATACTACCTCTTGTTAATAATGAAATGATCGAACATTTGCATATACGAGTAACCTAATCACAGTTTTTTCAGTAATATATTATTATTATTATTGCGTATTAACATTATCATCATTTCATGCTGAACGTTGCGATATTTTCACGACGAAAATCTTCTGTACTGTTTCCTTTAACAATGTAACTCAACATTTTCTTTCCAACAGGTACCTACATTTAAATATTTACGTTAAGTGCAGTACATGCACCTTTATGACGTCATAATAAACGACGGTTGTGGCAAAAATGGCCCTGAATAGCTTTGTAAGGAGATTTTTCGCGGCACGTAGATATAATTACGGGGGAAAAATTCTTGGCACGAAAATGGGATGGAAGGCATTTGCGTTATGTAAGGCATTATTTTGGAGCGGACTGGAAAGGTTGAAAATAAATCTTGCTGTAGTATTTTATGTACTTTGCTTAAACAGCGTGTAAAAAAACCCTGTCCGATCCGTGAGGTTATTGTGAAGAATCATACTGAGAGTCTATTTATGGGTCAGTGACAACTGGGCCCGTGTCAACTCAACCCGAATAATAATACTAGATCTAACTCTTCAAAACGCCTAAAAAAGTGGGGTTTTCAGTCGGCATGAAAAGTATCGACCTCTTAAAATATTGAAGATATTTTTAATCTATTGATAGATTTTATTTATTTATTTTTACGAATAAATGTAACAACTTGAGGCTTATCGTTAAGGGCTTTTAAGAAAATATTAACAAATTCCATCATTAAACCCTGAATACAACCCTAGGCAATGACAACGAGTCCAAACACGATGGTGCTATCTTATTTTGTTGAGAAGTTCCTATGACCACCTTCCGGCTTCATCATCAGGCCCTGAACACCACCTAGTGTAAGAGCATTTGTCAAGAACAATCTAATGAAACCAAACGCAATGAGGCTATCTGGATCACTTGAGAAGTGCCCGTGAATACCTTCCGGCTCCATCATAACAGAATACCACACAGCGTCAAAGCACATTTAAAATAAGTCCAAACACGATGGTGCTATCTTGTTTCGTTGAGGTGTTCGTTTGTCCAACTCCGGCTCCATCATCAGACCAGCTCCATGTATCATTTTTTCAAAATGTCTTGGTAGTTATATAAGTATGCCAAGTTTCAGCTCAATCGGATGCCAGGAAGTGCTTGAAAAATGGATGACAATTGGAGTAACTGGAAACACATACGAACAGAGCAAGCTAATATAAAGCTTGTAAAAATGATAATCTGGTTGTGAACAGTATTTCCGGTAATACTAAAGCATGGCTTTATTAGTCGTAAAGCCTGTTTAGCCTAAATCCATAAAAAATAAAATCCTTGGTAACGGAAAATTTTCTGGTGCGTGGAAATAAATGAAAATGTTACCATTTTATTTTGGATGTAAGTACCTACTATTATTAGGGTTTTTTAAATACTATTTATTTCAGGCTTGATTTTTTCCGTTATGAAGTGTTTTTTCCGTTTTTCAGCAACTTGCTTTCAGCCATTTCATTACTATAGTAGAGAATTGAAGTGTTTCATAAAAAAGTTATCAAGAAAATGATGGCCATTTAGCTCAATATAATATGCGTACTCTGCCGTTCCAAGAATGGAACAGACATGATGTAGTGAAATGGGGACATAACTTAATGCAATTTAAGCGAACGCAACCGAAACGATAATACTATTTTATGAACACAGCCATTGTTTCATGCGTCATGTCGTAACTAACATTTTTACTGTAGGAATTTTCCATGTGAAACACCTAATCGAATCGTGTGAGGCTAATGTCGATAGGTATACTAGGCATGCATGTATGATTCCATTTTGTGCTGTTATAAAAATATTAAGTGCGGTTTTTTATGACGGGGAATGTTCCGTAGGTTTATATTTGGTATGCGTAATTCATTGCTGAAAATTAGCCATTGTTTTAAATTCTGTAACTGTTGCTTTTGGTACTGATGGAAACTTTTTGTTTTTCATTGGATGGTTATAGATGGTTTAAGATTTTTTTGTTGAAAATAATTATCGATAAACGCACATAATAAATGTCTCGAAGACATTTAAAAGTAGATCACGGCGATATATCTCTATCAATATTCACTATAATTGAACATGCTTTTAGGAGTTTTTAAGGAAATAATAAACATAAAAAATGACATAAAATAATAAATGACTGTGGAAAACGTCGTATTGAATGTAAAAAAAAAAAGATGGGTATTTATTTGCTTACGCACACAAATTCCCAAAACAATATAATTCCTAATCTTAATAGCATGGTAAATCGGTAAATTATGAGTAGGTTACTATTTCCGTGAATTGCATAAAACGGAATCTTTTGGAATCGCCAGTTTGAAACAACGTTGTATTATTATTATTTTCTTGTACCTAATATTTAAATTGATGGTAGCACACTGCTGTTACTATATAGGGGAGTTCCCGATTTCACAAATGAAAAAGCACACCTAAATGTTGTCACATTTCCTTGAGTATGTTGTAAAGACATGTTAGAGCTATTGACAGTATTACAAAAACATTATCTTAAAATTGGCAAAATATTCCAAAATGGAATGGATATCTATAACTAACTTCGACTAACTGCTCTAATTCAATTAGCAAACCGTAAAAGTAAAGTATATGCCAATATCTCATTCTCTAATAGATCGGTAACGGCAAATATCTATCGACAGTACCATTTAGATAGTCTCGTGATTCGTGATCATTAGAAGGGTGACTGTGCACTACAAACTGTTATTAAGTGTCAAATAAGTGCTAAAAGCTTATGTTTAAAATGTTTAGAGTTAACTTACTAATTACAATTGCGAGGATAGGAAATTTTCTTTAAGTGTTTACAATTATTTGTTTGTGTAATTACTTTAGAATGCGTCTCTATTATTTTATATTTTACTAGCTTACCCAATAGACCCTGTCCTGTCCAAAAAACCATTTTCAGTTTTTCCCCAGTTTTTCCCGGGTAACTGTTTTCAATTTTTCTTTCCCTTAAAATCTGATTCAAACTATTACAAACATTTAGAACAGAAAATTAACCAAATCGGTCCAGACGATTACCAACGTACAGCATTTCATTTTTTTTTAAATACAGTATATTAATTAACGGAAGGCGTTTTCATCAACCCGCAATAGTTTTGCGTCCATACATGCAAAAACAAATACCATTCAAAAATGTATTGTAATTTAATACATTTTTTGATTCGGATTTTTTATAGGTACTTATGCTGATATTTTTATTTTAATCTACCTATTAACTATGTGTATAGATAAACGAATCTACCAGACGGGCCGCGCACGGGTCAAAATATATTGTAGTTAATTAGAAAGTCCTTGACGAATTAAGGGAACGTCCTCTGTTATTTAATTTATTATTCTGTAAGTGTATAGATAGATGGAACTATGGTTTTAATGATGCTGTATATAAATGGATTAACGCCTTTTAAAATAGTAGGTATAACACATACCTACGAGTAGCCACCATTTTTATGTGGTGATTGCAATTTATGTATAATCTAAGTACCAACTACTGATTTCAGATTTGCTACTGCGTTGTAAGCTAAGTATTTCATCAAGGTCTTGCACATATTGCTTCGCAGTTTTTATCGTATTTTGCGAAGTATATACTTACCAAAAAAATCCTGATATAATATAACATTCGATTTCGTTCAGAAGACTGACAAGCAAATGTTTAAAAGCTTCCTCTGATCTATTATTTTGCTGTGCCCGACAGGGTCCATTATGATCACATATCATTTTAAGTTACCCCCTAAGTACACATTGTGGAATGCAATAAACTATTGAGTACAATTGTATTATCTTTGCCTAACTTTAAATCAAAGTAGGTACTATCTACGTTTTTGCAGTGATGTCGTATAACCCTAATTTTTAAAAGGTGTATTCGGATTGACTTTTAAAATAACGTGTTTTTTTTAGGGTGCGGTAGTGTGTCATAATTTAATGCAACAAATTAAATTAGCATCTTATAAGATTACGCGGAAAGATATTGATGATCGTCCCACGTAATATCCACTATCTATAATTAAAAAAAACATAAACAACTGATAATGATAAAAAAACTGTGTTAATCTTATATATCTACCTAAATTATTGATAATATTAGGCGGGTTCCACTTATATACGCCGTACTTTATAAACACGGCGTAAAGTATCTACGTTTTTGCAGTGATGTCGTATAACCCTAATTTTTAAAAGGTGTATTCGGATTGACTTTTAAAATAACGTGTTTTTTTTAGGGTGCGGTAGTGTGTCATAATTTAATGCAACAAATTAAATTAGCATCTTATAAGATTACGCGGAAAGATATTGATGATCGTCCCACGTAATATCCACTATCTATAATTAAAAAAAACATAAACAACTGATAATGATAAAAAAACTGTGTTAATCTTATATATCTACCTAAATTATTGATAATATTAGGCGGGTTCCACTTATATACGCCGTACTTTATAAACACGGCGTAAAGCGTGTCTGATTTTCCAGACTTTTCATACCATTTATTGCGCAGTATTTTGAAACGTTATTGAATGAATCAATCCTCAGAAAGTACACACTATATTTGAGTACTTTGTCTGAGTAATGAAACCGCCTTTACCACAAGTAAGTAGTCAAGTATCAAAACGTTTTGTCGTAAGCTCTTGTCTAAGAGCTGTACTCCTGTATGATCCATTTACATTTACATAATGCACGTACTAGTATTCAATACTGTCAAAATGTCTCTGTTTGTATGTCTGTTTTAAGCTGTATTGACTAAACCGCAGATCCAATATTGATGGGGTATAGAGAACCCACAGGAAAATTCAACCCCTAAAGATGTGAAAGCAGGTGGCCGTTAAAGTTTGTATGGAAACACCCTTGCGGACGAAGTCGCGGGAAAAAGCTAGTTACCAATTATAATCTTATCATTTAAGCACGGAAAAACAACCAAGGTTTAATTAAGTCCTAGATATCAAGTACCTACACCTAACTATAGGTATTAAAATTGTACGTGACGTTCAACATGCGTCTATAGCGTTTCGGGTAGTACCGTAAACTATGACGTAGATATTATCGTTTTCCTATGTTCGCAGTTCCGTGGAATAAGTGGGGAGATGAAATTGCTAGTGATGCATTGGTTTTACCTGTTCTATCGTATTGTCTTTCATGTTATGTTGACGTTCAAGGAATCACGTGAACGTCGCTACGTATAAAGGGAAAGGTCGTGACTGATTGTTTTTGTTTACTTACAACTGAACATTAATATTGTCCTCGTATATAAACTCTTTCAACTGTAGTGACGTAGGAGAAGGTTATGACCTAATTTCCACGCTACGCCCACGGAAGAGGCTTTTGTTTATTTTCTTGACGATATTGGTGTTGGTTTTAGAGATACCCACGGGGAAACAGTTATGTCTGAAGATATATGACGTCAGCAACATATAGTCATTGAAAAGTCACAATTGTTATGATTATTTCTCGTTTTGCGTTAAGGGCGCTATCATTTTTCCTTTCTTTTGAAGTATAGAACTGTGATTTACGGGGCTTCGATAGAGATCTGTTAATTTTATCCGTTCTGTCGTCACAATGTCTTTTACGTTAGGGAATTACGTGTGTGCTGTGAAAGCTGATGACTCCTAGCCTCCCTGTAGTGGTAGTGTTGTTATGCATGATTTTTTAACCGATGCCTACAGCTGATTATGAGCGTTCTAAGAGACTGTTGCTATAAAAAAAACATTCTCGTGGGAAATCTCCATATAGACTCGACAACCCTTGGGAAATTGTAGCGCGGGCGTTGCATACTATACTCTTGACATTGTTCCATATTTGTCTTTTACGACAACTACACATTTATTTTCCATACAGGCTAGTAAAGGGTTTCTTTATTTTTATATTGCAGTGGGATAGTGCTTGTTTGAAATTACCCTAGAGGAACAGGCGATCTAGACATCTAAATCTTTTCTATCCTAACTAATATTATAAATGCGAAAGTGACTTTGTTTACGTGCAAGCGTACCAAACGCTTTCACGCTAAACAGGCTGAATGGATTTCGATTAAATTTGGCACATGGGTAGGCCATGGCCTGGGTTAGGCCATAGGATTTTTATCCTGATTTTCCCACGAGATAGAGACTTATGCGGGGTAATCCGCGGAGTGCAACTTAAGTAATAATATTTTAAAAAGGTAAAATTTTATGTTTGTTTTCTAAGAGGTATCCTCCGGAAGTACTGATCCGATTACAACAATTATTTGCCTAATAGAAAGCTACACTATTGCTAAATGCCATAGGATATGTTTAATGGTATAGTTGACTTCCACGCGGACGAAAGCCGCGAGCAGAAACAAGCCTGAGATATTTCAGTTTCAGCGGTAGACGAAAACACTATTATCATTCTTTTACCGCACTCCGAAGTACCATACCAGGTGTACGCAGGGACCTGACAATTTTCACATCAAGTCTATTCGGTTTTTTCCGTAAACAACGTCATAATTTTCCATAGGTGCCTATTTCGTACACGGCGTGGAAAGATCGATTGTTACTTTGTTAGTGATGTGTTAATTTTTCCCGTTTTGTCGTCACCTTATAAATCGTCACAAATGACGTTCCTTGGGAAAATACTATTGCGTAGTTAGTAATTAGAAGAAGAAGCGTGGTTTTTACCTTTGTTTTTGGTTTTTACCTTAGTAGACTTACAGTTCCGGGAAAATTCAAATGTGATGTGTAACCTATGGAGAGAAGTGCGACTATTAATCTTGTTTTTTTTTCTGGGAATGCTTTCCTATTGTAAATCCTACTAAGATGTAGCACTAATACTGATATTAAATCTGGTTAAGTAAGTCGTAAGTAAGTCGTAAGTCGTCTTGCTTGCCGCAGCTATGTTGCAGGGGTCGGTGTCTCATCTAACGGATGCAACTGAATACATGTCTTACATGGAGCGACTGACTATACGTAACGAACTGTCATCTAGCAATGGCAGCCGGGACTAACTGCTTAACATGCGTTCCGAGGTATGCAGTGGTATCGGCTTGTAATTAATGGTCACCCATTCACGGACCGATCTCAGCAAGCCCTGCTTAACCTTGAAGATCGACCAGTGCGGCTATTATTATTTAGCCACGAGTGTTTAAGTACTGTGTAATTTACGTAAAATTTTAATGAAGTACACTCGAATTCTGGCTTCATCGTAAATCTGCGTCTTTTCGGCGAAGTCTCCTTTGCATGTAATTAGCAATATCTATCCACCAACCCACACTGGGTCTGCGTGCATGGTGGATTACGGCCCAATCCCTCTCCCCGTGGGAAGGCCTGTGTCCCAGCAGTGGGAAAATTATAGGCTAATTATGATAAAGATTATTTTGAATTTCCAGTTCTTTAGAAAATCAGAATAGGTATTAGATACCTACCAATTTGTTTAAAAAAAAATGTTACACGTTTAACTCACCGTTAAACTCTAAAAAAAACCTTAACTTATAACTATATATTTATGCTTCATAAAGTGACTCCGTGAGACTTCACGGCGTCTAGCCATCGACCAGCTTTGCCTATTTAAAACACATCAGTATAGGCTATCTATAGGGGTGATGCTCATAACAAGTAGGGCAATCGATCCAGTCACCGTTTGTCTCACGAGTCGCGACGCAGACGGAAAATAAAGGTACACTGAATAAGGTTTCGGTGCAGCCCTATAAATGCTGGGAAACTTTACCCGTTTCTTCGTAATGGAAAATCACGTAGTTACTATGGAGTCCAAAATAAGGCGATTAATTTTTTTTCCCATTCTCTTGAGTGGTTAGTAGGAACCTAGTGGTGGTAGGAATTTACATAAATGGCAAAGATTTTAATCAGAAAATATCAATTGACATTCCCGAATTGAGCCATGACAATTTTAACTAAATGAGGTACATCCACTTCTGAACAAGTGCTTATATATATTAATACCCCTCTGAGAAACGACCATCAACACTGATAAATTAATTCTAAATTAACCAAAAAACCAAGTGAAGTGAAGAATAAAAGGGGAGTGTCCAGGACAAAAAAAAAATAAGCAAAAAGCTATCATTTCAGATTGCCACGCCTGCTGGTTAGTACTCAACAAGTACTTGTATACTAATTTAAAACAACGTTTCAAACCAATTGGTTCCGATGCGTCGTTCCTTTGAAATATAAACAATACAAACTGCGTCGCAAAATGATCACCCAGCCTTGAAGTAGCAACATTATGTGACATGATATAATGTTATAATGGATGCGCAGGACCCAGTATATTATGTAAGGTTTTACTAATCATATAATAGTCATTACTGACTGGTGGATGTGCCACACTTTGTAAGTAAGTGCTTCAATGGCTATTTCAAGGGTATTCTTGTGAATCATTAGTGCCTTTACACAATTTTATTATTAGGCTTGCAGCAGTGTCTGTGCAACTATCAGATGAAATCATTAGTGAGGGACTTTAGATGGACCATGCTATCTGTCCTTCGTAATTGAATGGTGAAAACATTTTTCTTATCTCTAGTTCTGAAGTCACTTCAAAAGGGGCAACTGCTTCCTCGCCTTTGTAACTCAACCGCTAGTAGAAAGGCTTCCATGTGGCAAAGTTCTTTAGAAGAACACCTACCTCCATTTCTATTATCAAGCAGAGTTACTTTGTTTTGATTTAAAGGGTGCTGTTGTTATAACCGGCATGAGACTTTTGAACTCTATTTATGGTACGCAAAGTATTGGCATTCCTTTAGTGTTTCAGATATCAAAGGCGACGAAGTGTATCTACCTTTCTTCAGGAAGAATATCGGTCTGCTATCCGAACTATATGGTAAAAAAAAAACAATGAAACGCCAAAACAATAAAGCCACTTTAAATAAATTGAATAACATGAGTTTTTAATCATACTTGCATGAGTATATCTTGCTGAGAGCGACTGTATCTCAAATATTCAGGCTAATCTAAAGTGTAGCTTGTGGCAGTCGGATAGAACACAGTGGCTGAACCTGGGTTAAATTTTAATAATAGTGCCACGGTTTTTTTCCTTAAGGAAATAATAACTAAAGACGAATGGCGCCGTAATGTATTAATGATGTGCTTTTAGTATCAAGTATATGCAGTTATTTATGAAACGGCTGGAATATGTAATTATACCTAAACAAATACATTATTAGAAACTGATGAGAATAATTAATAATAAATAATAATTGGTAATTGGTAGTATAGTACGTTCTCCTGGGCAATCATGCATCATTTTCAACAACAGCATCTTACCATAAAATGAAATAGTGAACAAGCTGTGAGTGATTTTTCTCAAATTAACATGAATTAATGAAATGAATGAACATCTACAGATCCTTTGATATCATAAAAATCTGCTGTTCCCTACATTTTGTTAAGTTATGCCATAAATGTAGTTGTGGGGAGCAGCTGACGTTTGGTACGCAAGTTCACTGTAGGTCCCAGAGTTAAAAGTTTTTCATAATGATGAGTAAAATGCGACCCCTTAAGAAGTGTTCTATTAATAAAAACTTTAAAAAGCATAACATCACGCCTGTGTTTCCCCGAAGGGTTAGACAGAGGTGTACCTAATAGCACACCCACATTTTGCCAGTTTTGTTTAAGTCCCATGTAATAGGGGGCGAGCCTATTGCCACCTATTGTGCAATACACCAGACAAAAAAAAAAAAAACAAATCTTCTGGAACACTCACGCGACTTTATTGATATTGGTTCTTATCTTCACAGATTTATCTCACGTGCAGTGGACCTAGATATTGATAATATGATAATACTCGGTGCTTTAAATCTTGACATAATCATTCAATTTATCATTTATATAAATCCATTTTCCATTGAAAACTGTCTCAGTAAAGTATACTTAATACCTACCGCCCGTGATTGATTGGTGCACATTCAAAATATTTTCCGGAAGACTGGTAAGAAAATAACCTTCCATAGATTCAGTTTTTTTTTCTTACGTAGGTATTGGTATGTCATATTGCTGTTTTTAGTCAAGTTCTTGTACAATGATGAGTTCACTGAAACAATGTGTTCTTTAGGTTAAGTTAAACAATAAAAAGTATAGCATTTGTTTTCAGAAAACCAACTCCAAAAAGTCAATATCAAAACAGAGGTTTTATCTGAAACTGAAACATGCAAACGGAAGTAGTTTACAGACAGCATTACGGATTGTTTGTTTAGTTTTACATGTTTACAGACAACAAACTTGCTTTTATTTACAAAGAGCCGTCATAACATGTAATTTTCACATAACGTCCGCCCATGCGCGTCCTAGGACAACGCGTGACGTCACGACACGGGGTCGGCGACCTCAGCTGACTTGCGCATTTTGACAGATCGAACGGAAAATTACCGGGCGGCTGCTGGAGCTCGGAAAAATGTATAGGTACCTATAAAACGAGTGTTTTATGAGCGACGCGCTCGTGCGTGACTGAAATTCATAATGCAATTACATGGTTTCAGCAAAAATACTTTTTATAGCTTTTTAGAAGTGGAAATATTTCAGGGAGGTTATTTTTCTACTCATCAATATGCAATAACAAGAGAAGATTATAAGACTTTGAGTAATTTAATTCTACACTTTTAAGTAGTTACACAGAAAGTTTTCTTTCAAACTCTCTTTTCGTAAATTTTCCTGAAACGATGGCAAATTGTGAATATTATACTAATCTCTTCCTAATTACGAGTAGTTCACTGGTGCGGGGTGCCTCTCATAGAACATAATACCATGAGGCTTAGCAATAAAGTTGGACTCATCTATACTCCATTTGAAATAAGATTAGACATTTAAATAAACCTTTTTTACACTCCGTTCAACCGATTTTGACATCTATTGCGTTGGTGGCATGACAAATGGCAGTTGCAGTAAACAGTTGGTATTGTGTAACCTTTTTTTACTTTCAATGCCATCCTTATACCTACGGTATAGAAGTCAAAATCGGTTGAACGGACCGTAAAAAAGGTTTATTTAAATGTCTAATCTTATATCAAATGGAGTATAATTATATGAGTCCAACTTTTGTCTACTTTTGAGCATCCTGTAAAGCCAGCTTAGTACTGAAAGCCCCTTGGTTCCACATTTCACAAGTTATCGATCTAACCACAGAGCATGGAGACGCGTCCTCGGCTGCTGCTAGAGGCGGCATTTCTCTTTCCATACAAACCAAGAGTGACATCGTTTACTAGCACTAAGGCACAAATTATGACTTTGAAGGCGTTCCGTGACAGCTAAGTTTCGCGGCCAACACACTTTTGGCAAATATTAGTACTGGAGTTGCAGTCTCGACAAAGATACGACCGAATTCTTGTCAAAATTGCACGTGATTGTTTCGTGCTTGTCAAGCAATTATGACCGTCTAGCGAGGGTCATTAGGACTTTGCGACCGAATTCGATGGTAAAGCGAACGCTATCTATGTCCGGACTGAAGCCTCTGCCGTCTCTAGACGCTGCCGGCACGATTCTGTAACTAGGCTTTTAACTTAATAGGTTTGTTCAGCTTCTACCACAAATATCTGTCCTTTCACGTAGGTATAGTAACCCCAATTTATATAATTAAAGTAAATGAACTGGGGTACATTAATAAATTGGATTTCAGGAAGGCAACGCCAAGTAAAGTAATGGGTTCATCGACCTCAAATGTTAGTTACCATGGAAGGTTTATAACTTTACAGAAATTAAGAAAGATGGAGCAAAATTAAAGGAACTATCTGAAATCGACAGATGAGTGCCTATGTTATGAATATTTGGAAAGCAAGTCTTGAGACAAACCGCAGTTTTCAGATTGCACAATGTAACGTGTTGCTTGTATTATCTAAACAGTTCGCGAAAGATTTGTGATCCATTTGGTTATGTGACACTGTTATTGCATGTTGGTATACGATACGATTCAACATAATTAAGCTGAATAACGTCTAACTGTAATTCATACTCTCAAATAAATCGTTTATTTTATTTTTTGTTAATTCATAACTTATGCCGTTCTGCTTCTATAAAAACACTGGCATAAGGATTGCGTCCATGACGCGCAGAGTGCGTGGGATCGTCAACGGTATTCTGAAGGTCATCAGTGATAAGCCATGTTGCACCATTATGGCGCATTGGGTGCATGTACAGTCGAACAAGCTATTTGATATACAGGCAGATAACTTGCAAATACTTTAAACAATTTTATGAGTGTTTGCAGTAGTCAATAATCCTTTTACGTCACTCTCCTAAGCCATAAGCTCAAAAGGTCAAATTACACACACAATCAAAACGAATTTTGGCAGTATAGCGGAAAATGAATATATTTTGCCTGTTTACCAAATAGCTTGTTCGACTGTACATGTACCTGGTGCGTCAGGTGAGTGCAGTAGATACATGAATTAATTCAGTTTTGTATTACATTTGTTACTAACATAACTTTTTAATAGTGTGTATTACTAACATCATATTGATCAAGGTCTGAATTAGTCTTTTTTTTATATGAGTATTTTGGAACTATAAAATAAATCCTAACATCGAAATTAAAATAGTGATTTTGTCAAACACACTAAATAGTAGTAGTGAAGGCTTGACTTTAGGGTTAATTCAATATAAACCTTATATCCCCATACTAAACATTCAATTACAAGTTTTTCAAACACTTTACGACGAATATAGTTGACCTTTAAAAGCTGAAAGGGAGAAGCATTTTCAGTAAGATATAGCAATTCGCTACAGTGAATGCAGTCAGAGAAACTTGCTTGCTTGACCTTTTCCTCAGTATAGAACGGAACGCAATTTCGAGCGTTCAAGTTTAATTCTTCAAGGACATTCTAATTAACTACAAAACTGAAAGCGGACTGATTTGATTTCCTTTTTCCTGAAAACAATATGTCTTTTGTTTATATAAGTAGTCGAACATCTAGCATTTTTCTTGCTGTAGATAGAATTTTCCGAAGGTGCAAAACGACGACCAATTATCGACGTTTTACATGCAGTTATTCGAAGTGGTTTTTTTATAGATGTAACTTCAGGGTGAAATTCTTTCCTAATCCAGTTAGGATCCTATCCTAACTAATCCTAAATAAATGCAAAGATGAGTTTGGGTTGTTTGTTTGTTACGCTTTCCCGCTAAAACGGCTGAAAGGATTTAGATGAAATTTGGCACATGGGTAGACAAGACAAGACAAGACCTGGAGACATAGGAGAGGACATAGGATACTTTTTATCCCGACATTTCCTTGGGATCGAGACTTAGCGAGTGAAACTGCGGGGCAAAATAATTTTGGAATGACTATTATTCTGAGAAGAATTGGTTTATTTCCTTTATTAGTAATACGGATAAGCAATGTACTCTCATTATCTTGACAGATCACCATGTCATGGGGTTTTTTTACAGGAAAATATTAGCTTACATTATCTATAAATAACATGGTTTGCCCATGCAAATTCATACAATATTAAAATGTATACCTATGTGCAAAACACTGCTTATCATTACATTCAAGTACATAGATCATCGAAAGAGGAAAAATTATATAACTAGTTATGGTAAACGATCGCAACAATTGATATAATAATATGCCGTTTAATTACAAGTGTTAGATAACTATAATTGCAGATAGGTAGGTATTCGTTTCTGAAGATATCCGTAGATACCAAGTTGTTTAAGGAAAATAATTGAGTATTTAGTTTGTCAAGCGATTATCACTATTGTTAGGTAAAACCATTGATTTTTGTGGTCTATTATGCTACATAATCAAGGAATTACACCAAATCCCATCCACCAATCATGGAATTACACCTAAGCATTTTCTGAAGTAACTGTTAGCATTATATATTTTTTTACCTCTTTGTGTAGTAGTTTCATTTCAGCAGAGCTAGTGTAATTTCCGGAAAAGTGTGCCAATTCAGGTTGAATTTTATCTTCTGTCCCAAGTTTTATTCAAGTAATTAATTTAGTTTCTGCTCCATTGAGTATTAAGCATTGGATGTGTAGCATTTCTATGTTATAATAGCAACATGTTACATTGGGCCTATGTTCTATAGAACACATGACAGATGCACTTACTAGGTGAGCTTGGCTGACAAATTGTTGTTATCATATCGCGTTACTATTCGAAGCTTGCTGATACAAATACGAGTACATTGTTCTATTCCCTGCTACACCAACGAGGCAACTGTATACTATAAGGCCTCTTGTACACACACGTTTATTTTGACGTGAAAAACTACGATTTATTCGCCGCGTGTATGCACGGTCGTCAGTGTTGTATGGAAGCTTGTTGACGAACGTTTTTTCAACGGCGCCGTTTCTTTACGGTATGGCGTGTTAACCGCGCCGTAGAAAGTCTACGGTTTTTCCGTGAAAAACTACGGTTGATTCGCCGTGTGTAAGCACGGTCATCAGTGTTGTATGGAAGCTTGTGAACAGACACGGTGCGGCGGCACTACGCCATGGCGCCGTCCTCGTCGCCGTCACAAGCTTACTCTGTTATTCTACGTCGCTGAATACGGGGTACCTTAAAAAAACCGTAGTTTTTCACGGCAAGAAAAACGTGTGTACAAAGAGCCTTAAGATTTAATAATAGATTTAGTAAACATTGTGTTTGTTGCAAAACACATTCCCTAGAGCTTTGAGCTATGATGCGGAAGACGACTGTGCGAAAATAGCGTGAGGAAAATGACGCTAGACTAATTATTTTAGAATAATATTAAAAACTTGTGTAAATATTTTAAAAGCTTCAGAGACAGTCTCTAGCGTAGAATTAACTAACAGGAGTTAATCTATACTTCTTTAAAAATATCAAAGTTCTTATCTCCGCTATAAAGTAATACTTGTGTAACCTAAACTTTTGTTGTGTTTATCGTATTGGGCTAAGTTAGTAACCTGGCACTAGTACCGCTAAGCAATGTTGTTTGTTGTTGATCTGATCTTCCAACCGTCAAAGTCCTGAACATTCCTTGAACCATTGCCAACACCTTTTTTGGCATTGCTTCAGAAAGTAAGACGAAATATATGTTTTTACTAAAATAGCTTCTGGACGGCATCAGACTTTTACAGTGTAACAATATAAATATTGATTATTGTAGAACAATGTTCTAATAAAGTAATTAATTTTCTAATGAAAAATCTGAATTTCATAAGGTTAACAACATCATCATGAAAATAAAAGATGATGAGGATATTCATTAGATGTACATATATATTTACATATACAAAACTGAATCATTGTTAAGTCATGCATGCAATTTTAACCTGTACGCATCTAATTACAAAGCATGAAATCGAGCTTAATTAGATCTTCTTGGTAACTTCTGTCTTGAAAGTACAGTGGACAAAAGAAATAAGTTAGCAGTTAATATTTTTACCGATATTGCGGCTTAGCCTTTATCGTTGTTTGTTTCTAATTAATACCTACCTACTATGATAGAGAAAGGTCGTGAAGATTTTCGGATGTTTGTTACACAGAATTCGGTATTAAGGCTGAAAGAATTTGGCACTCATATAGGCCATGTCCTGAAATAACACTACTTATCATAACATAACATCACGCCTGTAATCCCTGAAGGGTTAGGCAGATGTACCACATTTCGTCAGTAATTTTTAAGTCCCATGTGGTAGGGGGCGAGCCTATTGCCTTCAACCGGACACAAATTCAGACTTCGGGTTACTACTGAGATATTCCTGTCGGAAAAACAAAATAACATTTTGCCCAAAACTCGAACCGAACCCAGGACCTCATGCTTAGCTCTTGGGACCACTAGACCACGAGGCAGTCAACTACTTCTCATCCGGGTTCATAAAGAGGTTTCCCTAAGATGCTAGTGAAAACTCGCAACAGTCAGAAGGAATGGTAAATTACGTTCGATGTTTACCTAATTACGAAACTCTTCTGTCATCTGTACCATTATCTCTAACAGGTGTTACACTAAACAATACTTCGTCTTAGGTATTCGGTCATCTCAATGAATCACTAATACCAGGCTCACATGAATCAGAGCGTTAAATCTTTTCATACAGCTATGCGTCATACATACGCCTACAACCTCTTTGGTTTGAAGTAAGAGAATCTACTATATCGGTAACCCAGCGAGGTGTTTGGCTAATATTAGGTCAGCTTGCTTCGTTTTTTGGGAAAGGTACACCTTACAGCTGCCAGTCATGACGTCATACCTACTTCTTACATCTAAACATAGTCCCATACTTTTGATCACTTGGGTATTAGGTATTGGGTATTTATTATTAATGATGTGTGTGGTAGTATCATCTTTGGATTATAACAGGGGATTGACTCTTATGTTTTTAGCATTAAGTTAAGTGTAAATTGCTATGTACCTGGCCCTGGGGTCACACCACGGTCATACATACTTACAGAATTTTGAATAACATTCGCGATATCTTTGAACCTAGTGTTGTATGCGGTTTTAGCTGCATAAGGTGTGTGAGGTTATGTGTGGTAAGAAGCTAAAAGACCAAACGATACTTTCAAGTTGATTTACAACTGTTGGCACCTAGCAATGACCTAGTCGTTTAAAACATTGTAGATAGATGGTAATTCAGGTAAAACTTTTCCTTTGTACCTTGTTTATATATTTTACCTATTCTTAGGAAATCTACTAGTTCATTAAAATTCTCAAACCATTCATCATTACAGCAGCTGGCTAGGTTATTGCTGTTCAAGTAGCGTCCTTGGTACAAATTCGCTGTAAAATATTCAACGCAGACGTGCTCCTGAATACATCAAGAGGTATTAAATCATACTCTGAATAGCTAATGTTTTAGATCCTTTGAGTGCTAGAAAATTGCTATTTGAAAGCGTTCATGGGTAACGTAAAAAACAAAATGATTTTTTCGACTCATCGCTGCCTGAAATGATTTTGAAAGGAGTAGCGAGATTTATCATGAATTATTATTTATTCTTTATCTTCTTTAATACATTTATTTATTTAAACATTTCGCACTCATTAAAAAGTTATAAAGGCGGATATACATACATATCAATAATGATAAGTCTTCTAAATCTATTGAGTATATCTATCTAAACGTCGATCTAGTCTAGAATATTTATCCGTTTATTTATTTATTTATGCACAATTTATTACCTTAAGTATACTGTTGACATTATAATATACTAGTTTCTGCCCGCGGTTTCGCCCGCGTGGTATGTCGCTAAAAAGTAACCTATGTCCTACCCCGGGATACCATATATCTCCTTGCCAAATTTTATTGAAATCCGTTCAGTGGCTTAGGCGTGAAAGGGTAACATACAGACACAGACAGACAGACAGAGTTACTTTTGAATTTATAATATTATTATGGATATGACCGCTAGTAACAGTCACAATACCGCGTACTAGTTGATACTGTATTACGAGTACTTATTATACCTATCCATCAGTTTCAGACTAAGTCACAGAATACATTATCTATTTAAAGGTACCAAGTCCTAAGCAGTGTTTTGAAATTCAAAGTTATTGTTGTGAAAGCCAAACCCAGACCGACTTCATTAAATATTGAAACAACAATTCAAACTGAAAGCTTTTATCAAGGACTTAATCACAAATAAACCATCCTTACATATTATAAAACAAAGTCCTTCGCCGCATCTGTCTGTCGTCCTGTACGCGATAAACTAAAAAACTACTGCACCGATTTTCATGCTGTTTTCACCAATGGATAGAGTGGTTCTCGAGTAAGGTTTTAGTATATAATAACCGACATCTACGCGGGCGAAGTCACGGGCATCAGCTAGTACTAAATAACCCTATTATCCAGTTATTTTCAAAGACAACATGACCTTGTAGGAAGTTTTAGAATCAATAAATCTGCCTAGCTTTTTCCCAAATATATTGGGATCGGCTTCTAGTCTACCCGGAAGCAGCTGTTTACCAGTATTTTACATGTAGCGACTGCCTATTTGACCTCCACAACCCAGTTACAGGGTAACAAGATACCCCTTGGTAAGACTGGTTGTCAGACTTTTTGGCTTCTGACCCGTAACGACTATGAAAGATCTACGAATGACAACCGGGACTAGCTTTCCGAAATTTGTTTTTCTAAATGTTAGAATAACACTTTATTAAAAAACAGTTTCCCTAAGTTATGCAACATAACAAATAACTGATATTACTGAGTAATTAAACAGTACTGTAATCTTGCTTATAACGTGCAATTATTGTTATTATTTTACGTCATTATTCATATTTTACTCGTGTTTTATGGAGCCTTTTAATCTAATTGTGTTATTCATCCGTATGTACATATGTCCATGACAGATTCTTCATAAACAGGACACTGTCATACCTATTTTACAGGTATTTAACTTTTTGTTCTTTCAATTTATTCATAGGATAGGATATGCATCTATGTTTCGTTTCCTTCAATTTGGTTTTCATTTTATTATTTCGTAATCTGCTGGATCCATAATTTTTGTACCAAGCCAAAGTATTACCATGTCAATTTCCTAACACTGTTCATTCATATTCAGATTTTGCTTTAATTCTTCACTATTAATTAATTTGTATAATTTATTTCCTAACCAAACACTGCTTGGTATCAGACACCCAAACAAATAGTACATTACTGTCACGGCCTGCAACTGGGCTATTGGTGGATGATCGTGAAAATGTGGGCCGAGGCGAAGCCGAGGCACACATACGTGAGTCCATCAATGCCTGGTTGCGGCCAAGGCTTGTATAGTATTTTTTCACAAACAATGCGCGGAAATTCAAACTAAGTAAATTTATTATAATTTCCAGAATCAATGACGAACAACGTAATTTTTCACGCGCCATTACGTTCATTTGTTTCTTCTTTATTTAGCTCAACTTGTAAGCCAAATCGAAAATTAAATAAAATCTTTGATAAGTTACCTCCTTGGTTGCCATGTATTGAAGCAAAAAGTACGTTCCATTTTTAAATTACACAACAGATATGAGTGTTCATATTAATTTATTTGGCCGCTAAAACACGACAGATATGGATTTTCATAGTTACTTTGCCGGCATCGTCACTTGTTTTTGACCAGTACAGCAATTTCGATTTATCTCAAAGAAGGTTGTCAAAATAATGCTCGAATTTCCAAGCATGTTTGTGAAAAATAATATATCTTAAAAGATAAGTTTTCTTATCACGTTATCAGACTCATTTTCATTTGTATGAAACTTGGCCTTCTTCCACTATCCCTTATCGGGTTAATATAGTACGTGGGGACCTTTGGCCCGGTTGGACCAGCTCAAGGACAAAACATTATTTGGGTCATCCGGCCAAGGTCGAACCTCCCGTACTCAAATGGAACATGAAGGCTTTTCCTATGAATTTTCATTATCACGTTTTTTCGAATGAAGTGAAAAATAGAGGCAATTTACTCGGATACTTTAGCGTTTTTAGTTTTGGAGTTTTAAATAAACAAAGGGAATTAAATATTAACGCCTGAAAGATGATAAGTTACTCTGAAGCTTTCTTTGTTTGAAATTCATGAATAATAAATAATCACTGGCTTCGTTACCAACGTCAATCTTCTGTGAATGGCCGTCAGTGCAAAAGTTCGTTCATAGATATTTGCGTCAAACATTGCAAAAAAAAAAACATTAACGCCGATTGTTTGGTTACCATCGTGAAAATTTATTTAAGCACCACTTTACAGCTTTCAGCAAGAACATTCTAATAATAGCCTTAGATATTTTGAAGCTGAAAATTTAAAAAATATACTGCTTTTAATGTCGGTACAAAGTGCCTTTCTTTATTTCTAATTGTTTCTATATCTATTTCTGACAATTGGAAACGTCCGGTAAATGTATGAGATTGGCAAAGTCACGTTAATGTCAATGTGTTGTTACTATTTTATTTAGCAGCAGTCACTAAAATAAAGCTCTTGTTTGACGTATTTGAACCAGATTCGTTTGAGCCGTGCCTCCTCTTGACAAATTATTTGGTGAGTATTAAAAGGTAGATTTTAAAAACATTAGGGGTCTTAATATAGTGGTGTAAGCGTGTAGTACATTTTTGGCACTGATTCAGAAACAATCACATCGTAAACATGAGAGGAATTCGCTATGACGTGGGTACAGGCCCTCTCCAACCGGATACAAGATTTAAGACTTTCATGAAAGTACCGATGTACCGATTTTACGAATAAATAATACCAACTTTATCAATAAATAATTAAAGGTTTCACTTACTTAATATTGAAAGTAGTTTTTCGCAACAAATATTAAGAAAATCGACTGGGTATGAGTTTTGCTGCTGCTGAAGCTGACTAAAAATGATTTCTTTGCCAAAAAACATTTTTCATTTCACTCGAACTCCGTCCAATGGCGCCGCAAAACGTAATCTTTCGCTTTTAGAAGTCATCTCAAAGATCTTTTATTTTAACCTACTCAACGCATGTCAATCGTCCATCCAGATCATTTTATAAAACATTAAACGTAAACAAAAAACTAAATTTTAAACACGATCAATAGTTTTAGAACAAAAGTTTTCGAGTAACACCTCCATAAACTTTGTGTTTTCTGAAAATAGAGAGCTGAATTACTTCAGCTGATTTTCTATTATTCAGTTGTTGGTACTTTACCTACCAAATTAATCAAATGGATTGCTAGTCAAAGTTATCAATTACCCAAGTACGATTGTGTACCATTTGTCGTCTCCTCATTGGCTGAAACTGAAGGATAGACAGCATTTCCTATAACATATTTATTATATGAGTATTGATCATAATGCACTAGAAGCATCCTTGTCCTATTTACCTAGTTACATTTCTCATGTTCTTTTAATGGCTGAAGCTGAAGGTTGTTATAGTTATTGACATTTCAAGTGTACTGTTTTTGGCTTCCTTGCCTTTAGCGTTGAATGTGCTGATAGCAGTGTAGAAAACTGAAGGAGGAGAGTTGAGCCAGGACTGGACCGATGCGTTAATAGGCTGGATTTATACTGGTAAAGAAAAGTGAAAGTGTAGAACTGAACTGTAGTCGAATCAGCGCATCGTTATTTAGTTTGTCTAAAGATTTCTCTTGAAGTTTTTCAGATCCGAAACGTTGTGCGGTTTTCAGCATCAGTTAAAGCTACCTTGCATGTTTGGTCTTCTCAATCTATCAGGTATCGTGTGATTTTCTCAAGCAATAGATTGAAATTATAACCTTAAGCCAAAATCTTATTAAGTAACACTTTTACGAGTACATATCACATGCCTTTGTTTCAACAGTAAACGTCTTTTATTTTCCACATAAATATGCTGAAACAATAAATAAAATGGAATGAGTTCTTTATCACACTTTATTTATTGCTTTCTGATCGTTAAGACTGTGAAGTAATGTGGGTTGAATATGCTTTGAATATAAGGTATAGAAACGTTAGTACATACTTTGATAGACGCATTTATATAATATTGATTTATTGTTAAAAGTTTTCAGTTGTATATGTTAACTCACAGATCGCCAATTGTATGACTTAATTGGGTCATAATATAGGTGATGAATCTTCTTATGAATTCTTTGAAAAAGCAACTGCAATGAAGGATAGTTATAGAGAAGCAGTTATACCATAATTACCAGAGATAGAAAACTTAACGTTGAAACCAATAATGGCTTCATTGGCATACGCTAGGATCTTCTTAATACAATCTAAACAATACCTGTCACCTTTTAGTCACCAAAATTTTCCAACTTTACTGAAAATTCACTCATCGTCATCATTTCAGCCGAAAGACGTCCACTGCTGGACATAGGCTTCCCCCAAGCACCGCCACTTCCACGGGTTCTGTGCTTCTCGCATCCAGCGGATTCCTGCGGCCTTCACCAGGTCATCGGTCCACCTTGTGGGGGCCTTCTAACGCAACGTCTTCCGGTAAGCGGTCGCCACTCCAGAATCTTTCGGCCCCATCGGCCATCTGTTCTGCGAGCAATGCCCACTGCCACTTAAGTTTGGTAATACTTCGGGCAATGTCGATTACCTTAGTTCTCCTACGGATCTCTTCATTTCTGATTCGATCACGTAGGGAAACTCCGAGCATAGCCCTCTCCATTGCCCTTTGGGTGACTTTCAGCCTTCTAATGAGGCCCATTGCGAAACTTCACTGTTCTTTATTAAATAAAACTAAACCAGAAGCTACAATCGCAAATTCATACGTCGGCGGAAGAAGTTAGCTTTGCCAACTGTCCCGTGACCTACAATATATTTTTCAGACAGTTATTTCGTCTGCCTAATGGTAAGGAAGACCAACTCTATAACGATTTGACATTGAAACTGGTTCGTTCCTGTATAAACTGACTAGCAGTAGTTTATGATGGTTATGTATAATGTATGGTTTGCAGAAAAAGTATGCAATATTACACATAAAAATAAACTCACCCCGTCTTCCCATGGGGGTAGGCAGAAACTACAAGTGAAGACTATGTGGGTCATTGTTTTTTTTTTTTCACTTACTTTTAATTAATCATGGTCTGGCAGTTTGAGTAATTTATGCGGCCTACCCAAATGTCCTTTCTTTGGTATTGTTCGTTAAATCTTTGAGCTCCTTAAATTCTGAGTTGAGCTGCACGATTACTGACAAATGCGTGCACTGACTGGACAGATCTGTGGCGGTACCTACATCGCCACATTCGAACTACGCATCAAAGACATGACGTCACACAAAAATCCTGACGTCACAAAAATCCTGCATCGCGCAATTAGAGTTTACCGTGCAGTGAACATATATACAAAAATCCAATATCAATCATTGGGCAGTTGCCCGCCAGACACAACACCCATCTGGTCGGAGGATCCTCCCTTTTCTATGGTGGATGAGTGAACTTTACACCCTGTTCCTCATACCCCTAAAGATCCACTCAATCTGTGTGGTTCTTTCCTCAGAAGACTATTTCAGACAGCAATCTACATGCGGTCTTCACATCTGTTCAAGAGGTCAGAAGATCTGACCAAGTTTACGTCTTGACTTTAAAAGAGACTGTAACCTTTGAGTTTGTTTCGGCCTTTAAGATAGGAAACGCCGACCTCATCTAGTTTTAAAAATATGATTAAGTGTAAAAGTGTTTGTACAAACCTACTTGCAGAAATAAATCATTTATCATTTATTTATCATTTACAGTAGGTACGCTTCATGGGTGTGGTGGTCATACACGCATGGTTACGCAGCTGACCATTCTGAAGAACATCACTCATAAGATCACTTTATATCCTTCTAGGGCGACCTCTCGCAGTACGCAGTATCCTGGGTTTAAAATATCAGTCAGCTCTGCTAACGATCTTACTGGTAGCTATTTACGTGTAGTCTATGCCGACGAGAAATTATCATCATTATGATCGTCAACATCACCTGTCTAGCTATGTCCCAACTATGTAGGGGTTCACGCCGACACGAAATAAGAAGCCTATAATTATAAGAGATCCGTAAATCGTTTGGAATATCAGGGTTAACTTTTTCGAAGAATTCATTATTTTGTAACATTTCCAATATATCCTACTAATCCTACTAATATTATAAATGTGAAAGTTTGTGTGTTTGTGTGTTTGGATGTTTGTTACTCAATCATTCAAGGACGGGTGAATGGATTGGATGAAATTTGGCAAACAGATAGTTTATAACCTGGAGTAACACATAGGATACTTTTTATCCCGATATTTCTACGGGATCGAGACTTACGCGGGTGAAACCGCGGGGCGCAGTTAGTAGTAACATAAAAGTAACATTATTTTCTGGCCAGAAAACAATGTTACTTTTATTATTCTCATTTTCATTCACAAAACAGTTTTGCAATTTTGTAGGTGACTGCCCACTTAGTTTTGCTTCTGTCTGTACAATATTAATTGAGCGTCATGCTAACACGTATCCCCTCAATGAATATGTTTTCTTGTTGTTGTGGCACTATGAACAACGTCATAATCAGCAATCATCGTGAATTATCGGTCATCATCGTGTCAGCCTGAAATATTATGAACATATAGCTAGTTATGTCTGTACCTTCATTATAAACTACGACGCATGTCATTGTGGATTATAGTAGACTAGCTGCGCCCCGCGGTTTCACCCGCGTAAGTCTCGATCCTGTGGGAATATCGGGATAAAAAGTATCCTATTTCCGATTCCAGGTTATGGTCTACCCATGTGCCAAATTTCATCCAAATCCGTTCAGCTGTTTTAGCGTGAAAGCGTAACAAACAAACAAACTCACTTTCGCATTTATAATATTAGTTAGGATGATTAGGATTGCTACTTTGTAATCTAATCTTACGCTTGGATAACTGATTAATTATTGGTTTATAGTAGGGTAAAACGGGACCCAATTACTAAGGCTCCAATGTCCGTCCGTTCGTCCATCCGTCTGTCTGTCACCAGGCTGTATCTCATGAACCGTGATAGTTAGACAGTTGGAATTTTACATACAATAAACGTGATTTTTTTGCCGTTTTTATAGATAATGGTACGGAACCCTATTCGTAGTTGGGTTTTCGTTTTATAACTTTTATTTTCAACTTATTTCCAAACACAAGCGATGATTAGTAGGTAGTAGTAATTCTTTTAAGGGTTCGGAACCCGAAGGGTACCCTTCACTCACTTACTTACGCAACGACGACGTCGACGGTGTGACGTAATGAAGGTTCCGTTTTTTTTTAATTTGGGACCTTTAAAATACTTTGCTTTAAGTTTCTCAAAGAGAAACCTTTGAAAGACGTCATTCATAGTTTATGGACGAAGTCCCCTTAAGCCTATAAACAGACACTTCCCTCGAGTGGAGGTTCATTTTTGTTTCACTCCGCGCCATTTTTTTTTTTTTTTTTTTAACTATGGCATCTTGAAGTGTGATTTCGGAAATCATAACTTCTTAACCGGACTTTCCTGTGGCTGCCTTAAGCTTCTACACTCAGGGCCTCCAGCCAGGGGCAACTCCGCGCCATCACGACACCGACAACATTATAAAGGAATTAACGTTCAACTGCTCCTTTCATTTCATTTTTCGATCGAGTGAAAAATGTCAACGTTCACTTGGAGTGAAAGATACTGAATGAATGACCGAAAGGAGACGGGCGAATCTGGGCCTAACGTTACATAAATGAAATATTTATCAATATTTCTTTTAGTTTTTTTTTGTAATTAATCATGAAATATTATGCAGTTTTATCATGGGATAAGAAATTAAATAATTTTAATTGAACAAACACTGACTTCCCTTATGTTCTCTTTTAAACAATGATGCCAGATGAAACAAATTAATCGATTTATCGAAATCATAGTAATACATTTCTTTACATTATTATGCCCATAACATATTAATTTCTTTTATCATTAGTTAAAAAAATCATTTTTTTAAATAATATTTATCCAGTGACACAACAACGTTTCGAAACAAGTCATAAAAATAAATTGATTGAATTAACAATCAATCATCATATTTTATTAAACAGGCAACAAAGTGGAACTTAAGTCAATGTCGGATCAAACGTCAATCAAACCAATCATTCCAAATCATTCGCTTCGTTTGGCTCTGAGCTTACGGTAGTGGATATTTTCGGTTGTGTTTTCGTGTGCTGTAATTATTATTCGATATTCTTTAGCGACTTTGGCTACGTATAAAGGATTCTGACGATTATTACTTTGACGAACGACCCACGTATTTCTTACAACGGACTTAGATAACTTGCCTACTCGACTTACCTCAGCCTCATCTACCGGATTTAGAAGTTTGCTACAATGAGTGATCAACATCATCATTGTATCAACTGCGGCATAGCTACATGGCGCCGTAATCCTTCTATAGGATTACATCAAATAGAAGACCAAGGCATTCTTTCAGTTATACAGCAATGGGTTGCACCTCAAGTGGTCTGAACCCTCAATGTGTTAATGTCCTACAATAAATTCTGTTATATTCTAGTCTATAATAAAGACAAACCATTCTTTTTTTTAAATATAATGTGAGAGCTTGGTTTAAGAATAACGTTAAAAAGCAACAACGTTGTTTCTGGACAAACCAACAAGACCCTGTATTTTTTTTCTACCATGGCGAAGTCGTAAACGTTTTAGTTTTTTTGAAATGGTATTAATATCTAAATAAAAAAATGTAGTAATCGTAACTGTAACGTCAAGCCCAACTTTGTATGAATTTTCGCCCGTCTCCTTTGCAAAAAGTGATGCGTCTGATGCCAGCTTTACAAAGTTCAGAACTTCAGAGGTTAGTTCACTGGAGCGCACTCTAAAGGGGAAACTCGTCTATCTATTTGCAGCTTTCTCCCACGTAGGTCGGTATGTTTAGGTGACAGTTCAACCAGCGCTAGAAATGTAGCCATCAATGTTTAAGGTGTACTGTATGGCTTTTTATAATGTCCATGGCTCCAGAAGAGAGGAAAGTTTGAATTGTATACATTGCATGAAAAATAACTTATCTATGCCAAGTACTTATGTAGTACCTTTAAACTATGGTATGTTCTAATAATTGTTATCTGATGAAAATGTAACCAAATGCATCAGAAAACGCTACCAGTCACGCTACCAATTTGTTTAGCTACTTTTAGATTAAGGGCATTGATTTGATTATTTTAATACTGAAACCCGAAATTCTAATTTTAAAGCTCAATCATTATCGTCAATTGTTTTTCAATTACAATTCATTAATGTTATTCAAACAATAATGGATGGAAAAAGTTGATGACTCTAAATACAGATGAATGTGTTACTATATTCCAGTGATTGCGTGAGAATTAATCTGAACAGTTTGTTTACATTTTTATCAGATATTTTACGAACAGACTACAGTTATTCTCTGGTTACTTTTATTTAAATGGGTTGGATAGTTGAGCTATGAAAATGAAAGTTTTGCTGCACATTTTAAAAATTCTGGCATTGGACGTGCATTTCATTCGGTTCCCTACAAAATGGTTGAGCTGGATGGTGCTGATCCACGTGTCATGTTCGTAAACGGGCGCCGTCAGTTGAGACTGGTCATCTCTTATCTGCCAGGGCTTATTTTTAATCTTATATTTTGAATTATTTTTCGTTTGACATTGTTCTCACATAAGAAGCACCAAGAATACTGTACCCAGGATTTTGTAATATCTATATACATTTTTTAAAGAGTGTCCTTGGAGTTTCTTGCCCGTTCTTCTCCATAGAGATGTACGAATTGGAATGGGCAACTAGCTTCAACTTTTTGACTAACTGACCGACTCTTTGACAATTCAAAAGTGCCTGTAAATGGTTTAATTGAAATAAATGCTTTGAGTTTGAGTTTTTTTTGAGTTTGACGTCATTATTCTTCATTCATGTAAATTTTTGTTCGTGATTTTATTGAGTTAAAAACGTAAGTTTTAGATCGAGCTGGATTTGCGTCTTTCGGCTTTCAACGCGTTAACCGAAAATAAAGTGCGAAAAAAATTTGGTACACATCATGCTATACATTTCCAGTATAAGCTGACCTCGCATTGTACGGAAATCCTATACAATGCGTGATCATTATAAACTGGAAATGTATAGCTTGCTGTGTAGCCGTGTGTAAACAAATTATAAATAACATTATTTAGCATGCAGAATATTTTCTTGGATCGTTGGCAGTGAATCAAGTGTTTGACGATGTATTGATGTTTGTTAAGCGATCCATTTTATGCGCTTACATTTAGATGAAATTGGATTTCGTTCACAACCTATATAGTATTGTTTTACTGTTATTGCTGGATAAACATGTTTATTGCTTGGTGTAGCTATATCGAGTGTATCGAATTCACCTGTAGGTTTCACCATAATCATGAACAGCTGAATGCATTTTGATCAATGAATTCCGAAGATTTTCTTCGCATTTTTTCCATAAACTTGGAAAGCGGCACGCGGCCTTGGTGCCATTTTCCAGAAGTTTGCTTGAGCAAGAGTTCAGTATTACAGAATTGTGATTACTGTGGCGCGGTACTTTTATTTATTTGAGTGTATCATGAATAATCATGATTAATGATTATTCACGATCCTTCAAGATTTATGTGAAATGAGTAATTGTTATTGTGGACACTATTGGACTTATAAATAACAAATGCAATAATCTGTTTTAGCATTCACACACCTGCTTAAGATGTGAAGTTATACTTTAAAAGGTATCATTCTACATACTTCAAACACAAAGGAGTGAATAAACTAGAAGGTAGATATCTTGGATGTAGGTAAATAGAACTTACATGTTTGCCTTTGAAAATCTATTCTACAGATTACCCAGGAATTCACATTGCCCACGGGTACAGACGGCTACACATCAAGCTATACATTTCCAGTATAAGCTGACCTCGCATTGTACGGAAATCCTATCGAGCGAGATCAGCATAAACTGGAAAAGTATAGCTGTACCTAGGTACATTTCTTGTACCTTTACTATTTCATTTTTAGCACATGCAAAAATATGTAATTTTAATTATAAAGGGTGAGATAAATTGTTTGAAAGAAAAATATTTTATTTGGGACACGCACAGGGAAAACAAGCAGTAATAAAAAGTAAGTACCTACATAATTAAAACAAAAACAAAAAAAGAACAATTTAAAACTAACAAAGTAATTAGCACTCACTTACTTTGTTTGGGCTGCATTATATTTATTTATATGCCGGATACTTTGAGTTGGTACTAATTTTAGTTACCCTGTATTTATACTCGGCTAACCTTTACTCATAATATTGAGGAGCTTGTGAAGAATCCTCAATGTATTCAGTAGGATATTATTGTTCTCATCTTCATTTATGTATAACTAGCTTCCACCCGCGACTTCGCCCGCGTGGTATGTCGATAAAAAGTAGCCTATGACCTTTACCAGGCTCTAGACTATCTGTGTACCAAATTTCATTTAAATCGGTCCAGAAGTTTTGGCGTGACAGCGCGACAGACAGACAGAGTTACTTTCGCATTTATAATATCCTTATAAAAGCAATGTTATATATCCTGGGACGGTTTTTTTAAAATAAGTATTGTTACATCAGATCGAATAGCTAGGCATTAAATAATTTACCTGAAAAACTTTAATTCATTATTTATTTAGATATATTTCCATGAAATTAGGTATGTTATTTTCAATGGAACACTCTAGATTACTACTCGTACTAAAAGTATGCGATACAATCCGTTCATACAAAACATGGTACTTAGACCAGAATCAAACATTTACCAGCTCTCTTCAGACAAAACGCAGACAATTTACATAACTAGAAGAGCCGTACACCAAACTTCTATAGAACTCACAACAAAACTCGATTCTCATTCATAAACCTAGCTTAGACTGTAGGTTTAAAGTTGAAATTGGCTTGTGACAGACTTTACCGGTAGAATGAAGTGGGGCAAGAGCCGGGACAATGTAACGAGTCGACCTTGCCGACCACGTGCTTGCATCGTGTCAGCGCACCTGATTATATATTACTAAACTAATTATTATTCGCTAATGCTGAGTCAGGCGCATCTAGTGGAAAATATTGTAAATTGTTACGTTGAGTAAAAATTGTTGTTTTTAGCGGTCACTGGGAGGCACGTGTTCAGCGGTTTGACATTTTCTAGCTCGTATTGGGTTTTTGTTCGTTTAGTTTTGTAGTTACTGAAATAAGCTGAATCTCGATTCTTATTCTCTTTATTTCTTTTTAAAAACATAAATTAAAACGATTGTGATTGGTAAAAAAAAATCCTTTTCTGAATTAACAAACAGGCTAAATAAAATTGCTGTCACATTATTTTCACAGGACCATTTAGCTTCTCACTACTTACCTACGTTTGGTAAGGAAAATAATCTTACCTACATACACCGGTGTCCGATATTCCGTGGAATGTGGGGTGCATAGGTTACAAACCTATTACATTTAAAATAACCTAACATTACAAAATTAAAATTATTTAAAATTTTAAATATAGATTTTGAACGGGCTCTATCAAAGAAGTCATCACCATCAGTCAAGTAAATTATGTACAGCGTGTTGTTTAAGATCTGATTAGGTACCGTTATAAATGTTTTTGTAACCTTCTTTTCAGATTCCGATGACTTTTGACTGCAGATAAGTTAGTGGCATAGGTAAACATCTACTTTTAGTTTGTTTTCCGTCACGAATATTATTATCATTTAAATGATAAAATAAGTAGGTAGGTACCTTCACGCTTTACAAGTAGAGTCTGTAAAAAAGTACGTATTAAGTACTTAGTACTTTTTTTATAATTTTTTGTATAATTATTTTCTATTTTTCTTGAAAACGCCTCAGAAGTATTCTTAAAATAAAAAATAATATTAATTATGAAATAAAATAATATGTCGCTATATTCAAGCTTGTGTTCAATTCTCAATAATTTCAAAATGCACCTGCCTATACAAGATTATTGGATGTTTTTACTCGCATGGTAACGTTTGCTTTTTATAGCCCGAGGTCGTGAGCCTTCAAATTCGACCTTGCAGGACACGTGGAGTTTTATTGTTCTTGTGAAGGCATGAAATGAAACAATCTGTAATAAAATGATGCAGGTGGGTATTAAACTTATGTGTAAGTATGTTTTACTGTTTTCGGTTACCTACCTCGGTGAAGTTTAAGTGGTGGTAGAATTTTGAAACATTGATAAATAATTGAATAAATAAAAACTAATAATCTTTTTTTTTCATTTAATATACATATAATATATAAGGTGTATTTTTTCATACACGAAATCTCTTAAGGGTTCATTGTACTCATCATTACGAACAACTTTCACAATGGGACCAAAACTGAAATTGCGAAAAAAAAAATCAGCTGTTCCCTACATTTTGACGAGCTTTGCGAACATAAATGTAGGGAACAGCAGATTTTTTTTCGTAATTACTGTCTGTACTCGGATAAAACAATCGTCATAACATTATTTATTAAGGTCAGTAAATATTGAATTAACCTTTGTGATAAACGTGTGATAAGTTTTAAATAATATCTTATCATTTTACAAGGTTATCGGGAATAATAGGTGCTGAGGTCTTGGCTGACTAGTAACTAGTGACCAACGAATATAAAACTAAAAATATTTATCTTTTATCTTTTTGTCATTTTTTTGAGGTGACCACCATTTGATTTTGCGAAGGGGTTGACTTGTTTACGCTCGAGAATTTTCTAGATAGGTAGGTAGCTCTCAAAGGAAGCCATGAATAGAGCTT
This sequence comes from Lithophane leautieri, assembly GCA_949152455.1. Classification (NCBI taxonomy): domain Eukaryota; kingdom Metazoa; phylum Arthropoda; class Insecta; order Lepidoptera; family Noctuidae; genus Lithophane; species Lithophane leautieri. Next base: position 14,107,432 of record OX424471.1, on the reverse strand, counting down.
TGTGATGGGATCAAGTTGGGATCAACCCCTCTTTATATTTCGGTCTCTTTTGTGTTGAAGAACACGAGGTTATCTTGGATGTAAATACCTAATTCCTTATGGGTGTAAATAATATTATAAGAATGGAGAAAATAAAAATACCTACGGATTTTAAAATGACTATAGTTAATGAAAAACCTAATTTATAATAAGTTTAGATATTACCATTGACATAAATATTACATGGATATTACAGTTTTTTTCCCCTCCACCGAAGTTATACGAATCTACAAACATACCTAAATAAAAGCCTGCAATAAAATTGGATATCTCGGATTGAAGACGAAAAACATGTGTTTTTTTGGTCTTGAACTTTTGACATAATTATTAATGTCGTTGTATTTCCACTCAACTAGTTTACCAGACCAAAGTTACATAAACGTTTCAGATTCACGAATCAGCAACACAAGAGTCGAGGTGCGTTGATCACACGAAATAGAAAGCAACACTACTGGGTCAACGAACCCTGTGACCGTTTGGTACACGCCATCTGCCTAGAATTCGCTTGTCTATAGAATGCGTGCTGCAAGTCTAGCTTTGCTATAATAATGCTGGCTGGCTAGTCAAGAAGAACATAAACAACGAACAGAAAACGTCGCTCTATTTTTAAAAGTGACAATTAGATTTTAATTTATGTGATTGTCTTTTGTTTCTGTGTCATCACATAACATTTACTGTACTAGATGTCATTAAAATTAGCAAATATTTTACGAAGACAAAATTAAAACGGAATAATCCAAACTCGGGCAACAAACTTCCCCAAAGACCTTGCTAACTAATTAAATAATCTAATTTACTTATATATTTTTTGACATCAAACACACAACAACACAATGACTTACGAGTTTTTTTTTGAAAATTCGCAAATATTTCCGAGTTGTTTGTGTATCAAACAAAATAGAAAGTCACAAGGCCGTACGGATTTAACTCAACCGCGATCTTGACTTGCGAAGACCGCCTCGAAGCTACGAAACAAAAGGGAGACATAACTGTACAAATATTTTTCAGTAAGAGTTTAGGTGGTCCTTTATTTATTAACGTTACTTTTCACGATCTTTCTCTTTTGTTTTTCCTTTGTGTTAAAATGTTAACCCTCGCCCAACTGACTAGAAAATTCGGAGCTGGAATTGTCATATTAGTTTGTACTACTACTTCTAGGTACTTCTAGGACAGTTCCAATTCCCTTTAGGTAGGTAGATCCATAATTGTATTTATATTAAACTAGATAATGCCCGCGACTTCGCCCGCGTGGATGTCGGTTATTATATAAAAAAACCTTACTCGAGAACCACTCTATCCATGGGTGAAAACACCATGAAAATTGGTGCAGTAGTTTTTGAGTTTATCGCGTACAGGACGACAGACAGGCGCGGCGGGGGACTTTGTTTTATAATATGTAAGGATTATGTTACTGTTGTGTTATTTTGGTTTCCAATAAAAAGCATATTCGTCGTAAGTAAATTGTTAACCAAAGGAAAAGAAAATATTTTCAAGAATAGGTTTACAAAAAAAAAATACTTAGGGACATATTTTGAAATTAGATCATCATTTTTTGAGTTGTGCTAAGCAGAGAAACAGACATTATTTGCAACGAATAAGAAAGGTACGTGTCACTCGTGTAACGTAGGTAACATAATTATGTCATGTCATAGGAAATTTTATCGAACACGTTTGTTGTTCAAATAATACTATTGACCTAAGATTGGAAACGAAAAAATGTAGGTGAATGGAGAACTTTCAGTATTACAGAATGGAAAATGATCTGTCAGCATATAAATACATAATGAAATAAATACCTAAAAATATTAAACGCAATTATTAATTAAATGATTCCTTTACTACGTATAAAAAATATTGGTTTGTAGAAAAATTAAAAAAGCCCACGTGCAATCTATTTGGGAGACCAGAAATAATCTAAATTATCGGGCAACCGACCAAATTCTTTTAATTTTTATTGGGCACACCTCTATTCATTTTGTTAAATAGACCAGACACATTTTTATTGATTTTCCTGTTCGCTTTTAAACCGAATACATTAGAAATGGTTTTAAAACAATATGACACGTGTGTATATATATATCAAAGGACACGTATTATACTATGTTAGGAAGTCATTAGAAGAAATAAGTAAGGATTGCATTATATTACATCAGACGCACTTCACTTTAAACCTGCAGAAGGCTATATTTTCGGCTTTACAAAGGCTATGTTTCAGCTTTGAACTAACTATTTTACTTTTAAAATTGCGTCATTATTGCCCATGGTCTATAAAAATAGATACTTTAGGTATATGTAGTATTTATCTGCATGTTTTACTGCAATTATCTCAGTGTATTGTACATACATGTATGTATGAGATACGTAAGTACATAGTTTTCTATTATAAGTATTTATTAATCATTGTGATGACGGAAATGCACTGACCTATCTTTATCTGACTCGTAATAGGTAGCAGTCGTATGTTTAATATCTATAGATATGTTTGCTTACACGTACGAGTATGTGACCTGTCGTTTAATTATGTACAATGTAGGTACACGTAATTAATTTAATTCATTTTATGGTTATTCGACATTACGATCTTAATGCAATTTATTTTTAAAATGTTGAATGTTTTTTCCTCATTGAACATTTTTTTTCCTTCCGATGACGTTGAATTTGGAAAATTGCCATCTTGAAAAAAAGTCATTGTATAGGCAAAGAGCGCTAGGCAGAAGTGTGTACGACCGTTAAATAATTATGCAAGCATGCCTGTGAGTTGCAAGTCGACGGCGAATAGACGACCAAGCAGCCGCGAACGAGGGCTCCGCCGCTAGCGACGTGCGGTTCGAGGTCATTCGGCAATCGATATCGATGGAAAGTTTTTAGTTTTTTTTATTGATGGAGGCCACTTCTGTTGTATTGGCAGTGATTTGGCTGAGGAATTGTGGAGTCTTCTCTCAAACTCTTTCAATCTCTCTTTCAATTTTGCTAATTTCCGACAGTATTCAGATTATTAGGTTCTGAATGGTTCTTGTTCTTCTTGGTGGGTTTAGTCCAGGCATAGTGGTTTTGGCCGGCACGTACCTACCTATATCAGAACACAGTAGTATAACATCCGTAACCACTCCTCAGGCACTGCCACACCCTTTTTGATTTTCTGAGTGAGTTCTGTTTTGTCTTCAACATTCCTCTGTACCTTATTTATATATATATACCTACTTTATTTTACACCACAAAAATATATAATAAAAAAATAAATAAAACACTACAAAATATAAAATGGGCGGCCTTATCGCATCCCTTACCTACACGGTTAAGCATAAGCTAATTGTCAAGAATCGGAACTCTGAATCAAAATTAAATTCTGAGCTTACTGTTAATTGTAAAAAAACAAGCATGACATTGTGTTTGTTGATAGGCTTTTAATTCTGAGCTTACTGCTAATTGTAAAAAGACAATAACCAAGACATTGTGTTTGTTGATAGGCTTTTAATTGGGAAGTGTTCCTATTTAAGACTGAATATAGATATAACTCAATTAGTTTCTAATAACCTATAAAAGGTTCATTGACGCTTTTGAAGACACAGATCCCGTTTATAATATTCTTGATAAACTTGAAACTACTCCCTCCCAAGATCCTCATTATATCGACATTATGGCAACTCAGCAATGGGACGGCTAAGCAGAGCTGGCAGAGCTGAGCAGGTGCATAATATAACCAATTGCTGAAGGCAGGCAAGAAGGAAATTAAAGGTAAATGAAAATTAGGGAAACTGAGAGACCTGAGAGATTGATGCTACACGTCTGTATTCCTCATAAGGTTAGGCTGAAGTGCAATATTCACTCGCATTTGACTAGTTATGTTTGAGCCTACTGCCATGTACTGGACTCCAGGATAATGCTGACCCTAATAACACTTTGTCCACCCTGGGGATCGATCCCAGGATCCCATGCATAGATTGATTCTACACTCAAAAGAGCTTCTACAACTATATGCTTTAGCTAGAGCAAACCCTGGCTATAAGTCCGGAAATGTCAGGCATAAAAATACCATTCCTAAGTTGTCTTTATACTTTAATGTGATAAGTAGGCATGTGTTGTGATCAATTCATGTCAACAATACAGTGCTATCAGAGCGAGAGCTTTTAAGATTAGATAAACTCCGTTGTTGGGCGCGAGCCAACTATCGTAGAATTGTTTTATAATATATTGCTGTCAACCCGTGCGATGTCCATGCCAATATGATTTAAGCTACTTATTTTAAATACTTTGGTAGCTGGTCAAATGTTTATTTAAGTAGGTACTTACCTACTTTATTTTTGTCTAGACTAGAAATAATTTCTAACTATGGGCTTATTCATTGGTTGGCAGAAGAATGAAACATTTAATAATATTTGACCGATTCTTTCTTGTGCCATACTATTTTCATATAGAACTTGGTTTTCGTTGTTTTCAGGACACCATAATATTGTTTCAAACAATTAGCTGATAAAACTTAACTTTATTTATTTCTGATTTGACTAAAGTATTTAAAAATAATATCGATATTATTTAAAAATACCATCACTAGCCCTCCCATACGTTCAAGTTTCAATTGTCTGCAGTGGAAATTTCCACGATAAAACATGTAACCTTCGAATGTACTGCTCTTACACGCCTCACTTGGTATATTCGCATCTCTATCGCACGGAATCGACGCAGACGCTCTGTCCTAACCGGTCTGGACTGCTCTCGCATAGGGGTACACTTATAAGTCTGTCTCTTTCACTTCGGGCAACTTATCGTTCTATTTTACGAATAGCTCTCTGCTATGTATACTTCTCGGTCGTCGGCCAAATGATTTTTGTTACCTGTCTTTCTCTAGAGCTTGAATGAGGCAAAATTTGTTTTCTTGGTGCAGAGCTACAGCTTCAAATCCAACAAAATACTATAGTTACTACGTCCACGTGCTCGAGAGGTTAACGACTGATACAACAGATAACATTGAAAATAAATAAACAATAATTGAGTCATATAACCGTTAATGGGAGCAAGAAAAAGCATTGCTCTACGTTACTTTTCTTCTTTTTTTCTTCGCTTGCCAATATTTTATTTGTTCGCGAAGAGTATACCTTCCTACATTGAAGAGTAATGGCAGGGTTAACAGATGATATCAAATGTAGGTTATTAATTAGCTTCTATTATATCTTATAAGTGAAGTGAAGTATCTTTGAAGTGTTCTCAAAAATTATGCCATCTGTAAAAATCCGTTTGTAGGTAAATAATTTTGGCTAGGTATATTTTAGAATGAAAATTAATTTAAGTAATAAGTAGTCAACGAAGTCTTGCTTTCAAGTAATTGTTATAATTGTACATCCTCTTAATTAGACTCATAATGATCACTTAACACAATTACTTCCATGTAAATAATGATAAATTAAATAAATCCTCATTACTTCCACGTATTTAGGAATTATTATACTTATATTATAACTGCCAATGATACAGGATTGTTCTGTTCTTGGATTTTTAAGGATGATTTATATCCAGGAAGACAGGTTGAAAATGTTACAGACTAAGGCTGAAAATTCTGTACTTCAGCGCACATGGTCGGATGTTCATGAATTATTTGTATAAATCTTTTCAGATATGTTTATAAACGGAACGTCCTTAATGGCCATTCGTTTGGCCTCATATTAATTCTCACGCTTAGCAAATAAATTAAAGATATGAAAAGCTTCCAGAAACAAATCATATTTTATAAATAAGTAGGTACGTGCCGTTTTTGCAGGTATTTTATTTTAGAACTCAATTGTTTGAAACAGAAATAAAAAAGTAAAAGTAAGCACTTGCGCCACGATACAAATCGCGCGACGTGGAATTTTCCATGCTTCGGACGATTGAAGAAATTATTTCTGTATGTTCTCTACATAGGTATAACTTTGGTATTTTCTAATCAAAAGTATCAAAGATACATTGTTATTATTGCGTATTGCCAAAATACTCGTGACATTGGCTGCGTCACAGGCGTCGCTGAGACGAGTCGTTTTAAAATTACTTTGCTCCGGAATCCGACAGTAAATGCTCCCCTATCCGTAATAAATCGTACGGTGAGAAAATGTTAGTAATATTTTAATAAACAAACACTGACTGAAAGCCGTAAACTCCCACGTAATAACGATCTGAATTATGGATGAATTTGGGGAAATTCTTCCACTTATAAATTCACCGGCAAGGCTATTATGGCTTTATAAAAACGTTGTTAGACTTGCCTACTTACCTATTTGTGGGTACTTTTCCAATGATTGCCATATTTTATACAATTCCGCTTAGTGGTCGGAATTGGAATTATATTTGAGCTCATAAAATATAAAACATTGCGAGACGAAAGTACCTACTCGTACTGTATATGCTGTAACTTTATAATTTGGCACAGAATTTGTTTATCCCGAGTCAGCCCGTGAATATATTCGTGTAGGTTGGTAGAGTTCATTGCTAGACATCCGGCTACATTCATAATACTATATTAGGGAATATTATAATAGAGAAAATCGGGAGATTTTTTTAAATATATAAATTATTGTTATTGCACGAACTTGATTTTACTGCTTTCGACTCTACGACTCTACCCTGCTGTTACATTGCTGATAACGTTTGGATTTTAAGCTTTCTGTTTATAAAAGTATATAAATGTAGTTTAGACTCAATTTTGATTATTAAAGCTAACGAAATTTAACACATTAAACATATATATTACAGAAAAAAGTTATCTTCAGACCTGAAATATTCGAGGTTTACTTGTAAGCATTTGTGAACAGTATTGCAGTTAGGGGCCTATAAGGAATGGACCATCAGTTTATAATGTCGATCGAATTTGATATACCCAGATAAATGACGGTCTATGTAATATGTGTACTGTTACAATAAACTATTGTTGGTTTTCATAATTACCTAGATGCACTTATGATTTTGTCTTGCAAACCAAATTTTTTTTAGCCACGCTTTTTCAACTATTGATTTAAGTATTTTACCGCTTATTTATTTAATTATTTTACCTTATTTTGGTACTTTCCGCTTCAATAACCCATAGCTCATTCTGAAATGCAGTCAGCTCTATCTAGCGTAGAATAGCAATCTTATACGAAAAAGAGGGAGTACAGTTCTCCTATTCGGCAATAGATGGCGGCGTAATCTCTAACTATTAGTACTCTCCTTTGGTAAGTTGTAGTATATAATGACACTAGATGGCAGTGGTTTCGATTAAGGTGGATGCGCCAAGGTAGCCCGCGAAATTAAATTTTTCTTACGTTTTTTGCAATTTGCAGGTCGGTGTCAGGTTGTATGTTGATCTAAATATGATTTGCGCCCGTAACAAATATGGATTTACAGAATTATAAACATTAGAATCAGCAATACAACTCTCCAAGTTCATGTAAGTGCATTGAATGACTATTTCATGAAATCAGATTGAAACTTCACGCCAGTAATCTCCGAAGAGGATATGTTGAATACGCTGAGTCGGGGAACCCACAAAAGTCAGCCCACTTCAAGAAATTCAAGTAAATGTGCCTAGATACTTTCCTGAAAGTAATTCTGAATTATAGCGCGACATTATAAGTACCTATGTAATACCAACAAAAAAGTTTTTATTTTTAAATACTTAGGTATAGTTTAGGTACTTACCCACTATTTTATTTCCAAAAGTTTCAAAACCATTACATCTTTAAAACCTGTCATTTTAAAAGCCTACAGAATAGTTCTGTTAAAATAACATTTAAGTGTGGGAACTCATTGCTCCTGTAACATACTTGGCCACCCTCGCTCGCCGTGATCGGTATCAATTACATCAGCATTAGAACGACCATGGTTCCGCCTCGCGCCGTTGATTTCCCCAGACAACAATTAGATCATCAATCTAATCAACACGCGACTTGTCACCACCTACTTACTACGTATTGTTACAAGATTAGAGACATGAGTAATTTTCTCGAAACGAAAAAAATACTCCCGACTTTATTAATTATATCCTACTGTTATTGTGTCTTAGTACCTACCTATTATTAATTCCTGCCTTTAGTAAAATCTATGATAATTACATATTATGGTTTTATTTATCAAGAGATACCTAGGAAAAAATAACGTGTGGGGTGGCCGCCATCAGGAACAAAGTTCCTTCTCACGTAGGATTTAGAACAATTTTTTTCTCACTTGGATTTACATATTGACCAAATTCATATCTCTCTCTCTCCATGCAGTGTACTCGTGTACAATTTTGTCCCACGACACTGTAATCACTTTCCTCTTTTTTTTGTTTTTATTTCTGCCAGCGTTTTTACTCTCTCTCTCTCTCTCTCTTTCTTTCTTTCCGCAAGTAGAACGCTTTTATCGTTACATTTTCTGAAAGCTTACAAGCCGCGTAAAAGAACTACGATCCAAAAATTAAGAAGTTAAACATCCATGAGTTGCTATCTTTTTAAGAAGTCGTACAAGGGAGTCATCATCGCCTCATATTACGATGACACCATTGATAGCCCTTGATGCATTAAAAACAAGTAGAGGTTCCACGAACTAAGCCGCAGGGAACAGGCAGCGTTCAAACAAATTCCTTGTAACGATGATTTCACAGTTTATAACTTTATCGGCACTTTTACTATTCAGGTGTTCAGCATCTACCTACTCGTATCTACTTATTTTCTTTATCACTGGCTAACCGCGTATTTGGCAGGTGGACGGGGGATCAGGTAGGTATTAATACCTATCTACCTAATCCACACATATAACAGAAATCTAGCCATTAATCAGCATTGAATTCAGATTAAGAGGACAGAAAACCTTTTTTTTTAAAGACAACTTCAGCTCATTATTCCCATCCTCTGCAATCCTGAAGCCAGAATCAACAGTGGCGACCACCTGAAAAGTCCAGAGAATTTAAGCTCGACGAATCCCGGAGAAGTGATTTAATAAAAGTCTTCAGTTGAGGGGGTAATCTGTGTAGTCTTCGAACCCGCAACGAAATTAATTAGAAAAAATGAGCGGTGGAAAAAAATAAAACAGTTTCCAATTTATCATCCACATCAAGCATTAGACATAAAGCTGACCGTAGGCACATAGGGCGTTTACACCTAGGAAAAGCCATTGAATTACGCTGGGTAAGCCCAGCGTAATTCAATGGTTTTTATATCTACGCGAATGGACATTTCATAAGTATATTATGAAATGTCCATTCGCGTACATATGTACATACACACCCATACCATACTCACTCACCACACCCAAATAATGTTTTTTTTTAATTGTTTTTTCAAAATTGCTATCTTTAGATTTAAAAACGTTTTCCTTAGTTTTATTGTTGTTTGTTTATCTTGAATTATTTTGTAGCTTGTAATGATTGTACTAATTAATTGTGCATTAATTAATACACGTGCTGTCATAAGTCAACCATTTAATACGGGGATCGGAATTGTTTCTCCTAAACACAGGTTATTTTGTAACCTATATCTAGGAGAACAGGTACGGCACCCACTAACTAGATTAAGCCTTTATGCTTGTGGTTTATGTATTACCTTGCCACATGGCATGGTAATACATAATCTAGTCCTAGTTGAACAATAAAATTATTTATTATTTATTTTATTGCCATTTCAATATGCGGCGTCTAGATCAATAATGCAGGGTCTAGTTTAGTCTTACTTATCGCGTCACCACAATTAAGTAAGTAGGTACTCAAACTCAATTGTCACACTCCTTCCAACTTGGTCGGAACTCTTTGTAAATTATCTGCTATTCACCCTTGACACAATTTCTTGCCTATTAAACGACAACGTGGGTTCATCTTGGCGAGAAATTCATTTACGATTCTATTACATTCTCACTAATATCTAACTAGATTGATTTTTTACAAAGTGTTGAAAGAAAGTTATGACGAGAACATACAACACTCTGGGTATTTAAATATGGCTTTGTCTTTTAATTTATAGAAGCAGGTAGACCATTGTTATGGTCTGAAGATTTTATCATACCTATTTACGTATTAAAGTAGACTATTCTCTGGTTAGTTCAGGTTATTTTTTTTGCCTGAGATGAATTATTGTTGTGTAAACTAGTGTTTTATTTCTCCTCAATCAAGCATCCATTTTAACCATAAACTTTGCATAAACAATCATTGTGACGACATATTTAAAAAACGCATTTTTATACTTACTATATGCATCATGATATGAAGTCGTCTGTTTCCGCATATTATTGGCTCATTACGAATGCATGGGGACATCGGGAAACGTGTTGGAAAGCAGCTGCGGTCGGAGACGGGGATGCTGTTCCCCCGAGACACTGGGGGAGTAAGGGCTAAACAGTCCGCACCTGTGTACCTACTCATTTCATTTTATTGCCATCTTCAAGATAAAGCTTCGAAAAACTTCTACATTGTTGTAATCAATGACACTATTATCTCACACCTGCGTTAATTTTTGATAAGTTATCGATTACTTAGCAGCTGACTAATTCAAACGGCCGCATTTTTTCCATTTATATCGCCGATCTAGCTGGCGATGACAGTCCGACTAACATAGCGATGGTTTTTTTTAAATAATTTACGTGATTATTAATTAAGTGAATCTGCCAAAATGAAGTTTCTCATTACATTTTTATGTTTTTTGACTCTGTGGTGCAGTGTTAATGCGAGATGTGTCTTACGTGGTGAATGCTACGAAACGCCGAATGGATTGGTTAAACCATGTCATGTAGACCAGGTAGCATCACCTTTAATCCAAGGATTAACCGAAGAACGGGTAAGAGAAATCATGGATATCTTCAGCAGGATATGCCCAACTTTTGTTGTCGACGATGAAGGCAATAGATTACCAGATGACGAGATATTTACTTGTTGCGATGCAGGCCAAATAGTCAGGATATCCGAAAGTTTAGTTCTCGCTGAGGGTGTCCTCGGCCGTTGCCCAACTTGCTACAGAAACTTCGCGAGACAAATCTGCGAAATGAATTGTGCTACAGACCAGGATCGATTCTTAGAAGTGCGGAATGCGACCACAGACGGTTTTACACACGTTGATGAAATAAACTTCAGAATGCATGAAGATTTTATGTTGGGAGCCCACGCTTCCTGCTCTGGCGTCATCGTACCTCAAACTGGGTTGCCAGCTATAAATATGATGTGTGGTAATGCGGTAATTTGTGATGCCGAAGCTTGGTTTGGATTCACTGGCGATACTGCAAACAATCCTTTAGCGCCGGTTCAAGTGAATTTTCATATGTGGCCTACTACAGAAGATTCTATGAGCAAGGAGGCTCTACCTTGTAGTTCAACGTTCGGCGATGACCTGCCGTGCAGCTGTGTGGATTGTATACAAACTTGCCCGGACACTCAACCTATCGTCCCTGATATTTGTACTGTTGCATCACTAAATTGTTTTGGATTTTCTGTTGGATTAAGTTTCTTTGCATTCAGTGTTCTCATATTTATACTTCTAGCATTTCTGGAGCGTAGAAAAGTAAACAGAAATTCTGAAACTAAAGACAGTGGATCAGGTGCAAATAAGCTGACTAAGGTATTACAAATATTATTTGCTAAAATCGGAGGTATGTCCGCGAGTCATCCTGTCCTAATAATTATGCTAACATCTTGGGTCACTTTCGCTATGTTTTTCGGTTTTATAAACCTAAAGCTGACTGCGAATCCTATAGAACTTTGGTCTTCGCCTGATTCTCGAAGTCGACAAGAGTTAAACTTTTTTAATGAGAGGTTTGGTCCTTTTTATCGATCTGCTCAGGTTTTTTTAACATTTGATCTTGATTCTTTTGTCAACGAAGATGGCGTCACTTACGGTCCGGCGTTTAGAATAGAGGCATTACAAGAAATAGTTAAACTTGAAGATGAAATTATTGCAATAGGTGAAGACGATGGGGGTGTCACGTTAAAAGAAGTCTGCTATGCTCCACTGCGGCCTCGCGGTGGAGATAAAGACATTGGACAGTGTGTGTCAATGTCTGCAGCCTCGTTTTTGGGTAATGATAGAGATAATATAAATCCTTCTACTTACCTTAATAACCTTCAAAACTGTATTAACAATCACTATGGTTTCGGTTGTTTGTCTTCGTGGGGTGGTGGTGCTGAGCCCAACCTAGTATTTGGAGGATTCGAAAGAGATAATATTTTGAGTGCCAATACCCTTCTCATTAATTTTCCTATTTCAAATTTCCTTTTGCAAGAAGAACTAGAACCTGTGTTGGAATGGGAAGCAAGGTTTATAGATCTATTGCATGATTACCGAGATAACAGGAAACCTGATTATGTCTCTGTCGCTTTTGCTACGGAAAGGTCCATTGAAGATGAGATTCAACGAGTTTCTGTTGCAGAAGCTGTACCTATTGCTATTAGTTACGTTCTTATGTTCATGTATGTAACATTAGCATTAGGAAACATACGATCATTAAAAACTTGGTTTATTGATAGCAAAATTGTGGTTGCTCTTGGCAGTATTGTAATAGTTCTCGTGGCCATTTTCTGTGCGATGGGTGCACTGGGGTATGCCAACGTTGTCTTAACGTTGCTGGCTATTAATGTCATACCATTTTTTATTCTATCAGTCGGTATTGATAACGTTTTTTTAATGGTCAACTCGCTGCATGATATTCAAAGTAATTTAAAATCGTTTGACGACTACAGAGAGGATTTTAGTTTTGAGAAAAAAAGAAGGTTTGTCTTTGAAAAAATGATGGGTCAAGTCGGTCCTTCAATGTTTGTGGCGTCAGTGACTCAAATCACTTGTTTCGCAATCGGTAGTCTTGCTAACTTCCCAGCCGTAGTGACCTTTGCAGTATTTGCATCAGTTTCCTTAGGATTTCTGTTAGTTTTTCAGGTAACTACAGTTGTTGCATTATTATCTATTGACTACAAACGAGCCTCTAAAAACAGACTTGACTTGTTCTGTTGCATTCAGAAAAAAATATTAGATGACGAAAATCCTCTACATTCAGAAACTCCTTACAAAAGTGTTACTCAAAGATTGATGGAACCATATGCTAAATTTCTTCTTGATTGGCGCGTAAAAATTGTAGTTGCTATCCTATTTATGGGCATGGTTTCTTCAAGTGTTATGTTAATTCCTCAGCTAGAAATTGGATTAGATCAAGAATTAGCACTACCAACCGATTCTTATGTGTATCAATATTTGCAAGCTGTCAGTAATTATATACGCATGGGACCACCAATATATTTCATTCTTAAAGGAGGTTTAGATTTTACTAATCCCAACCATCAAAACGTTATTTGTGGTGGGCAGATGTGTCACAACGACTCTCTTATCACTCAAATATTTTTGGCTTCGCGGTATAGCGAAATTACTTCTATTTCTAAAAGTTCAAACTCTTGGTTGGATGATTTCATAGATTGGACTAATTTATATGGTGGTTGTTGTAAATACAACATCACAGATGGTGGATTTTGTGAAAGTACAAATGTTTCACCTGATTGTGCTTTTTGTGAAATCACGAGGTCAGACTACGCTAACGGCATGTTGAGACCTCACAGAGAAGCCTTCGAGAGGTATATACCATTCTTCTTACAGGATCCACCCACTGATAGTTGCAACAAAGCTGGATTAGCCAGTTATTCAAGTGCTGTTAATTATATCCTCGATGCAGAGGGCCGTGCAACCGTCCATGATACTAATTTCATGGCTTATGTAACACCATTAAGTACCTCTAAAGACTATATTAATGCTGTTGATTATGGTTATAGGATCAGTGCGGACATAACCGCTGCAATAAAAAAAAATACTGGTCTGAACGTGGAGGTCTTTCCTTATTCTTTGTTCTTTGTATTTTATGAGCAATATTTGACTATGTGGGCAGATACATTTGTGTCAATGGGGTACTGCCTTATCGGCGCCATGGTGTTCAATTTGCTGGCTTCTGGGTTTAATATTATGACTACATTTGCCGTCATGTTTAATGTAATCTTAGTAGTTGTGAATATGATGGGTATCATGTACATTTGGAATATTCCTCTTAACGCTGTCTCCAATATTAATTTGATTGTGTCTATCGGAATATCTGTGGAATTCTGTAGTCACATTGCTCACGCTTATGCCACAGGTGAGGGAAAGAATAAAGTAGAACAAGCCATTCAAAAGGTCGGAGCGACGATAATTACTGGTATTACATTCACTAATATTCCTATTGTAGTTTTAGCCTTTTCATACACTGAAATAATCGAAGTATTTTTCTTTAGAATGTTCTTGTCTTTGGTGGTACTAGGTTTCTTACATGGAATGGTATTCTTCCCAGTGCTCTTGAGTTATTTGGACGGTTTAAAAAGAAAATGATGTTGCATTATATAAAGTACTAGATCTTGAAATAGCACTGTAAATTATTAATATTAAGGAAGTAGCAATAAAGGGAAAATTAAAAACCTCTGATTTAACTTATGGATTGTGTATTACAGTTACCTACTGATATGACATAAGGTTATAATTAACTTCTTAAACTTAGGACTAGAAAGTTAAGTTGTAAATAAATACAATTAATTTAAATTAAGTAATTTTGTTTTTTTATATAAACTATTATATTTACAAGAAAACCTATAATATCTGGGTACCTACATTATTATTTTAAAATTAGGAGGAAGACAATGACTAGATAACGATCTACTATCGTTTCTGTAACATCTCTGTTGTACCTACTTAGTCGAGCAAACAATATTTTTGATTAAGGTGGATGCGCCAAGGTAGCCCGCGAAATTCAAACTGACCTGCAAATTGCAAATTACGTAAGAAAATTTGAATTTCGCGGGCTACCTTAGCGCATCCCCTTTAAGTAGGTACCAACAAAAAATAAAAACACTTGTCGTTTGCAGGTGGGTTCAAACTTAGTAAAAACTCATATGGCAATTAAGTGTTTTTTTTTAATTGTGCTTTCTAAATCCAGTTGGGCACTGACTGAGGGTGAAAGAAAAGCAACTAAAGGACACCTTGGCTTTTAGCTGTCTGAACTCATTGATATCAATACTCGTTCCTCTGTATGAGACGAGCACTGTGCCTGTAGTGGGACAATTACAGGCGGGCATTATAATCTATACATATAAAATGCTTTGTCCTGAATGACTGACTGACGGATCAACGCATAGCCTATAAACCGCTGATCGTAGAGACTTGAAACTTGGAGGGTGTGTTCTTTGTATGCCGTAGGCATCCGACAAGAAAGGATTTTCAGAAATTATACCCCTAAGGGGGTGAAAAATGGAGTAAAGTTTGTATGGGACAACGTGATTCCTTGGTCCAATTTATTTCAAATTTAGCATAAACATTCTTTAACAGAATTGATGGAGACTTATTTCGTATTTTATTTAAACTCATCGCCTAACGGTGTTAAAAAGGGGTAGAAAGTTATTTTGGGGTTGAGTTTATTTGTTTGTTTGTTATGCTTTCACGCTAAAACGGCTGAACAGATTGGGATGAAATTTGGCACAGCGGTAGACCATGACCTGGAATAGGACATAGGATACTTTTTATCCCGATATTCCCACGGGATCGAGACTTACGCGGGTGAAACCGCGGGGCGCAGCTAGTCGGTGATAAAATAATGATATCACTAAAACATTATAGGTAATTTTGCCTATCAGTTGTACGACTTACGCATCCAACACGTGATTGAGATAAGCGATATAGCAGATAGCTAGTCGTAGGATTTCGATTTTTGACAGCTTTTTGTCCGGTGGTAATGTTGGCAGAAGTCTTCTGAGAGCTCCGAAGGCTGCGTTGAATGCTTCAACACGGATTCTTTCGCGGGTGGCGTGGGCTGTTCTGTACTTGAGGGTAGCCCGGCGTCGTCTGCGTCGTTCTTCCCGGGAGAGACCCGCGCAAGGGGATCCAGCTCCACTTGATAGGTAAGCCTCTTCGGACATAGCACATGGTTCCAATGTTCTGTCCCTAGAATAAGTTGTAGGGTGTTAAGGTTTCGATGTATAAGGGGTGATAGACGTGCGAGCAAGTACGCGTCTTTATGGCTCGGCGAGCTTACTCGCTCGTGTTTCATAATAAGTACGCGTACTATAAAACGTCTGTCATCGCCGTTAAAGACTTTGCCTTATCTTATGAATTAGTAATTGAAAGTAAAAATAAATATCTAGAAAGTTTACATTTTTCGAAGCACAAATAAACAAATTAATAAAGCAGTTTATATTTAAACAGATATTATTTAATTTGTAGAACATTGGTAGGTACCTAAACGAAAAAAAATACAGTTGATAATATTATTTACATGGGCGCCATAACTATTTCATAATATTGTTTGCGAATGTTGGGTTACTCTAAAGCTCTAACTAAAGAATTGTAATATCAATAAGATCTAGTACATCATCATCTGCAAATCATTGAGTTTTTATTTGCAGCAAAACTCCGCTTCAGTATTTCAGGGCTAAATTAGTACTTTCTGATTTTAACTACTTACCTAAACTTGAATTATAAGTCTAGTCAAGAATGCCTACATTTTATAAAATAAATATTGGAATAAACGGCTTGTTAGATTTGATGGATAGGTGCATTATTCATGCTACTTTGAATTCTTTCGGTTGCGCGCTGCACGCATTCCTTAACCACTGGTAATGGCAATAATAGCTGGTACCAAAAGAATTGTAGACATCACGTAAGATTATACAAATAAACGAACTACTAACAGTTTGAATCAAAATCTGACAGTCAGTCGGCTACATAAATGGGAAAATGACATTTTTATTCATGGCAGGAATAAATGATGCAAGTTGCAATGACTGAATTGTTTTATGAACTGGTTTCAAGGTTTATCTTCCACTGTAAAAAGTATTGCAACCATTTGTGACAAGGTCCTTCCTTCCTTACTCATCCGATAAGTTCTTGCTGGCAATCTTTTTATGTCAGGCCACTTCATCATTCTATTTTAAATTCAAATTCAGAACGCTACATACTCTCATGCACTCTCGTTTTCAGTCTTGTCGATACTACATCTTTGGAGCTTGCTGAGGCTTGTTATTGTCCGCAACATAGACATGAATCTATAATCTTGTAAAGTGCCTGAAATCTCCAGTCGATTTTCATTGTTCTTACCATCCTACACTACCCAACGTTGTCCGGTGGGATTCCCTCACTTGAGCTAGCAAGAGGGCACAATGGGAACTCACCGGGACACATTTATGGTAAACTTAGGTTTTAACGTAAGGAAAGAACATCACGCTTGTGGCAAGTGGGGTGGGCACAGTTACATTAGTTAAGGCCCATGTAATGGACGAAGTGAGACAGCATCATCGTCCTGCCCATATCCCAATTTATTTAGGGTCACATCTAGTGTTGCCCAAATGCAAGAACAAGACGAGACTTAGCCAGTCTTGGTCTTGGTCTTGCGCCAATACACCTGGTCTTGGTCTTGGTCTTGGTCTTGCGCTCCCTGTCTTGGTCTTGGTCTTGGTCTTGCAGCAAGAGTCTTGCAAGTCTTGCAATTACCTATTAGTCTATTACTATTTATTAAAGTTTACTTTAAATCTTAGAAAAACGTATTAGAATTGGAACATTGTGAGCTTGAATTAACATAGCCATAGTAAAGATCAAGCAGATTAATAAATAACTGAAGATTTGATAAGAAATTCGAAAAATCAACTGACCTATATGTCGTTTTCCATGGAAGTAACTGTTTCTTAATAAACATTTATGATTTATAAGCTTACATTTGCTAAAACATGTAAAAAAACAAATTAATTACAATAACTTGACTGTATTTTAAAGAACAATACTTATCTGTCTAGAAAGAGATTGAACCCTCAACTTATAAGAAATTTAATAAAAGAGTTTTACGATTTATCATTTATTTGAATAAAAAATAAAATACAACACAAATCAACAGCTTTATCATTAGGTTAATACAAAGTAACCATCTGGCTGACTCATCACTTAACCTATTTCTATGTTTTCTAATTACTAATGATGCTTTAGAAAATAACCTCTCAGCAGGTACTGAAGTTGCAGGTATTGAGAGAAAATCACGGGCCATTTTCGATAAAATCGGATACTCTGTCTCATGCGTCCTCCACCAATCTAAAATGTCTTCCGAGCTGGCAGTTCTTGGTTTTCTCAGGTACTCCTCCAACTCGTCTATCACTAAGCCTTGAAGACAAGATCCAGATGACGTCGAGGGACATTCATAGAGTTTATCAAAGTCTATTACGTCTTCATCTTCATCACATACTTTATATTCTTCATAAAGTTCATTGAACTTGCGCAGACTTTCTGTTTTAAGTTGCTTCCCCCACATTGTCAGGTCAAAAGTCTGAGCCTTATGCCTTGGGTCTAAAATTAAAGAAGTACAATAAATCCAGTTGCTCTTCTTGTAATGTTTAAGCATTTTGTCTCGAGCTGCTTGGAAAGCTAGAATGAGCCTTTCATCCACTTCAGATCGATTAGGTTTCTCATCTAACTGTTTTACCATGGATTCAATTTTATCTAGCAAGAGATTGAATGATACAATGACTAGCGGTAATGTAACATATTTGTCTCCACCAAGTTTTGTACTTAAAAGTTTAAAGTTTATTAGAAATTTATGTAATTTTTCGAGTACCTGACATTCATTAGCTGTGATTTGAAAATCATTTAATTCGGTGACAGAACTGCACAATATGTCAATGCCCGCTCTCACTTTTAAACCAAATCCAATCATATCATGTGTGGAATTCCATCTCGTTGGACAGTCAAGAATGGCATTTAGATTTGATGGCACGCCAGCTGCTTCACAAGCAGACTGAAACTTCTTCTTCACTATCTCACTTCTTTTTATTTTACTGGAAATACTGCGTAACTTTGTTACAGATGTACGCGAGTCAGCAATATTTGGTGCAGATTCTTCATCTTCCTCATCCTCAGTTTCGTCTGCATAGTCTTCGTACTGCTGATCTTGCGCGTTAGTGTCAGACTCACAGTGTAATGCTAAGGTCTTTAATAAATCTTGTACACCAAGGTTTAAAATGTGAGCAAAGCACCGGAAATGTTGATTGTCTGAATCAAAGTGTGGCGGCAACTGTTTGCCCAGTTCATACATAAATTTGGTATTTGCAGTTGCGTTGTCGACCGTGATACCTTGTATTTTATCAATTATGCCATATTCCAATAAACATTCATGGAAAATCGTTGCAATATCTTCCCCAGTATGTCGACCGCGTGATGGTATAAAATCAAGAACTACAGATTGATACTTCCATTCGTTGTCTATATAATGAATAGTAACCCCGTAGTAACTCCTACCAGCAATTGACGTCCACCCATCAATGGTAAAAGACATTTTAGATGATAATTGTTGAAGTCGTTCCTTGAGATTCAATTGGAGCTCTTCAAATCGCTCTTTGACTTTCCTTCTAAGTGTAGACCTTTTAGGAAACACCATATTAGGGCAAATACGTCGAAAATATACTTGTGTAGCTTCGTCATCGAAAAATGAGAAGGGAAGATATTTTTTCACCACCCAATCAACTGTAGCTGTCGTGATGTTGTCACTGCTGTTTTCCGACTGAAACAAAACAATAAATCTTGTGTTATTATTTAAAACATACTAGGTTTGAGCGTATAAGAGGAGGAGGTTTGTTGTTGTTAAATCGAGAAAATCGTTAAATTGATATTTGTTATATTAAGGTTGCACTGTACTGTAATTTACCAAAATAAAGTACTTAGTTGTTACTGGCCGATTAAATGAAAATATGGGTGTTTATAAAAAATATTTAAGACGATAATTACATACTTAATATGTCGCACCCCTAGATGAAAACACCACTAACTCAAAAATTCTTACGTAAGTTAATGGCGTTTTTGAAAGTATCGCATGAATAGCTACGCGGAGTTAAAATTCTTTTAACTGTTAAAAAAATATTCTTACCTGTCCACTTCTTCCAGCGGTTACTAAAAAGCTTGTGATATCTCCACTTAATTTTGGTTTAACAGGAAGAAATATTTCTGATTCCTTTTTGTGGAAAGATATTAGATGTTTCCTTAAGCCTGAAGTGTTTCTGTTTTTCATTTTTATTTCAATCTTTTTATGTTGGCACAATTTACAGAAGGCAGTTTGGGATGCATGAATTATTTCGAAAAACTCCTCAAATTTGCTTTTGGGTCTTTTAGATCTGTGACTCAAACTCTCGTTACTCGGACTAGAATAATTTGAATCTTCGTCACTCATATTAAATTGTACACGTGATACGTTTTTAGAAAACAACGAGAATTAGTAAAAACAATTATTAAGTTAGACTCGAAGCACAGCTCAATTGGAAATGACTGGAATTAAAATAATTCCTTTATTTATAGTACGTTTCCTTGCTTTCTACCGCGCCGCCTCGCCACGTGCCGGCTCTATGAAAAGGATGCCACCGCAAATCAAACAATGCCGCGTGCGGCGTACAAACACACACTAAATATTACCTACTTGTACAGACGCGACGCGTGAATAAAATAGAATTAGTGCCAATCACTATTCTTTACATATAAGTGAATGTTTTGGCGTACATCTATACTAATATTATAAAGCTGAAGAGTTCGTTTGTATGTTTGATGACAGAAGTTTTAAAATAAATAAATAAGTCCTGAACGTCACTATACCTCCAAAGTTACTATTCCTCGTGGACGAAGTCGCGGGCACAGCTAGTAAATACTTACTCTCATCATCTCTCTCAGAGATATTCGGGCTGGTAAGTAATACAAAACTCTTATCGCAGGCTTTTTATTTTATTAGTAGGTAAGTACCTACGCTTTTTATATTATTTCATTAGTTTTGTAGAATTTTTTTACACGTTTCAAGTATATTTAAAAGTGGCTACAATATTTATTAAACGGGTGATATTTGAACACTTTTTTGCTATTTTTTCTTGTAAAAACTTAAGAAATATAATGACTAAATGTACAATAATAGTACCTAAGTAATTAGTTTAAAACCATATAAGTAATCAATATTATAATATATACTTACTAGAATGAATTAATATGACATCTACTACCTATCCTTACCATTTTATCCTAATCATAATACTACTTGCGTGATCAGTATAATGTATTCATTTTCATTCTAAGCACTCTGAAACTTATTTATTCTTTGGAACACCTGTAGGTACTCTTAAAAAAATTCGAAATTATTTTGCATGAGTATACCTACGCCCTATGGCGGCAATCAAATAGTGTCACAAATGTTATGATTTCGGCGTGGCGGCAACGATTGTTTTAGATTTCAAAAGAAGCCGCCGGCGCGTGTATCATAACCATGTACTTCCGAAAAGCGGCAAATTTCTTTGAGAAGTAAGTACAAAACCTTTGATGCCGCATTATCAAAGTGCCGATGGTTAAAACATAACTATGCATGCACTCAGTTTGATTTTAATAGATATTTTTTTATTCGTTATGTTTATGGTATTAGTCGTAATGCGCATAGGTCCAGTTTTTCATATTCTTTGATACAGTTTTTTGCGTCTCATAGAATTCCTAAGCGTACCTACCTATACACCGAACTGTTACACCTAACTACTCAGTGAAATAGCGCTAAGTCCTAGCTGCAAGACGCAAGAGTCTTGCAGGCTATGTCTTGTTCTTGCTCAAGTCTTGCACGGTCAGTCTTGGTCTTGGTCTTGCTAAAAATACGCGGTCTTGTTCTTGGTCTTGGTCTTGCAAAAACGCAAGAACAAGACCAAGACTGAATTTGGGCAACACTAGTCACATCATGTCTTCTTAATCTATACCTACATCTCTATTAGCCATCATCTCGATAGCCATCTCCTTTCTAGCCATATCATCTTTTACACGATCCATCCATTCTTTGGTCTTTCTCTTCATAAATTCATACTCAAAACTTTTCTCCTGAAATGTACCTTTCCATTCCTCTGCATCACATGAAAAAGAGACAATAAATTACCTCTTCCTTGGAGCCAAGTTCTCCCTGCCAGTGATGGGCAGCAGAGCCTCCCGCGGTTCCGCCAGTAGACACGACAAAGAGCCATCATCCATGCCGCTAGCTTCCAACCAACTCTTCATGGTCACTCTAAACGTGTTAGAATAGGAGAATTAACCATTTTTGCCATTATTGAGTTTTTGCGGAACTTGTTAGTAAAATGCTAACGTCTAGATCTAAATCCAACAATATTTCCTTATTACCCAACTACGGGTTAGGGTTAAGTATGCATGATTGTAATTACATATGTTCCACCGTAGCACCTAAACTACTTATTGATGAATGAAGTGTCAATTGATTCGTTGTCATGCGGCTAGTTCATTCGTTTAATGGCTCGCTTTTTAATCCAATATTTATCCAGGCATATCGATTCGGGCGTGGTCAAAATATGAAATACACAGTAGAGTATTTAATTACTATTAGCCTCGATTTAGTTAACGATAATTAACAAGGCAACTAATACAAAAACCAAAACTTCAGTAACAAATAGAGTAAGATCCGAGAAAGCCATCAAACGAATCGATTCGATACGGTTAGCGGGCATGATTCGATTACCAGAAGGGTTGGGGCGATATAAAAAGAATAAATACGGATTTATTATCCCCTAAAGGCCTCGTTTAGTACTAGGTGTGAACGCGTGTTGTAATATTTATCTCGAGCACTCTGCCCTTGCGGGCAGTCAATTCGATTTGATCGGGAATCAAAACATACGTGTCTCTAAGGGTTATTCGAAGCGTCTTTATGAATCACCATGTAACATAGAAAACTTGGCTTGGAAATCAATGCGATACTTGCATAAAGGCTGACCAAAAATAGGCTGTTTTATAATAATATTTTGTATTATTCTTCTTAACGTTAATAAATCGACCCTAATTGCGTAACACAATGTCAATGCCGAATTCATTGCGCTATTTACGTAGTCGAATAGATGACTCAATTGATTTTGAATTTCATTCAAAATCTTTTGGGTTGTGATTGTAAGTGTATTACGCAATTGGGGTGCAGCTAGCGACTCTTAAAGTCCAGAAAAGATAACCTTGCGAGGCGTGGAAGAAATGTAAGGATTCTGTACACACGGCTACACATCAAGCTGTAAATTTCCAGTATAAGCTGACCTCGGATTGTATGGAAAGCTTATACAATGCGAGATCAGCATAAACTGGAAATGTATAGCTTGATGTGTAGCCGTGTGTACATGAGACTGGGATAAAGGAAAGCTGGTGGCGTTCTGTAGTTTCTGCTTAGCACCCGTCGGAAAAAGGCATGAGTGTACGTAGTTATGTATGTATGTAGGTGTGTGAGACTGAGACCTTTGTCCAGAAGGGAGGTTGTACAAAATTACAAATAGGTGTAAGATAAGTAGGATTGTAAATTTTTATTTTCGTCAGCCAGCCTATAACAGTAAGTACGTTGTTCTCAATTTTGCCTTTTACCAAACTAGTTTGGATCGGCTTCCTGTGTAGTGAGATTCGTCATCATAGACAAAACCGCTGCCACCTGGGCCCCTACCTGGTAATGTATGTATTTTAAGATTGTCCTCCATCGATCGATCGAATTTGGCCCTCTGAAAGTTCGTAGAATTGTGGATTTGTCATTTGGAAAAATGGAATTCTCATGGGTTAACCCGACGGCTTAATGCATGCCGTTAATGCGGATTTCGATGTGTAAATATTTTTGTGATATTTAAAAGTAAAATAAATATTTTTGGTAAACATGCAGTCTATATTTTTAGTTTAATTTAAATACGTTTATTATGTAGGAATTATAAAAAATCGGATTTATCCCAGGGCATTCAGTTTTTCAGAGTTCATACAAAGAAATTCGGTAAAACTTGTCTTTAATCATCTAATAAATTACATTAGATAAAATATTGATTACTCACGTTTTTATGGACTGGGTTGATAATAATCCTTTAACACATGGTTATGATATTTTACACAAGAAAACGGAGATTTCTTAAAACTAATATTACCAAAAAATAAATGTATGTTAGTTATTACACTTATCACTACACTGTATCTCACTCAGATTCACACTAGTTAGGAGGTCAGCATCCCTCAGCTTTTTATCTTCTCTGGAAGGGGATGGACCAACCCTCTCACAGAGAGGGCGGCGCCTAATAACATTTAGACGAAAATACAAACAAGGAAATTCTCATATTTCAGGATCAACGAATGTTAATATTCAAACATGTAAATATTTAAACTAAATACAATTTATCAACGAAAATATTTAATCTCTTTGAGTAGTTTAGTAAAATCATCTCTCTATCGAAAATTCACATCATTCTGACGGCTAGAGCTAATACAAACACCATTTTTAGTAATTATCAACGAAGTTACATAGAAAATCACCTTTGCCGAACAGACAGACTACATATTACATATACCTATCTAAAAAACAATTTGTTTCTGACAATCTGAAAGACGATCATGCTTTGGACGACTAGAATAACCATCGAAGAATCCCCGTTTAGTAAATGTCCTTACATACATATGTATTATAAAACAAAGTTCTCCGCCACGTCTGTTTGTCGTCCTGTACGCGATAAACTCAAAAACTACTGCACCGATTTTCATGCTGTTTTCACCAATGGATAGAGTGGTTCTCGAGTAAGGTTTTACCGACATCCACTCGGGCGAAGTCATGGGCATCAGCGAGTCAGTAATAATTTAAAAAAATCACCTACAATTTAATTACCTATCTTAGATACTATCAAATCTAAATGACCGATATGGGGATTACAGTCCAAGGTTGAAATTAATTAGTAGTTAGGTACATATTTACGACATATTTAGGTCTTTGTAACACATAAATGTGAAATTATGAAGTTACAAAATTATAACCTATAGGTATGGTTGTAAACAGGGAATTTCCTCGACTTAATAAGTATTTGGAAGGAGAAGGAGAGAAGTGTATATATATAATATTATACATTAACCATAGGGTCTTAAAAATGTATACAGACACATACATTTTGAAGACCCTTTTTTTTAAAGATCATGCATAGGTATCTGTACGATATCTTAGTATCTTGCATATCACACTTTCAATCACAATCCGTGTTTGGTTCAACTGTCAAAATGAAACCCAGTGCGATCAATTGTCATTTCCTGAGTGTTATGCAATTACCACTGGTTTAAAAAAAAATGATTGACCACAGTGACCTCTCGTTTAAAAGTCTCAAAAATTATATAGTTTTCCAATTCATATCAGTTCAATTCAGTTCGTGTCATGTTGCGTCGTGTCGGCCTCGCCTCTCATGCTTAAATTTAAATCCTGGCTAGTTTCAGTTTCAATTCATATGTTCTTCTGAGTTTATCTTAGATATTACTGACATTGGTGAACGACAAACATCGTGAGGAAATCTGGACTTATAGTCAATGTAAGTCTGAAATCGCCAACCCGTCTTGAGCAAGCGAAGATCAATGCTTGTGGCTTCTCTGTTTGAGAAGAGCCCTGCAGTGGGACAATAATAAGCTAGTATCATATTGTTATTATCTCAGTTCTCATCCGCAGCATCCGTGTGTATCAGTCCCCGCCCAGCGTAGGGATGCACCAATCCCGGTCGACTCCGCCTATCGATCCCGGCCGTCCCGGGACTCAGGTGTTCCCGGGTAATTGACGATGCGAAATGGATTGTACCCAAAAACATCTCGATATGTCTCGCCAATATTCAAGTTTGATTATGCGTATGTTTGATTGGTATTTGTAGCTGAAAAGAATCAAGGTTTATGATTTGTTTTCTTGAGGAACATAAAAAAAACATGTTTTAGAGAAGAAGTAGTTATTGCCAATTCTATCATAGACCCACAGACCATGAAAAACATTGATGAAATTGGGCCTCTTCAGTTACGGGATGAACCAACAATTACGGGACGAAAGGGCCTGACAGCCGACTAGGCTGGCAAATCAAAATCAACACGTATGTTCAGCAGCTTTGTGGGATGTTAAAGCACTTAAAAGTAACCTTAATTGTTTTCTCGAAGTTGTAAGGACATGCCGAAGATAGAATTACTCCTAATGAGTCTTAATTCACTTTTCCCAAAAAACCATATATCCGCAGTGCCGCTTTAAAAGCGTACTTACGCGAGGAATTTGCCCGTGATAGAAAAACAAGTAGGTACCTAGACCTACCTAATCTTCTAGAGACTACATTTAGAAGCTAATGCTATAAATCACAAGCTGTTATATTTTTTGTAACAGTAGGCAATATGATTTTTTACAAATAAAGCCAATCCAATTCGGCGCCCAAACTTGCTACAATTGCCACACGAAATTTCTGTAATAAAAAAGTCAACAAATGATTATGAAAGGGTGTATAGCCTTTGTCGACTTTCCGAAGTTATTAGATAACAAACAAACTTCAACCTTTTAGGTACCTAAGTTAAATTGTAATCACCGCAGAACAAAAAAGTTTTTTTTTCTGGTAGCATAATTATCAAAGTTTTAATGCTTTCTGTCACACAATTTTCATTGCATTAGTTCTCCATTACCTAATCCTCTGTAGGTAGGCCACCAGCATCGGCGATGAGGTCAAAGTTACTAGTAGATCAGGGCCCTAGGGAGAACAATCTCGAATGCGAGCCCTATCCAGAAGAAACGCTTTCTGTCCTGCAGGCGTAGCATGGCGCTTTCTATTTCTACGAAGAATAGACATACCTTTTTCTATACAAAGTGACATTTCGTTTCTTCATTTTTGACATCGCACCGTAGAAATCCTTCTATAATCTGTCATTTTGTCTTTCATTTATATCAATCTTTGTCTAAGTCTTTTAATATATAGATTACTAGCTTCGCCCCGCGGTTTCACCCGCGTAAGCCTCGATCCCGTGGGAATATCGGGATAAAAAGTATCCTATGTGTTAATCCAGGTTATAAACTATCTGTTTGCCAAATTTCATCCAAATCTCTTCACCCGTTTTTGCGTGATTGAGTAACAAACATCCAAACACACAAACACACAAACTTTCACATTTATAATATTATAGTAGGATTTCGGAAGAAAATTTTCTATCCTTACTGTCAAAATCACACTGACAACTGAAATTTGTCTAAGGAAGTGAAGACAATTTGAAACAAAACAAAGAATTCTGAGTCGAATTATGTAAAAGAGAGAATTTCGTTAAAAGTGCAGTTCTCTTTTTACTTAGCTGCCGTCGTACTGTCTACACGGAACGTCATTTTTGTCTACTCTTCCGTCGACAAAACGTTGCTCATGCTACGCCTGTTGAGTAGGTAAGTGTTCTTCTTCTTCGTCGATGAGAAGAAGTGTCCAGGTGATAATTATATTGGTTGAGCCTCTTACATTGTTCTACCATTATTTATCTTTTTGAGGGTTCTGTACCCGAAGGGTACCAAAAAAAACCCTATCACAAAGCCTCCGCTGTCCGCCCATCAGTCTGTCAGCGGACTGTATCTCATGAATGAACCGTAATAGGTAGACAGTTGACATTTTCACAGATTGTGTATTTCTATTGCTGCTACAACAACAAATAATAAAACGAAAAATTTAAGTTAAATATTAAAAGCACACGTCACAACAGCATCCTGAAAACTATAACTGAAGATGTATACGTGCACCAGTTTTCTGTGTTGAGGCACTTCGTTCGACTGGTGATCCTTAGGGATGTATCTCCATATTGGATATCTTGACGGGGCGGGGCGTCTCAGCACAGGTGCAATTTTGTGTATTTTTTGTGTATAGAATTGGATAGATTGATAAAGAGTAAAGATAGAGGGTTATCTTGTGTGATTGTATCTAAGTAGGTACCTACTAACAATAGTTTCTAAGTTTTTATATACTAACCATTGGATCTTATACTTATCCCAAAATAAATAAATTTGATTCGATTTGATTTTAAACGGGGTCCCCAGGGGCCGTTTTTTGCTAAATATTGTACGGTGGTACGGAACCGTCTGAGGTGCTTGTCCGACACGCTGGGCTGGTTTTTTTTTTGGTCCTGCTGTTTTATCAGTTTGTCTCCATCGCTCCCATCGCTTAAGGAGGAACATACGGTCTGTTCCGGGCCATTTTCCCGCTAGATGGCGCTGAAGTCAGCATTTTTGGTTTATTTTGTTTTATGTGAAATTGGAGCATTACTAAGTCGTAGGAGTAATCTTTGCGAAAATCAGCCATTACGCTTTATTGAACTTGGTCATAGTAATGCCTCAAAATCCACCCAATTAGACACAAAAACAGAAAATAACATCTACCATTGAATATACAGTCTTTTACACACACATACGTATTCCCTACGTTTACAAAGATTGAACACTAGATGGCGTGTATTTAAAAAAGTGGGCTGAACTTTTTTGTACGACTATTTTTAGGAAAATAAAAGTTGTATTTATAGGCGAAAACTATTTAATTGATAAATAATTTTGGGAAATAAATAATGTCAACAATATGTACAATAACATATGTATTTAATTTTATTACCTTACACTAATTAAATAACTATCAAAACAAAACTATTTGAAGTGACACAATTATACATAATTTATAACATAACCAAGTATTACAATAATTACAGACATTACAAAAATATGTTAGAAACTTTATATAATTTATAAACAAGAGAACAACAAATCTAATGAAATACAAAATTTTGTATGCGATTATAACCAGGAAGTCGAAACAATATTTTCATAATGTCTAAGCACTTTTATCTACAAAAGTTTTTAGTAAAACAAAAATCTAAAGAGCAGCTTATTGAGTTCAATAAAGTATTATTTCACCTTTTACAGTAAATACAAATAAAAAATAATATACAATGATAATGTTGATTCTAAACAAACTACTACAAAAATACAACTGAACAAAAATCATTTCTTCTTGTCTTGAAACCGCTGCTACACAGCTGCTGCAAAAAAAATAACTTTACTTAGTATATTTCTTACTTTTGACGAATATTATTTAATAGTCATTTCAAAATGTTATTTACCATCAATCTCCAAAGCTGCTCTAAAATGGACTAGAATTTCCAACAGATATTGATGTTGAAGTACGATTTTTCACTAGAATAACATAATAACTTATTAATTGATACAATTTATGAAGTAAATAAACGAAAGTAATACCTAGTAATAGATACTGGTACATACTTACCATTCAAATCTATACATTTCGCATTTTTTCTGAACACGTCTCAAAATTGTTTCTGGCAAAATACAGTTTTTAAAGAAGTCTAATAGCTTCGGTATCATATTGCTGATAAATTCATTATCTCGACAAACTTCTATCACAGTCAAAGGTTCAGTGACTGAAATAAAACATATGAAGTAGCACTTATCCATTTTGCTGACACGCATTTGTCCTTGAACCTGAAATAGATTATAATTATAATATGAGAAAACTAGATACTGAAATAAATTATAAAGTAGACATGCAATAGAATACCATCTGCACTTGGTCGATATACCATCTAGTCGTACTAAGCGCTTCTCTTCCACATTTATTATGCGCACAGCCAAAGTGTGGAACTCTCTGCCAGCATCTGTGTTTCCCTTCCACGTATAACCCGTCAGCCTTCAAAACAAAAGTGAACAGGCATCTTCTGGGCTTGCTCGTTCCATCATAGACCTCATCTATCGCTTTCCATCAGGCGTGTTTGAGGTCAAGAGCAGTCCAATAAAAACATTAAAAAAAAAAAATCAACTTACTTGATAGTAATAATCGTGCTTTTTATTTATGACTAAAACATTATTATCCAATTTTAGAGCAAAGTTTTTCTTTTCTACTGCACCTGCATCTAGGCTTTGATTTTTCCTCGCCAATGATGGAAAGTACTTGATCTCAATAACAGCTCTCTCATTTTCAATTATACCTGTAACAAATTGACACAAAATATATAACAATGAAATGAAGCACTTCATGACATTTGATACAAGAAATTCAATCGCCTATCGTGCTCGTAATCTTTGGTCTCTCGCGATTATAACTAGTATTATAATTTTCTACATTTTCCAAATATATAGTAAATAAAATTGAAGCTTTTTATAGAAAACTTACCATCTGGACTGCCAGCTAAACATCCAAATTCTTCATCAATAAAAAGACCTGAAGGCCTGACAATTTTCTTATATTGTTGCATGAACATACTTTTTGCCACATTCTCATTTTGCTGTCCATAAAACATGTATTTTGTACAAATATTCTTTTTATATAGAATATCCTTTACATGATTGTGACATGGAGTGGTAATACGGCGTTTGCAAATCTGTAAACATAAAAGATACACAATAACGGTGTCGTTTGTACGCCGGTTTGTTTGTTCGAGTAGACATTGTAGACGTAATCTAAATCTGAAATAATGAAAAAGAAAAAGAATGTGTTACTATTATACACAGTATTTGAATAAAATCCAATAGTATCGTATTTCACAACCATATAAACAGCACGGAGTCGAAGTCTTGTAAGATAATCTGTCAACTGATGCAGATGCAGAATTCATTATTGTGGCGATTACGTTCAGAACTCTAACACATCCTGAGAAAATAGAATAATAGAATGTATAGTAAAATTTTACTTATCTTTAGATTCCTGGCAGAATATTGGTCGACAATGAATGAGATACTTATTAATTTATTTTTAAACAATAAATCACCTCTATTTGATGTAAGAAACTCAATTATTTGTTTGTTTCTGAACGCACCACACCGTGCCGGCCGCCGGCGAAACTGCGAGGCTCGCGACCAGAGTATAATAATAATAGCGGGACTGACGCGACATCACAAATAAAAATAATGTTTATCTGTCTGTAAAATGTATACAAGGTTTTTTTTACAAAACCTGGCAAAACCATATCCCTTGACTGCGCCACCCATTATTCGATTTAGTAATGTCTGTAATTTTGATTTTGTGACAACTTTGGTGGCTTACCAAATTGTAATAATTTAATTTATTGTTGACCAAAAAATATACAAATTGTCAGCATCGACCGGATACGTAGGTAATAACTACTGTGACGAGATTTTAGCGTCTAAAACCCAACTCACGGGCCCACTGGCCGTTTTAATACCGCCGAAATATGGTACTTACTTACTTTTATTTTACAATAAAATTGCATATTTTGAATAATTAATAAAATGATTATACCTAGTATACATTGCATTATTTCTATTCAATTGGTATCAAATACCTACTAGAAATAATGCAATTTGAATCAATGAAAATAGCATCACATTTCATCACGCAACAAATTCCGCGCGCAAATCCTAGTGCATCAAGCGAGAAACTTGAAAATGTATTTTTGTTACATTTCAATCATTACGAAACGAGGGAACGAAGTTTGGCAACGTGTGTCAATGTCGATTAGGTCAAGTACTCAAGGATAGGAAGTACGGCAACGTCGCGTCTACGAGTAATGATATTTTAAATGTTGCCGCACAACAATAATAATTATGTAATAAAATTGTTTACATTGCCGTCTAAGGTCGTGAGTGTTATGGTAATGAAATGTTTCTTTTTTAAATGATAGGTAGAAAATAAAATAGATCAATTATCTTATTATATATTGTTTTATCAGAATTATAATATCGCCAGGACGCCATCTAGCGCTGCAATTTCTAAACTACAACAAACATGGCGCTATATTTTGCTTGTCAAAACGAACCCACACATGTAAAGATATGTCAAATTTTGCCTGGATTTCGCGATCGTTTTTCTCAGTTATTAATGTAAGTTATTTCCTAAAAAGGTCGTTTGCGAACACATTTCATTGTAGAAAAGTGATAAAATGATTCGTTTTTAACAAAGTGTGTCTATTTTTAGCGTAAAGTCAAATCTAAAAATGTATGGGCGGCCGATCGGAACATCAACCTTAATATGTTTGCTGACAGAAAACTCAATTTGATGTAGAGCTCACCTTTATGCTTAATTTTTTTTTTCTGAATGTTTAAAGTTATTCTGTGTTTATTATGAATGAATGTTAATAACAATATTTTTAACATCTGTATTTTTGCGTGATTCACGTTTTTGTCAATCTTTATTTTATTATTGATTAAAATGAATTATATCCGCCTATTCCAAGACTTATTATTTATACAAAAATGTCACGAATACACCAAAAATCTAATCTATAGAGCACAATAGGTATGTAGATTGCAACACAATGTAATAATTATCACGTGATTAAACCTCAGATATGCATCATATGCTCGTATGATGAAAAGGCATTTCTAGCAGTAGCTACTAGGACTTGACTGGCTGGAGTAGGTAGTGTTCCGTCACCATCAATCAATTAACTCAGTCTATCGCAGGCCATTGCTGGACATAGATAGGCCTCTCCCAGGCTGCGCCACAACAACCTGACCTCCACCTTCCGCATCCAGTCTGTCCCACCCACCTTTTAAGGTCGTCGGTCCATCTAGCTGGGGGGCGTCCCACACTACGCCTGCTGATATGCAGTTTCAACTCCAGGACTCATCTGGTCGACCGGCCATCGGTCCATCGACAAACATGGCCAGCCCACTGCCACTTCAGCTTGGTTCCTACTCTGCAAACTATGTCTATCAGAAACTACAGTTCCGTAGCCATAGAGAAACGCGAATTTCTATAACAACGTAGTTATTACTTATACCTACGTTATTATAGAAATTCTCTTGGCTGAAACCGCGTTCAGGCCATATTTGGGATGAAATTGTTTACATATCGATATTCCTCTAGGCCTTGCAGATCTTGATAGAGCCAGCTGCAATCAACCATTGAATATCAACGATATGTTCTGACGACTGTCTGGTCAAAGTTTCACAACCTGTCCGTAGAATATCAGTCAAAATCGGTCGGCTTCCAGTCCAAACGGATACTGCTGAATACCAGTATTTGACATGGAGCGACTGCCTAGCTGTCCGCAGAATATCAGTATTGCCCAATAGGTAATTGGGTTGTGCTGTCCATTAATAGGTACTTAATCACAGTCGCAGTCGATGTTTAGAAGCATCTGGTTAAAGGAAAGTCAATCTGTATCTATATTTTTGGGTCTGTTCATAACATTAAGAAGGTATCCAGCGGTGTAGGATTATTAACCTACATAATAATTTCCAAATAGACCTGTAGGTATCTTCTGCCAGGATTACATAAATAAGGATTATAATGATAATGAAATGAAACATTTGGGCTTATTATAATAAAATAATATACCTAGATATATATTAGATAAGGACGGAAATACTTATGCAAGTATAGATAATAGAAACAGATAAGTAATAATATTATTTTATGGTTTTATAAATATTATTTATTTGAATTTCTTGCATTCCGAATTTAATTAATTATTGTGTAACTTGAATTTAATTAATGTTCTTGTTACTGAACAGAAAGCTGTGTTTCTAGGGAGTTTGTTGCGCCACTTTTTCTTCCCAGCTTAAGCACTAGGAACTGGTGAATATATCCGCAAGGGCTAGATCTACACGTTGGCAATTGGAACTCTACTGACATGAAGCAAGAAAGTACAGTTTGGATTGCTGGACTATGAGAAGCTACGCGATTAAAAAGCTTGGCAAAGCGAGTTGGCAAAATATCTGCGGTAATCCTTTCTTGTTCGAATACCTACCAACTTATTCAAGCTCATTGACATTTTGCCTTGACTTTCTGCCTCTGTTTATTTTCTTTACCGTCCTTGAGCTAACAAATGCTCCACAGCCAGCGCACACTACCTACAATCCAAAGAGCATTACCATAACTTTTAAAAATAAGTATACAAACATTTTACAACCGTTGTACGCTCGATAGTGGTTCTTCGCCAATAAATTCGAAATTCAAAACGTCCGTTATCTGAATTTAAATGGCAACTCATTTCCATTTTACCGCCCAGAAATTGATTTACTCGATCACAAAGTAAGATAATTTATGCAAAGAATCATGTACCGGTCCGCGACGTCCTCGGTCTAATGTCAGTTCGCAATTCTGTATTAATACTATAATAAACAGTTATACATAACAAATACAATATTCTGACAACATATTTCTCGAAGGTCACGGCAAACGCTAATTTTCTTTATTGCGTCGTCGCTACGGGACACGCGATGTAAATAAAGCAATATTTTTTTGTTTTCCGTTTTTATGAAGTTGCAATTTTAAATCTGTGTTTGATTAACTTGCTGTTGGTCGTTTTGAGACATAATGAGTGATGTTACAGGAGCCCATGATGCCTCATACCTTTCAATGGCGTCGTCGCCGTCGGAATCATTCGTTTTAAAACGTGAAAAGGCTCTAATGCAGTTACAAGCTGATGATTCTATATCCCCTCATGTGAGCTGGTTAGTACGATTATGTAGAGGTAGTAGGTACCTACTCTAGGTACATTTTTCGCATAGTTTTGCTAAGAAATCGACTAATTAGGTTTGCGACAAATGCATATAAGTAGATACCTATCCTAAGATGTTGAGTTTCCGTTGACGCGCTAAATCTGGTGGTTCCTGTATATTTTCATCTCCTTCATAGCACCACCACCGCTGTACCATATTTTTATACCCCCTTACTTCTTTTTTCCAATATAAAAATGGAAGGCACCTCTGCAATCATAAAAGTACTTTTAGGCCTGTCACCGTAGACACGAGCATCGCGAGAGGTCGCAAAAAACTGCACTGATATTGCATAATGTGACTTTTTCAGTAGGATGCACTTTTTAGAAGTTATAAGTCAAAACCGGCCAAGTGCGAGTCGGACTCGCGCAAGAAGGGTTCCTTACCATTATCTATAAAAACGTCAAAAAAATCACGTTTGTTGTGTGGAAGTCCCCTAAAATATTTATTTTATTCTGTTTTTTAGTATTTGTTGTTATAGCGGCAACAGAAATAAATCATCTGTCAAAATTTCAACTGTCTAACTATCACGGTTCATGAGCTACAGTCTGGTGACAGGCGGACGGACAGGCGAGTCTTAGTAATAGGGTCCCGTTTTACCCTTTAGGCACGGAACCCTAAAAACTGAAAGAAGTCCGAGTAGGTTTTTCAAGCACCACGCAGTTAGCACAAGTCTTTCGAAGTTGCAAATGTCCACTCTGAAATGATGCGCTCATTATGACGTTTTAAATTATATTTTTATTTTTATTATTCATAAAACAATAGTTTACATACATTTGTTTAGACTTTAAACATACCACACAAACCACAGCGGTATGGCCAGACCAACAACTCGGTGCAACAACATATTAATCACCTGTACATACATTTTTTCTTTATTATTTTTCTAGATCGCACTGCAAGCCAGAAAGTATTTTTTTAATAGAATGGCCTTTTTCGAAAATTACCTGTAATATTCATGAACCTGAGAACACGCCATTGTTTTTAGGGCCTATTATCTTAAAAGATAAAAATCTACGTGCCCTTGTCCTGATAGCCAAATTAAACATTAAACCAATCATCATTTAGCGTAATAATTGTGTTATTATGGTAATGTACGATCAGATTGTAATCTGTCATCCAAAGTTCAAGGTATTATCCAAAAAGCTAGCTTAATATATTATTCTGCGTTGAAAAGAACGAACTGTAATTATAAAAATATTCGTTGAATGAAAAGTACGGTAAATATTACTTTCATGGCGTAGTTTTGGTTAAGTTTACTGCTTCTAATTTGTTCAGGCCGCATGCAAGAATTTTCTATTCACGGGAGGCATTGAACCTTTGAAAGCAACCTACGCCGTGAACGGACACACGTGGGGAAAACTCCGTCGCCATAACGACCACGCAGTTAGGCCAATAGACTTTCCCATTTTCCGGAAAACAACTGAAGCCATCCTGCTATTTTTGACAAATAAATTTCATTTTTGACATCTAGAAAGTGGAAAGCCTTGGTGGAAAGTGCTCAAGAAATTTGTGATAATTTTACACGACGTTGTTTATTTATTTGTAATTTAAATAGTGATTTTGTACGATAATGTCTTTCAACTTCGACAGTGGTCAAGTAAGTGTCCAAGTTTTTTTTGTAGAAAGTTTCTTAGAATGATTTAATTTCCTAAAAAATATATGGCTTTAAAATTAGTTGTAATCTTCTATCGCGAGGATTTTATTATGATAATGTGCTTGATTGATTAATATTTGTAGTTGCTACGATAATCTAGTTATCGGTCAGTTTGACCAGCGACTTTAGGTACCTACCTATTACTTTCTTGTATCACTATCTACTGTAGTATCGTGTGCATGTGAATGAAGTCCATTTTATGTGTCTACTAGCTGCGCCCCGCGGTTTCACCCGCGTAAGTCTCGATCCCATGGGAATATCAGGATAAAAAGTATCCTATGTGTTAATCCAGGTCATAAACTATCTGTTTGCCAAATTTCATCCAAATCCATTCAGCCGTTTTTGCGTGATTAAGTAACAAACATCCAAACACACAAACACATAAACACACAAACACACAAACTTTCATATTTATAATATTAGTAGGATAACAACTATCCACAAATTCATTATAGTCAAATCACGCTTGTGCTGCTTTGGTGGGAAGGGCTGTCTGAAAGTTGTTGCAGCCTAATTTACTTTGGGACAATCAGAGTCTTTATGAATTACTAATAGTTATAAGTATAGGTACTTATGTTATGTAATATTCTGAAAACAAAGTAGGTTAAAGATAGACTAATGCTAGCGTGGTGACTATTACAACCAGTGTCTTCTGGTCTA
The DNA here is from genome assembly GCA_949152455.1 of Lithophane leautieri. Classification (NCBI taxonomy): domain Eukaryota; kingdom Metazoa; phylum Arthropoda; class Insecta; order Lepidoptera; family Noctuidae; genus Lithophane; species Lithophane leautieri. The sequence goes on along the minus strand of OX424471.1, from coordinate 14,070,858 downwards.
TCCGTCGTAGCTTGTAACAGTCTACCTACGCAAATGCAGATCTGGTTAACATCATCAATTTCGGCTGACTTTGAGAACCTCTTTGGCATCATATTGACATGCGTTCAGGGAACACATCGTGAAGAAACCTGCGGTCTAGGATGGCATACTGGCAATGTTGTTGAACCATAGGTATTCGTTTTTCCGTAAAGGATGATAGATGTTTATGTTTAGAAAGGATGATAGATACAGGTTAATATTATCATTGGTAGCTGAAAGTCTAGTTTTTTATTATTAATTAACTGAAAATTAAATATCTATCCCACATATAATGTCCTGCTGATCCAATGGTGTTAATCCCATAAATTCTATCGCCACTGCACCTGCATCTCGTTGTATTTTCCCCTACAATAGTGCAGGACGGACGTTTTTTACTTACTTACAAATTGTAATTCCTTTAATCCCAGTTAGATACATCCAATTACATCGTAAACATCCTTAGCCCTAGTAATACGCTTCGATTATTTATCGTATTTCCAATAGTTGTAAGGTTCAAAATTGTTTGTATTTTGATCGTTCTGATGGATCATTGGTTAGAGGGGTGATTTTTTATTTGCGAGCGAATGACAATTTTTTACTCCATTGTGTGCAATGTTAATCCGTGTTTGACACATCGTGCTGGTGGCTTTAGTTAATAGCTCTCGTGTATTCGCAATAAATTGTTTTCTGTATTGTTGTTTTGATAGGAAAATGTTTTAGTAAATCTAGAGATTGTACGGAGGCAAATTGTGTTTTTAGGGTTCCGTACCCAAAGGGTAAAGCGGGACCCTGTTACTAAGACTCCGCTGTCCTTCCGTCTGTCTGTCCGTCTGTCACTAGGCTGTATCTCATGAACCGTGATAGTTAGACAGTTGAAATTTTCACAGATGATGTATTTCTGTTGCCGCTATAACAACAAATACTAAAAAAACAGAATCAAATAAATATTTAAGGGGGCTTCCACACAACAAACGTGATTTTTTGCCGTTTTAATAGATAACTAGCTGATGCCCGCGACTTCGCCTGCGTGTATGTCGGTTATTATATACTAAACCCTTACTCGAGAACCACTCTATCCATTGGTGAAAGCAGCATGAAAATCGGTGCAGTAGTTTTTGAGTTTATTGCGTACATCACGACAGACAGAGGCGGCGGCGGACTTTGCATTATAATATGTAAGGATGGTACGGAACCCTTCGTGCGCGAGTCCGACTCGCATTTGGCCGGTTCCACTTGCTATTGTATGTCAGCTGTAGAAGTCAACTGGGACTTTATGTTTTTGTGGGCCAAACTGTTAGGAAAGCACTTCCAGCAGTTACTTTATGACGTCTTCCCTTTTAGATTTAAATAATGATCTATGTGGTGGTTGCTAGGCTACACTTGTTATTCTCTGTACTTTTGATATCGCACGCACGCAATATATATTATAAAAACCCAATTCCACTGTGTTTACTTTAATACAAACAAGCGGGCCTGTCATTGATTAATTACCGAAAATGGACCACTCTGTCTGATACATAATCAATGACTGACCGAAATAAAACAGGTGCTTACTCAAATATAAACGTTATTGATCTCCTTTAATCTGGGTCGTTTCCATTAGAGTAAACATTGTTAACCATATACCTACCTCTTGTGATGTGTTAGCCACTTCTGATGTGTTATATAATTATATAACTGACTATGAAGCTTGTAGTCTGATTATGTGATAGAACAATCTGTCGGCTTTTACATTATAATTAGGTACATAAATGTGTTATTACAATCACATCTATTCTTTCCACACCACCGAGCATGAAAACCAAAGCTGTCTCGTTGTCTAGAGAATACACACCTACTCGTTAATAGCCTTAATGGAACTCAACTTTAACTGAACGCCAGTCACAAGTCATGCTTTCGTTAGCAGCTAATAATTGGAATTCCCTATTCGATGTGTATGGTTATCAAAGACGTATTAGGTCAGCAATAAAAGACATCGTAGGTCGCAAAGCATTGCACAGCACTGTTTTTTTGTGATGTTGTTACTTAGCATAAGAGCTGAAAGAACTGTGCTACCTGCGTGGTGCTCGAAAAACTTCGAAATTTTCGGACTTCTTTCAGTTTTTGACTTATAACTTCTAAAAGTTGCATCCTACGTATAAGTCACCCATTAGGTGCATTTTTAATAAAGTATACAAAATTTGCGCAGACATAGCTCTGTACTGTAAGTCCAACAAAAACCGAGACACAGCACTTCAAACATAGGCAAAATACAGTTCAGTTTTGGTCGTCTTCCGAGCAGGATATCGGTTAAAATTCTCTACGAGGAAGGTCATGGGAGATAAAGGGCGCATCACTATGCGCATAACTGTCAACTTGGAACTGTCACCCCTATCGTTGTAGAGATGGTCATAGTAAGATATTAGGCATACTTTTAAAACAACCAGAACCAGACCTGACTACTTGGTACTTTTTCACCGAGTTTTATCTCGTTCCCGTGGAAAAAATTTCGACCTCTACGCAGGCGAAGCCGCGTGTAAAAGCTAGTGTAGTAGGTTATAGCACGTTCGTTAACCTGACGAAGACTTAACGAGTGCGTGATTCTCACCGGCAGCAGAAAGGCGGAACAGCTATAGTGGCGTGACCGAAGTCGAAAAGATGTTTAACAATCGACCTTAAGTTTTACAACTTAAAATAGTCGGCTGTTTCTGTACGAAACATTGATCAGTCATGAAGTTATGGCGAACGGAAGTATCGACGGACGGCTATGAAAGAATAGGATCGTCGCCAAAAAGGTTCATAGTTGTGCCATAAATTGTCAATTTGCTTATTTGTATGGGAACATTTTATGTAAATTGAAATGGACAATTTATTACTTTATTTATTTATGAACGTAGGAACATTCCTTAGCCGGTCACAAAAATGACTGTTTATAGAGTCAATGGCTCACAACTCTTACCTATGAGGAGATTGAAAGTGAGTCAATAGCTCACGACTCTTTAACTCTTACCTATGGGGAGATTGAAAGTGAGTCAATGGCTCACGACTCTTTAACTCTTACTATGAGGAGATTGAAAGTGAGTCAATGGCTCACGACTCATTAACTCTTACCTATGGGAAGATTGACAGTGAGGTAATGGCTCACGACTCTTTAACTCTTACTATGAGGAGATTGAAAGTGAGTCAATGGCTCACGACTTTTACCTATGAGGAGATTGTAAAGTTACCTAATCTGAGAGCTTTTTTTAACAGTTCCTGCTTATTTAGACAAGTCAAACATACACCACATATTATATGACCCACTCATACACATGAAACATACACTTACACACCCAAATTCACCCATTTTCTTTATTTTAATAAAATGAAGAAACAAAGAAAGAGAAAAAATAAAACTTTGTTTTCTTTTTGTACTCAAATGATAAAAGGTCTAACCGGATGCAGCTGAATACCAGTATTTTATAAGGAGCGACTGCCTATCTGACCTCCACAACCCAGTAACTGGGCAATGCGATAATCCTTGGTAAGATTGGTTGTCAGAATTTCGGGCTTCTGACGACCTGTAACGACTGTCAAAGATGGGAATGAGCGAGGCACGGAGGAGTCTCGGTATGTAAATATGGTGACTCATCCACAGACCAACCCCGGAAAGCGTATCTTAATAATTAACCTGATGGGTGACCCGTGCAGCTACTCAGTACATTTGTATAAATTGGAAAAAAATATTAAGAGAATGAGCCCTGGCACCCATTACACAAGTTTACCTAATTTTAGGCGGGGGTCAGTCATCATCATATGCCTGGCCTTTTCCCAACTACGTTGGGGTCGGCTTCCAGTCTAACCGGATGCAGCTGAATACCAGTATTTTACATGAAGCGACTGCCTATCTGACCTCCACGACCCAGTAACCGGGTAATACGATACCCCTTGGTAAGACTGGTCGTCAGACTTTCGGGCTTCTGACGACCCGTAACGACTGTCAAAGATCCACAAATGACAGCCGGGACCAACGGCTTAACGTGCTTTCCGAGGCACGAAGGAGTCTCGATATGTAAAGATGGAAACCCATCCACGGACCAACCCAGGCAAGCGTAGCTTAACCTGAGAGATCGACCCGTGCGGCTGTTATTACGTAGCCACGAGCTCCACGGCTCAGCGGGAGTCAGTGATTTATGCAATTTAAAAAAAATATAATTATCATAGTAGAAACTAACCTATCTCCTTTGTGAAAATAGTAAATTCGGAAATAAAGTTTACCTATTTAATCCTTCGATTTGATCAAGATTCCGCGCGGTCACTTCTGTACTTTTATTGATGAGAATACTATGAAATTGACTAGAAGTCCTAATCATAATAGGTACTTTTTACCCTTTTATAGTCCATTGCTATTTGATATGGAAATTGTAATGATAAAAACGGAATGGATTGCAAAAAAGTTTAGATGTCTATGTTTCACACTATCGTAGTGGTTTCCATGATAGTACCTATATCGAGCTTGAACAAAATTTGATTTAGGTAAGTAGGTCTAGGTACTCGTTGATCGGGAGCTATTCATGCACGCAACTAAATTCTAACAAAAAGAACATACGCATTAGCTTTCAGTTTTAGTCAATAGAATTCTATATTTAGCCCATGATGACGTTGCAGAAAGCCAATCGCGCAACCCTTACGTAAGCTGCGGTTTGAGCTCAGTAGCTATTTAAATGTGGGTGACTGAAGACCGTGAGTCCGTGACAAATGATGAAGTTCAGGGATGAATGGCAAATTGATGTCATTACGCAAGACAACACGCTATAAGGGAATCAGTCACAAATGGTTCCGCATGGAGCGGTACAGTTAAGGTTTTTGGTGGTAAATCTTCGTTCTAATTGCCAGTCACAAATCCACAGTTCAGTGCTAAATGACAACTCTTCTGATCGAGCTTCCGATTTCGGTACCTACTAAAGTAACACCTCGTTAGTGATAGAAGGGTTACGATTTACGATCGATGATTCAAAGCGCATTCTCAACGACAGAACATTTTATTTTATCAAGAAAGGCTCTCAAAGTCTTACCGCAGTCTAGCTCTTGTGCACTAAACTATGAGGTCTCTCAAGCTGGTCATAGTAGGTATGACTGATAGATTGAAGTCTACTTAGATAAATATGTTTCACGACTTGACGGTCTGTATTGCCTTCAAATTTTTCATGAACGTCACTTTAGCCCATGTTCTACATTTTATACCTTGCACTTGAATAAATTTCCGCGTTGCAAGAATAGACTAAACACATGCAAAACTTCGATAACACCTACGATATTTTTCTATTTTCCTCGAGAATTTCCACTTACAAGGCTGTTCTGCCTGTATTTTTACTTTATTTCTCTTACCACGCGATGCGATTCAATGCAAGTAGGCAGTCGTGCTTGAGCAAAAATATATGCATGCGGCGCGTGGGCTTACAGGCCATGTTGTTGGACAGACATTGCTGATGACAGTATTCCTTCAAATGTATTTGGGACTTATACTTGAATGGGGACATTTTCAAATTCAAAGTCGAAGTAAAATAATTTATTTCAAATAGGCACATAAAAGGCACTTTTGAACGTCAATGAAAAACAAAGAAATAGAATTGATTCTAGTTGCCCATTCCAAAAGGTAGCTTTCGTATGGAGAAGAATGGGCAAGAAACTCCACCGTTACTCTTTTAAAAAATGTTTTACAATATTTTGTGTACATGAATTATATAATTATATGTGAAGACGATGCACCTACAATAAGATTACTGTACCACAAAAGGTAAAAAGAATTATAAATGGAGCAATGACAAATAAATTAGTTATGTGATAGGTACATTGTGCTCACATATTTGCAAACATTGCAAAAGTATACGATATTACAATATTCCTAACATTGTTACAAGTAATACTAATATGTCAGTGCGTGAGTTTAAGCAATCACAGAGTGTAAAAATCTATGACATACAAATAATAAAATATACAACTAAATTAGCAACCAGTTTGATTTTGTCCAGACTCTAAATTGTCCTATGGAGCAAGACCAGCATGTTTCCAAGCATTCTTATCTTGGATATAATCCTCTAATTTGTAATAAGCTTGTTTACAAAGTGTACTTTTTATATGAGTTTTAAATTTTCTTACATTTAATTGCAATATATCACAAGGTATTTTGTTATAGCATTTAACGTAGTACCCCATAAAAGATGTTTGTACTTTAGCTAATCTGAAAAATGGTTGATCTATTTTATCTTTATTTCTAGTATTAAAATGATGTCTATCACTTATTTTCTTAAAAAGATTTAATTTTTTTCTTACATACATAATATTCTCATAAATGAATTGGCAAGGTACCGTCATAATATTAATCCTTTTAAATAGTTCCCTGAGAGAATCGCGGCGACATAGATTATAAATGGCTCTGATAGCTCTCTTTTGCAAAATAAAGATGGATTTTTTCTTAAACTACATCAGCTTCTTTTTCCTTTACTGCTCTTAGATATCCAACTTTATTTGGGTTAGCGCAGTATCTAAATCTCTATTGTTCTTTCATATCTACAGCTCTATTGGTCTTACTTCCTTCTTAGCCCGATCTTCTTCAACACAATCCATTCTCCCTTTCTTTGGTCTGTTTATGTTCCAGTTTCAAGCTTAGGCAGTTAGTTTTCCAATTGTGGTCATTGAGGGGGTATAAAAGGGCCACTTTGGTAGAATCATAATAGGAATATAATATAATATGAAACATCGTAAAATTTCACATACTGACATTTCATATTATGATCTGCGTGTTGGTTCATAATTCATCTGTTTGACAGTTTTCTATGGAGATTCGCAAAATGGTCCACAAATTATGAATTGCTTTTGTGTCAAATTAGAGGAATTGCTAATGACACCTGGGAATTCAGGAAATGAATTGCTTTAAGAGGAATTGCTAATATTGCCGTTTTAGGCCCTCTAGGTCCCCCGATCGTCTAATGTAGAAGTCTTTAAGAGGGCTATATTTGGTAGCTATTTTGGCTTAAACGAGTAGTTATGATAAAACGTGTTTATGTCGATAGTATTGTTTTTTGGGAAACTTCGCCATGTTTAGCATGCGTGTTTGATATGAGCGCAGGTAGGAGTCGTAAAACAAGACCTTTACCCTGTTTTCTTTAACGTGTAGGGACAGTTCAGTTTTATATGTTTTTATTTTATGAATGCGTTTTTATCGGAGTACGTTTTCAAGACTTTGGATAAGTAATGCTTCTGCTTTCCTTGCGTGGCCATTATGGCAATCTTGCTTTGCTTATCGTGTGGCGAAATTAGATTCACATTCATCGTTATGAATATCTTATGGGCTGATATCTATAAATTCTTGGTGTGACAAGAAATCCTGAATAACGGATATAGAGCCAACTTTTGTCTTCTAAAAGATATTTGACAAGATAATTCTAAATTATTGCGGGCATTTATAATTTAGGCAAATGGGCGCGTGATGAATGGGGTAAATAACAATTTGCAACCCTTTGCTGAGGGGATGATTATTATAACGCCCTGCTCTACGGGGGTGAGTTGACACCTGATCAATGGGTGGCGAGTGTATGGCGCTTTTGTTATATTTTATGGGATTATTTTTTATTTGGAGATCTCTTGACATACTTAGTGACAAAAGGATTTTTATTTTGTAAGTATTTGCACTTGTTGTCATTCAAGTTTTGGAAGTAGGAGCAAGCTAAGGGCATTGCAATAGAAAACTATAGCTAGGGACTGGGCAGTATACCTACTTAGGTACTTTCCTTCCTATATCTTAAACAGACTTGTACCATTTGTTCTGGATATTTTAAATTATTGACAAGCGACAAACATTATGATTTTTTCTGTGGGGAATAGGGTCTGTTGAATTTTTAATTTTAAAATGTGTCTGACACGTGCTTCAAATTGTCACCACAGGCACGTGTCAGCCGTCGCTCGTCATGTAATCACAATTGTATTGAGAGTGCAGTTGTTGTTTTTGCCCATATGATAATAATATACTTACTTACATTATTTTCATAGAACATATTATTTTAATACTTGATTATTCTTCGAGATTATGTTTTAAAATAATTGTTTTGTTAACAGTTCAATAAGGAATCGGCGCCGAAGCGATTGGGCAACTGGCAGGTCCCACGATGGGCGCCAACAAGAGCAAGACCTTTAGAAATGCGACCAGATCCCAAACCCATTTGTGATGTGAACGGCCACTTCCTACCCGGAGCCCCGAGGGGCACGTCGCGATGTTTCGGCCATTACACCGGCACCTGGGAGCTCCCAAGGAAAATAACAAGAAAAGTCGGTACGTAAAAGTGTTTCGGCACCAATAAAACTCCCATCCCTAATACTTTCACGAATTATATCATTATTGTTCGACCTTGGCGGAAGTCATAAAGCTCCGTCATTTATTTGTCAACATACACGCAAAACACTTCCTACTTCCCAAAAGTATCGTGTTACGCAGTAGTTATGTGACTGATTTTGAATATTTCGCTACTTACCGATTTGCTCAACGGCTGCTTTTATATGGATTTTTGTTAAAATCGATGACCTATTAATGTGTCTGCACGCGAATATTTTGTATATGGGCGAAATTGAAATCAGGACATGTATCTGTCACGCGCATATGGAGCGTAGGGCTCTTCATAGCAAGACGTGCATTGTTATCGAGTGCTCAATTGTATAATTTCAGCGGAGGACTTAGCGAAAGAGCCGCCCGTTGGAAGATTTCCAGACTGGCTGAATCTTCGTGTTCAGAGGCCGAAAGCGGCAGAGGCGGCACGCCTGCGCTCTGAGAAACGCGGCAAACCTAAAAAGGAGCCAGGCAAGGCTGAATTGCGGGACGCCCAGACGTTCGAAGTGAGTGAATAAGGTTACACGCGAGTTTCGATTGAGACGGTTGCGCGCGAAACGTGCTCTTGTTTGTTTGTGGCGTGGTAGTGTGTCGACTTGTCATCTCTGGACGTCACCGCTACATACGTTTCCTTAAAATTTCTACATTCCAATGTAGGTTAGTGTTGGTGACAGCTGTACCTAGTTGCTTGTAGTTTACAATTTTCTTTCTTGTAGTCAGTGACCAATATCTACCTTCAACTTTTCAGTTGGTAGGTACAGATAACCTTATGATGCCCGGTTTTTTTTGTCGGTTGTCTCATTTTAAGAATTTTCCATCTGTTTTTGCTGTCTTTGATGGCCGATTTTAGCCAACGTAGTATTAAGTACTACTTTATTTGATTATGAAAATTGAGAGACTGGCGCATTCTTAAAGCCTTCTTAGGAACCATGAAGTCATCTGTTTAGATGTGAAAGGCTGTTGAAAAGATCATGGGTATAAAAGTAGTTACCGCTATCAAAAGATGGAATAATCATTGTACACCTTTTATAAGTACCTACCTACCTGAAACAAGATTGTATTAATTTTACCCTATTTCTGTCAGTAGGTAAGACATACAAATCAACATGATAATAGAGCTTATAATGAGCTCTACTTATAACTATTTCGAAACAATGTGTAGTTGTGTAGTCTCACAGTTTTTTATATAGACTATCCACCTTTTTCGTATAGTATTTTATAAGTTAGTTATTAGATTAATAATTTTCTTTTGTTTTTATTTTATTTCAGCCACGGAAATGCCCGTACCACCGTAAAAATAAGAAAATAATTGAAAGATCTTTAATTGGTGCTAATTGATTGAGGCACCGTTTAGTAGAGTAATTAATTATTGATCTATTTACAAAAAAAAAAAAATTGTTGCATTTGTAAAAAAATATGAATTGGTTCTTTAAATTTTTACATGTCTGTACATAAAGGAATCTGAATCTAAAGAGGACAAAAATCAAACAAAAAGGAATAGACACGAAAACAATAAAGTTCATGATAATGTTGGAAATGAAGTAAATAAGAAAGAAGACGATCCATTAGAGTTAAATGATAAGAGAGAACCAATAGACACCGACGGTCGCGGACCTTACGTGCCTGGTTCATTGACCGACCCGGACAAGAGGCACGACAGCCACGAGATATTGGTGAAGGACGCCGTCGACCAAGTACACGGACCTCAAGAGGAAGATGTTGACAAGTTTTGGCGAAAAGTAGCTGAGAACGCGAAGAAAAATGATGGGGTTGCAGAACAGAATAATATGAGAGAAATCAAAACAAGTGGAACTCCTAAATTGCCTCACGTTAACGTCTCGCAAAACTTTCAGTTTGCGAGGAAGATGCACGTCGGAAATCTGGAGCATCAGCCATTGCCTGATACTTTAGGATACCGAAATTTGACAAAAATCGCGGAACATCGTGATTCTGATATCATTGTTAAGCCTTACGCTATCGGGTGGAAAGGATACGGCGCATCTGGACCTACGTGTTGCACTAAGATGCGCGTTCATAGGCCCAAGACATGCGACCCCAAAAAAACTGACGGTGATAAAGGAGAAGGTCAAAGGCCATCAACATCTGCCCCAGATTTAGGAGGACAATATACAAAGCCTATGTCGCTCATGGACCTCGCCATCTGCTGGGATTTCAGACCAGAAGACCCCAAAAGGGAACCAAGACCACCAAAGCATATCGACGGCTCAAACGGCTCCAAGGCGCCAGCGGTATTCACTATGGTACATACACCAAAAGAAGAACAAGAGGGCCTCACCATTGGTCATACGAATCCGATTTTTAATCAAAATCGTGTGGTAGGCGATATTGGACATCACCCTGTGCCATATTTCGAGAAGGATATGGCAAAAGACAGACGCAGAGATTCTTGTGACGTTCAATATTGTCCTCAACATGTTGGCGCTAATGAGAGAGGTTCGAGATCCGCGTCATCTAGCAGAAAGAGCTCAGGTCAGTCTGGGAAGAAGCCGGAGTGTGATGGCATCCATGGATGCGGGACTCCGAGTGAAATGAGTCGTAAGTCTAGTCGCGGCGACATAAGGCCGGAGAAATTACAGCCTATAAAGGATGCATGGAATAATAAAAACAAGAATAAAAAAAGTGCCTACGACGTCAATTGCAATCGTCATAGTTTGGAGTCCTATGAGAAGACTCCTCTAGCGCAAGGAAAGCTGCACCACAGCTCGCCAAATGACTCGCAATTTTCACGACGTTCAACAAAAGACGATTTATTGAACATCAAACATAAGAATTGCGTGTCTTGTAATGGCGCAAAATTATCCCATGACACGAAACAGAAGGAAGACTATAAGTTCGCGTTTAAAGCTGGTAATCCTAATTCAGTGCAGAGCGTGACTGGCTCCACTGACTCTAAAGGAGTAAAAATGCCTAAGATGCGTCATCCATACAGTAAGAAGTCTTATACGATCCCGACGCTGGCTCCTCCATTTAGTATATGGCGCGACGCGGACGCGTCCGGCTACCCTGAACATTGGAGATTGGCGAGCGTGTATCAACATGCTTACAAACCACTTGAGCAGAGGCGCAAGCCGCTTATAGACAGCGTATATCAGTGATAATGAAAATGCACCTTAAGATTATCCGTTTATAGGGTCCAATAACCAATAACAAAGTAAACATTAAATTATTTTATTCAGCTGTTCAGGATTAAAAATATTTCTTAAATCATGTATTGCCTTTTAATTCTTTATCATTAGAGCTGCGCAACACCTGCGTGCTATCTGTCTAGATATAGAAATAATCTTCGTGCGTGAGGTTGGTAATTATTCATGGTAAGAACCTTTCGTATTCCATGAAGAAAGTGCACTTCCTTATAGTTTCCCAGGCCTTGCTGCAGTAGTGGAACCATCCTTTTTCTGAGAGGTTGGGTACATTGGTGATTTGATGTCTGTTGACGCCGAGGATCATCCAGCGTAGTCGTTTCGCTAGTTGCTCGAAGGCTGGATGACCGCGGTATATGTCTCGATTAGCTGTGGAGTGAACATGATATGGTTAAGTTCAGCTCAGACGGGACGATTCCGTGGCTGGTATTACAGAACCTATACTCAAGTATTACTCAAAATTAGTTTCAAATAATCTAATGGCTTTAAACTAATTTAAAGTAATACTTGAGTCGTCTTAAGTTGGGTGTTGTATTATCGAGCGTGATAAACTTTTTGATGTGTCAAATCTTTCCTCTCGCTTTCCTGCAATCCACAGAGTAGGTACTATATACTGACTGCAATCTGTGGAGTGATTTCGTGAAAGGAGACGACTTCCGTCTCCTTTCACGAAATCACAGCGTGTAACAGCAGGCGTAGCATGAGCACCGTTTTGTCGACGGAAGAGTAGAAAAAAATTACGTTCCGTGTAGACAGTACGACGGCAGCTAAGTAAAAAGAGTCAACTGCACTTTTAACTGCACTTAAAACATAATTCGACTCAGAATTCTTTGTTGTTTCAAATTGTCTTCACTTCCTTAGACAAATTTCAGTTGTCAGTGTGATTTTGACAGTAAGGATAGAAAACTTTCTTCCGAAATAGTCTACATATTAAAAGACCTAGATAAAAATCGATATAAATTAATGACAAAATGACAGATTGTAGAAGGATTTCTACGCTGCGATGTCAAAAATGAAGAAACGAAATGTTACTTTGTATAGAAAAAGCTATGTCTATTCTTCGTAGAAATAGAAAGCGCCATGCTACGCCTGCAGGAAGAACCCGGAGAAGCGCGCGCTATTTGATTTGACCAATGAGCGCGCGCGTGTTGTTATTTGGGCTAGAGTTGGCCATCCATGGTACCCATTTTCCGAGAGATTGGTACTGTCAGCCGAGACGTCAGATGTTACACATCATTTGCGACTTCTGTAAGGCTCATTTGTCTGTGAAATGAAGTATTTAAGACTGCACGCGGTAATGTCAGTCGTGCTTAACTCAGTTCACAGTATAGTATTTTTACGGACATCAAAATGCGTCAAGGACTACTTTTGTCTACTATAAAAATCTTTAAAAATATTAGTCATACGCAGCTGTTCATTCCGGTGATTAGATTAAATGTTAATCTAATCCTTTAAGCTAGATAACAATTATTGTTAACCCTAAAGCTTCATTTACGCATGCACACGATACGATTATCGATGATACGATAATGCATAATGATGAAATTTCACATTCTCATCGATTACTAATAGTGTTGCATTTCAATATCAATAATGTTAGTTTAAACCTTAAGTCAAAGACATAAAAGTCACATTATGCCCGCTTATGACTTGCAACAACTACTTATAAGTACCCAGAGTCTGGCCAACGAATGTCTGACCCGAACACACGCGCGAAATGAAAAAAAATAAGACTGTTTATCTCTGTACATAGTGCGATAACACGTGTTGATACATGAAATTTAATTTAATCTAAATGAAATTAAATTTGAATAATAAATACGAATTATCGCACTATGTTTAGGGACAGTCTTGTTTTTTTTAATTTCGCGCATTTTTTCAGTTCAGACTTTCGTTGGCCAGACTCTAAGCATTTCATACAAGTGTCGGAAGCGAAAATCCCCTATTTTGTTTACAGGTTGTAACTCGATATTTCTCCTAGTGTAGATGATCCCTTAGTTTTGTAATTGAGTAGGCTTAATCATAAAACACGTGCGCGTTGTCATTCGCTTCAGGATTTCTAGTGTAATGATTTTAGTAGGGAATATTCTGACAAAAATCTGAATCAACTGTTAATTCATGTTTGGCAGAATATTCTTTGCTGAAATATCTAAAATTAAGTTAATTTCACCTTTGATCATAAATCACAACAAATTATTATTCAAAAGACAATAACGAAACTTAAATCGAATTCCTCCGCCAACAAAATGCTAACTACAGCTTGATTTATCATAAAACTTTTACCGACGAGGAACGTAACCTTCGCAAAGAAAAATGAACGCGAGCGACTGAATGAAGTGACCTTGGCATTGCGAACAAACTTACCGAAGTCGCTGTATATTTCCGGCAGTAGGAACAGATTGATGGGGGTCCCACATTTGTCTATGCTGTACCCTTTACAGACACTGTCCACGTTCAAACTATTCTTGTTCGTGTCACTGTACATGTACATTCCTGAGTTCAGTTGTAGGTTTGATTTTTGGAATGCTTTTCTGAAAATTTAATTTGGGTTAGTATTTTGAATTGGATGAATAGATACAGTTGGAAGCCTGAGAGGTTCACGGCCTGGCTTACTGGACAATATTCTTACAACGGTGTTAGCTTTCTTTTAACCGACTTCTTAAAAAAGGAGGACGTTCTCAATTAGTCTCTAATACGCGATTACTCCGCCAATTATGAATAAATTTTGGAGATTTTTTTTTCTTTGGTAGGTTATGCTTCAGAGGTGGTCCCATAGAAATTGTATTAACTTTGCTTGCGTAGTTTTTGAGTTAGACAATATCTTATTTGACTTCGTCACTGTTATTTACATAGCAGGTAGTGGTATTCGAATTTGTGTGGGGTAGGTACCACAACTAAAAAGAGAAAAATAAAAACTTTTTACAAAAAAAAAAAAAAAATACCCGACTTCGAAAAAAAATTAAAAATAACTTTAATTTCAGAAGTCGGTAACAAAAACAAAAATTTTAAAGCAAAGACACCGACTTCTGATATTATAGTAATTTTTATTTTTTTTTGTGTTTTTTTTGTTAATAGGTAAAGTTCGTACCGATAGGAGAGAAGACAACGGGTGATTTAAAGTTTTTATTACTTCTAACTTTATTAATAAGAACGGTGTAATCCACGAAATGACTGCAGCAGCGCAATGTTATCTTTAGAATTGATCGAACCGAGCAGCTTTTTCAACGCTAAATACTTTCGTTGTCTGGAAATCTCCATTATCCTGACAGCCTGTTATGTCAGGTCAGGGTTGAACTTCAATAAACCCTTTGTAGCGTTGGCCATGGCACCCGATTACGAAGCCACCTTTGTAATGAAGCGCTATGGTCAATACTGAGGTTATTGACATATATCGATTGTATGATCAAAGTTCAATTTCACGAGGTTTCAACACTCGTTTGCACTACAACCACCATGATGTTGTGCAAAAAGATGTCGACCTGCGCTCGGTTTTTATGCGGGCTGGTGTATTTATTTTTGCACGGGGATACATAGCAGTCTTTTTAGGAGTCAGCGACCACTGGCGAAAATTTATCAACATCGGAAGTGATAAAGTTGAATAGGGATGATGACTAAATATATTTTACGTAAAACGATTGGCGAAGCCAAGGCCTGTCTTGGCTTCACAGGCCAATCGTTTAATCAAGGCCTTTGAAGTCACAATGGCACACGTGGCATCATAAATAATTCACCTGTAAAGATCCTGCATAATACTCAAAGATTCCGGAGTAAAGTCTTCAAGCTGACAGCGGTTGTGTAGAAGCAGTAAGTGTGGGTGACTCTCACCGCCACCCGTTGATTCTGAACCTTCTTGGTTGGTCGGGACTGTGTTTGAAGCTGATAGAGAAGGCTTTAGCATTTCAGCTGCTTGAATGTATCTGGAGAAAATTTTGAACGGATTTTTATTATGACTGAGTAAAGACTCCTTTGGATGGGACTTGGGATAGCCATTTTATAAAAAAAGGCGCTAATTTCAAAGCCCACTAAAAAGATTTTTCTGGAAATCGAGTTATTGATGAGTTTTAAATTCAAAAAAAATTTCCTCGTGCTGATTGCTAGGACTCACAGGGTAATATCAACGGTAATATGTAGCCAGTCGGAATTTTCATTCAAACTCAAAAACTCAAACTCAAAGCATTTATTTCAAATAAACCAATTACAGGCACTTTTGAATTGTCAAGGGGTCGGTCAGTCAGAAAGATGAAGCTAGTTGCCCATTCCAAAGCGTAGGTTCCTATGGAGAAGAACGGGCAAGAAACTCCACGGACACTCTTTTGAATCAGAATATTATTACAATATATTGGTTACATCATTCATGTTGAAATTATACATGTGAGAACAATGTCCGTCCGTAAAAAGATAAAAAAGAAACAAAACAATTCAAAAATTAAAATAAATTAAAATAAGCCGTGGCAGCTAAGAGATGACCAGTCCCTACTGATGGCGCCCGTTCACGAACATGACGCATGGATCAGCACCATTCATGGAACATATATTGGGGGAAGGGGGGGGGGTCTGCTCACCCGCCAAAAACTAGAAAGAAGATAAAATAGCATAGTTTGTGTCGTACGACACCCTACCCAAGTGCGCGAGTCGCACTTATAGGTGATATGCGGGTCGCCCACCTGATGGCGGGGCACTGCCGCTTATGGACAAAATATGCAAACTTCTTTAAATTAATAAAAAAAGGAAATTATTATTAAATTACCTCAAGAAATTATAATCTGTAAACCAGTCCTGCACAGCAATAAGTACGTGGCAAGTAGCCATCAAATAGGACGCTATTTGAAGACAGTCCACCGTCACTACATTAGCACTCCTAGCTGTGATGGTTGTGTTGGACTCTTCGATCAATGATGGCGACCACAGCGCTTGGCAGTCCAGGAGAATTACACGATCGTTAGTGATGTACATGTCGATACCTGGAATTGGAGAAGTAAATATTGTTTAATAATCAGGAAAGGGCAGGTTTACTATCATGAAAATTGTAGATAGGTCTCTAAAGGCCAGCACAGATTGGGGCGGGCCGTAACGCATTGCAATAAAAATATATTTTCTTCTTTCATCACCTTTGCTTATTTTCTACTAGCTTCCGCCCGCGGCTTCGCCCGCGTGGTATGTCGATGATAAGTAGCCTATGTCCTTTCTCAGGCTCTAGACTATCTGTGTATTTCTTTTAAATCGGTTCAGTAGTTTTGACTTGAACGCGCGACAGACAGACAGACCAACAGAGTTACTTTCGCATTTATAACATTAGTAAGGATAAACATGTTGGTTCACACTACACCGTTTTTGTGTGTGAAAATGCGTTTCGCTGTGGCCCTTTACGACTGTATCTAATGTGCGCTTGGGTTAAGGATGTTGTAACGCACGTCAGTAGTAACATTTAAACTACGACATGTCGACATAATACCTTTACTGCTACGAAATAAAGGCGTGGGCCAAGTTGCGTAATTTAGAAGAACAACACGGTCACACAGAGAGACACGAAAAGCGACTTTAAAATATATAAAAGCGATTTATAATATGTATAGATTACCTTTCGTGCAATGAACTCCCCTCTCTATCTGTTCAATATCTTGCATTTTGAATTTGAAAATACTGTCAGGTTTCTCCTGCACTTTTGGTTCTGGCAGCCCAGCATAGTCCAGTGATTCCAGTTGATTCTCTAATCCAACCTCATTGCTGTCAAATGTATTATCAGCTGGCATTTCGTGAGAGTTCAATATTTGTGTGCAGAGATTCTGATCATGAATATTATTAGCAATTAGGTTCAGTATCATTGATTTGCCGACACCTTGTGTACCTGAAAACAGATGCATTTTTTGTTGAAGAAAATTTTAAAACAGTATGATGAATTATACAGTGTTTTTCAATTCTTATTTTCACATACTTATTTACAATTTGATAGATTTTATTTTTGTACTAAACAGTAATTTTTATATGACTTTCAATCCTAGAACGCACAGCTAGAAGTCTAGAACTGGCTAGTTGAGTGGTTCTAATCTGAATTTGAGCGGCAAAGTTACCTTATACATCAATTTTATTAGCACATCGTTTAATCTATGACAAAGGACATAGATTCTATTTTCTTACCTATTATTCCAACAACTAAATAGTTGGTGCTAGAGTCATGTAGGAACTCTAAAGCACCGGGGTTGAGTTCCAGATTCTCATCCAGAAGTTTCACAGGTTCTGTCATAAACTTTAGAGGTGGACTCGGCTTTTGTTCTGAAATTAAAATTATGGGGTTTATTTATAAGTATTGCTTAACGTTAAGTGATGTTCAAATGTCAAAAATGTATGGTTAAACAGTTGCTAATCATTACATAACTTTAAGCAATGTTTATAAATAAACCCCAAAATATTCAGTTTTTTTTTGTTGTTTTGTCTAGGTAGTGTCAGACTAAGTATATAATATTTGTATGCAAAATGGTAAGTAATTGGTAAAGCATAATGTCAGTGATAATACCACTATCATTAAATGCAGTGGACCCACCAGTAGAGACATGGAGTAAAATGGAAATACTAAGTATTTGAATCACTTTTAATTTGCTTAATCAACCAATGAAAATGATACAAAAAAGCTAAATGCAAGAAAACACAGCTCCTTTACATGATTGTTTTCTAAAAGAGAATAAACTATTCATTTACCTGTATTTTTCTTTTCTTTATTTTCATTTTGAGCAATTTTATGGATGGATGGATGTCCATCACTCTCAGATGTAGAAGTTTTGATACTCTTCGGGCTCTGTGATCGTTCCTCTTTGGGAGCACTCTGTTCTCTCGTCTTCAGTATAATAGTGGGCTGCTTTTCCTTTTCCTGCTTCTCTTTGGCCTGATCTTTAGAAGATTCACCGCGATCTGATTTTAAAATTACCGGCCTCCTAGGTGTGGTGGATTCCTGAGTAAAATAAAATAAAAGGTAACGTAAAATTTAAAGGTTTAATTCAAGTGGGTTTGCCTGCAATTACTGGATCAAGTCCGTTAGAAATAAAACAATGATACAAAAAGCCAGATGGCTGGTCAGTAGCTCGCCTCGTATATCGTCATACTGTAGAACGTAGGTACTGTAAATTTTATTTCTGCTTACCTCTTACTCGAGGAATCCAGGCGATAAACGTATTATTGTAATAAATTGATTTCTGAACCTACCTTCGAGGTAAATATTTTCTTCTTTTTATCGGCCATGTTGGGTGATCTTTCTGTGCAGCTGGGGGATGTTTTTACTTTATTTTACTTACTATCCCAGACTTCCAATACAAAATTCAATGTGTATTGTTTACTTTTGCATTCACATTTGCAATCAATCATTGCAATTTTGACATCATTGTCATGTCATTTTGACTTCGACAGCAGAAAACTATGTGCTGCCAGTACACAAAACGTTGAACGTTGCAACGGTGGTTTTGCTTTGTTTGTCAAGCGAGAAATAATGCTAAAAGACAATGAATTAAGTCATTTAAAAAGTAAAATTTCGACAGTTTGTTGATTGTGTGTGATTGGTAAAAATTATAAGTCGTCGTAAGTCGTACACAAAAGAGTGAAATAAAATAATCCACACGGAAAGAATTACGTATTTAGTATAGATATTTCCATCAAAAAGATGGATTTCTGGAACATTTTCGGTTTTGGTGTGGTTTATTTGATCTGCACATCATCTTTCACTAATGCAGACCCTTGTGTAGCGAAGACTCCGTGTTCATGTGAATTTTCGAATGGCACTGGAATTGACCTTACGCCCGCAATTTCATCTGAGTTTTATACAGCGGATACATATGCGATCAAGATGAATGGTACGCAATATGAAATGAGTACCTATTTCTATCATCCTTGTTACGACGTTAGTATGAACGTGAGCCTGCCGGCCACGAAAAACACCTGTACATCACCTTTGTCGGTAAGTTCGTCTTTGATATAATTATTATGATATTAGCATAGTATTCTACACCAAAATACTCATATTACATAGTTTAAGGTTTCACCAATTTATACCAGTGGTGTATTTAGTTTAGGGCCTCATTTTTTACAATTCGTTACCTTCCTACTAACAGAACGTGCTTATAAAGAGGCATTGACGAAACCTGTTTTCCCATAAAAAATGCGTAATCAATACATAATTTAATTTTAATGAAGCCAAATGTTTCATCATGCTATGGAACTAAACCAGTAGAGATTGACTGAATGATAAAGCACTATTTTGATAATTACTTATGCTATCATGAATTATACATAGTTATGGGACAATATTACATGTTATTATAACATTATGTTCATTTAGGAGTATCGTATTACCCAGTTACTGGGTTGTGGAGGTCAGATAGGCAATCGCTCCATGTAAAATACTGGTATTCAGCTGCATCTGGTTAGACTGGAAGCTGATCCCAACATAGTTGGGAAAAGGCTAGGCAGATGATGATGATGATGTTCATTTAGCTGTATGGCATCTAGGTACTTACTTCTTTAACTACCATCTATCATTCAACGGTATACAGGGTCAAATTATATTGGCTAGGGCAACACCGCAGACTTGATGGGTATCTATATCTGAACAAGATAAAACAAAAAAATATACATTTTCTCAACTCATACTTCAACACACAGCACTACCAGTTGTTGTTAACCCCTAAAAACTAATCAATCAATTCATTTTATTTTGTCGTGATTAGATATCAATATTCATCACGTCTGCAGAGTTTGGCTAGCTAATTTAATTTGACCCTATACAGGGTGACTGGATCTCAACCCATCATAACAAATTCGCATATAGAGGAGGTCATTTGTTAATTATTAGACCTGACTTTCCCTAGCTAAAGTTTTATAGTTTAGGAGATATGTCAATTTTTATATTTTATTGAGATTTATCAAAAACTCATTATTTTAGTATTTTTTTATTATTTCTTGGTAGTCATACACATTGGTGATTAAAATACCTCGGAACTTTCCTCAAACTAAGGTTAAAAATAAGAGAGTCATCATCAGCCTAGCCTTTTCCCAACCATGTTGGGGTCGGCTTCCAGTCTAACCGGATGCAGCTGAATACCAGTATTTAAAAAATAAGAGAGTACACTTTAAAAAAATCAATGCAAAAAAAAAAAACTTTAAAATCAAATTGAAGTAAGGCTCAATAATTACTAAATGACCTCCTATATATGCGAATTTGCTATGGCGGGTTCAGACAGATCCAGTCACCCTGTATATGTATTTTAACAGTAACCTATTTCAAAAAGAATTTATATAGATTTATGTTATTGAGCTAATAAAAAGTATATTTTATGCTACTAGTAGATCTTTCAACTATCTTATCAACCAATCACTAAGACGCTGATGATGCTGTTTAGTTTTCTGTTCAACTAAAACTATGCATTTCTATCAAATGCAAAACACATGAAAATGTTACTATTATTGTTTGTAAAAATGATCAGCACCCTAATTGCGTAAGTCACACACATTCAATCTTAATCTGAATATAATCCTTAAAATTGTCTGCTCAACAACATAAATAATGCAATGAATGTTGTTGTACTGTCAAAATGAAAACAATTACTACTGTGTCACGCAATTACCCTGTAGAATACATAATATTTATTTAATTATGTATGTATTAACATAAAATGATAATTATGCATTAAATTTATCCTGTGACATCATATTTTACATGTGTGTATATTTCTAAGCTTAAAAAATCCAAAGACTATTTTTTATTATCTATTAAAATTATACAGTTAAATAAAAGTTTTAATTAGCAAAAGCCTTGTTAGGGTCCTAAAGTTTCTAATTAAAAAATGAAGAGAGCACCATGAAGCTCTGAATTTAATACATTCAAATGTCAAAAATAAGATGTTAATTATGATAATTTAATTTCAGATCTGTCGTCATGTAAGCACAATGAATTTATTGAACAAAAATACCAGTACATACACATTTGACGAAGGCTCATATGACTTTATGGGCAGAACAAATATATCACAGTTTTCTGATCAAGGCAACTCTATCATTTATCCCAATGGACCATCGTAAGTATGCATTAATATATTTAGAAATTGTTCTCATATATTGTTATCCTTTACCTACGTATTAAATGTTTTTAATCTTTCTTAAGAAACAACGTATTAAATGTTTTTAATCTCTCTTAAGAAACATTGGCAACGTCGGTTCGAAGATGGGTGAACATTCATTACATATCGAGACCCCTCAGTGCCTCAGAAAGCATGTTATGCCGTTGGCCCTGGCTGTCATTTGTAGATCTTTGACAGTTGTAACGGGTTGTGAGAAGCCCAAAGGTCTGACAACCAGTCTTACCAAGGGGTATCGTATTCCTAGTAATTGGGTTGTGGAAGTCAGATAGGCAGTCGCTCCGTGTAAAATACTGGTATTCAGCTGCTTCAAGTTAGACTGGAAGCCAACCCCAACTATGTTGGGAAAAGGCTAGGCAGATTGATTGATGATATTATTATGTAGTTCTAATGGAGAGCAGTCATATCTAATCCTACTGGTTTTGAGATAAAAGCCGTGTGCGAATAGTAGGTAAATTAGTACTACAAACACAAGAACTACACAGTAAAACCTTTAGTATAATTGATAAAAAACGAGTATGTAATAAGGGAAATGAATAAAATGTAGCATTTTATCATTACAGTGAAACAATAGTTCTTTTGGAGTGTGCCGAGACAGAGAACAAACTACAAGTGTATTCACTATCGGAACCAGATAAAATAGTAAGTCATTCTTGTTTGCTCATTATATAGCTTATATTTTGGCTCATTAAATATAACATATGGCTTAACAAGGTCAATTTTTAAGGCCACTTGGCATAAAGCCAAAGGTATTTTTTTTTCACTGTAACAGTGTTATGATTATCAAAATAATTTTGGTAATATTATGTTAAGTACTTGCTCTCTTTTAGAAGAGTGACCAGTTTCCCGCGTTCTTCTAAGCACATTTGGCTTATAAACTTACTTAACTACAGTAATGCTTGTCCACTCTGAAATGAAGCGCCCCACTACCGTATTTACGCACACGGTAATGCGGATTTCTATGGGTAATGCGGTAGTGGGTCGCGTCATTTCTATGCGTAATGCGGTAGTGGGTCGCGTGATTTTTATGGGTAATGCGGTAGTGTGTCGCGTCATTTCTATGGGTAATGGAGTAGTGGGTCGAGTCATTTCTATGGGTAATGCGGTAGTGGGTCCCGTCATTTCTTTTGGTAATGCGGTAGTGTGTCGCGTCATTTCTATGGGTAATGCGGTAGTGTGTCGCGCCATTTCTATGGGTAATGCGGTAGTGTGTCGCGTCATTTCTATGGGTAATGGAGTAGTGGGTCGAGTCATTTCTATGGGTAATGCGGTAGTGGGTCCCGTCATTTCTTTTGGTAATGCGGTAGTGTGTCGCGTCATTTCTATGGGTAATGCGGTAGTGTGTCGCGCCATTTCTATGGGTAATGCGGTAGTGTGTCGCGTCATTTCTATGGGTAATGGAGTAGTGGGTCGAGTCATTTCTATGGGTAATGCGGTAGTGGGTCCCGTCATTTCTTTTGGTAATGCGGTAGTGTGTCGCGTCATTTCTATGGGTAATGCGGTAGTGTGTCGCGCCATTTCTATGGGTAATGCGGTAGTGTGTCGCGTCATTTCTATGGGTAATGGAGTAGTGGGTCGAGTCATTTCTATGGGTAATGCGGTAGTGGGTCCCGTCATTTCTTTTGGTAATGCGGTAGTGTGTCGCGTCATTTCTATGGGTAATGCGGTAGTGTGTCGCGCCATTTCTATGGGTAATGCGGTAGTGTGTCGCGTCATTTCTATGGGTAATGCGGTAGTGGGTCGCGTCATTTCAGAGTAGACAAGCTATACCTACTACTATGAATCATTCCGAGTGTTTACTTTCACAACTAAGCTGCTTAAATGAATAAAAATTTGAAATAAAAAAGACAAAAACATAAGAGAAAGTCATATAAACTTTCTCTTATGTTTAGGTTTCATCTGAATAAAACTAAGAAATATTCACAGGGTTAAAATTGCGCACAGTCTTACAGCCAGTTGCAGAAACGAACTTTAAGTTTTAAAGCTGTCATTAAATACGACTCGATTTTAATGGTTATTTGATGAAATTAATAGAATCATTAGTGTTAATGCATCCATCACGTAATGGGGCATTAATGTTTGTCTCTGTGCAACAGGGTGTAAGTTAAACATAAACGGATTTACATCCTCTTGGTAAATGCAATAAGGGAAACACTATCTATGTTATAGCTATAATTGTTTTGCTGCAAAGTTAACTACACATTACACACTTCCCATGTAGGTAGTTGGATTACTAAGTTGGATTAAAGATGGGTTATTATGTGTTATTTAATACCTGATAATCTGGTGATACAATGATTAGTGGAGTGCATTTAAGTGACCCGTTGCCCGCGACTTCGTCTGCATGTATTTTGTATTTCATATTTTTTTATGCAGAATGAAAAGTTATACCTTCTCTGCGTCTCACACTACCTATACTGCGTTCGCAATTTATTTGCCAAACGAGTAAAAAACACGAGTTTTAGGAAAAACAACTGTAATGCCTACACGGTTCAGTTTGCAATTTATTTACTCTAAAATCAACTTTACTTACACTTTCATAAAGTTGATGTTTGTTTAAGTGATAATAACATCAATTGGAAACAAGGATTTAAACAGACCTTATTTGTCAAATTTGACACCGATTGGTTCAGTAGGCAGGTAAAGGTAACAGACAGACAATGCCCAAGTAGAATGCTCTGGAAACCCCAGCCAGTCACCTTCAATCCTATCAATGACCTCATTGGATAATCTTTCCCGATCACCGAGGCAACTTTTATCTTTTTGAATAGAAAATATTGAAATACATTTTCAATTTAAAATACAGTTTCAATTTAAAATACATTTTCAATTTAAAATACTTATTCAATTTAAAATTTAGTCAACTTATTAATAATTTAGAATTATTTATTTATTTTGTCATTGTGACGACCCACTAAAGCCATAATATCATAGACACAATTTGCGATAAAATCAGTTTTACAGTGGTTTCAACACAACCTTTTATCAATATCAGGGGGCCTAAACCGGCCACATTAGCAATTCCTCTAAAAACAGTTCATTTCCTGAATCCCAGCTGTCATTAGCAATTCCTCTAATTTGACATAAAAGCAATTCATAATTTTGTGGATCATTTTACGAATCTCCATAGAAAACTGTCAAACAGATGAATTATTTCGTAATATGAATTACACGCAGATCATATTATGAATTGTCAGTTTGTGACATTTTACGATAATCCATAATATTTTCATATTATGATTCTGCTAAAGTGACCGTTTTAAGCCCCCTGTTCGTTTCATAAACTATTTTTTCAAACTACAGTTCTAATTCTGACGGTTTTGGTGTATTTCAGGTGCTGGCGTTCTATTCAAGAGACGCGTGTTTGAAGCAAATAGAAGTAGCTAGCAGGTCGTTTGGCTCAACACTCTTGATAATATTCTTCTCCTTTGTAGTATTTTACCTAGTACTTGGAATCTGCACGAAGAAATTCTTGATGGGAGCGACTGGCGTCGAAATTATACCAAATCTCGCCTTCTGGTCGGAATTGCCTAACCTTGTCAAAGTAAGTGTAGATTTATTTTTTATTATACATAGGCACAGTGGCATTTCCCCTCGGGATATTGGCAAATTCAGAGCATTTTCGTCCTGTAGTGTGCAAGATAGGCTGTGGAAGTATAAATAAATGACTGAAGTCACTTGTAAGGTTTGCACCAAGTGATTTGTAAGGTTAGCACCAAAAAACATCAAAAAGTTTTTGATTGCAAAAAGAATTGTTCACTGCTACTGTAAGAAAGTACGACAAATAGTTGTTTACTCATTGTTTAAAAATAGTTCCCCAACACGTGTCTCGACTGCGTCTCGATGCAACTGAGACAAAAATACCTACACATATCTCAAACTCAAACCAGTTATTTCTATTAAACCATTTGCAGGCGATTTTGAAATGTCAGTTAGTCTAAAAGTTGAAGCTAGTTGTCCATTCCACCATTTAGATCTTATGGAGCAGAATGGACAAGAAATTCTAAGGACTCTCTTTTTAATCATTTTTTTTTATATCTTGCAGGATGGTTGGGTATTCATGTTGAATGGTTGCAAGCTGCCAGTGCGAGGTGCCGGGCCCACCGTGTCACCCGACCCCAACAGCTACGACAGCATATAACATCAGGGTGACGAAGACCTCTCCGAAGGTCACCTCGTCTTTGTGGAATAGACAATCTGACTGTGTTCTTAATTTCTCATTTGTTTTTCATTTTGCTCCGCTGTAGTTACATTTGAGTCAGTAGACTATGGTTTTTATCTTGAATCTGAAAATTTCGTTTCCTAATGATGTGATTAAGTACTCTTGAACATCATTATTTAATCTCTTTGGAGTAACATCTCAAAACCATATTATTTTTTCGCAATATTTCTAAAATATAAGTAAAATTTTGCGCAAATGTGAACATAGCAAGCTCATTGGTGATTGAAATTTAGTTATTTAAATTTCAATTCATTCGTTTAAACACGGTCATAGGCAGTTCAAGCGAGTTTTTCAATAACTTTCTCTGTGTAGTGATGATATTATTAAAACATAATATAACAGTTCTCGAATATCTGTACAATACAACCTCAATATTAAGTAATAATCTGAATATATTTACAAAACGAATGCATAAATAATATTATACATCTGTGAACTTTTATTTTCAGTTAGTAATGTTAATATTTTTAAGCATATTGTGTATTTTTTTATTAATTTTAAATTATAACAATATCATTTAATAATTCAAAGTGAAACATGCTCACATCAATTTTATTTAAAAAAAATGCGATATTATTTTTATACCTATTGGCATTAGTATATTTGCAAAGGGCCTATTTTTATTGTGATAAATACTGATTACGCATATATAATATATATAATTATATATAAAAACTTGCCATACAATTAGGATGGAATTAATTAATCATGTGCGGCTTATAATTATTGTAAATTCTTCTTATTTCTATCTGATCGTAATTTTTCAAAATTCAAACCATTTCTCCAATATATTTATTTCTTTTTTTAACGTTTTAAGTATTTCGATTGTGCCAATTTAGTCCTTTATTTTGATTTCTCGAATAAACAAATTATGTATGAAGTAGTTCATCTTCATCATCATCATTTCAGCCGAAAGACGTCCACTGCTGGACATAGGCCTCCCCCAAGCACCGCCACTTCGACCGGTTCTGTGCTTCCCGCATCCAGCGCATTCCAGCGGCCTTCACCTATGAAGTAGTTGATTGTATCAAAATATATGCTATATCTAAAATAACTGCTATCCACGTATTTGTATTGAATAATAACAATATCTATTTGCGTGCGTGACATCTAACTGAAGTTCTTCCGTTTTGTACTACTTTGTACCTTAGGACATATTTTTTTAAAGTTTGACTATATGGAAGTAATCCGTATGGTTCGGAAATATGTCCATGCAGCATATTTTCCTATGTATTTAATGCAAAAGCATATCTATGTAATGTAAGATTTCGATACCGATTTATTGAATCTCCAAAATCTTTGGAAACTAAAAGAATATTTTCATACTTCGGATACCCTTTCTACTATTTTACTTTACTATATTATATTATTAGTATAGTAAATAATTATACCATCGTTTGTACTGTCAATAATTCTAAATGTAGGCAATTCAACTAATTCAAAGCTTTGGTTATATTAAACTATACAGAATTTAAAATATATTACATTGTGAATTTAGATGATCGTCTGTTAAACAATATATTTCTACTAATCACCAATTAAACTGTTTGCACAAATACATATTAGTAAAAAACAAATATGTATGACTAGTCTGTCTGTAATCGTTCGAATAAAATTTGCGAGTGAGTGTGTGTATAACTGTAATGCATAATATTAATAAAATCGTAAGCACTAGTCATTGTTAGGTTCACTGTAACGCACTGTTTATCACAAGGCTTGTTAAGTTTTTTCACTGTCACCTCAATATCAATGCATGCTGTATACCATTTTCATAAATATAATACCTAGTAGTTTATACTTTAAAGACCAAGTGTGATAATTTAGAACGCTGTTGTAATTGTACATTACCTACAGAGAAAAAACAAACATAAAAGACGTTAAACCTTGAGTTAGCTGTACAAGAATCCAATAATAAAATCAATGTTTCGCCATTTTATGTTGTACGGACATACAACTAAATAATATTGTCATCATAACTCTGCAATTTTGTAAAGACAAATGTTAAAATTATTGATGCTAGTGACTAAATCGAAAAACTAAAGTAAAATTAATATATTTCTTGAAAATACAACTAGTATTTGATAAAGGCATGTTTATACACTAGTTTGCGAATATATTAATAGACTAAACCTTTCATAATAATGTTGTTGTGTATAATAAGTGATTTATTAACATCATGAAATGTATCAGCACTAGTTGTAGCCAAGTATATGTATATGTAAGTCTCATAATAAACGTATGCTTGAAAATATATATTTGTACAGCAACTCGACAAAGTATGAAAAAAACGATAATTGGATTGGAATATGTAGATAATTTCCCTCTTATTCATAAAAGACTAGAGAAACAAAATGAGAAAGTCTTTTGGCCTCTCATTTCATTGTCCTTGTTGATTATTTGAAAGTCTTAATTGTCAAGTTTTTATGAATAAGTGGGTTGTTTTTAAGCAGAAGATTGGGATCATCTCGAATAGATTGTAGATTGATATTAATATACACGTTGTTTGAGTCTGAGTAGGTATTTTGAAAAGCTGTATCATTTACACCCTGTGTAATGTAGAGAAAACACGAAAACAGACATTATGTTTGTAATGGTCTGATATTTTAAGTTTTTTACGACGTCTTACGATCAACGCCCACTGAGCAGCAAAATGCTCGATCACGTTCTCTTCTGCTCGAGACTTATCTCTTGCACGCTATTTTCAGCTCTATTGTGGTGGAATTATCAATGTATCGTGCTCAACTTTTGAGTGAAAAAACACCACAGGGATTTTCCCTTGCTATTTTCATCTCTATTTTAGTTGTGGTTTAGTTCACTATCAAATAAATATTACTCGAAAATTTTGCCCTCAGTGTGCGCTGACCTTTAATCGAAACAAGTGTTATTCCTACATCGTGTGTAGTTTTTTTTCATTTGTTTTATTGTTGTAGATCAGTGTGATATCATTAAAAATGTCATTATAACCCTAAGAATTGCATAATACGTATGTAATAGATATTTTGTATTCAATATTTTAGAGTCGTTTGTGTTTTCTAAGATTAATAAATAAATAAAATTATTATTGCTCATTAATTTATTTTTATTTCTACGTTTTTACTTACTAATTATTCTAAATACATTTTAAATATAATTATTATGTGGAGCATGTTCTTAGCGCAGTTAAGGCAGTTTTATCCCCAGCTGAAATCAAAACAAATAATGTTATAAACGTACTAGCTTTTGCCCGCGGCTTCGCACGCGTGGATATCGAAAATTATCCCACGGGCACGTACTGCCGTGATACGAAAAGTATCTTATGTCCTAACCTTTTTCTTTTGTTGATATATCATCAAATCACTTTGTCCGTCAATTGTGCAGGTAGGTATGCCTTGCGTAGTACAAAGATGTTTCTGATAATTTCTTACTGAACTGTTTTGTGGACTGTACCTATTTAAATTGTGTTAATACTTCACCTTAGGTGCAGTTTCAACAAAACATTTATGCAGAAGCACAGATCGTTCACATCCTTTCTCGCCGTCGGTGACTGCTTGGTCGTTCACTATAACAAAACAGATAATGCAAACATTGGCAGTTTTCACTAACATGACAAGCCGCATTTCATATATTTACGATATATAAGGTGCTATAAAAATATCTGCCACGGCTTTAATGGGAGGTAGTATTGTGTTTAAAGATTACAATAGTGAAGAAATTTCGTACCCCGGCCGGACAGTTAAATTAATTTGAGAAAATAAAGTAGTTAAATAAACATTGACTCTACTCTGCATAACGTGGTTCACAAATTACGCGCGATGTGTCGCTTCGTCAATGAAAACAACTGCTATCTCTTTCCATCTGTTCTGTGAATGAAAACTGAAATCAGCTGACTAGGTCGTCACTATCTAATCTACTAGGTACGCAATAATACGCAGGCAAACAAGTGTTTTAAAAGTGCAATTACTTACCAGCTACCGCATTCTTCCAAAAAACTGACGTAAATAAGATGATAAACTTCCCATCACACTTAAAACAGGCTTTGGACTGTCAAGTTAGTGTAAGAATCGCAATATGATGACTCACTCGCACACCAAACCTCTGCTGGTATAAGTTTACTGCATGCGCAGTTATGGAGTTACACTCGCGGTAGCACAATACCATTTCAAGATATTCTTGATTGGAATACCGTCGTCTGGGTGGCATTTTTAAAGAAAGCGCGCGCGATATTCCCGACTCTGACCGCTAACACTATCTTTCGAGCGGGCGGGCGACTGGTGGACGACTGGCGGGCCGGGCGGTCGACCAGCGCGTGCGACGAACGGGGTAGTGCGGGTGAAGATGGGGGCGCGCGGGGCTGCGCTTTAACGAGCGAGTGGCCGGCGCGTAGCGGCATTGTTTGATAAGAATGGCAACAGTGCATGAACGGCGCCGGCGTTTCGCGAATTGAATTCGGTGCGGTGCGGCAACAGCTTATTAAGTCTACGGGATGGTTGTATGCCAATAAATCAATACTTACCATTTTTTTGTATGAAAAAAAATATGGCAAGTGATCAATAATTTATCTTTACTATTGTAATCTATAAACACAATACTGTCTCCCATTGCAGCCGTGGCAGATATTTTTATAGCACCTTATATAGTTTTAGATACGAGACGATATGATTCTGCGATGGTGAAGTGTTGGTACATAATATTGTTATTAAATAAACTAGCTGCAACCCGCGGCATATCCCGCGTGGACCCTAATTCTTTTTCTAAAATAAAAGTACCCTAATTTATCTACTCTTTATAACATCAGATATCTGCCAGTGAAGTCCCGTCAAAATCGTTCCAGCTGTTTCGGAGATTAGCCGGAACAAACAGACAGACAGATCAAAAATTTGTATTTTTGGTGTACCTACTTGCCAACATAAAATTATATTTACATCATAAATGCATTTAGTAAAAAGCTGTTATTTTAACATTACAAACAGACACTTCAATTTTATTTTTTTGTATGTAGGTATTACCATTGTATGTAAAGAAGATAGAAAAGCTTTCACACTTTTTAAGTATGTCGGCACAATTGACACATGTTTAGTTCTAAATAGTACTTTTTTACCATCTTTATATACCGTGTTTTTTTGCAAATAAATATTTATATTCTTATTCTTCTTATTCTTATACACACATTGAGCAGGCTAAGCTCTCCGGTAGCCTGCTGAACCTGTTGGTACAAAATGTGCTAAGTGACTACCTATGTTGCTTGTTGTTCGTTCTATTCTTCTCACTTTGCCTGACCTGATGAGTTATGTTGGTTAATTTTTAAAGTTTGTGACTTACCACTTTTGCACGATTCCAAAAGCTTTTTAGAGCTTTCTTGCTTCTTCGGGTCGTCAGCGTAATCTTTTTCGAACAGTGCCGCTGAGGATTCTACATCGAACATACCTTTGCTGTCCAGCTGCAAAATCATAAAAGGTTTTAGTGTCCGAATATCTAAGATGTCGTTTCAGTTTCCATTGCTACAAACTTATGCCTTCTCTCTGTAAGAGTGAATGCTGATTGGGTCCTAATTCACTATGTGGGACCCGTGGACGGTACACATCTACTCTCTACCTGTCTTTAAATTTTTGGTTGTTGGACATTTTGGTTTCTTCACGTTTTCTTTTAGTTTTTATAGATGCGGTATTTTTCTTCTTGTATTTTTTGACTTCTTGGAAAAAATATTCCATCAAGTCTACAGTTATGTATGACTATTTGGACTGTACCAAATATTTGATAACCTACACTATATTATGCTACTTACCATACCAGTTTTCTTAAAAATGCAGGCAACAAAACATCTAGCGTTCTCATTACCGGGTATTTTGTTTTCCTTTAACATCAAAATTTCCGTTGGAGCAATATGGTGTTCGTTGTTACACTCGACCCCTTCACGGAAGAACCATGCTTTGATTTCTTGATCGGTCCTAGCCTGTTAGGACAAGAGTTAAAAAATATTGGGTCAGTGGGTCGTCTTAGTTGTGTTAATCTGCCTGAATAAATCCTTATCATTAGCATTCTATTACCAAAAAAAGTTACGAAAAACTTAAAGCACAAGCACAAGGTATTATACTGTGTGTACACACGGCTACACATCAAGCTATACATTTCCAGTATAAGCTGACCTCGCATTATACGGAAATCCTATGCAATGCGAGATCAGCATAAAGTGGAAATCTATAGCTTGATGTGTAGCCGTGTGTATATGCGATAGTAAAATATAATAAGCTAACCAACTGTACGCAGCCTTCTAAAAAGAGAATAAGTACCTACAAGTAACGTGACAGCAACAGACGTAGCTATGGTCAATGGCTAAAACAAAGTATGAAAATGTAAAATTGTACTTACATGAGCCCCATAAAATTCTATGAAATAGAAGCACAATAAAAACCGGAAGATCATTCTCACTCAAACTCCAAAAACTAGACTGTTCATAAATAAAATATTCTTTTTATACTTGTTTGGACTGAACTCATTATGGATTAAATATTAGGTAGGTACTATCAGATCTGTTTTAATGGCTATTGAGATACCAGGTCGATATCATCCCAATTTGTAGGTAATTATTTCTCATTTTGTGTTTCGGATGACAGCTCACAGTGTTTTTATTGCCCCAAAAAAGTGACATCAGCTTTTCATTGATATTTCTACTCAATAGCTCACTAAAAATGCACGAGTAGAACTTCCATGTGCCAATTTTGAAAACTTTTTTTTTTTTAAATCTTAAAGTTTTCGTTCCTTTGAAGGTCAAAATACTGAAAATAATTCGTACAAAAAAAAACTGTTATATGATTGAGTTTTATTTGAATTACATATTTATGAAGCAAATCTAGGCGCATATTTTCCACTTTTTATTTAATCAGAAATCATAATAGAACCCACAAAAAAAAAAAATGTTTTCCGAAATCAGTTTTTATTTTTTATTTATTTTTCTATTTTGAAGTAGAACCTCGTGTCTGGTACAATTAGAATCCTTATACTAAGGGTTATCACTTATCACCTACAAAAATATTACTTTCAACTTGGGCCTAGGTTTCGAGAAAATGATTGATGACTTTAAGATTTTTTTTTAAATAGAGTATACACTATTGGCACATGGGAGTTCTACTCGTGCATGTTTAGTGAACTATTGAGTAGAAATGTTCAATAAAAAGCTGATGTCACTTTTTTGGGGCAATAAAAACACTGCAGCTTGAACACTTTAGTGAGGCTTATTAAGGCTCTTACATACTGGGGCGATTCGTCGCGCGATGCGAATTTTAACAAAACCATTTCTCACGGCGTACAATGCGGCCGCGTCGCGTCGCGCGACGAATCGCCCCAGTATGTAAGAGCCTTTATACTAATGTAGGTATGTTTATTTTAGTATCCTATCAACCCTAAGATCTACACTCCTGAAGACTTGATAGTCCACTTATCTACAAAAAATAAATGATACTGATACTGATTTATACAGTTACGGTCAGATAGTCAGTCGCTCCATGTAACATTTTGTATTCAGCTGCATCTGGATAGACTGGAAACCGACCACAGCACGCGTAGCATGACCAACCACAGAAATGGGTTTTCTACGGGTTTTGTCGACGGAAGAATAGACAAAATGAAAGACTGATTGTTATCCGTCATTTTTTATATTCTTACGTCGACAAAACCCGTTTCTATTATGGTTATGCTAAGC
This sequence comes from Lithophane leautieri, assembly GCA_949152455.1. Taxonomy (NCBI): domain Eukaryota; kingdom Metazoa; phylum Arthropoda; class Insecta; order Lepidoptera; family Noctuidae; genus Lithophane; species Lithophane leautieri. The sequence continues at coordinate 14,037,329 of OX424471.1, read as the reverse complement.
GTGCTGCATAGGTAGGTTGTCAGAAAACCGCTACGCTCGCGCTGGTGATGATCTTCTACATAATATATTTGTTGTCCAAACATAAGTAGGTTTCTAATGTTCCTATATAATATTATGATTATTATACCTATCATAGACAGGTACCTATTTCTATAAAATTAGTTACGATCCGCTTATTCGATTAATTGTAAGTACCTGCACCTATTAAAAACTTCCTCTAGGCAAATGTTGTTGCTGGCAATGTTATATTGACGTCATTGGCAATAAATATCAATATATTGTGAAGTATTTTACTGTTAAGTTAACTATAGCTTATCGTTAGCTTTAACTCTATGCTATCTAATGAAAACGTTATAAAACCTTCGATTCATTGTTGTGACACAACTTGGGAGCCACCCGGACTATGGCCTCTCCCAAATACTGGCACAACACTTTTTTTAAAACTTTATATAGAACTCGAATCAGTTACTTATTAGAGCTAACAATTTATGTACCTAATCAACAGCCACGTTGATTACCTAATATTGTTAGGTAATTTTAGGTTCCGTGTTGACCAACGAAGGTCTACTTGATTCATAGGAGTCTGCACTGTACACCTACTCCACACCCAAAAACGAAATCCAACTTTAGCTCAAATTAGTAGGATGGCTGCCATACCTATATCATAGTAGCTGCCGATCATAATCAGCACCTTTGCCCTTGATCAGGGTAGAGCGACCGCTCTTCTCGCTCTCACGGCCGTCGCTGATCATGATATAATATTCTTTCGTGACAAGTTCTTTCGGAGCCGTGTTTCAAGGCTCCTATTTCTGTTTGGATAGTCAAAAGATAACCGGACAGTATTCACTCATGCCGCTGTTTCTCTAGGCCATGTCGTCGCATCGTTAATGACTGTTTTGGGTTACCTTTAATTCGGCCTAGGGTTATTTCAGAATGGTGATATTCGAGATAGCGAGGTAGTCGCAGTAGGCATTTCGGGCTTTCATCGAGTAGTTTTCACGTTACGAATAAGTACATTTATAACATGTACCTCGGCAAGTTAAATTAGACGTAACACAATCTTCTCATCATAATGGGCAGCTCCAAGAAACGTAGGTACCAACATAAATAAGTGTTGGAAAAATTGCAAGTTAACGGGTCATTATCTACTTACAAATTGATGGTGTTCGTTCACGTTAGGCGGAAGTAGGTAAATACCAGCCATAAAGTAGGTAGGTAGGTACAATGCTGTATTTTTTTCTTTGTTGTTACGTAGGTATAATCAGATAATGCAATGAAACGCTAACTCTCAAACTGATGACTGACATTTATTTGTGACGTCATATAGCCTATAACCCGCGGGACATGACATTCTAACGATACGTCATTTGACAAAATACAACCAGCAGTTAGGAGGGAACAGATGAACACATATACGAGTACATAGCCTGTTAAAATCATTAACCCTTCATTGGCTTCGCCGTAGTTGGGTAAAAAAAGTAGAAAAAAAAAACATCTGACTTTGTTTCATATTTTAATTTAAAGATAAAAATATTAAATGAAAGATGAAGTAAATAAAAATAAAATATATACTTAAACAAACGCTTCACGGAAAGTAAAATATCCCCGGATTCTGATTGTAGATACATTTAGTGACGTGAAACGATACGTCGCAAATATCCTTGTGGCCATCCGCTGAAACACATAATGAAGCCATTTGATGAACAATGTTAGGGAAGTAGGCAGATAGAAGGTACTTAGCTACTAGAAATAATTGGCCAACCCAAATAGCTGTAATATGTTAGCAAGATAAACCACTAATGTTAATTTCATGACCTTCTATGCGATTTTAGATTTTATTCATTAGGTCGGTGGTACATTGGCCTTGTATTAAAAATAAACGCATGCATTTTCATACAAAATTATAATTATTATTATTATCACTAAAACTAATCCTTTATAACATTGTATGGTAGAACTATTCATTGCTTATAAGCCTCATTTCCGAAACCAGTCTCACCATGGGGTATGGTGTTCCCCAGTTACTGGGTTGTTGAGATTGCAGTGGCTTTATTTCAAATACTGGTACCTATGCTAAGCTCAGCCTAAGCTAAGCCTAAGCTGCATTCGGTTAGACTGGAAGCTGACTCCGACTCGTTGGGAAAATGCTAAGCAGATTATATACGCCATATAATCTCGGACCCTATTATTTCCTCTTAAATATATTAAAATCAAACGATACGCGGCTAAATGAAGATTGAGATACATACCAGCTTTTTTGCAAGCTGAGATGGCTTCCTTAGCAGGTTCCTTTACTTCATCAGGTAGCAATAAATCAGCTTGCTTTAATGCTGCATCGAAATTCAACTTTCCGTTTTTGATCTGAAAAAAAAAAGTGTTATTTTAGGTCTATAGCTCATGTAAAGATTCATGGTAAAAGGTATTTTTTAATTTGAAGAACTTAAATCTTTAAGGTAATTATTTTAGTGGTTTTCTGTAAGTAAGAATTCATATCAACCGTGTTAGCCATTTTCATGATGCAAGCCATGTAGCACTTTACTTCCTTCTCGTCGATGAAGATTCCTTCGGCAATTGGATCGAGTTTCTCTGAGAAAATTTAATATAAAATACAAGTAATAAGAACTAAAACCCAACTACGACTAAAAAGGTATAAACAACACACCACAGACAGACAAATTAAAAATCCGGAGTCACACGTAATCTGTTTGATTTATGCCCTAACACGTGTGACTCCGGATTTTTAATTTGTCTGTCTGTGGTGTCTTGTTTATACCGTCGTAGTTGGGTTTTAGTTTTATTACTTTAATTTTTTTGAGCATTTGATAAATTGATTAATTTTGTATTAAAATTTATGGTCTTCCTTTTATTTGTGACACTATGTTATTTAGCAAAAAATAATCCTTATGATGAAGCCTTTCGATCGGTTTGATAAAGCTACAGGATGATTATTTTTCTCATGTAACGGATTCGATTCCCGGTTCAACCATGTAATTATTTAAATATCTATGAATGCAGATTTAATTGTTTTTTAAATTCGAATAATGTCTTCTTTCAGTAAAATATTCCATCTACAATATTCAAGGTACTTTCCCTCCATGTGGCATATCCGTGGGACGCCTTGTATATATTTTTGAAATGTGCTCATTAAGTCCTTTCATTTGATACCCAACATGGTACGATTAAACAATTTTTTTTTTTAGTTCCTGACTTTTTGTCCTCTAGAGGGCGCCATTTTTTATATAATGTGACGTCACAAAGCCTATAACCAGCGGACGATCAAGACGCTTCCAACGATACCTCATTTGTCAAATTGTGATGAGAGGTTTAGAACATAGGAGGGAACAGATGAACATACTTACATACATACATACTTACATGGATACATACCGGTCAAAATCATAACCCTCCTTTTTTCTCTTCGCCGTAGTCGGGTAAAAAGGTAGCCTTTACCTTACCATAGAAAATTCGGTCCTCGAGACTCGGATAGTTTTATTTTATAAATATTCTTACCATCTTCAGCATTATTCTTTGGTTGACATGTTTTCCTCATCATTTTGCCCGTATTCCTGATTTGTTTCATCGTCATCTAAAATGTTACCAAAGATAATTAAAATGGGATTTAAAAAGCATTCTCATTACCTGGCTTTACTTCTGCAAATTTCAACTCTTTATTGCCTGTCGTTGTTGGATGTCTTTTGTTGCACGAGTAGATACCTATCAGTCAACTATCTTCTTAACTTTTTACCACCAAAAAAAAACTGGTAAGTATTCCAATTAAAGGATGTTTTTGTTTCAGGCATAATGTAAAAAATATAGTTCTACTCACTGCTTCACACGTTGCAACCAGTATCAAAAACTTCACAATTTCAATGAGCAGCATATTTGTAATCTGCCAAGGTGTTGGGGAGTAGTGTCATGGCCTCCAATTTAATGGGAACCTTGATCTTCAATGACAGCTTTATATGAAGTTCGACAGGTGATGGGTTAATTGGAGGCTGTACCGTTTAACACCTGAATTATTCAAGTGTCCATGAATAAATTTGGTTTTGAAGACAATAGACTTCATTTGTTCTAAATGAGGATACGTTTGTGAAGAGTGGCATGGTAGCGTTGGTCTCAGAATGGATATAGATACGATAGGCTGATGACGACATTTTAGCAGTGTTGAATTAATTTGGATATTAAGGTTTCTTTTATCAAAATGTCGCTATGGATGCATTGAAAGTGGTCTTGTTTTTTTTATGAATAATGTCTTCTTGTCTCCAATGGAGTAACGCAAGTCAGTTTACTGTATGAGGATCTATTTCTCCTGGTCACCCTATTCACACGATTATAAGATCATCAGTTCAGTAGTTATTAATTGCTAGCTATAGGTTTCCTTATTCTCGAGCTACAATTTCAGTTAAACGCGTATAGTTAAATGGCATGTGATGCACTCAGATAACATTTACCTGATTAAGCTTACAATGTAACCAACTGGTAAGTAATTGCTTGACTGTGTTCGGAAGCAGTGATCATGACACGGAAATAGTTGAATTCTATGAAGAAACTCTGTCCACACAATGCTCTAGAAGAGCCATCTGCAAATCCAGGAATTAGTTAAAAGAGTAGCGTAAGTCCTGCGTATTCTGCTATTGGGTTGGATTCACAAGAAGATACCTACTGCAAAAAAATAAAATATGATATCGAGTTATAAAAGTGAAATCCTTAAACTTATAAGTAAGCTGAAGAGTTTGTTTTTTTGTTTGAACGCGCTAATCTCGAGAACTACGAGTCGGATTTCAAAAATTCTTTTTGCATTTTTTTAATAGCCCAATTTTTTAGGAAGGGTACTCACATCCTATTGAACATCAAGCTAAGACCATTAGGAGCCGAGCAAAAATATAATAAAAGTCAGAAAGAACGCTAAGCGCAAACGAAATAGCGCGACGCGAATAGATGCGACGCGGTGGGTCGGGAGCTGAAATTTGTCGCGGAAGAAGTCGCGAGCAGAAGCTAGTAAAATGATAAGTACCAAAAATGCATTATTAGATAAAAAGGTTTTACATTTTACAAAGATGCTCTCTTCAACGTTCTTATCAATCAGTTGCTGTAAGGATATCATTAACTATGTTCTGATATGGGTTGACGATCAAATAACAAGTTATTTTATTGTCTAGCGGCACTGTAATCAATCATTTATGTCTGCTAAGTAGGTAAACGCCTCCTTATAAATAGGACTAAACGATTTTTTCATAATACTTTGCTGAAGTGAGCCTAATTATGAATACGTATAGCTTTCAATTCATCTGTTTCATTTTGTGCATTATTAATTTGTTTTTTGGCAACAGTTATGCGGTAAGAAGTTTTTAAAATAATTGCGGTAACGATTATTAAAGTAATGATGATAAGCAAATTATTAATTTATTCATGCATTTTTGACTAGTTTTTAAGTCACGGTTTCTTTGGTCTAAATTGAGATCCAAGTATGATTATTATCGCACACTTATCAGAAAAAACCTTAACATTTTATTCTTGTAGATGACAAGGCAACAATTGAAAAATTCTGGAAAACTCATGAAGAAATCATGTATGCCGAAAAACGACGTTACAGAAGGTGAGTTGCTTAAAATGTGCAGTTCTGAAAACGCTACGGCAACTTACAGAAAAGGGATTAAGCTTCTAAAATTGCCCTGTACTGCTTTACAACAGTGTATCTACTGCTTGTTTAATTAATTTGTTTTAGAGGAAGTTGGTGATATTGAAAAGGGGAAGTTTATAGAGAGCCGGAACGTCATGTGCTACATTGCCTGCATTTACACTATGACTCAAGCGGTATGCAATTTAATTTTTTTCATAAAAACAAATCATTAAAAAAAAAGTGCAGTTATATACTGGTACTTGGGTAGGTAATTAGTTCACCTGAAAACTTTATTTAAAACTGGTTCCAAGATAGTGCCCTGAGGGAAACCAAATATATTGTTCGCGGAATTCACCAATGACGATTCCGGACTGAAAGAATTGTAGCTGAGTGAATTTCGTAAATTAAAGCAGTCTGTTCATCAAATATACAAAACAGGTGAAGAATAACAAACTGAGCTACGAAGCAGTGGTCAAACAAGTGGACATCATGTTTCCAGCAGAGATGAGAGACGCTGTCAAAGCCGCCGCCGCCAGTTGTAAGGATACAAGTAAGTCACATGATTACCTGTACATTTTTCACTTTTAAAGATTCGTACTCGACTCGTCGCTTGGATTATAGAATTTTAATCATACCTACACGGTGCCATGTAAGAGAGGTCAACGCGAAAACTGTTACCAGGAATTCAGCTAATGATTCTAGACTGGCGCGGCGGTTCTAAAAAAATATCTGATGATTCAAACCTCATCATCATCAACCTCCATCTGCCCTTGTCCCATGTTACTTGGGGTCGGCGCAACACGTTTTGTTCTTCCATGCTCCCCGTCAACCATCCCACCCTTTTCTTTCATATTCCTCATTCCTAACATAATCCATCTATCTTTTCTTTGGCTAGATGTTTCATACCTACACCGTCAAAATGTATGGAATAGCAGTTTTTTTTACCGACGAAAAATTTCAAGACCACTTGGTGGGTCTAGAACCACGTACTGAATTTATGGTAACAGTTTTCGTATGTCCCTTATGAAGGTATGTAAGTGAGACTTTGTATATTGTATTGTATTACTATCAGAAGTAGTTAAACATCAACGAATTAACTTTTTGCTGTCTTCTATATATGATGTCTTTGTCTTTTTGTTCTAGTCAGATACTATCGATATTTTAATGAATATGTTGACTGTTATGAGGAACTATTTAGTGGCACAAAAAGGAGGTACCTTTTTTTCGGTTTTTTTTGTGCCATTAAATAGTTCCTTAAATGATTTTAGACGATATTTGGCAGAATAAATATTGCTAAAATCATTTAGAAGGTCACAGATAAATGCAACATAAATGATGATGATGATGATGTATTTAGATAAATAGTTGTCGTTATGTACTTGTGACTTTGAGGCTGAATCACCGAATTATGGTTTATTCGGGATCTACAGTAAAGTGGCTCTTGAAAAACGCATCTGAAAATCTTCTAAACCTACGATTTCCTAAGACTACGATGGCCGGCATTTAGCATCCGCAATTTACTGTAAAATGACGTCACCGAAACTTATTTAAGAAAGTCAGTCGGTGCGTTTTCCTAAAGAGCGTTTTTGGACATCGTAAAGTCCTGTGCCATCATTTTCATGACAGCCGTCACTGCGAGCGTTATGGGGCGGCCACCGATCTTCAAGGAAACCGTAACTTTAACACAAACTTAACAAAGGATAAATATGCAGGATAAGTTCTACAGTCTTTCTATTGTTTCAGCTAAAAAATACAAAGATTTGTGCGAAGCTTCATACTGGACCGCTAAATGCATGTACGATTATGACGCAGACAATTTTGTTTTTCCTTGATCATTTGTCATGTCTAAAATAAAGAAGGGTATTCCGCAATAGATCATGTAATTTGTTTGATTTTCTAATTTAAGACTTTTCAAGTTTTACTGTAATGATATACAATACTGCACCCTTGTAAGTTTTTGATGTAGCAACTGTTTTTCCTCTAGCTCACTCCGAGCAGTCGGGCCTGCTATAACTGTCCTTGTTGAATGTCTAATGTTTTAACTGAGACTATTTTTGGACAGGGTTTCACATCTTGGCCTAAAAATAGTTACTAAAATTGTGTAAATCAAGCGTATACCCTTAACATCTATAATCATTGTAAAAAAAAAAAGTCTTTATTCAAACTAGGCTGAGAATCAGCACTTTTCGAACGACAAAATGACATAAGACAGTCCCCCAAATCGCCCAGTCTTCACCACTTTCTAGTGCTTTAGCTGGAAAGAAGAAGTGGCGCAATAAACGGTCCAGCAGCACAGCTGTACCAGGTACCTATGTGGTGTTGTCTGCCCTTTTGTGGCTAATTTAAGCACAATTCAACAGACCATTTTCATCTGTCATTAATATTAGCCATCTCAAAAGTGTATGTAATGTAAGAAGGTAGTGTTCTTATTTAATGTCCTCTAAAATAAGTAGGTACTCTCGTAAATGATTGCTTGCAACTACCAGCTTTGTAAAAAAGGCCCTCGGAGTAAATAACTTTACTATGTATCAACAAACGTTTAGCTAATGAGTGCTTATTTTGAACAAAATTAATGGTCTCTTTTGCTAAATATATGTTTGATTTAAAGTTGTTGAACATAAATTGAAAGATTTTTTTATTATCTTTTCAGTTTTAATTCGGTTTGTGGAGGCTAAGTTGTGTGTGGATGAAATCTTACATTCAACACAAATGAATCGGTTATTTTTACTTATTTTAATCGCTGCGTGTGTAGGAATTAGTTATGGGGTAAGTGAACTGATTTTCTGTTTAAGATCAAAAGCTTTTATATAAAAAGATAATTATTTTATTCAATAAAAGCTTTTTAGAATGCAAAATTATAAGGTTAATACAGACTAGCCCAATTTGATGTTATAGATGACCCGAGCTCAAGTTAAAAAGACTATGAGCATAATAAAAAATCAATGTATGCCGAAGAATTCTGTGACTGAAGGTAAGAATAATGTCGAAAACAATAGCATATCAAATAAGATTACCTAAAATGATAACCCTAAAGAAAAAACTAAAGCAAATACTGTTATGTTTCTAGATCAAGTTGGGAAAATAGAACAAGGTGTGTTCAATGAAGATCGCAATGTTATGTGTTATGTTGCTTGTATCTACAAAAGTCTTCAAGTGGTGAGTAGGTATTTTAGGATCAATAGGTCCTTAGTCTGTTACACTACCTTTGATTTCATTAAATTAACTAGGTCAAGCTGCTAAGTCACGATACAAACAACCCTTAACAAGATATAAAACGATTACGGCTGAACTAGCTGTCTGAAGTGGGGTCACATTTCAGCTTCTGATCGACCGTACCACTGCCATAGAAATTTGTATGTCAACCAGGACAAAGTGTGATCTCTGATTCACGAAAAAGTCTCAACGTGTACTATTTGGTTACCACTCATTTAAATTCTGCGATCGATCAATGAGCACAGCCTTTCAAATTAATTCCTTAGCACGTTATGAATCACATGCTGCGTTTATTAGGGGGCCCATCTTAAGAACAGAATATTGCAGTTTTGATAATTGAAACATTTTATAAGTTTTTCTTTTTGTTTTAGGTAAAAAATGACAAATTAGACATGGGGCTCATATCGAAGCAGATTGATGCACTTTATCCTCCGGACCTGAAAGAGCCAGTTAAAAAGTCCGTTGCATTGTGTATACACAGCCGTAAGTATTTTATATTATCTTTCCTTTTCTCTCGTTCCTATTAACCCATTTGCATCCATATTACTTTGACACTGACAGGTAGATTCTCGGAGAAAATGTCTTAATTATGTCTTCTTTTCAGAGGACAATTACAACGACTTGTGTGAAGGAGTATTTCATGCTGCAAAATGTTTGTATGAAAAAGACCCGGCCAGCTTTATTTTTCCTTAATGTCTATAGTTTACAGTACATTAAACGCATTGATGTTTTTTCGGATTAATAAATGTATAAATAATTTGATTTCATTATTTTGATACAATTTCGCTCCAATACTTATAATAATGAATATATCGCTCCACCGAATACCTATATAAGTTCTGTATCTGTATACACAGTAATCTACTGTTTATTCAGCTAGTTGTTATCTGTTTTAAAGTTCATCTTGTCACTACAACTACTGTGTTCTAGGCTGACAAGTAACACTTACCTTTGTAATTAAACATTTATCGTCTTTATAAAACAACTCCATCAAGATTTTCTATCATTGTTGCATCTTTAGATTCCTAAAGATCTTTCAAAATGTTGCACTTCAGTACTATTTTTCTCTTCTCGGTCATTTTTATTATAATGTTAAACAGTTCTTTCGTCTGTTCGGTAAGTTTTTTAAAATTACTTATTATTTCTTAAAAATAAAAATTATGTTAACACAGCCGAAATATATTTTTTCTGCTGACAGATGACAAAGGAGCAGATTAAGAATTCTGGGAAATTGATTAAAAAGACGTGTTCGGCGAAAAATGACCTTACTGAAGGTAAATCACTTGAAATTGTTAACTATCCATTTTAGAACCTTAGATCTTCTGTTACTTGTTTTACACACCCCTCCCGGTTTTATACAAAAAAAACGTATTGCTTAAATATCAAGTGAAGTATTCGTGATGCCTAATAGTTAATGCTGCTCACAAAAAGATTCATAACACAGACACAGTTTTAATAAATTCTTTAATTTTGTAGATCAAGTGAAAGATATAGGCAAAGGTAAATTCATTGAGGAGAAAAACTTCATGTGTTACATAGCTTGTGTCTACAAGATGGGACAGAGTGTAAGTTACAATGTACGGTGAGAGATGATGTTCATTTAAAATATTGAAACTAAACTCATGTGTATTACTTTTAGATAAAGGGTAATACGATAAACCATGACATGATGCTAAGACAAGTGGATATGATGTTTCCAGCAGATATGAAGGCTCCTGTCAAAGCAGCTATCGAACATTGCAGAGGAGTTGGTGAGTTTTCAAAGCGTTATAAAATTAAGTGATTGTGTGATGCTATCAGACGAAATCTTGGAAAGTCTAGACCAGCAGGCGTAGCATGAGCACCGTTTTGTCGACGGAAGACTAGACAAAAATGACGTTTCGTCTAGACAGTACGACGGCAGCTAAGTAAAAAGAGTCAACTGCACTTTTAACGAAATTCACTCTTTTACATAATTCGACCCAGAATTCTTTGTTTAGTCATTAATACACACACAGTGTGCTTTGCTCATCAAAATTTTGCGTTCAGAACATTCCCTTGGAAAATCATGATTTTGTAGATAACCGTTTATACTTTGTGGCCGTCAAGTAGAAAGTGTTCTACCGGCAATTCCAAAATCAAATTGTCTTCACTACCTTAGACAAATTTCAGTTGTCAGTGTGATTTTGACAGTAAGGATAGAAAACTTTCTTCCGAAATAGTCTACATATTAAAAGACCTAGACAAAGATCGATATAAATCAAAGACAAAATGACAGATTGTAGAAGGATTTCTACGGTGCGATGTCAAAAATGAAGAAACGAAATGTCACTTTGTATAGAAAAAGCTATGTCTATTCTTCGTAGAAATAGAAAGCGTCATGCTATGCCTGCTGTACGAGACTCCAGTAGTATAAAACTTGTAATTTTTTAACCGACCTCGACCGATTTTGAATATTCTTTCTTCATTAGGTAGAGAAAGCTTACGCGCTGGTCTCACATAATTTTTATTAGCTTTGCTTGGGTAGTTTTTGAGTTAGCTTCAATAATACCAATTTTTCCCACTTAACCTATGATAACTTCCTGTCACTGTTATTTACTCGTACAAGTTCAGCGTAAGTTGCCACTTCACATTATTTATTAAACAATTATGATACTAAAATATATCTTATTTATTAAATAATGTAGCTGTTACTTGTAGGTATCTATTTCGACGACTTTGATTTCTTGCATCAAACCTTTCAGTTTAATCTAAAGCGAATGCTTTATTTAGTTCCTTATAGTTTTAATTATTGGCGTAATGTTCATAAAGTTCACATCAATCAAATTAATGTCAACTTTTTATAACCAATGTAATGATGGATTTTTATGTTCATCACAATTTAATTCCTTTACAGCAAAAAAATACAAAGACGTTTGTGAAGCATCATATTGGACAGCAAAGTGCATTTATGAATTTGATCCACCCAATTTCATGTTCCCTTAACTTGAAAGAAATGGCATACTTTCAAATTATGTATTGCTTTAAATTGGAAAGATATAATAAACAAATTTTAATAACAATGGTGTTTTACTAAATCTGAAAGCAGAAATGTCCTAGGTATAGGTACTGATTAAAGACATGCAGACCAGATCATGGAAGTTTTTGCCGCAACTGAATTTGAAATCAATCGTTTTCTTAAACTCAATCTATCCGTATTACGTTAAGAATTCAACCATGGTTTTTTCAACATTAATGAAAAATAAACTATTATTTTCCAATAAAATATCCAGTAAACAAAAAAATGTAATGTTTATGTCATATAAAACTATCAAAACCATGTTTAAACTCTCATTTTGCATCTTGTTGTGTTATAAAAAGATGCAGTTGTTAATTGGTCCTAATTAAATAATACATGTATTTGCATTAGTTAATGATACTCCAAGTTGCATTGAATGCATGGTGTGGACAGTACTGTCCTATAATCAGGGCGCATGATCGTCGTATATAATGGTTTCAAGTAGATCTTGAATAAACAGTTCAATTTAGTAAGGGACTTGACTATCAGTGCCGTGATGGATTGGAAAAGGATGTGTTTGTTGATTATCGTCATGTTTTTGACCACTGGAAGTGACGCCGTAAGTACAAGAACACATAATTAATAATGTTACAGAGGCAGGGAGAGAGCAATAATATTGTTAGTGATCAATGTGATAAGTCGACTCTAAAATTTCTTATAGATGACTAGACAACAAATGAAGAATTCAGGAAAAATACTCAAGAAAAATTGTATGAATAAGAACCAAGTGACTGAAGGTAGGCGCACGAAAATCAAATTAATACATATAAGCTTTCTTGGGTAATTCCACGCCAAGAGAAGTATTAAAGCTTGAGCCTTTTTTTATTTTTTCAGACCAAATAGGAAGTATAGACAAGGGAAAATTCGTAGAAGATAAAAAAGTTATGTGTTATATAGCTTGCATCTATGAATTGACGAATGTGGTAAGTAGATTGAACTGTAAAAATTGTAAAATTCTGATTAGCGTCAAGATCAGTATTTACAAATTGTACAGTTAGATGAATATTCCTATAATTTCTGGAAATTTTCTTGCACTCATCAAAGGCTACGCGTAGGTACGCATTTTTCAATGGTGTGATTTTAAGACAAGCCTTGATTTTGCAATCTTATTAACAAATATAATACTCGTAAGTAAATCGAAAATTATATGGAGTTACGTAAAGCTATTGCGTAGATCAGTAAGTTAATGACCTCATAATAAAGACAGATCATTTATTTTGAAAAATAATTCAGTTCTGATAATTTCCTGTCTCCTTTCAAAGAATTCTCATTATTCTTTATCTGAAGTATCTATAGATCTTCATTGAAAATAGACCTTTCGTAACATTACGGCAACTTAAAAGACCATTCAATCTCAATTACCGTATAACTTTTATTCTCTTTCACATAGTCATTTCTATTTACAGATAAAGAACAATAAATTAAGTTACGAAGCCTCCATACGACAAATTGACCTCATGTACCCAGCGGATTTAAAGGCAGGTGCGAAGGCTGCTGTCGAAAAATGCAAAGACGTTCGTAAGTACAATAAAAACGTAATAATAAATATTGATGCGACCTACTCGTTGACTTATATTCCATTGAATTCAAAGAGAAGAGACCAAAAATGAAGATCGATCTTTTTGAGCACTTTGTTTCATATGCTGCATGTAGGAATAGACTACATAACATAACATGACGCGGCGACGTATGAGTTCCGATTAACACTACAAAGAGATACTTATGATTTTTTTAAATTCATGTTAAATATCATTCCTTTAAATAATATTTTTATATTTCAGAAAAGAAATATAAGGACATCTGCGAAGTTTCATTTTATGCAGCGAAATGCATGTACGAGTTCAACCCAGCAGACTTTATATTTGCATGATTTTTGATTATATCCTTCTAATGATATAGGATGTGTTTTATTTGATTTTGAGGGTGATGAATATAAAAAAATAAATTAATAAAAACTAAAACCCTACTACGACTAAAACGGTATAAACAAGACACCACAAACAGACAAATTTAAAATCTGGAGCCACACGTGTTAGGGCATAAATCGAACAGATTACGTGTGACTCCGGTTGTGGTAGCCGGAGCTCTTCCGGGGATTCTTAGCACCCCCTTACCTCACTGTGGCCTTGACCTTTACCGTAGCAAAGGATAGGCGGGCCGTCGGGCTCTAGAGGCCGTCTGTTCATGGTGCTTGTCATTTTGGCGGGACATCCACGGGAAGAAATAGGGTGGTACCTGACGGAACAGTAATAAAATAAATCTTAGGATAATAATTAAGTAGGTATGCCAATTAACTCGATTTCCAAGAACACTATTTTTTCTGTTGAATCGTTGTGATTGTATCCAAGGCCATGCCTTGATGTGTAGTCACGAGTGCCGACGAGATTGATGATATGAATGCTATTTTATTGTAAATAGCAGTATGGACGTTGATTATAGTACTCATATTTTTTTATTGTAACATGTTTAAAAAAAAAGTAGTATAACAGTAGATACTCCGTTCGCAATGAGCCAGGTCAGGACAGAGGGTTTAAAAGTAAACTTTGAAACCTGTTCTGACCAGGAAATGGAAGCAGCACCGCGGGGTTCAATGTTGGGCCGTTCATCAATTTAGGATACTAATGATCTATGCCATAGATTACAAAAGCAACCTCAGTTATTATTATTTCCTGATGATGAATCAAAGTATTCAAAAACAATAAAGTTTAATGCTATCTGCCATGCCATGGTTAAGTCATAACAGATATAAAGAGCTCTAACATTGATAGCAATATCAAATTTTTCAGTTTTGACCTTTGACTGACTGAATTAGATAATTATTCATTACGTATACTGAAGGTCGAAGCACAATGGTTCGGATTTTGACCAGACTAAAGTATAAAAAAATACCTTCAAATATTATTTAATGAGAACACTGCTTGCTCGTCTGTTTTTCCTCGTATGTATGTAATGTACTTTATTCTCTTTTTATTTTTGCTCTAGAGAGGTGTTACTCCTAAGCTAATATGGAAGATTTCAAATGCTGCGTCCATCGTAAGCAAACCCCAAGATTAACCTAGCGTGAAAAGTGCAAAATCATGTTTCCTATGTAAGGAACAGTAAATGCATGCCTATCATGTGTAATTAAGTATCTGTATCTACTGCGTTTTCAGTACAGTACAGTAACAATTATGTATGATTTTGCTTGCTCGAAAGATGGCTACAAGCATGTACCATACCATAAATACCATCATGACTTTTTTTTAAGCTGTATGTATATGACAGCTTCGTTTTGCCAGCAGGGCCTATTGCTATTTATCGAGTACAGTCTAACTGCAAACTACGGGCTTCTACTGAGACTTATCTATCCGTAAAATTCGATACCTAATGCTTTGCCCTACTTGAGAAACGAACCGGTGATCATGAAGCAAGGGCACTTGCGGATCTGAATAATGAAGGAGTATGAATTAAGACTAGATGACACGAGGTAACAATACTAGATATGTAGAAAGCAGATTGGATGCTAAAGGCAAAGGGCAGATATGTAAGGGCATTGAGAATACGAATACGAAACGATTGAGAATACTACGTTGACAATTTTTCTCATGAGATTATGAAGACACTGATAGTTGGTTTGGTTCACAAATTCAAGGTAACTCAGGACGCTATGGAGTAGGCTATATGCTCGGAGTTTCGTTGAAGGATAAGATCCGAAATGAAATTATCAGTAAAATAACTGGAATTAGGTGTAAACAAGGAGTAAACAAGCTGAAGTCCCAGTGCGCTGCCATTGTTTGTCGAAGGACTGATGGACATACGAGTCCTTTTTTTTTTTTGTAGGGTTGGAAATCATCCAATGACTTCTCCCGCTCTGGGTGGAGCGGAAGGGCGTGTCAGACTTTTACTGACTAAAACCCACCCGTGTTCCTTCATTTGCCTGTTGCCAAGGTCCCGGTATCCCTTTCGGACTTTCCCGCAAGGATATACGAGTCCTGGAGTGGAGACCGCGTATCGGCAAGAATAGTGACCCCCAGCTAGATGTAGCGTTAACATTTAAAAGCTGGCTGGGAAAATATAAGTTTTAAAGAAAAAGTTGTCAAAATTATGAAGTAGGTAAATTCTCTATAGGTCAGTAAGACCTAAAGAAAATCTTGGAAGGCTTCTCTAAAATCTTTCTGTTTTATAGGCTACGGGTAGAGCTAAAACACAAAAGCCAGTAAAGGAACATTAGCTATAATATCTCTATTATTAAATAAATATTTATTATTTAATTATTGTTATTGCACCTACCACTGTTTGACTCTGCTTCACGCAAAGGTAGAAAATGCCTATGGCATCAAGTCCGTCTTTATACATTTACGTGCTTAAAGTGTTAAATTAAATGTAGACAAAAATACCCAAAAGTATTACACAAATAAACCGTGCATTCAGTACGACGATTGTCATATGAATGAGCAGCATGTGTCATTACCGCAAGGAAATATTTATGTATTCGTATGTAATTATTTTTGGAAGCCTGTTTACATAGCATGTAATAATGATTCACCGCACATTTTAGGCTAGGACCAAGAAAATGTTTGGGGAAAATATGTTGTGAATCTATTTCAATGTAAAATAAATAAGTCAATAATATATAGCCGTTATCGTTAATCGTTTGCTAATGAAGTGATTGGTAGCCGTGACATTTTCACCTCAAGATCGTTAGTTATACTAGCAAGTAGGTAATGCTTTGGTAAATGGAGGTTAACTGGAATAGGAGGAGTGGGGATCGCATGATGGATTGAAACGAGATGAGGATGATGGATGGGAGTGGCCAAGTATATAACTCTAGGTTGCTCTTTTTGATTGATCCAACAAATGTATTGGCTGGAATAAATAAATTAGTGAAGAAAAGATGTTTTTTTATTTTTTCTCAGTATCAAATACAAACCTTAATAATAGAATTTCTAACGTGCCGTTATCGTGAACGTCCACCTCCACGTCACGGCATGAGAAGTAAAATATATGGAACTAGCGCATATAAACTGCATCAAACTGCGCCCCGCGGTTTCACCCGCATGAGTCTCAATCCCGTGGGAATATCGGGATAAAAAGTATCCTATGTCCTTTTTCAGGTCATGGTCTACCTATGTTTCATCCAAATCCGTTCAGCCGTTTTAGCGTGAAACCGTAACAAATAAGCGAACTCACTTTCTCATTTATAATATTAGTTAGGAATATATGAAGATGCTTTTTTTCCGTCTACGATAACGTATTTCCATACATTTCGGTGGCGAAAAGTGTTTGTGGGTTTTTCTATCTGGAATTTCTCAGTATTAGCCTATTACATGGGACTTAAATATAGCTAGCGAAATATGGGTATACTATAGGTACACTACTGCCGGACCCTTCGGGGAAACGAAGCGTGATGTTACGTTATTGTGTAAAAATCATAAAAGGGCACAATGATGATTGACCTGGTAATTAAGACTTCTCCAATTGACATTGGTCTCATAATTAATTCAACTTTACTATCGGTCTGCAAAAAATATAGATCTATACACATTGATAGACACAAAGTGCAGTGTACTTAACATGTCGGCGTATAATCAAGATAGATGATATCTTTTTGTTATCGCGGCGTTGTGTGAAAAATCAGTAAATTGTCATGATGAGGCATAGCAGGAACTATACAGTAATTGCAATATCTCGTGTAGCTTGTCTTAATTGGGCACTATTCTTAGGTTGTAACACAAAGTAGGATATCCAGTATACTATATTAACTCGCGGTTTCTGCCTGCGTAACCAAAGCAGCATTTAAAAAAAAAAGCCTATTGGTATAAATTCTTACTGGTGACTGTAGGAACAACCCATTTTTGGACAATTCCGACATTTTACGGCAACATTTTGGAGTTTCTCACAAGTTATTCACATAGATATCAAGAACGCATATAGGAAGAGATGGGAAGAGGAAGAAATGGGACTAAGGCAAAATTTCAACTATCCGTAAAACGTTGCGGATTTGTCAGCAATTTATTTATTTAGCGCAGATGTTTTTTAACCACAATACCCTCTCGATGAAGATAACTCTAATTTGGATCATTCAATGTCCTCGCTCAGATCCTCTCATTTACACTGTTATCAGGATCTTTTGGCACTCGAATGACATTGACAGGAGGGCTCTGTTGGTAATAATTTTGTGAAATGTGTTGATAAAACAAAATGGTGGCGTTAGTTCCGGTTTTGGCCAGGCGCCAAAAGATCCTTGTATCTTTTCGAATTTTTGGTTTGAGGTTATGCTGGTTTCCTCACGATGATTTCCTTCACCGTTTTGAGAGCAGTGGTGATTAAATTATTTACACAAAGTAAAGCGCCTGCCTGGTTTCGAGCCCACGACCTACGACTCGTAATTTGGGGCCGTAACGGGCCACCACTGTCAAATAATAATAATAGTAAAGTAATTTACGGAATACATTTTCTGCTTTTTGGGTAACAAGATAATGTTCTTTTAAATACATAAAACGGATCTACGCAAAACATGCTTTAATACGGCGTGAAATAATTTTTAATTATAAAATTGTCTCAATTATCTTGCTAAGATCTTCGTGCATTTTATATAAATGTCGCAGGTGTCACATTCGACGCATATAAGTCTCAGAAGTAGGTGAAGTACTTAGTTTATTGTGAAGTCTTGATTTTTTAAAGAAATAATGTTTGGTTACAGGTTCCTGTCCTTTGTGGCTTTGATGCTCTGTTTGGAGGGCACTTATGTGAGTCATATTTTTTTGCTAAATACTATTTCGGTGAAAACTATTTTGTGCTTCAATTGAAAGTGAAAAAGAAAGCTTTTTTATTAGTGCAACTTTCTTTAAAGTAAAAGCTAAATTATTCAACGTTAATGGCTTGACACGCTGTCGCGTGTCTAGATAAGAAGATAATTTTATATTGTCATTTTTAAATTATATATTTAAAGTTTCGGATAGGGTTATACTAAGTAGTTCCATAAAAAAGAACATTTTTTTTTGAACTTAATTAAAGGCTTTAACATGTTACAGCAACATGTGCAAGCATTTCGTTGCGTGGCCACCTACGTGGTAAAAACAAAGTTACTTATTTGAATTTCAGGCTTTTTCCTCAGATGAAGAGTCCAGCTTAAAAGAAGCTTTGCATCCATTTGTAATGGAATGTGCGGAAGAGTATGGAGTAACCGAAGAGCAGTTCGAAGAAGCAAAGAAAAAAGGCAGTGCAGACGATATTGATTCTTGTTTCATGAGCTGTTTCTTGAAGAAAGCTGAATTTGTAAGTAGAATTTATAATTAGCAGGGTCCCGTTGGCACCTTTTGGATACGACATTTGAAAGTGAATCTTTTGCACTTAAAACCACATACCTACTCAGTAAAAAAAGTCGAGAGGTGTGGTGGGACGGGACACCCGGCTGGAACGAAGTTTCTTTTGCTGTTTAATGTGTATTAAATAACAGGCACAATGAAATTAATTAACAACGTTTGAGAGTAACTAAATGAAAAAAAAAGCATACTATAGGCTCAGACCAAATAAAATACCAAGACGGAGCGCTGTGAACAATAAGCATGCTAAAACTACACCAAAGCTTGGTGCATACACGCTCACACACACACATTTACAACTATTTACAATGACACTACAATCAAACTACACCAAACTAAGTGCACACATGATTACGAAACCGGCCTCACGTCACTGTTGACAGCGCTCTGTCTTGGTTTTTTATTTGGTCTGAGACTATAGGTGGTAAAAGTGTCGTGACGCTCAAAATGTTACACTTTTTTCGGTCAGGCCCAAATGTGCAGAGTATACGAGCGATAAGCAACTTCGTTCCAAACCGAAGGCATAGGAACGTAGTGCATACTTGCACACGTTAACATTTTTACTTATGCATATTTCAGTTTGACAGCGAGGGAAAGCTGGATGTGGAGAAGACCATTGCCTTTGCCAAGTCTCACCTGACCAGTGAGCCAGTTATCAAGTTCTTCGAAGCGGTTGGAGGAGAATGTGTCAAAGGTCAGTTAGTAGGATGTACTTAATTTAGTCTCTGTGAAGATTAGTAGCACTTCAATCCCCTTAACTATTAAGAAACAAGTTAGAATAAAGTTATAATACAAAAAACCGTCCAAGTGCGAGTCGGACTTGCGCATGAAGGGTTCCGTACCATTATCTATAAAAACGGCAGAAACATCACGTTTTTATGTATGGGCTCCCCTTAAATATATATTTTATTCTGTTCCTTAGTATTTTTTATTATAGCGGCAACAGAAATATATCATCTGTGAAAATTTCAACTGTCTAACTATCACAGTTCATGAGATGCCTGGTGACAGACGCACAGACAGACATACAGCGGAGTCTTAGTAATAGTAATTTTCCCCTTTGGGTACGGAACCCTAAAAACTGGATCAAAAGTTTAAACTTAGTCTAAAGCTAAACTTTGTTTTGATAATATGGCCGAGTTCGGCATCTGGTTAGACTGGAAGCCGACTCCAACTCAGTTGGAAAAAGGTTATGCAGATGATAATGATAGAACAAATGCAATTTAGAAACCATCTTTTAGGGTTCTGTGTCGTACCTCGAACAGTCAGGCCAAAAGAGGCGGCACGTAGAGTTCCATGCGCGCCTTTGTGGAAGGTCGTGCGGTCGTGGGATCTGTCGCACTTGGTGATGGAGCCCGATAAGCATGGTGGACTGATACCAGTCGAGCGGTGAATATACAAGTATCTCCCGGGCCCCCGACTCATGGTATAAGAAGAAACAGTGGGGTTTTAGTCGGTAAGAGTCCGACATAACCCTCCGTTCTCCCTAGACGGAGGGTATCCGCGACTATTTCCCCACGGAAAAAAAATAGAGCTAGAAGGTGTTTGATGCAAGATGAAAAACTTTTTTGGTTTCTAAAATATCTGAGATTAGTTTTCCATACCGAGTTTTTTCGATTTTGATACTTACCTATAGTCTCTCAGTGATCAAAATAAAAATATTAATTTCGTTAATTTCAGTGAATGACGAGACAGTCACTGACGACGATAAGGGGTGCGACAGGGCAAAGATGCTGTTTGACTGTTTACAGGAACTCAAGAAAAAAGTAAGTCTATTTAAATTTGTATTATGGAGATCGAAAACGGTTGGTTTCTGGTCATAGCTTTAAATGTTTTTGATGTATGAATATGTTAAAGCAGAGTGATTTGAAGAAAATAACGGGTGTTATAAGACGCTTAACGAAGCCGACAGTCACTTGTTCTTCCCGTAATTTGTTTACGAAGATATTAAGGTCAAAGTTCCAACAGAACTTTTAGTAAAAACAAGTTTTAAATGTTGACTTAAGTTTAAATATCCTCACGACCTCTGCACCATTGCAAGCATAAGCACACTTGAGAAGTTTTGCGTGTGTTACATTTAGCGCTACCAACCAAAAGTATCAGTCGTTCCACAGCAATTGTTTTTGTGCAATGTTTATTAATTTGATGTATGTAGGTACAGAATGCGTAGTTGAGGGCTATGTGATGGGACTTTTAAATATAAGCCAACAAAAGAGGAGCCTACAAATATATCGATTCCATATATATTAATATGTCGCTCTGTCATTTTATTTTCAGATTGGCGATTGATCAATTTATGTGTCTGACGGCCAACATGGACTTATTCGGAATTTGCCTACTAGTTTTTTTTTTAAATAAAATATGCTTTATTGACAGTATACAATATTAATTTTCAAGTTATTGTAAGATCTTTTATTCATATCGCCGCAAGCACTTGAGAAACTTATTAGTAAATCCACCTAAAAACTCGTACATGTTAGTAAGAGCGGTAAAGAAAAATTTGGAGTAGGTATTTCCATGAATTTTTTTATTTTTAGTTTTTCACCAAAAGCTGCTTTCAAAAATTGAAATCCTATACACTCACCTACGTATAACGTGCCCGTGTAGGTATAAATAAAAACCGGACAGTCACGTTTCCGTCCGCAATGTACAAACACTGCGTACATCTAGTAATTAATGTAACAACGTTATTATAAACAACCTGTAATTTGTATTGCATTGAGTCGTTCAATATGTCTAACAGAGGAAATGACGGGAAACAACACGTGTTCACTGAACTTGCTCAGATAAATATAATTTCATCTGACACCTCATTACTTCTTTTAATCGATATAGCCTACAGCTGTTCCGCTCTTGGAAGTAGATGTGTAACGAAGTATGTTTACGCACTTAGGTAGGTCATCATCATCTGCCTAGCCTTTTCCCAACTATATTGGGGTTGGCTTCCAGTCTAACCAGATGCAGCTTAATACCAGTATTTTTAACCCCCGACGGAAACAGAGGGGTGTTATAAGTTTAACGTGTGTATCTGTGTATCTGTGTGTCTGTCTGTTCCATCGTAGCTCCCAAACGGCTGAACCAATTTTGATTATTATTTTTTTGTATGAAAGGTGTCTTGATCGAGAGTGTTCTTAGCTACAGTTCAAGAAAATCGGTTCAGCCGTTTGAAGATTATCAGCTGTTTTCTAGTTGATGAACGAATGTGTGCATCTTCCACAGGTCTGATCGATTCGAAATGTAGTATTCTGTTACTTCAATGATATTAGAAGAACATAGTAACCATGAACTGATGCTGCAGCAACACCTGGAATTTGCAGGATACCCAACTCCCTCACTAACTTACAGCACCGGTATCGTGTTTTTGGGCTCATTGGAATGGTCTCAATAAATAGGTTATAGATAGATCGTGAACGGGTCTAATGATGGAGTAGGAAAGAGCTTTTATTGAATTTCACTCGTTCAATTGATTTGAAATTACCCATTTTAATGCCGTGGAATGATAAAATTACCTACCACCTTAAAAAAACCCGTCACTAACACTCACGAAAATCTATGAAATTGGATTAAACCACTTTATATTGTCATTACTTCTACTACACTTATATTTATTATCAATAATAGCGTAATAACTCCCTAAAGTTTAAAAAGCAGGAAATAAAACTTAAATTTTAAAAGCTTGTACTTATAAAGTTTAAAAAACAGGAAATAAAACAAATCAAAAATTTTAAAAGTATCTCAGGTTTAAAAAGCAGGAAATAAAACTTAAATTTAAAATTTAAAAAACCCCCGACACAAACAAAAACCTCTAAAAAGAAAAAAATTATATATAAAACTTAAACAGGGTCAATCCCTTTAAGTTTTATACAAGATGTTGGTAATATTTTGTTCCAAGCGTCGCCGTCGTCGCGTCGGGGGACGGCTAAGTAGTATATAAACTAGGTGGGTAGATAATGAATGAAACTAGGTTCGTATGTTAGTAAGCAAAATATGATATAAAATAAACAGGTATTAGGTATATACTACTTAGCCGTTTTGAAGAACTATAGTTAGTGTATCGTGCCTGTTGTGTGTTACATACGCGTATTAAAATGCCGGAAACGCGCAGCAAACAAAAAGGCACCTTTTACGATGTGGACTCCGAACAAGAACTAATGGAGACGCCAAAGACTGCGGGGCGCAGCGCGCCCGCGGCCGTGGCGCCGGCACCCATCACGGCGAGTAACCTATCCGCCATGATGCTGTCTCTTCAGCAGGCGCAAGCCAATAACTTCGAACGGCTCCTCAGTTTAGTCCTCGAAGCCCGGCCGCCAACTTATTCGTCGGCGGTGGCTAACCCCATCGCGCCGGCCACACCCACGCCGCGCCATCGTCGTCGACCGTTTAACCTGTATCAGGTAACTTTGCCTCTTGCAAGGCTCGTTATAGCGGCACGACGACCGAGTCTCTTGACGGATTTATAGATGCTGTAGAGGCATACAAGGACTGCGCCACTGTAAATGAAGTTAATTGCTTACGTGATCTGTTAATGCTGCTTACACATGTCGCAGCTACGTGGTGGCAAGGTGTAAAGGCCACTGTCAAATCTTGGGATGAGGCTTTGCAATACTTACGTTGTGCCTTCGGTGACAGCCGCCCACCACATCGTGTTTACATCGAGCTGTTCAACAGACCCCAGGAAGCTCAAGAGCGTACGGAGCTATTCTTCGCCGCAGCGCGCGCTCAACTAGCGCGGCTCCCAATCGGCGACATCAGTGAAAAGGTCCAGTTAGACATGATTTACGGCCTTCTCAAACAAAAAATTCGTAAAAGGGTACGAAGAGACGAATTCTGTGACCTTAAATACCCTTCTTCGTAAAACTCGGAGTATCGAGGATTCCTTAAAGGAAACTCCAAACGTCGGCACTTCAAAGGGCACCGTCGGCGCCGCTGCTGCACACGCACGTGTGAAGTCGCCTCAACAGGCCACGCAAGCTACGGCGCAGACGTCAACTCACCGAGCATCGTGTTCCACGGAGCCTACCCTGCACCCCCCCCACTGCACTGCCCCTAAGTTTATAGCTTCTTATTCTGTAAAACCTGTCTTATCTATGCATTATGATATAATATTATATTATTATTATTTTTTTTTTTTCTCTTTGTTCGTCACAGTCAGAGCACCTGCCATCTAATCTCTTCACCACCCTTGGTTGACTGGTAGAGAATGCCTAAGGCATTAAGTCCGCCTTTGTACCTCTTTTTTGAGTTCGAAAAGTTTAAATAAATAAATAAAATAAATACCCTGCGTCAAGTCACGCCAAACGTCGACGGCAACAAGACTCCAGTTGCCGAGAAAGAAAAACGTTTTTGTGTCTATTGTAAACATTACGGACATAATCGCGATCAGTGTCGTAAATTAAATTCAAAAGACAGTAGTAATAATGTTAATTCTAATAAAATTATGTCCTGTTTCGGATGTGGTGAGAGCGGGGTGATAAGTTCTAATGCCTCAAGTGACATTATTATTGCAGAATTAGTAGGTTTATAATTTGATTCGGTTTTTTTACGGGTCAATTTACATTCACAGTGCTTAAACTGAGTAGGTAAGTAATTAGAAAGACGAGTAGTATAATAATTTAATTTAAATAGTACTTAATTGGTACGTACAAAAACGACCTTCCATTCCTGCTTCTAAGTGCTTTTTTGGCTTTTCGATGAATAGTTCGAATTTCTAAGCATCCTGTTTTATTTTAAAGTATTCATAATTACATATTTATTTTTATTTTATACCATAAAATACTTCAAAGAGTGCCTACTGCTGAAATGTGCCTATTAAATAGTGACAAATTAGGAGCAGAAACATAATTTTATTATTTCATAAACAAATTAAACGAAAGACTTTTTTGAAGTGCAATTTATTCAATTCAGATAAAACATAACAATGGAACACTGGACTCCATCTTGTATCACTGCATGCCAACTGTTCTGCACACCGTTTAGATGATCAACTGAAAAAAAAAACGTATAACTCCTTTTTTAGGCAGTCGTGTATAAAACAATTAAGTTACAATTCCGTAGCAGCAGACACGTCGCCTGCTGTTGCTGTCTGCGGTTGTCTACGGAATTGTACTTTGATTTGAAATATTGTGCTGTGTCAATAAAAATATTATAAATAAATATACTAGACAAACGCATATTTAATATTCAATTTCATAATATGCAGCGTATTAGTACCTATTTGCCCACTATATTTGAATTAGCCACCTGTTATAGAGGCCCTTACAACTCGGCTCTCAATTACCAGGCGCAAGAACAGTTTGATACGTTCTGGGTGGACAAACTTTTGATAACACAAAGTTTGTTAAACACATGCACGCGGTTGTGTGTTCAAATCCGGGTAAGTACCAATGTGACTTTTTCCAATACATGAATTTATCTTGAACATGACTGACATCGGTGAAGGAAAATCATCGCGA
This sequence comes from Lithophane leautieri, assembly GCA_949152455.1. Lineage (NCBI taxonomy): Eukaryota > Metazoa > Arthropoda > Insecta > Lepidoptera > Noctuidae > Lithophane > Lithophane leautieri. The sequence continues at coordinate 14,011,703 of OX424471.1, read as the reverse complement.
GAAAATCTGGACTTTATATCAGTCTGAAATTACCAACCTCTTGCCTTCTCTGTATGAGAAGAGACCTTTGCCCTGCAGTGGGACAATAATAGGCTGGTATTATTATTATTATTTATATTAAAATATTACTCTAAGATAATTACTCTAGTATTGTGTTTCAAGAAGCATCCCGCTAACAGAGCACCCCTTTCGCATCCGGCTGTTCCGTCACTCACGGGTTTAGAGTTAACTGAAAATAAATTGTAATATAATTAAAGCATTCATGAATAATATTAAAATGAGAAGGTATACGTTTCGAAGAGACAAGTTGTAGATATTCGTACCTGATGCGCACTGTGTAGCAATGTCCGCTAGTTCGTTGTATTTCTGGTCATCCTTCATGAACTGTCTCATGTTCTTCAGAGTAGCATCCAGGTCGTAATCTCCTTTGTCATTGAGCTATAAGGTAATATTATTTTAGTATGTATATAACAATGTTAAATATTCACAACCCCTGCATTTAAGTTTTATCTTAGTAAGTAACTTTTAATAATTTTTATTGACAGCTGCACAAATCTGGTGCTTCACACGAATTGATATTCACTTGCCTAGTAGGTACTTCTAGTTTACTGCTCACTAAATGTAGTACTTACAAATCCAGCTTTCTTGAACACACAGCCAATGAAACAAGGGTTGATGGTCTCCGCGCTGCCGGCCTTGGTAGCGGCCTGGATGTGAGCGTCGGTGACGCCATGCTCCTGTTTGCACGCGTCAATGACGGGCCGCAGAGCCTCCAGGAGAGTCTCATTCGCTTTAACAACCTTACAACAAAGACACGACGTTAGAAAGGATTAGTGTTTAACCAAGATTTTTTTTTTAAACCTGGAGTGTTTTATATTCACAAAACTTTTAACCATTGCAAAATACTCGTACATCCTTACTAATATTATAATACTAATTATAAATGCGAAAGTAACTCTGTCTATCTGTTGCGCTTTCACGCCAAAACTACTTAACGGATTTAAATGAAATTTGGTACACAGATAGTCTAGAGCCTGAGAAAGGACATAGGCTACTTTTTATCGACATACCACGCGGGCGAAGCCGTGGTCAGAAGCTAGTTGTGAATAAAGGAAAGTAAAGAAATATTTTCATTAGGTAACAATTAAGTACTTATAACTTACATGGACGCTGCTCAAGCTCGCAGCAACGACACACAACACAAGACAAGTAAACTTGGACATGATGCACTCTTCAGCTTAGCTCCTGATCCTTACAAGCTTCAACTGTTTATGCTCTGAAGTTAAGCTCGACACTTATTTATATAAAACTTATGGCCTTTGATTTTTAAGATAGGTCGAACAGGATTGCATTAACTATAGATGTTAAATGCAACAAAAACTACGCAAAAACTAACGTGTGTTCGATAAATAGCTCCTGAAAAGAATATCTTGTATCATTCGTACTTCCTTCTCAAATATTGTGTCTCAAAGGTAATACGATTTTAACCAATACTTCGTGAACTCTAAGCTATTTCGCTTTTATCGTCATTAATGATAATAAAGATAAAACCGAAATAAAAAACCGGCCAAGTGCGAGTCGGACTCGCGCACGAAGGGTTCCGTACCATAATCTATAAAAACGGTAAACAATCACTTTTGTTGTATGGGAGCCCCCTTAAATATTTATCTTATTCTGTTTTTTAGTATTTGTTGTTATAGTGTTACGAGAATCCTATGCAAAAATAATACTAAATTATAATAGGAAGCACTCTCCCGTACCGCTCAGGAACACGCGAGCCGGTCGGAGAGTGCGAGCGTTTCGTCCACGGCAAGACATTGGCAAGAGTCGAAATTATATTGGTAACTAGGTACTTATTATCGTATATGTTTTTCTCTATTAAAATTATTTCTTTTCTATTTTATTTAAAGACACGTAAGTATTTACAAAATTCAAAAACTTTCAGACAATAATAATGTATCATCTGCCTAGCCTTTTCCCAACGTTGGGGTCGGCTTCCAGTCTAACCGGATGCAGCTGAATACCAGTATTTTACATGAAGCGACTGCCTATCTGACCTCCACAACCCAGTAACTGGGTAATACGATACCCCTTGGTAAGACTGGTTGTCAGACTTTCGGGCTTCTGACGACCCGTAACGACTGTCAAAGATCTACAAATGACAGCCGGGGCCAACGGCTTAACGTGCTTTCCGAGGCACGGAGGAGTCTCGGTATGTAAAGATGGTCACCCATCCACGGACCAACCCCGGCAAGCGTAGCTTAACCTGAGGGATCGACCCATGCGGCTGTTATTACGTAGCCACGAGTATGTATACTAGTATATAAACCAGGGGGGGGAAATAACTTTTATATTTGATGTTATTAATTATCGTGTATATTATACGAGTGATAGGTATAATTTAAATTTGCTTTTGTACATGTAGTGTTTTTTTTTTCTGACTTTCAAGTTTTATTATGTACATTATAAAATTTGCTTTTTATTACAAAGGTCACATATTCCATGGTAAAAGGGTAGTTGCCCCGTCTTTTTGTGGCCCTTATGGGCATCTATCCCTAACAACAGTTCCTTTTGTCGCAGGTGCGTCATCAGCTGGGCTGAAGAAAGTTGAATACCTTCTCGAACTTGAAAAAGAACATACAGTTAAACAAACAGAATTAAAAATAGTACGTTTATCTGTCAGCCAATTACAAGTCTTCACTTATAAAAACAGAACAGTGAACAACATAGCATTGACCACAAAAAAGAAAGAAAAAAAACATATACCTAATACCTATTTATTTTATATCATATTTTGCTTACTAACATACGAACTTAGTTTCATTCATTATCTACCCACCTAGTTTATATACTACTTAGCCGTCCCCCGACGCGACGACGGCGACGCTTGGAACAAAATATTACCAACATCTTGTATAAAACTTTAAGGGATTGACCCTGTTTAAGTTTTATATATGATTTTTTTATTTTTAGAGGTTTTTGTTTGTGTCGGGGGTTTTTTAAATTTTTAATTTTACATGAAGCAATGCCTATCGGACGCCTAAGCGTAGCTTAACCTGATCGATCGAGCCGTGCGGCTGATATTACTTAGCCACAAGCCCCTCCGCACGCACTTAGGTAGGTAAAGTTAGGTAAATTAAATTGACTAATAATTTAACAATATTTAAAAATCACAACTGTCATTCTTTGACTTTTGTATGATAAGGCTACGACATGTCAAATTGACGTTGGGTGTCAAATTGCTTAACAATTAGTTTCTCTGACTGCACGCAATAATAAGAATACTTTTGATAAACATTGCTTTTTTAATTCTTTAGCCTAGTTATTCATTCAAGGTTCTCTCACACAGCCGCGACGAATTTTTTTATATCGATCCCTAGAAAATTGTGCAGGCGGACTCAAGAAGGAATCATTTCGCGGCATCTCAGAACGGCGTCAAGTTGCGTTTGTGTATAGAGTTGCTGTTTATGCAAGCCGGTCTAGTAAGGGAAACAAAGCAGATGGCATCATGATGCTTGCAACAGTCAGTTTAATGTAACGTTTAAGTACACATAAGTTAACTAGTAGGTACGCTGTACCCACAATACAGGCACAAATTGTATTGTAACCTTCATAGGCTATCCAAAATAAAACCTATTTCCTAAACCCCGGTCCCAGACATTAATCGTTTAAATTTAAAAAGGCACTCCAAATAATAAATTAAAGATTGAAAAAGAGCAAAACATAGAGTTCATTAAAATGGTTGTTGTTTATAAAGATGGAGACAGCACCGACTTCATTAAATGGTCTCTAACAATATCTGAGGACATAAATATGATTCTGGAAGTGATGTGTAGCGACTGAAAAGTCTTCTATTAATTTATATAAGCGACATGTCTACACGATACTACCAGCAATACTGAACTATTAGAGCGATATTCACATTCGACATTACAATATTTCATTGCGGACTAAATTATTTATGTCATTCAATGTGTATGTTATTACGAATTAATAATTAGTCTGGTGTTGCTCCATTGTGTGTTCGAATATAATAGAAAGAGGAAGTAGCAAATGATCGCTATGTATTGTATTGGTGCACGTTATTGCCATGTTTATTTTATGGCATAGTAGGGTTCCTTACATTTGAAGTGGAATTTTATACGTTTTTTATAATTATTCTTGTATAGTTTCCGATGGAGGTTTCTCTCGCTGTCATTCGTGGATCTTTGACAGTCGTTACGGGTTGTCAGAAGCCCGAAAGTCTGACAACCAGTCATACCAAGGGGTATCATATTACCCAGTCACTGGATTGCTGAAGTCAGATAGGCAGTCGTTGCATGTAAAATACTGGTATTCAGCTGCATCCAGTTAGACAGAAGCCGACACAGACATAGTTGGGAGAAGGCTAGGCAGATTGATTGAGTTTCCGATGGAGGTTTGGGCAGAGACATGCGAAGATAATAACGATTGGTTCCTACACCAATTTCTTCTCAAAATAGAAGAAACATAATAATATGTCCAAACTCCAGGTGCCGTATTATGAAGTACTAGCTGTGCCCCGCGGTTTCACCCGCGTATGTCTCGATCCCGTGGGAATATAGAGATAAAACGTATCCTATGTCCTATTCCAGGCCATGGTCTACCCGTGTGCCCATCCTAACCTCTCTAGAGCAGGGAACGTCGCGGCGGCGGCGTGGCGCGGCGCCGGCGTCGAACGGTTTGCGTATTGCATTTCGTGATAACTTCGAAATTAAATGTCCGACTCGAATGAATTAAAAAGTATTTTACTGCTACATAAATACCCTTGATGTTAAAACTATTTATTTGAATAAAAATAATATTATATTGATGAAACTCCTTCGCAAAGAATACATTCATTTCGAACAAATTTGATTACCATAAAAAAGGTTATAGTGAATCAATCTTAAAAGATAGACATATGATATCGCGGACTTTTTTTTTGAACTTTTAAAGAGGAACAATTCCATCATACATGATATTTGGCGGAAGCTCTCAAAATGGAATAATTTTTCCCGTTTTTGCAACATTTTTCATTTATGCTCCGCTCCTATTGGTCGTAGCGTGATGTTATATAGCCCATAATCTTCCTCGATAAACGGAATATCCAAAACAAAAATATTTTTTCAATTCCAGTAGTTCCTGAGATTAGTGCGTTCAAACAAACAAACCAACTCTTCAGCTTTATAATAATAATATTATTGAGTTGTTAGTTATTTAGTTATTATATTACTTACGGCAACACTGATACGTCAAAGCAAAATTTTCTCAGATTACTATTTAATTTAATTTATCAAGACCAAATATTTTGAATAAAAATAAACTAAACCGGAAAACCATAAAAACCCACCAGAGACCAAAAAAAAAAACCATCAACAAAATGCAATAGAATCCTTTTATAACTGCCGAATCGGAGGTGACATGACAGATGTCACCTACCAAATATTAAACAGAAAAAAATAGGAAATGAAGAAAGATACATGTTGACGAGATCGGCCGCACGTCGAGCACGCCCACCACCTCCGGACTCTTCGCTCAGCTCCGCCTCGCCGCCGCCGATACCCAGCCCAATTGTGAGCGCTGTGATGACACCGGCCGCGGTAGTTGCGTCGAGCTCGAGCGACGAGTATTTCTCCCCGCCCACGACGCCACCACCTGCTCATCGACGGGGAGGACGCCGGCCGCCGGACGGTTTAGGACCTCGAGGCCCACCGGCCTCTGATAGGGTCCCAGCTCCCGGCGGAAGTGTGCAGCGCATGAGATGGACACGATCCATTAATGAGAACGTCATGCGCTCATACTATGGGGCTACAGAGGGAGGAAGCCACCTGACCGCGTACCGTGTTCGGATGCTCTCTCTGTTTCAGGTGCTTGAGCCAGCTGTCAACGTGTCGGCACAACGACTGTCGGATCAGGTGCGGGTCATCCAGCGTAACCATATGTTGGATGATACCGTACTTGATCGCCTGCGAAATGAAATGCAGAGTAGCCATGTCATCGCTCCCCCGTCGCAGACTGTTATAGTACCACCACCGGTCACTATCATTACAAATCAAGCCGACGACGCGATTGATGACAGGGCTACAAACGTAAGTACCCAGTGCAATGATGAATTGAGGAGTGCTTTGGAGGGTGCGATTCGGGAATATCGGCTAATGCCGCCCGAACTTAGGCCACGCTTACCTCGTTTGCCCATGCATAACAAAAATAGGGCGCTGGTGGCGGCTCTGGATTCGCAGTTGTCAAGCTATTTTGACGACTGCGAAGACCTCACCGATACTCACTCGATTCTGTACTGTGCGGCTGTAGCGGCATGTCGTGTAGCTCACGTCAAATTTGATAATGAATCTAGAGCTACACGACCGAAATCAGCCGTACCAGCTTGGCAGTGCAGAATTGAACATCGTATTGGTGGTGCCAGAGCACTCATCGGCAAACTAATCTGCTTTAGGGAGGGCAATTCTCGTCCTAGAGTGATGCGCTTTGTGAGGCGGGCGTTCTCAGGTACTGATATCAGCCCTGAGGACTATATAACCCGTGTCGCAGAGCGCATAGACTTCCTGAAGCAGAAAGTGTATGCCTGGGCAAACCGTATTCGAAGGTATAAGCGGCGAGTAGACCGATACATTCAGAACCGCACCTTCCAGAGTGATGAAAGGTGGGTATATAGGACTTGGGAGCAACCGGACCACGGTGTGGCTGACACGCGCCTGCCGGAAGATGATGCCATGTGCTCTTTCTGGCGCAGTATCTGGTCGGTGCCTGTCAGTCATACTGAAGGCGACTGGACTCGGGAAGTCGAGCGAGCCTGCGATCCAATACCAGAAATGGGGGCTATTACCATCTGCCCCCAAGATGTAGCTCGAGCAGTCCGCCCGTTGCCTAACTGGAAGTCTCCAGGGCCGGACGGGCTGCACAACTTCTGGATAAAATGGTTTATAAGGTCGCACGCTTGCTTGGCGGCTCAGTACCAGACTGCATTGGACTCTGGTTTGCTACCCCAATTCTTAACTACAGGAATTACCCACCTGCTCCACAAATCTGGTAGCACCGCGGAACCCAAAAATTATAGGCCGATCACATGTTTACCGACGGTCTATAAAGTTCTTACATCCATTTTGAGAGCTAAAATTAACAAACATGTAGACACAAACTCCATCATGTCTGCCTCACAAAATGGATGTAGGAACGGGTCCCGCGGTACTAAGGAGCTACTCCTCATTGATATGGCCATTAGCCAACAGGTTCGTCGTTCCCGAAAGGATTTGTCGACATGTTGGATAGATTATAAGAAGGCCTATGACTCGGTGCCACATACATGGCTCATGAGGGTGCTGGAGTTGTATAAAGTAGATGCATCTCTGCGCACCTTCCTGATGTCGTGTATGGGGCAATGGAGGACAGTCCTTCGCTATCCAGGATGTCGAAATATCCAGAGGAATAGTGAGCCGATAAGGATCGAGCGAGGCATATTTCAGGGCGATAGTCTGAGTCCACTTTGGTTCTGCTTGGCCCTGAATCCGCTAAGCACACTGCTGGAGGACTCAGGTCTAGGCTATCGGTTGAGGAGAGGTGGACAGGTTATATCTCACCTCCTCTACATGGATGACCTAAAACTCTTTGCCCCCAACAATTCACAACTGATGGAGCTACTGAAAGTAACTGAAACTTTCAGTAGAGCCATCAGGATGGAATTTGGTGTGGACAAATGTGCGGTCATGCATGTAAAGCGAGGGGAGATTGTGGAATCCGTGGGAACCCAACTCTCGGATTCCATATACCTAAGAGTCCTCTCCGCATCCGAAACCTATAAGTATTTGGGTATGTCGGAAGCGTTAGGCATCAATGTTACTGACATGAAGCAATCGTTGAAGGAGCGCTTCTTTGGCCGCCTGAAGAAAGTATTTAATAGTCTTCTATCGGGCGGGAACAAGGTGCGCGCCTTCAACGGCTGAGTCATGCCGGTTTTGATGTACTCTTTCGGCATACTCAAATGGACTCAGACTGAACTTGACGCCCTGGATAGGAGGGTCCGTACGCTGCTGACTGCATACCGAATGCATCACCCACGGTCATCGGTAATGAGACTGTATATTCCGCGAAAGTGTGGTGGTCGAGGTTTTTTAAACGCTAAGACCCTCCACAATCGCGAGATATGCAGTCTCAGGGAATATTTCCTAGAAGCCGACGTGGGAATGCATCGAGATGTGGTCGCAGTGGACAAGGGCCTCACCCCGCTCTCCTTGGCGAAAGAGAACTGGCGCAAGCCTGTAGTGCTTGACACTAACGATCGCAAGGAGGTATGGCAGAGTAAGGAGCTTCACGGACGCTTTTTCCGGGCCATGCATGGACCCGATGTAGATTTACTAGCGTCCGTAGCCTGGCTACGTTTCGGTGACCTCTTTGGGGAAACCGAAGGTTTTGTCTGTGCAATTATGGACGAAGTTATCATGACGAACAATTACCGGAGGTTTATTGTGAAGGACGGCACGGTTGACATCTGTCGGGCATGCCACCGACCGGGAGAATCAATCCGTCACATTATCTCCGGGTGTTCTCATCTAGCTAACGGAGAGTACTTACATAGACACAACCTTGTAGCCAGGATTATCCATCAGCAACTTGCTCTGAAATACAGCCTTGTGGATTCGGAGGTGCCGTACTACAGGTACGTGCCCGACCCAGTCCTCGATAATGGAAATATCACATTATACTGGGACCGATCCATCATCACTGACAGGACTATTGTTGCCAATAAGCCTGATATAGTGGTGGTGGATCGAACTGAGCGGCGCACAATGATCATTGACATAACGGTCCCGCATGACGGGAACCTCGTGAAGGCAGAGAAAGATAAACAAATCAAGTATCTTGACTTAGCTCACGAGGTTGTCGACATGTGGGATGTGGACTCTGCGATCATTGTGCCGATAGTCGTATCAGCCAATGGCTTAATTGCCAAGAGCCTCGATCAACACCTAAGGAGGCTCTCGTTGGGCAGCTGGGTTAAGGGCTTGATTCAGAAAGCGGTACTCCTGGATACGGCTCGCATTGTTAGGAGGTTCCTTTCTCTGGAGCCCTGACCGCCGGTAGCTTGGACCCTGTTCCCGATACCGGTGGGCTACTATTTCTTATATTTTTAAATGTTTTTATATATTTCTTTATTTTAATATTTAAAAATATAATTTATATGTAAGAAAAATGAAATAAAAGAATAATATTATTATTACTATGTTATATTTTATTATATTATAATATATTATATTATATTAGTATAGATTAATGCCACCATTTTTCCAGTGGTAGAGAGAGATGGAGCTAGACAAGGCCGCTAGCACCATCCCGTTTTCGCAGTGGAATAATGATGGCATTAATAATTCATAATACTACCTCTGGACGCTGTTTCTAAGCAGGAATAGGATATATTTTCGAGGGTGCTTACGTGGTTGATATCTCTAGTATGGTGATAGTCAGAAGTTTGGAGAGTTTGCACCTAAAGTACGTAATTTTCCCGAAGAGCTCATAACTGTTGGACATAAGGGTTCTAACAAAGCAGTTGTGAGTTTTAACGGAGCAGCTGTAACTCTTCTGAATTATGGCTTGTGTCATGTGTATCACAAATTCACAAAGGTTAGCAGATATGGCACGATGTAAATTACCCACCATTAGGGAGACTGAAAATGGGAAAAACGTTCTTCTCGTGTCGACAGCACGATGGTTCTATAAGAGCGATGCCCCATTAGTGCGTTGCGTTGCGTCGTCGCAACGGATCGACGCATTGTATGCCACACCTGCCTTGCTACGACGCACGACGTCGCAACGCAAGAGGCGGACGCACGCACCCAGTCAGTCTCCACAATGGATCGGAACAGTGGATTACTGTCCGTCGTCGCAGCGGAGCTCCGACAGCGCAGCGCATCACCCTCCCCCCGCTTCGTCTCTTGTCCGTCGATCCGTTGAAACGTCGCGCGCGACGACGCAACGGTCTAATGGGGCATGTCATAAAAAATATATGGAAAACGACGCAGCGACGACGCTGCGACGACGCAACGCAGCGCAACGCACTAATGGGGCCTCGCTCTTACTTAGCCACATCCACGGCGTCGACGGTGGCAGCACAGAGGTCACTTTGACTGCATGTTTTGGGACACAGAGCGCAGGATAGAAGGTGAGACAGTTTGCGACACAGCTCCGCACTCATAATACAATGTCGTTATCTATTTTCATATTTTACATACAAGATCGTAGCTTGCCGATCGGGTTCGAACTTGACATACATATATCCCTTATATGTATACATATGTCCCCTTTTTTATAGGTGTAAAATATATGGTAATTATCTCACCATAAAATTACAGAACCGCCCATAATAGTTTCCCTCACGAGCTCAAACATATAAAACCGGAAGCGTTAAGTTTTATGCAGGTTGTATTTTTGTCATTTCAAAATGTTGAAGTTCAGTGTCGTGTGCCTATATTTTGCAGTGGTGGCCGTAAATTTTTGGAATGTTAATGTAAGTTTTGCAAAAGACAAAAGACTGCTAAGAAGGTTCGATTTCAGTCTAGTCAAAGTATTTGGAAAAAATAAAGTAATTTGAGAAGGTAGAAACTGGATTAGAAAATGAAATTGATTTACCAACTTTAATTTAAAATTTTAGTTGAAAGTCATTTCTTAGTAGTATTTAGTAGTAGTTCTGCTGTTTCAGTGCATATCTGAAGAAGAAAAAAAGGCATTCATGGAGGCAATGAAACCCATTGCAGAAGAATGTGCATCAGACTGCAGTCTTAGCGAAGACGATTTAAAGAAACACAAGAAAGGCGAGGGTATGGATCCGTGTTTTAAGAAATGCTTAATGCAGAAAATGGGCATTGTAAGTAAAAAAATGATAAAAGCAAATCAACCTGAAGGTAAATGCACTTAAGTGCATCGTGGCATCGTCTTGGTACACACGGCTACACATCAAGCACATTTCCAGTATAAGCTGACCTCAAATTGTACCGAAATCCTTTATAATGTAAGATCAACTTAAACTGGAAATGTATAGCTTGATGTGTAGCCGTGTGTACATTTTATGAAACTAATGACTAGAAAGTTTCTCGTAACGTACAGATATAGATGGATACTTGTGGTTTAATTTATATATAAGTAAAAATTATAAGGCAGCATCTTAACCGAAAAGGATCGTAAGTACGTGATCGTCGCGCGAGTACACGATCGTCGCGCTCAATTTTTTTAAGAATATCACGTGAACGTGAACGATGTAACCAATATTTTGTAACATTTTTTTTATTTAAAAGAGTATTCCTGGAGACTTCTCGGAATGGGCAACGAGCTTCATATTTCTGACTGACCGACTCCTTGACAATTCAAAAGTGCCTGTAAATGGTTTAAGTTTAAATGGTTTGAGTTTAATCGGTCGCGTAATGGCGAGTTCGCGCGACTGTCGCTTTCGGTTGGGACGTATGGTAACAATCCTTTTATTCTAGCTGGATGAGGCTGGGAAATACAACCGTGACGCATTACATGAATCAATATCGGAGTACACAGACGATAAAGATAAGGCTAAGAAAGTTCAAGACCAATTAGATACCTGCTTTGATGGTAAGTGTGCTATGATAATTCTGTAGCTCTTGATTTTATTATCAATGTTAAGAAGTATAGACTGATAAACACACAAAATATGACTAATCTGTTCTATGACTAGCTTGCCTATTATGAATGGAATATATCAGGAGCTAATATTATGATGCTGGAAATTGCACTTTGTCTTTTTGATTGACATACACTTAATTGGTAGTCAGATCAGAAAAAGATGCCAGGGGCTACACGATATATGCCAAATGCATTTATTGCTCTGGCTTTTCATAGATCGAGTTAGTTAATTATTCTACATAATATTGGATCATCTTTTCCCAACCATGTTACATACATACATACTACATAATATTGAATGTTTATCGAAAAAAAAAAGAACAGAGAATAGAGAACTTAGATGATATTTTTTTCTGTTATTAGCGAACGGAGATAATGATGGTGATGATGAAGAATCTCAGATGAAGCGGGTCGATGTTTTATTCAAATGTTTTAAGCAGTTAAAAGAAGTAAGAATTTTCTTAAGTTGAATTTCTTTCTGAATTTGTTCCATCCATCATGCTGTGTGGTACACACACTTGGAATCACAAAACGCTGTTCCCGTGAATGGGTTTACAGATAATATCCTAAACATCAACCAAAGCTGAGTAAAATCTCTAGCTGAATTTGCCCAATATTTTCTAAAAATGTTTTCTGCATTTTCTACACTAATAATAAAAAGAGAAAAGATTTGTATTTTTGTTTGTAATGAATTAACTTAAAAACTGCTGGACCGATTTTAAAAACTCTGTCACCAGTATAAAGCTAAATTATCACTGAGTAACAGAGACTATCATTTATAAAGATATCACGCGGGCGAAGGCGCTGGCGGAAGCTAGTCATTAATAATTTCTTGATTTTACAATAAAAAATCTACCACAGAGCACGGAATGGCCTCGCCATCGGCGCCGTCAGCGTGTGTCGGCCGCCAAGGCGTCTCCGTGACGTGTGGCTTTCGGTTAGGACACAGGGAATCGGTCTATAATTTTTGTAGGATGAAAATAAATCTTTTTATTCTAACCTTATCTTCTCTTTTTCAGTAATTTCTGCAACAAGGGTTGAGTCTACCTGCAAAAATGGTTTTATGTGAATTTCCTATTTACTGTGTCTTCTTTTGAATAAATTTTACGTTATGCCAAAGGTGTATCACTAATTTTTGACTGCACTAACCTACCTAAAAATATTGTTGATGTTGTTTTCGATTAGAAAATATCGATACGATCTTTTTACTAAATAAGTGTTAGATGAACTTTCGCTGATATTATCACAGCTCCCAATGAATTGACAAAAACCAGAGAACATGGTTTAACCCAATTCATTTAAGCGACGAATCGGATTGTAACCCGTTTAGTATCGAGTACAATTGTTCAAGATTAGGGCGAACTTCCGCTTTCAAATCGAAGGTTGAGTTTTGCTGAAATAGTCATTCAAACAGTTTAGCTGTTTCATCATGTTTTTTCCAATCTATTTGATATAAATAGGGAAACACAAATATAGTGATCAATGGTGTTCGAGTTTGGTTACAGTTCGCTACTACTTATTTTATTAACCGACTTAAAAAAAGAGGGCGTTCTCAATTCGTACGTATGTTTTTGGGACCACTTACCAAAACTTATCAACCAAAAAAATAATCATCAAAATCAATTCAAAATTTGCGGAGTTATCGCGTAATAAGCATACAAAAAAAAAAACATACAGAAGAATTGAGAACCTCCTCCATTTTGAAGTCGGTTATTGTGTTACAAGTACCTATTACAATATTATTAGTAAATATCGTAATATCGTAATATTGTCCTTCACATATATCGCTCTCTATTCAGGCATATAATATCAGAAATCAATATTCAGTGTTTTTAACAAAATAGTGCGGTCTAAGACAAGGGTTTATTAATTGTGAGACAGTACCTAATTAATTAATATGAATCCCTCAATGGATTTAATTCGTATTGGTTACGTTATGCTGTTTTGGTTCTTAATAAAACATGTTGCGGTAAGTAGAATTAAAGAATTACTAGAATTACTAAACATCACTCTCCTTCTTTCCAAATACACATCCCTTTGCAAAAAAAACGAGTGGTTTTGATTTTTTTACAGTATTGGTAATCATTTAGTTGTAAAGAAGTTTTAATAGCTAAACTATGTTACTGGCACTTAATAGTCTGGGTATGAAAAAAAGTTAATTCCAAATTCGAAACTTGTGTTTAAAACAATAATAATCCCTTTTTCAGTTTGTGACTTTTACTAACTTTTTGCGGGTTTGCGGTTAAAAGATTATTCTGGCAACTAAAACTAACTTCTCGTTATTTTTAGTAGAATAATTTATGTTTGTCGCTTAATCCGGCCTTATTGTGACTTAAAACTGATATCTTTGTGTCGATTGTAATGGCAGAAAAAGCAACAAGAGCTAGTAAAATTGTAGCGCTGCTCGAAGAGGGTAGTAGCCAAAAAACGTTATTCTTATTAATAATAAGAAATTACTAGTCATTTATGCTAATGACATAGTAAAAATATTAATATTATCCATAGAAAAGCCAATGACTGTTAGGTGAGCGTTTTTTTTGCAAAGGGGTGTATATGCTTTTGCAAATATTTCGTTTTCAAAACTATATTCGATTTTGAAGTATTCGAGCTAACTTATTTTTAAGCACCTGTTTCTGTGACAAATAAACCAGTTTATCGTTTTTTTTTGTCGATTTCGATTTTGTGATCATTCAGTCTGTCAGTTCCCAAATATGTTAGGGTCAGCTTGCAGTCTAACCGTATGCAGCTGAATACCGCTATATTACATGGAGGTGGTGCTTTTTTTAAATTCTGATTGTTGTACCTATAAAATTACTATTTTGATTTGTTTATTATTTCATTCCAGGCAATAACGGATGCGCAAAAGTCTAGCATCCAAAGAGAGTTAGTAACCGTAGGTCTCCAATGCATAAAAGATCATCCACTATCATTGTCAGATATCAGGGCTTTGAAGAACAAGATGATTCCTAATGGAAAGGATCCAAAATGCTTCGTAGCTTGTTTGTTCAAGAAAATTGGAGTGGTAAGTATCTAGCTGATAGCATTGCACTGATAGATACAATATTTATCGAAATCATGGGCCTTCGGGACATGTACCTGCGGGATCGGGGCCCTCAGGGACAAACCCGTACATTATAGGGGATAAAAAAAGTTACATCTAATGAATAAATGAAAAAATAGTGCGGTAACCTGCGCCTGTGCGTTGGTCCCGGCTGTCATTCGTGGATCTTTGACAGTCGTTGCGGGTCGTCAGAAGCCCGAAAGTCTGACAACCAGTCTTGCCAAGGGGTATCGTATTACTCAGTTACTGGGTTGTGGAGGTCAGATAGGCAGTCGCTCCATGTAAAATACTGGTATTCAGCTGTATCTTGTTGGACTGGAAGTCGACCTTAACATGGTTGAGAAAAGGCTAGGCAGATGATGAGTGCGGTAACCTCCATTGCTATTATGGGATTGTTCGTTCGTACTGAACGTGAGGAGTTTTGAGCAGGTTGGCAACCTTCTTTTAATCGTAACCCTAGCTATCATAAAGACTCCAACGGCGTTAGTAAAGGTGGTTTCAATTTCACAGCATACGTATATGGTTGATTCATTGGCATTTTTTTCCAGATGGATAACATGGGAATGATATCACCAGATAAAGCGCGAGAGAATTCCGAGAAGATGTTCAAAGGAAGCAATGAACATCTAAAGAACGTCGATGAAATAATGGAGAAATGTTCGGCAGGTAACTTTATTCCAAATAGGAGTCTAGGAGCCGCCATCAAGTCGCCGGCGCCGGTGGATAATAATTAGTCTAATAGTAGTATAGCATGAAATGCCATTAAATCAATCATCAATAATATAATTATTAACCATTAATTAATTGCCGGAAGTATTTCCTAGATCAGAGGCCAAAAAAATACATGTTTTAAATTAATGTTCTTTGTATTTTGCAGTGAATCAACAAAGTACTAATGACGGAAAAAAAGGCTGTGACAGAGCGAAGCTTGCTTTTGGATGTTTTACCGAAAATGCTCCTAAAGTAAGTTCTTTCAATAATAACAATGGTAAAAAATAAATGGAAAATGGAATGGTGGTGGAAATAGTTCTTGTAGAAAAAGGGACACTAGTCGAAATCAGAACCAATCCTAGTTTTTTTCAGTTAAATAAAAACAAAAATATCTCTTGTTTTTACAAGCTTTATTATTAGCTTGTTTATCTGCTTGTTTGCTTCTATATCCATCGTTTTTGTGACCATAAATATACTTAATTATATAAAAAATTAAGTAATAAAAACTATAACCCAATTACGACTAAAAAGGTATAAACAAGACACCACAGACAGACAAATTAAAAATCCGGAGTTACACGTGTTAGGGCATAAATCGAACAGATTACGTGTGACTTCGGATTTTCAATTTGTCTGTCTGTGGTGTCTTGTTTATACCTTTTTAGTCGTAGTTGGGTTATTATTACTATTTTTTTTTTATTCATTTGGGGCTATAATATATATATTTTTGAAATGTGCTCATTAAGCCCTTTCATTTGATACCCATCATGGTATGATTAAACAATTTTTTTTTTAAGTTCCTGACTTTATGTCCTCTAGAGGGCGCCATTTTTAATTTAATGTGACGTCACATAGCCTGTAGCCAGCGGACGATCAAGACGCTTCCAACGATACCTCATTTCCCAAATTGTGATGAGTGGTTTAGAAGATAGAAGGGAACAGATGAACATACTTACATACATACATACATACATACATACTTACATACATACCGGTAAAAATCATAACCCTCCTTTTTTCTTCGCCGTAGTCGGGTAATAAAATAGTAACGCATGTGGCAAATTTCATCCAAATCCGTTCCGCCGTTTTAGCGTGAAAGCGTAACAAACAAACGAATTCACTTTCGCATTTATAATATTAGTTAGGATGCGAAAGTGAGTTTGTTTGTTACGCCTTCACGCTAAAACGGCTCAACGGATTTGTATGAAATTTGGCACATGGGTAGACCATGACCTAGAATAAGACAAAGGATACTCTTTATTCCAATATTTATTTATTTATTTATTTATTCATAACAATTTTTACATTGTGTCGAATATTAAAGACTTTACAATTAAAAAAAATACAAAAAAATTACATGCCACTTAATTACTATGAGGGAGAGTAATAATAATAAATAAATGTCATTTAAATATCCAGATATCAATGTCACAAATAATTAAAATATAGCTATGTCAGATGTTCAATGTCAAGAATGTAATTAATCTTAAAAAAAAAAAAATATACCAAAAGTAGCAGCAATAATAATCCTGATACATTTCTAGTATAATATGTATGTTCACTATTTAAATGTCATTAATTGAATAATAGCAGCCTTCCATTAGGTAACGCTTTAATTTAGTTTTGAAGTCCCGTTTGTAAAGAGACAATTTTATATCATCGGGGAGTTTATTGAAGATTTTCACTGACATGTGACCGGTACCGTGTGCGACTATATTAAGTTTAGGAATATTTATGCTTTTAAAATCTTTTCTTCTCGTACTCTCTCTAAGCTTTCTTTCCTCTTCAGTCTCAAAGTGATGTACATATTTAGAAAAATGTGTTAGGAGCACCAATACGTATAAGGAAGGTACAGTGAGAATATTCAAATCTACAAAGTGTCTCCTACAAGATTCTTGCTGACGGATGCAAACCATGGTGCGAATGGCCCTCTTTTGTAACACAAAAGCTCTCTGTAGGTATATTGTAATCGTAGCTGCCTCCCCAGCATAAGATGCTGTATCGTAGCCTTGACTCGATTAACGCGTAATATACTTTTTTTTACTGTGAAATGTCAACATCGTTTCGCAGGCTTCTCAGTGCATAACATGCCGAGCTGATGGAGTTATTTAAGCTTTCAAGTTCTGGTTTCCAATTTAAATAACAATCAACATGTACTCCTAAGAACTTTACTGCCCCCACTATACTGACATGGACTCCATCTAAAGCACAATTTAGGTGACTTTTATTTTTGGAAGTCGTGCGAAATAACATTAAGTTTATTTTACTCGCATTGACTTTGAGTCCGTTGATAGAGAACCAATTGTGAAATACCTCTAAAGCTTTATTTACGCGCAAGTTAAGGGATTGAATGTTGTCTGCTGAAATAATAGCATTAGTATCGTCTGCAAATACCACTAACTTTGAATGTTCCCCCAGAATATTTTCCACATAGTCTATTACATCGTTAATAAATATAATAAAGAGAATAGGACCCAGTATAGATCCCTGAGGAACCCCTACTCTAGTATCTTCCAATTTAGATGTAATGGCTTGCTGATGAAATGCATTGTTAGAAAAATTCCTGTCATTGTCATTATCAACGCGAGTTAGTTGTCTTACTTCCACGAACATTTTTCTATGTGAGAAGTTGTAAAGCTTTGCCTCTCACACCATAATGCTCAAGTTTAATTAACAAGTCGTGGTTTATCAAATCAAAAGCAGAACTTAGATCCAGAAAGAGACTGGCTACCATTTGCTTTGAATTTAGTTTACTTCTGACCTCCATAAGTAATCCATCAATAGCATCCCGCGTTCCTACGCCCGACTGATACCCAAACTGTTTATGATTTAAGACCTTGTTTCTGTTAAAATGTGTTATTAGTCTAATATTCAAACGAGTTTGAGACTTACTCGGGTAAACCCGCGGGGCGCAGCTAGTAATGAATATAATTTTATTCATGATTATAATTGTTTCTTTTTGTGTGTGTTTTTTTCAGTACGGATTCGACTTCGATTTCTGATGAGTCATCGTTACGAGATGTTTTAGAAGAAGCTAGTGAAAAACTTTATTAAATAGCACTTACGTAACATTTATTATTTAGATTGGTGTTTTGATTGACTTTTTTGCAATAAATTGTTAAAACACTGCCAGTTTTTATTTCTGTTCAGTGTATAGTCACGGACTTAAATTGATGAGCCACTTGGCACTGTTCGTATTTTAGCCGTGTAATGCAAATCGGGCTTAGTCGGTTATAATCGTACATCCAGACACGGAAAGTCATATCTTCGTATTATAAAAGAAGAAAATTATATTTAATATCTTTACCGGTTGGCTAACCTGAGAGCCAGAACTACGAACTTGACAGCAGACTGACTACCCAAACTCAACCAATTGCAGGTCTAGTAACCGTAACGTAGTGGCGATTGTTTTAGCGTAGCCATAGTAACGTTCGCGAACGGAGAAATTTTAATAAAATTAGTCATTTAGACAAATTCGAAAATAACGTCTCTGACATTGACATTTCAACTGTCACTGTCTTCGGATAGCTTTCAGATTATCGAGTTAATGAGCTCTGATTCAAAGGAGGTCAGTATCAAATAGATTGGATTAACATTGTATTTACTTATCATTGAGAACTGATTAGTCAACTCTACGGATAAGACTATTTCCGTCATCTTGTCATCTTATTTACGAGCATGGGATTTGAGTTCGTGTTTAATCGTGTAATCTCGTGAATGTATGAAACTGCAAAATTGAAAAGTTTGAAAGTGGCTCATCAATTAAAGTCCGTGACTGTACATACACATACTTGACCCTAATTATAATAACACTAAAAGGTATAATGCACACCCTAACAATATAGACTTCGATGGCATAGATTGCAAAGCTTAGGATTATAATCAACTCCACAGATCAAGTGATATTGGCAAATTATTTTATTTACTTGTGAATCTTCCCAAGTATATAAACCACATATGGGTGCTGGGTTTGTTAGATACATCTACATTAAAAAAATTGTTGTGTGTTAGTTTATGATCCTGCCTTGAAAACAGTTTTTTTCACCCTGTTCTCTCTTCTTGGTCGCGTACTTCATTACTGAAGGTCGTGTCCCTGAAAGGCCTTCGTGGCTTTATGTATGATGTTCTTCCATTTCGTTCGGTTCTCCGCTTCTCTCAGAGCGGTCGTAACAGAGAGTCCAGTGAGAGCGGTTACTTGGTCTGACCAGCGCAGCGGTTATGTGACCGGCCGCGTGGTATTTTCCCATCTACCTTGTCCAACACCACCAGTAACGAAACCGAACTCCATAAGCAGTCGTGCTTGTTCTTTTTTTTCACAACCTCCATTTATCTAGATTCGTGTGCAATGCGTCTACTAATCTCATACATCAACACTTATACCTTGTAATTATTATATGCATAACGTTGTTATTGAATCCTTACATATTATAAAACAAAGCCCTCCGCTGCGTTTGTCCGTCTGTCTGTCTGTTCGCGATAAACTCAAAAACGACTGCACCGATTTTCATGCCGTTTTCACTGATAAATAGAGTGGTTCTCGAGGAAGGTTTTAGTATATAATAACCGACGTCCACACGGGTGAAGCCGCGGGCACCAGCTAGTTAATAATAAAGGATTATCACTGAAGGTCACTGCAGTGGTTTCTGGATCACGGTGACTCGGCAAATTTTTTAATAGCACTTCTACTAGATAAAAAAACTGTTACATGTCTAATAATTATCATAATATAGGTAACTGGTTTATAACCACCTGTTTTTGTACTTCCACTGTTGATAGCCCAGCTCATGGATTCGAGTTTTTCGACAATAATTTCTCAGTATGCTTATGCGGCGTTCAATGTGGTAATCATTCAAAAGAAAACAATAACAAGTATTGAATAATAAGTTTTATTGTGAATAAAAGTAATCTTACAATAAATCCGCAATCCGTACTACTTAACGCATTGAAGGAAACATGAATAAAAATACAGAGCCGTGTGTGTCTTAAACTAATGTATCCAATACAGGTCGTTGGAACTACCTTCTAGTAAATATAATTTTACATTCCGCCTTTCTTAAAAGTCGAAGTCGAACCCGAGCTGTAAAAGAAGATTACAGTAAAAATATAATTATCAATAGTAAGTTCATCACGCCGTTTCCCCAAAGGGGGAGAAATTAATTGTACTGTCACGAGTTATACCTTACCCTTACGCGAAATTACAAAGCGATTCGTGAAATAACGATTAAAAGCTTGAGAAAAGACTAATTTCATAATAGTATGGTTATGAAATACTATGTTCGTAACATGATAATCAAATCGCTTCTGAATCTTGCATATTTTGCTAGTTATGTTTAAGTCTGGTGTTGGATGGGGGCGAGTATTTTGCCATCAATCGGCATAAATGACTGCGAGCTTCTACTGAGTTTCTATTCGAACAAACTGAGAACGAAATAAGTTGTGCTTTTCTGTAAAAATCTCATACACCGTGGAAAAAGTAGGTGAAGTGAGTTTGAAGTGAACTGTGTGTAACAGTTCACTCCACGCTCACTTCACACACGTTCTAAGGTGAGATGGTTACAGAATAGCAATGCTGGAGTCGTGTTTATCTAAACCCACATATTCCAAATTACAAGGCTAAACGAGACAGTAAAGATATAACATAGTATTTGAAGGGCATTGTACGTTTCGAAGTTTACTATAACAGTCCCTATGGCGTAGCAGATAGCGCACCAGACTTCTAATACAAAAGTCGTGGGTTCGATCCCCACCAGTGATAGCACAAGGTTAAAGTGTATTAAATTAGCATCGATGAGACTAGTCTAGTTCATACGGAGCTGTCTGGTGGCTAATATTTTTACTAGGGTTTGAACTATCCTCATACAGTTAGTGCGACCCCCAAGGCAAAGAAAAGGAATCCCACTAAGTGATTTTATAGATCCTCCATTATTAAGTTCACTAACACTAGAAGACAGCGACACCAAAATAAAAGAACGCTGTGGCGGTACCTACATCGCCACATTCGAACTACGCATCAAAGACCTGACGTCACACAAAAATCCTGACGTCACAAAAATCCTGCATCGCGCAATTAGAGTTTACCGTGCAGTGAACATATATACAAAAATCCAATATCAATCATTGGGCAGTTGCCCGCCAGACACAACACCCGTCTGGCCGGAGGATCCTCCCTTTTCTATGGTGGATGAGTGAACTTTACACCCTGTTCCTCATACCCCTAAAACGCTGTCGTATTTTGAACTTTCAGCGCTGAGCCGAACGTTGAAAATTCGATAGCGCGTTTTTATTCAGGCGTTGATATAGGTGTTGCTGGCGTAAGAGTTGGCAGGAGCGGTTCTTCAGAGGAACAAAATTATTCATCTCTACCTGTTCTTGGGACTCTTGCCGATATGAAGGAATAAGAACTATTTGGACTGAAATATTACGTACTTGTTCGTAGTTCTTGATGAAACAATCATAAGCCAGCTTGGCTCGGTCGCATCCTTTCTCTCCATCAGTTACTTCTTCTTCATTAACTGTTTAAGATAAAATGTAAGTAAATATGTGTTAAAATTGGTACTTGCACAGTTTTTAATATTATAATAAAATTATTATAAATTAAAATCGCTTTACGCGTCTGACCGCGTTATTCTTCTAAACTCAGATGTTAAATGTTATGTGATTATCTTAGCTGTGGTTTTCACCATCATGTATAGACTTTATTTCGAAAGGTTTTTATATATAATATATTAAAAATAAACTTCCATATAAAAAAGAAATCTCGATGGTTAGTCAAGTCGTAATAACCGCACGTGCAAAAAGCAGGGGCGAGTCACTAGTTTTTAATAATTGGAATTTATAGAGAATAATTACGGCTATTGATTTATAATGATTTTCCTACATACCTTTGGCACAAGTGGTCAAGAATCCTTCAATATTTTTCAAATGTTCATCTTCGAACAATTTCTTGGCGTTTTCCAGGGCTGTTTCGTGTGACCAAGTTCCCTTATCGTCGAACTGCAAAGAGAAGTGAAAAGTTGATAAACTGAAGTAAAGAAATGCTGAAGTGAAGTAAAAAGAAGAATAATAGATAAGACAACATTATATTTTTATTATTCTAAGAACAAAACGAAATAATTACACATGTGTTGTATACATAAACATCTTTCTCAAATCCATGAAAAAAACTTTAATGTATCGATAATCGTTTTATCTGACAGCAAATAACCGGTTGTATCTTGTCAATGGCCAGATTAAGAGGAAAATACGACAGTAACAACTGTCTTACCGTGCGTTTGCACTGGCGAAACATTCAAGACAAAACATGTTGAAATCTCAACTTTCTGTCAATGTTCCATACAATTTTTGATAGGAACTAGAGATTTCAACATGTTTTGTATTAAATGTTTCGCCAGTGCAAACGCACGGTTAGGCTATACATACAACATGGCGCTACAATGGCGACATTAATTTAACACACGTGTAGAGCTAGTGGCCAGTAATCATACAAATTATAATTATATAAAAATAATTTGTAAATTGAAAAATTCAAATTTTCTAACAAACTAAAGCTCCTTCAATTCATCTAAACGCACATCTACTGTGCACGTTATTCGTTTTAATTTCATTGATACGCTGCAAAGAGAATTATAGTTATTGATACGATTTTATGATCTGTGACCCCGGCAAATGGTCTCTGACGTATACGTTGCTCCAAGATGCTATTTTAAAAATAATGTAAATAAATAAAACACACACGGACACACGGCTACATATCAAGCTATAAATTTCCAGGTTATGCTGATCTCGTATTGTATAGGATTTCCGTGTACGGAAATCCTATACAATACGAGATGCTGACCTCGCATTGTAATGCGAGGTCAGCTTATACTGGAAATATGTAGATTGATGTGTAGCCGTGTGTACATAACGGTTTCGCGTTTTATCTTCATAAAACGAAAACGCACCTTTATTAAATTAAATGTCGCCATTAAAGCGGCACGCTATATTTAAAGCACATCATTTATTTAGGCATATATAGATATTATGCAGATTTAGTCTCAGGACCGGTTGATATAGCAACGCTTGAGGGAAGTGTATGCCCAGCAGTGGACATCTTTCAGCTGAAATGTTGATGATGATAGAGTTAGTCAATTTATACATACCAGTCCAAGTTTGTTAAAGATGCAAGCTGAGAAGCACCCAGCATTTTCAACCTCTGGAAAAACTCTGCTCTTGAAGGATGCGAGGTCATCAATTGAGAGGGGATATTCTTTAATACATTCTGCACCAACTGCCAGGAATTTTGTTTGTATTTCGATTTTTTGTTCATCAGTAATGGCCTGAAAATAACACATTTTAGAATGCATTATTTGAAGTAAACAGTTTTTTTTAAATGTTAATGAAGAAATCTTACCAAAACATTTTCCGAGAAAACTGCAAAGATAGCCAAATATACAACACCAGATTTAAACATTTTGGATATTGTTTAGGAATAATTCTCTACAAAACTCTTTGGGCGAATGTGGTGACTATGATGAAGTTTGGTAGATTTATACTAAAACAAAGGAATTTAAATAAACCCAATATCCTGTGCGATAGACAGGCCTTCGATACGGAGGCAAATCGATTTTTCCTTCATTACAAGATGACAATGGAAATACAAACAATGATGAAGTATCCGTGTGATGATGAGACACGGCAATTGATACGGCAAAATTAAATCTTTTATTTGAATCCGACATTGTAGGGCTTGAAAATTATTACAAAATTGTAAAAATGTACCTATGCAATGTTTTGTATTTATTCTGGTATTATTATTGCATTGCCACGTAGGGGTACTACGTGGCGGTGAAAAGCTTATTGTTTAACTGTAGTCAACTGCCTAGCCTTTTCCCAACCATGTTGGGGTCGGCTTCCAGTCCAACCGGATGCAGCTGAATACCAGTATTTTACATGGAGCGACTGCCTATCTGACCTCCACAACCCAGTAACTGGGTAATACGATACCCCTTGGCAAGACTGGTTGTCAGACTTTCGGGCTTCTGACGACCCGTAACGACTGTCAAAGATCCACAAATGACAGCCGGGACCAACGCTTTAACGTGCTTTCCGGGGCACAGAGGAGTTTCGATATGTAAAGATGGTCACCCATCCACGGACCAACCCCGGCAAGCGTAGCTTAACCTGATGAATCGACCCTCGATATTCTTTAACTGTAGTAATGTGTGTATACGAATGCTTATATTCCACCGCCTGCCAATATTCAGAGATGGGACGTAAAAACTGAATTTCGACAAACTGTAATACAACAAGATTTTATTTCGACAATATGGAACTCCGATATCTACATTTCGTAATAACTTTAGTCCGACACTATTGTACTCCGACAAAGCGTTTCTTCGAATTGACTAGGAAACTATAGCGACTTCGACAACAATGCTAGTCGGACTTGAGTCAATTTCGCTGTACTCTAACATGCTGTATTTTGTCGAAGAAACGCTTTGTCGGAGTATAGCAGTGTCAAACTTAAGATTTCGAACTAAAGTATTGTCGAAATGAAGACTTGTCGGAATTCCATATTGCCGAAATAAAATCATGTCGTATTACGGTTTGTAGAAATTCAGTTTTTAAGTCGTATTGTGGGTAAGAAATGCTTTATATTCATAAAATGTAGTTATGTGTACTTCTGTTGTGATATTATTTCTTAGTTGTTGCTTAGTGATGTAGGCTTATGAATCATGATCATTTAATTAACACCTAAGACCGGAAAAACAAGTTCTTTAATTTGTTCATACCTACAAAGCATCACGGTGCATTGCTTATCATAATAATTTCCCGTACTTAGACTTTGTAATATATTAAAACCGGCCAAGTGCGAGTCGGACTCACGCACGAAGGGTTCCGTACCGTTATCTTATTCTATAAAAAAATATTTCAAGAACAAACTTAACATTTTAGTTGAAAAATGTTTTTGCAACTGCAAATTTAAGTTGGTCGATTATTACTCGGTAAGTTGTGGAGCCTACGTAGCGGTGATAGTTTTCCTTTTAATTTAGTTATATTATATACTACTGCCGTAATTTTTTTCACATAATCAAAACCAACCATTTAGCTGGCAGGGGGGGGGGGGGACACTTGACTCTGTCAAAAATAAGCACTTTAAAGCTTAATATTTCGCAAACGGATCCCTGAATCCAAAAATGGTTTTCACAAACTCACATTATTTTTTCGAGAAAAAAAAACCATCCCCACTTTACCACGTGTAGGGGAGGTACCCTAAAAATATTTTCTACGATTTTTTTTACCACTTTGTCGGCGTGGTTTATTAATGTATACCCATAGCAAATTACCGCTTTCCTGTACCAATAGTCTCTGAGCTAAGCCGCTTTTTTTTTTTTTTTTTTTTTGATTGGCATCTCGTAGGTTTTACCACAAAGGGTACTATCTACTTAACCGGACTGTCCTGCGAAGATGCTCTAAGCTATGATACTAACTCAAAGCGCCTCCAGCCAGGGGCATTTAAAAACTAATCTAAAACTAATTATAAACTAAACGACGGCTCGCTAAGGGCACCCCCTGTGGGGTACGGACCTCGGCTTAGGGCGTCGCTGGGGGGAGGGCAGCTAGTGGGGACAGGCTGGATCGGGGAGTTTAAATTAACTATTACTACTACTGGCGGCTCAGCGTCCGCCTGTGCGGGCGCTTCACCGTCGACAGACAAGGGTCGGGGAGGAGTAGGATGAGTCGTCGTCATCCTGTTAGATCGGGGTCGCGGTCGAGGAGGTCCTCGACGTCGAGGTCGGAATGAAGGACGGCGTCTGGTTTTAAGAACCGTACTGGTGGCCCTATTGCTCTCCTGGAGGAGAGTTATGGGGTCGTCGGGGTCGGTGAGAGCATGCCTCGGACGGCGGGTATGACTGATGCGAGAGGGGGTATAATTGGCCGCCTCGACAACCAGTGGGTTGCGATGTTTGGCGGCGGAGTCAAAGAAACGCTTAGAGAGGCGTTTTAAGAACTGAGCTATCGTGGGGATTTTAAGGTCGAGATGGAGGATCTCGTTACGGACATAGTAGGGGGAATCGGTAGCTCTACGGAGGAATCGGTTCTGAATGGTTTGCAACCTATGAATATGGCGGGGTCTAGTGTGGGCAAAGACGGCACCGGCATAAGTCATGATGGGACGGATACACGCAGTGTAGATACGCAATTTGCACCTAAGTGACAATTTGCTACGTGCATTTAGGACGGAGTGAAGCCTACCTAGAGCGAAAGCGGCTCGCGAGCGAACCTGCTTTATGTGCTCTTGAAAAGTGAGGTGGTCATCGAGGACTACACCGAGATATTTGGCTCGCTTTTCCCAAGGGATCGGCTTGCCGAACATGGTGATGGGCTCGGGGAGGGTGGGTTTCGTACGCGGTTTGGAAAAGAGAACCGCCTGACTCTTATCGGGATTGACCTCGATTCGCCACTTCCTGAACCATTCGCCGAGCTTGTCGACTGAGGTTTGGAGAGTGTCGCGAATCCTAACGGGACTACGGGCCTTAAAGTAGATGGCCGTATCGTCTGCGAACAGAGCCAACTGTGCCTTTCTACTTTTGGGA
The DNA here is from genome assembly GCA_949152455.1 of Lithophane leautieri. Classification (NCBI taxonomy): domain Eukaryota; kingdom Metazoa; phylum Arthropoda; class Insecta; order Lepidoptera; family Noctuidae; genus Lithophane; species Lithophane leautieri. Next base: position 13,984,700 of record OX424471.1, on the reverse strand, counting down.
ATATCGCTAGTAAACAGCGTGAAGATGAGCGGGGATATGACAGAGCCCTGGGGGACACCTGCGCGAATGGGACGGGGTGAGGATAGGGCACCCTCTATGCGGTAGCGAAAGGTGCGGTTTGACAAAAAGTCTCGTAAGATGAGCACGAGACGATCGGGCACACCGAGTTGGTATAGCTTGTATAATAAGCCATTGTGCCAGACTTTGTCGAACGCCTTCGCTATATCGAAGAACACCGCCCCCACCATTAGGCCTCGCATAAAGCTTTCGCTTATGTGCTCGACTATGCGGTGGGCTTGGTGGATGCTGCAGTGTTGGGTGCGGAACCCAAATTGCTCGTTCGGGATGAGACCCTTGGTCTCGGCGTAGTCTCTGAGACGCTTATAAATAAGCCTCTCATAGATTTTACCGAGAACCCTGAGCAGACTGATGGGACGGTAGCTAGAGGGATCGGATTTGGACTTGCCGGGTTTGGGGATACCTATAACGGTGGCTTCCTTCCATGCCTGGGGGAAGATATTATTGCCGAGAGCACCATTGAAGATGATGGTCAAGAGCATTATTAAGTGAGAGGGGAAAAGTTGGATCACTCTATTAGTGAGTCCATCTGAGCCGGGGGCTTTACGCGTTTTAAGACCTTTGATGATCTCGTGCACCTCATCAGGAGTGATGGGGGGCAGTGGATCATCGGGGTCTTCGACGGGGGGGAGAGATGCTCTGCGTTCGACTTCAGCGTCAATCTCATCGAGATGAGCTTGGTCTACAGGCAGTGAGCTAGGCGAGCATTGAGCCTCGAGACTATCGGCTAGGCATTCCGCCTTGTCGGAGTCGTCGAAGGCTATGGTCTTATCGGGACGGATTAGGGGGGGCATGGAAGCGCCCTGTTGGGACTGGAGATTTCTCTGGAGTTGCCAGAAAGCTTGGTGGGTGGGCTCGAGATCGCTCAGCATCTTGTCCCAGCCCGCTTCACGCAACTCAGCAATGCGTGTCCTTACTTTACGCTGTAAGTAGCGCATGTGAGATTTGTTAGCGGAGCATGGGAAATTGCTGTAGGCACGGGTGGCCGCGTTCTTCTCGGTCATCAGATCACGCACATCGGCCGGCAATTTGAAGCGGTGGTCGTCCACCACTGGAACTTGCCTTGAACAATCGTTCAAAACCGATTGTACGTGATCCGTGAGCGAGTCGATCGCGGCCGTCGTGTCTGCGACAGAATCGAACTGTTCGGGAATAGAGTCCAATTGGGGGGACGTGTTGGATTTCAGCAATTCGCCTACTTTCCTCCAGTCCGTTACCTTCTTGGTGGCGGGGGGTTGGGTGGGGTCGGGGAGACCTATGCGGGGGGCCAGTTTCATGACTACTGGGCGGTGGTCAGAGGTGAGCTCGTGCACCGTTTCTATAGAGTTTAACCTAAGGTTGACGTTCTTAAGGATCGCCATGTCTAAGATATCGGGGGAGTGACTGGGTTCGTGAGGGAAATGAGTGGGAGTCATCGGAGCGATGATATCGAAGTTATGGGAGTTTGAGAGGTCGAACAGGTGTCGCCCTCTAACGGAGGTAGTGGAACAATTCCAGGCCGGGTGTTTAGCGTTGAGATCACCCGCTATAATAACGGAGTCACTCAAGCCGAGTAGGGCGGTGAAGTCATTGGAGAATTCCTGGGGATTCTCCGTGGCGGAGGAATAGGGAGGGAGGTATGCAGAGACTAGGGTGATCGGCTGATGGCCGGACATGCCTAGGCGGCATACTGAGACTTCTATCCGAGAGAGAGAGGGAGGATCTATTGGGATGCAATAGAGTTCCTTTTTGTAATATATAAGGGTGCCGCCCTTGTGACAACGGGTTCTATCGTTGCGAACTATACGATAGTTTGCGATAGAAGGGTTCCGTTTATGGGGTTTGAGGAATGTTTCCTGTACTAAGAGGATATCTATCTGATGGTCGCGGAGGAATTCCGCGATTTCATCTCTTTGGTGTTGAATGCCGTTGGCATTGAAAAATCCTAAGTTAAGGGATCGGGGTTTGAACCTAGCTACGGTGGTGTTAGACATTATGGGGGGTAGGGTGGTTGGCTAGGGAGGACATGGCTTGCGTGATCTCGGGATACGCATTAAAAATTTGATGAATCCTACCTACGTCGTTGGCATTTCTGGCAGCAACGATTTCGTTGGCCATTTGCCTAGCGCGAGGGGTGAGGAAAGTCATGTAAGTGGAAGTGATCACATTAAATGGATCGAAAGGGGCCGCGGGGGGAGGGGGGGGAGGGCGCGCTGCTAACAGAGCAGGGATCTGACGAATAAGGGGCGCAGGTGCGCGAAGACGGGGATCCATAAGGGGGGGGGGGACGCGTGAGGGGGGGGGGACCTGGGGCTTGGGGTACCCTAAGGCAGGGAAAGCCTGCTGGTGATGGAGTTGGTTCCAGGGGCTAGGCCTTTGGGGGCTGAGCCTCTCTGGGATATGGGCGGTGGGGGCCCTGTAGGCGGAGGGAGCTTCCCTCGACTGGCGAGCGTCTGTACGCTTCGCCAGTTTGGAGGAGGGGGCTTTGGGGGCCTTGGGGCAGCCCCGGTAGTTGGCTGGGTGCCCTGACTGGCCACATAGCACACAGCTAGGCGGCTCGGTGCAGAGCGAGCGGTCTTTGGGACGGGAACATTCTGCCGTGCCGTGCTCACCCAGGCACTTGACGCATCTGGGGGTGGCATAACAATGTTTTTGTGAATGCCCGTACAGTTGGCAACGGTGACATTGACCGACTGTGGCATTCTTGTGGGGTTTTTCAATGTCAAAGCCCATCAGGTTGCAGATGGCTTTGACATTGAATATCGGGTGTAGGCGGGCCTCTGAGGGGGGGCAGACCACGAGGACCATGTCGAACGCCTCGCCGTTGCGAGCGCGATGCATGCGGTGAACCTCGTCGACGGGGATGCCCTGTGAAATGAGATCATTTTTAATCTCGGATGTGGCGAGTTCGCGTGGGATACGTTTGATCACCACGCGAGTCTGTTTCTCCTCCGGTAGGGAGAAGGTGTGGAATGCCACACCTCTGGAGCGGAGGAGTCTAGTGAGATCCCTGTAGTCGTTAGACGTAGGGATGGTCACTTTGATACCCTGTTGAGTATTGCGGGCATTGGTGTACGCGATCTTTTGATCGCAACACCATTTGGAAACATCGGTCCACTTCCCCTTGTCCTGAATGAACACGGGGGGAGGGGGCGATTTTTTGTTTGAGCGAGGCCCCGGAGCAACTTGTGCTACTATCGCGGCGGTCGAGGTGGAGGGGGAAATCGCGGTGTCAACAACGGTAGTGCTACTGGGCACTGTACCGGCGACTTGCGCTACGGGGGTAGGGGTGGGGGAAATGACGTCATCGATGACGACGTTGTTTGTTTGGGAATCGGAAGCGGGCTCCTCGACCGCGGCCACCTTGGTGGCCTGGGTGGAGCTCTGCTTCTTCTTCCTCTTCCTCTTGTTTCCCTTGCCGGCGACGGGCAAGAAGCCATCGTCGTCGGTTTGGGACGTAGAGTTGGAGGATAAGACATCCTCCGAGTCGGAATGTAGCGGGAAGGAGGCCGCTGCTACACGCTTTGAGGAAGCGGGCATGGGGGTATCTGCCCGCTTGGAAGAAGCGGGCTCGTCTATATCCATCTCACCGGTGAGGCCGGATGAGCATGGTAGACTAACTGAGACAGGGGGAATGACTAAAACATCGCTGAAACCTGCGATGGTAGGGTCGATAGGGGTGTTGAGCGCTCGCTCGATGCGAGAGACTTCATCGGCATACTTGTCGGTGATGCCTTCCTTGACCAGGATGGCCTTGAGACACTCAAGTATGAGGCGGGCCGTGTCGTTAGGCACGGCGACAGCCATAGTCGTAGGAAGACTAGGCTAGAGAAAGTAAAAGGAAGGAAATGTAAGGGGAACCTAACATTTGCCCTAACACCTAACTCCCCGGGTGGACTTGCCCGGGGATGTGTGACCCTCCCTGTCGGGTATAGACAGGGAGGTGTGTAACCTATTGGTGAGCCCTGAGCTTGCTTTGGCCCGTTGCCTATCTTATTTGTGCAACGGGGTCCTAACTGGGTCTGGTGCGAAGGGGTAGACACACCCAACCGACACCAGGTGTGTTGCTGTGAAAGGAAAACTGTCACCAATGCCGACTAGGAGATCCCCCAAGGCCGAACACTGGGACCCGTCCAACTTTCTGCCTCACCCTGATGGGGATTGGCGGGTGCGTTTGGGTCAACACCCCCTCGGTTTCGTTGGCACCGTAAGGTATCCACCGAGGACCACGAAACTGTGGTTTTTTTACCCGGAAGGGGCAAAAATCACCGTCGAACGTATATTTTAACGATATACTGTTAAAGAAATAATTATACTAGCTGTGCCTTGAAAAAGGCACACAGCTAATAAATCGAAGATAGTCAAGGCGACTATGACGTCCGTCGCGGGGCGCGACGAAAACACGATCACTGGCTCTACTGAGCCAAACACACGGGAACACTTAACACTGCGCAAACACGTCCGTCCGGGACCGCTGCCGCGCGCTAAGTCAGCTAAGCCGCGGACAGACGGACTTAGTAATAGGGTCTTTAGTAATAGGGTCTCGTTTTACCCATTGGGTACGGAACCCTAAAAACAATGCAATTATGTCGTTTCCATTGTTCTTTTATTATCTCATAACTGCCGCACTCAGAGATATCACTTTATAATAATCAATCATTAACTTAAATGTCTCCTCTATAGGAGAGGGAGGCATTTAAGTTAATGATTGATTGATGTATGTCAGTAATGGCAACGTTATAAGAGACTGAATAACTTAAAATGACCATCGTAAAACTTTAGGTACATAGCACTTGTCAACTAATAAATGCTCTAAATCTGTCATGTTTTGACTGAGAGCATTCCAATTGCTTAATGTTGGTCTATTTAACATCAATCAAGTCACAGTCCAGTGCTGGACATAGGGTGCGCCACATCACCCTGTCCTCCGATTTCCGCATCTAGTCTGTCCCAGCCACCTTATCATTAAGTTCGTCGGTCCATCTAGCTGGGAGGCGTCTTACACTACGTTTGCCGATACTAAGTTACCCGGTCTCCACTCCAGGACTCGTTTCCTCCATCGGCCATTAGTCTTTCGACAAACATGCCACTTCAGCTTAGCAAAAAGGTGACAATTAAACATAATTATTGATTATTATTAAGTGACGTCTGTGAGTGCGGCAGTAAGTCTTTTTTTCCATATCATGGCTATTAGTGGCAGATCCATTGAAAAGCTGTCGTGCAACAAACGTAAAGCGCAGGCCACACAGAGAACAAAGCGAAACGAAACTAAGTTTTAGCGTCGCTTATGTAGCTACCGCGTGTTTGAATACTTCGGTTTACACTGTGGACTATGAACCAAAGTCTAAATGAAAAGACGCGGTAGCTACACGAGCGAAGATAAATGGACTTAGTTATGTTTCGCTTCGTTCTCAGTGTGGTTTGCGCTTTAATGTTTTGACTAACGACGAAGAGGTCATGAGTCCAAATCTTTTGTTAATATTGTTATTTTAGCTAGGAAGTATATGATTAAAGTACATAATGTGGACTATAATAACGCTAGTTAGATTTATAACCACAGTTATGATGCATTAATTACGATGTAAACACCAATGCTTAAAGATACGAGTAGGTATATTAAGTAGCCAGGGATTGCTGACTCTTGAAAAGATGTACCTAGAACAATGCAAGAAGGTTTAATGATATTTTGGAAACGTAGCACAAGTATTATTAATATTAGTCAAACTATTTAAGCTTTATAGGTTATTAATCGATCAATCAAAGGGCATTGAATTGTTAAAAAGAAAAGATTGTGTAAGCAATTATGCCGAAAAAATGTAGGCTAGCGATTGATAGCTGACAAATTGACTTTAGTTTTGTGAGTTTACAAATTATAGAGAATAAAAATGATTAGTTCACGGTACACTGATCACTAGAGTTAGCTTCTTAATTATCTTTAAAGTTTTTGTTGAAGCTCAAGAATGAACTTTGCTTGCAATACTTGATGGGCAATTATCATCATAATAATGGGATTTGGGAATTTCCTAGATCTATTTTTAGTAGATATTAATAGTTTTCTTAGAAGCTTGGGATTTTCTGTTGGAATGAGTGTACCTTGGACTATTGTTATGCATATTTTATTTTGGATCTTAGTAGCGATGGAACTTGCGAATGGTCCACTTTATGTGAAACGGTAACAGTATTTTTTCATAATATCTGCAATATTTTTATTATTTTTCCACCTTTGAGGTGTCCTATGTGCAATAAAACACAGAGGACGCCTCCTTGAAAATAATCTCTTCAAATCGATAAGCTGCAAAAATAGTGATTCCGTAGAAATATCGTCAACTTTTTGTCTATATTCAGATGCCTCTGAACATCATGACTTTATTAGAGATGTATGGACTGCTAACCGAACCATTTTGTAATTTGATCGAGATTCCTGTAGTTTGAATTATGCTGATCGTTGTTTTATTGGCTATCCTGACAACTTTCAGAGATATTCCAGTACTGATATGCTCCGCAAGATAGAACCCCGTCTAAATATTATATCGGTAAAAAAATGACAGCAAACAATAAAATAGTCTTATGATGTTTTCGCAAAATTGTCCTTTAGTGCCTTCGCCTCTTGACTTATCTTATTCAACTGAAAGGGATAGATATTACCATTCACAATAAGATTATACTTGCTTGAAGATATGGTGGTGGTATCGTTGTCGCAAATCACAGCAATTCCCGAACTTCTAAATAGCAATGCTTAAATTAAAATTCAGTCACTCAGAAACTGGGCTGATTCTTAGTCCCATAGAAGCTTAACAAAAAAACCGTCATCAATAGGCGTAGGATTACAAAAATCACTAGTTGAAGGGTAAACTCTGATAGAAAGAGTGCGATAATGACACTATTTAAGTACCTAAAGCTTTATGACTCTTTAGCTTTAATGTGTCACAGTTCTCCAAAATATCGTTTTAGGAGCAAAAAGCTCGCTTTACGCGATACTTTGGAAAAGCCACTGATGAAGTAAATTATTTAAATGAACAACAAAGAGATATTTTTTGCTTTGTTTCTTGCCGCTGTAGCATTGATCATAGCCGCATTGAGATTTAATGATAATTACTTTGCGTAAAATTACCTAACAACAGGAGTTTTATATAAATAGGCGTCGTAACGATTCATGTCATATGCAGTTGAAGCTTCTAAGGATCAGGAGTACAAAGCTAATAGTACAACATGTCTAAGTTTACTTGTATGGTCTTGTGTTTAGTGGCTGCTAGCATTAGCAGGGTTCATGTGAGTAATTTTATAAAGATTTCTGCATTCATTTTTTCGAGTGTAGGGTCAATTAATTGAAAGGTTCTTTTTCAAGATTTATTTTTATTATTAAAAAACTTTTTAGATAAACTGGAACATTATTTAATGTAATAGTCTGCCTAGCCTTTGGTCAACTATATTGAAGTAGGCTTCCAGTCTAACCTGATGCAGCTGAATACCAGTATTTCACATGGAGCGACTGCTTAACTGCTCTCCACAATCCAGTAAGTGGGTATCGTGTTGATACCTCTAAGGCAGACTTTCAGACTTGGCTTGGGCTTGACTTCAGACTTTCGGGCATCTGACGACCCATAACGACTGTCAGAGATCTACGAATGAGTCTTTATTTAATGAAGAAAAAAAAAAAGGATTAACCTTTTTAAAAGTTCTCTGATATAAATTTTCGTCATTATATTTTTCCAGGCAGGTGAAGAAGACTTTTCAGCTTTCCGTGAAGCCGTCAAGCCCATCATAGACGAGTGCTCAACGGAGCATGGAGTCAGCACTGATGAGATCCAATCTGCCAAGACAGCCGGCAGCGCTGACAACATTAAACCTTGCTTCCTCGGCTGCGTCTACAAGAAAGCTGAAGTTGTGAGTACTATTGCATTATTGTTCCTTGATTACTTGCAAGTTTGGGGTTCACCAAACTGCCAGTTCATTATGTTTTTTTTTTAATGATTTGTCCACCTACATATTATGCTACGGTTTAGTGGTTCTATTGATAAGTTCCTTGTTACCTTCCAAGACTGTATAACAATCAAACTGGTTAGTGATAACTGGCGCATGATCATAATGAGTAACATTGACTGTGAAAAGGAGTGATTGATGATGATAAAGACTACAGAAGTTGGTTCATTAGCCTCATATATAGGGAGATATGGAAGAATCGCATGACAATGATAATGACGCCACTAAATAGTCTATTAGTATGAGAAGTCTTAGACTTATGAACGTCATTAAACAATTAGCTGCATCGTGAGAAATCAATTATTGTGTCAGATTAATTCGTATGGTAGGTTGCGTCTCATGTATCTTTCACATCTAATAAGTCTGCGAGTCTGTGACATCAAGGGAATCATCGAATGTTAATCTTTATTGCTTAATCGTTACAGTTCAACGCCAAGGGAGAATACGACGTGGATAACGCTCTGATCAAACTGAAGAAGTTCGTGCCCGATGAAGCTACATACGCTAAATTCGCTGGAATTGGAAAGAAATGCGCATCAGGTAAACACATTTTGATGTTTAAATAATTATTTAGCTGTTAATAAACTTTCCTTACGATATAAAATCTCTTTTTTTATAAATTTAATATTTATTATTCTTAATTTTTTTTTTACATCTTCTTTTCTTTTTACTTCTTCGTGACATCTCATATGATTGTTTTTAATTCTTTTCATGGCTGCAGCGTCACCCTATTAATTTATTTCACTTTGAAAAAAAACGAATAAATATTTTATGTTGTAGTTGGGTCTAAACAAGCATTAATTATTTCCTCTTATGATTTCAGTGAATGACAAGCCCGTGAGCGACGGAGAAGCTGGATGCGAGAGGGGTGCACTTCTGACCGCTTGCTTCTTAGAAAATAGGGCTGGGGTACATATTTTACTTTTTTTTTTGTGAGGTCCTCCGACTAATAATCCAAGAAAAAAATCTCAGTTTATAAAGAATAGTATACAAGTGTTAGAATCCTGAGCGACGCGAGTGATTCATGGCCCTTGATATAAATCCGTTTTATTCAAGAATTGCATACTATACTTTATACCATGACTTCGAGAAAAAGAATTTGCATCTTCTAGTACGTTGATATGTCAATGTTATGCCTTGTTTTTACAGTACACTACGGTGTATGTACATATATAGAACACATACTCCATAATGTCGCTGACTTCTTTTTCTTCGACAACTCATTAAAATAAGTTAGGAAAACAGACTCTGAAAATGTGCCAGAAGCTTGATTTCCATTTTTCCATTTGCAAAACTCATCGTAGGCTTCGATGTAAGCCAGCCGTGATTTGTTGGGTAGCAAGTTTTCTACTATATCGGCCGCCCTCTCTTTCATAAACTCAAGTATCTTTTATATCTTTTTCATCACTTAAATGCATTTTCAATCGATGTATTATTAATTAATGCTAAACTTTGTGTTCGTGCAACTTACAGTATTTAAAATAGCGTCATTTACTAATGACAGCCGAGAACACAAAACAGTTTTTATTCTAATGCTAAACTCCGTGTCGAAAATGTCGACCAATCAAATCGGAGTTTGTATCGAGTAATTTTTCGCAAGGAGGTTGTATAGCATTGAGATGGAGGTCGAATAATTATATTGGTATGTTGTCAATTCAAACACCAAAACAGTGCTTTTTATTCACTGTTTTCAGTGAATAAAATAAGCTTTTTAGAGGGGGATTGGTATAAAATAAGTTTTTATCTGGTGTACCTACTCCTTCAGTTAAAGGACACATGTTTTAACTTATCAATATATATATATATAATACAAAAGTGAATTAAGGCTAAGACCTAGCTGTTTAGTGAGGTCAATATTTTGCTGTGATTTGTGAAAACTGCTTCGTTCGTCTAGTGGTTGCATTGAATTTCTCGGCAGTAGCCCGGAGTCTGGATTTATGCCTGGTCGATGGCAATAGGCTCACCCCTACATGGGATTCAAATGTAACTGGCCAAATGTGGGTATACTATATAGGTACCTCTGCCCAACCCGTCGGGGAATACAGGCGTGACTTTATGTTATGAGGAAACCTTCGTTAGTTCAAACTTAAAAAGTATCAACTGGCTTTATTTTAACGTTTGTGGCATGGCTTCCGTGATTTTCGTAGATTGCTTGTTTTGATTATTAGTCAAGCTACCTGCCCATCCCCCTCTAATATTATCCATACCTATGTCATTTGTCGACACTTACATGGTAGGACTCGGTCGATTCGGGACGAAAACGAAACAATAAATCTTACATGATCTAGTTTCTTGAGTTTGAAAGGTTGTCGAACATTTACTGAATGACCACATTAATTTAATTTTTGAAGTGAAAACTTCTGTACGCCTTTTGAGCGTTTTTTGGTTGGGGGTATGGATTCGGTAGTGCTTTACTTTTGAACATAGATGGCGCTAATATCAGTCTTAAATCACTTCTGTCGTCCGTCCCTAGTATGACTGCCTATTTTTATTTTTTTCTTTATTTCTTTCAGGTCCTCATCTAATCGATCTTGAAGAGACAAGTGACATACTGTGATACAAGTTGTGTTTTGTTTAGAATTTTAATAAATCAGTTATACTTTTATAACCTTCTTTCGTTTTATTCCTTTTAGTTTCTGGAATACCTATAATAATATCTCAGACCAACCAAAATAGAAAGACAGAGCATTACGAACATCAAAAATGACGCCACCTTTTTATCTATGTTTGTGTAAAAAGGGTTGTCATTTGTTAAAGTTTTTCCCTATAATTTGGGGAATAATATTTTGGGTAGGATAATATTGTACGAGTAAGATATTGTTGAGTATGGTATTGTACCTCAATCGTTAGGAAGGATTCCGAAATAAAACCATTTTTTTTTACATCGCAAAATAAAATAACAATTAAGTACAAAGTGCATTTACATACATGATTTGGAGATTACCTTTTAATCAAGAATTGCTTGTGTTAGGAGCTCCGCTCTTTCACTTAGAACTATCCATTAATTATCAATTGAATGTAAAAAAAAATTGGTTTGTAAATTATAGAAAAATTAATTTATAAGTTATAAGGTTGTTGAAGCGTAAATCATAACATCGTCGTGGGTATGCGTCATTAAGTAAATTGTTTTGAAATAAAATAGGTACTTAATTATGTTTACAATCAACTTTATTAAATTCAAGAAGACCACGATAACAAAATCACTGACTATAGAAAGCACGTAAAAAGCGTCCGCAATTTGGGAAAAAATAAAATTTGGGACAGTAGTATTTAAATTAGCTAGTCTAAGCTGAGAAACTAACTAAAATAAAATAAAAAAAATACAGTCTCGTGTTTAATTACTGTTTTGATAAAATCTCATTTTTGTTTTTTAAATTTTATGTACCTTTTTAGGATATCCGGTTTTGATCACACGGCGAAGTCCACTATTAGTTGAATAAAGGTCATTATTATCAAAATGATCGGAACAAACCACGCTGGTTTTCGATGGAAGCCATTCTGGATCATTCCGACTATTTCTTATAGCTACCATCCATTTACTTTTATTTTCAATATTACTTGGAAATCTAAAATATTAAATACATAAAAAACAGGCATATAATTATTCGAACTAAAAAATATCGAACGGGGAAATTTCAAATCATATTATGGCAACCCCCGCACTTTAAATGTCACTGTTTTCGTTCGTTCATTCGTTCAGGTTTTTGTTCCAAGTAACCTAAAATTCATAGTTAACTAAATTAAGAAACGATGTTATTTGAAGTACTTACATGTGAAAAGTGATTCCCTGAGACTTTTTATGTGATTTGCTATTGTTTTTACAAGTTTTCACTACACAAGAAGGCATAATTCAATTTTTTTATTGAAGTTTACTAGACGACGACTCGTGACGTACTAGCAGCGATGAGCATAGTTTTTGTTTAGGTGTGTGCGTGAGCCTGTGTGTTTACTTGCAGGAGCATAGTTTTGTGGCTACACGTTTGATGTACGTAGTGATCCGTCTTTCTATTTTGGTTGGTCTGAGAATAATATAAAGTCCGCGCCACCACCGAAGTCCATTTGACGCGGCGCTAGTGTCTACGGCATTGCTAGACATTGCATTTAAAAAAAAATGTTCCACGTGTTTCTGTGGGCCTTCTTTCGTGGCGCGCACTCTAGTCTATAAAACATAAAGTTGTGTATGTCTTTGTAATTCACATTATGGTAGGTAGATACCGAATAGAATTAAGACTAAAAAGTAAAGGAACTGAATGAATTGCACTAATTATGTAAAGATGTCCTTCTGATTGACTTGTTCTTAACGCAGAGCCTAAATCAATGAAACTAAAAACATGTGGCAGTTTTCGAAATTCTACCCCCATTTTAAGGGGTAGAATGGAAGATTTTTTGGCGATGTCAGAGTGGTGGCTGGCAACGTGTTAATTGTTGGTATTGGTACACTCATGAGTAATGAAGAGTATTCGTTGAGAAATGTTTGAATTCATTTCCACACCGAACCCAGAGTTTTCCCAACTGTGTTGGTGTGGCTTTCCAGTCTAAACGGATGAAGCTGAATACCAGTACTTTACAAGAAGCGCTGCACAACTGAGTTACTAGGTAACACGATTCCCCTTGGTAAGCCTGGTTGTCAAACTTTCGGGCTTCTGAGTACTCGTAATGACAACTAAAGATTAACAGGAAATGAAAATACCTAATCTTTATAATACTTATATTATAAAGCTGAAGAGTTTGTTTGTACGTTTGTTTTACCGCGCTAATCTCTGGAAAAAATCTTTTTGTATTTTATAGTTCAATTCTTGAGGAGAGTTTTATGTTAAAATCACGTAACGACGCTTAGGAAGAATGCTAAGCGAAAACGAAGTATTGCCGCGGTGGGTCGGGCGAAATTACACGTGGTTTACGTCGCGGGCTAGTACTTAACGAAGCTAGAACTTACTAGGCATTCTTGTTCGAAACTCATAATCAATATATTGAACAGATATAGATTTATATTTTCGATATTATTGTTTTTTGATGAAGTTCATAAATTCATAAACTTAATACAACATTTCATAATTTTATATATTATTCTTATAATGTACCTAATTCGATGATTTGCATGTACCTACTTAATATTATTGGGATATTTTTGTTTTTAAATATTTCTACACCAGCCATGGTAGTATGTGTGAAACAGTGTTTAATGTAAGATCTCAATGTACCATATACTGAGAAATAAAATAAATAAATAAATAAACAGAGATCAGATCTTTTTGAGAAGTTTTTGTTGCATTTAGCAGAGCATCAAGATTATTTTTATAAAACCTAATAGACCTATTGTAAAATTATATAAGGCCAAAAGTTTCATATAAATAAGCGTCGAGCCTAACTTTAGAGCATAAACAGTTAAAGCTTTTAAGATCAAGAATAAAGAGTGCATCATGTCCAAGCTTACTTGTCTTGTTTTGTGTGTTGTGGCTGCGAGCTTGAGCAGCCACAACATTGTCCAACATTGTCCATGTAAGTTAAAATTCTTCATGTAAAATATTTTATACTTAGTCCTTTCTTTTTTACCCGACTGCCCCAGAAGGAGGGTAATGTTTTTCGAGAGTATAAATGTATTATGTTTGTATGTATGTATATTTCTTTGGCATGCTCTGTAGCCTAAATGGCTTGATGGATTTTAACATACGAGGTGTGGTTAGGTTCGTATTAACTGTGGCAGTGACATAGGCTACATTTTTTAAAATACATATTTAATCTGCAAATACAAAAAAAAGGGAGTGGAAGATTTTTTTAAAAATAAATTACAACAATATTGGTATCAAATAAAAGCTAGTAATGAGTATATTCCAAATACGTAGATTAATAAAACTAAAAATCTTGAAATAAAACTAATAACCTGAAATATGGTGTAACTTTTGAATGTCCCCGCCTGCAATACCTTACATAAAACAAAGTTCAATGCTTCTTATAGCATATTGCAGTCGGGTTTTTTGTTTTTTCAATAATTTGTTTTTTCCCAACGTATTTCGCAATTTGTTGAAAGTTTGATAACTATGAAACTCTTCAGCATTTCTATTTCACTAAGTATTTATAGATTTTGATTATCATTGTTGTATTTAAGATTACTAAAGCACAAAGTCTCCGGGACTCTCTGCGGCCCGTTATTGTCGCGTGTGAACAGGAGCATCAAGCCTTGTTTCATTGGATGTGTGTTTAAGGCTGTACCCTGAGCAAAACACCACTCTAGCCACTTTTTAGGTAGATTTTAGGAGCTATCTACGTGTTCTTTAAAAAGAAAAATCAAATAATAAAAATAAATTAAATTTGTACATAATCTTAATTCGAAAATTGTGCATTTTTTTTTTATGTTGTAGTTATATGTTTCTTTCCTTCCAACGAAACCATAAAAATGAGATATAATCTTTGTTATAATGGTACTTTTGGGAAATAAAGTTTAAAGTTTTAACTTTAAACCTCATTTCCCAAAAGTACCATTTTGGCGCTTTAGCATTTTCGCCTTTCCACTGACGATATATATAGTAACGAAGTAAGGATAAATTCAAAGTGTGCAGAGAATTTACATTTCCGTACCTAAATAAAAACTAACAATAGACATCCTAACTATTTGTCTGTTTGTTTCGCTTTCACGCTAAAACGGCTTAACGGATTTGGATATGGCACATGGGTAGACCATGACCTGGAATAGGACATAGGATACTTTTTATCCCGATATTCCCACGGGATCGAGACTTACGCGGGTGAAACCGCAGACCGCAGCTAGTGTTTTATAAAGCCAACTTTGCATTCAATTGAGTCCAGCTTAAGTTTTTGTTTGTATTTTTTTATTTTTTTATAGTTATTTGAAGTGTAGTAAGCCTAAAAATTGTATGAATTGATATGGTTTGAAAACGGGTGAATACTGAGATGACGTCTGATAGAGATGTGGAAGAAGAAGGTGTGTAAATCAATTTAGACAAAAAGAGATGCATATGAAATTCATTTTTATTAAGTTTCAATTATTTCTTGTTATTTTCAATTCAATACAATACCGTGAGTGACGGAACAGCCAGATGCGAGAGGAGTGCTCTGTTGGCGGGATGCTTCTTGGAACATAGGATTAGTGTAAGTTGCCACATAAATTATTAATTAATCGGCAGTGTTTCTTTAAGACTCTAGAATAATTGCGATTCCTAAACCTGCTAAAGCTCACTCTCGACTTTATAAATCAGGGGCAGTATTATGAAGTATTAATGCAGCCATTATTCCGCTGCGAAAACGGGATGGTGCTAGCGGCCTTGTCCAGCTCTGTCTCTCTCTCACACTGGAAAAATGGTGGCATTGATACTTCATAATACGGTACCTGGTTGCTTGTATTCCACGGGGCAAAAACAGTTTTGTTATTAATAAGTACCTAGCCTGGAGCTTAAATTGAATCTTAAAAAAATATAGGTAATATGAAGCTTGTTAAATTTCAAATTTTAATTGATTATTCCATTTCGCAACTATATTTTTCTTCTTTTCGTATGGTTAGTGGTGTCAGAGTTTTAAAGCCGCCCAAGGGCCTCTGACTTGGCTTCACATGCCGTCGAGAAATGGCTCTCTGGCAGCCGGTTTCCTCACGATGTTTTCCTTCACCGTATTTAAAGCAAGTGATAACTATACACAATACGCTCATGAATCCGAAAGTCAGAGGTGCATGTCTTGCGTAACTATATTGTTTGTGGATCGTATCATCGACTTCAAATTAAAGATCTAAAAGTTCTAAATGATTTCAATCTAATAGTTTAGTTTTGTAGAATTTGTTTTCGTGTTTTTAATTCTTTTTTTCTTGGGCATGTTGTAAAAACCAGTTGCGCTGGCGTGCTTAAAAAAATATTAAATCTAAGTCAATAATTATTAATCTTATATTAATATTATTAAATAATTCTATACTTAATTTAACCTTACCTAAACGACAAGACGGCGGCATACTTATCTTGCGAGCTCTCTAACTAATGTTTATTTATTTATTTAATTATTTATAGATACACCATAATTATAATATGAGCACAAAGGTACTGCTTATTTTTTTTTTTCCAGATCATCATCTAAAAAGTTTGAAGAACAGTTGACATGCTGTGATACAAGACGAACATCATTCCTTTGTTTATAACAGAATTAAACAAATCAGTAGTTCTCTTTACAAACTTCTTTTGTTTTATTTTTCAAAAACAACTAGAATAATAAAATTATTTTAATAAACTAGCTTTTGCCCGCGGCTTCGCCCGCGTGGATGTCGGAAAAAATCCCACGGGAACTTACTACGGCCCGGGATTGAAAGCACCCTATGTGTTAATTCAATTATCTAATTGCGTAACTTATTTTCGTAACCGATTAAGACTAATCTTTCATTTTGACAGTTCAACAACATTCATTGCGTTATTTACGTTGTGGAGCAGATTTTTTTTTCAAACTTATGAAGCAATGGATTAGAAATTTGTTTCAAACTGATTCAGATTGTGGATCGTGTATTACGCAATTAGGGTGCTGGTTATAAACTATCTGTGTGCCTTTCATCCATGTCCGTTGGGCAGTTTTTGCGCCAATCCGGAACACACATCCAAACAAACAGACAAAAATTCTTAAAAACATATTTTCGGCATCAGACTCGTTCCCACACCTCGTAGCAATTACACGGGCAATATTTCCTTTTCTTTATTGATGAAAAACATATCTGCGGGCTGTAACAACATATGATAATAATTATGTAGTCAGTGGTTTAAATATTATTGTATCATTACATAATGAAGGTATTATTGAAGTTAAGTCAGATAGTAACTTACAAAACCCCGAAACACGTACTTTAATTTTTTTTTGTTTTAAGTATTAGTACTTACCGTACCGAGTTTCGAGTTAATCCCACCCCGTTATTCGTCTATGTGACGGATTGCTTAAAAAACTAAAAGTGACAATCTTTATTATTTGCTATAGCAAGTATTGCCAAGTTTCAAGTTTAATAACTAAAGGAATAAAGGCGAATTTCCAAAAACCCTTTCTTAGTGGATTCCTACGTCCTAATAACTATCTGTGTGCCAAATTTCAGCGCAATCCGTTCGGTGGTTTGAGCTGTGACGTGGACTACCCATTTTCACCCCGTTAGGGGTAGATTTTAAAAACCCTAATACACATTATTCTTTATTTTTCGTTTTAAGTTTATGTACTGAGTTTCGAGTTAATCGGACAGCACGTTAAAATTCTTCTATTCAATCTTTGACACCCCCCAATCCTCGTTTAGGCGGTAGTTTATAAAAACTAAAAATGACAAACTTTATAATTTACTTAGATAAGTATTCGTGCCAATTTTAAGTCTATTAACTCAAGGAATAAGATTTATCACACAAACGAAATCCCCCCTTTTCACCCCTTTAAAGGTCAAATGTCCAAAAACCCTTCTTAGTGCACGCCTGCACGCCTAGGTCGTAATAACTATCTGTGTGCCAAATTTCAGTCCAAATCATTTAGTGGTTTGAGCTGTGACGTAGACTACCCATTTTCACCCCATAAGGGGTAGATTTTTGAAAAACCCTACTGCACATTATTATAAAAACTAAAAATTGCAAACTTTATAATTTACTTAAAAAAGTATTCGTGCCAAAATTTCAAGTCTATTAACTCAAGGAATAAAAAATTTCATACAAACGAAATCCCCCCTTTTCATCCCTTTAAAGATCGAATTTTCCAAAAGCCTTTTCTTAGTGCACGCCTAGGTCCTAATAACTATCTGTGTGCCAAATTTCAGCCCAATCCATTTAGTGGCTTGAGCTGTGACGTAGACTACCCATTTTCACCCCGTTAGTGGTAGATTTTTGAAAAACCCTAATACACATCATTCTTTATTTCTGGTTTTAAATATAAATACTGAGTTTCGAGTTAATCGGACATCACGTTAAAATTCTTCTATACAAACTTTGGCACCCCCCAATCCTCGTTTAGGGGGTAGTTTATAAAAACTAAAAATGACAAACTTTATAATTTATTTAAATAAGTATTCGTGCCAAAATTTCAAGTCTCGTAGCTCAAGGAATAAGATTTTTCATACAAACGAAATCCCCCGGTTTCACCGTCTTAGCGGTGGAATTTCGAAAAATCGTTTCTTAGTGGAAACTTACTCTTCATAAAGAACACACCCTCCAAATTTCATGTCTCTCGAACCAGCGGTTTAGGCTGTGCGTTGGTATCCAGTCACCCTTGCCTTGTATATAGATTCATCAAAATAAAATAAACTTTGACTTTGTAATGTCAATTATAATGACTTGACTTTGTATATAGGTATGTTTTGTTTGAAGTTCTAATTCATATTACTGAGGCATAGTATGTAAGACTATTATGTGTGTTTGAAGTACTGAAAATAAATCTTATAGTATTCGAAGTAAGAAGACTGGGGAAATATGACTTGATTGAATACCTATCGGTCTTCCTGGTTTCCTTAAGGGTCTTTTAGTATTTATAAAGGTACTGAATCATTAACCAAGTCGGACAGATTTATATGAAACGAACTTTTGCCAGGCCAGCGGCTTCGCCCGTGTAGATGTCGAAAATTTACCCATGGGAACCTACTACCGGGATAAAAAGTATCCTATGTGTTAATTCAGGTTATAAACTATCTGTTTGCCAAATTTCATCCAAATCCGTTCAGCCGTTTTTGCGTGATTGAGTAACAAACATCCAAACACACAAACACACAAACTCACAAACACACAAACACACAAACTTTAACATTTATAATATTAGTAGGATTAATTGTTAATTAATAGGAATCTGCCAACACACGAAAAGTCAGCGATCAACTATTAATATGAGGACCTATCGCTTTTATTTATACAGAACCTATACACAATTTGTGTAGGTTTCTTGAGCGAGAAATCGTTAATAGCTAGTCACTTCCTCGTAAGCGGGTGGGAAAGGTCTTTATTATTTGTATAATGGTTAAAATTGCGATTTTAAACACCTACTTCATAATTATTTTGTTATTCTTAGTTTTCATAGAAGCTCTAGCATGGACTTTGTAACGTTTGGTTTTGGACTTTGTACCTTACAAGTATGTTCTAGTAGGTGTAATTGTGGTAATATTGAGATTTTCCTCATATTTTTTTAACTTTGTAGCTATAGTTACTGATGATCACCTTTTGTTATCAAGTGAAAATTGCTACCTCTGAAAGTTACAATAACTCGTAAGTACCTACTGCTTTTTATTATAATAAACACTTATTATCACTGATCACCTGGATATATTTCACTTGTCTTACTGAATGTGTCTAAATACTCCCTAATGCCCCCTGCCACACTATGCTCCTCGCGCTGCGGCAATGTTGCACTCTCTGCCCACACACTGCTCTACTCGTGCAATTAAACGCGTCGTTTGACTCGCGTCCAAAAACCGACAAAACAGGGAGCAGTGGGCATGACGAGGAGTATGACGAGCGGCATGACGAGTAATGTTGCCACACTACGTCTCTTCATCCTTCCCTCGCTACTTCCCATGCCACTCGACGAGTGTGTGGTAGGCTTATATGACTTAAGAATGAGGGGCTGAACATAAAGTTAAGATTAGATGCTCATTTGACACACCGGGGGAAAAAAGACATACTCCGTGAAATTCTGTAGCACATTGAACCTGATGAAACATGGAACCTTGTTTAAACTACAGTGTAAGCTTTATCAACAAACTAGCTGTGCCCCGCGGTTTCACCCGCGTAGGTCTCGATCCCGTGGGATAAAACGTATCCTATGTCCTATTCCAGCTCATGGTCTACCTGTGTGCTGATACTGCATATCCTCTCACCTCTAGAGTAGGGAACGCCGCCGCGGCACGGCGGCGGCGCGGCGCCGGCGCGGTCGAACGGTTTGCGTATTGCATTTTTTAAACTCGTAATAGCTTCGAAACTAACCCCTTTATTCATAAACGTTGCTTAAAGTTAAGTAATGATTAGCGACTGCTTAACCGTACATTTTTGACGTTTGAACGTCACTTAACTTTAATCATCGTTTATGAATAAACCAATATAATAAATAAAATAAATGTCCGATTCGAATGAATTAAAAATTATTTTACTGCTACATAAATACCCTTGATGTTAAAACTATTTATTTGAATAAGAATTAACATTATGTTGATAAAACTCCTTCGCAAATAATGCATTAATTTCGGATAAATTTGATTACCATAAAAAAGGTTATAGTGAGTCAATCTTAAAAGATAGATATATGCTGTTGCATATTTTTTTTTAGAACTTTTGAAGAGGAACAATTCCATCATACATGATATTTGCGTAACTTAAACCAGCAGCGCAGCGCACGCAACGGAAGCTCTCAAACAGGAATATTTTTTCCCGTTTTTGCAACATTTTTTATTTATGCTCCGCTCCTATTGGTCACAGCGTAATAATATATAGCCTATAACCTTCCTCGATAAATGGACTATCCAACACAAAAAGAATCTTTCAATTCCAACGAGTAGTTCCTGAGATTAGCGCGTTCAAACAAACAAACAAACAAACTCTTCAGGTTTATAATATTAGTATACTAGATTACGTTTATTTGCTGAGAATCAGAAGATGATAGGTATAGGTACCGCAAGACTATTGCTAATGCTGATTCTAGTAAACAAAATAAAATTTACTCAATCCGCCCAGCCTTTTCCCAACTATGTTGGGGCGGCTTCCAGTATAACCGGATGCAGCTGATTACAAGTACTTTATATGGAGCGACTGCCTATCTGACCTCCACAACCAAGTAACTGGGTAATACGATACCCCTTGGTAAGACTGGTTGTCAGACTTTCGGGCTTCTGACGACCCGTAACGACTGTCAAAGATCCACAAATGACAGCCGGGACCAACAGCTTAACGTGCTTTCCGACGCACGGAGGAGTCTCGGTATGTAAAGATGGTCACCCATCCACCGACCAACCCCGGCAAGCGTAGCTTAATCTGATGGATCGACCCGGTGCAGCTGTTATTACTTAGCCACGAGCTCCTCAAAACAAAATAAAATTTACTAAATTATAATATATTAGAATTATATCATTTTGTCCTAATTATAATGGACTTGCAAAAATGTCCGTAGAATAAGCAAATGAGCAAATCACTGGATTTACATTGGAAGAGCCACAATTAAAGTACAAGGAGTTTTTTTACTAGGTTTCCTGCCGTTGTAGCATTGATTATCTACTATTCTGTGCTACAGTGAGATAACATAATGGTAATTACTTCGCGTCAAATTATCTAATAATGCAAGTTTTGTATAAATATAAGTCGGGTTACGATCCATGGCAAATACGGTTGAAACTTCAAAGGATCAGGAGCAAAGCTGATTAGTACAACATGTCTAAGTTCATTTACAGTTTGGTTTTTTGTGCAGTGGCTTTAAACATTAGCAGGATTTCTGTAAGTTGCCTTTGCTGAAGAATTTTTTTTTTCCTTTAATCTTGGAAGATAAAACAAATGATTACGAAGTATAATCAGAGGTTTTGAAAATAAATCACGCATGCTCAAAAGTCTTTCACAAAAACATTTTGATTCTCAAGGTCGGTGCAGAAGTAAAAGCTGGTTTCCGGGAAGCCGCTAAGCCCCTTATAGAAGCGTGTTCTAAGGAGCATGGAGTCAGTATTGATGCACTCAAATCTGCCAAGGCAGCTGGCAGCATGGACGGCATTAACCCTTGTTTCCTGGGCTGCGTCTATAAGAAAGCTGAAGTCGTAAGTAGTACTTACAATATTCCTCGGCTATTTACAAGAACAGACAACTCCTAAGTTAAATATGGCGGTTCGGAAGTTGCAATAGTTGCAACTTCCGACCTGCCATAACCCTGTAAACATGTGTGTGTAGGTGTCAGTTTTATACCTACATATATTTACAGTGAGCCCATTCTAAAGATCATTCGATGTAACTTCATAGAGAATTAGAAGTATGGTGTACTTAATCCACATTATTTTTCCAACTCTTCCACGTTTTTGGTGTAATATTGTATATAATACTTTTATACTTCTTTAAACCTATGCTAAGTACCAAAATATGGAACCTGTGGTCACCAAAAAGTGTATTGGAGAGTTCCATGAGTAGCTTTAGCGAATCTTTTAGTAATATATGTATTGCTGACGCCATAGCATTCAATTAGTTAGAAGAAACACAACTTACCAACAATCATTTATACTTTACAGTTCAACAGCAAGGGAGACTTTGTTTTGGATAATGCTCTGATCCAACTGAAGAAGTTCGTGAGCAATGACGAAGATTTTGATAAATTCGCTGATATTGGAAAGAAATGTGCATCAGGTTTATAAATAATTATTTACTTACGACTTTATGTTCTTGATTCTCGACTATTACATAATTATTTCTTATCAGGATTATAAGTTATCTCATTTTTTATTAGTAGAAGAAAAGAACAGCCGAAACAGCTGTCGTTATAATGAAACAATCAGAAATTACATGGATAATTAAGTTATTTTGGATTTTTTATTTAATTATTTCTTTTGATGATTTCAGTGAATGAAAAGCCCGTGAGCGACGGAGAAGCTGGATGCGAGAGGGGTGCACTGTTGACAGCTTGCTTTATGGAACACAGGGCCGAGGTAAAATGTTTACAAGAAAATACAAAAAATATACAACACTAAGTTAGCACTTAGGGAGGACAATTTCTAGGTGTGATGTGTGAGCTCAGATAGCGGGCCGCATATTTATTCATTAATAATAAATAAATATGATTTGTCGTAACGGCCAATGGCCTGATGGTCGAAAGCCTCGACCAACATCTCTCGAGGCTCTCGTTAGGCGGTTGGATCAAGGGCCTGATTCAGAAAGCAGTACTCCTTGACACGGCTCGCATTGTGAGGAGGTTCCGGTCTCTGCAGCCCTAACCACCGCCGGTAGCTTGGACCCTGCTCCCGACACCGGCGGACTTCTATTTTTTATATTTCTAAATGTTTTTATATTTTTATATTCTAATATTTAAAAATGTAATTTATAAGTGACTTTATGAAATAAACGAAAAAATAAATATATAACAATTAATAAAATAAATCTTTATGCACAAACAAAACACTACAAAGCCGCCTTAATAGCGTAGACATTTTGTATTAGTCGACCTTACCGTGCGTTTGCACTGGCGAAACATTACAACAAAACATGTTTAAATCTCTAGTTCCTATCAAAAATTGTATGGAACATTGACAGAAAATAGAGATTTCAACATGTTTTATCGTAAATGTTTCGCCAGTGCAAACGCACGGTTAGGGTGATGCAGAGACAAAACATGACAGGTACAACTTCCATATGATTTAATTGATAAAATTAATTAATTAATTAATTAATTAAATGATGTATTTTTTTCATCCTTTTTATTTAATGTTAGGCTCTCGTTTGACTACTATTTCACCTAGGTATTTCCCCGATATCGCTGTACCACGCCTTAGGTATATGCGCGGCGAGACGGCAGGCCGGTCATTCGTCAACGCTCACGGCGTCCCGCCTCCCGCTCGCCGCGCATTCCTAAGGCGCGGTACAGCGGTGGCGGTCAACTTATAAGCGACGATGATCGAGGTAATGCACTCTTACCCAGTAGTAACCTACTCATCCACTATCAACATGAGATCGTCACACATATGTCTTCAAAAATAGTTTTATTGTCTTTCAGATCCCGATCTAAACGTCTACATGAGGAGATAGGTGACATGCGGTGATACAAGAAGATGGAAGTCTTTTTTTAATTAGTAAATCTTTTTGTTTCATAAACTTCTTTCGTTTAATTTTTGGAAATTTTTGTTATTATTTTAATAATATTACATTTATTATCAACTAGCAAACCACTCCTCCTTCGCATGGGTACAATATATCTACTGATGTGGTGACATGTCAAAACGAGATTTTTGTGCTATATCTTAGTATAATATTAAAGTAAACCTTCCGGAATAAATTCCGTAAATGATGAAGTAATTCATCAATTCGTCTTACATGCCTACGGCCGAAATGCAGAAAATCAAAATAACTAATATTTTCATTCTGAAAGTCGTCGTCTCACGTTTCTTTTTGTGTGGAACTTTATCAATGTTTGGTACAGTTAGTAAGAAATGTTATAACTTTCTAAAGAATTTTTAGTTTTACTTTCGTTTGTTTAAATATTTGTATGCCAATCTGTGGCGAAAATACTAAATAAGTATGTATCTTTTATTTAGACGATCCGTTAACAGTACTATACCGCTCTGAAGATAACCTTAACCTCTGTAAGAAATATCATTTACACTTATTCAACGTCTAGATATGTTCAGACTGTGTTTTGTTATTAAAAACCTTCAATAATAATATTTACTGCTCCTACTTATATTCTATCCAACATCAACGTCTCCGGAAGGTTGAAGCGATTTTATCCACTGTTACGCGATTCAATTACTTACAGGAATAATTCATGCGTAGTGCGTGAAAGCGGGAACTTAAAGGAGATAGTTTTTTTGGTTCGGCGATTAGGCCCCCCAAAAATTGTGGCGTGTTGTAATGAAACGCATGTTGATTTGATCCCTATGATCTCTAGATTACAGTGGTAGTAACAATTATACTTCGTCTAACGGGAATCCTGAGAAATACGACCATAACCTAAAGAATCACTAAAAGAGCTTTTAAGAGTTTAGTGAGTAGGTGGTCTCATCGGTATTATAATTAAGTAAAATATTACACTGTTCAGTAATATTTCATAGGAATATTTGGCGTTTTCAACGGTTATTGAAAGCAAAAATCACATTATGTAAACATTAAGCATTTTTATTACTGTAAGTATATCAATTTTAACGTCAGAAGATAGTATTTCATCAAAAAAAGATGCAGGTCGCTCTACCTCTCATCTTGATACCCCCGTGCCCTTGCTATAAAAGCATTCACAAGTTACCGCATATTTGTAGCTTCGGACAATGTCTTCGTACATTGCGTTAAAATCTTACTGAATAATTAAACAACATACTTCTGGAGTAAATGCTGTACCATCTTGAAGATTCTATATTCATTATAATCTTTCAATTATACACAGGAAAAACTGAAATATGAAATACATGCAAATCGAAAGAAACTGAAAAAATAAAAGTGTTGGTGTCCCTTGACACTTGTGTTTCTGACAGTGTCAGATAGTGATGCGGCTTGATTTTATTTAACTCGTTACTCCAGTAAATAGAATACAAGCTCGAGTTAATTTTATTTCGAGTTGCTACTCAATGTGGCCACGGTTACATAAATATCACCAACACTGCCATATCGTCATTCTTAATTGTATAATTCAATACGTAGGTAGGTAATAAACCAGGGAATAGATATATTCGAGTAATAAACCGTCAAAATACTGTGTTGTATAGCGTCACATAGTTTTATTATGAGTGAAATACATGTTCTGTGGGCTACTGATGTCAGTTGATAACTTGTAATTTGTCATTAAAATCGTCTTGGATTATCAGATTGAGAGTGGAATGTGAGTAGGAGAAAACTCTCTATACAAAGTCGTTTTATCTCGCCCTAATAACTAGGTTCCTTAGATTCTACTTGAATTGAGTTTTCGAATTACATCATCAAATCAAATAAAATTATTTATTTGCTGGAATGTAGGTATACAAATAAAGTCGTGAAGTAATAAAGTTGAGCCATACATTCTGCCCAAGATTCGACATGTAAAATTTAAATGAACGAGTACAATCGATGCTATAGCAAAAAATAAGAACATTAAACACAATTATCAGATAACAATTAATAGTTAAAATAATAGATAATAATTAAAATGAATTAATTCAAAATGCAATGAATAAATACATATTAGTCCTATATAAGCTCAAATGTCATCATACAATTAAACTGTCAAAATACAGTACAAATCTCAAAATACAAGTCAAATTTAGAAATTACTATTAAAATGTCAAAATACTATGTAAATGTCAAAATACAATTAAAATGTCACAAAAAATACAATTAATTCAGTCGATATAATTTAAATGTTCAAAATTCAATTTATTTAATAAACAAAATTTCAATGCCTATAATAATCGGTCATTTAGAAAATCATTAATGGAGTAATAACATTTTTCTACTAGAAAAGCTTTAAGTTTGTGTTTGAAATGTGGAAATGTGTGATTTTTTAAATATTCTGGTAATTTATTAAATAAGATTGGTCCCATGAAAATGACACTTTTCCTTAATAATGCAGTTGTATACCCACCGACATTTATAAGGTTTTTATAATCAGGACAATCGCGTGCCTGATCGTTAATGACTGAGTACCATCACTAGATTCAAACTGACAAGCAATCAAAAACTATAGTCCGTTTCACGACGATTTTTAAACTACTTTACGCGAAACAGGAGGACCTGCTGCAGCGTCTTGGTTCATTTTTTACCTAATAAAAACAGATTTAGTAAGAACCTCGAACTGTAATTATATTCGTAATTTTTTTTTCATGAAATCGTTAAAAATTGTTCATTACATGCGTTTATGACATTGACGACCATAACTGGAACTGAATCAATTGAGTGCGTTATCAAAATCGATTTCGAGATCCCGGTCAGACTTTATTTAAAAAATCTACCATTTAAAAAGATAAATCGAAAACTGTTTTTTAGGCATAGTGCGATTAATAGACGTTACAATACAGTGGTCCTAAAAACACAAGTGTACCATATTTAACAGTATTTTAATAAATATAATAGGTTAGGTTTGGTATTATTACGACATGGTTTTATTTTTAACTCTTAGCTTTGATGTTTTTACTTGTACTGTTTTTTTTCTTTCTTTTTTGTGGCCAATGCTATGTTGTTCACTGTTCTGTTTTTATAAGTGAAGACTTGTAATTGGCTGCCAGATAAACGTACTATTTTTAAATCTGTTTGTTTAGCTGTATGTTCTTTTTCAAGTTCGAGAAGGTATTCAACTTTCTTCAGCCCAGCTGATGACGCACCTGCGACAAAAGGAACTGTTAGGGATAGATGCCATAAGGGCCACAAAAAGACGGGGCAACTATCCTTTTACCATGGAATATGTGACCTTTGTAATAAAAAGCAAATTTTATTATGTACATAATATAACTTGAATGCCAGAAAAAAAAAACTATTCAATAAAAATAAAAATAAACGATGTACAAAAGCAAATTTGAATTATACCTATCACTCGTATAATATACACTATAATTAATAACATCAAATATAAAGTTATTTCCCCCCCCTGGTTTATATACTAGTATACATTATTATTGTCTGAAAGTTTTTGAATTTTGTAAATACTTACGTGTCTTTAAATAAAATAGAAAAGAAATTAATTTTAATAGAGAAAAACATATACGATAATAAGTACCTAGTTACCAATATAATTTCGACTCTTGCCAATGTCTTGCCGTGGACGAAACGCTCGCACTCTCCGACCGGCTCGCGTGTTCCTGAGCGGTACGGGAGAGTGCTTCCTATTATAATTTAGTATTATTTTTGCATAGGATTCTCGTAACACTATAACAACAACTACTAAAAAACAGAATAAGATAAATATTTAAGGGGGCTCCCATACAACAAAAGTGATTGTTTACCGTTTTTATAGATAATGGTACGGAACCCTTCGTGCGCGAGTCCGACTCGCACTTGGCCGGTTTTTTATTTCGCTTTTATCTTTATTATCATTAATGACGATAAAAGCGAAATGGCTTAGAGTTCACGAAGTATTGGTTAAAATCGTATCAACTTTGAGACACAATATTTGAGAAGGAAGTACGAATGATGCAAGATATTCTTTTCAGGAGCTATTTATCGAACACACGTTAGTTTTTGCGTAGTTTTTGTTGCATTTAGCATCTATAGTTAATGCAATCCTGTTCGACCTATCTTAAAAATCAAAGGCCATAAGTTTTATATAAATAAGTGTCGAGCTTAACTTCAGAGCATAAACAGTTGAAGCTTGTAAGGATCAGGAGCCAAGCTGAAGAGTGCATCATGTCCAAGTTTACTTGTCTTGTGTTGTGTGTCGTTGCTGCGAGCTTGAGCAGCGTCCATGTAAGTTATAAGTACTTAATTGTTACCTAATGAAAATATTTCTTTACTTTCTTTTATTCACAACTAGCTTCTGCCCACAGCTTCGCCCGCGTGGTATGTCGATAAAAAGTAGCTTATGTCCTTTCTCAGGCTCTAGACTATCTGTGTACCAAATTTCATTTAAATCCGTTTAGTAGTTTTGGCGTGAAAGCGCAACAGACAGACAGACAGAATTACTTTCGCATTTATAATTAGTATTATAATATTAGTAAGGATGTATGAGTATTTTGCAATGGTTAAAAGTTTAGTGACTATGAAACTCTCTAGGTTTTTTTTAAATATTACTTGGTTATACGCTAATCCTTTCTAACGTCGTGTCATTGTTGTAAGGTTGTTAAAGCGAATGAGACTCTCCTGGAGGCTCTGCGGCCCGTCATTGACGCGTGCAAACAGGAGCATGGCGTCACCGACGCTCACATCCAGGCCGCTACCAAGGCCGGCAGCGCGGAGACCATCAACCCTTGTTTCATTGGCTGTGTGTTCAAGAAAGCTGGATTTGTAAGTACTACATTTAGTGGGCAGTAAACTAGAAGTACCTACTAGGCAAGTGAATATCAATTCGTGTGAAGCACCAGATTTGTGCAGCTGTCAATAAAAAATATTAAAAGTTACTTACTAAGATACAACTTATATGTAGGGGTTGTGAATATTTAACATTGTTATATACATACTATAATAATATTACCTTATAGCTCAATGACAAAGGTGATTACGACCTGGATGGTAGTCTGAAGAACATGAGACAGTTCATAAAGGATGACCAGAAATACAACGAACTAGCGGACATTGCTACACAGTGCGCATCAGGTACGAATACCTACAACTTGTCTCTTCTAACCGTATACTTTCTCATTTTAATACTTTTCATGAATGCTTTAATTATATTACAATTTATTTTCAGTTAACTCTAAAACCGTGAGTGACGGAACAGCCGGATGCGAGAGGGCTGCTCTGTTAGCGGGATGCTTCTTGGAACACAATACTAGAGTAATTATCTTAGAGTAATATTTTAATATAAATAATAATAATAATAACAGCCTATTATTGTCCCACTGCAGGGCAAAGGCCTCTTCTCATACAGAGAAGGCAAGAGGTTGGTAATTTCAGACTGATATAAAGTCCAGATTTTCTCGCGATGTTTTTCCTTCACCGATGTCAGTCATGTTCAAGATAAACTCAGAAAGCACACTTGTATTGGAAAAAGTCACATTGGTACTTACCCGGATTTGAACACACAACCGCGTGCATGTGTTTAACAAAATTTGTGTTATCAAAAGTTTGTCCACCCAGAACGTATCAAATTGTTCTTGCGCCTGGTAATTGAGAGCCGAGTTGTAAGGGCCTCTATAACAGGTGGCTAATTCAAATATAGTGGACAAATAGGTACTAATACGCTGCATATTATGAAATTGAATACTAAATATGCATTTGTCTAGTATTTTTTTAATTTTTTTATTGACACAGCGCAATATTTCACATCAAAGTACAATTACAGTAAAATTCCGTAGCCAACCGCAGATAGCAACAGCAGGCGACGTGCCTGCCAGTGTTGCGGGAAAGTTCGAAAGGGATACCGGGACCGTGGCAACAGGCAAATGAAGGAACACGGGTGGGTTTTAGTCAGTAAAAGTCTGACACCCCCTTCCGCTCCGCCCAGAGCGGGAGAAGTCATTGGATGATTTCCCACCTTCAAAAAAAAAAAAAGGCGTCTTTTCTGCTACTATGGAATTTTAACTTAATTGTTTTATACACGACTGACTTTTTTTCCAGTTCATCATCTAAACGGTGTGAAGAACAGTTGGCATGCAGTGATACAAGACGGAGTCCAGTGTTCCATTCTTATATTTTATCTGAATTGAATAAATTGCACTTCAATAAAGTCTTTCGTTTATTTTGTTTATGAAATAATAAAATTATGTTCTGCTCCTAATTTGTCACTATTTAATAGGCACATTTCAGCAGTAGGCACTCTTTGAAGTATTTTATGGTATATAAAAAAAAAATTGACCGACTTCAAAAAAAACAAAACAAAAAAGGACTACTGTACTAAAAACCAAAAGACAAAAGTACTTCTTTAATAATAAGAGAAAAATAAAAAAATAACTTTAATTTCGGAAGTCGGTGTCTTTGCTTTTAATTTTAGTTTTTGGCCACCGACTTCCGAAATTAAAGTTATTTTTTTATTTTTTTATTTTTCTCTTATTATTAAAGAAGTACTTTTGTCTTTTGGTTTTTAGTACAGTAGTCCTTTTTTGTTTTGTTTTTTTTGAAGTCGGTCAATTTTTTTTTTAAAGTTTTATTATTTTTCCATTTTTTGTGTAATTTGATTTTTGTAATCATGGGTAGACCAACTAAAGGAGCCACCCGCATGAAGAAAAACAGAATTAAAGAGACTAATACTGCTGAAAAAGAACGCCTATCTAAGAATCGCAAACGGAGTGCTATGTCCGGTTCCCAAGAATCACCGTTAGCTTGTCATGCTAGGTTATCTCAGATGAGAAATTACATGCATTCTCATTTGTCACAGGAGTCGCCAAATGATAAGATCTGCCGACTCAATCTTATTCAAAAACGATTAAGTGGCGAGTCGTCTGAACAGCGCAAGTATCGTTTAGATGTTATACGAAACCGGCTGGCTAATGAGACTCCCGTGCCTTCTCAAGAATATAAGGGTGAACACTATACATTTGCTTACACTGTATAGTTCCCCTCATCATCATATTATAAGGTGACCATAATCAGATCTGTAATGTCACTTACAACCTATATGGTTGCAAAGTTCTTATCAATATAAATGAATTAAGTCCAAACACAAGGTAATTACTGTGAACCGTTGAGGAGTTCCGTTAATCGTCCTTCGTCTTCATCATCAGACCCTTAACGACAGTCGCAACCCATCCAAGTGTAAGGTTCTTATCAATATAAATTAATCAAGCCCAAACA